>CM066036.1:309733614-312133614 GCA_033557465.1 Ichthyophis bannanicus
TTCTCATGTACAATCTCCATATCCGTACAGGGCAAGTCCTATGCAATACACTCCCATATGTTTCCACAAAATCAACATACATGTTGCCATCCTGTTGTGATATGTGTGTGCAATATCCTTACCTACACCATTTCTGTTGACCTTGTCTGGGGTTCACATCCAAACATACCTCCTCACCCATCCCACGAGGAATATGGCATAATGAAGCACACACACACCAACCACATGAGTCAACCAGTCACCAAAAACAAATTGTGATTTCCATTACACTGGCAATGACTGTGTTGGTCATTTCCAAGGCAGTTTGTATGCACATGACAGCAATACCAAGTGCTGCATGTACACACCCAGTGGGCCAAAGGTGATGTACCTATGGTTGCCATAGTATACGCTGCACTATGTGGTCACTGCGAGTCACATGTAGGCACTGAGAGACTCATATGACATACAAAATATTACCCATACTCACAAACCAACCACACACATGCAGTGATTTGCATAAAGCAAGGTGTTAGGGTGGGGGCAGTAACACGCATGGGCGGAAATCTGTTTCAAGACAGAGGAATGGGATGCTATGGGCAAACATGTGCAATGTGACCAGGAACCGGAGAAGGGGCGATCTGCCACCTGTGCAGGGGCACAGCACACACAGGTGTCCCTAACCCCAGACACATGGTGGTGACACACACGTATGGGAGTGTGTCCGGTGTCCGGTATGCAGCACACATGAACGGACGCAAAACATCCTGTCTGTGTGTTATGTATCACACATGTATACATATGTGGTTTGCTGAAACATATGTGTGCTCTCTCTGATTCCTCCCAATGCAGGTGACTACAGTCAAATGGGTGCGGAGGAGGAGGAGGGGGCAGAGCAGGAGCAGGATGAGGCGGTGGTGGAAGAGGAGGAGGGGGAGGTCTACATTGCAGCCCCTATGAGTCTGATGGAGGCAGAGGCTGCTGTCTCTGGGGGCAGCACAAGTGCTGGCGATGAGTCCCTGGAGCCACACGTGCGCACCATGACACCATTGCGTGAAGCAGCAATAGAGACCAGCCAACCACCCATGCCAGCAGAACCAACACCTACACCTCTCCCGGAGTTGATGATGGCAGAGATGAGGGCCTATGGTGCATCATCACATCGTGATGCTGAAGGTGGGTGACAATAGACTGTCACAACCACAACACACACACCATTAGTCCACAGTTGGTGTGTGTGTGGTGGCTGTTCAAACATTACCTCCACACGTTACATGTTCTGCTTGATTACCTTAGATGTGTGATACCCAAAGGTTGTAGGGTACCTGAAATGATAGCATTTTACCCCCAATAGAATAGTGTATGTTCAGGTTGATACACATGGATGTAGACATATGAGGAATGTGTCTGACGGCCCAGCACTCTATGACAACATAAATTGATACAGACATTGGGAAAGCTACATCCTGCCGCTCTGGCAGATACCCAAATGTCTTGTACACAGCAGGATGACAACTTAGCCATAGTCTGCTGTGTTAATGAGCATATGTTAAGCTATATGACCATTCCTCAATGTCTGCATTTGCAGGTAGCGGGAAACATAGCCATGTCTTTGTAGAGCTCTGATGTCCCCCTCTGTTGCTTCCCCTGCTCTGTCCAAACAGAAAAGCGTGTAAATGTACTACACAAAGGGCAATTTCCTTATCGGCCCCACTTATATGGAACTCTCTCCCTCCCGATGTGCGATCCATGGATGATTTAAAGGAGTTCAGAAAACAACTGAAATTTGTACTCTTCACTGAGTACTATGGCACAGACATCTAACAGTCTCTATTATTATAGCCTGCATGTAACGTGTTTTACTGTAACAGTTCCTTGATGTTGTGTATCCCAATTTTACCTTCACTCTTAAGTTTAGTCAGTGTATGCCCCCCTGTCTCTGTTCTCCCCTCTTGTGTCTTGGTACCGCTGTGATTTAAGGAAAAGGCGGTATAGAAAACCTGTAAAATAAATAAATAACTAAATAACTACACATTTGTTACATGGCCTACATTATCTGGACCAAAGACCCTCCTCTGTGTTACAGTGAGGGTGCACATGTATCACTCAGGAGTCACATATGTGCAGCAGAGGTGCACATGTACAGGTAAGGTGTGTCATCCCTGTGCCTACCAGACATCCCATTGCTTCATTAAACAAACACATGTCCCTGTCAGAGAATGTGTTTTTCCCTCCACATGTGTCATCAATTGTGATGTCATATCTCGACCTTCCTGTGTTCATCTCCGTTGGTGTCCAGCTGATGTAGTTGTGGCTCGTGCATGCGCAAGCTCCCCTACACGATGGTTATGTGAGAGCTGTCATTGGCCAATCCTGTTGCCACAACTGTAGTATATGGGTGTTTCACCACAGCCTGTAAATCGTTGTGAGGGCATACCACATCTACGTCGTGTGATGTGCCCTCTGGGTTTGTCTGCCTGCCATATACTACTGTGGACATTATGTATATTGGCCCTCTCCATTTCTGTGATTTGAGTCTGCCCTATCACATCACCAATCGTGTGGCATGTACATTAAATGTTTGTGTATGGCGTTGGAGTAGTGGAGATGTATGGAATATAACACGCTGTATCCCATGCACAGGCAGTCGACGTGTTCTGGAGCGGATACGCCTTGCAGTGGAGCAAAACACAAGGCAGGTGTGTGGTGAGATCCATCAATTACATGAGGCGGTCCAAAACATGCCCGTCACCCGGATATGTGAGGCCCTTGAGGGCATGCTGGATGTTATGCGCCGACTTGCTCCTGCACCACCACCAGCACGGGTTTGAGAAGAGGGTCGTGGCCGGGGGAGGGGGGAGGGGGCCGACGTGTCAGGCGTGGGCGACCACGTCGCCAATAATGAAACATGATATATGCAATAACATGGTATAATCCTAGTTTTTGTTGATCTTACAATGCTCAGTTAGAGCAATTATGTATCCAGTTCAACATGTTTTTGAGGTGTTTGTTATGTGTGTCATGTCAAAAGCTTACATATGCAGATCATATGTTGTGTGGGTGTCAGGTAACACTTAAATTTGTAACGCACACACATTAGAATATCCATGTGTATATGGAAAGCTAATTATGAGACTTACGCTGTGACAATAAACAGCTGTATTACTATACATACAGTGTGTGTGTCCAATGAGTGTCCATGTTGTCCCATGTGTATCAGGGAGGCGGGGGGTGTTTTTGAAAACCCTATATGAGCTGCGCCCAGGTCATCTAGTGATGGGTACAGTAGATGACCCACACACAGGTTCCCTGCTGCAAATACCTCAACAGAGTCAGCTACGATTGTCATGCTGCACACACATGTGATGTGTCACGTGCACCTTGTTTCCCAACATCCTTGGGGATGCAGCGGCACAGTGTGCACAGACATCCATGTGGTCACAGGGGGACTATGTTCCCAATGGCGTGTTTACGTCACATACTCATCACCGTGAGAAACCCATCATAGAACACCTCATTGGTGGCATATATGTGGCTTTTTCCCTTGGACCACATCAATAATCTCCTGCCTCCCAACACACCATAGGTACGTCTGTGACAGAGGCAGATATGGGTGGTCTGCCTATGTTTGAGACTCAGATATGTGAAGACCTTTGTTCCACATAGGACCATTCCTGTGCCATGTACATCAGTGAGACAGCTGCTACGTTGCAATGGTTACTGTAGACCCCTAATTATGAACATCTACACCTTATTTGGGGGGTGCTGTTGGTTTCACACACATGTTTGCACCACAGAAACATATGTGCACCCACACATATCACATGCTGACATCCGCACACTTTGCCTAGGTCAGACACGTGAGCATTACAGGTTTTTTCAAAAAATATATTTTATGATGGAAAACAGAACTGGGATAAACTTTACAGATGTGGGAAGGGGGAAAATACCATCACCCTCCCCCCCTCCCCAAACATCCTCCCCTTCCCGCAAACGCCCACACGCAAATATAAAACACACACACACATAAAACAGACACACAGGTGACACCCACCCTCCCCCAGCATGCCCACTGATGGAAGACAGGGCAGCACAGGGCACATGTGGTGACGTCACTAGCACAATCACTGACGCCAGTGACGCCATTGAGGGGGTGCTTGCCGACATGGCAGACGTACCACCTCGGCAACCACCCTCTCAATCACTCCCGCCAGCCACTGCTGAGAGTGACACATCTCATGTATGCGTTGCTCCATCCCATCCAAGGCCACAGACAGGTGGTCCACGCATATGCCACCACACACACACATTGTCAATGTTGTCTGTGTGGTGGCATCTGCATAGGGCATGTCTGTGGCCCTGGATGGTGGAGGCAACTGCAGTGGCTGGGGGGAGGCCACAGTGCCCTGTGATGCCCTGTCTTCAACATCACTTTCCCAAACCCCTTCTGGGAAATCCTCCACCCCTGATCCCTCCCAAACATACCCCCCCTCCACCTCACCAGCAGCCGCCCTCAACCCTGCCTCCCCCACAGACAACCCTTCAGAATGTCCTTCTTGGCCCTCCTGTGTCCTTTCTTCAGGTGATCCAGGTGTTTGCGCCTCCACCACCTCCACCTCATCATCCTCGTCCACCTCCTCCTCCTCCTCCTCCTCCTCCTCCTCTGTGGTGTCCAGGACCACCACCTCTGCATCATGTGGTGTTGGTGTCCTTCGGAAGAGGTGTGCAGAGGTGGTGGCCTCATCCTCGGTGCCATCACCATCTGTGGAACATGACAGCCATCAGCACGTTTCTCTGTCAGAAATATAGCACATCTACATAGGCAGGTAACACAAAGGCATCTCTGATAATGGGACATAAGTTACAAATACGTGACATTCTCATTATTATACATCATCACCCTTTTGTGAGTTCTCACCCTGGAGGCGCTGAAGGTATGCAGCATGGTGGAGGTGCAGCTCCCTGCCCTTCTTCCGGAGATCCTCGATCTGTGGATATGCAAAGGAAAGGTGAGGGCATTAGTGACTGGTCACCTTCTGCTGGTTTGCCCACACACACACACACACACACATATCACTGTGCACAGGGTCTTGCTGCTCCTGCGACAGTGCTGTGTGTGTGTGTGTCATGTACTGCATAGTTTGTCACCTGTCAGCAGGCAGTTCCATGGGCAACACGCATATGTCATGCCATGGGTTCTCCGCTGGTGACATGGGAGCCTGTGTGTCACAGCTGACCCTCATCCCTTGTGACGGTGTGTGTCAGCATCCCACAGTGTGAATGCACTGCCCCTCCCCTGTCCAACATGTCTCTCTCAGGTGAGGTATACAGCTTACACAGGGATCAACATTGAGAAAAAAGTGTGAGAGTGACACGGACATGGAGTGGGCCCCCCCCCCCGGGGATTGGGGGGGCTGTTATTTCCTCATGCTGCTGTTACGCCAGGTAAACTCTGACAGGGTTTGGCTATGCTGTCACCAGATACACACATAACATGGTCTATCACCTGGCTGCAACGTATATGTACATGCTAGTTTGTTTTCACAGGTGTGCTGATGGACTGTGGCTGCCTTCTTATTCCCCACCTCTTTCTATAGCATCCTGTGTGAGTGTCAGATAAAAGTGGGTGACATCATTTGGGTGTGGCCCAGGGCAGTCAGCCCAAACGGGCCATGCCTGGAAGGGCCTTCAGGGAAGCTTACATGGTTCGTGGGGGGTGGACCAGCAAGGCGTCTTAAGTATTCATATTTCATTATGGCCTATTGGCAAACGGGGGGAAACCTACAAAGTGACATACTCCTGTTATCTCATGGCTCACGTGTGTGTGGGGGGTTATGGAACCTCCATTTGTGTACATTGTGACATATAGGTCAGATGACACACAAAATAAACATACACTGCCACACGTGTTTCACTACAATAACTAGTGTCATGCAATGACAGACACAGTGACCTGCTTGATGTTTGGCAATCCATGACCTAGGAAGAGCCATATTGCACGGCCAACATCACAACACACATACACATTAGTTTGCTTATGATGTCATTTAAAATGGACACTGGGGTGTGTTCTCATGCATCCTGGGGTTTCATCAATATAGACACACATGGAAGGCCTACCTCCTTTTGTTCACAGAACATTTGGGGGTCACAGTACCACCTGCATTAGTTGCTTTGTCTGTGCACATGTGTGCAGTGACACCTGTGGCCAGTGTACATGGCTCCCTCAGCACATCCTGTACATACCCTATCGCACCCTTGCATGACCTTGTAGCAACATTGCACAGTTTGTTGACCAATGATGTTGTCCATGCTAGTCAGTTACACTGCATGTGCTGTGTTACACACATCTATGTTGAGATTCTCTTTACACATCCTGGTACTCAACCCCACTGGCAAACTGATATGCAACCAATCATTGGCGGAGTGTGGTGAGAGGAGTCATTGTGTGGGTGGCCCTATTGACTGTGACAGGGGACACTAACATAAACATTCACCTTTGACAGGGCCAACAATATCAATGCTTGCACCACTGGCTGCATTGTGGGAGGTGTGTCATATGGGCAAGCTGCTGGCTATGTGCAACCTACGTTGCACACAGTTGATGTCAGCGTAATGTAGGGGTAGGGGTGGGTATTGTTCCTGTATGGCCTAGGTTATGTTGTTATGTTCATATTCACTGGTTCAGCTGGGCTGACAGAAGGTGTTTTGTGGAAGCAATATCGACAGGGGCCAAACCAACATAACGGCTCTTTGCACCAGTGCTCATGTGTGGGTTTATGTATGTGTTTATCCAGCAACATCAGTTGCATGTGTCACTGAAACACCATCAGTGATGTCCATGTGTCTGATGTTGTTGGATTTATCTTAGGTGTTAAGGTTTTGAACCACAATCTGCATGGCGGTATGGGGACATGTCTCTGCTACAGGTTTCTGATAACACATATAATGGCTAAGGGGGATGGGGTGCTGTTACACACATTAACCTCTGCAGCTAGCATATCATCTGGAGACATCACAGACATGTGTGATGAGATATTCACTTCACAAACTATGGTATAGGTCCAACCTACCTGCCATGAACATACACATTATCTTACTGACATACCCACCATAGCTATTGCTGATCTGTCCCCCTGTGGGCTGGTTGTCCTACCACAGATCATCAGCTGCACACACATTAGCAAAAGGGTGACTAACACGACGCATTGCGCAGCTCACAGGAATCCTGGGGATAGGGAGGATGCATTTAACCTGTTAGGCACACACAAGCATATCCCCATGGTGCCAGATTAGACACTGGGATGGTCTTCCTGGCTTCCAGGGGATAGGGAGCATAGAGCAAAACTGTTAGAGCACACACAACCATATCTCCATGGTGCCAGATGAGCCACTGTAGTGGCATACCTGGCCTCCAGGGGATAGGGAGCATAGAGCAAAACTGTTAGAGCACACACAACCATATCTCCATGGTGCCAGATGAGCCACTGTAGTGGCATACCTGGCCTCCAGGGGATAGGGAGCATACAGCAAAACTGTTAGAGCACACACAACCATATCTCCATGGTGCCAGATGAGCCACTGTAGTGGCATACCTGGCCTCCAGGGGATAGGGAGCATAGAGCAAAACTGTTAGAGCACACACAACCATATCTCCATGGTGCCAGATGAGCCACTGTAGTGGCATACCTGGCCTCCAGGGGATAGGGAGCATAGAGCAAAACTGTTAGAGCACACACAACCATATCTCCATGGTGCCAGATGAGCCACTGTAGTGGCATACCTGGCCTCCAGGGGATAGGGAGCATACAGCAAAACTGTTAGAGCACACACAACCATATCTCCATGGTGCCAGATGAGCCACTGTAGTGGCATACCTGGCCTCCAGGGGATAGGGAGCATAGAGCAAAACTGTTAGAGCACACACAACCATATCTCCATGGTGCCAGATGAGCCACTGTAGTGGCATACCTGGCCTCCAGGGCATAGGGAGCATAGAGCAAAACTGTTAGAGCACACACAACCATATCTCCATGGTGCCAGATGAGCCACTGTAGTGGCATACCTGGCCTCCAGGGCATAGGGAGCATAGAGCAAAACTGTTAGTGCACACACAACCATATCTCCATGGTGCCAGATGAGCCACTGTAGTGGCATACCTGGCCTCCAGGGCATAAGGAGCATAGAGCAAAACTGTTAGAGCACACACAACCATATCTCCATGGTGCCAGAAGAGCCACTGTAGTGGCATACCTGGCCTCCAGGGGATAGGGAGCATAGAGCAAAACTGTTAGTGCACACACAACCATATCTCCATGGTGCCAGATGAGCCACTGTAGTGGCATACCTGGCCTCCAGGGGATAGGGAGCATAGAGCAAAACTGTTAGAGCACACACAACCATATCTCCATGGTGCCAGATGAGCCACTGTAGTGGCATACCTGGCCTCCAGGGGATAGGGAGCATACAGCAAAACTGTTAGAGCACACACAACCATATCTCCATGGTGCCAGATGAGCCCTTGCGATTGTCCACATGGAATCCAGGGGATAGGGTGTATGTGTTAACCTGCCCATGCACAGACAAGCATTTTCCATGGGTTTCTTAGAGCCTACTGGGATGAGCTCTATGGACCTCTGCAGTTAGGGGAAGTGTTTGGGGCTCTGACAGCACACAGACCAATATCACAGGGCTGACAGCAAACACACTGTGATGGGCTCTCTGTCCTCCTTGTGATAGGGTGGATGCCTGAAATTGGATGGGCACGCACAAGCATTTCTCCAGGGTGATTGCTAGCCCACTGTGATGGGCGCTGTGGACCCATGCAGATAGGCGTGTGTATTGAACAACATGGCCAACACTGCCCATCTCATCTGGGTGTGTGACATACCATCAATGCTACGTTTCACTTATCCTTGTGCTTGTCCCAAGGTGCTTTGTTACAGGTACTGATCCCACCATATCCATATGTTGTTGTTTCTATTTACATCTGCTGATCTAGGGTCTAGCATAATTACAGTATGTTGTGGCACAGCCATGGCAGCAGCTGACATGCCACAAGGGTAGCATGGCACCTCTATGACCATGTCCATCACCACCTGGGTGCAGGTCAACACACTCACAAATGACACAGATACATTTTGCTATGTCTTCTCATCTTGTGCACATTACTGACTCACAGTACCTCATAACAACAGCATGGACATTTGCAATTAGCACAGGCTACAGATCTCATTTTGAGGTACAGGCACCATACACTTACCTCACGTGGGTAGTCTGCTTCACTATTGAACCGTCTTTGTAGACGTTGCCACGCCCTTAGGACCTTGGAGCTGTCCCTGTGCCCGGTGGCCCCTGGGAAGAGCTTGTGCTGGCGTGGTGCGATCAGCCGGGACAGGTGCCTGAGCTCTCGGAGGTTGAAGGAGGGCTTCCTTACTCTGGGCGCCATTTTCAGATATTATCACCTGATTGGACGCAGCGTGCATCACGCACATGCGTAGGGCACCTGACGCGCAAATTTATGTGCACCTGCGCCACGCATATGGCGCAGTTCAGAAACGTATGGCGTCCATGTGCGCACCGAACGCAGTACGTGCATGTGGCCTACGCAGCTGGCGCATGTTTGCAATATTTCACGTGCAACTGCGTCACGCAAATGTGCACAGAAAAGTTTATCGCTAGAACCTGCGCGACACACATTACATATACACTGTTGTGTGTCATTTATCTTACGGAACTGAACACCATTTTCGAATGTTGATGTGTATACACATTTGGGTCTTGAACCTATCAACACATACACAATGGTTCTTTGGCTTCTGTATGATGTGATGTGCTATGGCTTTCACATTGCAATGACTGCCAATAATAAGGGTGATGTTAATTAAAGAAGGTTGCTGTGTGGGTACCCGTTAGTGTACTGGTGCCATATACGGAGTGGCTGTTTCAGGGCGGACATAGACAGACACCAGAGCAAACCTGTGCGTGTCGCAGTAATGTGCGGGGCCCACATTGGCGCATGGGAAGGCTAAGTGGGCCGCTGCTGCGTAAACACACAGCAGAGCCGTAGTACAATGGTGAAGACACTGACCCATGGTGCAGGGGCCATGGGTTCAACACCCCATTGTGCTCAATGAAAGAGGCCAGCTGCGGCATCAAATGTAGTGGGAAAAAGTGGTGTGGGAGGTATAGTAATTTTGGGCGGCAGAAGGCGGCGCACGGTTTATTTTTAACGGCATGAGTCGGCGCACCGTTCATTGGGGGCGGCAGAGGCAGAGGGCGGCGCACTGTTAGGTTTGGGGGGCAGAGGGCGGCGCGCTGATGTATGAGGGGGCAGTCCGATAGTGGGCGGCATAGGTGGCGCACTGATGTGCACAGCAAACAGGAACAGAGCCTTAGCACAATGGTTGGGATACTGACCAATGGTGCAGAGGTCAGGGGTTCAACCCCTCACAGTGCCCAGTGAGCAAGGTTGGCTGGGGCAGTAAGTATTATGGTGAGGTGTGCTGTAGGAGGCCTTATAGTTTTATTTTATTACCCACTACCAGTATACCCGCTCTAACAGCGTGTTAATATATGGAGGCCCGTAAGGCACATGTTACAGTGCACAGTCCGCAAAGGCACCCTAGCAAGTCCCCTATAGGGCACCATGTATGCTGCGCCACAGGATAATGTATAGTGCACGCAATATGGATGGCAACCATAAGGTGGCCTATAGGGCGCCCTATAATGCACCCTCAGAGGCACCCTTATGGGTACAGTATGGCAAGGGTGTGTTTGATGCCATAAACATATGTCCAGTAAAAAAGTACAATGCTCTGGACAACCCTATCACAGAACCCCTCTGTGGACTTGAACCCATGACCTCCTGCTATAAAGGCAGTGACGGAACCATTGGGCTATGGCACTATAGCTCTGAGTAAGCGCCTGTGTGGCTGCAGAGAGCCTGCATGTCACCCCACAGACAGTCTGCTGCTGTAGACAGGACGGGGTAGGCCACCCGTACCCATGATGCAATGCACATGCAAATCAGCTGCCCACAGATGCACACAAGATGGGGACTGCACCCCAAAAGCTACACGGCATGGTAGGGGGAACTGTCCGTGTCCACCCACACAGAACCTCGGCCTGGTGGGGGGCCTGAGCGTGAGGACTGCCGGCGAGGGGTAGCTACACACCGTCACATTGTGCAGGTAATGTGCTCACCCTGACGGTGGGAGGTGGCGCCCAGGACCAGGTCCACATCAACGGCCATGGCTGAATGAGGCCATGCCAGAGCTCAAAATCAGTATTAACCTGTGTGATAAGAAGGTGTTGCAAACTCATCATGGATACCCCTTCTGTCTTAGTTGGTGGTTTCCCCCCCCCCCCTCGACCCATAGGTGGGCAACGTACCTACCCCCCCCCCCCCAATGACAAACAGGGTCTCCCATCAACAGATCCCCATCCTTCCCCCCCCCCCCCCGCACTAATGGCAGTAGAGTGGGCCATCAACCCCTGTCCTGCTGGGGGACAGACACCCTACAGGGCAGTCCAAGCAGCTCCACACACATCCAAAACACACTATCAGACAGACAGTAGGCCTGGATATTCAGGGGTGCACCCCAGCACTATCTGATATTCTCCTGCAGCAAGCCATCAGCTGCTGCACCCTGCAAGGAGCTCCATCAGGACACATACCAGCTGTGCAGAGTCTGCTGGATAGTCCTGATGGGATTGCATGCACCCCAAACTGGGGTGGCAGCACACACAGGCAGATCAGTCCATGAAGAGGCCCCAACAGGACACCCATATATATCACAGGAGAGAAATGCTATACAGCACTATGGGGGTGCCTAGCCATGCTGTCATCACTGCACGCTCAGGGTGAGAGTGATCCACCAGCAGCACATACAGAGGTCACCCTGTCTGTGTAGGTGGTGGCTGGGCATTACAATGTCCCAGCCAGTGCCCCATGCCCTGTGCAGATGCATCCTGGCCAGCACACCCTGTCTGAGCTATACCCATGGTACCTTGCTGCTCATTATGCACATTGTCAGGCCAATACTGGCAACAGTGCTGGCAGTGTGGCCTGTGGAGGGTGTTTGTAGCCAACACACACTGTATAGACAGACACCCCCCCCCCCCTCACCTATGCCAGCATTGTGCTACTATTGGGGGAGTCATTCGACGTGCCCACCACACCAGTCCTGGGAAGGGTACAGGCATGGATATGGTACACAGTACTGCTGCGTGTCACTCCCCAGGGTCGTAAATACTGTCAGGGGCCAGACCTGGGGCACGCACCACAGACAGCCGACAGCTTGTTCTGCTGGAGCACAAGGAGCAAACAGTGCTGAGCGTAGGACTGTCTACCTGCCAGTACCCACATCAAACGTTTGTGGTCTGTGTACCGTGTACCCAGGTATAGGGTGGCATTGCTAGGGTACGCAGGAGCTAGATCTGGGAGATGCCCCCCAGGGGGCTTTTCCAATGTGGCCTGTGGGTGTGGGTGCGTCTGGACCTGTTGCCTCTTGCTTTACGGCAGAGTGTCCCTACTCCAGTCCTGGTGTTCCAGACACTGTTCGGGCCTTCATGCTGTCCCCTATGAATATGCATGGGCTACAGTTGCATAGCATGGGGGTGGTGCAGACATCTGCAGCACAGGCATCTGTCTTAGGGGAAGCATGGAACCTGAATGGTGTTTGGCCCTCCAGGACTGCATTTGGGAGACTCTGCTGGAGATAATGTGCCTGTTTATGGTGTCTGTGTTTGGTGTGGTAAAAGATAGGCGTATTGACCATGCCTATGTTCTCAGCAATAAAGGTTTGTCCTTACTACCACGGTGTAGCTGTGGGGTGAATATGTGGACAGGGTTGGCGGTAGCTGCAGCTGGGCTCTGAACCTGTGACCCTCTGTTCTTGCACACACTGTCTGTGTGCACTGCACCACCATGTAGCCACTGATTGGCTGCAATCCCTGGGTGGTCCATGACTGTACATCCGACAGGGCCTGTCTGTTGCAGTGGACGGTGCCAGCCTGCACATGGCCTGGCCACTGTCCTCTGTGGCTAGCAGCCACTGCCCCCTCCACCATCTGAACCCTTCCGCCAACATGCTGGCATGTCCTTATCCTTGCAAAGGGATATGACCTGATTGCGTAGTGGAACCCCAGGACTGTATTTGGCTCACATGGTATAGCGGTCTAGCTGTTGTTCTTTAGCAAGGTTTTTGTGGAACGTGGGCCACCCATTACGTGATCATGACCAGGGACACAATTGGCCCTTGGCACGTGGGGTGAAGGCATGTACAGGCACATCTGTCGTACATAACCTCTACCTACTTAACCTCTACCTACGTGTCCTTAGCCCCTACAGTTGTGGCACTACAGGACTGCATTTGGGGGACGCGGCTGTTGGTGATGCACATTGTGCTGGTGTGTGTGTGGTGTAGGGTAAAATATGGGTGTTTGCAACATGCTTTTGTTCTGTGCAATAAAGGGGTGTCTCTGCTATCTGTGTTTAGTGGTGGGTTAAATATTGGGATTGTGCTGGCATGTGCCACAGCTGGGATTTGAATGTGTGACCCTCTGGTCCTAGAGGTACCGGCTCTGTCCACTGCACCACACTGTGGCCACAGAGACAGTGCAGTCCCTGGAGATAGTAGACCTGGCAGGGTGGGGTTCCAAAACCTGCTCTGCACATTATTACTGTGAGCTCCTTCACCCTGTCTGGTGACAAACGTGCAAATATAACACGGGTATGACGTCTGAACAGAGGGGGATAGCATATTCCCAAGCTGGGCAACAGTGCTATTGATGGACAACCATAGGGAACACTCCCAGGAAGGGTCCAATACACGGAGACGTTTTTGGAGGTGTCTCCGCTCCGTGCCCCTTTCCAAACAAATGTTATTTTATTTTTTTGGAGCTCTGCTGGGTGTGTTTTTAACTTTTGCGCATTACTATACCTGTTCCCCAGCTGATTTACTATTTTAATGCTTTTGTTGTGGTCATTTCCTCTTTTTCATTGCAGTTTTGTGCTGTGCACATGTATCACACTGCTGACGTTTTGCATGTTTCCCCGGTTTTGCTGTACATTGCTGACGGAAATGGTTTCTCTTCCCTTTATATGCCCTCTACCGCGAGTGTTTCACTCGCGCTATTTTTTACATGTAAATTCGGGCCCGATACTGTGCGGGGCGCCTCTCCCCTCCCACTCTCCACCCATTGACCCCGTCCCTCCGCCCCTCCGGAGCCTTCCTCCGCCCTCCTTTAGCCGTTCCACGCCTCTATCGGACATTTGCGGGCCCGCACTTGTACGGGGCCCGTTACTGAACCGCGTACCTGTGCGGGGGTGACAAGCACGTGTGCGGGGCGTTTAAATGTGTTTCTGCGCGTTTCAATGCCGCGTTGCCGTGCGCTATTTTGCGCCGCGCAGATTTGCGGACTTTAGTAAACATGCCCCCTAGTCCTTAGTGAAACACAAGATCTGGTGCAAGAGATAAGGGTGTTGGGGCCACTTTGCAATAGTGATCACAGCATGATCATATTTTATTTAATAAATGGAGGAAGGATGGCAAGGAAATCCACAGTACTACTTTTAAACTTTTAAAAGGGAGACTAAGATAAAATGAGGAAAATAGTTAAGAAAAAACTAAAAGGAGCAGTTGCAAAGGTTAAAGATTTACATCAAGCATGGGTGTTGTTTAAAAATACTATCTTGGAAACCCAGACCAGCTGTATTCCACATTTTAAGAAAAGTGGAAGGAAGTCCAAAAGCTGCCAGCATGGTTTAAAGGTGAAGTCAGAGAGGCTGTTATTGCCAAAAACGCATCTTTCAGGAAATGGAAAAAGGAGCCAAATGACGAAAACTGGAAAAAACACAAGCACTGGTAAGTTAGATGCAAGGCATTGATAAGGCAGACAAAGAGATAATTTGAGAAGACTCTTGGTGTGGAAGCAAAAACGCATAATAAAGACTTTTTCAAGTACATTCATAGAAAAAAAAACCTGTGAGAGAGTCAGTTGGACCATTAGATGATAGAGGGGTAAAAAGGACACTAAGAGGGTACAAGGCCATAGCGGACAGACTGAATGAATTCTTTGTTTCAGTCTTTATTGAGGAAGATGAAGGGACGTTACCCATGACTGAAATGGTATTTAAAGGTGATGCCGCAGAAGAATTGAAAGAAATATCAATACACTGGGAAGATGTATTACAACTATTTGATAAACGGAAGAGTAGCAAATCACCTGGACCGGATGCTATACATCCAAGATTGTCAAAAGAACTGAAATATGAGATTGCAGACCTACTATTAGTAATCTGTGAACTATTATTAACATCAACTGTAATACCTGAAGTTTGGAGGATGGCCAGGGGTGATCGGGGAAACTACAGATCGGTGAGCCCGAAGTCAGTACCAGGAAAAATGTTAGAAACCATTATAAAGAACAAAATTACTGAACATATAGACAGTCATGGCCAAAGAAGATCTTATCTTACTAACCTGTTATATGTTTTTGAAGATGTGAATGAACAGGTAGACAAAGGTGATTCAGTTGATGTAGTGTATCTGGATTTTCAGAAAGCTTTTGACAAGGTCCCTCATGAGAGTTTCTTGGTGAAATTAATAAGTCCTGGGATAGGAGGCAGTGTATTATTGTGCATCAGGAATTGGTTGAAAGATCGAAAGCAGAGGGTAGGACTAAATGGCCAATTTTCCGAATGCTGAAAGGTGAATAGTGGAGTACCCCAGGGATCTGTGCAGGGTCTGCTGCTTTTTAACATATTCATAAATGACCTGGAAATGGGAATAACAAGTGAGGTAATCAAATTTGCAGATGACACAAAATTATTCAAAGTTGTTAAAACCCATGAGGATTGTTAAAAATTGCAAGAGGACCTTGATAAATTGGAAGACTGGATATTCAAATGACAGATGAAATTTAATGCGGACAAGTGCATAGTTATGCACCTAGGAAAGGACAACCCAAACTATGGTTACACGATGCAAAGTTCCACATTAGGAACCACCACCCAGGAAAAAGATTTAGGAGTTATCGTGGATAACATTTATTTAATTTATTTATTTATTTAACACATATTATATACCGCTTTATCATTTCAGTCAAAGCGGTTTACATTGAAACCTAACCAGGGCTCTACAGATTAACAAACAGTAAGGATTTGAGGGTTTTTTTTAAATTATATTAAATTGCTAGCTCTCTGACTGGGAGCTCTTAAAAGGGTATTTTGTATATTTTTTAAAGCAAGGTTACTTTCTTTTTGGTGCTTTAGTGGAACTTTCCTTGAGCACAGTAGGTTGCTGAACTCTAGTAACCTCCTCAGGTTTGGAAACTGCTAACACCTAATTCAGGGGTTAGTGGGCCTGATTTCCTGAGAGCAGCTGAGGCCTGCATAAAAGGCTCCAGTGCCCTGCCCTGTTGAGGCTTTCCTAACCAGGGCTCTACAGATCAACAAACAGTAAGGATTTGAGGGGGGGGGGTTATTATATTAAATTGCTAGCTCTCTGACTGGGAGCTCTTAAAAGGGTTTTTTGTATATTTTTTTAAAGTGAGGTTACTTTCTTTTTGGTGCTTTAGTGGAACTTTCCTTGAGCACAGTAGGTTGCTGAACTCTAGTAACCTCCTCAGGTTTGGAAACTGCTAACACCTAATCAGGAGTTAGCTCCCTCCCTACCCACCCTGACTCCCACCCACCCCTAGTGAGCAGTCTTGCTTTATAGGGCACCTCCCCCTTTAACAAATCACAGAGAATTGGACCAGCACATTTTGAATATAATTAAAGAGATTTAATTGCTTTTTCTCTGAAAGGACAGTTGGGAAACCGGCTGGTACTTGGTAGATCTCTCTCTTTTGCTTTAACAGATACCTAAGCTAAAACGAACAGAACAATGGCTGGGAAAAATTGTATTACTAAAGCTGTTGCCCCCGTTACAGCTTCTGTCTCGGTCCAGACAGAGGTCCTAATGCCAGTTCAAGGACCAGTTCCATGTGCAGGGTGCCTGCATGCTGAAGCTCTGAGGAAACAAGTGGAGGAACTCAGAGAGGAGGTGGCGAGGCTGAGGAGCATTCAAGACAGTGAGAAGTACATTTTGATGAGATGCTTCTTGCAGCAACCAAGCTCTCCAGCACAGGAGAAGATGGGTGCCAACTGAATGTCGATGGTTGGACACAAGTCACCAGGGCCTGCAAAATCACCAATCCAACTTCTCCAGCCCTTGAATTGAAGAACCATTATGCAGCCCTGGAAGTGGAGGAGGTGAAAGCATCCCTGGAAAGGGAAGAACCAGAGCTCAAGTACCCCAAAGTTGCAGAATCAGTGACCAGAAGGAAACGAAGGGTAGTGGTGGTTGGAGACTCTCTTCTGAGGGGTACTGAGGCGTCCATCTGCCGACCAGACTTGATGTCCAGAGAGGTATGCTGTCTGCCTGGTGCCAAAATCCATGATGTTACGGAGAGTTTGCCGAGACTCATCAAGCCCACTGACTATTACCCAATGTTGCTAATCCATGTTGGAACAAATGATACTGCCAGGTATACCCCGGAACGTATCAAAAGTGACTTCATGGCTCTGGGACAGAGGGTGAAGTAGTTAGGTGCACAGGTGGTGTTCTCTTTAATCCTCCCTGTTGAGGGTAAAGGCCAAGGCAGAGAGGCTCACATCCTGGAGATGAATGCATGGCTGCGTGGATGGTGTCATCGAGAGCGTTTTGGTTTCTTAGACCATGGGATGCTGTTCCAAGGGTTGCAGAGCAGAGATGGCATCCATCTGTCCAAGAAAGGTCAACGCATCTTTGGTATTAGACTGGCTATTCTACTGAAGAGGGCTTTAAACTAGATTCATTGGGGATGGGTGAAGAAAGCCCCCAGGTAAGTGAAAGTCCCCAGGTAGGTGATACCCATTTCCATAAAGGTATTTAATGTAACAGGGGTAACATATGGAAAGCAGTGTGTATAAATGCCCGTAGCATGGGAAATAAGATCCCTGATGTTGAGGTTTTGTTGGGAGTGGCTGACTTGGATTTAGTGGCAGTTACAGAAACATGGTTCACAGAAAACCATGATTGGGATGTAACTATACCTGGTTATACTTTATTCAGAAAGGACAGGGTAGGAAGAAGGGGAGGAGGAGTGGCACTATATGTAAAAACTACTATTAAAGCTTTGGAATTACAAAGCTTAAAAGGGAGAGAAGGGGCATTGTGGGTTAAACTAGAAAGAGGGAAAGAGAAATCTATTTGCATTGGTGTGATATACAGACCTCCCTCACAAGAGGAAGAGGTGGACAGAGAGTTAATTGAAGACATACGCAGCATTGCTAGGAAAGGGGAAGTGCTACTGATAGGAGATTTCAATATGCCAGATGTTGATTGGCACATTCCTGCTGCAGTATCTCTAGAAGTAAGGAGATCCTGGATTCTCTACAGGGAGAACTATTCAGGCAATTGGTAACAGACCCCACACGTGAAGGGGCCATACTGGATTTGGTGCTTACCAATGGTGAAAGTGTTTCTGATGTTGTAGTGGGAGATCATTTTGCATCCAGTGATCACCAGATGGTGTGGTTCAGTATTAGGACTAGGGCTGTTAGAATCCATTCAAAGGTGAGGATCTTAGACTTTAGGAAGAGTAACTTTGTGAAGATGGGCCAATACCTCAGGGAGTCGTTAGTGAGATGGGAACAGCTAGGGGATGTAGAAAAACAGTGGGCAAAACTGAAAGGGGATATTTTAAGGGCAACCAACCTTTTTGTTAAAATGGTAAATAAAGGTAAAAGGAAAAGGAGACCGCTATGGTTTTCGAAGGAAGTAGCTGAAAACGTGAAGAAAAAGAGGGAGGCCTTCATGAAATACAAGAGATCACAGAGAGAGGAAGACAGGCATCTGTATTTGGAAAAACTTAGAGAAGCTAGCAAAGTAGTCAAGAAGGCAAAGATTCAAAAGGAGGAGGAAATAGCCAATGCAATAAAATGGGGAGATAAGACATTTTTCAGATATATTAGTGAGAAGAGGAAGGGCAAAAGTGGTATTGTCAGACTCAAGGGTGCAGGGGAGGAATATGTAGAAGCTGATAAGGATAAAGCGGAATTGCTTAACAAATATTTTTGTTCTGTGTTCACAGATGAAGAACCAGGAGCAGGACCTCAGAAAACACCCACAAATAGGAACAGAAGCGAGGGACATCTTGAACAATTTTCAGAAGACTGTGTTCGTGAGAAACTAGCTCAACTTAAAGTAGACAAAGCGATGGGACCAGATGGGATACACCCTAAAATACTGAGGGAACTTGGGGACGTTCTAGCAACTCCACTGGCTGACCTTTTCAATGCCTCGTTGGATTCGGGAGTGGTGCCAAAGGACTGGAGAGAGGCTCATCTGATGCCTTTACACAAAAGTGGAAGTAAAGATGTGGTCGAAAACTACAGGCTGGTTAGTTTAACTTCGGTGGTGAGTAAATTATTGGAAATGCTGCTGAAAGAGAAAATAGTGAGGTTTCTGGAGTCCAGCGGATTACAGGATCCGAGGCAGCATGGATTCACCAGAGGCAGGTCTTGTCAGACAAATCTGATTGATTTCTTTGACTGGGTGACCAGGGAGTTGGACCGAGGGAGAGCCCTAGATGTGGTGTATTTAGATTTCAGTAAAGCCTTTGGCACTGTTCCTCACAGGCGACTTATAAACAAACTGAGCACCCTAGGGATGGACCCTAAAGTTACTGCTTGGGTTAGAAACTGGTTGGGTGGGAGGCGACAAAGAGTACAAGTAAATGGAGCTCACTCTGAGGAGAAGGATGTTACTAGTGGTGTGCCCCAGGGATCTGTCCTTGGTCCGATTCTTTTTAACATCTTTGTTAGTGATATAGCGGAAGGGCTGTCGGGTAAGGTTTGCCTCTTTGTGGATGATACCAATATCTGCAATAGAGTAGACACCCAGGAAGGTGTAGATAACATGAGGAGAGATCTAGCTAAGCTTGAAGAATGGTCTAGAATTTGGCAGCTGGGATTTAATGTTAACAAATGTAAGGTCATGCATTTGGGCTGCAGCAATCCAAGGGAGCAATATAGTATAGGGGGTGAAGTACTTTTGTCCACTAAAGAAGAGTGGGACCTAGGCGTGGTTGTGTCTGATGATCTTAAAGTAGCTAAACAGGTAGAAAAGGCGACGGCAAAAGCTAGAAGGATGCTTGGGTGCATACGGAGAGGAATGGCTAACAGAAAAAAGGAGGTGATAATGCCTCTCTATAAGTCTTTGGTGCAACCTCATTTGGAGTATAGTGTGCAATTCTGGAGACCGCACCTTCAAAAGGATGTGAACAGGATGGAGTCGGTGCAGAGGGTGGCTACTAAAATGATTAGTGGGCTTCATCATAAAGCATATGAGGACAGACTTAAGGATCTTAATATGTACACCTTAGAGGAAAGGCGGGATAGAGGTGATATGATTGAGATGTTTAAATACCTCCATAGCATAAATGTTCAGGGATAGAGCCTCTTTCAATTGAAAGCAAGTTCTGCTATGAGGGGACATGGGATGAGGGTGAAGGGAGATAGATTCAGGAGTGATATGCGGAAATGTTTCTTTACAGAAAGAGTGGTGGATCCATGGAATAGTCTCCCAGTGGAGGTGGTGGGTATGAGGACGGTGACTGAATTCAAAAAAGCATGGGACCAACACAGAGGATCTCTAAAGGTAAAAAGTAGACTGTTGTAGTTGTTGATATGGAAGGACAGACTAGATGGGCCAGGTGGTCTTTTTCTGTCATCATGTTTCTATGAAACCCTCTGCCCAGTGTGCAGTGGCAGCCAAGAAAGCAAATAGAATACTCAGACTCATAAGGAAAGGAATGGAGAATAAAACTAAGGATATTATAATGCGACCATACCTTGACTATTGTGTGCAATTCTGGTCGCTGTATCTTTAAAAGGATATAGCGGTATTAGAAAAGGTACAGAGAAAAGTCATCAAAATGGTAAAGGGGATGGAAGGATACCCCTATGAGGAAAGGCTTAAAAGGTTAGGGCTTTTCAACTTGGAAAAGAGAAGGCTGAGGGGGAAGATATGGTAGAGGTCTATAAATTAATGAATAGCGTGGAATGGGTAAATGTAGATCGATTGTTTATGTCATCAAAATATAGAAAGACTAAGGAACATGCAACGAAGCTATAGTGTAACCTATTTAAGATTAATAAGAAAATATTTTTTCACTCAACGTGTAATCAAACTCTGGAATAGTAAAAGCTGTTAGTGTAGCTGGGTTTAAAAAAAGGTTTGGACAAGTTCCTGGAGGAAAGGTCTATAAACCATTATTAAAAGGGAACCGGGAAATCCACTGCTTACCCCAATACAAGCATTGAGGAACCTGTGTCTTTTGGGGAAACTGCTAGGTACTTGTGACCTAGATTGGCCACTGTTGGAAACAGGATACTGGGTTTGATGGACCTTATTCTGACCGAGTATGGCATATCTTATGTTTTTATGTTCTTAAGATGTCTTGAAGCCTCTATTAAATCCACACTAGTTGTGCCATAATTTTTAGTGATGGATATAAGCCTGGATTGCTTTCATATATATAAAATATTTAATTTTCTATGATTAGGCTTTCTCTGATTTGTGGGCTGGGCTGAGCAGGTAGGGTATGCATTGCTATTGATAAGTTTTTTTGTATTTTTGGTATTTTCTGGCTGTACTGCTCTATTTTATTTGAGTGTATTGTGGCACATGCTGCTTCAATTTTGTCTTCATTCCTGCTTGTGGATGGCCTTCCAGAATGTTCGTCACCCTCTGTTTGGCAGCCCTCTTGGAAACGTTTGTGCCAGTCATAAACTCGAGCACGACTCATGCATTCATTGCCATACGCTTGCTGTAACTTGTTTTAAGTCTCTTTGCATGAATTTCCAAGTTTCTGGCAGAATTTAATGCAAATTCGCTATTCAGTTTTTTCACTCATCATAAATATGATGAACTGCTGTTACATGATACCAAACATCACATGATTTAAAAAAGTACAAGTGTGCTGTAATCATGCTACACTCTGCACATGCAGAGCACATAACTAGGTCACTGCATGCTTAATAGCATCATGGTGCGACGTACTGCTATATAGATACACAACAAGTCTCAATACTTTTTGATCACAACTTGTAGAAGCTGATGAGGATAAAGTGGAATGTTTAACAAATATTTCTATTCTGTGTTCACAGATAAAGGCCCAGGAGGAGGACCTCAGAAAACACCCATAAATATGAACAGAGGTGTCAGGGTTCTTGACAGAAGACTGTGTTTATGAGGAACTAGCTAAACTAAAAGTAGACAAAGCGATGGGACCAGATGGGATACATCCGAGGATACTAAAGGAACTTGTAGACATAAGAACATAATATATGCCATACCGGTCAGACCAAGGTCCATCAAGCCCAGTATCCTGTTTCCAACAGTGGCCAGTCTAGGTCATAAGTACCTAGCAGTTCTAGCGGCCCCATTGACTGACCTTTTGAATGCTTCTTTAGAGTCTCGAGTGGTCCCAAAGGACTGGAGAAAGGCACATGTGGTCCCGTTACACAAAAGCGGAAGTAAGGTATTGGAAATGCTGCTAAAAAGGAGGATAGTGAGGTCCAGTAGACAGGACCGGCCTGTCCATTGAGCAAGAATGTTTTTTGCACAGGGCCCCGCGTTTCAGGGGGCCCCGCGCAAAAAACATTCTACATCAGGCCAAATAGATTAAAAAAAGCAAACTGGCGGCTGCTGCCGCTGCCGCCATGGCAGCGGCAGAATCAAGCGTCCCGCAGCGGGCCCCCCCCCTATCCAGCAAAGCCTCCCAGAAACATTAGCTTCGGACAGAGGCCCAAAGCGCGGGCTTTCAGAGCTGCGAGAGCTTCCCTGACCTCGGCTGGTAGGGAAACTCTCGCGGCTCTGAAAGCCCACGCTTTGGGACTCTGTCCGAAGCTGATGTTTCTGGGAGGCTTTGCCGGGTAGGGGGGGGGGCCCCGCGGCGGGACGCTTGATTCTGCCGCTGCCACGGCGGCAGCGGCAGCAGCAGCCGGTTTGCTTTTTTTAAAATCTATTTGGCCTGATGGGGGGAGGGGGGTTAGGACTGGTAATGGGCTGATGGGGGGCTAAGACTGGAAATGGGCTGATGGGGGGAGGGGGGTTAGGACTGGTAATGGGCTGATGGGGTGCTAAGACTGGAAATGGCATGATGGGGGGAGTAAGGAATAGTAATGTGTTAAGGGGGGGGCTAGGACTTGAAATGGGGGGTAGGACTGGTAATGGGCTGATGGGGGGCTAAGACTGGAAATGGGCTGATGGGGGGGTCAGAACTAGAGGCTGATGGGGTGGCTAAGACTGGAAATGGGCTGATGGGGGGGCTAAGACTCGAAATGTGCTGAGGGGGAGTTAGAACTGGAAGCTGATAGGGGGGCTAAGACTGGAAATGGGCTGATGGGGGTGTAGGACTTGTAAAGGGCAAGAGGGGGGGCTAAGACTAAAAATGGGCTGATGGGGTTAGGACTGGAAATGGGCTGATGGGGGGTTAGGACTAGTAATGGGCTATGGGGGGGGCCAAGGACTGGAAATGGACTGATGGGGGGGTTAGGACTGGAAATGGGCTATGGGGAGGCTAAGACTAAAAATGCACTGATGGGGGGGGGGTTAGGACTGGATATGGGCTGATGGGGGTGTTAGGACTGGTAATGAGCTAAGGGGAGGCTAAGACTAAAAATGGGCTGATGGGGTTAGGACTGGAAGTGGGCTGATGGAGGGGTTAGGACTAGTAATGGGCTGTGGGGGGGCTAGGACTGGAAATGGGCTGATGGGGGGCTTAGGACTGGTAAGGGCTATGGGGGGGCTAGGACTGATAATAGGCTGGGGGGGTTGCTAGGACTGGAAATGGGCTGAGTGGAAGGAGGGCTTGAACTGAAAATAGCTGATGGGGACGGAGGATTGGAATGGAAATGGGCTGAGTGGAAGGGGGCTTGAACTGCAAATAGCTGATGGGGAGGGGGAGGGGGCTTGGAATGGAAATGGGCTGTGAGGGGAGGGAGCTAGGACTGGAAAAGGGCTGAGGGGGGGGGGTAGGACAGGAAATGGTCTGATGTAGGGGCTAGAATAGGACTGGAAATGGGCTTTTGGGGGTGCTAAGATTGGAAATAGGCTGTGGTGGGGACTTGGATTGAAATGGACTCATGGAGGGGCTAGAACTGGAAGTAGTCTCATGGGGGGCTTGGATTGGAAATGGACTGAGTGGAGGGGAGCTAGGATTTGACATGGGCTGATGGTGGGGCTAGGAAAGGACTATAAATGGGCTGATGGGGGGCTGGGATTGGAAATGAGCTGATGGAGGGACTCGGATAGGACTGGAAATGGATGGGGGAGCTAGGACTGGAAATTGGCTGATGGTGGGGCTAGGATAGGACTGGAAATGGGCTTATGGGGGCTAGGACTGGAAAGGGGCTTATGGGGGGCTAGGACTGGAAATGGGCTGATGCGGGGACTAGAAGGGAGTGGATGCTGGGTGGGGCTGGAACTAGAAGGGAGCTGATGTTGGGGGAGGATTAGAATGGGATGGAGCTTGGAGAGGGGAAAAATATTTTGTGTGGGAGGGAAGACAAATCTACAAGTGGCCGGATATTGGAAGAGTAAGTGGGGATTGAGGATGGAGGGGTAAAATTTGAGTGGATGAAATAGGAATGAGGAAAGATCAAAAGGAGAAAGATTAGTATGTTAAAGCAGATGTAGAGAGAGAATGGAAAAAGACTAGAAGAGAGAAGAAAGGACAAATGGACAGCAGACGATGGAGAGTTAGAAGAAGACATGAAGAAACCAGAAGAAAGTGGCTGGAGCAATTGCAACTGAAAAAAAATGCACAAAAGGTAGAAAAATATCTCTTTATTTTGAATTTATTAATTGGAATATGTCAGCTCTGGGAAATGTGCATCATTAACGTCTGTGCTTTGTTTAGTACAAGAGGAAATTAGTTTATAGTTTTATTTCTACAGTGTTGTTGTACATTCCAAGTTTGGCTTTTGGGGTTCCCAGTTTAATTATTGTCTTCCTATTTCTAAATTGTGATTCCTATTTGTCTCTCCGGGCCAGTCCAGGAATGTAGGGTAGTCAATCCCTTCCAGCAGCTCTGAGGACTGAAAAACTGAAAAGTCTTTGCTGACAGGCTCTATAGCTCCCCCTGGTGTCAGAGAGAGTCAGTCTTTCAGTCCTCAGCAGCGAAGGAGGAGGTTGACTGACAGGCTCTTCAGAGAGACGACTAGGAATTTAGTTTTTGAAGTGTTTGGGACAGACAAATTTTCTTCAAGGGGGTGCTGACTATTTGGCTCTAGCAGGGCGGATCATCTCAGCACTCTTCCATTTCTGGTGATGGGCAAGGCTAAGGCCGTGTGGTGACAGCGCTGACTATTTGGCCCTAGCAGAGCAGATCAGCTCAGCTTCCTTTTTCTTTCTTTTGCCCGACGGGCGCTACTGCCTTACGGAGACGCTCAGTACATTCTCCTTTATTCTGGGAGTTGTACTGCAGTTTTCGTGCCCTATCACTCCTTGGGTACGGTCTGGGGGCCCCAGATCCCTCTCCCCATTCTCGCAGGCATCGGTGCCGGTAACCCGCTGGCTGAGGGCAGAGGATCCGGACAGCTTAGCCTCTTGCAGAGTGCCTTGTAAGCAGGTATGTGCCTCACTTACTGGGGGGACAGGGAGCACGTGGTCGGTAGCGGCTTCTCCGACGTCCTCCGTGTTAGCGCCGCGCGTCGGGTGCTCTTCCCTTTCTCGGGTTCTTTGCAGCTTGGTGGGTTGTTTTGGCCCTGCGGGCTTATGGAGACTCCGAAGGCTTCGGGGGATGAAGGTGTGAGTGGCCCGCCGGCAGTTGCTGCTCGCGCGGGAACGGTGGCCATTTTGGCTCAGCCGTGCTGTGTTCCCGCGCTGCCGGAGCAGCCGGCGAAATGCAAAGCTAAGAGCAGATCTAGGAAACACAATGCACCCATGCCGGCAGGTGAGCCTTTACCTTCCGTTTCACTGGAGCAGAGCTCGTTGAAAGCTTTTCTGGCTCCGGAGTTTATACTGGCTTTTCATCAGGCCTTTTTATTGAATAAAACCCAGGCAACGGGCTCCCCCTCTGCTGTAAGTCCGGTGGAACAAAAGCAGAGTGAGCGGTTAGATCCTGACCCTGGAGAGGGGGTTTCTTCTTTGCCTTCTAGGTTGGAAGCTCCCAGGGAAGCGTCTTGTCTTCTGGGGGAGGGGTCTCAGGCCCCGGAAGACGGGGAGCTGTTTTCTGAAGCAGGGCTCGAGGGTTGGCCCGAGGACTTGGAAGAGGGGGAGCTGGGTCCCGGAGAGGACCCTAATGTGTTCCGTGTCTTTTTGGAAGGAAGAACTGGGGGCCTTGATTACTCAGTCCTTAGCGGCTTTGAATATGGCGGCTCCTCAAGTTCAGCAAGAACCCTTGGAGGATCCTTTGTTGCAGGGTTTCAAAACTCAGCAGCGCTGTTTCCCCATTCACAGGGTCATCAGGCAGATGATTGATTCTGAGTGGGAATGCCCGGAGGCTTCCTTGAGGGGGGCGCGGGCACTTACTCGGTTGTATCCGGTTCCTCAGGAGGAGAAGGAGTTGTTGCGTATGCCCAAGGTGGATGCCTTGGTGGCGGCGGTTACCAAAAAGACTACCATCCTGGTGGAGGGCGGAACCGCTCTTAAAGATTTCCAAGATCGGCGCTTGGAAGCTCTCCTTAAGCAGACTTTTGACAACAGTGCCTTGGCCCTGCAGGCTTCGGTTTGTGGGGCGTATGTGGCTCGGGCTTCCATCCGTTGGCTCCAAGGGATCGAAAAGGCTGTGGCCTCGGCTGCGGAGGCGGCGAAGTTGGAATCGGCTACGGCTTATTTGGCGGATGCCTTTTATGACTTGGTGAGGATTTCTTCTAAGTCCATGGCTTCAGTGATAGCGGCTAGGCGTTTTCTCTGGTTACGCAACTGGTCGGCGGATTCATCCTCTAAGACACGACTCAGTAAGCTTCCCTACAAAGGTAGGCTCCTCTTTGGGGAAGCTCTGGACAAAATTGTGAAGGATTTGGGGAACTCTAAGGGCGGTCGTCTTCCCGAGAATCGCCCTCGAGCGTCCAAGGTGCCCTTGGGACACAAGGGGCCTGTCCGCGACTTTCGCAAGTTCTGCGGTCCCCGATTCTTGCCCTACCAGAGAGGTCGGTTTCCCGCTCGGGGTCAGTCCTTTCGAGGCGCCCGGGGATTTGGTAGGGGCTTCTTTAATTCTCCGCAGTCGGCGACTAAGAAGCCACAATGAAGGGACGCTGGTGCAGGCGGAGATCCCTGTGGGAGGTCATTTACAGGGGTTTGTCTCTGCCTGGGCCAACGTTACTACAGACCAGTGGGTTCTCGAAGTCATCAGGGAAGGCTATGCTCTGGAGTTCGCTCACCCACTGGACGACGCTTTTGTAGCGTCTCCGTGCGTTTCCCGGACGAAGAAAGCAGCCGTCAATGACACCCTGTCGCGCTTGCTGAAACTGCAAGCGGTGGTACCCGTTCCCGCAGACCAGTGCGGCTTCGGTTGATACTCAATTTATTTTGTGGTCCCCAAGAAGGAGGGGTCCTTTCGGCCGATCCTAAGAACATAAGAACATAAGATATGCCATACTGGGTCAGACCAAGGTCCATCAAGCCCAGTAGTCTGTTTCCAACAGTGGCCAATCTAGGTCATATGTACCTAGCAGTTTCCCCAAGAGACACAAGTTCCACAATGCTTGTACTGGGTCAAACATTGATATCCTCGGTCCCTTCCTGGATCTCAAACACGTCAACCGGTGTTTAAAGGTGCCTCATTTCCGGATGGAGACCTTGCGGTCAGTGATTCAGGCGGGGAGAGGTTCTCTCTTCCATTGATTTGACGGAAGCCTATCTTCATATTCCCATCAGGGTGGAACATTAGAAGTTCCTTCGGTTTGCAGTGCCCATGGGTCATTTTCAGTTTCGAGCGCTACCGTTTGGGCTAGCTACGGCACCGCGCACTTTCACCAAGGTAATGGTGGTGGTGGTGGTGGCGGCGCTTCAAAAGCAGGGAATTCAGGTCCATCCTTATCTCGACGACTGGTTAATTCGGGCTCCGTCCGTTCCGGAGTCCCGGAGAGTGATGGCTCGGGTAGTGCAGTTCCTCGAACAGCTAGGTTGGGTCATCAATCGTTCCAAGAGTCATCTGGAACTGGTGACACAACTAACTTATCTGGGAGCCTTCTTCGATACGGAGGCGGGCTCGGTTTTTCTGCCGCCGGACAGGGTGGTCAAGCTGGAGTCACAGATTACTGCCTTTCTCCAGCTGTCAGCTGCGACGGCTTGGCGCTATTTGCAGGTGTTAGGGTCAATGGCAGCTGCCTTAGACCTCGTACCGTGGGCTCGGGCGCATATGCGTCCGCTGCAGCGAGCGCTGCTGTCCAGGTGGTCGCCACAGGCTCATCCCCTGTCCCAGCGGTTGCCGTGTCCAGAGGAAGTGTGGTGCAGTCTACGCTGGTGGCTGGTGCCGGCCCATCTTCAAGTGGGGATGCCCCTGACGGATCCGGACTGGGTGTTGCTTACGACGGATGCCAGTCTGTCGGGTTGGGAAACAGGTACTTTTTATTCCCTTGTCCCCAAAGGGGCTCACAATCTAAGTGTACCTGAGGCAATGGAGGGTTAAGTGGCTTGCCCAAGGCCACAAGGAGTGGCCATGGGACTAGAGATCCCAGTCCCTCCAGCCTGAGGTTACTTGTCCCCATGTGGGAATTGAACCCCCAGCCCTCTGGCCTGAGGTAACCTGTCCCAACCACTGAGATACTCCTCCCTCCCTCATGAGGTAGGCCTGCGTCATGGGGTGATGGAAGAGCTGTGGTGGTGGCCATGGCGGGGTGATGTGGTACTCTTCACCTGCCCACTCCTACATGGGCAGGCCCCAGCACCGTGCCTGTGGAGTGCCAGGCCCTGGTGGGTGTGGGATTGAGCAATGGCAGCCCTTCTGTATCTGAGGCCTCCTCAGCCTTCATCTTGAGAACTGCTGCTGGCATCCTTACAGCCACAATCTCCCCGGTTTCTCCAGCCACAGTTGCTGCTGGCTGCTGTTCCTGCGGCTCCACTGCAGCAGCTTCCAGCACCTCTGCCATGCCTTCAGGGCATGCAGTCATGTCTTGGCCATCACATCTGTCCTCCAGCTCTTCACTGTCTGCCTCCTCCTCCCCCCCCCTGCCATTTTTTCTTCCTCCTCTGCATTGTGAACTTTCTCCTCCTTTGGGCCGAGCTCAGAGCCGCCTTTCTATTCCGGCCCCATGCTGCCAACTGTGGAGGATGTAGCAGTGGTTGTGGTGCTGGTAGAGGTGGAGCTGTCCTGCTGCTGCTGTGATGGTGCGCTGATGGCTGCTGAGGCAGTGCTGCCCTGTGCAGGCTGGTCCTCTGTGTCTGCAGGCCCCTGTGGAGCATCCTGCTGCCATTCTGCTGTGTATACAAAAGGATGAGATCAGTACATGTTTGCCACATGGGGCCTAAAACACCTTGTTACAGCTAGATGTTGCACAGTCATATAGAAAAGGTGGCACATGCAACCTAGGCTACAGTATCACATTGTCTATGGCTGATGGACTCAACCTTCCCCTTCCCATCCCCAACCCTGTGTGCCCTGATCTCCTTCAGTAGCTTTCAATTACATGCTACAAATGCCGACTGCCTGAATTACCTCTCAGACACATCATGTACTCCTGAATCCAACGCCCATATTGTAGACAGCTAGTACCTGTGACATCCTCCATGGGCACATCAGTATATTGTGGTCCTTCCTTGTTGACAATCCTACTATGACAGGATTTCCCTGTGGCATCCACTGCTGTGGATGCAAGTGATATCCCCTCCTTGGAGCTGCCCCCATGTTTCATCTATCTTCATTCAAACTGTTCAGGATCATGGTCATGTTACTCCTATCTGTGGCCATTGCTATGACCACCCACTATGGACCGATATCCACACACCTTGCTGCAGCTCTTAGACGTGACTGCCTATGTGTGTTGGTACCTCAGACATCATGTCACACCCTTTTCCATTCAGAAATACATACTAGCCTCATCACACCCTGATGTGGGTTCCTACCCTTCTTGTCACCTGCTCTGCCAAGGTGGTTCCCATACCATTCCCCCATGACTATCATACTCCCCAGCTGCTCTGTTGTCTGTCATGCCAAGCTTAGAATTGCTGAAGAACAGGGAGTATGGTTTACAGGTATGTCCACAGCTGTATGTGGGCCTTGTTGCACAAAGTATAAGAGCAGTAGTTGGGGTTTTGCGGTACTGCTGGTGGGAGTGTTATGGGTACGTTGTGGGAAGCAGGTGGCACTGTGACAGGAAGGCTGGGGCCCAGCTGCAAACAGCTGTATGTATGTGCATCACTGACTGGGTTTTGGGGACAAGGATGACTCCAGACTCACCTGCTCCAGCTGCTACTTCCTCGCAGAGGTATTGGATGAGCTCTGGATTACTGCATCTCATGGTCCTGAACTGGCATTTTAGGGAGTCCAGGATCTGCCTCGCTCTAAAGCCCTTGTGGGAGAGATATGTCACATCATGAGTTGTTCTTTAGGCTTAACACAGCACCTGGGGCCTGTGTCCCCCCTCCCCCTCCCTGAACACTGTAAACAACTGCCTCTGGCTCATCTGCTGCCATCTGTACCTTCTGGCCTGCCATTTCCCATGGCTCTATCACTGCAGTACCCTCTCAGTGCATTATCAGCAGCGTTCAGTGTCTGCTCACATACACATAGGTTGTAGGCCTACTGGACCCCAGACTCACTGCACAACCTTTCACCAATGTGAACACACATGTAGCTACCCTGCCTGTACACTGTCATTACACTCCCCTTGCCCTCACACCCTCATTCACCTTCCTGTGGGAACCCCTGTTCAACATTCCCCTCTAGCTCTCTGGGGAGCTGCCTTCACCACTTGGCTGGTCCAGCTCATGACACACAGAGAATTTGTGTTTTGCATCTCAGTTTGCTGGCATAGGTCCCTGTACTCTGGTGACCCTTAGCTATGTTTGGACTGTGATGTGGCAGAGATTACCAGTGGTACAAAGTTCAGCTGATAGTGTGGACATCACGCAATCTATAGTGGTTCGGTGACACTGTGGAAGACTTGGATCTGTATCCTCTTGCTTTAGCTGCAGTGCTCCTCTGGGATGAGCTATTGTGTCTGCTTTGTGGGTGGGTGGCTGGTTCTGTGTTATAGTGGGAGCCCTGGGCATGCCTCTGATGGTCAGGGTTGTGGGAAATAGCTACCCTGGGTGCACTTTCCTCCCAGTGACTGCTGTCCCCTAACTGATGACTTGCTTTGGAGACCCAGTCCTGTGTTGTGGGTCTGAGGCCCTGCACCTCTTTTCCTGCCTACTTTTACACCCCTCCCCCCACCCATCACCTGGCACCTATTGCTTACTCATCCATGCAGCCGCAACGGGATGGCCCTCCAGATTTGCATGCCCAGCTGTAGATTGGACCTGCAGCACCATGCATGTAAGGGCCTCTACCTCCTCCATGCTGAAGTTTTCCTGATGTCTCCGGCTCGTCATTTTGTCACTGAACGCTCTTCAGAAGGAGAGGGGGCTTCTCCTGGAATGTATCAATGGGAATCTGAGCTGTGCTGACCCAGGCATTGCGACGTGGGACTTTTTTCTACCTGTGTTTTGTTTTGGTGATGGAGATATTATGCAAGTATCGCTAGCCATATCTAACGTTACACGGGCATTACATCGATACCCCTGTATGTGTCAGGCCCCGCAGAGGCACAACATAGCTTTCCACACAGGCGGCCAGTTGCACCATACACAGGCAGTTGGGAGGCCCCACCTAAACGGGCATTTTCGGACTCAGCGCACATTGCCCAGGTTACGCCAATATGGAGTCTGGTTGTGGGCCACATACACGGCTTTGTCCATCACCCAGCGCACAATGGCTTTACCTGATATTCGGTGTTTGCTCACATTTAGTCTGCCTTAGTGATGATTTGTGCCTTTCTTTGAGCGTGTGTTTTACAGCGCATTCAGATGCCTTTGCCACCTTTCTCAATATTGGGCCCTTAAACTTTAAATACTCAGAGGACTAGGGAGAAGAAGAAAAGAGAAAGCACTCCTAAGCCTGCAGTCAGCGGTAGTCAGCGTATAGAGCAGGGGTCTCAAACTCCAGTCCTGGAGGGCCGCAAACCAGTCAGGTTTTCAGGGTATCCCTAAAGAATATGCATGAGATATATTTGCATACAATGGGGCAGTGCATGCAAATATATCTCATGCATATTCATTAGGGATACCCTGAAAATCTGACTGGTTTGCGGCCCTCCAGGACTGGAGTTTGAGACCCCTGGTTATAGAGGCAATAAAGTAAACTGTTAAGAAGGGAGACACATCACTGCAGAGAGCAGGAGCTGGGTAAAGAACAGATTGAAGCTAGGACACACGCTGAAAATGTAGAAATATAGAAAGAAAGAGCAACCATGACTGGGATGTAATTATACCGGGCTATAGTTTACTCAGGGAGGACAGGGTAGGAAGAAGGGGAGGAGGAGTGGCACTCTATGTAAAAAAATCGTATTAAAGCTGCAGAATTGCAGGGCTTACAAGGGAAGGAGGAGGCACTATGGGTTAAACTAGAAAGAGGGAATGGGGAATCCATTTGCATTGGTGTGATATACAGATCTTCACAGGCAGAAGAAGTGGACGGAGATTTAATTGAAGACATTTGAAGTATTGCCACAAAAGAAGAAGTGCTACTATGTGGCACAGTTCTGGTGTTGTGTCATCTAGAAGTAAGGTGATCATGGATTCTGTACAGTAAGAATTATTCCAGCAACGGGTTCAGAACCCACATATGATGGGCCATACTGGACCTAGCACTTACCAATGGGGAACGTGTTTCTATCATAGTGGGAGATCATCTTGCATCCTGTGATCAGCAGATGGTGCGGTTCAATATTAGATCTAGGGCTCATAAAGTTTATTCAAAAGTGAGGGTCCTTGACTTTAGGAAAAATAGCTTTGCCAAGATGGAACAATACCTCAAGGAGTCATTAGCAGGATAGGAACAACTGGGGGATGTGGAAGAGCAATGGGCAAACCTGAAAGGGGATATTTTAAGGGCAACAAATCTTTTTGTTAGTAAAGTAAATAAATGTAAAAGGAAAAAGAGGCTGCTATGGTTCTCAAAAGAAGTAACTGAAAAGGTGAAGGAAAAGAGGGTGGCCTTCATAAAATAAAAAAGATCATAGAAACAGGAAGACAAGCAGCAATATTTGGAAAACAGAGAAGTTAAGAAAGCAAAACATACAAATAGAAGAAAAAATAGTGAATACAGTAAAATGGGGGAGGGGAGGAATGATTGTCAGACTCAAATGTGAAGGAGAGGAATATGTACAATAGAAGCCGATGAGGATAAAGCAGATGAAGGGCGAGGAACAGGAGCTCAGAAAACATCCACAAATAGAAACAGTAGCAAAGAGAATCCTATACGATTTTCAGAAGACCGTGTTTGTGAGGACCTAGCTAAACTAAAACTAGACAAAGCAATGGGGCCAGAGGGGATACATCCCTGAGTATTGAAGGAACCTGGGGAAGTTCTACCAGCTCCACTGTCTAATTTTTTCAGTGCTTCTTTAGAGTCAGGAGTGGTCCCAGAGGACTGGAAAAAGGTGCATACAGTCCTTTTACACAAAAGCAGACGTAAGGATGAGGTTGAGAACTACAAACCGGTTAGTCTGATCTCTCTGATGAGTAATGGAAATGCTGCTAAAACAGAGGATAGTGAGGTTTCTGGAATTCAATGGATGGCAGCATGTCAGACAAATCTAATTAATTTCTTTGAGAGCCCTAGATGTGGTGTACTTAGATTTCAGTAAGGCCTTTGACACCGTTCCCCACAGCCTCGTGGTTAGAGCAACAGCTTTGTACCCAAGAGATCAGGGTTTGATTCACAATGGCACGCCTTGTGACCTTGGGCAAGTCACTTTACCCTCCATTGACTTGGAAGAAAAGGCCTGGCAATCTACCTTCTGGTCTTACCTTGTCAAGAAAACCCAGGGGCTGCTGGGTCACCAAGAGTCAGCATTGACATGATGGCACTTAAAAAAAAAATTGCCAAAGGGCTGTCAGGTAAGGTTTGCCTCTTTGCAGATGATACCATAATCTGTAATAGAGTAGACATCCAGGAAGGAGTAGATAACATGAGGAGGGATCTCACTAAGTTTGAAGAATGGTCAAGAATTTGACAGTTGAAATTTAACACTAAAAAATGCATTTGGGCTGCAAAAATCCAAGATAGTGGAACAGTCTGGAGGGTGAAGTATTTCTGTCCACAAAAGACTGGGACCTGGGGGTGATTGTTTCTAATGATCTTAAGGTGGCTAAACAGATAGAAAAGGCAATGGAAAAAGCCAGAAGGATGCTTGGGGGCATAGGGAGAGGAATGGCCAATAGGAAGAAGGAGGTGATAGTGCCTCTGTATACGACATCTTTGGTGAGACCTTATTTGGAGTATTGTCTACAATTCTGGAGACCACACCTTCAAAAGGATATAAATAGGATGGAGTCTGTGAAAAATGATCAGTGGGCTTTGTCATAAGGCATATGGAGCCAGACTTAAAGATCTCAATATGTATACTTTGGAGGATAGGTGGAAGAGAGGAGATATGATAGAGACTTTTAAATACCTCTGTGGCATAAGTGCACAGGAGGAGAGCCTTTTTCAATTGAAAGAAAGCTATGCAACGAGGGGGCATAGGATGAAAGTGAAAAGAGATAGACTCAGGAGTAATATGTGGAAATATTTCTTTACAGAGTGATAGATGCGTGGAACAATCTCCCAATGGATGGAGTAGAGACCAGGACAGTAACTGAATTCAAGAAAGCATGGGACCAACACAGAAAATCTCTAAAGGGAAAAAAATGGATTATAGTTGTTGGTATAGAAGGGCAGACTGGATAGGCCCTGTGGTCATGTTTCTATGATGAGTCAAAAGAGTATGGAACCTCCCTGTTGCACTTTCAAGTAGATGCTCGCTTAGTCATTCTGCCCAGATGGAAAAGCCACACTTGTTAGGCTCCATCATCGCATGTGTTGCAGAATAAGACTGAGGTGAGTGGCAGAAGACTGGGCCAAGGCAGAGACCCAGATGAATGACCTCATATTTGTGTCTAGAAAAGCTATTAGCAGTATTTGAAATGGAACATTTAAGGCAAATTTTCCTTTGGGATTGCTGCAATACATCCCAGCCATGAAGCATGGTAAGGAAGCCATTTAAATGTAGCTGCAAGTGATAGCAAAATGCCCGGCTAGCAGAAACATAGCCAAGAGACAGGTGACACTTCAGCAGTGAACACTAGACATTTTAGTCTGTAAATTCTATCAGAGAATGCAAGATGAATAATACAATTTCAATGCAGAGAAGAAAAATAACTATTATTATTATTGTATTTGTACTATGATGATTATCATTAATTGCATTTATATACCACGTATTGTAATTACATGTGTGTGGTTTACAAGTAATATCCAGAAAACATTACATCATATCAAATTTAAAACAATACATATCACAGAGAAAAACAATACCCAGAATCACTCACATGATTATCTTCCCTTACATTAATTCTACGTTGAAAGATTTCTGAAACAAGTAAGCTTTTAACATTTTCAGAAACAATAACATATCAACATTTACATGTATATTATCTGGCAACACACTACAATGATATGGTCCTACATAAGAAATTGCCTTGTTCTAAGTTGTTGCCTTCCTTACTTGTGACAGAGGAGGTAAAATCGATAAGTCCCTTGAATTATGGTAGTTCACAAAATGCATAAAAAGCTCATTATCAATAGATAAATGCAATGCCTTAAAAATTTAGTCAAGTAATCATCACGTTGTACTCTACCTGGTCAAACAACAGCCAGAAATGGTTGATTGATAATTGGCTCATATGATGAACAATCATTAGCCAAACAATTCTTTTTTAATACAGGTTGAATTGTAGGATTTTTAGGCATGTTTCACTTAGGCATAGTGCCTATTGCAGAGGGTTCAGGTGACTGCTGAAATGTCTGTCTTTACACATGTTCGCACATGCATAAATGTGCAGCAAACAAACATGTGAATGTTAGCCGCCAATTTCCTGCAGCTTCTGAAATGTGGCATTTAATACTTCCATCACCACGATCAACTGTGTGTATGCCTTAGCCCTGTTGTGGCGGAAGTTCAGGCTCATCAAAGTTTCAAGTTTAGCAAGATTTGAAACCTTGGTTAGCCTGAACTTTGTCTACAATGACTGAACCATCTACACATCTAATCGCGGTGGTGGAAGTATTAAACGCCATGTTTCAGAAGCTGCAGGCAAATGAGTGAGTGAGTGAGTGACTGGATGAAGGGGGGTGGTAAGAGAGAGAGACACTGGATGAAGTCTGGGGTAGTCATGAGAGAGAGAGAATGGTTGAAGCTGGGGTGGGGGTTGGGTGATGAGCAAGAGAGAGACTGGGGGTGTTATAAAGGAGACTGGGGAAGGTTGGGGGGGGGGGGGTAGAGAGAGACACACACATACACCCAGCCTTTGACACTCTCGATGACATATACACACATGCAGCCTCTGATACTCCCCATGACATACACAGAAACGCAAACGTATCAAACACACACACACACACACATGCAGCCTCTAACACTCCCCATGACACACACACACACTGTCATAGCTTCTGACAGTCTCCATGACACACACATGCATGCATACACCCCCTGATACACAAGTACACAGCCCTCGACACACACACACACCCGCACCCTCTGACACGTCTGAGACATGCACATCAACTCTCCACATGCCTAAGTCTGCAAAGGGGAGAAAGATGTCGCTGTGAGACACTGCAAGTGTACACTTTTGCATCTTGTTTAAATTCTGTGGTGCATTACATTCTGACAAAGAAGCATTAACCACTGAATTTCATAATTATCTTATTCAATGTGTATGTCTTGATCAAACATGACTAATGCCAGGAGATGCTACAGCAAAAATGGGTGTGGCATGAATCTGCATTGATTTTAGAGACTTCTATAAACAGGAAGTATGAAGGTGTGGAGATTAAGGATGATCCTCTGGTACTGTCTGTAAAATGGAGGTGTCGGGAGACGTCTCTAATATGTCAGGAGTCAGGGCGGGTTTCTGTTTCGATTGAGAGTCTCCAGTAACTCCTGAGCCTGTTGAAGTCCCTGCTCAGCAGCCTGGCCCAGGAGCTTTACTATCTCTCTGAAAGCCAAGCACATAGAAAGTGGGGGTGAGGGAGAAGAAAGAATTACAACATTTAGCATGATGGGCAGACTGGATGGCCCATATGGTCTTTATTTTATTTATTTATTTATTTATTTGTATTTATCAATTGCTTTCCCGAATCGAAAACCTTCCGCCCAGAGCAATGTATAGACAGAAAAAAATACATGAAATATGAACAATAAAATACAGTAGTTATAAAAACACAATTAAAATAACCAGCACTATATAGACTATTTTTTCTTCACATAGGGGCATGTTTATTAAAGCATGGTAGCCGGGGGCATAGGATATAGTGCAGAACTAATGCGTATTTTGGCACACGGCAAAAATGCATGCATGCTAAATATCCTGAGCTACCCACGTACTGCATGAAACATAGAGACGTAGAAAAATGACAACAGAAAAAGACCACATGGCCTATCTAGTCTGTCCTTCAATATCAACATCTACAACAGTCCCCTTTTTTCCTTTAGAGATCCTCTGTGTTTGTCCCATGCTTTTTTGAATTCAGATACTGTCCTCGTTTCTACCTCCTCCACTGGGAGACTATTCCATGGATCCACCACTCTTTCCATATAGAAATATTTCCGCATATCACTCCTGAATCTATCCCCTTTCACCCTCATCCCATGTCCCCTCGTAGCAGAACTTGCTTTCAATTGAAAGAGGCTCTTCCCCTGTGCATTTATGCCATGGAGGAATTTAAATGTCTCAATCACATGAATAAGCAAAGTTAGGGCAGAGTTGGGGCAGAGAGTGGGTAGAAACAGACATGTGCGGTTAACACAATTGCTTTAGAGGTGCTTCTGACCAGAAAAGACATTACTAGCATGGACGCAGATAACACCTGCTTCCTTCCAGGCGCTAGATGCACCAACTGTGGTGGCATGTTCCAAATGTGTGGTATGAAAGCAATCCCCATACTAATAACTGCCCCTGGCCATCCAACACATATGCCAGCCCATACAACAGATGCCCCATGGATCCAGCCCCCATGTTATCATCTGCAGCAGGACAGCTGATGGGGCAGGCCTGTGTGGCAAACAAATAGCTAGGGAGAGTCCCCTGGAACACCAGCAGCAGGGGGATGAGGGTATATTGCCCCCTTCCTACCCTGGTGAATGCATGTGGGTTGGTGGGGCATCCCCTCCACATAGACTGTGAGGTAGCTGTGGGATAAAATATAACAGGACAGTTTCACATGGGTGTACAGCCAGTTCTGGTGAGGAGTTGGGAAATAGGGTCTGGTCTTAGAGAAACAACCTAAGATGGGCAATATAGGCAGAGTTGAAGATGGTTGAATACAACTGGGGGTGGGCATGCAAAATAGGTGTTTCAACTACTGGCCATTGTAGGTCTGCACATATTTGTGCCATTTGACCACCACCACCTCTTCATGGGTTTCCATGTATCATTGCTGTACACCTAAAGGGATATAGCAATGCCTTGGGCTTTGTGTCCAGGGGCACATGGTCCCTCACCCTGACCATAGGAGAGGGCATGTCTGTAGCCTTCTAGCTCAGAACACGTGCTTACATTTAAGCCACTGAAGAAGGGCTAGCTTGGTTGTAGCTCCCTGGTCAGTGTCCCCCTACCTGGCATTTTGCTGGGGGATGAGGTGTTCTTCCCACCTGGGGAGAATTTAATGACTCTCAAGAGCTTAGGGGTCCTCAGTTTCCTGAGCGCTGATATGCTTGAACTTGGGACTGATTGGGATGCCCTTCCCCATGGTGGTGTGGAGGGTGTACTGTGATATGCCCCCCCCCCAACAGAGTTCTCAATATGTGAGGATCATGGGTGGCTACGATGGATTGCCTCCCACCCCCAGGCAGTTCTTTGGCCACAAGGGCAGGTGTCCATCTCCTGGAATACCAGCTGCATGCCATATGTGGTGTTGGTGTCCAATATGCCTCATGGAGGGGTTGTGGTGTCCCATAAGCCCACCAGTTATGTGTGGTCTCTGTGTTGGACCAGCAGATATTCACACTGGACCATAGTGTCCTTCCCTTCACGCATGTGAAGGAGGTCCATGATCCTCACTAGCAGGGGTACAGTGCCTGGGTGATGACAGGGAAGGGACTTACAACCCCGCCCGCCACTCTAACCTGTAAACTACTTCTCCACACTAACATATGTGGTGTTCTCTGTCATGTACAGTATGCTTGTAGTTTATAAAGACAAGTAGGTGCCAACTTGTCTTTATAGAATAGGGCCTACACAGATGCCTCGCTAGGTGCGTGGCGCCTTGTTATAAAATTACTCTCCCAATATGAAATACACAGGGGTCAATATTCAGCCTCCATGGCCATTTTTTTTTAACTCAGGTTCCTTTAAAAGGATAGGGAGGAAACATGGTTACGAGCGGTACACGTGGAAGTGTTGACTGGAAGGATAGGAAGGAAACATGGTTATGAGTGCAGGGGTGATACACATGGAAGTGTTGACTGGGAGGAAACATGGTTATGAGTGCATGAGCGTACATGTGGAAGTGATGACTGGGACTGGAAGTTGGATTATGCCCTTGGATTGCCCTGAATATGGACTAAATTTTGTTTATTAGTTTGCCTTTCTGTTCATTCATGTTTTTGCTTGAATGATGTAAATTGAAATTTATAAATAAAAAGAAAGTGTGCCCTGAAACAAAAAGGTTGAGAAGCATTGAGAAGTACTGTGCTAGAGTAAGTGGCAGAGATTGTTCCTTGAAAGCAGGCACAGGCATTTACACCCAGGAGGCAATGTCCACGTAGAGATTAGGGAAGTACACGCATAAATGAAGGTAGCTTAAAATCGATGCATGAACTAGCAAACTTGACTCATGTTCCACCTAGCTATGCCTACTGGCAAAGCGTGTGCCTTCATGCCAACGCGTGCACTTTCATGCTGGTAAGTATTTTATAAGAGGTCACATATGCATGAGAATGATTTTATAAAATTACCCTTTACTACGGTCAGTGGCAGAGTTATCCAGAGATATTCAGTCCGCCAGACAGATAACTACTTGATAGCTTTAAAGCAGCTTTTTTGCTGTCCTCAAGCTCTTCAGTAATTAGACAGACGGTGAACTGAATATCACCATTATCCAGATAACTACCACTCACGCGCCGCCCCAGCACAATGTGGATAGTGCTGGAGTGGTCCATACTGATCCAGATAGTGCTGTTGAAATTCAGCAGATAGAGCCGGCCAGCAGCACTTATCCGGATAGCTGGTGCTGCTCTCCAGACAAGTGATTTTGATGTCGGACTGATGGATTACAGATGGACATAAAGACACCTGCTGAAGCTACTGAGACATGAAGAGTGCAGAGAACCCACTGGCAGCCCGTTCAATGAGCAAAGGTTTGCCATAGCCCTCAGGAATTAAAGGAAGTTACCTATCTTCCTGTGTCCGATTCCTATTCCTCAGCTTCCCCACAGCCACATTGAAAGAAGCGTGAGGGTGTCCCTGCTGCGAGGCACGTCTGCAACAGAGAAGGGGAAAGTAGCTGGGTTACAGGAGTGAAAGTGTGCCTGCTCTAACCAAGAAAAGAAAGCAGAAGAGGAAAATGGTGCCAGCAGAGCCGGCTCGTCCATGGCAAGCTAGATGGCCATCTAGGGTGGCCGGTGGTGGCGGCAGCAGCATACATGGGCAGCCACGCCCCCCCCCCCCCCGGCTGCCGCTGATGCCGTTTGGGGGGATGGGGCAGGCAATGTTAGTATTTCCAAAACTGTCGGCAAAAAGCTATCGCTTTTGGAAATACTGCTGCTGTCTGCCTCCCCCTCCCGAGACGGAATCGGCAGCAGCTGGGGAATGGCGTTAGCGGGGGGAGGGGAGGGGGAGGCCGGGGTTTCTGCATAGGGCGGCAGAAACCCTTGGGCCGGCCCTGGGTGCCAGCTACATGCTTTCTATATTTTGAATATCTTCCTGAATGTTCCAGGTACAATCAAAAGTTACAGTTTGGTCTGGAGTTCAATTACTATTCATTTATTTTAAATGATGTCATATACCACCATTCAAACCTTACATCATGGTGGTTTATTATCTAAGTGGATCAGCAGCAACAAAACATAAACATACAACACAAATATAGTAGCAAACACAAACAGAGGACATGCTTACGGAAACATCAGAAATCCAGGATTTATTAATCAGAGCCCAAAAGGAGGGGTATTACCAGAATGCAATCAATCTAAAGAACTGAGATTCAGTTAAAAGCTTGAGAATATAGCCACATTTTGACTCCTTTTTTAAACCTTACACATGAGCTCTCTGATCTAAGATCTACAGGAAGGGTGTTTCAAAGTTGGGGTCCAAGATAACTAAAGGCTACCTTTTTGGAGAAGATCAACCATAAAGTACTCTTTGAAGGGATCATCAAGAGGTTAGCTTGTGAGGATCTCAGGGAATGCAAACGGCAGTATGATAACAAAAGGTTATTCAATTAAAATGGAAGTCTGTGAAAATATGCACGATGGGTAAGTATAAAAATTTTAAACTGAACTGAATTTTCAGAAGCAAATTCCCATAAATGTAGCTCTGGATTCAGATAAGGAGAACTGAGTGGAGTGACTAAATTAGGAATATCATACAGCTCCAGGCAACAGACTAAGATTGTCCTACTGCATCTGTGAAACATGTAGTCCTAAGTTCTCTTTTCAAACCAGGACTACAAATCTCAAGAAGTATGGGCGGCAAAAGTATGAGAGACTTAGCCTCTCCTTGTGATTGGGAACAATGAATGACCTTGACAATGTATAATCTGAAAAAAGAAAAATACAAAATGTAAAAAAAATGACCTAAGAAATATAAAAGATAAAAAAACCACATTTCCAGAAATCAAAGGCTTTAGTTCTTGAGGTCAATATTCAAAAGCATTTATACAGCCAGCAGTAATGCCAAAACTGCATTAGTGTTTTCTTTTTCAAAAAATCTGAAGCAGTTGAATGAATAATTTTGGATGTATTAATCTATACACCCAAAGTTATGCGCCTAAAACAATTAATGAAATATGGGATGTTGTAGGGGCAGTACCACTTAGACATAGCTTATACATTTAAATGGCAATATTAAACCGCTAAATGTGTAAAATGTATGTCTAGATGGCCCACACAAATTCAGGTTCTATGTTGACATTCAACAGTGCTACATAGACAATAGTGCCATTGAATACATATATGATTTGAAAACGTACAAATTAGACCTTTCAAATTAGATATTTATTGTGTGACTGAATGTTGATCTCCTTGTAGATAAATATTTCCATCTAAAGAACCCAAACTGAAGAAATGAATATAGAGAAGCACAGACAGAAAAGCTCATATCCAAAGGGTGCACCCTCCATGCCAAGGGTGTTCATAGAGCGAGCGAATTAATGGGATTTGAATGAATTTGCAACTCCTGTCTGCAGAGTGTCCCCTTGCTTACCTGAACCAGTGCATGGCTCTCTCTTCATCCTGCTGCACCCCAACTCCTGGTGGATTCAGGAAGAAGCTGTCAGACACTATATACTGAACATGCACTTGCAACATGCGCTTTCATCACTCTAATGCATGCTAGCACTTGAATCAGAGCATGGCTCCTTCGGTTCTCTTGCTCTATGCCTAAACTCTGATACAGAGAAGGCAGCCACATCACACAGTCTATGGAGCATACACATAATGTAATGTGCTACTACACACACTCCTGTATGAAATCAGTGTACCCAGGGCTTCAGGACAGGAGTAGGAAGCACTCTACACAATCCACAAAATACGCACCTATGCTCATGTGTAAAACATCCTTATAACAGCTTCTTTATGCCCTGTCTCCTCCTTACCCTGTAGGTACCTCTGTCCCATGATGTGCTGAGCACTGGGATAGCCCAAGTGAGCATATAGGTGGGTTACATGAAAGTGGAAGTTCTCATAACATAGCCAGATGTAAAGCAGGAAACAGATAGAAGTAAGTACAGCTGCCACCTGCAGAGGAAGAAGAGAAGGGAAGGAGAAGAGGGTCAGGAAAAGAAGAGACAGAAGAAGAGAGGGAGAGAGCAGAGGGATGGAAGTAGGAGGAACAGTTTAAAGGAAAGGTGAGCAGAGTCAAGAGAAGAGGAAGGTGGTGTACAGGGGAGAGAAAGAGGCAGGGGGAGGTGGAGGGGAACAGATAAGAGAAGAGGAGCGAGATGTGAGAGGGATAGAAGAGAAAAAAATGGAAATGAGGGGCAGATAAAGACAGCAGAAAGGAGAGGAAGGGACAAGAAAAGGGTAGGGGGAACATAAAGAGGAGAAATGTAAACCAGCCTTTCGACCAATGATTGAGCCCTAAACAGTGGCGAAGGTTCTAATGAGGGACCTCCATTGTCACACTGTCATCCCCCCCCCCGCACATGGCAAGCTTCCTTTAATTTTTTACTGCACTGCCTCCACTTCAGGCTCAGTGGCTGTTCCTCCCGGTGAAAGTGTCACGTGCAGCCGTTATCACAAGACTTCAGCCAAGGAGGTAACAGCCACCAGCAAAGTTGCTGCACCACTGTGTGGGCCCCCCTTCCTGCTTTGTCCCCCTCCCCTTTGCATTGTGGAGGTGCTTGGGCATAATTTACACCACTGGCCCTAAACATACTTCCTTGGTGATCCACATTGTTTCCATCTGTACTAGAAATTGGTGCACCAGTAGCTGCCTGTGCTGTTTTCCTGGCATTATGTCTTTGAAGGAAGAAAGCAAAACAAGTTTTTCTAGAGAACGGTGCTAAGAAAACTGTATGTTAGGGATGTAACGTTAGGTTAAAATCAGTTTTCAGTAATCGCCTAGCTGCCTTGCTATAGGTGGTATATCAAGTTCAATAAAACTGTAATTGTAAACACAAAAAATCATTCCATTTGTTTATTATACCTACCGTACTGAAAAACCAAAAGCTATTTGCATATATTAATGCTTATACAAACTACTTCAATCAGTCATTGCTATAAATTATAGTTTGACATATCTAACTATAGTTAATACATGTACGTAATGTTAATATTTATTTATGATCATTTGTTATACTGCCATTTAGCAAATGGTTGACTTCATGTTGGCTTACATAATTTTTTAAGCTAGACCTTGACAAATGTTCTTGGAATCTAGGAGCCAGCTTAAAAATTTAGGAGCTGGATGCCAAGACCTTGGTCACAGAAACACCCCCTCCTCCTCCCCGCACACGCACAAAAGGTGTATCGCTGCTCCTTTTTTTAAGGGATGGATTTTCTGCTTTCCTATTTTCTATGGGAAAAGAAAGCTTAATAAATGCAGCCATTACACAGTGCTACAGAAGGCAATGCTCCTTCTCCCCTCCCATCAACCCCAATGAGTAGGTTGTCAGCAACATATTGGTGACCTGAGGCAACTTCCTTTTTTGTTTCACATATCACCATGGCCTGTTAATATGTGAAGCAAAAAAAAAAAACAACAGCAACCCTCATAGTCTCTCCATCCTGCCTTCACCCAGTCTCTCTCTTCCTCATAGCCTCCTCCAGCCCTCACCCAGTGTCTCTTTCTCTTTTTCGTAGCACTGCCCCCCCCCCCCCACCCAAGTCATCACCCAGTACTTCTTTCTTTCATAGCTCCCTAACCATCATCCAGTGTCTTTCCTCTCTCTCCCTCCTCCCCTCCAAGCCATCACCTCTTCTGTCTCCTAGCCCTCCCTGTGTCTCCCACCTTTTTTCTATGGCTGTTTGCGACTGCAACAAAAAGGCCTCACTGCTTTCTCACCATGATCATCTTTATGCAAAAACTTGAACCATGCAATGAGGGAAGTCTGTGCTGATCTCATGATTTCAAGTCTTAAGAGGCTGGAAACCATGAGATCAGCACAAACGTCCTTTACACCGCAGCTCAAGCTCCTTGCAAAGCCGATCGCAGTATAGAAGTGAAGGCAGCACTGGCACATAAAAGACTTTTAGGGGCATGAAATGCTAGGTGTCAGGGTGCAATGTCTAGGCGCCATGGAAGCCTGGTGCCTGGGATTTGTCAAGCACTGCTTTAAGCCAAATGGCTTTCAGTATTGTCATATATAAAGACAGATACATTTAGGGACAATTTACATTTAGAACCTATTCAGGAAGTGAAAAGTGCATAGTACAACATACTTGGCCATCAAAATATTTTGATACAATCTGCAGACAGAAGGAAGGGGAAATATAAAAGGTGATCCAATCAAAACATGAAGATCATGGAATTCCAACAGAAACAATAGAATAACTAGCTGTTTTGAATATTAAGAACTATAATTACTTTTTTAAAGTCATGTACAGTATCTGAACTAGTGTGTCATGGTCCCTCTCTGGCCTTATATATCTCGGGGGGAAGGGAGATATTCTAAAGCATTTACATGTTTTTCAGACCTGTTAGTGCCATTGAATATCTGAGGGTGTTGTTACTACATGCCCTATTGCTAACCAGTTAGCATCGGGACATGTCAGGGGTGATCTGGGTGGCATCTGTTGCTAACCAGGCAATGGCAATATTGAGCCACTGCCTGGTCAGCAACACATGATGAAAGTCAGGCACAGGAAGCACTGGCCTTTCACCGCAGACGTTAACGGAGTAGCGGCTGTCAGGCCCCTCCAGTTTTAAAATTCAGCTTTTTTGAGAATTCTATTAAATTTGAATCCATATGTCTTCTGATCACAACTTTATTGGTTTTCTTAATAAATTCAATTCGCAGGGCCCGCTGTTCAGCAGCGGAGGCTAGTGTTGCTAAAGCAGCTTTCCGCCGCCGCTGAACCATAAACCCAGATATTCACTGTGGGACCCTATCGGAGCCGGGATTGCCAGGAAGCTACAGTAACTGGGCAGCGACAATCTTCAGCCGCTGACCGCTTAGCTTCTACAGTAAACGTTAGGCCAGTCTTCATGCACCTGATTTTCTCCATGTGTCGATAACAGGGCATTGGCTCAATATTGCGACTGCCCGGGTATGGATGGGTGCCACACCCAGATCGCCCCATGCTAGCCGGGCAGTCGCTAACCGTGGATATTCAGTGGCACGAATCATGTTAGTGCCACTGAATACCCCAGACAAGGGCATTAGCGGGTCTGCTAACCGTGTTAATCGCTTTGAATGTCCCCCCCCCTAGTGTTTTTATCTTGTGTGTACTCTTGAGCAGTCTGTAAGTTCTACATAGCAGGGACTGTCTCTTAAATGTACATTGACATCACTATACACATCTAGAAGCACTACAGAAATGATAAAACAGTAGCAGTGGCAATGAAAGATTTCTAAAGATACAATTACATTGTCTCTCGTAGTCTCAATAGCTTTTATTTACCTTTGAAAGTCAGAGCAGCCACTTGTCAAATAGCAACTCAATATCAGGTTTTCCTGCATTTTCTACTGACAGAAACACGTTTATTTGTGAGAAATGTTGGAATGATGTGACCAGAAAATAGAAATTCAGAATATGCATTGATGCTCCATTAATCTTATTTGCTTTGCTACCAAATCCCTAGGGGTTTCCCCCCTGCATATTTACACTCTATTTGTTCACAACCCAGCAGCCTTGACCCTATAATTACTCCACCTCATGGAAGAAGTAACTTTTGGGCCCCTTTTTTTATCACATCATTTTAATTTTCTCTCCCTGCTTTGGAAGAACATAGATGTTAAACCATAACAAACTTTTTCCAAGAATGAAGTTTTTTGTCACAGGAGTGATCCTCCTCTTTTGGACATTCGTATTAGCTATGTTGGGCTACAGTACCACGATCTTCATTCACAAGCATGCAGCAGGGTTTTCTCCATTTTTTTCATAGCTCCTTCCCATCATAGACAGTGGCTTCCTCAAACCTGGCTAATTGAATCGTAATTCTGGCCACTAGGTGTCAGTATTACTAATTAAAGATTTATTTGGATTTTTGGACCAGCAAAGAATATTGTACTTTGCAAAGAAATTGCAAAGAAATTGAACTCTTGAGCCATTCTGTATGTGAGAAATCATGCTGAATCGGCCTGCTAGCCCAGAGACCAAAGCTTGGGGTTACTTTAGGTCAAAATCTCTGAGCAGGCAGGCGGTTTTGGCTGGTCAGAACTGAATGAATGACTCATAGATAGCTGACACCCTATTATACAAGACCACGGGTACAGCATTAACCCTAGCCAATCCTGATTTGAGCATGCAGCATGTTAACCTATGAATTACCAGAGCATGCAGCCAGCACGAGTCTGATTAGAAGTACTTAGGAGGGGGATTTTTCAGCAAGACTTTGGGACTTCAACTGATATACGAGACAGATGTAGTTCTTGTGGGCTCCCGGATTTCCTCTAAGTGATCGCTGAAAAGTCCCCCGACCTGGAGTGAGCTATAATATCTGGTGAAGTATTAATGCTTAACTTTTACCTATTATTCTAAAAGGACTCAATCTAATAAAAGCATATTGTATTTACCAAAGTGTCTATGCCTAGTCTGTGAGCTAGTGAGTGACAGGGTTAACTCATATTGTATTTGCCAAAGTGTCTGTGCCTAGTCAGTGAGCTAGTGAGTGACAGGGATAAAGGAAAAGCGTAAAATTTGTCAATACATAAATGGCGACGAGGGTGGGATGGCCGAAATTATTACATAATGGGTTAGCAGAGTCCTGGGATAATAAGCTTAAGGAAGCAGGGACCCTAGGACGACAGACCTGGGTGTTGTTAATAGCATATAGGAATCAAGCACTGGATAGAGAAAATCCAGGAGAGAGAGAGTGTAGATCTGCTTGGCCAGGCATGAAGAATCCCAGACTTCTGCAGCTTTCGGGGCTGTATGATGACAAGTTTGGTGAAGTAAATTCAGGACAGAGAGAGAGTGGATCTGCTTGGGCAGGCATGAAGAATCCTAGACTTCTGCAGCCTCCGCTGAGTTCTCCCAGCTGATGTTACTGGACTGCATGATGCCAGTTTGGTGAAGTATAATTCTTTGTAAATAGCTGCACTATCTCATAACTCTTTCAGTGAAGTATTACCGGTATTCTTCTGTAATTAAGTGTGTTTAGTTATTATTCTAATTGCTTTCTAATTATCTTTTCTAACTACTCATGTGTAACTAAGAGAATTACTTGCTTTTCTGAATAAGTATCCTTGCTTTGTTTGTAAATAAACTGCACGTCTTCATTAACAAGGTGTGTTAGCCTTTGATGTAGTAAGACATTTGGTACCAGGAGAGAGGTTTGAGAAAAGATAATGTTGAAAAGAAGAGTGAAGAATGCAAATAGTGTAAAAAATGTGAATATTGTAAATATTCAAGGTTGGCATCAGGTGTTTTATGAAATGTTAGCTAGAGAATGGTCCTGTGGGTCAGGATTAAGTGAGAATTGGGTGTTGGTTTTAAAAGTGAATGTCCTTACATGCTTGCAAAAAAAAAACAAAAACCTGTTGAAATGCTTTTGTTGCCTGCATATCGTAAGATGCATCAGACAAAATCCAGCAAATTAGATTACAATGTTACAATGCCAAACCTGCTTGACTGATAAATTAGATGCCTATCCTGTAGAGTTAGTATTAATTGTTACTTGTTTTTTTTAAGGTCCCTGGTTAAGAGAAACTCTGATCAGATAGGTATAAAGCACTTGTAAGCTTTGATTTGTTCTGTGTTCAAATGTTTGTTTGTAGTAAAAACTGTTTTTCTTTCATTACTGGCTACTCCAGTAGATTTTATGGTCCCTGAATGCTGAAGTGACTAGATCAAACAAACAAGGCATGAAACTAAGGAAACTGTTTTTTTTTTCTTTGACCTTCAAAGTAGAGGTTGAGAGCCCTGACAGGACAATGGGGCATCCTAAGCCAGTTTGCAAATGATTTAAATCCTGAGTAAATAAGAAGGTAATCTTTATCATTAATATGTTATGCATCTATTCTTTGTCTTTGACTGTATATGCTACCAAGCAAACTTAAAAGTTAAAGGAGGATTTTATATATTGTGGCAAGCACCTCAGAGGGCATAGTTAACCATAAACAGCTATAACTATAGGTTAATTGTTCAGCTACATAGTAATCTGCATTTGCCTGAAGGACACAAGACCTATTGTTTGTTCTACTGTCTGTGTTGAAGATAACATTTCAGATCAGTTTGATACCAGTTTCAGGTTAATTTAAATGTGACAAAGCACGATTTTAAATTCACCTCTTTGCAGTTTCATGTCATTTGAGAATGCCTGTTTCCTGAACTGTAAGATTCAAGATAATTACTTTGCCTTGTTAAGCTTTGTGCTGATGACTGAGGAACAGGACAGTAACATCACAGTTTTATTTGTTACAATATTGGATTTTAGGATAAATTCACCTGTTTTCCTGTATTTGAATTTTACGTGTTGGTGTCCAGAGGAAAAGTGTACTTTGTTCTAAAAGTTTTTATTTCAGTTTCAGTACAGTTCCTGAGAAAATAGATATATGTTGCAGAGAAAACAGATATATGTGGCAGCACTGTGAGATATTAATTTTCTTTAGTTTATACACTTGCACTTATGTTACCAAATACACTTGTTGTAGTAGTACATTATGCAGAGGTCCAGTACACACACAGCAATTACAAGATGAGTAAAATATTAATAAGTTTGCTGAAATTTTGGACAGAGGCTGATATGAAATTGCTTTGTTCCCAAGCATATAGAGAAAATATAGATTAAAGATGGAACTGAGTTCCCAGAAAATAATGAGAACTTGAGTTGATTGGATAAAACCAAATCCTGCTTGTCAGCAATGATCCAGGAGAGGTTTGAGAAAAAGAATAAGAGAGAGAGAGAGAGGCAGAAAGGTGAGGCCATGGCCTAGGCTAAGAAAATGTGCTGCTGTGATGATCTGGGCTACCAAAATTCTGACTGCTCTAAGACTCCTCGAGGACCCACAAGGCCTTGAAGAACAGGAACCTTGCATATTTATGCCTCTGAAGAGACATGAATAGGCAGGGGGGGAATAGGCCGAGAAGAACCCGAGGATCGTCATGAGGCCCAGCCACAAATGCCTTGCAGGCCAAGAAGAACCTGAAGACGTATCGCCATGAGGCCCAACCACCAATGCCTTGTACCCTCTTAGATCTCTCACCTCAAAAGGATCTCTTTTGTGATACCATAATTAATGAGTAGCTTACACAAATCCTTGTGAACACAGCAATTTTAAAATCAGTCCAACAGCACTCTCACTGAGAACAGTGTATACGATAGATTCTAGTTATACGTGAGATATATGTGACTGTCATGATAGGATAAAATGCTGCAAAATAATAGTTTTATATTATAAGGACTTTACCCAAATTGTTCCTATTTAGAATGAGCATATGTCCACTTAGCATTGGACCAATTAGGTTGATGGGAAAGGGACACTGTTTACTCATACTGTTATCTTATTGAGAAGAATCTAAATGTATATTCTCTGCCTACCATTTGTTTACACCAATATTAAGTTATTAACAATTGTTTTATATTCTTATCAGCCTTGCCAAATAAGGATACATAAGTATGGTATAAAAAACATGCAAAGGACCTATGTACGTAGTTGGTGGAATGATGCAGGTGATGAAAAAGTGTTGTGAAAAAGTGTTGTGAGGGATGAAGTGGAATATTAAAGGAGAAACTGTGATAGACAATAAACTGATGAAGGTAATTTGAGGTGACATATCTGCCCAATGAATATGTAAACAAAAAAAATTATGAGCACTTTATTCAACTATGCCGTCTCCAGAAGCTTCAATTCAGGAAGTCATACTCAACAATTGGAAATAGATATTTGGAGACAGGCTAGGTGCACCTTGCACCCTGATGAGCTTTGGAAAACCCACACTGGCCATGTGGTACTTCCAGATGCTTTTTTGCCTCACTTTTCCTCTGTATGTCCTGGCCAGGCATGCAGAGGCAAAGGGGGATGATTTGATGACAAATTCTCACACAATTGGTATAATTCTAAAACTTGCCAAAATTGCAGAACACGTGTATGCAACTTGTCTGATCTATAAGCATGTGAAGGTCAGTCAAGGGCATAATGGAATATTTCCTACAAGCAAATGAATTTCCAGTGATAGAGAGACAAGGAGTTAATCAAACTGCGAGATAAGATTAACACCATACGAGATAGTTACTGGTAGACCACTGAAAGTTTATAAAGCAATATTTATTATTTATAGGATATGATCTTAGTAAATATAGATGAAATTAAGTTTATCTTATTGTGAAATCTAATCTAGAATATTTAGGGGCTTGTTTACAAAGCTGCGGTAGCGGTTCGCGATCGTTATCGGAGCCACAACCCCATTGATTTCAATTGGGCCGTGGCTCCGATAACGACCGCGAACCGCTACCGCGGCTTTGTAAACAAGCCCCTTAGTCTTTTCATTTAATATTGGTGCTGCTCTTCTGAATGAGGCCTGGAGCCATGTCACCAATTGCAATCCAGAGAGTCCAGCAGACGGAATTGGCCAGAATCCAGATGGAGCAGACCATCCCGAGAAATCCGAACTACACACCGCAGAAATGTGTGAGGGAGTCCCTATCTGCTTCAATGTGTCACATTGAAAGAAGGGCCAAGATGTCCACCTATGAGAATGAGAGGTTCAACTTTTGAGAGAGGCCAAGCTTGAACTTCAGAGAAAGGTGAAATACACTACGAAGTCCTGAAGAACTGCTGAGAAGCAGGCCCAAATTATCTGAAAGTGGACTTTTGTGAACTTTTGTGAATGATTTTTTTTTTTGTCTTATGTATTGTTATTGTTTTCTTGGAAAGTAACAGTAATTCTAGTATCTCAGATTTATTTTTCTGCTGAACATCATGTGCCCAATTGCTTATGTCACCTGTTCCCCAGATCTTAGTTATTGCTGTGATTTCTCCTTCTCCTGCTCATACTGCTTTTTGAACCCACGGGTGGTCAATAATGTAAAATATGAAAGACCAGATTCATAGCTGGTGGAGGGAGAAGTAGTTGTAATATGATTGATAGTCCCTCACCACTTGCTCCACTACCCTCAATATATAACTGGTAGATTGAAGTACATGGGGCAGATGTACAGTGGAAAAAAGTTCTGAATGTGCAGGTGAAATGAGTCCCCCACTGCATGGGGAACTGATAAAGGTAGCTGAGACCTACAAGCCATTTGGCTTTGACAATTGTAATGTCGGGGGGAATGGGAAAATATCACCTAATTTACACTGAGACTTGTCCCCTCAAGCATTTACCTTAATGCTATCCACTATGTTTTAGCCCATGTTATTATTACTGTATTTCTAAATGAATTACAAAGGCGATTCAGCCATTGCTTACGTACAATATCCTTGTTGATCCACGGGTGGAATGTATTACTAATTAAAGATTTATTTGGATTTTTGGATCAGCAAAGAATATTGTACTTTGCAAAGAAATTGCAAAGAAATTGAACTCTTGAGCCATTCTGTATGTGAGAAATCATGCTGAATCGGCCTGCTAGCCCAGAGACCAAAGCTTGGGGTTACTTTAGGTCAAAATCTCTGAGCAGGCAGGCGGTTTTGGCTGGTCAGAACTGAATGAATGACTCATAGATAGCTGATACCCTATTATACAAGACCACGGGTACAGCATTAACCCTAGCCAATCCTGATTTGAGCATGCAGCATGTTAACCTATGAATTACCAGAGCATGCAGCCAGCACGAGTCTGATTAGAAGTACTTAGGAGGGGGATTTTTCAGCAAGACTTTGGGACTTCAACTGATATACGAGACAGATGTAGTTCTTGTGGGCTCCTGGATTTCCTCTAACTGATCGCTGAAAAGTCCCCCGACCTGGAGTGAGCTATAATATCCGGTGAAGTATTAATGCTTAACTTTTACCTATTATTCTAAAAGGACAATCTAATAAAAGCATATTGTATTTACCAAAGTGTCTATGCCTAGTCTGTGAGCTAGTGAGTGACAGGGTTAACTCATATTGTATTTGCCAAAGTGTCTGTGCCTAGTCAGTGAGCTAGTGAGTGACAGGGATAAAGGAAAAGTGTAAAATCTGGCAATACAGTGTCACTGTTTGACATGCTTTCATCTGCCAAGGGCCCTGCTGGCTGCCTTGGCAGCATCTCCAACCAGGGGCTGAGATAACATGTCTCCCTGAGCCATTAGCTGGCTTCAGGAATGAGATTTTAAGAGTTCTCTTTTTCACTACATAGAGAGAGCAGTATTGGCTTTCTTTATTTTGTTTTCACAGTGCCGTCAAGTCAATGCTGACTCCTGGTGACCCAGCAATCCCTGGGTTTCCTTAGCAAGGCATGACTGGAATAGGATTGCCAACTGGCTGTAGATGCACCCAACAGGCCTTATCCAGTCCTGGATTTACCCCATTGCATGAAGGGATATGTAGATCTGTTTTCTCCATTGCACTCCATAAGAAAGCAAAACTACACATTCCTGCATGCAATGGGGTAAACCCAGGACTGGATAAAGCCTGTCAAGCGCATCTGAAGCCAGTTGGCAACCCTAGACTAGAAGTAGATTGGCAGGCCTTTTCTTCTGAGGCAATGGAGGGTAAAATGACTTGCCCAAGGAGTGCCAGTGGGAATCAAACCCCGATCTCTTGGGTAGTAGGCTGTTACTCTAACCACTAGGCTACCCCTCCATTCCATATTCTAGCAGGGCAGAAATGTAAATTTATCATATTTACTTTTCATGCCTTCTCTTGTTTTTCCCCTTTATTTCACTACTGTTCTTCCCCCTTACACACCATCACGTACATGGAGGTTTTCACAGGATAAACCTCTACACTTATGCCCAGGATTAGGCCAGAAGGAACAAGATGCTCCACCTTTACCTACTTAGTCCCTGTTCTTTCGAGTGCTTTATCGTATGAGAAGGGTTACTAGAGGGTTTCAGGTCATCAGGGATAGGCTGAGCCAGTCTTTGTTTTATTTCTAGTGTGCGCTTCAACCATGATATGCTCAGTGAGGTACTATCCATGTTTACAATGTGAACTACAAAATTTAGGGGCCCTTTTACTGAAGAGCGCTATGGTTTTGTGCTTAATGCACCTTTAGTGTGCAAAACCATGGTGCGTTAAGTGCAAAGCCACAGCATGTCCAGTTGGGGGCATGAACTGCATTTCTCCAATAGGAAACGCGCAGCGCTGGCCACTAATGTGGGTTCGGAATAATGAAGATGCAGATAGCGTCACCTACTGAGGTGGAGGTAATGATGCGCCGGTAGCACGTGGTATATACCCGCCTACTGATGGCACGGCACTCAGCATATTCACTGTCCTCCCCTAGATAGCCTATTCCCCACTCAGATGTGCAATGTGCAATTAACACAGTGACTGGTCCGCACTGTCACGGTCACACGCCAACAGTTTTGATAGATCGCAGCACGCACCAAAATCCATGCTAACTGCATTGTGTACTTTAGTAAAAGGACCCTTTTATACATAAAGACAGTGGTGCATTTGATCTACTAGTAATGTGTAAGCATTAATATAGGAGTGTGGATACATGCGTACAGAGTAGGATGAGGTACAGCATACTTGTGGAAGTGATCATGTAGAGGAAGTATGAATGAAAGGAGAGAGGGAGTATGGGTACTAAGTGTGTACAGACTGTTCAGACAGCTTTTGAAAACACAAGTGCAGAAAAGGGATGCATTTCTTTAAAAGCAGTAAGAAAACAGAACCCTTTAAAATCTCATTCGTAAAGGGTGGCCCCATCATTCAGGGGAAAATGCATGCAATGGAGGTAAAATCAGGACTGGCTCAGCCTATCTGTGATGACCTGGAGTCATCTGCTAACCCTACCTCAGTCTCTTTCTCCCATCTAAACTTAAAGTAGACAAAGAGATGGGACGGGATGGGATACCCCCTAGAATATTGAGGGAACTTGGGGACGTTCTAGCAGCTCCACTGACTGACCTTTTCAATGCTACGTTGGAGTCGGGAGTGGTGCCAAAGGACTGGAGAGAGGCTCATGTGGTGCCTTTACACAAAAGCAGAAGTAAGGATGTGTTTGAAAACTACAGGCCAGTTAGTTTAACTTCGGTGGTGAGTAAATTATTGGAAACACTGCTGAAAGAGAAACTAGTGAGGTTTCTAGAGTCCAGCGGATTACAGGATCCAAGGCAGCATGGATTCACCAGAGGCAAGTCTTGTCAGACAAATCTGACCAGGGTGACTGGGTGACCAGGGAGTTGAACCAAGAGAGAGCCCTAGATGTGGTGTATTTAGATTTCAGTAAAGCCTTCGACACCGTTCCTCACAGGTGACTTATAAACAAACTGAGCACCCTAGGGATTTACCATAAAGTTACACCTTGGGTAAGAAATTAGTTGAGTGGGAGGCGACAAAGGGTACAGGTAAATGGAGTCAATCTGAGGAGACGTTACCAGTGGTGTGCCCCAGGGATCTGTCCTTGGTCCGATTCTTTTTAACATCTTTGTTAGTGATATAGCGGAAGGGCTGTCGGGTAAGGTTTGCCTCTTTGCGGATGATACCAAAATCTGCAATATAGAGTAGACACCTAGGAAGGTGTAGATAACATGAGGAGGGATCTAGCTAAGCTTGAAGAATGGTTTAGACTTTGGCAGCTGGAATTTAATGTTAAAAAATGTAAGGTCATGCATTTGGATGCAGCAATCCAAGGGAGCAATATATTATAGGGTACTTTTGTCCACTAAAGAAGAGCAGGACCTAGGCGTGGTTGTTTCTGATGATCTTAAAGTAGCTAAACAGGTAGAAAATGTGACAGCAAAAGCTAGAAGGATGCTTGGGTGTATACGGAGAGGACTGGCTAGCAGAAAAAAGGAGGTGATAGTGCCTCTGTATAAGTCTTTGGTGTGACCTCATTTGGAGTATTGTGTGCAATTCTGGAGACTGCACCTTCAGACTTAAGGATCTTGGTATGTACTCCTTGGAGGAAAGGAGGGATAGAGGTGATATGATTGAGATGTTTAAATACCTCCATGGCATAAATGCACGGGGGGGGGGGGGGGGGGAGAGCCTCTTTCGATTGAAAGCAAGTTCTGCTACGAGGGGACATGGGATGAGGGTGAAGGGAGATAGATTCAGGAGTGATTTGCGGAAATATTTCTTTACGGAAAGAGTGGTGGATCCGCAGAATAGTCTCCCAGTGGAGGTGGTAGAGATGAGGACAGTATCTGAATTCAAAAAAGCATGGGACAAACACAGAGGATCTCTAAAGGAAAAAAGGGGACCGTTTTAGTTGTTGATATGGAAGGACAGACTAGATAGGCCATGTGGTCTTTTTCTGTCGTCATTTTTCTCTGTTTCTATCTTCCCCCAAGTTACCACCATTGTGATCCCTTCACTCTTCCATCAGTTGGAATTTTATGATCCCATTCCCCATCACTCTGATTCTCATGAGCCATCCTTCCAATCCCCTCCTTGGTCCCCATCCATACCTTTCCCAGTCCAGCTCAAAAGTACAACAGCGGCATTGTGGTAGCTCAAGCCACATCCTCTTCCTCTGCTGTCCAGGATTCTGGTGTCGCCCTTTACATTATGTGATTCAAAGCACTATGCTTGGGCCTGGACAGAGACGAATGCAGCTTAAGACAAACAGAAAGTCGGCACTGGGCATGGGAGGGGGTGGAAGCCAAATAGCCTCACAGAAATGGAGGTTTATGTAAGTGCTGCAGCGCTGTTTGAAGCCATTGCTGCTATTACAGGTCCCGGAGAGGAGTGGCTGCTGCAGCAATGGGCCGTCCCTGGACCAGTGGCACTCTAGTCAGCTGCCTAGTTCACCTAATGGTCACACTGGCCCTGCCTAGGAGTGAGAAAGTGATAAAGAGAGTGTGTGTGTATGGGAAGGGTGGGGGGGGGGGGGATGAAAGGGTGCCCACCTGAGGGGAGGGTGAGAAAGTCACACCCCCAGATACTGAGTTTCCTATCCCTTGCCCCCCCTCCCCTCCAAACAAAGCAAGCAAACTAGGCCTCTGTCTACCTGCTTATCTCTGCTCCACATGTGCCTCTATCATTTCACACAGAGCAGAGAAGAAGCCACAATAGGCATGTGTATGATTCTACTCTAAGATAAGTTACTGAAAGGGACACTTAAACCATATCAAACAAATAAATAAATGGTGGTGATATCATTCATTTATTTAATTCCAGTGAAACTTGTGTACAAAAAGTCTCCACACTGTAGACAATGTGTTCATAGAGAGAGAAATGTAGGAAGACTGTTGGCTTAATATTTGGATTTACACTGTAAAAAACTCCCCTTGAGAAATGTACTTCTCATGCTGAAACATAGTGTGATTGAACTTTTTAAGGGTGAAAAATACAATAATTTTATAGAAGTGAAAAAAGGCATCTTCAAAAGAACTGTAAAACACCAAATCATGGTTAATGTTGCAGTAAAATCTTACAATGTATACAATACAATCCCACATCGAAAAACATATTCATGAAAGAGTGAAAAACAATCAAATGAAAAAATACTGTTTTTATTTACAGTATATGGAAAATGTCTTAAGTTGGTTGTCAGTATATAAATACTAGCAAAGTTTATAATATACCAGAGTCAACAAATCCCCGACATGGAACATGCTTCATCTGTACCGGGCTGCCTCAAGAGTTATTCTGATACAATCAATGCAAAATCAACAAGGCTTGATGCTAGCAAATTTTTTAAGGGACAGAAAAAGAAGCAAATTGAAAGTGTGACATTCCAGACAGCCTCTGTTCAATTCCCAATGTATTACTTTTTGGCCACCTTTGCTTCTTCCTCTGCTGCACAATTCACCTTGGAAAGTCTGACATTCTCCCAAGACTTGCCTCCACATCAAGCCTGATAAATCTAGGTCTATCTATTTTAAAGCTATAAGGTGGGGGAAAGGGGAACATGGCACATACACACAAACCATACACATTTCTTATGAGGAAACTGCCAGCTTGGTCCTTCTCCCATGCCTCCCCAAAATTATTCCCCAAATTTGAAAAGAGGGAAAGCCGGATGCCCTTCCAAGAAGCTGCCTCCGCCTACGCATTCAGTATGATCTTATAACCCCCTCTGCTCTATTCTGCTTCAGTTTACAGACAGACACTATTTGGGGCCCATGATTATAAGTTCTATTCTATTCTTAGACTTATATCCCCACCATATTGCTTTGAAAAAGGGTGCAAAGTGATTTATATCAAAAATACACATCATAGATACACCAATTGATGGAGCATACAGGCTGAAGTACTGTAAGACTGTGGTACATAGTTGTTCTATGAGATCTTCATATAAAAACAAGGTTATATGCCTGGGGTTTACTTTGTAAAACAAACATATTGTCAAAAATTCATCCAATCAGATCCATGCTCCTTCCTTTCTTATTACAATCACACCTGCCCTTCTTAGCTTTCCCTCTTTCTCTTCCCCCCCTCCCCCCCTGCCCAGGCAGACTGAACTCAGACTGACACACACAGTCATGATGTAGATTAAAGAACGGATACGAGTATAGTATATATTACCCTATCTAGCAACTGCATTCATACTCACCTCCCATGCACTCCACTCCGATTCAGCCAGGGTCCTCTTGGGGACTAGATTAAGCCCTCGGGGCTCAACTTGGTTTCTGCTCCTCCGTCTTCTCATCATCCTAGGCCCACCATTCAACTACTTGCACAAAATTTGTTCAGACCTTCTCCCTCCCTGGTGCTGCCTCATCTATATTATTCTCCTCAGCTTCCAAAGAGAAAGAAAGCATTGCACTGCTGCCTGACAGAGATAAGGGAATCCATTCACAGAACGAGTCATTCCAGCTATGTAAGTGCGGCCAGAGACATCAACCTCCTAAAAGGAATGGTTTCTAACCCATATCATGGGCTAGTCCTTGCACCCAGGAGAAATGAGTGCTATAGGTGAGTTTCTGTAAAGAGACTGCATGAGACCTTCTTATCATTGTAAGAGCATGTCTTTCTTTTACCTGCCTTTAAAACATGCACTATAAATGAAGTACTATGAAAGAGAGAAACACCTCCTTGAAACCCCCTCATTACAACAAAGTGTCTTTCTCACTCATTTAACTTTAAAATTATACTGGTTTGTAATTTCTGCATAAGGGCACCATGAGATGTGTCTCTCCTCTGCTTTTAATGTATGCACTATTTATGCATAGAAGAACATTTATTTATTTTTATTTATTTAACTGTATTTATATACCGCTTTTCACCGGGTCAAAGCGGTGTAACATATAACAGGGGGGGGGGGGGGGGTCAATACTTTATAGGGTGGGGCCATCACCAGGGGGGCAACATTAATGATTTGGGGTGGACATGGACATAGACATGTACAATTCTGCAGTATCTAAGCATGAGTTCTTGAAGATGGGGTGGATTTTCTGTTCAGAGATGTTCACGGAGTATATCATGTGTGATTGTCTATGACATAGCACAGTAGATACAGTCTTACGTTTTGGAGTACTTGTGGCACTGTCCTGTCCTGTATGGACATTTGATAGGCAGGACCACAGGAGAGGACCACCGTTGATAGCAGAAGGAAGGAGACACTACTGGAGACAGAGTGCCTCAGTTATTTCTGGAAACTAAATCAGATTTACTTTAACATTTAATTTTCCACCTTTAAAGGCTATAACGTTTACTCAAAGTGAATTTCAACATGGGACCTGCATAAAATTCTTCAATTAAACTGAAAATGCATTTACAGTAATTATGCCATATGCATCAACAAAAATAAAAAAAGACATGCAAAATATATAAACACATTGCCTGCAACCCTCTAGAAAAAAAATCCATATCCCTTTCCAATAACTAGCCATAATTTATTTCCTACTGCAAATACAGCTGCATTTACTCTCCCATAGCAACCATCCTTCACCCTTCAAACAAGTTTTCAACTGAAGGCAAAAATCCACATAAATTTAAAGCAGCAGAATCTCTCAGACCAAAGGTGGTGAGCTCCACCGTGTTGATTGTTCCAGATAAAGTACACACAGATGTTTTATCTGGTGATGTGTAGACAATGAAAGGAGAGTCAATAATCTGGCTTAGTTTACCAAGATGAATACCAACTAATCTTTTCCACTTGGAGTTGCTTGTTTGGGTAGACCCTGATATATATTGTTACAGTAGTCAAAATAAGGGCAGATCATTGCCTGAAGTACTGATTGGAAATCTTGACTTGATAGGAGCAGTCTTAGTTGCTGTATCATTCTAAGTTTGTTGTAAATTGACCTGGTGGTTAGTTTGATGTGTGGAAAGGCTGAGGGTTCAATCAAGGGTGACTCCAAGATATTTTATTTCATCCTTACTTTGATGTGCAGGTTGGATGGCGGGATAAAGTGTTGGTTCTTAGTTAAATACAATACTTTGGTTTTCTTAAAAATTATCTGTAGGTTATGAGAGAAAAGCCATTGTGAGGCCTCATTGAAGTATGATATAATTTGACTAAGGTCAGGTTTTGTGGCATCAAAAGGTAGGGATAGCATTATGTTTGCATAAATGCAATATCCTATTTTGAACTTTTAGAAAATATTACAGATTGGCTGTAAATAGATATTAAGCAGCAATGCTGATAAGGCTGAGCCCTGAGGAATACCTTGCTCTTGACTATATGTTGGATGATGAGTGTCCGATGTTGACTTGTTGGGTGCAGTCTAAAGTATATAACTGTACTGACCAAAACATACTAAAAGTACCACACACTATTTGCATTCCCAAACAATCCACCAGCAATAGGGTATTTACATACATAGCAACTACAATGGAATGCCCTCCCTGAGATGTTAAGAGGAAACAAGGACCAACAATCATTTCACAAAGATTTAAAATCTCACCTATTCAGAGAACATTATAACCCCTAGAACAGTTATTCTCATGACACTACCTACCCTCCCCCCATTTCACCCTTCCCCTCCCCCACCTCATTGAAACTGATGACATAATGCGTGATTTTTTATACCCTTAAGAAGCATGCCAAACCTACACACCTGTAAATTGCACTGTAAATAGTTAAAAGTGGTCACACCCAGTACCACCCCAAGTAAATAGTTCGAGGTGGCACCTCAATTACTTTGTTCTTTGTATAAAGTTCTTGAACACTGTTCCATGTAACCGTTTTAGTTTAACCTGTTATGGTGTAAACCGCCCCTGATCTCTGGAAGGGGCGGTATAAAAATATGCTCAAATAAATAAATAATTTCAACAAAAGTGGACTTCTGCAGTTTCAAAGATCTGAAGAAAGCTTGGATTTCTGTGATCAGGATTGTGAAGCAGAGATACACATTCTTTCACAGCAGAATATAAGATATGCCATACTGGGTCAGAGCAAAGCTCCATCAAGCCCGGTATCCCATTTCCAACAATGGCTAACCCAGGTCCCAAGTACCTGTCAGGTTCCCAAAATGTAGACAAGGGGTTCTACCATAAAGGTCATCAGATGACCACTAGGACTCTTCTGAGCTGTCAAGGCAGATGGGTGGCCCTCAGTACTATGCTCTGCATCTTTTTTTTCATCTCTTGCTCCTTGGTGACATTGCTCAAACATGAGTCCTAAGTGATGTCACGGGGGATCTGTAAAGAAATGTAACCCAAAATACATCTGAACAATAGTGAATTCTTCCAACTCGTGGCACTTACTATAACTTGTGGATTTTCAGACCAAGTCTGTCTTGTTTTCTGAGTACAGAATCTGGCTCTTACACTATGCTACCGGACTAGACCATGTAGCTTCACTCCTTATCAAATCACATTGGCTCCCTGTCACTTACCAGTCACAAGTTACTTATCCGCACTCACAAAATAATGCATTCAGGATCTCCCACATATCTCCTCTTTCCTTATTCCCTGTCTCTTATGTTCAGTTCATGCTAATCATCTATACCTACCTCCTCCTTCACAGACATACTTAGAAAATACCTCACACTCTGCCTTCTTCTCGCCCCTAATCTCTGGAACTCTCTTCCTCCCTCCCTACACTTAGAATCCTCTTTTCTAAAATGTAAGGCTGCATTAAAAAACTATTTATTTCAACTGGCCTGCGATTGTCATCTGTGACTGTCTAGGATTTTTCCTCTCCCTTGATTTGTTTCCCCCTCTATCCTTTATCCTTCTGTCTGATCAATTTTATAGTGTTCCTTTCTTTATATTATTGTTGTGATTTTATTGTAAACCACTTTGATTATGGGAGAGGCGGTATATCAGGTTTTTTAATAAACTATAAAAGGTACAGAACAGCAGTTACAGACATCTGACAGACAAGAAAGTGGCAATGTCTTAACCTTTAAGGCAGTGGTTTCCAAACTGTGGGTTGGGACCCCAAATAGGATTTATTTATTTAACAAGATTAAATTAGATTTACCTGCTAATTGTAATTCCTGAAGGAACTCCAGTCTAGTCCCGGAAACTCTAGGGTTGTGCTCCTCTTCCAGCAGCTTGGAGACTTAGAAACGTCATGCTTTGATGACACTGGCAGAAGGGCATAGGCACCGCCTCCTCACTCCAGTAACCTATTGACAAAGTAGACTCACCGGAGCAACAATTAAGTAATAAAACAGTAACTATCGCAACAGTAAACTATAAGAAACTTTAAAAACAGCCAAGGCCCTCGCTCCCTCCTCCAGAAGAGACCCAACCCTCGTATCATCCCCTTCCTGCAACCTCCCCGTCTGGACCCAAAGCCCCACAGCTTACTTTTCTCTTACCTGTGAGATTCACTGCTTCAGGCTCCCACCAATACTAAAAACCGGGACGGGGTCCAGGACTAGACTGGAGTTCCTTCAGGAACTACAATTAGCAGGTAAATCTAATTTAATCTTCCTTATTGTCCCTCCAGGCTAGTCCCGGAAACTCTAGAGATGTAACAGAGCAGTGAAAGAATTCAACGGGCAGGACCTGCTAGACCAGCCTGAAGCACAGCTGCCCCAAAACAGGTATCCCTACTCGCCTGTACATCCAGACGGTAATGCTTGACAAACGAATTTAAAGATGACCACGTCGCTGCTTTACAAATTTCCACTGCCGGAACAAATCTGTACTTAGCCCAAGAAGCCGCTTGAGCGCTCGTCGAATGCGCTCGCAAGCTTTCCGGTGCCAGCTTACCCTTTAACAGGTACGCCGATGCTATCATCCCTGTAATCCACCTCGTAATAGTCGCTTTTGATGCTGCTTCACCTTTTCGAGGACCTCCAATCAAAACAAATAGCCTATCCGATTTCCAGAACTCTGCCGTCCATCGGATATACTTCAAGACCCTACGAACATCCAACCGATGCAACTGATCCGTGGAAGAGTTCTCTGAAACCCTATGGAACACCAATAAAGATACTACCTGATTCATAGGAAAAGGAGATAGAACCTTCGGCAAAAAGGACGGGACCGGCTGCAATACTACCTTCGAATCATAAAAAGCTAGGAACGGCTCCTTACACAACAAGGCCTGCAACTCCGAAATTCTCCTTGCCAACGCAATTGCCACTAGGAAAACCACTTTCAGGGTAAGATCCTTCAAAGATGCCTTATCCAAAGGCTCACATGGCCGACTTCCTAACGCTCCCAAAACTAACTGTAGATCCCATTGAGGAACGAGATGTCTGCACGGCGGACACAAAAGTCCTACTGCTCTTAAGAACCTCTTAACAGCCGGAAGCGTGCCCAACGCTTGCCCTTTGATCTTTCCCCTATAACAAGAGAGCGCTGCCAACTGAACTCTTAAGGAAGATGCTGCTAACCCTTTCTGAAACCCATCCTGCAAGAACGCCAAGACCTGTGGCACTGACACACGTAAGGCCTCACAATTCCTGTCCACACACCACGCCTCAAAGATGCGCCAGATGCGAACATTAAGTAGATCTCCTACGAGCTCCTAACAAGCTAGCAATCACCGCCTCCGAATATCCTTTAGCTCTTAACCTTGCCCTCTCAAGAGCCATGCCGTAAGCGAAAATCGATCCACCTGAGGCATTAACAGCGGACCTTGCAACAACAGATCCTTCCTGACTGGTAGACGCCAAGGCTTCGCCAACAGCAGTCTCCTGAGGTCCACATACCATGGCCTTCTTGGCCAATCCGGCGCGATCAGAATTACTAATCCTCTGTGACGCTCTATCCTTCACAGTACGCGACCTATTAACACCCGTGGAGGGAACACATACAGAAGTTGCTCCATTGGCCATTCCTGTATGAGAGCATCTAGACCCTCCGACATTCTTTCCTTCCTGCTGCTGAAGAATCGACCGACCTTTGCCGAATTGAAAGTCGCCATGAGGTCCATTATCGGCTCTCCCCATCGCCTCACCACCATCTGGTACACCTCTGGATGAAGCGTCCACTCTCCTGGATCCACCTTCACTCGACTCAAATAATTGGCCATCACATTGTCCACTCCTGCCACATGCGCTGCCGACAGCACCTGCAGGTTTTGCTCGACCCATACGAACAGCTGATCTGCCTCGGCCTCCAAAGGCGCACTGCTGGTGCCCCCTTGTCTGTTGATGTAGGCCACTGCCGTGGCATTGTCGGAAAACACTCTGATCGCTTTTCCCTGTAGATACAGCTGAAAGTTCGGCAAAGCCTGCGCTACTGCTCGCAGCTCCAACCTGTTGAATTGACCACGCTTTTTCCTGTTCTGTCTACTGTCCTTGGGCGAACCGTCCTTGAAAGTGCGCCCCCCAACCTAGTAGGCTTGCCGCTGTAGTCAGCGATATCCAGCCTGACGTCTCTAATGGCATGCCCTGTTCCAGAGCCTCCGGAAGCAACCACCACTGCAACGCTCTCCGCGCTACTTCCGGGCAGAGCAGCCTTTGAGACAATGGGTTGTTCTGGTGTGACCACCTTCTGAGTAACACTCACTGCAACGGCGTCATATGGGCCCTTGCCCAGGGCACCAATTCGAGTGTCGACGCCATCATTCCCAGGAGCTGAAGATAATGCCATGCCGTCGGACGTGGCCTGCTGAGAAATCGGCGGACCAACGTTCTCAACCCACGCGCTCGATGTGGAGGCAGAAAAACCTTGCCAGCCACTGTATCGAAACGCGCCCCTAGGTACTCCAGATTCTGAGACGGCACTAAACTGCTTTTGGCCATATTGACCACCCAGCCTAAACTCTGCAGGAAGTTGACTACCCTGGACGTAACCTCCTCGCTCTCTGTTCTCGACTTTGCTCGAATTAACCAGTCGTCCAAATAAGGATGGACTAGAACACTTTCCTTCCGTAGCGCCGCTGCTACTACTACCATTACCTTGGTAAACGTCCATGGGGCCGTCGCCAACCCGAACGGTAAGGCTCAAAACTGAAAATGCCCCATTGGCACTGCAAACCTGGGAAACTTTTGATGGTCCTGACGAATCGGAATGTGTAAGTCAAATCGAGGGATGTAAGAAACTCCCCTTTTCTGACTGCTACGATGACCGATCTCAGCGTCTCCATATAAAAATGAGATACCCGGAGACACCGGTTCACTTTCTTTAGATCCAGAATTGGCTGATACGTCCCCTCTTTTTTCGGAACCATGAAATAGATGGAGTATCGACCGAAACCGCATTGGTCTCGAGGAACCGGCACTACTTCCCTGAGATCCAGCAATCTTTTCAACGTCTATTTGACCGCCTCGCCCTTGTGATGCGCCGCGCAAGGGGACTGTACGAATGAGTCGGTCACCAGACGTTGAAATTCCAAAGCATATCCTTCTCGAATCACCTCTAACACCCACTGGTCTGATGTAATCCGGACCCAGGCAGCGTAAAAGTCCTGCAAACGACCTCCCACCGGTACCTGCACCTGGGTTCCCGTGACTTCATTGCGGCTTTCTGAGGCCTGAAGAGGCGGATGCAAAACCTCTGCTCGCCCCTCGAAACCCCCGAAAACCCTAGTTTCTATAGGGAAAATGTCCCCTCTGCCTCTGAGTGAACCGTGGAGAACAAAACCGACGAAAATCCTTCTGAGGCAGTCTCGCCATTGGCGGGAACTTACTCTGCTTCTGCTTATCTTCCGGAAGCCTTCCGCCCTTAGAGTCTCCTAGATCCTTCACAATTTTGTCCAAATCCTCTCCAAAAAACAGCTTCCCTTTAAAGGGAAGCTTACTCAACCTGGCCTTAGAAGACGCATCAGCTGCCCAATTGCGCAGCCAAAGGTACCTTCGCGCTGCCACCACTGAGGCCATACTGTTAGATAGTCCCCTAATAAGGTCATAATGAATATCAGTGAGATACGCCACTCCTGATTCCAGCCTAGCTGCCTCACCTATCGCCTCATCGATCCGCTCTCCCTGGACCCGCTGAGACCAGTGCAGACAGGCCCTTGCTACCCACGCCCCACAAATGGACACTTGACTAGAAAGAGCATTCACCTCAAACACCTGTTTTAACAAAGCATCTAGCTTCCTATCCTGCGCATCTTTGAGAGCTGCACTCCCTTCTACCGGAATGGTCGTCTTCTTAGTAACTGCTGACACTGCCGCATCTACTCTCAGTGACCTGAAAAGCTCCTTATCTTGGTCCATCAGGGGATAAACACGTGACATGACTCTAGCCCCCTTGAGGGATGCCTCGGGCATTTCCCACTCACCTTGAATCATTTCTTTTATCACTCGGTGCATGGGAAAGGCTCTCTGAGTCTTCCGAAATGCCTGTAACAACGGATTTTCCAACCTAGCCTCCTCCGATGGCCCTGCCGCCGGCACATTCAGCGCTTTAAGTGTCTCAGAAATAAGTGCGGGCAACTCCTCTCTCCGAAAAATGCGCACTACTCTGACTTGATCTTCCTGTTCTGTGATCTCTCCTTCTTCCAACTCCTCATCCATTTCCAGATCCTGCTCCCCATCTTCCGTGCGCAGATCTTCCAAAATCACCAACTGCTCCTGCTTCTCCTTCTCTATTCTGGCTTTCTTCGGCAATACCCCCGAAGCACCCACTGACAGCGGAGTCCCTGGTCTCTTCTGGCTTATATCCACCCCGCCTGAGCTCGAAGGAGCAGCTTCTCCTGGCATACCCCCAAACGCCCTTTGAATCAGCGCTACAAAGTCCGGGGAAAAAATGGAAGACAAGGATGCTTGCGCCAGAGGTACATCTGGAGCCGATGAAGGCCCCGGCACTGGCTCCACAGGATTTATCACGGATGGTAGGGAACCCTGCACGCCCTCCCCGTGATCCTTCTTTTCCATATCCAAGTGCTGTTGTTATGTGGCAGAAGCTTGGCTACAGTTTTTACAGACCCCTTTGTCTGAGACCGTAGACCTCTTTACTCCACACAAAAAACACAATGTTTTAGAAGGCATAGTGACTCCTTAATCAACGGCCCCAGCCTTAACCACCTCCCAGAAGCCCCAGGATCGAGTACCCTGAAAAGGTGTTTTTTTTTTTTAAACTATCCTCTATAACAGCAGGAGACCTCCGGAGCTAAAACCTGAAGAAATAAAACAAACGAAGTTCTGCTGCTCCAGGCCGTGCGACTGAATCCCTGCATCCGGCCTTGCCCCTTCCCGCGCAAAACGCACACGGCCCGGGCCTGCTGCCGGTTCTGGCAGTAAAAACAGTAATTCCTTTTGAACAAAAGCTCCTGCGCCTTACCTTCTTCCCCGGGGCAGCGATATCCATGCCGCTCCCTCGCTCCAGCAGAAGAATTACCAGCTGCTCACCAAGGGCCTTCTGCTCCCCGGGCCGACACTGAGGTCTCTGAATCACCTCGCTGCGATGCGGCCGTGTGTTCTCTCTGCCCCCCCCCCCCCCGCACCCGAGCGCTAACAGGCAAATCTTCTGATGCGCTCTGGGTGCCTGCACTTCTGGCTGCCTGCTCCCGCAGCGGACCGGGCTGCAATCGGAGCCTTTTTCCCTCGCTTTTCCAAACCTACAGAGGAACGGGAGGGGAAAAGGGAGAGAGGCCTCTCTGAATCTTAAAATTTAAAGGCACAGTAACGGTGCCTGCTCAAAAAAAAAATCTGAACCTACCAGGACTAGCAGAAATTAAAGTCCAATTAGCTACAATTAAATTAAAAACAAGCTAACTAACAAAATGCCCTTAATTGTTCCTCTAGTGAGCCCGACGTCCAGGCTCACATCCTCCAGCTGCTTGGAGACTGAGATAACTGGAGTGAGGAGGCGGTGCCTATGCCCTTATACCAGTATTATCAAAGAATGATGTTTCTCAGTCTCCAAGCTGCTGGAAGAGAAGCACAACCCTAGAGTTTCCGGGACTAGACTGGAGGGACAATAAGGAATTAGTATTTAGCTCATGCCTTTTCAGTGGTAGTTTAAGGTGAGTTGCATTCAGACACGTAGGCACTCCTCTGTCCCCAGATGAAATATAATCTAAGTTTGTACCTGAGGCAATGGAGGGTAAAGTGACTTGCCCAAGGCTACAAGGAGTGCCAGTGGGATTCAAATCCAGACTGTTGCTCTAACCACTAGGCTACTCCACATCATTAGTTGATGGGTCACAGAAACATGGCTACTCCTCCTCTCTCTGGACCTCCATTTTGACCTATACCCAGTAATGATAATCAGCAGGGGTCAGTAAATGTACACAGGCCCTGTTCTGTGCCCTTGACTCATGACTTCACTACTTAACAAACTCATTTGTGGGATTGACAACATTCACATGGCCATTGCAATGATTTTTCTGGACATATCAGCGGCATTCGACTCAGTCGACCATAAGATTATGCTAGCTAGACTTCACGAAAAAGGCATCCGTAACCAAGCCTGGAACTGGTGCAAATCTTACTTAGATGAGCGATGGCAACAGGTCCGTACAGGCAACATTACATCTGAACCCTTCAAACAGAAACAGGGAGTACCTCAAGGCTCATCTCTATATGCACTGCTTTTTAATATATACATGCAGCCAATCTGCCAAATCACCAGAGATTTCGGTATATCTTGCCTATTATACGCAGATGACGTACTAATATTCACACCGATCAACATATCAAATCCTGACTACTCTCCACTAATCAACTGTTTCAATGCAATAACCGACTGGCTTCTCAATCAGAACATGAGAATAAACTTCAAGAAAACCGAAGTACTCATAGCCACAAGAAACAAGCAATTTTCTCCGCCAACCACCCTCTTAGTAAGAGATGCAGAACTCCCAATTAAGGCCTCCATAAAGTACCTCGGTGTGATACTCGATCAACAACTCAATCTTAAAGAGCACATAAAGAACACAGTAAGGTCAATTTACTACAAACTAAAAACACTGCGCCACCTGAAACCAATGATGGAGACCAAGGACTTCTGTACAGTTTTCCAAGCAATAGTCACACCGCATTTCGACTATGCGAATATCATCCTTCATGGCCTCCCCAAGAATACACTAAATCCACTTCAACTGGCGATGAACGCGGCAGCCCGCATCTTATCTGGAGCTTCTATAAGAGATCATATAACACCAATACTGATCGATCTGCACTGGCTCCCGATAAACTGCAGAATAATATACAAAACCCTCCTCATCACATTCAAGGCTATTAATAAATTATCTCCTGCATCGATCTCAAAGCTCATCACCCACACACCAAACAACAGACCCAGGAGACTAGTAGCAGAAAACACACTAGTTACTCCTAGTATCTCCACAAAATGGACACAACAAACTACTAACAGAGCTTTTGTGTCCTATGCTCCCAAGTGCTGGAACAAACTACCTCCAAACATCAGATCAATCAGGGATATCACCCAATTTAGAAAGTCCATCAAGCACTATTTATTCACTTTGCACTTCAGGCTACCATACACACAATAGAACCGGCTCCCGCCTCACTCAGATAACTCCTACACATAACAACAATCCAGAACAAAGGATCAAAATGTGAAACACTGTATTCTTGTCAAATATCAAATCTTGATGTAACCTATTCAATGTATATATAATTTGTATAATTATGTAGATAGTTACCCCCAGTTCGCACCCAGTTTATCTTCCCTGTTATCTGTAAACCTAGATCAGTCATGTATTGACAGGTATATTATTGTTAATTGTAAACCGCACTGATGATGAATAGTGCGGTATATAAAAAATGTTAAATAAATAAATAAATTGGGGTGCCTTTCAGTTAAGAGTGGATAGCCATACAGAGTACTGGCAGCTTTGAGCACCCACTGACTTACAGGGCCTGTGCCGACCACTGCTACTGCCTTCATGTTTATTATTTATTTATTTACATTCTTTTATATACCGCGCTATTCTGCATCAGTGCAGTTTACATTGAACAAACTGAAATTACATTGAACAGGGCATTATAACTTGGAGATAACTATTTTACAGGGAACATGGGCTATGGAGGGTTATGTGGCTTGCCCAAGACCACAAGGAGCACCTGTGGGACTAGAAACCCCAGTCCTTCCGGCCCAAGGTTGCTGTCCTCTAGTGGGATTTGAACTCCCGACCTTCCAGCCTGAAGTACCTTGCCCCAACCACTAGGCCACTCCTCCACTGGTTCTGGTGTTCTGTAGAGGAAGGATGTAGCAGAGGAGATAAGAAAGATAAGCGGAGATCTGCTAGTTTGTTTTCATCATGGGGGGAGGGGGTGTCACATTAATTTTTAACTGTTGAAATAGGATGATACTGGATAAAGGTTTGGCAAACCCTACTTTAAAAGCTAGAAACAAAAATCAGGATGAAGTATCTAAAGATAAAAATCTTTATTACAGCCACTCAGTTTCTCATTATGAGAGCATGGGAACATACGGTCTATACAGCAGGGGTACAAAAATTCACACAGACAGGCCAGGTTTTCAGGATATCCCTAGTGAAGATGCACGAGACAGATTTGCATACAATGGAGTAGTATGTCTGCAGCTCTCACTCCTACATATTCATTATACTCTGAAAACCTGGTCCATTTACAGGTCTCAAAAACAAAATTTGTGCACCCCTACTATACAAAGAGGTGTACAAAAAGCAACAAACATAATGGCTGGTCAAGGGAATTACAGAAAGTTACTTAAACAACAATTTAGATCTGCATTTGTTAGTTGACACATAGACTGCATAATTATGAGATGATTTTACCAATTAATATCAAATCAATACATTGTAAACAGCAGATGTGGTGTAGCTCACATGCTAGCTCATTACTATGGATGGAAATGTATTAAAAGAAATGTGATATTTTATATGGGAACAAATCATAGACTTGCATAAGTTAGAGACAGAGGCCCATCTCTTTTTTCCTTTGTATATTTTTTGTTGTTGGTGGTTTCCTGTACTTCTCCTCTGCTGTCTTACCTTTCTTTCTGTGAACATGTGCTGCTAACTGGCAAGTTCCAGATAATTCACATTTATTATTATTAATACTTATTTCTATAACACTACTGTAAGATGTAGTCCGGTTACTGTCCGGTAGGTCCTGGGTTCATTTCACTTCACAGAAGCAGGAGGGCTTGTAATAAGACAACCAAACAGGTGTGGCTTGGAGAAAGATTTTTATGTAGAAATAGGCTTATTACATAGGTATTGAACAGAGGTATATAGTGATTGTTACAGAGCTGTTTCAGTGTGCCTCAATGAATCTGTGTGTGTACGAGCATGTGTGAAGTGTGAGAGAGAGAGATAAGACCATGTGGGTCAGAGCCGCATGGCAAGAGAGAGAGAGAGGGGGGAGGGGTGAAGGGAATTGATTATCAGAGCCTCCTGTCCTTCATGTCCGAGGGAGGAAGTGTTTCTGTCCTTTATAGTGCCTCTCCAGCACTTCCCTTTGAGGTCTGCTATTGTAATTGAATCCTCTCCAGCCCTTCCCCTTGAGGTCTGCTATTGTCTTTGGCCACTCCCTTTGAGGTCTGCCATTCTTGATTTAGCAGGGAGGGGCTGCAGACCATTCTCCACAGGCCCAGAGACTGACATCACCAGGGGGTAAACTACTCTCATTAACTTTTTGAGACCGATATTACCAGAGTACAAAGCTGCATGAAATGTATGCTGACATCTCCCACACCTTTTTTTTATTTTTCTTTATTATTTGTGCCTGGAAATGGTGAAAGCAAACCTGTGGTACCTGTCCCAGCTGCCATTACCTGATAGTAGGCAGCTTGTCTAATACCTCCTGTATTAAATACCTTGCTATGTCTAGCAGGTCCCCTGTCCTGCACAGTACTGTCTCTAGTACTGTCTCTAGTGTTCTAGAGATAAACAAGTCTCCTTATGAGTCCAAACCTTGTGTCTTAGGTCGAGCAGCCACTATTGGGGGGGGGGGGGGGGGGGGGTACCCCAATATGCTACTTCCGTGCCCGTCTTAGAGAGAGTGAACAGTGCATAAGGTCTGCAGGAATTTTTGAGGAGGCTAAAACCAAAAGGTACCAGGATGCTATGAGTGAGGATAGGAAGCAATACTAGACTGCAGCTGACTCTGGTATTCAGTGTAATAGGAAATGCCAAATTAGCCAAATTAGCAGGCCAAATTAGCCTGGATGTAGGGCTGGATGCTGGAGAAGTTCAGTGTAACTACCTTAAAATGTTGTTGTTCTGTATGACATGCGCTGCAAGGAAATGTACATTTTTTTCATCTTACAGCACAGGAAAATTACGATAATGCATAGCAATATTTGTACAGCAATTAAAATAATAATAGGGTGAATAAAAACATTAAAGACATGATCAGCAGTAGGTGAGTAACCAAATAACAATTCCCACACAGACACATGAGTATCTTGTAGCAAGTGTCCAACAATTTGTTGAATGTGTCCATTCTCATAAGCGATGGTGTGATTCACTTCAGTGGATGTTGTTTTGAGGTGATCAATATAGGCATGGAGTTCTGTAAAGTTGAGCAGTTTATGTAGTGTCTCTTCTCCCATCCCAAGTGGTAATGGATGCACAGCATATGAGATAAAGTCTGGAATGTCCATAGAGTCATTGGTAGCCAGCAGTGTGGAATAAGTTGTCCCATTAATGGTGAGGGAGACCAGTGGTGTATGACTGCACCAGGTATTGTTTGGTAAATAGTTTGAACTGTACAACAAAGTGTTCTTGGGAAGGCGAATGTCCTGCATTCTGGGAGCAATCGAAAAAGAAACATTCTGGGGAAAGAACAGATGAAAACAAAAGTGTCCAGCTTCAAGGTAATACAAACTGTGTGAGGTAGTCAGGGAATATGAGAGCTTAACAGTCAGGGAGCAAGAGGAAGAATTGTTCCAGCAGGAGGAGTCAGCCTCTTTAAACTGGTGAGGTTGACACTTGAACTGAAATGTAGTCTGCTCACACAAACTGGGGTCCATCGGCTTGAATGAAGTCCAGGTGTCGTCCAGTGGCTGCACCCATGTGAGATGGTCCACAGGATACATAAGCATATTATCAAACTGCACCCCAATATTAACAACAGGATAAATAACTGTGTGTTGTCCTGACCATGGGATCAAAGTACAGATAGAGCAGCCTTGTGGTGAACAAATGGGAACACTAACTGTCCACCAATCAAGGTGAGCTATAGCAAATTCAGGTATTTTGGTACTAGCCATATGGATGAGAGATGGTGGCCAGTATCCTAACTTAGCAGTGATCAGAATTTCCTTTAGTATAGTAATAAGCTCGATCTGTACTTGATCACAGGCAAGAGCCCATGAAATATTCTTTCCCAATCTATATTCTGCATGTGCTAAGGTAACAATTTTCTGTTCTATAATGGGAGATATAAGAGCAAAGGTATCTACAACTACATTGGACAGTTTAGAGGAAGCTTCATTAATAATATGTTGTGAGGTAAAACCATCAGCAGCATGCTGAGCAGTGGATCCCATTTTATTATGGAGCACCTCTATATCAATTATATTAAGGGCACCCAGTGCAGTCCCTGTGCCACCTAAAATTGTATCAATTAATTCACGCTTGTGTCAAAATTGCTTGGCTCGGGGTGTTACTGACTGCATATCAAACCAAGTATTGAGCATTTGTATGTGGTTGGCAACAAACTGAGAGCAATTTGGATATTTGTGAGTAACTAGAAACAATTTGGGAAATAGATGCCAAGTAAGAAAATGATATTCCACATCATATAAAACATCGTGTGGTGCATCATATTTAATCTGAAAGGGATGTCCTTCCTGAAATGGGTGGATATCAGAAAGGTAGAGTACAGGAGGAGAAGAAGTGGTGGGAGGGGTGGGATGAGGGGTGGTAGATAAACAAGATACATCCAAAAGGAATGAAGTCTCAGTGATGTGCTGTTGATCACTCACAACCCATGTATAAGTTATTTTCCAGGTACCTCTGTCCTGACAGGAAATATTGTACAAAATCAAAGCAGGAGGACCTAGAAAGTAACGTTCTGGGCGTGCCCTCAATTCTTGTGTCCTTTCTAGAGAAGTGGAAACTGGTGGCTCCCACTGTACTTGAGTGATGTTTAATGAGTAGAACACTGGCTTGTCCTGTACCGAACAGAAACTCAGGATGACCAGATCCTTTCCTTCCGGGAACGGTGGGGGTATTTCTTGATAGCGATATACCCCACCTGTGGAGTTAGCCCAGCCAATCGTGCATATTCGGATGATAGTTCCTGTAATGAGACTTGGGTAGAAGAGAGCAGATATAAGAACACCAGGAAACCGAGACATAATAAAAGCAAACTTGTTTCACTCTACTAGGGAGTAATCTAATGCTCCCCACTTATACTATGTAACAACAAAACAAAACAAAAAAAATAATAATTTTTACTACTTATTTACATAACTATTAAACACATGTCAACTATACAGCAGAAGTAAATAGTTACCGTCCTCAAGCGACTTTTGTTCAGAAAGCAGCTGTCCGTGCTGTCTTCATAAAGCAGCTGTCCGTGCTGTCTTCAGGTGGTAGCTGAAAACAGACTGATAAAACACATATTACCCATATGGTTTTCACTGGGTGAAGTGTTTCCAGTACTGCTGGTTGTCAGGCATTAGGATCTGGTATAGGCTTGGGCCTAAGGTATCAGTAACTAAGTACAGTCCCTCCCACTGTGCAGTTCCAAAGGGGAGGTTTGGTCTAGGTCTCATCTCTGCAAGACACTAGTGACAGGACATCCTTCATGTATTCATGAAATATTGATGGTGAACTTTATATCCCTGTGGAAGCACAGTCCATGCATATTGTTTATTCAGCCACTGAAAGGCTGTTTTGTACTGGCATTCAAGGGCCAGGGGCAGGGGCAGACTCCAAAACCCATTGGATATGTCTAAAACAGAGAAAAATTTACATTTGGGATTCAGTTTAGAGATCATTTCAGGGTATGAGGCTACCACGGGCACTACAGATTTTGAAACTTGATTCAGGGCACGGAAGTCCATAGTGAGCCTGAAGGAACCCCCCGGTTTAACTATCGGCCAGGCTGGTGAATTGCATGTGGAAGAGATAGGTCTAATCAGACCCCTCTCCTCCAGTATCTTCACAATTTTAGTTACTGGTTCTATAGCCTGATGAGGTACTGGGTATTGTTTCTGTGGTAGAGGATCCTCACCTTCCAACAGTATTTCTGTGTGCATTTTCCCACAATCTAATTTGTCTTGAGCCCAGACTGGAATATCAGCCACTTCTGAGGGAATTACACACAGATCATACTTCTGAGCTGCCTTAGTGCACTGAGTTGATAACTGCATGGGAATGACTTCATGCACTAAAGTTTTAGAGGCACTTGAGGTTCCTGAATACTGCCACAATTTAAGATTAGCCATATCCACCACCAAATTTAACTGGTTGAGAACATCAATTCCAATTATTTCTTTTGGTGTGTTCACTATAGTGGAGGCAGTGGTTTCTAACATTTCCTTGTTTTGTTCACTGTGCACAGGGATACCCCATTTAACTGGGATAGCCACACATTTGGAAGCTGTGTCATTAATTCCTTGAATTTCATAAGTTTCCATATTTTTCTGATCTGCAGTGGGAGAAGCTCTGTTTGTAAAACTAATTCCAGCCCCTGTGTCAATCAAAGCTAATTTATCCTGACCCCCTACTCTACTGATAACATTGGGGCGTGCACAAGAGTCCAGTATCAAGGGTGTTACAAGCCTTAAATTGTGTCCTGGGCCTGTATCCATTTCATCATCCAGAGGCTCTGGAATTGAGTCCTCTGCTGAGATAAAGGAGGCAGGCTAGGCTATGAAGGCTTGAGACATTTTGATATCTGAACCCAGAAGGTCAGGACATCCCTATGCATTAGCCTTATGTTTGTCCTGAGCTGCTTGTAAATCCTGATTTAATTTATCTAGTTCTATCTGCAGTATGTGTTTGTCTTGTTCCCATTTAGTTTTTTCCTTTTCTAGCCCATCTCTCTGTGCTTTGAGCTCTTGAAAGGGGATGTAACCTGAGGAGTTTCTAAAAGTACCTCTGCCATGTGCTCTCCAAGGTGTGTGTCCTCTGTCTGTGTTTCTTGTGTACTGAGAGGATCCCTCGGCTTGCCACTTCCGTGCTTCTGATACTGTTATTACCTGCGAGGGCTGGGTCTTCCAAACAGACCCAATTCTGAGCATTAAAGTATCAAAAGGGGTTGCTTCAGGGTCTTCAGAAAATAACAGGTGGTGTTTTGTAATCTCAGGGGATAGGAATTCTAATAAAAATTCCTTATGCATGCTCTCCCCATAATCTTCTGCCTTGGGCCAGGACTCCTGCTCATTAAGAACTGCTTTTAAAATCCAGGCTCTATATGCAAACTGTTCCAGTGTATCATTTGGTAAAGGTGAAATAATTTTAAATACTTGCATTGGGGAACAGTGAAATAGTTTCTCAGTACCCCTTTTAACCAACTGGTATGGGTGAGTGAGAGAGCCAACTCTATAATAGTGTGGCCCCAGAGCCAAATGCATAAGTCTATCAAAGTCTGATTGTTTCTTCTGTATTTCCCTGAGGGAGGGGTGGGTGTTGGCTTTCTTTCAGAGGCCAATTGATCTTTAACGTGCCTCAATTCAAGTTTAAGGGCTTCTAATAGTTCACTAAAAGTTATAAAAGAATTTGTGGCTTGTATCACTTGAGTTCTTTGTATAGAGATGCAAATTTGTGCCTCCTCAAGGTCTTTGGTCAATTGGGTACACTGAGAAGTCAGTTCAGAGTTTTCTTGTCTCATGCTAATGAGTCCCCTGCACATGCCTTGGATAAAAAGGCATTTTCTTTTATTTGTTTTCTTTTTGAATTCTTGATCATGGTTTAACATTTGTCTTTGAATATTATACCATGATGACTCAGGGAATTCCCCTTCAAAGGGGCCCCCTTTCCTCTTACAGTATGAAATTACAATTTGTTTAAGTTCTTTAAAATCAAAGGCTTCCATATTTGATACTGCAGAAAGGCTGTAGTTGGACTATCTCAAATGTGTAACCTTAGAAGGAGGAATGCTCACTTTTATGAAGAAGTGAGACTTAGAATTATAGTTGGAATGGTATAAATTTTATGGGTGTTCAGTAAAGAGTACTGGCATAAAGACCACACCTTAAAATTATACCTGAATAAAAAGTGTTTATCACCTTTTTAACAGGGTGGAAGTTTAGGCTGAAGTTATAGTAAGAAGGGTGTTAGGAGATTAACAGAATTGTTGTATCAATTGCAGCCAGCTTTAAGCCTGCTCTCACTGAGATACTTACTGACAGGAGACAGAGAAATAAAAGTTAAAAGGGACAGGAGGTAATAGCTTTATCATGAAAGATGTATATTGTATTGTATGAGGGAATATTTAACTGTGTAACTCTGTCTTTTCTTAGCAGCTCATACTATAGAAAAATCTATATCAAGCCTATACATAAAAATAAGACAATTGCAAGCCACTCTGTGTAATGTCCTTAAAATTCTAGATTATTACAGAGCCTTTTGACAATAAAAATCTCACCTTGTCTAACCCACAAAACAAAATTGTAAATGGTCACACAGACTTTTGATTCTGTCTCACTCTGTCTGAAATCTACTTAATGTATTATACAAAAGTATTACTTACCCAACTGGAGATCTGCTGTGAAATCCGAGAAGGCGAGCCCCCATAAAGTGTAAGATGTAGTCCGGTTACTGTCCGGTAGGTCCTGGGTTCATTTCACTTCACAGAAGCAGGAGGGCCTGTAATAAGACAACCAAACAGGTGTGGCTTGGAGAAAGATTTTTATGTAGAAATAGGCTTATTACATAGGTATTGAACAGAGGTATATAGTAATTGTTACAGAGCTGTTTCAGTGTGCCTCAATGAATCTGTGTGTGTATGAGCATGTGTGAAGAGCCGCATGGCAAGAGAGAGAGAGGGGTGAGGGGTGAAGGGAATTGATTATCAGAGCCTCCTGTCCTTCATGTCCGATGAATAGTGTAAGAGAGAGAGAGAGGGAGGAAGTGTTTCTGTCCTTTATAGTGCCTCTCCAGCACTTCCCCTTGAGGTCTGCTATTGTAATTGAATCCTCTCCAGCCCTTCCCCTTGAGGTCTGCTATTGTCTTTGGCCACTCCCTTTGAAGTCTGCCATTCTTGATTTAACAGGGAGGGGCTGCAGACCATTCTCCACAGGCTCAGAGACTGACATCACCAGGGGGTAAACTACTCTCATTAACTTTTTGAGACTGATATCACCAGAGTACAAAGCTGCATGAAATGTATGCTGACAACTACTAGATGTATATAGCACTGTACATATACACCTAAGAGACAGAGCTTACAAATCTATTCAAGACAAACCAACAGGACAAACAGCATTTAATTTATTACAATATCATAGTGGACAATGTCAGAAAAAGGCCTATCCACTCTGCCCGTAAGGTTGTTACAGTATTTGGTATGCAGTGTAGGTTAACTTCCCAAGGCCTTTGCTTTTTTTGAGATTGCACCTGTTGCGGAGTGTAGGTTACTTGTCCCATGTGGTTTTCTGGTGGGTTGAACTGCTGCATAGTGCCGTTTACTTTTCCTCTGATTTCTTAGAAGTGCAACAGTCATTATGCACTATTCTGAGTTGAAGGGCTCGTTGGTTGGTTTCCAACCACTTTCCCTTTAGGGACCCACTGTGTTTATCCCACTCCTTTTTGAATTCCATCACCGTTTTTTGTTTCACTGTCTTTAACATGTCACAGGCAGTAACAGGTGCAACTGATTCCAGTTCAGTGCCGCAGCATCTGAATTTGTCCATTTGACAGTTTTTCTATAATTACTCTTAGAGAGATACTGTGCAAAACAATCAAAGGTCTGCATGCTTCAATATCTGCCAAACAAACACAATATAAAACATGGGCTTTCAATAATTTAAAATACAATAAATTATTACTCAGACATACAGAATTTAATATTTTGGGCAGAATTCCCCTAGCAGTACACTGCATGAGTAGATCATAAAGCTGTCCCTTTGCTTAAGATTGTGAATAAACCCAAAAACTGTCATGGCCTTCGTCCAAATCCTATAGATGCACTTAACAGAACACAAATAGTTCAAAATTATTTGGATCGATTAATTTAACCTAAACTTTTGCATTCAGGAAAATGGTATGGATCTAGAAAGTTGGAAATGCATTCTGCCATAATCCTAACTTACAATGATAGGACACTAGCAGAAACAAGATTCTGCTTTCTTAAAGAAGGTATAAATTTGGACATACATCCACAGCACCTCCTGCCCATGGTGCTTAAAAGGCACTTTCTGGGTGAGACACTGAAAACATTAACTGATAGTGGCTTTCACACTGTTTAAGGGTAAACTAAACTAATGGAACAACAGGGCTACTCCTTCAGCTTTCTATACTTGCATGCAGCTCTCACTTCGCCCACCAGAGATCTAATCAGCTTTCCCAGATTTCAAATATAAAATTATCATATAGGAACCTCAAAATGATTGTATTTTACCAAAAATTATTGCATGCTGCTAACACAGAAAACACATACATAACAGAAAAAAATCAAAATGGAAAAATACATAATATATATATTAGTTCAGAGGTTGATCTTACACATTTATTTTAAAATATTTCTTATCCACGCTATTCGCTGTTCTAGGCAGAATACAAATGCGCACTCATGAAAAACATAAAAAATAAAACAAGGACTTGCAGTATGGCTAGCACAACCAGTAGATGCAGGTGAAGCGGCTCCTGACTGCCTCCCCCATTTATTATTATGTTTGGCTGTTTTGATTGCCTTTTTACATCGATGCCGATAGCACTGAGAGTGGAGGCCGCCAAAACTATAAAGGAGATGTACGTGGCGAAAGCTGGGGCAGCGGGCCAGGTGTAAGTTAGCCTTGTTTAATATCAGGGGGTTGAATAGCCCTATAAAAAGGAACGGGGTGCTCGCGTATCTAATCTAATCTAATACATGCTTATATACCGCAACATTCCCATACCTATTGGTGCAGTGCGGTTAACAAAAAAGCATGAAAAATTACATAAGAAACAAATTACAACTTACAGTAGATGAAAATATTTTTTTTCAGTATTAGGCTGGAGTTAGTTACTAAAAAAAAAGGATTTTAAACTTTTACAAACATGTAAGAGGGACAAGATAGATATGTCTTTTGGTAACTGTGACCATAATTCTGCTGCCATATATGGAATTGTCTGTTCAAGTCTAGATTTTAAATCTGACATCTTTACAAGAAGGAGACAAAATAACACAATTAAAGCACAAGGTCTTCATTTTAGATATGTTTAAATGTAGTCGCAGAGTCCTCGCTGACCTCTTAAGTGCTTGTAGAGTATTATTAATTTTTGAGAAGTCACTTGACGGTGATGTAAATGTCAACAGGATAGAGACATCATCATCATAAGTATATGACTTTAAATTAGTTTCTCCCTCAAAACAATCTTATGTTATTGTAAGAACATTAAAAAGTGCTGGTGAAAGCAGAGATCCCTGTGGAACACAACAGGCTCTCCATCCCCTCTGAGCAATCCACGCTAATCCTAACCTGACATGACCTGTTCTTTAAGAAGCCTGCGAACCACTCATACACTAACCCTGAAATCCCAAGATGATCCAGAATGGCAAACAGACTATCATGATCGGCCAAATGATACCTGAAAGCTGCAAAGGTGGATGTGGCACTACTTCAAGAGAAGTAGTGCCACATCTTACAAGAGAAGAGCATCTAAAATTGAAGAGTGAAGGATATGGTCAGATGTTCTGCTCTTCCTATAACTCTTAAAAAAAAGGAGGAGGTTGCAATTCTTATTAATAAGAGGATTCCATTTGTTCTGTATGAGTCGGGAGGGGATAATGTGGGGAGGGCAGTACGGGTGGTGCGGAGAGTGGATCAACAAATATCTATTCTGAATATTTATGCTCCCAATGGTTCCAAAGACAACTCCTTTCAAAGCTGGTTTGAGATATTTGAGAAAATGGCCAAGGTGAATTGGGTGACTGTGGGAGATATGAATTGTAACACCCTGAGAGTGGAAGACAGAATGAACTATAAGGAGTAGTGCCACAAAAGGGAGGGGGAAGGAGCTCAGAACATGTATGCAAAGTCTGGACAGTGGATTTCTGGAGAAATGCTAACCCAGGGTGTAGGGAATACACTTCCCACTTGACACATACGTGTTCTTATTCCCACAAAGATTATTTTCTTAGGAAAAGGGATCAGAGGAGGGCTTTATATCTTTGGAGGTGCATCCAATTACTATGTCGGACCACAGTATGATTACTGGACAATGAGTCCAACAGAACAAGGCAGTAAATCAAGGCGGTTATAGCTGGAGGGCTAATGTTAATCTTATCCAGTGGGAAGATGTGGTCTGTAAGATGAAATCTGCTTGCAACCACTTTGTGTTGCTCAATGACAATGGAGAGATTGCAGATGGTAGCCTATGGGATGCGAGGAAGGCATATACTAAGATCCATTAAAGATTTGCAGAATTTCAGAAAACACATCAAACCCACCTATTCATAGAGTATTTTGGAACAGACAACTACACCACACAACCCCCCCACCCCACATAGCCATCTTACTCTTCCCATTCCCTCCTACTCAGCTATGTAAGTGAATGTCTACTGTTCATTACACATACTGTACACAGTTAAGCTTGATTTTTACTCCACACGTCCCCCTATCCTAGTTTGATGTCCACCAATATTTTATGTATAATGTGTCAGACGGCTGCCTAGGGTGAGAACTTACACAATCTTGACGATGCATATATTCATATGATTCTTGCAAGGTATTGTGGGTATTGTAGTTCATTCACTCCCAAACACAGCTGATGACAATAATTTGAGTTGTGAAACCAAGTGGTAAGATCAATAAAATACTTCTTTTATTGATGGGGTTTAATTCACCCAGCACATGTATGCTTGATAGCACTATAAATGAGGTTACTTGCTTGCAGTGTTTAAAATGGATAACAAAAAGTCACAAAGTAAACCAGAAACAACCTTCAGCTTGTCAGGCAATTAGCTAATGTTTTCTTAGCAAATAATTACCAAATACAAAGGCACAAAGAAAAGAATAAACTTTGCTGGTTAGGTTAACTTCTGCTTATTTTCCATGCAGATCTCAGCAGTGATTCTCCCTTGCTCACACACACAATCAGGTGCAGCTTTAATTACTATCAATTGACCAGCTGTAAGCCTTTAGCTGGCTGGCTGCTACTGTGTGAACCCAAATCCTGCTTTAAGAGCTGTTTGCAGTGGAAATAAAGAACAAAGTTAGGTTTCTTTGTGATGGCTGATGTGTTTGCTCAGAGAAAACTAGCAATAGCATTTAGATAGAGAACAGTCCATATAAACTGTACTTTCATCTGCTGTATCTCCCCCTTCATCAACAATCATAGGGTCAATATCATACATTGGCACAGATGAGTCTTTCATTAAGGCACTATCATGAGAATGCTTATTCCCTTGCTGCCATTCTCTATTATAGATAGGGTCTGGATCAGTGTTCATACCTGAGCCTCTCCTGCTATCATTATTCCTCTCTGTATAGCCTGGCCAATATGTAATCCAATTCTGATGTCCAGCCTTCCAATCTTGATCCCTGGACACTGGATCTTCTCTCACATACCTTCTGGCCCTGGTCTGAAAGTCCCTTCCACATGCAGTCTTCTCTCTTCCAGGTAGCCACTGGTGATTCCTATCTCTGCCACTCCATTCCTCTGGCTGAATCCAGTCCAATGGACTCTGCTGGCTTTTGGAATACCTCCCAGTATGAGTACTGCCTTGGAATCTCCCAGACCTTCCAATGGCCTTTCTTCTCTTCCTTCCAGAGAGTTTCCTTCTCTCTCTATCTGCTTGGCTTTTGCTGAAGCTGTTCTTCAAACTCTCCTTGAAGCTTTTGCTGAAACTGTTTCCTGAAGAATAAGCTCTATTCTTATTCTGTCCTAATGTGTGCTGCTCCCTAACACAGCACAGCTGTGTTGAATCAGGCCCTGCCCTTTGAGATGAGTGCTTAGGGATTACCTCATAGCTCTCTTGATTGCACACACATTCTCTCACTTCAGCCCCTCTCATGGCTGCTGGAAACCTGGTGCATTCTGGGACTGGTAGTCTTTTATGTGAAAACTCAGTTTTCTTGCTTCTACCAGAACTGACAGGTTGCTTGTTCAGAGTCACATCATCTTTTCTATAGCTCCTACCTGAGCTATGATAAGCTTCCTTATCACATATGTTAAGTTCAATATAAACCACTCCTGATAAAAGTGCACTGAAATAAATAAATAAAAATGAGGGGGATATTGATACCGGAAGCAGCAAAAAAGAAGAGGGAAAGGGAAGGTGAGAAAACGGAAATTACACTTACCTGGTAATTGTGGTTCCTTGAGGGAATCCAGTTTAGTCCATACTTCTGGGTAGTGCACCTCCTCCTGCAGCCTGGAGACTGGGCATGTCCAAAAATGTGACATCACTGCATGTAGCTCCTCATCTCTCAGAATACCCCACTGAACTATTGACAAAGCACACTCAAAGGAGCAATAAAAATCGGAATCAACCTTAACAGAAACAAAGTTTGAAACGCAGACCTCATCCGCCTTTGCATCCCGGAATTTTTTTTTTTTTTAAACAGACAGGCAAGTGTTCTTCTGCATGCCACCTACTGTCTGAGCTAACCCCTAGACAGATAAGTATAGAAACAAAATACCGAACCTTACTTACCAGTAATCGTACTCGAACAACCCGTCTTTCAGCACCTTAACCCATCTTGGGAGGGAATGAGGACTAAACTGGATTCCCTCAAGGAACCACAATTACCAGGTAAGTGTAATTTCCATTTCCTTTTCGGTCATCCAGTTTAGTCCATACTTCTGGGATGTAACAGAGCAGTAACTAGTGGGCGGGACCTTTCCAACCGGCCTGCAGCACGGCCAATCCGAAGACCGCATCCTGCGCTGAGAAGACATCCAGTCGGTAATGCTTGCTGAAAGTATGAAGGGACGACCAGGTGGCTGCCCTACAGATCTCTACCAGAGGCACCAGGCTGTGTTCTGCCCATGACGCCGCCTGTGCCCTAGTAGAATGAGCCCGTAAACCTGCCGGCACCACTCTGCCCTCCAAGAGATAAGCGGAAGCAATGGCCTCCCTAATCCACCAAGAGATAGACGCTTTAGCTGCCGCTTCCCCCTTGCGGTTGCCCCCAAACAGGACAAACAGCCGATCCGATTTACGAAAGTCCCTGGACACCTTCAGATACTGCAGTAACACCCGCTTCAAGTCCAAACGCCGTAAACTGTGGTCCGACGCGTCACCTTCCAGCGAACCCAGGACTGGCAACGACACCGACTGATTCAAGTGAAAAGGGGAAACCACCTTTGGCAAAAAGGAAGGCACAGGCCGCAGAACCACCTTTTCCTTAGAAAAAACCAAGAACGGCTCACAACAAGATAATGCCTGGAGTTCTGAAATTTGCCGTGCCAAACAAATGGCTACCAAAAACACTGTCTTTAGCGTCAAATCCTTCACCGATGCCCTATGCAATGGCTCAAAGGGCTCCTTCACCAAAGCCCCCAAAACCAAATTGAGATCCCAAGAAGGAACCAGGACTCTTCGAGCCGGACGAAGATTGGACACGGCCTTCAGGAAACGCAGCACATCCGGGTGTGTCCCCAGCACCACACCTTGCCTCTATAGCACGCCAAAGCCGCCAACTGGACCTTTAAGGAGCTAGCCACAAGGCCCTTCTCAAAACCGTCCTGCAAAAAACTGAGCACCACGGGGACCGACGCCGTCACTGCCCGGATTCGACCCCTGGAACACCAGTCCTCAAATATCCGCCAAATGCGCACATACGCCAAGGATGTAGACTTCTTCCGTGCCTTAAAGTCATTATCACTGCCGCCAAATAACCTTTCCTTAGCTGCACCCGCTCAATGGCCATACCGTAAGCGAGAACCGATCCACTTACGGCATCCGCAGCGGCCCCTGACACAATAGATCCTCCGACGCCGGCAACCTCCACAGAACCCCGTTGAGGAGACGGATCAAATCTGCGTACCATGGACGTCTCGGCCAATCGGGAGCCACCAATAACACACATCCCCGATGCGCTTCGATTCTTTGCACCACTCTGCCGATTAGCACCCACGGAGGAAAGACAGAGCAGACCCGACGTCGGCCAAGGTTGCATCAGCGCGTCGAGACCTACCGACATCCGTTCCCGCCGCCTGCTGAAAAAACGGCCTACTTTTGCTGACTGGAACGTCGCCATCAAATCCATAACCGGCGACCCCCATCTGTGTACTATCCGCGCAAATATGTCGGGATGCAGCTCCCACTCCCCGGCATCCACTTTTACCCTGCTGAGGAAGTCTGCCGTCACATTGTCCTTCCCGGCAATGTGCGCAGCCAACGGCGCTAACAGTCGAACCTCTACCCACAGAAAGAGCTCCTCGGCCTCTGCCTACATGGTCAGACTGCTGGTGCCGCCCTGACGATTGATGTAAGCCACAGTTGCCGAGTTGTCGGACAGCACCCGTACCGCTCTTCCCGTCACAGTAGACTCGAATGCCTGCAACGCCAGAGCCACTGCTTGAAGCTCCAGCCTGTTGATAGACCACGTGGCCTCCAGGGCTGACCAAAGCCCCTGCGCGAAAAGCCCCCCGGCAATGCGCTCCTCAGCCTGCGAGACTGGCATCTGTCAACAGCGGAAGCCACTCTGGCTGCTCCAGGCTCATCCCTGAGATTAGAGATCCCGGAAGCAGCCACCACCGAAGCGAACCCCTGACCCTGACCAGACAAGGAAGCTTCGCATTCAGCGAGTCCTCCTGATGGGACCAACGACGAAGCAACGCCCCCTGTAACGGACGCATATTCAGCTACTACTGTTGCCTTTATTCAGTTGCTACTGTTGCCTGTATTTCGTCACTATTGTTGCCAGTATTCAGAAGCTACTGTTGCCAGTACTCTGACACCATCGTTGTCAACTCTACAGATACCACTGCTGTCAGTACACCGACTCACAAACACAGAGGGCCGGTTCTAATTAAACAAGCCAGGAATCACACAACGGCTCTACCATCCTGACAGTCTACAACTCAAATCAAGACAGAGCACCTAATCACCTGAGACAACAGACTGCTACAACTGCCCAGATAGAGCATTGCCCCTAAAAGCTAGCACCCCTCTCCTTAGATACACAAAGAATACCAGAAAGATGCATACATTCATAGCGCTAGCCATTACTTATCTCCTCTTTGCACTGTCCGGATGCTCACATGCCTTCAACCCTGGTACGAACTCTATACCAATACTAAGGAGTAATGGGAAGAGATGGTCGGACAAGGCTCAAATGTACCCAACTAACTCCAACCGTACGCACCATTCCCACCTGCTCCACATTGCCCTCCAACCTACTAAAAAGTCTCAGATCAAGGAACAACAGCACCAACGACCATTGAGATGCGCCCTCATCAACATCAGATCTATCCGCACAAAATGGCCAGTGATCACTGACCTAATAGCACACCACGACTTTGACATCCTGATGATCACGGAGACCTGGTTATCAGATTATGACAACGTCATTTTCAACCAGATGCTACCCCCCAAGTTCTCAATTCACACCTGCCACAGAGCCAACCAAAGAGGAGGAGGAGTACTCATCCTTGCAAAAAGCGATCAACAATTTCAGCTGAGCAACACCATCAGCACAACCCATCTAAACACGATCTCCATATCAAACGATTCTTGCTCAATCAACGTAGTCTACAGAGCACCAACAACTGCATCTGAGGATCTGTCAACAATAATCGAACTTGCCTGCACCACAGATAAACCACGATCATCGAGCTGGCTATTAGGCGATTTCAACCTCCCCACTCTACATGACACCCAAATCATATCATTTCTGGAAGCACTTGACGACCTTGGATACAGCCAGATAGTCAGAGAACCCACTCATGTGAAGGGAAACACGTTGGACCTGATTTTCGCCCCACAAGCAATCATGGAAGCAGATCACAATTTTGCATTATCTATAACCCCAGTACCTTGGTCTGATCACAGCTTGATCACATTCCAACTACCCACTCCCCTCAACAAACATAACACTAACACCATCCCCCCTAAACCATCAGCAAGAAGGTTTCGTTCCTTTGACAAAGAGGAAATACTTAAGAGTGTCCTTCCACTACTAAACACTTCAGAACCTGATCTGGATGACCTGATTAATACCTGGGACGTCACCCTCAGGTCTAGCTCACAACTACCTGATACAAATAAAAAGACCAGGTGCCGAGCACATGTAGCATGGTACTCAAATGAATTAAGGGCATCATTCCTCCATCTTCGCAGGCTTGAGAGACGCTGGCGCCGATCCAGATCTACTGAAGCTTATACGGTATACTGCTCACACCTAAAAAAGCATCGCCAAGAAATAGCAGAGAGAAGGAAACAGTTCCATACAAATCTTCTGAAACGATCAGTAAACAAACACCATGATTTGTTCAACATACTAAAAACATTGGCACGAGAACCAACCCCACAACAAAAACCACACAATACAACCTCAGGACTACGCTAACTACCTAAAATCAAAAATGATGCAAACAGTCAAAAACCCTTGCCCCACTGGTCCCTCCCCCATACCCAAGCCGTCACAACTGTCTCCACTGACTAAATTCAACACCATATCACCCAAGGAGATCGAAAACACTATTGCCTCCATCAATGCTACCACTGCACCAAACGACCCCTGTCCAGCATCCTGGATAAGAGAACTTCGCTATGAATTAAGCCACTTCCTAAATAAAATCCTAGAACAATCATTTGCAACGGGAACCTTTCCTCAAAGTCTAAAACATACCTCCATTAGGCCACTATTGAAGAATAACAAAATGGATCCGCTAAAAGTCGAATCATACAGACCAATATCCAGCATCCCACTGCTAGCCAAAATAATTGAAAAGGTGGTTCAACGTCAAATCCAGCAACATATAGACACTGAAGCACCGCTTGACCCGTCCCAACATGGTTTCAGGGAAGCACATGGCGTGGAGACTCTCCTCATCACCCTCTTCAACACTCTAATCACAGGAATAGATAACATCCGACAAGGCTTCATGCTTATATTCATGGACATTTCGGCTGCGTTCGATTCTGTAAGTCATCAAATACTTATCGATCGTCTCAAGGAAAAAGGAATCCATGACTCTGCACTGAGCTGGTGTAAATCATACCTTCCAACCGATGGCAACAAGTGAGGATCGGCGCCACATCAGTCCTATTTCTACAAGAACAGGGTGTGCTTCAAGGTTCCTCGCTTTCCGCATTAATGTTCAACATCTACATGCAACCTATCTGTGACCTAGTTCGTTCTTTTAATGTTGCCTGCTTAGCTTATGCAGACGACATTCTCCTATATATGCCATTCGCAATCAACCAACCCGACTTTACCCCACTGGTGAGCTGTTTCGAAGCAGTTGAAGAGTGGCTCCTCACACAGAACTTACGAATTAATCATAGCAAGACTGACGTACTGTTCATCACAAGGAACCAGGATTTCACACCCCCAGCCACATTAAAGATAAAAGGACACAGAACCAACAGTTAAACCCACTATTCGATACCTAGGCATCACCCTGGACTAAAGACTAGACATGACAACACACATAAAAAATACAACAAAATTGATATATCACAAAATACGTACACTCCGGCATTTACGACCACTACTTGAACCCACGGATTTCAGAACCATCTACCAAGCCTTGGTGATGCCACACCTCAATTTCTCAAATGCAATTCTATATGGATTCCCACAAGCAACTCTAAACCCTCTCCAACTAGCAATGAACACAGCCGCCAAAGTATTGGAAGGAATATCGAGGACAGACCACATTACACCAATCCTGAAAAGGCTCCACTGGTTACCAACCCATGCCAGAATCCAACATAAGATCATAATCACGACCTTCAAAGCCCTGAACAATCAATCACCCACAGCCATCACCGAACTATTACGTACTTCACCCCCCAATAGAATCAGAAGATCTGCAGCAATAAACACCCTAATTGTCCCGAAAGAAATAGCGAGATGCACAAAGGCAACAGCTAAAAGAGCCTTCAGCATTTATGCCCCAAAAGCCTGGAACGCCCTCCCACCAGACTTGAGAGCTATCACCAGCTTAACCCAATTCAGGAAAAGGCTCAAGCACTACCTATTCACAAGTTACTTTCCAGTGTAGATTCCATAGGGAAATACACACACCATGCATATAACCAGAGTTTTTCGACTATGTGAATAACTGTAGATAGTGTCGCACCGCCGCCCTAGTGGCCAAGGGTGGTTAAGGCAGGTCGGGTGGACATGAGTTATTTTTCTATCTTTGAGTTTGGTCCTTGTATGCGGGGTCTGGGTATTTGTTCCCAGGACCTACCGTGTACCAAAACTTCAAGTGAACACAAAGTCCGAGTGTAGGGAAAGAAAGGCTTTTTATTTCCCCTAATGTACAATGGTTCAAATAGTGGAGTCTACATCAACATAAAGAAAACCTTGCTTCAGGTAGAAAAGAAAACATATTCAGATATTGCTTTGTCTACTGTTACTTCACAGGACCTTATATAAATAAAACACACAGGCTTTGCTACTGAGCCCTGCTTTACACATCAGGCAGAGACTCTAGGCTTCCTGCCTGACAGTAGCTGCAATCCATGGCTATCTCAGGAGGGTCCTCATTGAATTCCACCTGCATAGGCTGTGGGTCTGATAACTGTGACTCTGTATCAGTATATTCTTGTGGAATATGTTGAGGCTTCTCATATACCGCTTGCACTAGCCTCCAGTGTTCTGGGCCTAGGTCTGGGCTTTGGTCATGTGAATGCTTGCTATGAAAGTATCTTCCTTTGTCTTGGTGCCTTGTATTAAACAGTCTTTCTTTTGATAAAGGCTTGTGTCTTGTCTTACAGACAGCTTGGTAAGGAGTGCACACCTCTGTTCCTTGTGCTCCCTGTGTCAGCAAGTTATAACGCTTATTAGAATAAAATTGTGGTTTACCTTGTTCTCTGGGCCTATCCCAGTTAGCTGAGTCTTGAGGCCTAGTCCTGCTGCAATTCAGCCTTACTCAAGTAGTAGGCTTCCCACTGTTCAGCTGGCCTTCGGGTGGAGTTACCACTCTTTCACACCCACACCTTTTGCTCCTTGAATGAAGAGTGTTACCTCTTATGGCAATGACTTCCTCATCTCTCTGGTAACTTCCACAGTGTCCTGCATCTGCTGGTACCGGTTCCTCATATAAAACTCTGACCTTTGTTTCTCTCCTGGTACCTTTCTTTCCAGTGTCTCTCTGCCAAGAACTCCTGGTATTCGGCTGCACCGGACTCACTGTGTCTTCTGGCCAGGAACTCCTTCCTCTCTGGTCTCTTTGCCAAGACTCCTTTTCTTCTTCGGCTTCTGCCTCCGCCTCTGCCTCTGCTTCTCTTGCTTGTCCTACTTCCTCCTTTTCAACTTCCCAGCCTTTCCTAAGAGGAACTCCCCCTTTCCTGGATTGGCTGTTGGCCGGCATTACATCACCAGCTCTGGGGTGCGGTTCTCTAGGCCTTGGAAGGTCTCTCTTGCTCCCCCTATCTGGCTCCTCGTAATGTCGCATCTGGTGTTGGAATCTTTTTTCTGGATTTAAAACCTTTTGTTCTGTTTGCATAGGCTCTGCAGTACCACAATAGTTACCCATGTTCTCCCAAGTTTCAACTCCTGTTAAATGTAAAACACACTACAGTTACCCTGTATGTATATGTTTGTTCATTGTACACCACGCTGATGGTAAGAGCGCGGTATAAAAGAAATGTTAAATAATAAATAAACCTGGCCCAGGGTACTGTTTCTAACGATGCCGCCATAGTTCCCAGAACTTGTAGGTAACTCCGAGCCGAGGGAGCCGGAGTCGCCAGGAATCGACAAAGCAACTCCTGTAGCCTTCGAACTCGACTCTGTGGCAGAAACACTTTCCCTACTCGAGTGTCGAACCGTACCCCCAGATATTCCAGATCCTGTGTCGGCACCAGACAACTTTTCGCCATATTGACCACCCAGCCGAGACTCTGTAGGAAGTTCACCACCTTTCATGTCACCTGAATGCTCTCGGCTTTGGACTTCGCCCGAATCAACCAATCGTCCAGATAAGGGTGAACCAGAATTCCTTCTTTGCGCAACGTCGCCGCCGCCACCACCACCATAATCTTGGTAAAGGTGCGCGGCGCCGTCGCGAGGCCAAAGGGCAGGGCCTGAAACTGGTAATGACCCCACGGTAGGGCAAAACGAAGGTATCTGTGATGGGCTTCCCTGATCGGAATATGCAGATAGGCTTCTGTCAGATCGAGAGACGTCAAGTACTCCCCTTGCTGTACTGAGACAATGACCGACCTTAAGGTCTCCATCCCAAAATGCGGCACTCGGAGACAGCGATTTACACCCTTCAGATCCAAGATGGGCCACACAGAACCATCCTTTTTCGGAACTATGAAATAGATTGAGTATCGACCCGTGCCGCAGTCGCTGGTGGGAACGGGCCCTACCGCCTCCAACTGTAATAAACGGTCTAGCATCTGACGAATCTCTGCGGACTTCCTTAGACCCCTGCAAGGAGAGAGGACGAAGGAATCCCGCACAGGCCGGGTGAACTCCAAGGCATAGCCGTCCCGGATTATCTCTAAGACCCACTGGTCCGTCGTTATTTGGGCCCAAGCCGGAAGAAAAGCCCAAAGCCTCCCGCCAATTGGCTGACCTCCGGCCAGAGTCCGCCTCACTTCATTGCGACTTTCTGGCGGGAGCTGAGGAGGTCGCTGCAAACTCTCTACCGACTCCTCGAAACCCCCGGAATCCTTGTGCTCTAGTTGCAAACCGCCCCCGCTGGAAGCCCCCCAACTGAGACGAACGAAACCTCCTAAAGTCACGGAACTGACCCCGAAAGGCCTGCGAGGACCTACCCTGCTTAGGCTTATCTTCCGGAAGTCTGCCACCTTTGGACTCCCCCAAATCCTTCACCAACTTATCTAGGTCCTCGCCAAACAATAAGGTGCCCCTAAAAGGCAACTTGCTGAGCCGCGCCTTAGAAGAACCATCCGCTGCCCAATTCCGCAGCCAAATGGATCTACGTGCAGCCACCAAAGATGCCATGCTATTAGCTAAGGCCCTGATTAAATCATAATGAACATCTGCCAAGTAAGCCGCACCGGACTCCAACCGGTCCAGCTCACGCATTCCCTCGGGTTCCAGTTGCATGACTCTGCGCAAACTCTGGGACCATCTCAGACAAGCCCGAGATACCCAAGCCCCACAGATGGAAGCTTGCAGTGACAGGGCATCAGCCTCAAAGGACTGCTTTAGCAAGCCATCCACCTTCCTATCTTGCGCATCCTTTAGAGCGGCGCTCCCTTCCATGGGAATGGTGGTCTTTTTAGTAAACGGCAGACACTGCCGCATTAACCCTCGGAGAGCGAAACTTTTCCTTGTCTTTATCCGTCAAAGGATACAACCTATACATGGATCTAATGCCTTTGAGACCTGCCTCCGGCAAATCCCATTCATCCTGAATCATTTGGTCAACCACCCGATGTACAGGAAAGACCACCTGAGACTGCCGCACCGCCTGAATAATCGGGTCTTCCTCACCTACGTCGTCCACCAAATTCAGCGTTCTCAGAGACTCTGTAATAAGCGGCACCAATTCCTCTCTCCGGAACAACCTAATGATCCTTGCCTGATCTTCCAGTTCGGGAATCTCCCCCTCCTCCAGCTCCTCTACACCAGCTTCAATCTCCGATTCACGTTCCTCAGAGTCTTTCCACTCGTTCTCTGGCGGGGAAAGATCCCGAACCTTAACTCTCTTCGCCGGCCGGAGGGGCCCGCTGCCCCTGTCTGTCACTGAAGCATGGGAAGACGGCATGGGGACCGCTAAGGCCTCCGACCCCCTACCCTGCTGCCGCCTACAAAATGCCTCGTGCATAAGAACAAAATCTGGAGAAAAATCATCCATTGGTTGCTCTACTCCCCCCGACAGGGGAGATACAGTTTGCCCCTCCTGGGAGCCCTGTAAAGGTGGCAGCCGTGAGGCAGACGGCGGACTGCCATCCACCACAGGCGTCCCAACTGGAACCTCCAGAGGCTGAACTTCCATTTGTTGTTCTAGAGAAGCGGATACTGCAGATTCCCGACTCAGTAACTGACCCCCTACGGCTGCCACACACTACACACTGCGGGCGAGCCGCCATAGAAGGAATATACAGTGAAAAAAGCAAAGATAGCTCTAGAAGCTTTTCCTTCCTGCAATAATTTATTTATATATTACCTGATTCCTTCCTCACTGTCAATCACTGTTTGTTTCGTTTGTTCTTTTTTTTTTTTTTATTTAACTACGCTAAAGGAAACACTTCTCGGAACTCAGCACCAAACCCAAGCAAACGTGCCAGCCCTGAGCCCCATAAAACAAACCAACCACCAAATAAAAGAAAAGATAAAAGAAATGATAAAACAACAAACTGGGAGCCAATTGCGGCGAATTAAGCACCTTAAAACTGCTTTCTCCCATTCCGCAGACTGACAAGCTGCCAGCACGTGTCTTTCATGCGGCCAAAATGGCCACCATCAAAATCAACGGAGACTGGAAATGGTGCCAAACCGGCGCGACGCCCTGCAGAAATGGCATAAAGATCAGCCGCTACAGCTTGCTGCCAGGTCCCCCGCTTACCTCAAATCTCCGTTGTGCGGCAGGATCGAGCCCGCGAAGCAGACGTGCTCGCCCCCTCCGCCTCCAGGCGAATTGCTGCACTCCCGACCGGTCCGACAGCTCTCCGTGTCAGCCAGAACAGGCCAAGTGACTACAACAGATCACAGCACCACTTGCTTGCGACTGCCGAGCTCTCCCCTGAACCAGCAAGGGTGGAGAGATCGAGCAGCGCTGAGAGCCCCCACAAAGCCCCCAGAGAGGAGCCCTCAGCAGGGACCAGCAGAAGAACGCTCACCCCGTCCTGTTAGTGTTCTTTTTTTTTTTTTAAAGTAACAGCGCCCAAATAAACCAAAAAGCAGAAATAGTCTGAAAGAAAATGAAAATCCCCAAGTTTCTACACCAATGCTCCTTAACCTAGCCCTAAAGTAAGTCCAACACTAGGCTTACACGTCCTCCTGCTGCCTGGAGACTGGACACACAGGGGTATTCTGGGAGAGATGAGGAGCTACATGCAGTGATGTCACGTTTTTGGACATGCCCAGTCTCCAGGCTGCAGGAGGAGGTGCACTACCCAGAACTATGGACTAAACTGGATGACCGAAAAGGAACAGTGACTTAATTTGCTTATGGTGGAACTCCAATAGCAGCATATTAAATCGGGGTCTGTCTGGTTTTATTAAAGGTTAGTGGGAGCGAAAGCTCATCTAAATGCCCTGGACTCAAGAGGATAGGGTGGCTCACCTGCTACACATAATGAAAAGGAATTACATGGAGCATAGGAATAGGGCAGGCAAGCTGTTAGCATGGCAGCTTTGGAAACAAAGGGGTGATCATCTGGTCTCTGCAGTGCAATTGGGGAGGGGGGGGGGGGACAAAGATCTGCTCTAATGAAGGGATTTGTTCAGAGTTTAGGAACTTTTATGAGCCAAGTGCTCTATGGCGCTGCGGTCCAGATGCCTTTGCACAGTTTATTGAAAATATGTACCTGCCCCGTATAGAGGTATGGAGGCTCTTAGAAGCCGCATAGAAGTGGCAGAAGTAGTAGGAGCTATTAAAATCACTCCTGAAAGAGAAGGCAGCTGGGGAAGATGGATTTCCCAAAGTAGTATCATCTTCTTAAGGAAGATTTGGCCCCAGTGTTAGCCCGGGTGTTTAATGTGGCATTAGAGGATGTGCCCTTGTCCCCAACAATGTATAAAGTGAATCTGATTGTATTGCATAAGGAGAGGAAACCCAAAGGTAGATGGGGGAGTTATAGGGTGATAGCTCTCATTAACTGTGATGCCAAACTGTTTGCCAAGGTCATGGCTAGGCGTCTTGATAAAGCTCTCCCTAGTCTAATCCACCCAGACCAGACAAGGTTCTTAGTTGGGAGACTAATCTTGGACAATGTCCATATGGCTGTAGAGTTGCTGCAAGTGATCAAAAAGCGTAAGGAGAATTCTCTTTGCGTCGCTGTAGATGCAGAAATAAAAATTCTCACTCCAACCAGTCAAAGTTATTTGAAATGTTAAGAGCGGTTCAATTTGGGGAAAGGGTCCATTCAGGATATTCATGCTTTGTATAAGACTCCTCTGACATGTAATCTAGTTAATGGATGCACTTCCGAAGAGTGCCATTCATCCAATTAAGGTGGGGAAGCAGGTGCACAAAATACTGCTATATGCAGACGATACCCTGGTATTCTTTACATGCCTCAAGGAATTGTTGCTGGCTTTCCTGCAGGAGATCAACCTATTTTCCAAACTGTTGGGGTTTATGGTTAATTTGAGTAAAACAGAGGCTTTAGATTAAGGGGGGGGGGGGCAAGACAAGAATTGTCTCATGGGTTCCCTTTTCATTGGGTAGATAAAAAAATTAAATATTTGGGATGATATCTCGCATGACCTGGGGAGCACCTATATTTGTACAAGCCACGCCTCCCAAGGTTCTTACCAGACATGGAGAGCCTTAAACTTTAGCTGGATGGGTAGAATGACCACTTTGAAGATGAACATCATCCCCAAGTTCATTTTCTTGTTTAACCAACTCCCTTTGTATGTACTTCCTGCCTTTTTTCACAGGCATGGCTCTAAATTAAGGGGTTTTGTGTGGGAGGGAAGGAAGGCCAGACTTAGGGGCTTGTTTACAAAGCCACGGTAGCGGTTTCCGATCGTTATCGGAGCCACGGCCCCATATGATTTCAATGGGGCAGCAGCTATGATAACGATCGGAAACCGCTACCACGGCTTTGTAAACAAGCCCCTTAGTGTCAATAGACTATGCAGGTAAAGGGAACAGGGTGGGTATCAAGATTTGAAATTTTACTATTGGTCAGTGGTACTCCGGGCATTGAGGGTGCATTTGTGCCTAGTAGAGGCTACTAAAATGGTTAGTGGTTTTCGTTATAAAGCCTATGAAGACAAGACTTAAAGATCTTAATATGTATATGTTAGAGGAAAGGCGGTATAGAGGAGATATGATAGAGACATTTAAATACCTCCGTGGCATAAATGCACAAAAGAGGAGAACCTTTTTCGACTGAATACAAGCTCTGCTATGAGGGGACATAAGATGAGGATGAAAGGGGATAGACTCAGGAGTTATATGTGGAAATATATGCAAAAATATTTATTTACAGAAAGAGTGGTAGTACCCAGTGGAGGTAGTAGAGATGCAGTCAGTATCTGAATTAACAAAAAAAAAAAACATGGGGCAAACACAAAAGATCTCTAAAGGAAAAAAGGGGATTATTGTAGTTGATATGGAAGAGCAGACTACAGTAGATAGGCCATGTGATCTTTTTCTGCCATCATGTTTCTGTTTCTAGGCTTTGTGGGTCGACATTGAAAGGCATTTGTTATCCCCAATGTCAGTGCTTGAATGGGCAAAATCTAAGGGGACTGCCAAGGAAGACAAGGTGGTGCAGGGATTAGACCTCTGTGGTGGTTGGTCGGAGGTTTTAGGAAGGAGGAGAGGGAACTTCCTCCCTTGTTGTCGCAAAGTTCAAAATTGGTGGATTAACAGCCATTCTCCTCCTTTGGATTTCGAGAACTGGTGACAGATCTGCAAAAGGTAGGATTGGGTAGGTTCTCAGATCTGTTCAGAGGGGAGGTTTGCATGTCCACGCAGGAAATGAATCAGCAGGTGGGCAGGACTATCTTTTTTCCAATATTTCCAAATTAGATTTGTTTGTATCAAACCAAGAGAATTATAAGCATATTAGACGATAGATAATGCCTTTGGAGTGTGGCCTTTTCTGGGGTACAGGGATAAAGGCCATAGTTTCACAACTATATAGGGCCCTGCTAGTAAAAGAGGAAGCCTCACTCCCTCTACATACTGCAGGATGGCTTAAGTGGCTGGGGAGGACATTGGAAGAAACAGATTGGGGAGGGTACATTTGGCAGCTAATAAATGCACCCTGGTTATGAACTGGAGGCAAACTTAGTACAAGCTGATACACAGTATATACTACGCCAGTTGTACAAAGTCAAGCTTCGGGAGATGGGGGTATGCAGGCGATTAGGAACATTCTGTCATCTTTGGTGGGAATGTGTTAAGATTAGGGCATTTTGGCAGGAGGTACTAAAACATGTTAATTTAATTACAAGGGAGTCCCTATCTCTGGATCCAGGGAGGTAGGTGTGGAGTACCATAAGGGAATTCATAGGTATCTTTGTCAGCTCCAGGCTTTCCTTTTTACAACTCCATAAGGGCCACAAGGCACAGAACCGAACAGGGCATTGTCCAGAGAACGCAAGGCCCCTCCTCCAGGCTGACTCCACATCCACAGCCTAAACCGGCAGTCACTGTGGCTGATGCCGAGCAGCGCGGAAGCCAACTTGTAAGCCCAGCATATGAAGTATGCCTACTAGTACAGCATTCCACAATGGAGGGACATGTAACCGGACGGCTTTTAATATGAACCTACAGATATCCCGCGCTTGCTCCAAGACAAGCACTGTGCAGCCTACTGGTCTTCTCGGAGCACCGCCACGACCCGAAGACCTAAACCGGCCAGCAAAAGACGACGTACGCTGGGCCCGAAGGAACCTGGTCGAACGGATCCCAGCACTCCCTGTATCGTTAGGATCAGAGCCTCCCCCCAAGGACTCAGCCCTGGCTGGAACCGGCTGAGCATAACTCCAGGCCCTGCGGCGAGCCCCCACGAAGAAGTGGGACGCAACGATGCCTTGAGGAAAGGGAAGGCCCAATGGGTGAAGCAAGTTGCTAGCCGACCAAGGGAGTAAACCCCACACGCGCACCTCACCGGAAGGTCGGAAGAACCGAGGATTCTGGTCCCACAGGTGCGCCTGCTAGCCTTGAACAACATACACCTCCGCAGGTACAAAAAAAACTTAAATTGTGAGCACCTTCAGGGGTAAGGGGAATAGACGACAGCCTCCGACTGTTGACCACCTTGTCTTGCACAACAGACAGCAGCACCCCACCAAACAAATGATTGGGAATATATGACCTCAGAACCCCAAGGCAGAGGTAAAACAGTAGAACGTGCAGTGGACGTGAATTTCCAGATCTGCCAGCCCCCCTGCCCACATTGAGAAGAGGCAGAGAAGAACTGGACCGGCGGATCTGGAGGGGTACCTCCTGGACAGCCGGGCCACCGAAGGGAAAGCTGATGACTGAGGCCCAAACTCCTCAGGATGGCCCCGTCTTGCATTGGCAACCCCATGCAACACCATGACAACCCCGCTCACGATATCCCAAGCGATCTCTGTCAGTGCTGCAACAATCACCTGAGCATGAGACCACAGACGGAACACGGACATGCAGACGCACTCAAGGAGAGTGCACCTAAGAAGTATGAGCCTATCCAACATCCAGCACCACATGTCCAGGTGTCCCACTCCTATCACCCAAAACACAGGACGCTTGAACCTAGGTGACCGTCATAGCAAAGACAGGGAGGCCTGACTGCCGCTATCAACCCTTCCAGGACCCTGGAACACTAAGCCCCGGACTGTGCCATCCAGCAACACTTCTCACGATCCCCAGCAGGGGCCTTTCTCCAGATGGCCCAGATGGGCAGTGTTCCCGCCAAATGGGCAAGCTGCGCTCTGATAACATAGTGCAGAAAACCAAATCAAAGTGTCTTAACCTAGCTAATTTTTGTCTAATAGTGATCATTCATAATATCAGCCAGGCTCAATCATAACATTAGTATTAATGATCTCTAAAGATTGAAGAGTTACTAATGTAACACTAATTGTTTTTTTTGTTTGTTTGTTTTTTTAAAGAGCTTCAAAAGTGATCTTGGAAACTACAGACCAATGAATCTGAGTTCAGTGCCAGTTAAATGATAGAACTTGTTCTGAAAAGCAGTACCAAGCTGTCTTTTCAAAGGGTTAATAAACATGTGAGTAAGCCAAATGATATGTATCTGGATGTTTTAGAAGGTACTTGACAAAGCCCCTTATGAACTTCTCCTGAGGAAGGAGATGATGTGCTATTATAGAATGGGAAATGGATCAAAAACAGGAAACACAATAGGACTAAATGGCCAGTTTTCTCACAGGAGACCCGTAAATAGTGGAATGTCTCGGAATCTGCACTGGAACTGGCATCTGGTAACATCTACTGCACTGAAATGATCTGGAAAAGAGATCAGCAAGCATGGCGATCAAATTTGCAGATGGCATAACGACATTTAGAGGCTGTCTGCACAATTTCCAAGCGTATAAACATGGAAATAGCATCCTTATGTAAATGACAATTTCAGAAAGGGCTCAATTTGTAGGTGGTTGTGCCGCCGATGAACCTGAATGGCCAAATCCTAGCACGGAAACCTGCTGCTGACAGACGTTGCTAACTGCCAGAATGCAGACAAAGGTAAAGGCACCCCCCAAGAAGTAAAACCCAAACATTGCATTCAAAGAACTATAAACTATCATGAAATTAAAAGGAAATTAAAATTAGAATTAAAATTAAAAGTAACAGCAAAAGGAAGTCCTTATCTGGGTGTAGCCGTGTGGAACAGCGTTGTCTGCTCAAATGCGGGGCTGCTCCGCTCTCCGCCACGAGGCCTCAGCCCTGCCGAGAAAATGGCGCCAATCCGAAGCAGGCCCGTTTGGCGCCAAACACCACAGAGGCGGCAAGAGCTCAGAGCCCCTCCATGCGGACTCGAGAGACTCCCCTTGCGGTGTCGGGATGCAGCAGTTACCCCGCTGTAGCTGCGGGGTGAAGAGCTGTCCAGACACGCTGCTGCCTCGCGCCACCATTAGTAGCAGACGCTGCGAGCCCCGGCCCACTGGCTAAAGAACCTCGAACGGCCTGAGGCTCCCGCCGCGACGGGAATCTGCCGCATGGACAATGACAAAATGCAGGTGTTCCACAGAGCTCTCCCCCGTACAGTCCTGGGGGAGAGATCATCACCGGGCACAGAGACCGAAGAATCCCAAGCAAAGAGGCTAGCTGGCAGCGTGAACTTTGAAAAGGGACAGAACCCCCCTTTACACTAAGGCAGACTAGGTGAAAATAAATAAAGTAAAAGTAAATGAAATTAAATGAAAATGAATACAATTTACAGGATTACACCTAAAGAAGGGCAAAAGAAATGCAAGGTAAATCAAATCCTGACTAACTGCTCCTAAACTGCTTCTCAAGTGAGCCCAGCACCTAGGCTCACTACGTCCTCATGCTGCATGGAGACTGGACACACTGGGGGATCATGGGAGAAGACCAGCAGGATATACCTGGTGATGTCACAAGTTTGACTTGTCCAGTCTCCATGTTGCAGGAGGAGGTGCACTACCCAGTGGTGGAGGACTGAACTGTAGGACCGATAAGGAATAGTAAAAAGGTCCCACTAAATAACAGACCTATTCTAAAATAACATATTACAGTGAATTAACACATATTAACATTAGTGCACCTTAATAACTAGCCCCCTAAAGTTGGAATAGTAAGAGGTTTGACACTCTGATCATTACTAGAGCTGCAACTAAAAACTGGGTCAATAACAGGTCTGCTGCCTCTCTGATCACTGCTAGGGTTGTGTGCCTAGTGTCCATCCATGTTAACTTCGGGCCCTTCCAAAAATATAGTGCTGGCTATACCACTTTTCCAAACAGTTGGTGTGATAGAAGGATGTTACTACCAGGGCTGTGGAGTCGGAGTCGGAGTTGTGGAGTCGGAGTCGGAGGAAATTTTGGGTACCTGGAGTCGGAGGCGGAGTCGGCAAACAATGCTCCGACTCCGATTAAATTTAGATTGGAATTAAAAAAACACACAAAAAGGAGAAGGCAGCAGCTTCTGCCCAACTACCTCTCTCTGCTAGAAGAGCTTAGAAGAACTTGGTGGAACAGCTTCTTGGATTCAACTGTAAGTGTTTATATTTATTTTAAAACCTGCATGCCTGCTTGTCAGTATGAGGGAAGACATGTGTACATGTTTCTGGAAGAAACTGTCTATCCTAGGTTTGTAAGTGTGGTGCTGCAGGAATGTATGAATGTTTATGTATAGTGCAGATTGTTTATATGCTCTGAGTACTAAAATGTAGGCTCTGTGTTATGTGTGTGTGTACAGTACATGTCTGTGCATGTTTTTCTGTATAGGACAAATCATGTCTAGGTTTAGTGCTGGGATATATAGCTTATTTGTTTGTATAAAGCCATGTACGTACAACTTACAAGACTGTGTATGTTGATATTAAAAATCTAATTATATGCCAGTTAGTATAACATATTTTATATTTTAGGGAAAGAGGCATCCTAAACAATGGCAAAAAGACTGCTAACAACAAACACGACAAAGTCTACTGTTTATGAGCACTTTGCATTATCAAGTGATGGAAAACATTACGTGTGCCAATGTTTTAGAAAAGATGATGATGGTGAAAAACAATGTGATGCAAAAATTAGCAGTTTCAGTGGGCCTGATAAAAATGCACCTACAAGAGCATCAAATTTGAAAAGACACTTACAGCGTTTTCATCCCAAAGTGTTAGAAGCCGTGAATGAGAAAGATAGCAATGAAAACATTGCATCTACTTCTGTGACAAAAAACGTTCAGAAATCTACTGGAGAACAAACACAAATAAGAAAATTCTTTATATCTGACAAAGTTACCATAAGGATGACACCAGAAAAATTCAAACACCACATTATTGAAATGGTAGTAAAAAGAATAGTTTACCACTATCCTTCTTTTCACAGACAGCCTTTTTAGGCCTAAATGGAGAAATGGCAAAAAAAACTTGGTGTTTCTCTGGAAACAGAAAGTATAAGGAAACTTATAATTGAGGAGGCCAAATGTAAAAAGGAAGAACTACAGAAAGTTCTGAAAGGACGTTTTGTCTTCCTTAAAATGGATGCATGCACACGTCAGAGTCAATTATTTCGCTATTAATGTTAGATTTGTGGATGAAAATAACAAAACAATAACAGTGACCCTCGGATTAAAGGACACTCAGGCACATCACACCAGTGATTACCTTCAGAAGTTAGTGGAGGGTGTTCTAGAAGATTTTGAAATTAAAAAGGAACAGATTTTATGTGTTGTGACAGATAACGCTTCTAACATGTTGAGCACAATTGAGAAGATGAACGCAGATGAAGAAGGTAACAAACAGATATTAGAGTTAGAGGAAGACAGCTCTGCAAGTATTGGAGAAAGTTTAGAAACTGAAGAGAATGCTGACATTTTTTTTAGACAACTTTGTTGAAGAAGCATTGAAGCTTGCTACTATTCATCATATGCAATGTGCTGTTCATACACTGCAACTTGCCATAAGAGATAGATTAAAAGATCGCCATGCAGCTACACAAATTGGCAAATTACGGCAAGTAACTATTGCAGCCAGGGCCCCGAAAACAGATGCAATTTTGAAAAGACGTGCAGGAAAAGGAGCCATTTTAGATCAAACAACTCGCTGGGGAAGCACTTATTTAATGGTGAAGCGTTTGCTTGAACTTAAAGACTTCATAGAAGAAATGGACAATGAAAATCTTGCATTAACTGAAAGCCAGTGGACACAAACAAAAGAGCTGGAGAACCTTCTTTTTCACCCCTTCACTGTCACCAAGAGGTTGCAATGTGACGATCTAACCCCGGGTAAATTCTTCTTGGAATGGAAGAGCCTGTTATATCGCCTGAACAAAAATGGAGGGTTAATAGCTGAGGGCATTGCATCTTCAATGATGAAAAGAGAGAGTCTTTTGCTGGGAAATGAAATCTTGTTAGCGGCTATTTATGTTGACCCAATGAGCCGAATTTTGTTGAACAGTGAACAGACTACTACTGGGAAAAAGGCCCTCTATGATGTAGCAGTTCGCATGAAGGGATTACGACCTGAAATACCTCCACAGGATGAAGTTCTTCTTTTAAGCAATAGTGGTAACTCAGGATCATCTTCTTCAAACGAAGAATTAGACTTTGATTCCTTCTTAAACAAAATAGAAGATGCTAAACGAAAGCGATGTTGCATAAGCGTTACAGAACCAGTAAATGTCCAAATAAAAAAATTTCAACAGGAGTTTTATAAAGCACTAGAAGTTGAAAAGTATGATCGCTCATCAAAACTTACTGTTGAAGAAGCCATCCTTGTTTATCCAGAGATTGTTAGTGATGTGGCCAGAATAGTTACTGCAATGCCACCCACCCAAGTCAGTGTCGAAAGATTATTTTCAGTCCTAAAAATAATAAAGTCTGACTTGAGAGCCTCTATGAAAGAGGATCTGGCAGAGGCAATTCTCTTCCTTAGAACTCTACATTGAATTGATTTGCATTTGCTAAGCCTATAACTACATTTCAAGATTAATATAAACCATTTCTAGGTTTTACAGATTTTGTTTTTGGTTCATATAGATAAGCTTTGTTTTTGTTCTAAAACAACCAAATAATGTGGTTTGTATTTTTGGACTGGTAAAGTTCCTGTTCCTGATGTTTATGCCTGCTGCTACTATCCAGCCACTTGATTAATTAATAAAATAAAATTAATAAAACTTTGTTGTTTTCATTGTGTTTGTCTTTTGCTTAAACTGTTCAATACAGTAGACTGTTGGCTTCCCAGCCAGTAGTCCTGTGGTAATGACATGTATGTTGCCTTTCTTTCCTTCAAGGAATGTATAAAATACATTCGCATATTAATACAGAGGAGTCGGAGTCGGGGAATCGGAGTCGGAACATTTATCTACCGACTCCACAGCCCTGGTTACTACAGCAGTGCTTTACAGACTTTATCCAATATGATCCATTTTAAAAATTGAAAATTCATGTGACCCCAGATGATGATATCAAAATACTAGGGCTTCAGCTTCCTTCCCCTCCCACCACTCATCTAAAGCAGGAAAACACAGCAACAGCATTAAGCACAAGTCCCTTTGTCAGTGTGTGCTTACAGACCCTAGTTCTCAGCATTGGTTCCCTGCCTCAAGAAGCTTACCCAGGAGGGGGCAAGGGTCAATGACTGTTCACTAGTCAGCATGCAGCCTTTGAGCTACTGATTGACCTAGGCCGGTAGTGTTAAAGTGAAAGCCCAGAAAGAAGGGGATGTGGCCCTGTTTCTGCGAGCTCGTCCACCGATTATGTGATCCCCAGTTTGGAAACCACTGTACTACAAGTAACAATCAACAAGCCGGGTAAGAGTTTCAGCTTAAGTCTCAAGACTTACCATCTTAATATACCCGTTCAAGGGATCATAAACGAAAGAAATACAGACTAGTTGCTTAAAATAAAATGGCCAAGGTCTGTTTTTTTTTTTTTTAATAATCTTCCAGTTACATTTCTGTAGCCAAATTGAAAGGATCTGGGAAGAGACCACACTCCCTGTGTATGAAGGAGTGGGGTTAGAGATACTGAGAGCCCTATTCTAAGACTCCCTCTCCTTTATTTTTTCATAAAACACACACTTAATTACATGAATCATATTTTCAAGTGTTCTGTGCCTCAGAGAGCCTCCCAGATGTAGCAGCAGGCACCAGCACCTGCAAGACCAACCAGTATTTCTAGCTTTAGGACTTCCAGGAGAGAGTAGAGAGGCGTGGCTCATCACTAGAATGGCTGGTTAGTTTCCGCCACAGCTCCTCCCCGACTGTTTCGGGGCTGGCCTAGGAGTTTCTGCAGCCCCGGCCATGCCGCACTCACCTTCTGAGCCGTGTCGGCGGAGTCGGGGAAGAGCTCAGCTTGGCACAACAGGCTATGTGCTTAGGAACACACGGCCTACCGCTTCTGACCCCCTCCGAAACTTGGGGGGGGGGGGGTCGTCAGAAGCTGAAGCACATAGCCTGCCGCGGGCGCCTAGCCACCTTGTGGACAGCCCTGCCCCGTTTACTTCCTCCGTCCCTACCTTTGACTAGCACACTCTCCCTACCACATTATACCACAGCGAAGCAAAACCTGTGGGGGTGAGGTTGTCTCCCACCATCAACACGCAAACTGCAGTATCAAGGAAGAGCCGCGCGAAAGACCCATTCTGTCGTCACCTGCAACCTCCAGAGATAAGGGCGCCAAACCCACCTACCGCTAAACAGTGTAAATTATCCCGACCCTTTCCAAAAACTACACCACCAACAAATAGCATGCGCACTAGTAGCGGCGAATGAGGAACCGGAAGACGCGCATGGATCGTAGGCTACGACGGTTTCTTGTTGCGCATGCGGAGTAATAGTCACGAGGAACAGGAAGCACGAGGATGTGATGCTTCGGTGCTAATAAGCAAGTGCGGAAGAGTGCGGCACTCGCTTCATGTTTGTTGTGTTTCGCTGGCAGTCACGGGTGCTGAATGCAGAAGCAAAGGGGGAGAAAGTGGGGGAGCCACGGCTCATTGTTTGCCATAGCGAGGTAACAAAAACGTCTTATAGGAGAAGACCGCTCATTTGACGATACCGCCGTATTTTCATTCTGATCTGGAAATTTTAGTTTGGCACAATCGGCTCCAGCATTCAGGTGTCCCACTGCTTATGGTGCCCGATCTGCCTTTCGGCTTATTGGGACAGCACAGCGAAGAGAGACAGAAAAGTTGGTTGGGCCAAGGCCCTGGGTGTCTAAACTCTTTCAAACGCTTGGAAGAGAAAACAGTAATATTGGTAATATTATCATCCTGGTTGATATAAAACAGTATGAACTGCAACGATTGGACATAGATGAAGAATCAACGAAATTATATTTAACACCGTATTTCATTGTGTGCTGACTGCTGTCGTTTCCAAGGGCATGTGAGTGAAACTCTAATTTTTGTCTACTGAGGATGCCCGGAAAGGAATATGCTAACACTTTCTTCTTCAGGTGTTTTGGGGAGATTTATTTTTAAATACTGGTTTTCAGCAAAACTACGACTTCTGCTGTTTAAAAAGATGTAACTTAGTATATTGCTTTAGATAAAGATCAGCATAGCCTATTCAGTCTTCCCAGTAAGGTGCTCTACCTTTGGGTTGTAACTGCTGCTCCATGTAGGTTGCAATGCTCTATACTTGGTATATCAAATCAATAAACCATAACCCATCAATCAAATCACATATCTTAGCAGTGTACAACAAAAGAAAACAAAAAAGTATAAGACCAATAGACCAGGACAACAGAAGGACAGGGGGCCTAAGTTACAGAGCCATGACATACCATCTAAGACTACGAAATGCAGGGGAGACAAATGCCCAAAACTGAGAATCCATACTCTGCAGCACAACTTAGCAGCAGTCTGAGGACCAGCAGGAGGAAAACTGGAAATCGGGAGGGAAAGCCTGTAAAAAAAAAATAGACTTTAAGCTGGGCCTTGAAATGGCCATAAGAGAGCTGTGTGCCTAAATAGAGGGGTAAGTTGTTCCAAAGCACTGGAACTACCACTCAAACAGCTTAAGTGCAAGCAGCAATAGAATGGAGAGCCTGGGGACCAGGAATCACCAGAAGATGAAGTGAAGCAGAATGGAGAGAACAGGGAGGGACACAGGACTGAAGAAGGGAGGACAGAAAAGAGAGGCTAGTATTGTGAAATGTTCCGTGTGTCCTACACTTACTTTACATGCAAGACAGGGAGCCAGTGCTCAGAAGAAAAGAAAGGGGTAACGATCCGAGCGATGAGTACCATGAAGCAGTTTCATGGAGGTTTTGCACCAACTGCAAACAAGAAAGTTGATGATGAGGAAGGCCAACGAAAAGGGCATTAGCATAGTCTATATGAGAAACCACCAAAGCAAGCGACAACAGACAAAGGGAAGGAATGTCCAAGTATTTACAGATGCTATGAAGTTGACATAACAGGAAAAAGCATCAGCGAGCTGTGGAAGAAATATGAGATGGAAACGAAGGTGAAGAATCAAAACAAAAACCGAGAAGGCACAGGAAGGGATAGCGGAAGAGTGGAAGAAAAACAGAACAGACACAGTTTTGGAAGGGTTAAGATTCAACCCAGGAGTGGACAACCAGTCTGCTATCTGAGAAAGTTGCATGGAAATGTGAGACACTGTGAAATTGGAACAGTCAGGCAAGCGGAATAAGAGCTGAATATTGTCAGCCTAGCAAAAGAAGGCAATATCTAGAGAAGCAATAAGAGAAGCCATGGGAATCATGAAAACATTAAAAAGAATAAGCCCTAGCACAAAGCCCTGGGCAACACCACAGTTCAAAGGCAGAGAAGCAGAGCAACGAGAGGCCCAGGAAACCTGAAAGGTGCGACCCTCAAGATAGGAGCTGAAACACTAAAGTGCTGGACCGGAAACATCAAGAGTGTGAAGCTGGGGAAGGAGATGGGAGTGACTCACAAGATGGAAGGTGGCTGTAAGTTCTAAAGACACAAGAAGGACCTCATGGTGACTATCAAGAGAAGCACGAAGTAAGACAGAAATAGCGACTAGAGAATGTTCTGTGGAGAACTTAGGGTGAAAGGCCATCTGGGCTGGGTGAAGAGCATTAGACCAAGAAAGAAAGGATTGCAGCTGCTGAGCCACCACATGCTCCACAACCTAGAGAAGAAGGGAAGCAAAGAGAGGGCAATAGTTGAAAGGGTCACAGGCATCAGCTGCGCTGGGCTTAAGGAGCAGAAGAACGGTGACTTGCTTCCAGCAAGAGGGAAATAAACCAGCAGAAAAAGAGGTGGTTATAAGGTGATGTAACAGTGAAAGGAAAGAATCTGTAAAAGTTTAAATAGATGGGAGGGCATGGAATCTGAGGGAGCAGTGATGGAGCGAGATAGCTCTCTATTAGAATGGACCTGAAAAGCACACAAACCTGAGGAACCAGAGGAAGGGACACCCAAAAAAGAGGGTGAAAAGGGGACAAAGTGGGCAGAGTAGACCTGAATATCAACAACTTTGGGTTGTAACTGCTGCTCCATGCAGGTCACCCCTGCTCTATACCTTTATGGAAGTGTAAAAAGTCACTTAAGTTTTGCTTTGAGTAGGAATGATATTCTTTCTACATGTGGATCCTCTGTGTTTATCCCATGCCTTTTTAAATTTAGTCATTGTTTTTGTCCTTGCCACCTCCACTGGGAGGACATTCCAGGCATCCACCACCCTTTCTGAGGAAAAGTCCTTCCTGATGATGATAAAAGGAGGTAAGCTTAAAAAGCAACATTTCATGTTCTCTAGTTTTATAACTTCTGCGTCTTTGAAAAAGATTTGTTTATTAATTCCTTTCAAGTATTTAAAGGTCTGTATCATACCTTCTCTGTCCCTCCTTCCTTGTGTATACATATTCAGGTCTTCAAGTCTCTTTGCATATAGCTTGTGGTGCAAACCCCATATCATTTTGGTCACTTTTCCTCTGAAAGCAGTGGGAAATGTCTTAATAGTGAGCCACATAAATGTGATGAGTTTGCTCTTAGAACATGGGGTATAATAATGATGTTGCAATCAGCTGTTAGATGTGGGCTAGTATTATTTACTTTAAATAATAAACACTGAAATGGTGCCAGCAGTAGCTAGCAACAAGCTATTTATGATTTTGATCCCACCTTTCCAAATGTGCTCAAGGTGGCAAAAAACCCAAACAGCGGGGACAGTTACCTGTTTGTTTCCTGAGGATCCTGGTGCGGTGTACAGGAGGAGGAGGAGGAGGAGTTTGGTGTCCCCACCCCCCTCCGGGCTGGTATTTCAGCTTTGGCCAGTCGCGGAACGCGACCCACAGGCGCATACCCGCTGGTGCGTGACCAAAGGGGCAGGCCACGCCCCTTTGGAGCCCCTTCAGAGCTTGAGGAGCTTTCTGCACGTTCTCATGGGTAGAAGGAGAAAAAAGGTGTTTCCAGCTATTCTTGCTAAGGCCGTCAAGACTGTTGGCCCTATGGATCGTCACCTTTTGGGTGCTGCAACTGAATCTTTGGAGAAAGAAATTTCTGGGGAGTCCGTGAGTACTGTGTCAGATTTATCCTCTCATACGCTGGGGGTGGCCCAACCCGGAAAGGAAGTGTTTGTTGAGGACTCTCTCTCCAGGGAGGGAGTTCCTGGTGAGGGTCCTCATTCCATTCAAGAAGCCTCGTTACCGTTGACATTGGGGGAACAGAAAGTTAAGTTACCATCTCCGGTGGTATTTTCCTCTGGGTTAACGGATGTCTCTGTTCCCGCTGAGGTATCATTGCGGGATGTTTGGGAGTTGGTAGCGCGGATGGAGAGTTCTCTTCATGCTTCCTTCTCCCAACTTGAGCAGTTTTCCACAGAGGTGGTCCAAAAACTTTCTGAACATGAATTATTGCATGGTAAAAATAATAAAATTCTTAATAAATTGGAGGAGCGGTTTTCAGTATTGGAGGCTGCTGTTTCTTCATCTATTAAAGATAGTGTTGTTATTCATCATCAGTTAGAATCTCTTGAAAATGTTAATCGTTCTAAAAATTTGCGTTTCTTAAATTTTCCTCGTACCCATTACCTTGCTCCTTGTGGTATTGTTACAGAAATATTTCGAGGAGGTTTTGCTAATTAAAGATGTGGATTCCATTAAATTTTCTTCATTATATTATGTTCCTTCTGTTTCCTCTGGTATGATCTCCTCTCCAGAGTTTAAAAGGTTTGAAAGGAAAGGGAACCCCAATGTTGCCGAGTCCTTAGATATTTCCCAGTTTTTGGAATCTTCTACAGATACGATTCCTCAACGAGCTACTTTAATAAGTTTCGTTCCTATCACTTCAGGATAAGAATTTGATTTTACATTTGTATTTTCTGAAAAAGGATCAAGTGTTTTGTGGAGATTCTATTCAATATTTCCTGATGTGAGTAGGGCTACTCAGAATCGTAGGAAAGCATTTCTGGCTTTGAAAAATCGGACTTTGGCCATTGGGGCTTCCTTTTTCTTAAAGTATCCTTGCAAATGTATTTTGGTATTGGAGGGTATTAAATATGTTTTTCTCGATGTTGGGCAATTTGAGGCGTTCTTGATTAGTAAGGAATCTGTTTGCATTGTAATTTCTTTTTCCTTACCATGTATACATTGGGCTATATAGTGATTGGATCCTGTTACTTTGTAATTTTTTCTGGTTTGTTCAGGTTCTTTGTCCTCTTGATGTGGACTTGAATGTAATCTTACTTTATTTTTATAATAAAGATTATTTAAAAACTTAAAAAAAAAAACCAAACAAACCCAAACAGCATAAAAACAATGGCAGTATCTGGAACAATTGTTCATCCTTTTCATCCACCCCCTGATTCTCCTTTCATTTTTTTTCTTTATCTCTGCTCTTTTAAATAAACCAAAACACTATGAGAAAAGGCATAACCAGAATAATTGATTGATTGGCTACCTAGTTTGGAAATCAGCAATAGCTTGGGGAATATTATCAGTAGTAATAGCTTCTAGAAGAAAAAGAATGACATTAAAACACAAGGCATGCCATACTGGGTCTAATCATAGATCCATTGAGTGCAGCATCCTGTCTCCAATAATGGACAATCTAGGTCACAAGTATCCAGCAGGATTGCAAAGAGAAGATTCCGCAAAGGCGACTTATAAACAAACCGAGCACCCTAGGATGGACCCTAAAGTTACTGAATGGGTTAAAAATTGGTTGTGTGGGAGGCGACAAAGGGTACAGGTAAATGAAACTCACTCTGAAGAGAAGGAGGTTACCAGTGGAGTATGGCAGGGATCTGTCCTTGGTACTGTTTTTTTTTTTTTAAACATCTTTGTTAATGATATTGCAGAAGGGCTGTTGGGTAAGGTTTGCTTATTTGTGGATGATACCAAAATCTGCAATAGACTAGACACCCAGGAAGGGGTAGATAACATGAGTTATCTAGCTAAGCTTGAAAAATGGTCTAGAATTTGGCAGATGAAATTTAATGCTAAAAAATGCAGGGTCATGCATTTGAGCTGCAAAAATACAAAGGAGCGGTACAGTGTAGGGGGTGAGGTACTTCTGTCCACAAAAGAAGAGTGGGACCTGGGCGTAAGTGTGTCTGACAATCTCAAAGTAGCTAAACAGGTAGAAAAGGTGACTACAAGCCAGAAGGATGCTTGGGTGTATAGGGAGGGGAATGGCCAGCAGAATAAGGAGGTGATAATGGCTCTGTATAAGTCTCTGGTGTGACTTTAGGAGTATTGTGTGCAATTCTGGAGACTGCACCTTCAAAAGGATATAAGCAAGTATGAGTCGGTGCAGAGGGTGGCTACTAAAATGGTTAGCGGTCTTCGTTATGAAGCCTATGAGGACAGACTCAAAGATCTTAATATGTATACTTTAGAGGAAAGGCGGGATAGCAGAGATATGATAGAGATGTTTAAATACCTCCATGGCATAAATGCACAGGAGGAGAGTCTCTTCCGATTTCAAAGCAAGCTCTGCTGCGAGGGGACATAGAATGAGGATGAAGAGTGGAGGAGTGGCCTAGTGGTTGGGGCAAGGTACTTCAGGCCGGAAGGTCGGGGGTTCAAATCCCACTAGAGGACAGCAACCTTGGGCCGGAAGGACTGGGGTTTCTAGTCCCACAGGTGGCTCCTTGTGGTCTTGGGCAAGCCACTTAACCCTCCATAGCCCATGTTCCCTGTAAAATAGTTATCTCCAAGTTATAATGCCCTGTTCAATGTAATTTCAGTTTGTTCAATGTAAACTGCACTGATGCAGAATAGCGCGGTATATAAGAGAATGTAAATAAAAGGCATAGATTCAGGAGTAATATGCGGAAATATTTCTTTACAGAAAGAGTGGTAGATGCATGGAATAGTCTCCCAGTGGAGGTGGTAGAAATGAGGAAAGTATCTGAATTCAAAGAAGCATGGGACAAACACAGAGGATCTCTAAAGGAAAAAAGGGCACTAGTGTAGTTGATAGAAGGTTAGACTAGATAGAAACATAACGGCAGAATAAGACCACATGGCCTCTTTCTAACTTCGAGGGATAAGCAGTGGTTTTTCTAAGTCTACATGGCTGTAATTTATGGAGTTTTCCCTGGGAAATTGTCTAACCCCCTAGTAAATCCACCTATGTTTTTTTTTTATTTGCTTTAGTATTTAGCTCATGTCTTTCCAATGGCAGTTTAAAGGCGAGTTACATTCAAATACATAGGTATAATGTTAACTACCTTAACCACATCTTTCTACAACAGATTTCACAGTTATTTATTTATTTTTATTTATTTCCAGTCTCTTTTATACCGCGCTATTCAACATCAGCGCGGTTTACAATGAACATAGAACTACACATTTCCCTGGGTACTCTGTTTACAATGAACAGGTGTTAAAACTTGGATAACATGGGTTAACTATTTACAATCATGCAAGAAGGTAGAGTTCACCTCATTGGTCTAGCCATGGGTGTTGTGTTTGGCACACGTGGATGGGGTTTCTGTAGCATTGTCCACCATGTAGTATAGGAGGAAGAGGTGGTGCTTTAAAGCCTTCCTAAACTGGAATAGGTCGGTGATTGCACGGATGTTGGGAGAAGGGTATTCCAGCATCTTGGCGCACAGAATTTGAAGGCCCTATTTGCTGTTGACTGGGTGCATTGGGTTATTGATTTTGGGACTATCAGTGTGTTGAGTGCTACTGATCTTCTGGACCTATTGGTGGGAGTGGTCTGGATCAACTCGGATAGTGACGAAGGTGAGAGCCCATTGATGGCTTTGAATGTCAGCAGTAGGGTCTTGTACTGAGTCTACTATGTATCAGGAGCCAGTGGAGGTGCTTCAGTATGGGTGTCATATGGTCTTTCCTGGATGCCCCGTATAGGACTCTTGCTGCGGTGTTCATCGCCAGTTGCAGCGGATTCAGGGTGGCCTGGGGGAGCCCGTGCAGGATCACATTTACGTAATCAAAATGTGGTATGATCAGCGCTTGGTAAATTGTCCTGAAGTCTTCGGGCTCTAGCAGGGATCGTAGGGGTCTGAGGGACCGTATCTTATGGTACACCACCCTAACTATGTTGCCTATGTATACCTTCATGTCCAGTCTCTGGTCTAAAGTGACACTGAGGTATCTAATCGTGGGCTTGGTCAGGAGATCTGCTTCCTTGACTCTTAGAGAGGGTGAAGTGGAGAAGTTTGGATTCCTTGTAATGAAGAGTACTTCTGTTTTTTTGTGTTGGATCCTGAGGTCGTCTGCATATATCAAGCAGTTGACACTGAATAACCGGATCAAGTTGCAGATGGGCTGCATGTATACGTTGAACATCAGGGCCGAGAGGGAGGAACCCTGCGGAACACCCTGCTTCTGGTGGAAAGGAGCTGATGAAGTTGCCCCGGAACGTATGTGCTGCCATCTATCAGAAAGGTAGGACTTGCACCACTCCAGCGCTTTGTCAGTGATTCTCTTCTCCTTGAGACGTTCTAGCAGAAGCTCATGACTCACCGAGTCAAATGCAGCTGCGATGTCCATGAAGATGAGAGCAAACCCTTGGCGAATGTTGTCAATTCCTGCTATTATGTTGTATTCAGACATCTGTATCATATCTCTCCTGTCCCTCTTCTCCTGTAGGGTATACATATTTAGGTCTTCAAGTTTCTTCTCATAAGTCTTCTTGCACAAACCACATACCATTTTGGTTGCATTCCTCTAAACTGTTTCATATCATTTGCGAGGTACGGTCTCCAGCTGGCTATTCAATCATTAGACACGTAGACAGCTGCGTGGCTGATGGATATGAGGATCGCCTGGTAACATGCCTGCCTGATGCAAAGATAGCCGACCTCAAGCACCTCCTAGACAAAGTTTTAGAGAATGCTGGGGAGGAGCCTTCTGCCTTAGTACATGTTGGTACCAATGACATAGGAAAATGTGGGAGGGAGGCTCTGGAAGCCAAATTTAGGCTTTTGGATAGAAATTTTAAAATCCAGAACGTCCAGGGTAACATTCTCAAATGTTTTGCGTTCCACGCGCAGGACCCAAGAGGCAGGCAGAGCTCTGAAGTCTCAATGCGTGGATGAGATGATGGTGCAAGGAAGAGGGTTTTGGATTTGTTAGGAACTGGGCAACATTCTGGTGAGGGTGGGGCTTTTCCGAAAGGATGGGCTTCACTTTAACTATGGTGGAACCAGGCTGCTGGTATTAACTGTTAAAAAGGTGATAATAGGGGAAAGATGACAGTCGCCCAAGAGCGCATGGTTCGAAATGATGTATCCTTGAAGGATACTAGCAAAACAGAAGTCGGGGCATCCTGATAGAGAGGTTCCAATAAAGGTAAAAATGACCCAGGTGCCTTTTTAAATAAAAACCTTACAGATTCCAAATTAACCCTGTCATCAAATAACAAGACTGTTAATTTTAGCAAAAAAAACAAAGTTTGAAATGCCTGTATGCAAATTCTAGAATTCTAAAAAAGAAGATGGGAGTGTTAGAATATATAGCGTTGAATGAACTGTTATAGTTGGAATTTCAGAGACCTGATGGAAGGAGGATAACCAGTGGGATACTGTGATACGAGGCTATAAACTATTTCGCAGTGATAAGATCACATTGGTGGAGGGATGGCTTTATATGCTAAAGTGGTCACCAAGTCAAATGGGATAAAGGTTTTGCAGGAAACAAAATACACTAGAAACTCTATAGATTGAAATTCCATGTAAAAGGGAAGGAAATGGCAATGGGGTATACTGCTATCTGCCTGGACAGAATGAACAGAGATGATGAAATTCTAACAGAAATTAGGGAAACTAGCAAAATTTACAGCACAGTAATAATGAGAGATTTCAGTTACTCCGGTATTTGGCTCAATGTCGCATCAGGACATGCTATGGAGATAAAGTTTCTAGATGAAGTAAATGACTGCTTCATGGAACCGACCCATGGGGATGCTATTTTAGACCTAGTCCTCAATGGAATGCAGGATCTAGTGCGAGAGGTAACTGTTTTGTGGCTGCTTGGCAATAGTGATCATAACATGATCACACTTGATTTTAATAAATGGAGGGAGGACAGCAAGGAAATTGACTGTGGTAGCATTTAACTTTCAAAAAGGAGACTATAATAAATGAGGAAAATGGTTAAGAAAAAACTGAATGGAGTAACTGCAAAGTTTGAGTTTACACCAGGCCTGGGCGTTATTTAAAAATACTGCCTTGAAAGCCCAGACCAGATGTATTTCATGCTTAAAAAAAGGTGGAATGCCAAATGATAGCTAGCATGGCTTAAAGATGAGGTCAGAGAGTCAGCTAAGACAGAATCTTTCAGAAAATGGAAAAAAAAAAGAGCCAAATGACAAAAACAGAAAGCAACATAAATACTGCCAAATTAAATTCAAAGCATTGATAAGGCAGGCAAAGAGAAAATGTGAAAAGAAGATTGCCGTTGAAGAAAAAGTGCATAATAAAAAAACTTTTTCAAGCATATTCATGAGAGAATTAGTTGGACCATTAGATGGAGGGGTAAAAGGTGCATTGGGAGAGGACAAGCCAATAGCGGAGAGACTGAATTAATTTTTTTGCTTCGGTCTTTACTGCAGAAGATGTAGGAAACTTACCTATGTCAGAAATGATGTTTAAAGGTGATGTATCAGAGGAATTGAAACACATCTGGATAATTCAGGAAGATGTAATACAGCTAATTAATAAACTAAAGAACAGCACATCACCTGGACCGGATGGCATACATCCCAGGGTGCTGAAAGAACTGAAATATGAGATTGTAGTACTATTCTTAGTAATCTGTGATCTATCATTAAAAACATCTGTAGTACCTGAAGAATGGAGAGTGGCCAGTGTAACGCCAATTTTTTAAAAGGTTTCCAGAGGTGATCCGGGAAACTACAGACTGGTGAACCTGATGTCAGTACCAGGCAAAATGATAGAAATCATTTATTTAAAAATCAAAATTACTGAACATGTAGATAGTCATGGTTTAATGGCAGATTTAGCCAAGGAAGGTCTTGCCTCACCAATCTCATATTTTTTTTGAAGGTATGAATAAATAAAGGTGAGCCGGTTGATATAGTGTCTCTGGATTTTCAGAAAGCCTTTGACAAGGTCCCTCATGAGACTCTTGGGGAAATTAAAAAGGCATGGGATAGGAGGCGATGTACTATTGTGGATTAGGAACTGGTTGAAAAATAGAAAATAGAGAGTAGGACTAAATGGCCATTTTCTCATTGGTGAAAGGTGAATAGTGAAGTACACCAGGGATCTGTGCCGATCCATCTGCTTTTTAACATATAAATGACCTTGAAATGGGACTAACGAGTGAGGTGATCAAATCTGCAGATGAAAAAATTACTCAAAGTTGAACACAAGAGGCTTGTAAAAAATTGCAAGAGGACCTTGATGAATTGGGAGACTGGGCGTCCAAATGGCAATTAATGTAGACAAGTGCAGAGTTAAGTATGTGGAGGCCAAATTCCATTTGGAGGCTGTCTGGATGTCCAAATTCTGGACAGCCCGGATATGCACCTGATTTTGCTCCTGCAGGAGCAGAATCGGGGCACAGGGCCTGGACATCCCAGACGTGCTCAGATCCCATCCTGCTATATGCCTCACAGATTCTCTGGCTAGCTCAGCCTGGGCTTCTGCATGGAGTTGCGGTGCAGTGGTGTCCCATCACCATGGCACCGCAGCTCCATGCAGGAGCCCCGATTGCCCACACAACACCAAAGTGCCCTTTTCCCTGATCGTGCCTGCCAAGGCTGAAATCGGGCTGCGGGGAACCCCCTGCCCATCTCACCGCTGTTTGGGATCCTGAGCTGGCTGGCCTCCGACGTCGGAAAGAGCTTATTCCACCTCTGAGGTAGAATAAGTCTCCTGTCTAACTGGCCATGCCCAGATGTACAGGACCGTTGCCAGAATAGGCCCTGTACATCCAGGTTGGGGGTCACGCCTCCGGCACACCCTTGCTCCTCCTCCCACCCCTGTACAGAACTCCCCGCACATCTCTGCTGTACATGTGGGGAGCTCTTTGGCAGGAATATGACTCGGTTGTTCAGTAGGAACTAAATGTCCAACCGGGACACATATTCCCGCTAAACGTGGGTCAGAATAGACTCCTTGGGGAAGGATTTAGTTGTCATCGTGAATATGTTGAAACCCTCTGCCCAGTGTGCAGGGTAGCCAGTAAAGCAAATTTGAATGCTAGGAATCATAAAGAATAAAACAAAGGATATTATAACACCTCTGTATCGTTCCATGGTATGACCACACCTTGAATATTGTGTGCAGTTCTGGTCATCATATCTTAAAAAGGATATAACTGTATTAGAAAAGGTACAGAGAAGAGCGACCAAAAATAGTAAAGGGGATGTGAGGAAAGGCATAAAAGATTAGGGCTCTTCAACTTGGAAAAGAGATGGCTGAGGGGGGAGATATGATAGAAGTCTATAAAACAATGAATAGGATGGAACATTACTGGCTGAAAGTGACGACGATTTGAAACATTTGCTTCTCAGGATCAAGGAATATAGTCTTAAAATGAGTCTGAACCATAACATTAAGAAGACAAAGATCCTGACAACTTGGAAAATCAATAAGTTCATCATTGATGGAGAAAATATTGAACTAGTTGATGGCTTTAACTTACTTGGATGAACAGTCAATAAAGGACTAGCAGTCAAGAAATCCAACAACATATTGCTCTTAGTAGAATGGCTATGAAGGACCTAGACAAGATTCTCAAGAGCAGAGATGTCTCTCTCCATACAAAGATTCAACTTGTCCAGGCCATAGTATTTTCAATAACATCATATGGATGTGAAAGTTGGTCTGTGAAGAAAATTGATGTCTTCGAATTATGGTGCTGGCAACAAAAACTGTATATCATGGACTGCCTGAAGAGCAAACCAGTCAGTACTAGAGGAGATCAAACCTAAGCTTTCCTTAGAAACTCAGATGACAAGACTTTGACTTTCATACTTTGGGCACATCATGCGAAGAGAGAGATCATTGGAGAAAGACATAATGCTTGGCAAGGTAGAAGGTAATCGTAAAAGAGGAAGGCTGGCAATCAGATGGATCAATACAATAACAGTAGCTATGGGTACCACTCTATCAGCAATGAGCTGCTAGGCTGAAGACCGAACAAAGTTTAGGTCAACTATCCAGAGGGTCGCCAAGAGTTGATACTGACTCAACAGCACTTAACAACAACAGAGTGGAACAGGTAAATGTAGATTGGCTGTTCACTCCTTCAAAACATAGAAAGACTAGGGAGCAAGCAATGAAGCTACAGTGTAGCACATCTAAAACTAATCATAGAAAATATATTTTTTGCACAATGCATAATCCAAACTCTGGAATTCGTTACCAGTAGATATAATAAAAGCTGTTAGTATAGCTGTATTTAAGAGATTTGGACAAGTTTCTGGAGGAAAAGTCCATAAATCATTATTAAAGAGCACCAGAGAAATCCACTGCTTACTCTTTGGACAAACAGCATGGAATTTGTGTATCTTTTGGGAACCTGACAAGTACTTATGATCTGGATTGGCCACTGTTACAAACAAACCAGCAATGTCTCTCTTCTTCAAGCAGCAATTCACACACTGGGTTATTCTGAGCCACGAATAGCTATTTGTTGCTTCTCCAGCCCCCGAATAACTTCCCTGCCGGTTTTGCGGGGAAGTTAGACTGGGGTGGGGAATGGGGGGCGGAGTCTGGTCGGGCAGTGGAGGGTCGCCGGCCCTGGACGTACAGGGCCGGTGACATGTGCGGGGAAGTTTATTCCACCTCTGAGGTGGAATAACTTCCCTGGACGTGGTTTTTTTTTGTTGTTTTTGATTTTTGTGGCTGCCAGGGTGTGGATGGGGCGGGGGGGGGGGCCAGGGGACATTCCCTGCATGCCGACCCTGGCCTTAGGAGGCTAGATCAGGGGTCGGGCTGCAGAGAATTAGCATTTGTTGCAGGCAGCCAACATCACGGCTTTTAAATGGAGCTGCACTGCCATGGCAACAGGAAGCCATGGAGCCGCAACTTCATTTAAAAGCCCTGACTGAGTTAGCCGGGCTGTGTATGTACGTGCAGGTTGGACTGAATCGCACTTCTGGCCTGCATGTACATGCCTGTTCATGATTCTGATCCTGCGGGGCTAGACATGCCCTGCGGGATCAGAATCGCGACACCCTCTGTACGTCTGGTTCAGCCCGGACGTACAGAGGGCTTGTACATCTGGGTTGGAATTGGGCTGACAGTGTTTTGAGGAAGTGATGCTCAAGCACTAAGTGAATTTTTTGAAGAAGAGACATTGATGGTTTACATCGGAAAGATGTATTACAACTATTAGATAAACTGAAGAGTAGCAAATCACCTGGGCCGGATGGTATACATCCAAGGGTGTTGAAAGAACTGAAATATGAGATTGCAGACCTGCTATTAGTAATCTGTGAACTATCATTAAAATCATCTCTAATACCTGAAGATTGGAGGATCGCCAATGTAACACCAATTTTTAAAAAGGGTTCCAGGGGTGATCCGGGAAACTACAGACCGGTGAGCCTGACATCAGTACCAGGAAAAATGGTAGAAACCATCATAAAGAATAAAATGACTCAGCATGTAGATAGTGTCACAGAGCAGATTCACCAGAGCCTAGGAAGATAGACAGAGAAGTGGCAGATCAGGCTGACACTGACGTTTGTAGAAGGCACATGTCAGGAAGTTGCTATGAGCAACGAAAACAAATGAGGTCACGAGCCAAAGAGACACACCCAGCCAGCAGGGAAGCTAGGTGGTTATCACCTGATGCAAGTCAGCTGGGGGGAGGTGCTGCTCGGAGATACCTAGATAAGCACAGCTCACAAACAGTTAGGCAGAGCTACAGGAAGAGCGGCAAGAGCAGAGAGAGCTGCAAGGGCTGCAAGAGCTGGAGAGAGAGCTGTGGAGAAAGCGTGTCTGACAATCACTACGGAAGCCTGAATGGAAGTTTGAATGATTACCATGAGTGCTTGAGTGAGAAGCCAAGACAGCTGGACTCAGAGAGTGAAAGTGAGGATAACGGCAATTGTGGAAAGAGCTACAGAGGAGGTAGCAAAGCCAGGAGAGGAAGCCTCAGTTACCAGAGAGTGTTGGAAACAGCCCAGGTTGGAACGGAGCTGGGAGGAGAAAGGTAAAAGCTGAAGAGTTTTATTTTCATCCTGAAAGGGGAAGCACAGGGCTTGGCTATAGGAAGCAGTTCCCTGAAACACAGAAGCCTTATGAAGCCAGCTTAAGGGAAACAGAGAAGTTTCACTACCCTTATAACAGGCATGAAAAGGTTAAATGCTTTTTACCTGATGAAGCTAATATCTCTGGAAGGAATGTAAGGAGCAGAGTCTCTGAGAAACTGCTGTTTCAAACTCCAGCCCTACACAGAATCCTGAGCCAGGTAGAGGCAAGAGGTAAGCCAACTTCCTCTAATAGAAGTGCAGGAGAATATTGTAGTTTACCTAACAATCACCAGCAGGGGAAAGGCTCTTACCCAAAGAAGTTCAGTGAATGTGGTAATAGCATTCAGTCTACTCTCACAGAGAGAGAAAGAGAAGTACGTCAGAATAGAGAGAGACTGTTTGAAGAGGTCCCACATGCTGAGAGGAAAGAGATATTAAGTGCTGGTGAAGAAGCAATGCAATGTGAACCGTCTGAAGCTGATATAAGCACTGAAAATATGGATTGTACAATTTCTATAGACAGCATTTCCTCTTTAAGGTAAAAAGGGAAGAGCTGTTGAAGCCTGACATTGTAAAGGAAGGCTTGTATCTGCTTGTGAGAGACTGTTTTGATATACATTTGTGTTACTGCTGAGAAGAAGCTATTTTTGTTACATTTTTCCTTTTGTTATATGCCCAGGAAGGGTTATGTTTTCCTTTTGTTTGTACCACGATAAGAAGTCCTTTTGGAAGGGGAAATAAAGCCCTCATTAACCTTACCATCGTTCCACGACTGATTTTTAACTGGCAGCACAACTACAACTACCAGAAGGCCAGTTACACTGAAGCCCCAGTGCAGTGCCCTGCCCAACCAACAGGTACACAGCACGGAGGGGTGACAATAGTCATGACCTAATGGGAGACAGCCAACATGGCTTTAGACAAGGAAGATCTTGTCTTACTAATCTGTTATGTTTTTTTGAAGGAGTGAATAATCAGGTGGACAAAGGTGAGTCGGTTGATATTGTGTATCTGGACTTTCAGAAAGCCTTTGACAAAGTCCCTCATCAGAGACTTTTGTCAAAACTAAAGAGTCATGGGATAGGAGGCAGTGTACTATTGTGGATCAGGAACTGGTTAAAAGATAGAAAGCAGAGCGTAGGGCTAAATGGCCAATTTTCCCAATGGAGAAAGGTGAATAGTGGTGTACCCCAGGGATCTATGCTGAGTCCGCTGCTTTTTGACATATTCATAAATGACCTGGAAAGTGGAATAACGAGTGAGGTTATCAAATTTGCAGATGACACAAAACTATTTAAAGTTGTTAAAAACCCAAGAGGATTGTGGAAAATTGCAAGAGGATCTTGACAAATTGGAAGACTGGGCATCAAAATGGCAGATGAAATTTAATGTGGACAAGTGCAAGATTATGCACCTAGGGAAGAACAACCCAAACTATGGTTACACGATGCAAGGTTCCACATTAGGAACCACCACCTAGGAAATTCTAGGGATTCTACCATACAGATAAGCACTGGTTCACTGGTTCATTATATAGATATGAAAGCTTGCCAATGAAAATAACGTATTGAAGCAGATAAAATTTTCATAAAAAATCATTACTGGCTATCAGTTCAAGAATGAGGTCATTGATGTGCATCTAGGCATCAGTCCATTGTAGATTTTAAAAACAATGGCAGCCTATGGTTTCTGAGACCTCTTTAGCCACGAGTATGAGTACGATATATTGTGCACTTCTTTGATGTAGTACAGAGTAACACTAACAGCTGTATTTCTACTCTGACAAAAGTGACCATTTCCACATTTGTTATCTACACAAATATTAAAAGTAAGTCAAAGGAACTTAAATTTTGTTTTCTATATACTATTGGTAACCAATGGCTTTCAGTAAAAAGTGGAGTAATATGATCTGAATGCTTAGAATGATGAATGAGTCTAAGGGGGTATTTTACCTAAGGGCTCTAAGGTGTTGCACCTAACACACCAAAAGTAAAAACCAAAGTGTGTTAGGCGCAACACCATTGCGTTAACTGTCAGGGGACGGGGAAACCATTTTCCTGGCAGCTAACACACCCCTTTCCCCTAAAGCATGCCTCAATGGCACAGGTGCATGTAACTCCATATATTGAGGTGGTATTAGGTGAATCCACACTAAATAAAGTTAGCGCAGTGTGAAATCGGCACTAACTAGGCTGAGCACACAATGCCCTCTCTCTACCCCTAACCAATGTACTCACGACCCTAACGCAGGTTGCAGAGTTAGCGCGGGAATTGTCCAACACTGTCATGGTCCCGTGCAAGCTGGCAATGTATTTTCCAGTGCATCTTCAGTGCATACCAGAAAGTGTGCTACCAGCTAGCGCCCATTAGTAAAAGACCTCATAAGAGTTGTTTTCTGTATAACCTGTAAACATTTAAAAGAAGACATGGGAGTGCATTTTATATATTACAGTAGTCTAGCCTACCTTTGTTAAGAGCATGAAGTGTAAGGAGTGCCACCTTATCCAGATAGAAGCAAACTGAACAGATTCTCCTTTTATTAAAAAGACAGGCATAACAGAGAATATAATTTTTTTTAATTTTAAAGCTTATATACTACATATCCTACAAATCCAAGGTTTGCAATAAAACATAAGAAATAATAATGCACAAATAAAAGAGAGAAAATTAAAAACAACATACATAAAATGACCGAAAGGCTTTACAAAAAGAGAATATGCCTTCACCTTTTTTCTAAAATCCAGATGAAACTCAAGGAGAAAATCATTCCAAAGAAAGGACCAGATATGGAAACCCAGCAGTTCAAAACTCAAGACTCCATAACCAGATAACGGTGCTGGATATCTTAACTGTCCAGTCCCTTGAGGTCTTAGTGAACATATGGGGCCAGAATCTTCCAAGGAACATTGAGGAGAACATCTACGTCTATTTTCAGTACTTTGAATATCAACATCACCAGTCTAAACAAAATGCGAAACTCAAAGGGCCAAAAATGAAGAAGCACTTCCAAAGAAGGCGAGTTATGATACTGAAATTCAGGGGTTTGTTGACTTAGCTGCTGTAGCGGCTTCCGTGCAATATCTGAGCTGGCTCAGATGTCGCATGGAAGCCACTACCGCAGCTAAGTAAACAAACCCCTTAGTGTCTGTTTATAGACGAGCAGTTGCATTCTGTATCCTCTGAAGTGGTTTCAGATATGACTTAGGAAGACTGTGGTAAGCATGGCGTGTAGTGGGAAGGGGTTTTCTTTAAAACAGCAGTTCATGGAAAGCAAATGCAGTTTTTATTCTGTCCCAGCTCATTAAACCTCCACAAGCTGGTTCTCCCGGCCCTTCCTCCAGCCTCAGTTAACATCTGTCAAAGTTCCTACCTCATAACTCCTTTGCATGACTTGCCTTGGAAGGACTCCTGGTTCCACGGGCCTCTCTCCCTTCTGCAGTCTGCTGGGTTTTTAACCTCTCCCTGTGAGCCATGCCCTCTTAGCCCTGAACTCTGGGCTGCAGACTGTCTTAAAGGGGTCCGTTGATAATTCCTTTGGAGAGGGACTGTTAACATTCTATAGAACCCATCACACACCCTCCGCGCTCAGCTCATCACCTGGAAAATGAAGTCTGAATTCAGATGAGTGCGACCAGCCCTATGGCAGACCCAAAACTTTTACAATTTACTACATCAACCTACAGGTTCTTCCTTGTTTCCCACAAAACAAATTGTTCCTTATCGTCCCTCCATTTCAGTCCCGCACCTTTGGGTTGTGCCCCTCTTCCAGCAGCTTGGAGACTGAGCATGTCATCTTTTGATGACACCCAGTATATATACAGCTGGCACCGCTGACCAGCCCCAGTATCCTCAATCTCCAAGCAGCTGGAGGAGGTGATGAGCCAGGGTGCTGGGCTCACTGAAGGAACAAATAAGGAGCTTAGTTAGAGAGGTTTTAGGTTTGTTTTGGGAGGTTTTCTGGAACTGAAGAAAGACATTGCAGAGAGTTGGGGGAAGGGCAGCTGGATCATGAGTTCAGCAGAGCCCAACATGCCAGCAAGGCCTCAATGTCTAGTTTGCGTGACCCGCTGTGGGCGGTCTCAGAGGCTGGTGTGTGTGTTGGTTGTACACAGGAGGCTACCTCCTTGGAGCAGACCCTGCAGGACAGAACGAGTCCCGGGACCCCCACCTTGACACTGGAAGGCCAGGAGGGAGAGGGGTCTGCACTGTCACCGCCTGGTGGGGACCGCAGTCTGTCAGCTGCTCCAGGGCCCTCCACGTCTATCCCTCGAGAGGTAACAGGACTCCCAGGGGATTTTTCGCCGGAGTTTGTGTTACTCTTGCATAGGGCGTTTTGTTTGCACCAGCAAGGCTTAGTGGGTGCCTCTTCATCTGCGGTGCTAGGGTCAAAGAGGCCGGCAAGTTTAACAGAAGGCGAGACTGGAATACCAGCTAAGAGGGCCAGGGGTGCTGAAGAGTGGCATCCCTCACCAGAGTCGGAAGGGCCAGATGGAGACAATTGGGACCCGGAACTGGACCTTCCGGAAGAGTTGGAAGAAGGCGAGATTCCTGAGAGGGAAGATCGGGCCAGACTGGTGAGAGTGTTTCATTGGGAGGAGCTTCCGGCTCTTATCACGGAGTCTTTAAAGACACTAAATATGCACACAAGTCTCCCGGCGGAGGATGAGTCTTTGGAGGACCCTCTGCTCCAGGCGGTTTGAAAGTCGCAAGCAATGTTCCCAGTTCATAGAATGGTCAGGGAGATGATCCAGGAGGAATGTGATCTGCCGAAGTCTGGCCTTTGGGGTGGGCGGACCTTGTTGCGCCTGTACCCTTTACTGAAACAAGAGGGGGAGCTCCTGCGGTTGCCAAAGGTGGATGCGGCAGTCCTGCGGTTACCAAGAAGGCTACAATCCCCGTAGAGGGGAGTGCAGCTCTCAAAGATGCCCAGGATAAGAAGCTGGACACTCTGTTGAAGCAGGCGTTTGATATTTCCACCTTGTCCCTGCAGGCTTCTATCTGCGGGGCATGGGTGGCTAGGTCTTGCCTCCGCTGGTCGCAGAGGCTTCAGAGCCAGGAGGGCTCAGAGCCGGCCCTGTTGGGGGAAACAGCAAAGTTGGAGTCGGGGACGGCGTATCTAGCAGACGCCCATTATGAACTCATCAGGAGCCTTTCCAAGAGTATGGCATCGATGGTGGCAGCCCGCTGTTTGTGGCTGCGGAACTGGGCAGTGGACAGCTCCTCTAAGTCCCGGCTGAGTAAACTGCCCTTTAAGGGGAAGCTCCTGTTTGGAGAAGACTTGGAGAAGTTGGTTAAGGACTTGTGGGAGTCCAAAGGAGGTTGGTTACCAAAGGATAAGCAGAAGCAGGGCCGTTAATACCGCCTCGACTCGTAGTCAGCCGAGGGAGTTCAAATGTTTTCGTATCCCTCGCTTCAACCAGACCCAGAGGGGTATGTTCCCTGCCAGAGGGCAGGGCTTTTATGGTTTCCAAGGAGCAAGGTGGGGCTTTGGAGCCGCCACTACCTTGGGACACAAGAAAGGACAATGAGGCGAGGGGGGCCCAGGCAGGGGTATTGCCCGTGGGAGGTCGGCTGCGGGAATTCTATTTGGCCTGGGCCCAGATCACGTCCGACCAATGGGTCCTGGAGGTGGTCAGAGGGATACACCCTGGAATTGATCCGCCCAATAAGAGAATTTTTTATCTAATCCCCTTGCAAGGCTCAGGGCAAGGTGGCGGCGGTGAGGCAGACACTGTTGCGCCTTCTGCAGCTGCGAGCTGTCGAGCCCGTGCCTCCAGATCAGTATGGGTGTGGTCGATACTCCATTTATTTTGTGGTGCCCAAAAAGAAGGGCTCCTTTCGCCCAATTCTAGACCTCCAAAGGGGTCAACCGCAGTTTGCGGGTCCCACATTTTTACATGGAGACATTGCAGTCGGTGATAGTGGCTGTAAGGAGCAGAGAATTTTTGACGTCTCTGGATCTCACAGAAGCATATCTACACATTCCCATAAGGCCAGATCACCAGCGGTTTCTCTGCTTTGCGGTGCCTATGGGTCACTTCCAGTTCCAGGCATTGCCCTTTGGACTGGCAACAGCACCATGCACCTTCACCAAGGTCATGGTGGTGGTGGCAGCGGCACTGCGCAAGGAAGGGATTCTCGTGCACCCGTACCTCGACGATTGGCTGATTTGGGCTAAGTCCAGGGAGGAGAGCGAAAGAGCAACAGGGACAGTAGTGGAGGTCTTCCAAGGGCTCGGTTGGGTAGTCAATCTGGCCAAGAGTCATTTAAGTCCACCAAGAAAAGCACAACGTCACGTAAATAGAAGAAACCCAGTCTAATATGTGGAAAAGAAAGGAAGGAGTTCTTTATTATTGATTAAAATAGCTCGCCACAATGCCCGACATAGGCCGTGTTTCAAAATTCTGACACTCTCTATTGTTAGACCCAAATGTAACAAACAATAGAGCGCGCCAGAATTTTGAAACACGGCCTGTGTCGGGCATTGTGGCGAGCTATTTTAATCAATAATAAAGAACTCCTTCCTTTTTCCAAGTACTAGACTGGGTTTCAAGAGTCATCTAAGTCCATCTCAGGACTTGGAGTACCTTGGGTACTCTTCAACACCCGAGTGGGCAGAGTGTTTCTGCTGGGGGCTCGAGCACAAGGACTGAGAGGATTGATTTTGTTGCTTCCTGGGATTGACAAGACCATTGGCCTGGCATTATTTGCAGGTGTTGGGGACCATGGCGGCCACAATTGAATTGGTCCCTTGGGCAAGGGCGCATATGCGTCCATTGCAGACAGCATTGCTCCGTCGGTGGTCTCACCAGAGCCAGCCCCTGATGTAGGTTCTCCCCTGTCCGCCGGAAGCCAGGAAGTCGCTATTGTGGTGGCTGTGCCCGAGACACTTGGGGAGGGGCATGCCTTTCGAGGTCCCGGAGTGGATCCCGGTAATCACGGATACCAGTTTGACCGGCTGGGGAGCCCATTGCGAGGGACGCTTTGTCCAGGGTCAGTGGGACCTTCGGCAGGCTGGGTGGTCGATAAACAGACTCGAGATGAGGGCAGTGGCAGTGGCTCTGGCCCTGCGCAGCTTCGAAGACTTCTTGCAGGGAAAAGCAGTACGAGTCTTCTCGGACAATGCGACCACGGTCGCGTATATAAACCGGCAGGGAGGCACAAGCAGTCCGGGTCTGGAGGAGGAGACTAAAAGGCTGTTTGCCTGCAGCTGGACCTCCGTCCAACCTATGTTGGCAGCTCGCATAGCAGGAATAAGCAACGTGGAGACGGACTCTCTCGGTGGGGTTCAAGTGGACCCCAGAGAGTGGTGCCTCAACCAGGAAGTGTTTGGGCAACTGGTGCAAATCTGGGGCGAGCCAGTCATGGATCTGATGGCAACCTTCGGATCGGCCAAAGCCGGAAGATTTTTCAGCAGGCGAAGAAAACAGATGTCAGAGGGCCTCGATGCTTTAGTCCAGAGGTGGCTCGAGGGGGGCATACTTTACGTCTTCTCTCCATGGGCACTCATAGGCAGAGTGCTGCAATAGATAGACACACCGGGGGTTGGTAATACTGGTCGCCCCTGATTGGCCTCAGTGCCCTTGATATGCCGACCTCGTTTGGCTCCTGATGGCTCCTGGTTGCTCGGCCATGGCGTCTCCCGAGGCGCAGGGACCTACTAATGCAGAGCCCGATTATGCATGCCTCAGGTGGATTGATTTTCACTTACGGCCTGGCTCTTGAGCGGGCAAGGTTGAGTAAGAAAGGATACTCTGGCGCGGTAATAATGACCCTGCTGCATACCCGGAAGAGGTCTACTTGTCTCGCGTATATTTGCATGTGGCATATTTTTGAGTCATGGTGCAAGGATAGGCAGATGTGTCCATCTGTGTTCTGGACGTCCTGGCTTTCCTACAGGCCGGCTTTGACAAGGACCTGGCCGCTAGCTCTCTGCACGTACAACTGGCAGCGATTGCCTGCTATCATGGGAAGATCCATGGAGTGCCTTTGGGTGCGCATCCCGACGTGCTTAGGTTTTTGAGGGTAGTGACACATCTCCGACCACCGCGGAGAATGGTGGTGCCTGCTTGGAATATAAATCTCGTACTCAACGCACTGGCAGAGGAGCCGTTTGAACTCTTGGGGAGGGCTTCCCTGAAAGACCTGACATTGAAGGCGGTCTTCTTGGTGGCAACTTGTTCAGTGCGCAGGATTTCGGAACTTCAGGCCCTATCCTGCCGGGAGCCTTTCCTTTTCTAAGGAGAGGGTCGTATTGCAACAGGTTCCTTCCTTTTTGACTAAGGTTGTGTCCATTTTTCATGTGAACCAGGAGGTCTCCTTGCCAGTGCTGCCTTTGGGAAAGGAGGGGCTGGCTGTGCAGCTGTTGCGTGGTTTGGATGTGAAAAGGATCCTCGGGAAGTACTTGAAGAGGACCGAGTCTATTCGGAAGACAGACTGGTTATTTGTCCTTTTTGGGGGGCTGCGCAGAGGTGAGGCGGCAGCGAAGACCTATTTCAAGGTGGATCCATGAGGCTATAGCATCGGCACACATTCTGAAGAGTAAGCCGGTGCCATCAGGCCTGAGGGCACATTCCACGAGAGCACAAGCGGCTTCCTGGACTGAGTTCCGCCAGTGGATATCTGTAGGGCGGCTACTTGGTCGTCGTTTCACACTTTCACTAAGCATTACTGCTTGGATTTCCAGGCAGCGGGGGATGCTTGCTTTGGAGTGGCAATGCTTCAGGCCGGTAGGTGCGGGACTGGACTGGAGGGACGATAAGGAAAGAGAAATTAGACTTACCTGCTAATTGTTGTTCCTTGAGGAACTCCAATCCAGTCCTGAATCCCTCCCTATTGCCGGGCTGATTGGATGCAGTGCTTCCCGGGCCTGAAGCTGATTTCCTGGCGAGAAGCAGTTAGATGATGGGTAGGGGAGAGGCTGGAGTGAAGTTCAGTTAGAGAGCATCTGTACTTCCTTTCCTGATGGGGAGGGTTCGGGGTACCCTTCCTGGTATAGGGGGCAATCGAGCAAGTTTAGTTCTGTGTTTCTTGTTGCATTTGTTACTACTTAATTGTTGCTCCTGTGAGTCTACTTTGTCAATAAGTTACTGTGGCTGGTAGGCGGTGCCAGCTGTATATATACCTGGTGTCATCAAAAGATGACATGCTCTAGCACAACCCAGAGATGCGGGACTGGACTTGAGTTCCTTAAGGAACAACAACAATTAGACTTACCTGATAATTTCTCTTTATTTCTACAAAAGAGAAACCCTGCACGTTTTCAAAACCCTACCAGTTTTGGGACCCAACCCTATCAGTTTTGGATGGACCACCACATAAATGGCCATTGGACTCCTCATTTTGAGCCAGCCATTTGAGGAGGTGGTGGTCTGTTACCAGCCAAAACAGATGGCCGAGCAGGTAGTATTTGAAGGTCTCAAGTGCCCACTTGATAGCCAGAGCTTCCTTCTCCGTCACCGCATAATGCTGCTCTTGAGGAAGCAGCTTCCAGCTGATGAATGCTACGGGATGTTTTTCACCCCTGACCTTCTCAGCCAGAACAACTCCTAGGCCCACCTCTGAGGCATCAGCTTACACAAACTGTACAGAGAAATCAGGTTCAGAGCACATGGCCTTCTTGAGATGCTGGAAGGCCAGATCCACTGAATCCGTTTAGGAGATCCGGAGGAGATTGGTTAACGGCTCTGCCACCTTTGCAAAATTAGGGATGAACCAGCAGTAATAGCCAGCCAATCCAAGGAAGGCACAAACCAGATTCTTTGATTTCAAGGTGAGGATCTGGACAGTGGCATCCACCTTCAGTAGTTGAGGTTGTACTTGCCCATCCCCGATTTTAAATATTCCAGGTATTGAATGTCCTGACCTCCCAGAAAACATTTCTTGGGTTTGGCCGTCAACCTGGCCTTCCGCAGGCTGGTCAACATGGCTTGTACTTGGGTTAGATGGGTGGTCCAGTCTCTGCTGTAGATGACGATGTCATCAAGGTATGCAACCATATACTCTTTGCACGGTCTCAGTAGGTGGTCAACTAGATGTTGAAATGTGGCAGGAGCCCCGTGTAATCCAAAGGGCAGTTCTGTAAACCGGAACAGACCTTGTGGTGTCCAAAAGGTAGTCTTCTCCTTGGCAGCCCGGAGTCCAGGACATCTGCCTGTATCCCTTGGTCAGATCCAAGGTTGATATAAAGCATGCTCCACTGAGTTGCATACGTTTCTAGTTTAGAAGCTGCATTGATCCTCCGGAAGTCCATACAAAATCTGATGCTTCTGTCTGGTTTAGGAACTAAGATGATGGGTAGCAATTAGTCACTCATAGACTCTTGTATAACTCCCAGGTTAAGCATCTCTTCCAGTTTCTTGGTGACTGCCTGGGGCTGGGCCTCTGGAATCCAATAGGATCATTGCCAGATAACAATTCAGGATCAGTAATGATAGCATGACAAATGAGGTGGTTCATCCTGAGTGGGTGGAGAACACCTTTAGGTTCTGGTGGATCAAAGTTTCTAGATCAATTCTCTGGGCAGCAGAGAGCTGGTCTCCAATCGGGACTTGAGCTGGATCCGATGAGCTGAAATTTCCAGCCCAAAATCATCTCTTTGTACCACCATAGCCGCCAGTAAAGTCCACTTTTTCAATAGGTTAATATGTTAAGTTTTGACTTTCTTCTGTTTATCTGGCTGGGCAATCTTATAGTTGGCAAGCCCCACTCTCTTCCACTTCATAAGTTCCCTGCCATTTACAGAGTAATTTTGCTCTCAGTTGAGGGCAAGACCAAAACTCTGTCTCTTGGTTGGAAGGTGTGGTGCACGGCTGCCCAATTGTAGCTCTTGGCCTACTCGACTTGGGCTTTTTCTAGACTGAGTTTGGCCACCTCTCCAGCTTTCCTCAGCCAGTCTCGCATTTGTATAACATACTCCTCCAAATTGCACCGAGCACGGGATACTACTTCCCATGTTTCCCTTACCACGTCTTATATGCCTCTTTGCCACTTCTGAAGACAAATTCAAAACTCAAAGGTACCTCGTGGATGGCAAATCTCAAATAAGGTAAGAGAATGTCCCAATTTTTCCTGCCCTCATGCACAAATTTTTTAAACATCTTTTTCAGAGTTTTATTAAATTGCTCAACAAGGCTATCCATCTATGGGCGATATACTGATATTCGCAGCATCTTGATCTTCACGAAAGAACACACTTGCTTCATTACCTTGAATAGAAGGGTGTTCCTTGATCTGTGAGGATCTCGGTGGGTATTCCTACCCCTACCTGCGAGAATACTTCCCAGAGGGCATTCGCAATTGTAGTAGTTTTCATATTCCTTATAGCAGTAGTGTCCGGGTATCAGGTAGCGTGGTCCAGTATGACTAAAATATACTTGTTGCCTCAGGTGGTTTGCTCCAAGGGTCCTACCAGATCTATGGCCACTCTTTCAGATAGGGTTTCAATGATTGGCATAGGCAATAGAGGGGCATGTCGGACTCTAGTGGGGTTATGAAGTTAGCAGGTAGGGCATGACTGGCAATATAACTGCACCTGTTTATGGATCCTGGGCCAGCAAAATCAGGCTAAAACATGCTCTAGTGTTTTCTCCACCCCCAGGTACCCGCCTAATAAATGACAATGGGCCATTGACAACTCCCTGCTGACGACAGGGAACTATCAGTTGGTTCTACCTCTTCCCTCTTTAGGGCACCCTCAGCCACTCTGTATAATAAACCTCCCTTTAGCACAAAATAGGGAAAGGTTCATGCAGGGGACTCTGTTAACTACTGGAACCCCATCCACCTTCAAAACCTGTTCTTGGGCATGTTTAAGGGACTCATTTCTTTCTGGACCCTCCTGAAGCTTCCCACTCTGGGAAGGGGACATTGTATTTGGGTCAGTACCACTAAGCCTTGAGCTATCCCCAGGGGTTTTCTTCCATAGACTCTCCCTCCCCTGTAGCCATCCCCAGATTCTGTTGGTAATGTAGCTTTTCCTGGCTTCATCAACTCTGGGACTTAGCAGGTTTGAGATCTGGATCTTCCAGCTAGAAAATCTCTCTGGGAAATCTTTCTGGTCTAACTTAGCGGAGCTGTCAGTTAGCCAGGCCCATATCGTTCCAAGGTTTGAGTAGTCTCTGCTGATCACCACTGGATATGGGAGCCAGGGCAGCACCATGACCTCGAACGTGGCTTGCCCTGCTGGAGTTTTAAGTGAAACCTGTGCTGTGGGATACTGCCTCTGGTCTTCATGCACAGAGGCCAGTGTTTATCGTCTTTGCATAGTCGGTTTGAAATTGGGTTATTGTTTCCCAGTGAAAGAGGATCCACACACTCCGGTAGGCAGGTTCCCTTGAGCTCCACTGGAATCACAAATGTTCTGTGCCCCTGTGTGGGGAGTGTCCTCAAAAGCACAGGTGTGAGGGGTAGATAGACTGACATCATGGATTCTTCTGTACCAAGGGGATATTCCCCAAGCAAAGTGTCCCTGGGCTCCACGCATTAAACAAGTGAGGGTTCATAGCTGGGGCCATGCCCTCACCTAGGAGGTGACTTTGGGGGCCAGAACATGGGAGCTAACATCTGTTCCGGCTTCCTCTTCTGTCCTCCCGGACTGATGAGTGACTTCTTCCCCTTCTCATTGTTCGCTTTAGTCACCAGCTGGGCTTCATGATACCCCTCAGCTATTTCCAGTGCACCCTCCAGTATAAGCTTGGAGTACTGACATACCTACTGTTTCATCAGGGCAGTCAAGCTCTTCAAAAACTTTTCCAATAGCACAATCTTGGCTATCTCGAGCCCAGTCTTTCACTCCGGTTGCAGCCATTTCCATAGGAGATACTTCAGCTAATAGAGGAACCTCTGTGGGCTCTTTTATCTGGAGCCCCTTTTTCTGAATCGCTGGCGGTTGGCCTCGGGGGGTACAGCCGGCTCATTCCATTATGGCGGCCTTGACAGCTGCATGTGTAACTCGCCCATCTGGGTTGGCAGCCTGGCTACTGCCTGTCAGCAGTTCCCCAAATAAGTAGTCCAGATCTCCTCTGGCCACCCAGCCATTCGAGTATATGGTTCATTCAAAGTTCACCAAGAAGTGGTCCAGTTCATCTTCTGCCATCATTTTGCTTGCACTGAAGTGTGGAGTTGTGGTCTCGGCAGGGCCTGGGTCAACTGAGCTAGGGAACTCTTCCTTAGCTCCTTCTGTGCTATAATAAGATCCTGTATTTGCTGCTGCTGCTACTGCTGTTGTTGCTGCCCTTCCTGGTGGGCATGTTGAAACTGCTGCAGATGCTGTGGGTCTTCTGCCGGAATCTGGAGGAGCTGCTTCATCCTGGCTTGTCACTTCTCTTGCAACACCACCACAGCTTCCTTTTCTGCAGCTGAGTTAACCCTGCAGTATTCCAGCTCCAACAAACTGTTAGCGGTCTCTAGTGACCAAAACTAAGCCTGCCCGCCCAACACTGACTATACCTTCAAGCTCTCTAACTAGGGCGAGACTAACCCTCTTAGCCAATACAAACAAAAAAAAATCCTGACCTGCTTTAGAGGTCCAGCCCTGAAGAGACATGGAGTTGCCCTCAGTCATGTGGTTAGAGGAAATCCCCAAGCTGCTACCATTTGTGGTAAGCATGGCGTGCAGTGGGAAGGGGCTTTCTTTGAAACACAGGCCAGACAGCAGTTTAGGAAAAACAAAAGCAGTTTTTATTCTGTCCAAGCTTGTTAAGCCCCTCCACAAGCTGGTTCTCCTGGCCCTTCCTCCAGCCCTAGTTCCTACCTGGGAACTCTTTTGCAATGGCTTGCCTTGGAAGGACTTCTTGCTCCATGGGCCTTTCTCTCTCCTGCAGCCTCCTGGGTTCTTAACCTCTCCCTGTGAGCCATGCTGTCCCATCCCTGAACTCTGGGCTGCAGACTGTCTTAAAGGGGTCTGTTGATCTCTTTGGAGAGGGACGGGTACTATTCTATAGACCCCGTCACAAAGACCAAATTGTACTGCAGTAGTCCGTCGGTGTGGGAGGGGGAGGGTGATTGGAATTGTCAGAACCATATCTGAGTTCTTGCTCTAACTGAAACCCCAAAACACGAAGTGATCTGATGAGAGGGAGTTGTTGAACAGACAGGGTAGATGCCATAGCTAGTGCTGGATGCCATTCTGTCAACCACATAGCAGAACACCTGGCCCAGTTCAATACAAGTTTATTATTACAAAGTCACTGTGTAATTTCCCCCAGGCACTTATTTAAATGAGAGAAATGTGGGCAAAATGGGTCATTGTAATGTACTAGTTGGACATCATCTGCAAATAAAAAAAACACTAATACTATTGGATTGTATGAGTGACGCCAGTAGGCTTAGGAATAGATTGAAAAGGGTGGTGGTCCATTAAGGCAAAAGTGGATGTGATGTCAATTTTACCCGAGTCTAGACATTTTTTCACTTCATTCTTTAGTATAAAAAGGCAAGGTTTTTTTGCTGTGGTATTCTTGAAATTTGAATTAATGGGGATGCAGTGTGGTGGTTTTATTAAGAACGTTGCAAAACTGCATCAATGCAACATTTTCAGTCGCTTTTGGCAGAAATAGAATGTTTGAAACAAGACAATAATTATGCAGAAGGGCAGGGTCTACCGATTGGCCTTTTGAGTATATGACTGATTATGGTTGCTTTACAAAATGACTGTATAATAAATGTTAATTGAAAGGCTTGAAGTTATATCCATACCTTGCAAAGGATATGAAAGACTTGAAACGATTGAGAGGAAGGCAACCAAAATGATATGGGCCTGCGCCAGAAGACACATGAGAAGAGAATTAAAGACCTAAATATATATATATATCCTGGAGGAGAAGAGGGACTCGCCTCTGCAGCACCCGATCCGGCATTGGGAGTGGAAGCGGGAGCAAATGCTCCCCCCCCCCCCACTCCAAGGCCCAATCAGGGCACAGCACAAGGATTTAAAAACCAAGCACGCCTGAACAGCAGCCTCTTTCTCTGGACTCATCTCTGTAGCACCCGATCTGGCATCGGGGGTGGAAGCTGAAGCTGCTGATCCTCCCACTCCCCCTGCCAAGGCCCAATTGGGGCACAGCACAAGGATTTAAACAGCCTGGTGGGCTTGTGCCTGAGGACCCTTTGGCGTGGCCCTTGGGCGTGGAACTTAGGTACCACTAGAAAACTTCCAATCAGACAACAAACTGGACTGCTCTGCGATATCTCCTGGTAAGGAAACTTAAGATAAAAAAAAACCCACATCCAAACTCGCATCGTAGAACAGCAACGCCGATCATCCTCAAACGCTAACCTGCATGAAAGTAAGTTCCACTGCAACCAAGAAAATCCTTGCTTGATTTCACGTCGTTGATCCCCAAAATAACACAGCCAGCTCACCTTAATGGACAAATCACAAGCTCATACAGTCAACATTACTGTGTTCTCCCACGCAGAAATTGTCTACCCAGCTTGAACAGGGTATTTTCTACCCACAGGTGATTGTGCATGCAGTATACACTGGCCGACTCATAGTGTCGCGTCGCTGTTGCCCCCACAGCTTGGGCTTGTGGAGACAAGCGGCCTGATGCCCTATTCAGGAAGTACCTGGTGCTTGGGGAAAGCACTGCCTTCTGGGAGTTGAAGTTTTTACTGTCCTGAATAAAGAGAGTTGTGGACTCGAGTGTTTCAGGCAAAACAGGATTTTTAATTCCCCTTCCCAAGTGGTTTCACATGTAGAACAAAAGAAACATTGGCCATACACTTCTGGCACTAAATTATATAAGAAAGAAATTCAAACTGTTTCTTATATTAACATCACTTGCACCTCAAATGAAAAGAACACTTTTCTGTTTCAAAACCCTTTTGTGCTTTTCATATTAACTGCTACCTGCAGCTCTCTCTTTCTGCACAGCTTAATTATGTTCCTCCAGACTTATCTTCTCAGATACAGTCATTGAACAGTAGGCTGATATTCCAAAGGTGGTTCAGTGTCCATTGGTTCAAACTGAACCCCAGCTGGATATATTTGCAAGTTGCTACCGGGTGTTTCTCCTAGGACAAGCAGGATGAAGTCAGCCACACATGGTGACGTCATCCGACGGCGCCGTGGACGGAGTACTCTCTCTAGCCCAGAAGGCATTTGCCTCCTGAGCTGAGCCCCCTCCCCTCCACCTGGCCCAGCCCCCGGACCGCCCCTAGCCAGCCACTTTCACTTCTTCCGCCTTGCCAGCAAGACGGACCTACACTCTCTCTCATTTTTTATTTTACTTTCTTTGATTTTATTTATCCAACATGCCCAAACCGGGCTTCAAGAAGTGCCCGGCATGCTCCCGCAAGATGAACGCGTCGGATTCGCACCCCTGCTGCATCCGTTGCCTTGGCATCGCACACAAAGCAGAGGACTGCTCTCACTGTGCTAAGATGTCCCCCAGGGCACGGAAAACAAGAGAAAACCTGCTCAGGGAGTTGTTTCCTGCACCCTCACCTCGTCAAGGCTCCTCTGCCTCTGCCTCCGGCATCCAGATAAGTGCTATCCCGGCCTCGGGCGTGCCCCTGCTGGCCTCCGCTCCCTGCGGCGACCTCCTGGCTCTCCTAGGTCAGGCTGAAGCACTCTTCGCTGCGGCCCCGAGCGTGCCCCCGCTCCATGCCGTGATGCTGCAGGTCCAGCTTCTCTTCCCCGGGCTCTGTCTGTAGACTTCCCCCTGCTCAGGACATCCCGGGAGCCACCGAACATGTGGACGCTATGGGGGCAGCCATCTTGGATTCTGCTGCTTCCGCCTCAAGCTCCGCCCATCGTGACGCGGACGATGACGCCGGCGATCAGCACGGGCACCAGCGCAGACACAGGAGCAAAAGAAGAAGGAGCTCCTCTCCGCGCCGACAGAGCAGGCGCCGGCAGCGATCCACATCCGGGCACAGCCGGCGCAGATGCCAATCTTCCTCCGCGCCGAAGCACCGACGGTCTTCCGCGCAGAGGCACCGAGCATGCCCGCACCATCACCGAAGGCACAGTAAGAGGACTCGCAGGAGCAGCTCCCCCGGACGCGATTCCCGACGCCGCTCCAGGGGCAGACGGCATCACAGTGAGTCCAGCTCTTCTTCTTCCTCTAGAGCATCCTATGAGAGTCACGCTGCCCTATCCCCACAGCAACTGCTCGACTTCGGGTCCCCCTCCCCTCGGAGGAGCATGATCAACAGGAGCACCCAGCACCTACTGTAGAGGGATGTGCCGAGAATCCTAAATTCCTCTCATTTCTGTCTTCTCTTTTCCAACAATGGGCGCAGACACAACCAGCGAATTCCCTGGCAGCACCTATCTCAACGCCCATCATCCTGCCTGCCACGGCCACCTCCAATGACATCGTAGCTAATCATTCTACAACACCTGAGACTGCCACAGTAGCAGGAACAGCATCTCCACCTGAGGATTCTTCTCCAGGGGTTTTGGATGCAGTCCCCGGACCGTCGGTGGAAACATTCCCCTCCAGCCCAGAGGACCTCTCGTATCACAAGTTCCTGCAGAAGTTAGCTTATACGCTCAGTCTCCCGAGCACCTCTGAAGTCTCCGACCAACGCCCGGAGACGCAGGCGGCATGCAAGTTCCTTGAAGCACCGAAACCTCCCACAACCGTCCCGGTTTACCCTTTACTGCTCGAGAATCTAATCAACCTTTGGAAGAACCCCTCCTCGGGGCCAGCAGTGTCCCGGAAACTCGACAACAAGTACCAAGTCCAAACCGCCCCTGGATTCGACAAGACTCAGCTTCCGCACCAATCCATTGTGGTGGAATCAGCTCTAAAAAGGACCAAGTCCACGCGTGCGAACGCTAACGGTCCCCCGGGAAAGGACCTAAAGTCGCTCAACGACACCGGGAAAAGGGTCTTTCAAGGAGCCATGCTCGGTGCCAGGATTTCGGCCCACCAACTGCAACAGGCCCTTTACCTGGATTCACTCCTAGAGAAGCTTAAAGCTACCATCCCTGCACCAACTCAGGGAACTCAGCATGATTGTGCCGACGTCATCCTTGACCTTCAAGAATGCACTAAGCACCAGGTACGGGCGGCTTTTGACGCTTTTGACACAGCAGCCCGCACGGCCGCTTCTTCCATTACCGCCCGCCGCCTGGCATGGCTCAGGGCTTCCGGCCTACGAGAGGACACCCATGATCGCATTGCGGATGCTCCCTGCACTGGAGAGTCCCTCTTTGGAGACACTGTCACTGACACCGTTAACGCCTTAAAGGATCGCTGTACCACATTGAAAACATTGTCGGACGAGGGCTTTGATCGCACCGGCCGCAAGAACTCTTACCACCAGAAGCATCACTACTTCAATTCCTCTAAGCGTCACTACGGCTCTTACCAAAAATGGCAACCCCGATACAAGCAACAGCCGTCGCAACATTCTTACCGGCAAAAACCTCGGCAGAGAGATAGAAAGCCACAAAAAAGCCAGCAACCCGGGACGGGTAAAGCTAATCAAGCCTTTTGACAATCAGCCCTTGGACAAAACCCCCACGGGGGGACGCCTCACCCTATTTTTCTCTGCTTGGCAGTCCATCACCTCGGACAAATGGGTGCTGGCTATCATCAAGGATGGGTATCGCTTGAAGTTCCTTTCACCCCCAGTGCAACGCGGAGTCCCACCCTGCAAGGCACCGGATCCTTCCTCCATTGCCCTGGAAAAGGAGATTCTCTCCCTTCTCTCCTCCAATGCCATCGAGCCAGTGCCAACCTCGGAGCATTTTTCTGGTTTCTACTCAAGGTACTTTCTAGTCCCAAAGAAATCTGGAGGCATGCGCTCAATTCTCGACCTCCGAGCTCTCAACCTCTTCATCACCAAAGAAAAATTCAGAATGCACTCCCTCGGATCCATTCTACCACTCATTCAGGCCGGGGAGTGGATGACATCTTTGGATCTGCTGGACGCATACACACACATCCCGATCCATCCAGAACACCGCCAATACCTGCGGTTCCAGATGATGGGGAGACACTTCCAGTACAAAGTCCTTCCGTTCGGATTGTCCCCAGCTCCGAGAGTATTCACAAAGTGCGTAGCCGCTGTAGCAGCGCATCTCCGCAAGCAAGGAATCTGCCTGTTTCCCTACCTGGACGATTGGCTGATCTCCTCCCCCTCCCCCGAAGAGACAGAGAGGGCGACTCGCTCCACCATTGCCCTACTATCTGCACTGGGCTTCTTGGTGAACTACCCGAAATCCCACCTGCACCCCTCGCAACGACTGGAGTTCATCGGAGCGCTGATAGATACCAACGAAGCAAAAGCCTTCCTCCCGCCACTGCGAAGGAGATCCATACGGGAGTTGGCAATGCACATCTACTCCAACAAAAACCCCACCGCCCGGAAACTACTACAACTCCTTGGCCACATGGCAGCGGCCACTCAAACTGTCCCTCTAGCGAGGCTCCACATGCGCCATCTGCAGTGGCATCTGCGAGCACACTGGTCGCAGCACTCCCAGCCTCTGAACACGCACGTACCAATGAACCAAGCTGTCCGCAAGGCCATTCTGTGATGGGCTCGGCGGAAAAACCTCTCGCATGGGAGATCCCTCGCGCACACACCTCACCAATTAACCATCACCACCGACACCTCTTCAGTGGGATGGGGGGCACATTGCCTGCAACTCCGGACTCAGGGTGCGTGGACAGAACGGGAGATGCAGTATCACATCAACCTTCTGGAGCTCAGAGCCATTCGTTACGCCTTGAGCGCTTTTCAGAACCTAATCAGAGACAAGGTCATCCTTATCCAGACAGACAATCAGGTGGCAATGTTCTACGTGAACAAACAGGGTGGAACGGGCTCCCGAGCCCTATGCAGGGAAGCCCTCAGGATCTGGACCTTCGCTGTCTCCAAAAACTGCCTTCTCCGAGCCTCGTACCTGCCTGGAACGGAGAACCAGCTGGCGGACAAGCTCAGCCGACAGCTAAATCCCCACGAATGGTCCCTCAAGACGGAAATCGCCTTATCCCTCTTCAGAACATGGGGCCATCCAGAAACAGACCTCTTCGCCACCGAGCAGAACGCCAAGTGCAAACACTTCTGCTCCAAACGGCCATCCCGGCACAGCCACTCAGCGGATGCATTCGCCGAGTCATGGGGGGAATGGTCACTAGTGTATGCCTTTCCCCCCATCCCCCCTGATCTCCATGACCATACAACGCATCATCACCGACAGAGCCCAAGCCATTCTGGTGGCCCCCCACTGGCCCCGCCAGGCATGGTTCCCACTCCTCAGGCGCCTGTCACTCCAACCGCCACAGCGGCTGCCGCTCATCCCGGACCTCCTCACCCAAGAGGATGGACTCACCCTCCACCCCAATCTTCAGACCCTGGCCTTGACAGCATGGCGGCTGAGCGGGTAATCCTGCTCCCCCTGGGCCTCTCACAGGAGGTGGAGGAGGTAATCCTCGCAGCCCGCCGTCCCGCCAACAGGAAGTCATACGGCCTCAAATGGCGCCGTTTTGCTATATGGTGCTCCTCTCAAGGCCTAGACCCCTTCTCGGCACCTGTGCCCGAGATTCTGCGGTACATGACCTCCCTGTCTCAACTGGGGTTACAGCCCCAGTCCATCCGGGTGCACCTAGCGGCGATTTCTGCTCTCCACCACCGCTCAGGGAACACACCCATCACACAGCTACCCATTGTAGCCCGCTTCATGAAAGGCCTAGTCAATCTACATCCTCCAGTCAGGAAGCCTGTTCCACACTGGGACCTCAACGCAGTTCTCAACCAGCTCACACTTCCCCCCTTCGAGCCCCTGCTGTCAGCAGAACTGAAGTTCGCCTCTTGGAAGACCCTGTTCCTCATAGCCATCACCTCCGCCAGGCGCATCAGTGAGCTTCAGGCCCTCGTGGCACACCCACCTTACACACAGCTTTCCAGCGACAGGGCATCTCTCCGAACACACCCGAGGTTCATTCCGAAGGTATCCTCGGCCTTCCACATTAACCAGACAATCGAACTTCCCTCCTTCTTCCCGGAGCCACATTCCTCCCCGGAGGAGACGAGACTCCACACACTGGACTGTGTCAGAGCGCTACGTCTGTACCTCCTAAGAACGAGCAATCAGCGCCGTACCACCCAGCTTTTTGTCTCCTATGACCCGAACAAACCGGGGCGCCCTGTCTCCAAGCGCACCCTATCCCTCTGGATCTCGGCCTGCATTGCTTTCTGCCTCGACAAGGCTGGTACTGATCACGCTCCGTCAGTCCACGCTCATCAATTGAGGGCGCTTGCTGCCACAATGGCGAATCTCTGCTCAGTTCCGGCAACGGACATCTGTAGAGCGGCCACCTGGTCATCCCTTCAGACTTTCCAGAAACACTACTGCCTCGATCTGCATCGTAACCAGGCCTTAGGCCAAGCGGTCTTAACAACGGCCCATGCTCCGCCGACGGATCCTTAAGACCAAGCAGCCAACAAGTGTTCCCATGCTGTTTGCGCACGCAGAACAGGCTCTTGCGCATACTGTTTGCACAGAATGTTTACACAAGCTATTTGCACAGATTGATGTTGTATGCTTACTGTTTGCACATTTGATTTGCACAGACTGTTTGCTCACATTGTTTGCTCATGCTGCTTGCACCTGCTGTTTGCACACGCTGTTTGCACATGCTATTTGCACGTAATGTTCACGTTGTTATGTTCAAGTTGTCACTCGCATGCTATAACTTGATAAAATTCTTGCCTATACATCTCGTGTCCTTATTATTTTGGGCCCCTGCTACCTCAGCCCTTCCTAGCTAGGGAGGCACCATGTGTGGCTGACTTCATCCTGCTTGTCCTAGGAGAAATCAAGGTTACTTACCTGTAACGGGAGTTCTCCGTGGACAGCAGGATAAGTCAGCCACACTCTCCCACCCGTCCTCCCCTTCAGGGGCCCTTGGCATGCCCTCGCCCCTAGCACATGCTGGAACAGCTTGGGAAGTAGTGGCTGGCTAGGGGCGGTCCGGGGGCTGGGCCAGGTGGAGGGGAGGGGGCTCAGCCCAGGAGGCAAATGCCTTCTGGACTAGAGAGAGTACTCCGTCCACGGCGCCGTCGGATGACGTCACCATGTGTGGCTGACTTATCCTGCTGTCCACGGAGAACTCCCGTTACAGGTAAGTAACCTTGATTTCCACACAGGCTTCTATTCTCTCAGCATTATACTTTTCCTCGCAGCCTTTGTTTACACACGGCTGTGAATTGCCACAGTGTTTACCATATACAGAACCCCACCCTTCTGGGCTAATGTCAGAGCACTTAAAAACAGCTTGCCGTTTATACCAATCACTTGTCCTACCTCGAGGCTTCTTTATGAGGGCTTCCTTTTGTCCTCTAGGATCAGCTACTGAGATGAGCCTTGGAGTTTCTCTGTGCACACAAGTCTGCCGTCTCAGTACCTTTCCCTTTGGGCTGCCTTTTAATCCCAGCCCCCAACCTGGGTTGCTTGTACCTGGCACTCTTGCACAAACTCTCTGCTCCTTTCCTCTGCTGCCTTCCTCTTCTGAGTCAAAGGTCAGAGAATACTCAATTATCATGGACTCCTCTGAATCTTCTTTCTCAAGATAATCCTCTGTTTCTCGTGATGGTTCTAAAAGCTGTATCCTCCGCTGTGCTGCTCTTGGCTGAGCTCTCCTCTGAGCTACCGGCTGTGGTAACGGCTGTCCTCCCAGCTGTCCTCCTAGCCGTTCTAACTTTCCTCCTAATGAGCTTCCCTTTAAACTCTGATTTCCTGGGTTTACCCTGGCTTCTCCTACCAGCAGGTGTTCTGGCTTAACTGTGACTGCTGCACTGAACTGCAGCAGGGGCGTGTTTTCCCTTCTTCTGACCTGCTTTGTTTATGGTTGTCTGGGAGACCAGGAACCATGTGCATTTGTTTTCTTTCTCTGCCTGAAGCTAGATCCTGTGTTTCATCTCTTTCTAAGGGGCCAGAGGGACCTTCTCCGTCACAATAGCCACTATTAATCTGATGCTCCTATTGTTTCCACCCAAAGCCTCATCTCCTTCTCGGAGACACCTTTCTGGTTGTTAAGTGCCGTCGAGTTGGAGTCGACTCATGGCGACCCTCTGGATAGCTATCCTAAATTGTGTTCGGTCTTCAGTCAGGCGGCTCATTGTTGACAGACTGGTACCCGTAGCTGCTGTTATTGTATCGATCCATCTCATTGCTGGCCTTCCTCTTTTGCATTGACATTCTATCTTGCCAAGCATGATGTCTTTCTCTAATGATCTCTCTCTTCGCATGATGTGTCCAAAGTATGAAAGTTTGAAGTCTTGCATCTGAGCTTCTAAAGAAAGCTTAGGTTTGATCTCCTCTAGTACCGACTGGTTTGTTCTTCGGGCAGTCCATGTTATACACAGTATTTGCCACCAGCACCATAATTCAAAGGCATCAATTTTCTTCCTGTCAATCATTTTCACTGTCCTACTTTCTTACATCTCTTGATTTCTGAAGGTATCATTTGTATGCATTATTTTTTTATTCTGATAGAAAGTGTAACCACCTCGTGTAATTGACTTCTGATTCAACCTCTATCCTGTTACTAATCTAATAACACTGGTCAACAAATTTTTACAAAAGTCATGTTACTGAAATAAAAATAGTCATTTCTTAACAATTTTTATATGCTGAACACAAATATGACATTGAAATTGCAAAGTTGGCGCATTTTTTTTTTTGTAATCTACAAGAATTAATGTTTACATCACGAAATGCATGTCAATAGTAAATATAATAGGCCTTCGGTTAATACCTGTAAAAAACCAAGTCATAGACTACTTAGATTTTTTCGCCTGTCTCTTGTACAGCTGTTTGGGAGCTTCTCTGGGGAGTGTCCAGCAGTAGTCAGCCAGCATTGTAGTGGACCATTTTCCCTGGTATCTTTGCTCCATTGTTGTGATATCCTGGTGAAAACGTTCGCCCTGTTCATCACTAACCATACCACAGTTGTCAGGAAAGAAATCAAGATGGGAATCAAGGAAATGGATCTTTAGAGACATATTGCAGCCAAGTTTCTGATACTGCATCAGCATGTCTTCTACTAGTTCCTTGTAGTTTTCTGCCCTAACATTCCCGAGAAAGTTTGAAACTAGGCGAAAAGCATTCCATGCTTGTTTCGCATCATCCTGCAGTAAGTTGTTGAACCGGTCATCTTTGAAGAGCTCTCGAATCTGAGGACCCACAAAAACTCCCTCTTTAATCTTTGCTTCGCTGAGTCGAGGGGATTTTTCATGCAGGTATCGGAAAGCTGGCGAAGTGCGATCCATGGCTTTCACAAAGTTTTTTTTCATCAAACCTAGTTTGATGTGAAGGGGTGGTAGCAGGATTTTGTGAGCCTCAAGCAGAGCTGTGTGCTGGATATTCTTCTCTCCAACTGTTACATTTTGTCTTCGATTCCATTCCTTCCACAAGTAGTGCCAATCCCTTGCTCGGCTATCCCACTCACATAAGAAACATGTATTTTATATATCCCTGCTGCAGTCCCATTAAAAGGGCAACTACCTTCAAGTCACCACAGAGGTGCCAGCTGTACTTGTTATAGTTAATGGAAGTCAGTAGATGCTTTAAGTTATCGTATGTCTCTTTCATGTGGATGGCATGCGCTACTGGAATAGATGGAAGACTGTTTTCATTGTTCAAAAGCACAGCCTTCAGACTCAGTTACGAAGAGTCTAGAAATAGTCTCCAGTCTTGTGGGTCATGAGTGATTTTTAAGGCATTCATGAGGCTTTCAGTATCGAAACAGAATATCAGATTACTTTCCTTTCTGAAGAAAGGTTCCAACTGCTGGTGGTGCTTTTGATATGAAGTAATGTTGACATCTTCTAGAAGATTCCATTGTTGGAGTCTTGATCCTAGCAATTCTGCCTTGTTCTTGGATAAGACCAAATCACGAACCAGGTCATTTGGTTCTTCCTGTGTTATTCTGTGTGGAGTTGATAATGCATCCCAGTGAAAATCTGGGTTGCTGCATGCTGACGGACCAGGAGAAGAACAGGTCGGCTCACCCTTGTCCTCATCAGATGAATCAAGAGAATATTCTGATGGAGGTTCTGGAACAGGAAGTCCCTCACCATGTGGAACTGGTCTCAATGCAGACGGAATGTTTGGGTAGACTATGCTCGACTTCTTTTGCTTCGTTATTCCGCTGGAAAGAGGAGAAACCAAGCAGAAGTAACAGTCATTTATGTGGTTGCTTGGCTCTCTCCACACCATGGGGAATGCAAACGGCATTGATGGTCTTTTGCAATTCAACCACTGTGAAAGCTGTGTTGTACATGTAGCGCAGCATATATGCGGGGCCCAAGGTTTGTCTTGGTCACCAATCTTGCATCCGAAGTAAAGATGATATGCCTTCTTCAGTTGAGAAGTGATACTTTTCTTCTGTTTGGCAAATGTCACTTACCCACAAATGTAGCAGAAATTGTCAACGGTATTAACTCACTTTCGCGGCATTACTGTTCTGTATTGTACCTAAATGGCTAAAATTATATGATTAATAAAAGTTACATGTAACAGTAGCTTAAACTGTCTCGCACACAGTCTGAAATATTTTAAATGCTCAACCTTTCCGACTGCGTATAGTACACTGCTGACATCAGATGGCTTCAGCAGCCATCTGGCAGTAGTATTACATTGCATCAGAAAATGATGCAATCAACTCTGGATGATGTGTGCATGCTGGTATTATGCAATGTGATGCAATATTACATCATTCAAGGCTTATCTGGGATGTTGTTGATGTTCTGCTGGATAAATTTACACGGTGAAACATCAAAAATGAACTACATGCAATATCTTCAAAACGAGAGCCAATAAATTTTTTTTAATGTTATATTCGTGTTCAGCTCGCCAAGATACTACAGATTAGGGCCTTTTAAAGTCGGTGACAAAGATCATCTAATGTATGAAAATACGTTCATGCAAACCTCGGGATCTCTTCTATATAATTTTATTAGCATCGAAAAGATATTAAAAAAAATCATTGGGATCATTTCCATACAATTTTATGAGCATTAAAAACATATTGAAAAAATCCTTTTAAAAGAAATACGGCTAAAAGTGTGATATACAATACCATATGGCTATTGCTGTAATGTTGATCACATAGTAGGAAAGAAGCAAAAGAAAGAACAATTCTACTACATCTAGGTTTGCATGAACATATTTTCATACATTAGTTGACAGCTACGCGTTCAAGAATAGACCACAATTGTATTAAGAAGGTGACAAAGATCATGACAACTGGCATAATCAACAGGTTCATCGTTGAAGTAGAAGAAATTGAAATCGTGAACAACTTTAACCTACTTGGATCAACTATCAATAAAGAAGCAACAAGCAGTCAAGAAATCAGATGACGCATTGCTCTTGGCAGAATGGCTGTGAAAGACCTAGATAAGATTCTCAAGAGCAGAGATGTCTCCCTCCATACAAAGATTTGACTTGTTCAAGCCATGGTATTTCTTTAGAAGCTCAGACGACAAGACTTTGACTTTCATACTTCGGACACATCATGCGAAGAGAGAGATCATTAGAGAAAGACATCATGCTTGGCAAGATAGAAGGTCAACACGAAAGAGGAAGGCCAGCAATGAGATGGATCGCTACAATAACAGCAGCTATGGGTACCAGTCTGTCAACAATGAGCCGCCTGACTGAAGACCGAACATAATTTAGGATAGCTATCCAGAGGGTCGCCATGAGTCGGCTCCGACTCGACGGCACTTAACAACAACAACAACAACAACTATTTCAGTGTTGACCAGTGATAGTACTTGCATTACTGCTATATCACTGACCCACATTACCCTATCCAACCATAATACCACTTAAAGTAGTAACATAACATGAACAGTCGTCATATGCCAAGCTGATGCACTGTAATCAGTCTGTTATCCTGTAAGCTGTCTTAACTGCCTCATGTAGGTGAATTCTCTTATACAACCTATATCTGGATACTAATCTAATAATTAGTACTTGCATTACTGCCATTTTACTAACACTAATACCCTATCTAATCTTAATATCATATCACCTAACTATTATCATACCATGAACAGTCATTTATATGCCAAACTGATGTACTCTAATTTACCTGTTACTCTGTAAGCTGCAGCACTGACCTATGCAACTGCTGTACAGCCCTCGGCTCTCCTCACATCCTTGCAAACACAGCACGGCTCCCTACCATTGTATCCACTCCTATGCTCAACCCTGTGTGACCAAAACGACGCCCTCTAGCCTCCTGCAGATAAATCCCTTAGCAGCACTCACCCTGCCCACACCTCAAATTTACTGAGAATGCCCCGCAACAGTTGCCTCCTATACTTCAGATCCACTGAGAAACCCCACAACAGTTGCCTTCCTCCACTAACACCCCATGCGAGCACTACTTCAGTCAAACTCACTGCCCCTAAACTGTAACCCCCTCCACACCCTCACTGATCAGGGAGTCCTGCCCTGCCTACATAGCACAGCCTTCAGAGAATCTTCACAACCTTCTACAAAACTCTCCTGGCTCCAACCAATTTCAGGCAAAACAGACCCACACACAAATTTGTTTGAAGACAAGACTTAACCGCATAATCCTATCATAGATACTCGCAAAATAGTCCGTAATATAATTTACTTTCTCCTCATAGCATGTCAACTATCAACCACCACCTTGCTCCTTCAAGATACTCACTCCACTAGTCCTATCCCTATCATACACAGCACAATCAGGAATAACTCTTGACTCGCCACCAATCTACATGGCCCGCACCCAAGACACAATAAGCACCGCAATAGACTAATACGTATCTATCCAACACAGCTATATCAAGCTATGTACTCTCCCCATACACCTACTCCACTAAAATGCATTCTCATCAATGCAAGATCTATAAGAAATAAGATACCAATAATTAGAGACCTAGTCGAAGACTAGAGCCCCGACATCCTCTGTGTCACTGAGACTAGGCATTCCCCCACTGACAATGTTCTAACAAACTTGCTACAAATACAGGGATTTGACCTATTCAACTGCTCCAGAGACTCCAAAAGGGGAGGTGGAGTATTCATCTGTGCAAAATAAAACTCAAAGCCACGCCCTCCCTCTCCAGTAACCTAGACGGGATGGATATGCTTAAAATTGAAAACAAGAACTTCACTCTGCTTCATTTATAGACCCCCAGCGCCTGACCACAACAACCTTAGCCCAATCCTTGAATCAGCATGCACGGCCCACCTCAGAAAACCCCATATCATCCTAGGAGATCTGAACCTCCCATCATTAAACACCTCCCATTCCACCTCCTTCCTTGATTCAATGGCTGACATGGGATTCCAACAAATCATAAACTTACCAACCCACAATAAGAAAAACACACTTGATCTTGTATTTCTACACACCTCAGCTGCAAATCATTCTAGCCACACCCCCTCCCATCAACCTCCACAGTCCCTTGGTCTGACCATTACCTTGTAACCTTCCAGATCCCACTAATGAGTCCCCTCGCCCATACACCGAGTGATCTGCCTCAAGCCAGGCGTTTCACCTATTTCAACAAAGACTCCTTCCTGGATAGCGTACTGCCCCAGCTAGCAAATGAATCACCAGACACCCAACACATTACTAAACACCTGGAACAACTCCATACAAAAAGAAACATCACCCCCCAACAAACCTACCAGACAGCGACGTAAGCAATCAGAGAAACGGTACACCCCAGAACTCACAAACCTAAAAAGACAAGAATGCTAGAAAAGAAATGGCAAATGACCAAAATACAAGAAAACAAATAACTATACCGTAGCCTACTCGATACCTATAAGGACACAATTAACAAGGCTAAAAGAGAATACCACACCAGGATCATAAATCGTGCCCTTAACCGACCAAGGGAGTTACTGATCACACTGGTTCCCGCTTACGCCTTCAACCCAAACTGGTACTACTCTATACCACACTTATGCAGTCCAATCTACTTTCTCTACCCCATACAAACACCTTCACTACCTCCACTCACCCCTGACCGCATTACCATCAATAGTCAAACACTCGCACCTTCTATGAGGCCCTCTGTTAACAGGCATAGTAGAGCACAGAGGCACCGCAAACCTAAATCAGTAAGGACGCATGTACACAAGCCCGTGCTAACCCAGTACACACACAAGCAGTCTCCACAAACATCTCATGATGCATGTAACATCATCCTCATCAATGCCAGATCAATCAGGAACAAGACCCACATCATCTACGACATAATCAATGATGAGCAGCCTGACATCCTCTGTATAACGGAAACATGGATCACGGACACCGACTCAGCAATATTAAACCAGATAATCAAACCCGGCTACAACCTATACAACTGCCCACGCACCAACAAGAGGTGGAGGAGTTCTCATCGTAGCCAAGACCAACCTGCAACTATCAAGCACATACCTGAATTCAAATATAGACATCGACTTGCTTAAAGTGGAAAACACAGCTTTATCCATCTGCCTGATATACAGATCCCCCTCGCCACACCATGAAACACTTGCCGTGGCGCTAGAAAACATCTCCTCCACGCAAATCAAGAAATTCCAAATCATCTTGGGTGACTTAAACTTAACATCCATTCCGCCTACTCACGCAACTACCTTCTTGGAAGCCATGACCCAACTAGGGTATCAACAACTAATAAATGACGCCACCCAGGACAAGGGTCATACTCTGGACATGGTCTTCACTCCCACGATTCAACAGAGCAATGAAGAGAAACCTCTGACAAGGATAACTCCAGTACCATGGTCCGACCACCATCAAATCAATATCCGGATAAAACTGCCCTCCTTACCCAAAGACGCGAAAACTCAGAGAGTGATACACCAACAAAGAAGATTCAACAAACTCAACTTGGAAAATCTTATAAGTACCATTACGGCCCACATAGAACATCGAGGTCCATGCATTCTAAATCTAACAAACAGCTGGGACAGCGGAATTCAGGCTGCAGCGCACCCAACATGGAGCACCCCCCCGAACACAACTAAACTTCGATCTGAACCCTGGTACACAGAAACGCTGACCAGAATGAAGAGGGAACTCAGAAAACTTGAAAGAAAATGGAGACAAATCAAATCCACCGAACACAAGACGGAGTACCTCAATCACCTCACAAAGTACAAAGAAGAGGTCAACTCCGTCAACACCAACCTATTAAACAAAGCTATCAATAAGCCTCATGAACTATTCGAACTAGTGAAATCACTAACCAAAACATCCCAGGCAGACCACTATGATAACGTAATCAAACCCCAAACACTGGCGGACCACTACGCAAGCAAACTTACTGCGACCACACCCTCTCACTGTTTGAACACAACATACCGGACATCCAGTGTAGAACGGGAACAGGCATGGAGCAACTTTCACAACCTTGATGATCAGCAAATTATCAACATAATCACAAACATCAATACCACCACCTCCCCGCTAGATCCCTGCCCAGCGGCCTGGGTGAAGGCGGCAAAACAAGATATTGTGCACCAACTCTCGCACATTGTGAACCAATCACTACAGCAAGGAATCATGACCGCTCAACTCAAGAAATCTATAATAAGGCCAATTCTAAAGAACAACACACTCAACAAGGATGACCCAGCATCCTACCGCCCCATCTCCAGCATATGTTTCCTAGCAAAGATTATTGAAAAGGCAGTCCTTCTACAACTACAGGATCATCTGGATGACCATGAAAACCTGGATGAGCAGCAATACGGTTTCAGACAACATCACGGGGTTGAAACGCTCTTAATAGCACTGCTTAACAACCTCCTCAAAGGCCTTGAAGACAAAAAAAAAATGTTTATACTCATTTTCATCGACATCTCTGCCGCCTTTGATACAGTCCATCATGGAATCCTCCTAAACAGGATCGAATCAATAGGAATATTGGGAACCCCCCTAAAATGGTTCTCTTCTTACATATCAAACAGAATGCCACAGGTTCAATTCAATGGCAAAAAGGCAGAAGCATTCCCTCAAACGCAAGGCATACCTCAGGGCTCGGCTCTATCTGCACTACTTTTCAACGTGTATATGCAGCCCCTCTGTGATATTTTCCAACAGCACAATATCAACTACCACATTTATGCAGATGATATTATGCTATACACACAATTGGATACCGTTAACCCTAACTATATGCAGCTTGAAACTTGCCTGAACGAGATGTTACAATGGTTACAGCAAAACATGACGATCAACCATAAGAAAACTGAGGTGATGTACATCTCCAGTAAACCTAACTTTGAACCTCCTGCAACAATCACCCTGTGTAACAATACGTACAACACTAAGAATGAAATAAAATACCTGGGGGTCACGTTTGACAGCAACCTAAAGATGGAAAAGCACCTACGCAAAACCAACAAGGCCATTTTCCACAAACTTAGAGTACTACGACCTCTACGGAGCATCATTGATCCTAACGATTTCAGGTCTGTTGCACAAGCGCTCATTATGCCACACCTAGACTACTGCAACGCCATCTTACAGGGTCTTCCAAAGAAAACCCTTAACATTCTGCAAATGGCCCAAAATGTGGCGGCTAGGATCATCATGCGAAAAAACATTTCTGGTCTTCTTACGAACGTCCTACCTCTCGGTATTAACTACAAAAACACGTTCGATGTAACACATTAAGGGAATGTACTTAAAGAATTAACTTTTCCTCTTCTGCTTGTTCACTAACGTACATTATATTAAAAATTTCTACCCGGAGGTCTCAGATTAGCACCTATTCCCTGGACAGATCGTCTGTAAAGGAATATGTGTGCTATATCACATCAACGACCTCCTCATTGGTATGTGAAACAGCTAGCGGGTATGGCAGAGACTATCAAAATTCCCCGGGCTTCTTCAAATTTATTTCTCCAAACTATAGTTTATGTAATACCCCTCTCTCATTATTAACTGCCATCCACAAAGCTGAAAATCACTTCTATAATATTCAATGATCCTTGTGCTCAATAATCCCGACGCTTCCCTTCAGCGCCTTTGAGCGTTTCTCCAATTCGGGTTCTTCAGGGGATCTATTAAGGATCCTGTGAACAAAACGAATAGAAACAAAAGATCATTCCCTACTCTTACAATAGGAAAGTTAAAACCCCACACTTCAAACCAAAACCTGAAAAGACAATGGTACTTACAAAATGCTGCCCGCATCTAATACATAGCTGTTCCTCTTTGCACAAATGTATCGTGTCTCACAATGACTAAAAAAGACGCCGCGCATGCGATCTAGAACTAACAAGTGGTATTTAAAAGTGCTTACGTCTACGTGACGGAAACTAACTCCTCCCACTATGTGGTAGCACCTAATGCCCTTACTGACTCTGATATCTATATCTATAGACAAGCTGACCACTCTATCATGGCATTCAATCCATTTGGTGTCACAGTATCCAAATTGTAAATCCATCGTTGTTCCATTTCTGAACACATCATGCCTGTATTGATCGAGCTGCATTGGCTCCCCATTGCTGCTCGGATAAAATATAAAACACTGATAACCACTTTCAAACTCATACATAACATAGCGCCATCCTTTCTCTCCACCCTGATCAGCACGCAACCACCCAATAGAGTCAGAAGAACCGTCAACTCAGACACACTCCACGTTCCAACCGATACCAGATCGGTCAAATCCAGTACTAGCCGCCGAGCATACTCATTCTCTGCCCCGACCCTATGGAACCAACTACCGCCTGAGCTACGAGCGATCAAAGACCTTATGGTTTTCAGAAAACAACTCAAGACACATCTATTTCAGTGCCAATACAATTTGATGTAAATTACCAAGGGGCTCCAAGATGCCACACAATGAAACATGGATTCTGTTATGTAAAAATGTACCTATGTAAATTCTGACTCCTCCCCTTGTCACCCGGTGAGGGTCCCCAGAGGCTGGATCCTGGATAATTCACCGGGGTTACTTCAATACTAGCAAAAGGGGACGGTTACAATGCCCTCTGGGAGTTGTAGTCCCATGTGCTGAATAAAGAAGGTGAGTCGTGGATGAATAGTAAGGCTTTCAAACAGGACTTCTAATTCCCCTTCCGGGTGGATTTTTAAAGCAGTAGGAACAAAAGGCAAAACACCATGCTTCTGCTACAAAAATCAAAAGGAACAAACGGGAACCAAAATATGCTTATCTTCAGCTGAACATGAAAGTAACACAAACAGTCCGTTCAAAACAGGTAAGTTTTCCTCACTTCAGTTTGCTTATACTTTAACAGCCTCTTCAACACAACGAAGTAATGTCATCCGACATAATTAAAGTACAGTCCATGCATGTATCTGATATTGTTTCCTCATAATCATTACATTGCATTTCCTCTGGTTCCTCCTCTGAATAACATTCTTCAGGGTTATAGTAAACGTTATCTTTAGGCAAACTCTGCTCTCGGTAATTACACTTCCCTTCTTCCTGGTTAAGACAGTGCAGTGAATAATTACCACCTTCTCTTGAGAGCTCCCTTTGTAAGTCACACAACTCCTTATACGTGCAGGGCAAATCATTATATTTAAAGGCTCTTCTATTAGAAGGAATTGGCCTACCTCCCAACTGCCTTTTCTCTGAGCTCCTTCGTGTGAGTGAGCTATCAGAGCACTGCTGAGACAGAGACGTTCCTCTGCCTTTCTGTCTTGGCTTTTCCTTCAGCATAAAACTTTCCCCAGGACAGACTTTCCCTCTTGTGCTGTACCTGGTTTTAGGAAGATAAAACTCCTCAGCTTCCCTGAGCCTGGCTTCTGTACCGTAGCTTCTCTTAGCTTCCTGGTAAGTTTCACAGGGCTCGTCCTTAGCTGTGCACTGCTCTCTGCAACAGCCTGCTGTGTTTCTTCCCGTGTACCTTTCAGTTCTGCTAGCTTCTGAACTCTCTCTCTCTCTCCTGTGACTCTGCTTCTCCTCTCCTGTTCTCCCTTCTCCTTTTCTTCCTTGCTAACCTCAGGTGAGCATGTTTTAACTATGCGTGTCCCTGTGCTTGGTTGGGCTCCACCCCTTCTCAGCTGCCCTTCATTTCCTAATGAATCGGGAACCTGCTTGCTGCTCGGGCGTGTTCTCCCACCATGTGATAGTGTTTGTTTTGGTTGCCTATAGCAACTCTGCTCCATGTGCTGATCTGAGCTGTCATTTTCAGATCTGTTTTCATCTGTTCTACCTATTTCCATAGGCTCCGAGGACTCTACCTCATGACACCCTTAAGCCCTATTTACTGTATGCTGTGCTTTCCCCTCAAATCAATGTGTTTATACCCTAAAGTTTCTGTCGTGATTTGACAATTTCCAATCTGTAATCAAACCGCTACTGATCGCTGGAAGTAGCGGTATACAAAAGTATGCTAGCTAAATAAATAAATAAATTTGCCATTGTCGGATCACTAACCAAAACTAGCCAAAATGAAACCGACATACGCAACATACAACTACACAGCCTTGCTGACTATTTCTCAAACAAGCTAAAAAAACAAAAACCTCAACTACACCCCCCACAACTGAATCCCCAGGAAACCCCACTTCATGGGATAGATTCCACCTAATTGACCAGAAGCACCTATTAAACATAATATCAAACATTAAAACGACTACCTCCCCTTTGGACCCATGTCCCGTATCCTGGATTAAGGCCACAAAAAACAAACTTGCCTCACACTTCCTCCACATTATAAATCAAGTCCTCCTCCTACGTATCATGTCTATTGACCTAAAAATGTCTTCCATACGCCCCGTCTTAAAGAACAAGACATTAAACGGAAACGAATCAAGCTCGTACAGACCAATAGCAAGCATTCCCTTTGTCGCCAAAATTATTGGGAAAAAAAATTCCAAATACAACTACAAGATTTCATAGATATCAATGCCCCCCTAGATGTTCAACAATATGGATTTACAGCATTGAAACCCTACTGATAACCCTATTTGGGGTTGTCTATGCCTCAGATAAGATAGTCAATCGTGCATTCTTACTAGTCTTCATAGACATCGTCTCCGCATTTTGATAATACTAACCACGATATACTCATCTCAAGACTGGCACAAATTGGTCTAGGCGGAACAGTCTTATGGCTTAAATCATATATCTCAAACCGAAAACTATGTGTCCAAATAGGTAAGGAATCCCCAGTTACCTTCCCACAAGACCAAGGAATACAACAAGGATCTGCCCTCCCAGCTCTGTTATTCAACCTATACCTTCAGCCAGTCACCAATATATTCAAAAAACACAGCATCGGATACTATATCTATGCAGACGACATTGTTGTCCCTCCCCATAGACATAAACAACTCTACCAAAGCAATATAACTGACAGCATCAGTGAAACCGAAGAATGGCTGAATGCCAACAACCTTATAAATTCAAAAAGACTGATATCCTATACATTACAAGAAATCAAAGCAACATCCTCCTTCAGTCCATCACCATTAATAATGTCATCCTCCCAGTCAAGCAAGAGGTTAAATATCTTGGTATAATTCTAGACCAATTCCTCAGCATGCTCCCTCATTTGAAACACACAACCAGAACCATTTTTTACAAGCTAAAAACCATACAACACATAAGACCATTCCTCAAAACACATGACTTAAGATCAATAGTTCAAGTCGTTATCACTCCCCACTTTAACTACTGTAACAGCCTGTTACAGGATCTACCAGCAAAAAGCTTATACATACTTCAGAAAGCTCAGAACATTTCAGTTAGAATCATTTACAAGGCTTGACTAACGGACCATATTACACCCATTCTATATGACCTCCACTGGCTCCCAGTATCAAGCCGGATAAAATACAAGTTACTGATAACAACCTTTAAGCTGATTAACAATATTGCTCCATCCTTCCTCTCAACACTTGTCCACACCCCCTCAATTACAAGATCCCGAAGAGAAAATGCATTCCATTCTCGTGATCCCCCCTCAATATTCGGAAAACAAAACAGCACGAGCTCCAGAGCCTTTACATTCACTGCCCCTAGCCTCTGGAACTCACTACCAATATCTGCTCAATCAGGGATCTACAAATATTCAGAAAAGAACTTAAAAAGTACCTTTTAATTGCATACTACAGAAAGGACAATAAGGATTCAAACTCGCAGGTGACCTAAACCCATGACATAACCTAACACAATGTTGATAATCAGCCTCTTAAATCCACGCAATGACGAATCTTACCCTCACCTGCGCACATAACTCTTGTATATAGTTAATATGTACACAGTTCTTGTCAACCTGTTCTCATGATAAAATTACCATGTAAAAAGTTTGCACTTCTGTTGTATGTAACATGTTGGTTATCTGTAAACTGCCCCTGATCTTTGGAAGGGATGGTATAGAAAAGCATAACAAATAAATAAATAAAAAAATGATACAGATGTTTAAATACTTACAGGGTACTAATGAACAAACCAAAACTTTTCAGAAGACAGGGAAATCTGTAGAACTAGAAGTCCATGAAATTAAGCTACGAGGAAATAAAGTTTCCCCAAACATTGCTTCTGAGTTTTTCAGGAAAGAGCGGTGGATGTTTGGCATGTCCTCCTGATTGAGGTGGTTGGGGCAAAAACAGTGATGGAATTCAAAACGGTATGGAACAGACACAGAGAATCTAGATAGTGGATGAATCAAAGCAATCTTAAATAACTTGTACACTTCAGAAAAATAAAGGGAGGGGGTACTTGCATGGAGCTTCGGGTACAACCCTAAGCAAAGGTATAAACGGGGTAACCTGTACAGAGTTATGGGCATAACCCTAACCAATGGTATAGATGGTGAGTAACCTGCACAGAGCAGTAGGTACAATTCTAGCAACCTCACTGGGCAGGCTAGATACCATGGTTGTCTTTATTTGCTGTTATTTACTATGTTACTATGACAGAAGTGGGACACACTAATGTAATTCGTAATATCCCTTGGAAGAGATACAGAATTATTAATTATGAGAAGATGATCATCTTCAGGAAGAGAGCAATAGTGTTGGTTATAATAACCAGCGTTGGACATATTCGGGGTAATTTTATAAGGAACCATTCCATTTATACACATAAATCATGGTCTTTTAATAGTTTATGAACATAAATGGGCACTTACATGTGTACTTTAGGTGACTGCTATTTTGACAATACATGCATTGGGCCAATCGTGTGGACTTTTTATTAAGGGCATATTCAGAGCCAGTGCAAAGTTGCACGCATAAATTTATAGAATATTGTCATTTAGGTGCACTCTTTAAAAATCTAGGCACAGGCTTTTACAATAGCCATGGGGCTGCTGTAAGTGATCGAGCTCAAATTCAATGCATGTGTTTGGTCTCTTATGCCCTATTTCATGAAGAAAATTAGGCACCTACTTTTTTGTATAAAATGGACTTAAAATTAGGCATATTCTGGATGCCTAAAACTGGGTAACCAGTTATAAAATTACCTTCATTGTGTTGCATTGGGGGTGAAATTATGAGATTTCCCCCCCCCCCCCCGAGGCCTTCATCCTCTTACCTCTCCGGTGCTCCTGCTGATTCCCATTTGGCTCTTTGTGGCTCTCAGTCAGTTTAAGCCAAGCAGTATCTATGCTCCCATGCTGTTTGTCAGTTTTGGGAAACATAGCATAGGAGTATGGGTATCATGCAGTTCAAATTCTTTGAGAGCCAAGCGGGGCCCGGAGTCATCAATAAGACTTGGTGACATCATGCATCCCATGGTAGTATGTTGGAACCCATCATCCTATGCCAGCTATGTGCCTGAATATTTGCCATGCCCAGACATACATTTATATTTGTATCTTTCTCATTATGTGATGGTTGTCGCATTTTGGAATTTTATCTGTTATGTTTGTTTTTATTGTATGTTTAACTTTTGCTGTTTTTTATTTTATTTTTTTTATCAAGCTTGTTTTCATAGGAACACACAAAAACAGGTTACCAAAATCACAGCTGTAGTATTCCCTCCTCCCCCCCCCCCCTCCAAGATGTCTGGAAGGCTCAGTCTTTCTCTAGAAAGTCCAGTAACGGTTTCCATTTTTCTGCAAACATAGTCCATTTCTTCCGATGCATAAACATCTCCATCGGCATTACCCTTGTCAATCGCTGGGTCAATTCTTTTTTTTTTAATTTTTTATATTTATGCAATTTTAGAAAATGAAACCAAGAATCTATCTTGTATAGAAATTGAGAAAGAATCAGAAGTTTAACATAGGAATAATAAAAAATGAGGAAAAGTCTATACCACAGATATTAATCACCTTGCCCACTCCAGCGTACAATAAAGGGGAGGACCACAATGAAAGAAGAAAAGATATATAATATTTCTGGAAAACAACAGTTATACTACAACCGCAATTACTCATATATCACGGAACCTCAGAGATGGAATCGCTGGTGACACCCGAGCGCTGGGCATTCAACAAGGCCAGTAGCTGCGAGGGCTTATAGAAAATATAGGAAACCGATCATACTTTAATCATGCATTTGCATGGAAACTTTATTTAAAAACAAAACAAAACAAAACAAAACAAAAAAAGGACCTCTCAGCTACTGAACCCCAGGACATAAGAAAAGAAATTCTCTATGCTGACGTTGAGTCTCCTTAGATAAATCCCGAAAAATCCAGACAGGAAGACCTCAGAACAGCAGATTCCTGTTCTTAAAGAATAATTTTAACAATCACTCTATCAGATAAAAGGGCAAAAGTAGCAAGAAGAATGGAGGGAACAACTGACTCTTCCTGAGAGCCTTCAAGCAAATCGGTTACATTTAACACAATCACTGGTTGCAAACCAACATTATCCCCTGTAACAGACCCTTTCTTTCCCGAGGGGAGATAGTAAACTTTCATCATGGGGGGGGGGATTCTGGAGGAATAGATAACAGGATAACAGGCCCGATATTGAGTTGTGCAGGCTATGCGCCTTAGTGGCGCATAGCCTGCCTGCCGACCTTCTTAACCCGTATTTTCACTTCCATGCTGATGGAAGTGAAAATCCGGACTAGCCTGCATACCCCGGCAGCCGCAGAGATTTTTCCTCACTTATCTTTAAGGCACAGAGGGCTGTGCAGGTAGCATTGAAAATCGCTTTTACCCATGTAGCCCCTTCCTACACCCTGGAATGCCCCTAACACGCCTCGATGCTATGCGGATAGCATCTGGGCACATTAGGGACTTAGCCGGGATATTCGAAGGGCACTACCCTTGTAGGTACCCTTCAAATATTCTGGATACAGTCCTTACATGGGTAACTAAGGAAGTTACCCATGTAAGGACCTTTGAATATCAAGTCCAACATCTCTAAAAGATAAGCAAGGAACATATCTGTGGTGAAACAGTCCCGACTCGGAAAATTGATCAATCTTAAGTTCGCAGCCTGCAAAGCATTCTCCAGTTGTTCCAACTTAAAATGTACATTGGCAAAGATTTATAAATCACTATGTCCCTCCAACATAGTCACCTTAGTCTTAGTCTCTGTTGCAGCTCAGAATCTGATTTCAATCTTCTGAGCATGTTCTTCTATTGCAAGCAAATTACTGTGAGTTTTTTGTGATAAAGAGGAAATCTGTGTAACCATAACTTTTCTCCCAGCCGAACAATCGCTGACCATATCTATTCCAGCCTGAAAGTTTCAGGATGCACTAATGAGAAAGCAACTAAACTTGCTATTGCTGGATTGTATCTTCCATTACTCCCAGGACTGCAGCGTCACTCTGCTGAGCAAGCAAACTTTCTGCCTGGCGATTGTGTGATGACCCCCAGGTTCTGGCACTCTTTAGCTATTCCAGGGCAGGCTGAATGCAGACCACAGTGCCTCCACGGTCCCACCCTCAATGGCAGGGATGCTCTCGCACGAGTATCTCCCAACGATGAACCACTTCGAGAAAGTTGGATGAATGCTGCCTTGGGGGACTGCTGTGAATCAGGGGAAGGAGATGAGACACCCGAGACAATTGCTGAGCCTACCGGCCCTGACAAACCCACAGCCGGACTTACCTCCCCCACACGGTCCAGTTACAGAGTCAGGCGAAGAAAATATGCATCCAATGGCCCTACAGCTGAGTCATGTCAAGGTGTTAAAGCATCAGGGGTCTGAGAGGGTATCACGCCAACTTTGGCTTTATGCTTCTTACCCATGAGGAAAATCGTCTGCTCACTAGTGTGCAACTGCCACCATATATTGGATCTGCCCTCTTCCAAAGCAATACTTCAGTCGCTGGGTCAATTCTAACATGGTGGGTGTATTTTCCTTTTTCCAATACCAAGCCACATCACATTGCACAGCAGTCACACAGGCCATAATTGGCCCCCTCCATTTCTTTGGCACTCTTTCTGGCTACATCCCCAGCAGATATAGCCGAGGGTTCAGTTCCACATCTATCCTAAATACCTTCCTAATTTACCCCTCACCTGCTCCCAGTATCCTGTGATCACATGAAATGCCCCTTAAATGTGGAAGAAATTACCCTGCTCCTCACATCTCCTCAAGCATCCATCTGGGGTAGAGGGGAACATCTTATGTAACCTCTCGGGCATATAATTCCATCTTAGGAGTACCATTATAATTATCAAAATGGATGACCCTGCCATCCTTGTACACACTTTCTCCCATTCTTTGTCATCAAATTGCCTACTTAGGTCTCTTCCCAGGCCTTCATGAACTCAAATCTTTGAATACCCCCTGGCTGTAGGTCTTGATACAAACATTTTATCCACCCACAAGTTTTAAAATAACCCAGCCATAGGGACTGAAGGGCATTATGTAATAATGTTCATAATACAATATTTTATTCTTATCCTTTAGGTTGAGTGGAGGAGTAGCCTAGTGGTTAGAGCAACTGCCTCATACCCAGAAGATCAAGGGTTTGATTCCCACTGGCACTCCTTGTGACTTTGGGCAAGTCACTTTACCCTCCATTGCCTCGGAAGAAAAGGCTGGCAATCTACTTCCAGTGATACATTGCCAAGAAAACCCAGAGGTAGCTGGGTTGCTATGAGTCAACACTGACTTGATGGCACTAAAAAAAAAAAAAAAAGGTTGTGTGATGCCTGCAAATAAGGGAAGAATATTCATTGAACATCAAAGATTTTTTTGCCTAAGTCCTCAAAGTTCTGCATCTCATGACATTGTATAAGTTTTGCAAAAGTATCTAGCCCCATATCCTCACATTTCTTGAAGATGACCTCCCTCCCTAGAATAAAATGCTGGGCATACGCTGTGGGGACACACATTGAAAATGTTGCTCTAGAGTTGACTCTTCTCAGCCCCTGCCAAATTTCCCATAGGTATTTTGTAAACGGGCTTTCTGTTTGGTGTCCTTTTATGCTCTGCTTGTTTAGCCATGGTAGGTGTGACAATTTTAAGATGAGTCAGACAGTATTGCTTCACCAGCAGTAATCTCTTCCACATCATCTCCCTCCAATCCATCACTTGCCTCAGTTGGGCTGCTACATCATAATATCTGGGACTCTCAGTCCTCCTTGTCTCTTGGTAGCATACATTAAATTCCATGCTATCCTAGGAGGCTTCCACCACCAAATAAATTCAAAGAATTCTGCTGTATACCTCTCAAAACTGCTGGAGGCACCTGTAGTGGCAGAGTTTTAAATTACGGCTCTCCAACTTAGAAAAAGATAGCTGAGGGGAGATATGATAGAGGTTATAAATGAATGAATGGAGTGGAATAGGTAAATGGAAATTGGTGGTTTACTCAAAAAGGTAGGAAGACTAGCGGACACGCAATGAAGCTACTATGTAACCCATTTAAGACTAATAAGAGAAAATATTGCTTTCACTCAGTGTGTAATTAAACGTTGGAATTCATTACCAGAGGATGTGGTAAAGGCTGTTTAGTGTAACTGGATTTAAAAAAAGGTTTGGACAAGTTCCTGGAGGAAAATTCCATAAACCATTATTATGCAGGATCAGGGAAATCTACTGCTTACCATAGGATAAGCATCATGGAGTCTGTGTACATGTGTACCTACTTGTGACCTGGATTGGCCACTGTTGGAACAGGATGCTGGGCTTGATAGACCTTGGTCTGACCCAGTATGGCATGTTCTTATTTAAATAGAGCAACCTTGGAAGAATATTCATTTGTGATACTACTACTCTTCCAAGCCATGATAAGAACATAAGATATGCCATACTGGGTCAGAACAAGGTCCATCAAGCCCAGGATCCTGTTTCCAACAGTGACCAATCTAGGTCATACGTACCTAGCAGTTTCCCCAAAAGACACAGGTTCCACAATGCTTGTACTGGGTCAAGCATTGATATCCCGGATCCCTTCTTAATAATGGTTTATGGGCCTTTCCTCCAGGAACTTGTCCAAACCTTTTTTAAACCCAGCTACACTAACAGCCTTTACTACATCCTCCGGTAACAAATTCCAGAGTTTGATTACATGTTGAGTGAAAAAATATTTTCTTTTATTAGTCTTAAATAGTTTACCTTGTAGCTTCATTGCATGTCCCCTAGTCTTTCTATATTCTGATAAGGTAAACAATCGATCTACGTTTAGCCGTTCCACTCCGTTCATTAATTTATAGACTTCTATCATATCTCCCCTCAGCCGTCTCTTTTCCAGGTTAAAGAGCCCTAACCTTTTTAGCCTTTCTTCATAGGAGTATCCTTCCATCCCCTTTACCATTTTGGTGGCTCTTTTCTGAACCTTTTCTAATATCGCTATATCCTTTTTAAGATACGGTGACCAGAATTGCACACAATATTCAAGGTGCGGTCTCACCATGGAACGATATAGAGGCATTATAATATCTTTTGTTTAATTTTCCATGCCTTTCCTTATGATACCTAGCATTCTATTTGCTCTCTTGGCCGCCGCTGCACACTGGGCCGAGGGTTTTAACATGTTATCCACAATGACGCCTAAATCTTTTTCCTGGGTGGTGGTTCCTAATGTGGAACCTTGCATCGTGTAACCATAGTTTGCTTGTTCTTCCCTAGGTGCATAACTTTGCACTTGTCCACATTAAATTTCATCTGCCATTTTGATGCCCAGTCTTCCAATTTATCAAGATCCTCTTGCAATTTTCCACAATCCTCTTGGGTTTTGACAACTTTAAATAGTTTTGTGTCATCTGCAAATTTGATAACCTCACTCGTTGTTCCACTTTCCAGGTCATTTATGAATATGTCAAAAAGCAGCAGAAGCAGCACCGATCCCTGGGGTACACCACTATTCACCTTTCTCCATTGGGAAAATTGGCCATTTAGCCCTACCCTCTGCTTTCTATCTTTTAACCAGTTCCTGATCCACAGTAGTACACTGCCTCCTAACCTATGACTCTTTAGTTTTGCGAAAAGTCTCTGATGAGGGACCTTGTCAAAGGCTTTCTGAAAGTCCAGATAGCATAGTTACTCACCTGTAACAGGTGATCTCTGGGAACAGCAGGAATTCAGTCTTCACACATGGGCATATTTCCTCCTTTCCCCTCTTCTCCATGTCTTTTTTTTCAATTGAGCCAGCAATCCTGCATAGGTGAGTTTATACAACTGTGCTGTTGTACCAGTGATGTTAACCCCTAAGTAAGTAAGTGAGTGATTGACCCTCTGGAAGGCAAAATGTTCCTGGAGGCTATTGGCTACAGGTTCTTCTAGATTTATATCCAGTGTCTCTGTTTTAGCCATATTGATCTAAAATCGAGAGACTGCTCCATGCAGTTGAATCTCAAGTAAATTTGGAATTATGGTCAAAGGTTTAGTTACAAACATTTAAAATATCATCTACAAATAATGAAATCTTTTGGGTGGTCTCCCCCAATTCAAACCTGGCTATATTAGTTTGTGTCCTAATCTTCTGTGCTAGGGGCTCCATTACTATGTTTCAATGTAAAGAGAAGGGGGAAAAGAGAGCATCTTTTGTCTTGTTCCCCGTCGTAATTTAAAGGCCTCTGTATACACCCCATAGATTTTTACCATGACCTCAGGATTATTATATAGCTTCCTGATCCTTCCCATACACTTTGGGTCCTTCGCTATTTTAGTCAGTACCGCAAACATGAACTCCCAGTTAACTCTTATCAAATGCTTTTTCAGCATCAATTGCTAATAACATCATTCTCTGCTGATTCGTCTTTACCCAAATGAAGTGCTTGTTTAATATTATCCCCAGTTTGTCACCCTGTGTGAATCCAATTTGATCAGGGGAATCGCTCTGGTCTGTTTGCCAGGATCTTTGCAAAAATCGTCATATCCTTGTTTAATAGAGAGGTTGGTAGGACCCACAGCTTGCTTCCACCTGTTCCATAGATGGTGGTATTTCCTTCCCTTGTAAAAATGCATCAAAAACCCTCACCATCATGGGGGCTAGTTTTGTGGCCAAATAATTTAGAAAAGCTCCCCGATAGCCCATCAAACCCTGGGGACTTGTTAGCAGGCAACCCTTTAATGATCTGGAGCAACTCTTCCTCCACTTTGACCCCTCTAGCACCTCCATTCCCCTCAGATACTCCATCTGTTGTTGCCTAATTCCCCCTCTAGGGCATATAATTGATGATAATACTGCCCAAATTGTGCTCTGATCTCCTCATTTTTAAATAACTTATCTTTGGCCCTTTTGATTTCCTGTATGGTAGATTGTCTCTTTTTGTTTTAATTTCCTTGCCAATACAGCCCCTGTCTTATTACAAAATTCATAGTACTGTTGATTAGTCTTCTGCAAACTAAAGTTTATCATTTCTAATTGGGTCTCTGCCAATAGCACCCTGGCCTTCCCCAATTGGGTCAGTATCTTTGGATCCCCCTTTGTTTGTGAGCCTGCTCCAGCTCTTCAACTTTCCTAATAAATTCGCCTATCTCTTGCATTTTTTCCTAGCAGCCCACTGCACAAATTTCCTTTCTAGTACTGGCTTGAGGTCATCTCATAATATTCCATTGCATACTTCCTCATTATCATTACGCAGTAAATACTCATCTGTTGTCTCTTCAATGCTCTGTATTACCACCATATCCTTCAATCATTTAATCTCCAGAATGTTTGCCTTCGCTCTTGACAAGTTCCCAAGAACTCTACCCACATTGAAGCAACCTGCTCAGATCATGCTCCAGTTTTGGTTGTAACAAAAAAATCTCTTCTCAAGGGGCCAATGAATAAACACAAACAAAAACTGTTACAACCCCAACCAGTATAGCAAAAACAGAAACAAACGAAAAAATAAAAAATATGTATAAAATAATGTGAAATCAAGACAAACAAAACCTAAAACTGCTCGCCCACCAGTATAGGAGGAAAAATGTGTGATGTTTTTCATGCCAATGACTGTGCCTAGCTGTTTGGAAGCCTGCCTTAGTTTCATTTATCGGGTTGGCTGGAGGTTTTTTTTTTAAGACCACTGATGTGATTAACAGTCTGTTCATTTGTTTAGACGTTGTTGTGTCTTCTAGACAGACTTGACTCCTTTGACTTTCGTACAGGAGAACACTCCTATACTGGTGGGCGAGCAGTTTTAGGTTTTGTTTGTCTTGATTTCACATTATTTTATACATATTTTTTATTTTTTCGTTCGTTTCTGTTTTTGCTATACAGGTTGGGGTTGTAACAGTTCCAGTTTTGGTTGTAGTCATTCTTTGAACTCATTCCTGATCTTCCAATATTAGGTCTTTGCGACTATAGGTCTAGGGCAGTGATGGCTAACCTTTTTGAGCCCGAGTGCCCAAACTGCCGCACAAAACCAAAGAATTTCCTCAAAGTGCCAGCACGTCAATTAAAGCCCCATTTGCATAAGGTGCTTCATTTGCATAAATATTTGCATAATGTTACCATACACTAACTTTTAGTAAACATGCCTCTTAATGAGTATATGGATAAAGAAAGACTAAAAGGTTTCTACATTACTATAATTCAGTACCAACCGCCAGGCACATTAGGAACTACTACAAACGCTGCCCATTTAGAACCCATAGCAAACCCGCCGTATCCTAACAGCACTACCAGGACTCACAAAGCACCATACTCTACCTATCAAAAGGCAACACTGCAAATATTAAACCAATACATCTCAGAGAACAACAATACATGACCTACTGGGGAAAGAACAAGTGGCAATGTCAAATAGGAATTATATAAACAGAATACCTCAGCTCAGTTACACATGCAGAACAGACCATCACCAAACAAGGAATCACAATTTAGAAACAGGAAGACAATAATTAAACTGGGAACCCCAAAAGCCAAACTTGGAATATACAACAACACTGTAGAAATAAAACTATATATTAATTTCCTCTTGTACTAAACAAAGCGCAAAAATTAATGATGCACATTTCCCAGAGCTGACATATTCCAGTTAATAAATTCAAAATAAAGAGATATTTTTCTACCTTTTGTGCATTTTTTTTCAGTTGCAATTGTTCCAGCCACTTTCTTCTGGTTTCTCTTCGTGTATTATGCTAACTCTCCTTCTGATGTCCATTTGTCCTTTCTTCTGTCTTCTTGTTTTTTTTTCCATTCTCTCTCTACATCTGCTTTAACATACTAATCTTTCTCCTTTGGCTCTTTCCTCATTCCTATTTCATCTACTCAAAATTTACCCCTCCATCCTCAATCCCCACTTACTCTCCCAATACCCGGCCAATTGTAGATTTTTTATCCCTCCCACACAAAATATTTTTCCCCTCTCCATTTTACTCTCCCAGCCCCATCCCATTCTAATCCTCCCCCAACACCAGCTCCCTTCTAGTTCCAGCCTCACCCAGCATCCATTCCCTTCTAGTCCCTGCATCAGCCCATTTCCAGTCCTAGCAGCCCCCCAACCCAATACCAGTCCTATCCCCCCCTCATCAACCCACTTCCAGTCCTAACCCCCCATCACCCCATTTTCAGTTTAAGCCCCCCCCCTATAACCCATTACCAGTCCTAACCCCCCACTTCCAGTCAGCCCCCCATAGCCCATTGCCAGTCCTAACCCCCCCATCAGCCCACAGTCCATTACCAGTCCTAACCCCATCAGCCCACCTCAAGTCCTAACCCCTCCCCATCAGCCCATTTCTTGTCCCAGCCCCCCCATAGCCCATTATCAGTCCTAAAACCCATCAGACCCCCTCCAGTGTTAACCCCCCCTCACCACTTTTCCAGTCCTAACCCCTCCCCACCGCCCCCCTCCAGTCCTAACCCCTCCCCATCAGCCCATTAGCAGTCCTAACCCCCCCCCCCCTAGCCCATTAGCAGTCCTAACCCCCCCTCTCTAGCCCATTAGCAGTGCTAACCCCCCCCCATAGCCCATTACCAGTCCTAACCCCCATCACCCCATTTCCAGACAGCCCCCATCAGCCCACAGCCCATTAGCAGTCCTAACCCCCCCTCCTAGCCCATTAGCAGTCCTAACCCCCCCCAGCCCATTAGCAGTCCTAACCCCCCATCAACCCCATTTCCAGACAGCCCCCATCAGCCCACAGCCCATTAGCAGTCCTAACCCCCCTAGCCCATTAGCAGTCTTAACACCCCCCCTCCTCGCCCAATCGCAGTACTTACCCCCCCAGCCCTTTAGCAGTCCACACCCCCCCCCCAGCCCATTAGCAGTCCTAACCCCCCCCTCCTAGCCCATTAGCAGTCCTAACCCCCCCCAGCCCATTAGCAGTCCTAACCCCCCCCTGCCCATTAGCAGTCCTAACCCCCCATCACCCCATTTCCAGACAGCCCCCATCAGCCACAGCCCATTAGCAGTCCTAACCCCCCCTAGCCCATTAGCAGTCCTAACCCCCCCCCTCCTAGCCCATTAGCAGTCCTAACCCCCCCAGCCCATTAGCAGTCCAAACCCCCCCCCCAGCCATTAGCAGTCCTAACCCCCCTAGCCCATTAGCAGTCCTAACCCCCCTCTCTAGCCCATTAGCAGTCCTAACCCCCCCAGTCCTAACCCCCCCATAGCCATTACCAGTCCTAACCCCCATCACCCCATTTCCAGACAGCCCCCATCAGCCCACAGCCCATTAGCAGTCCTAACCCCCCCTAGCCCATTAGCAGTCCTAACCCCCCCTCCTAGCCCATTAGCAGTCCAAACCCCCCCAGCCCATTAGCAGTCCTAACCCCCCCTGCCCATTAGCAGTCCTATCCCCCCCCGCCCCGCCCATGAGCAGTCCAAACCCCCCCCTGCCCATTAGCAGTCCTAACCCCCCCCTCCTAGCCCATTAGCAGTCCAAACCCCCCCTCGCCCATTAGCAGTCCTAACCCCCCCCCCGCCCGCCCATTAGCAGTCCTAACCCCCCCCCAGCCCATTAGCAGTCCTAACCCCCCCCCCCCCCCCCCCGCCCATTAGCAGTCCTAACCCCCCCATCCCCCCAGTTCCAGTCCTAACCCCCCCCCCCCCCCAGCCCATTACCAGTCCTAAACCCCCCCCCCCCCAGCCCATTAGCAGTCCTAACCCCCCCACCCCGGCAAATTTAAAAACAGAAAAAGCGGGCTCTGGCTGCTGCCGCGGACGCGGCAGCATGCAGTGTCCCGCGGGGCCCCCACCGCCCGCTAAGCCCCTCTGCAAGGGCTTTCAGATTCGCGAGGGAGACAGCGTCTCCCTCGCGTCTCTTGTTAAGCCCGCAGGGGCTAATGGGAAATTTCCCAACAGTCCCTCGCGTCTAAAGGGGCTGATGGGAAATTTCCCATTAACCCCTACGGGCTTAACAGAGACGCGAGGGAGACGCTGTCTCCCACGCGAATCTGAAAGCCCTTGCAGAGGGGCTTAGCGGGCGGAGGGGGCCCCGCGGGACACTGCATGCTGCCGCGTCCGCGGCAGCAGCCAGAGCCCGCTTTTTCTTTTTTTGCGGACCTTCACGCGTGCCAGCTGCAAGGCCTTCGCGTGCCACAGCTGGCACGCGTGCCATAGGTTCGCCATCGCTGGTCTAGGGAATTATACATGAAATCTTTTCTCTGAAGATTAGGCAGTCTCCACATTTTCACCAAAGAATAGCGCTTCATCAGTTCCTTTAGCCCTGCCTCTTTTCCTCATTCCCTCCCTCAGCCCTATTTTAATTTGGTTTAAGAACTATATTAAAATTCCCCCCTCCCATTAGCAAAGCTTCTCACACCCACTCTTCCAGCCACCCTGCTAATGCTGACCAGAACAAATTCTGGCCTTCGTTTGGCTCATACACATTTAAAATGTGACCTTTTGCCCAGAAAGCCCCCACCCCCCTAGTAGCACCCGACCCTCTTTATCCCTCTCTATCTTCTGCACCTGGAACAGGACATCATCCCTGTTAAGTATTGTAACCCCTTCATTTTTCTTTTGGTCACCCTTAGAACTAAAATAGTGCTCTGAATATGTCTGATTAGTTAATAGCCTATCATGCTTTACCAATAAGTGGTTCTCCTGTATGAACACCACTTGTAAATGCTATCTCATCGATTTCCAATATAAGAGCCTCTGCTTCTGCAGAGTTCAGGTCTCTACTATTTAATATTCCTGCCTTCAACCCAGTAGCCATGCTATTTCTTGTTTGTTTCCACTACCCTGAACCTTCCCTTCCATCTTCCGTATACCTAGCAGACCTCTTCTCTGCCTTTCATTCCCTTGAGGAAGGACCTCGAGTGAGTGCCTGACACATGGTTCCCCTCCTCCTATTACATTATGCCCCCGTTCATCATCCTTCACTTACACAAACCCACCCTCACTCATTCCTCATGCTTGTGCAACCTCTTGCATATAAATCATCCCTAAGCATTTAAACAAACTTTTTCATAACCCATAACCATCTCAACTTAATGTCTTTCTGGTTAAAGCCCCCAAAGAGCAAACCTTTGCTCCTTGTAATTATGAGCAGACTAGCAAGGCATCACCCTACTTAATGCAAGCTCTTTCTCAAGTCCATATGTTCGTAATCTCTACTGCTTTTCCCCACCGGGCTTGCACTCCCGTTTGAGAAGCGGTGTAACCTCTGGCCCTTTGCCGGAAATCGTTGCCATTGAGTTTGCTCAAATACCATTTTCCTCTTCTTCGCCTGTGCGGTGTGTTGTTCTCCCTTCTCCGCACGTGGCACTGGAGGCTGGCTGAGGGAGGGCTCAAAGGAGGCGCGTGGCTGGCACTAGCAAGCAGGCAGGCACAAGAGCAGAGAGAGGCTGGCTAGCTGGCTGCCCCTCCCTTTTATTTCCCTTTTTAGCCTGTGTCATGTGAGAGGAGTGAGGACTCAGAGCAGAGATTCAGAAGTGACATCACGAGTCTCGGAATTACCTGGAAATTGCAGAATGCCAGTAGATCGGCGGCGCGGCCTTAAACTCAAGGTTTAATGTGAAAACCCAGGAACTCCGGAATTTTTGTGCGCTCCATTGTAAGTTGTGTGCGCTCGCTCGGCGAGGTGTGTGCGCGCGCACAGCTTAGAGGGAACAGTGCTCAGCGGGAATACATTTGATTTCAATTTCTCCAGTTTTTTTGTGCACTGATATTCCTCCTTACTTTGTGTTACCATATTTAAAGAACACACTCTGTTAAGAAGTTTGGAGAGTGCTCAAATTTGTTCAACTTTCCAACACTCCGATGGGAACCTAGAAGTTAGGCAGCCTTCTTGCCTCGTGACATCACTTCCTCTCTTTTGCTGGTTTGTAAATGTTGCATTATTCCCTTTCCTTACATTAAAAAAAATTGTTAATCATGTCTTAAAACAATTACATGGAAAAAAACTAAAAACAGTATGAGAAATTAAACAAAAAGGTTTCCAATGCATACTCCTGTTTAATATTGTGCGACACAGTAGAATAACAATATTGATAGTAATCAGACAAAATGCAAATAATAATAGTGTTAACTCTATTGATAGCAATATCTGGGTGACAGAGAATACCATTATGTATGATACCACTGGATGCAGCGTCACTATTCTGCTCCCTTGTGTTTCTGTACAATAGGCGAGGCATCTCCCCCGAACTGCAGAGATTTTTCCTACAGACACTATGGCAACATGGCGGGGGTCCCAAGGCCAAAGTGACACAACCCCCTTCCTCACCCAGGCCGATGACACAGAGGAGGCAGAATCGGGAAGGGAACCATACTTGGGGGAGTATGCTGGGACCCCTCGATCCCAGGGGGATGGAGACACGGAACAGGCGCAGGTTGAGATTGTCACAGGAATTACCTTCACACGCTCGGTGGCAATTGTGGTGGTTCTCTTCTTCATTAATCTGCTCAACTATATGGACAGATTCACAGTGGCAGGTAAGAGAAAGAAGGGGGAAGAAAGATGGGTTGTGCAGTGGAAAAGGAAGCAGAGAAGACACAAAACTGGAATTCAAGTTTGAACAATTTTGTCTTATGAGTTAAAGGGTGAGAGATATGTGGAAGGGAAGATTAGATTGCCCTGGAGAAGAAGCTGGGGGGGGGGGCGGACTGTGAGAGACTCTAGTCTAGATAGAATGGAAAAAGAAGCTGGCATAAATGTTAGCATTGCTAAAGTTATCCTGTAATTCAGAGGTACTACCTGGGGACAGACTGAGTAAAGAATACAATCCCACTGCTTTTTGTGCCCTGCAGGGGTCCTGCCAGATATTGAACTATTTTTTGATATTGAGGACAGCGCTTCTGGTTTATTACAAACAGGTAATATGTCATTCTAGTCATATGTAATGACCTAGCTCATATTAGATTTAATTATTGTTCTTTATCTTGTGATGTACCATTGACTTGACTTCCTTACTCACTCATTTTATCCAATCTTATTTCTGTTCTTTTTCTTATCTTCTGCTTTCACCTCTTTGCCTAATCCTTCCAACTCATCTCTATTTTTCCCTCTTTTCCACCTCCTGCCTTTTCTTTCCCTCTTACGGCTATCTCCTCCCTTCCCTGATATTGTTATCCTCTCCATCCCTTCAGTATTTATATGCAGTTATATGGTACTTGCTCCCATCTTTGGCTATCTGGGAGACCGCTACAACCGGAAGTACATCATGTGCTGTGGGATCTTCTTCTGGGCTGTGGTGACACTCTGCAGCTCCTTCATACCCAAGGAGGTAATGGCATTTCACCACATGCTCAGAGATACTTCACATTGGCATTGGCATTGGGATTTTTACCACATCATAGGAGTCTTCATAGAGGTTGGGAAGTTTGCCTGAATGACCTGGTCTAAATTAGTGGGCTAAGAGTCAATGGCAAATTTCTTGGGTTTGAGGTGTCTTGCTTCATCTTCAGTGTATTTCAGTTAGTACTGAGTGTGGGACCATGACTCTGGTAGTGATGGGAAGAGCTAACCCTCCATTCTTCTAGGAGCATGTCTAAGACGTAAAGAGTAACGGCGACTTGTTTCTTGGGGAGGAGAGTGCATGAGAGCCCCAACATTGCACCTCTAACACTCGTTGGGGTGTTTAGCATGGAGATGGTGTTGTTGTGACCTGCTTGTGTGTCTGTCTCCATTCATCCATCGCTGTAGCTCTTCTGGCTCCTGCTGCTGACTCGGGGACTCGTGGGTGTTGGTGAAGCCAGTTATTCTACCATTGCCCCCACCATCATCGCTGACCTCTTTGTCTTGGACCTGCGCAGCCGCATGCTTTCAATCTTCTACTTTGCAATCCCTGTGGGCAGGTGAGGCAGCAGTGTCCAAATGGCAAGAAAAGGGTCATTGGTATATCGCTGTCTGCAGATATGATGAGGCTGTAGTACTGGGGAAAGCTCAGATTGAAGGTGGTGTTTGTTTAACCGATGAGACCGTAGTATTGGGCATAGCCTGGCCATGGTAGTAAGAATATGATCTCATGACTGAAGTGAATGTCTTTCTGATTGCTACTCTCTTTGCTGCCCCCTCTTCTCCCTCCCATTTGGTTTCAGTGGCCTGGGGTATATTGTGGGGTCACAGGTGAAGAATGCTGCAGGTGGTGATTGGCACTGGTCATTAAGGGTGAGTATCTTCCTCTTGTTATAGTTGTTCCTGGGTTTTGAGTTCTCTGACTAATGCAATGTGAGATGTCGTGTAAGATTAAATCAGAGTGGGGAAAAGGAATCATTTGTGTCCGTGCAGCAATTTCCTGTGGTACAGAGCCAGTGCAGGGGATATTATGGTGCACCCTGGGAATACTTTAGCGTAGTGCAGAGGTTTCTTTGTGGTCCAATAGGATTGCCTGAGATTATTGCACAGGGTTGCTGTAGTGCACCATCTTACTGTTACCGGGTCACTGCATGGGATTGCTCTTATGCACTCTTTGCTTGATATCATGACATGAGGTTACTTTGACAAACCATAGGATTACTTGAGACAGTACATGTGTTATTTGTGGCGCAACATGGCATTCTCTCAGAGCTGACTTATATATTGTCAGGTGCTTATTCTAATGTTGTTTCAGACTATTACTTGCTCTTGTCAAACAGTGGTATCTCCTTTTGGGCAGGTGACACCAGGCTTGGGCTTACTGGCAGTGCTGCTGCTGCTTTTCATCGTGAAGGAGCCTCCACGGGGTGCTGTGGAGAGGAGGACAGACAGGCCTCTTGTGAATACATCCTGGTGGTCTGATGTCAGAGCGCTAAGCAAGAAGTGAGTAATGATTTTTTTTTCTGGAAAGAATAGATGGGCTAGGGTGATCCAAAGAAACGACAATGGAGAGCAGCTTAAAAGATGTGCATTAGAGGAGAGGGAGAAGCAATCTGATCCAACAGCTGCAGACGCCGTTTTCTCCAAGGACAACTACTGTGTTAATTTTTTCAGCTACTCTGCCATTATACCTCAACAAACAATATGAACCAGAGAATGATGCAGAGTTATGAGCTACATCAGGACGTGCTGTGATTTCCCACAGAGGTTGCTGAGTGTATGGACTAGTCTTTTTCCTGAAAGCTCTCGGATTTATCATTGGATAGCCACACACTTACTGCTCTTTCATATAGGATTCTGTTTTTCTGCGGGAACAAGTAGGAAGTCAGTCCTTGCATATGGGTGATGTTGGCATCGGCAGAGACCTTGCAGAAGCATTCCCTCAGCTTTCAAAGAAAGCCTTTGGGAGATGTCACCATGCATACATGATCCACTTCCCGCCCAAGGGTGCCATCTTGCTTAGTCCTTTTTTCCGCTGAGCCTTTCAGATGTCTGTCCCCCCTGGAAAAAGTTGATTTTTTTCTTGACCTGAGTTTTTTTTTTTATACTCTCTCGAGTTGTGCACCGGTTTTCTTACCGCCACCCGAGCTTCTGCTTCGGTATCGAGCCTCGGGTCCCTTTTTCCTTTTTTTTTCCCCTTTTGGCGCCTTTGCGCCCTTTTTCCCCTAACTGGCAGCAACGCGGGTCTTGGACCTCATAGGGGTTATTTTTTCCCCCATGGCTACCAGTGGGTTCAAGAAGTGTGATCGGTGTTCTAAAATCATGTCCCTTACTGACACACATGACTGCTGCCTTCGTTGCTTGGGGTTGGACCATGACCCCGCAGCATGCGGCCTTTGTAAAAAGATGTCCACCAAGGCCCTCCAGAGCCTCCAGCAGCAGCACAGCAAGCTTTTTTCCCAGAGTCCCCGGTTGCTCCGGAGGCCAAGGCCTCCTCTGGAGCAGCGGAGTCTCGGGCAGCCTCACGGACCCCGAACAACGCCGCAGCTCTTCAGAAAGGGGTCTCCCTTGAGAGAACACAAGAAGAAGAAAATTTCAAAGACAGCATCCCTGAATGGTTTCGACAGGCCGTGTAAGCCCCAAGCGAGGTCTTGCAGTCCTAGACTCTCGTCAGAGGGATTGGAGAGGGAGCGGCCCACCAAGGTTCCCTGCAAGGACTTGTCTTTGGACCAGCCTCAGGTCGCCAGCACCTATCCTGGGGGGAATTTTCGTTGGGCCATGCTGATGGCTCCGGAGCCTTCTGGACTCAAATCCAGAATGGTGGCTCTGGAGCGCAGTCTTTCTGCCTTCATGAACCAGCAGCGGGTACTGTTGTCCAGTACCACCAATTCCTCCACCCAGACCTTCGGGCCATCCCCGGAGGCTGAGCCTATCCTTGAGGCCATTTGGCCCCGAGTTGATCCTTAGCCGAGCTCTCGATCCGGTTCCCGTTCCATGGGACTGAGGTCCTCCCCAGCTAGTGCACCTGGTGCCAGTTGTGGGCCCAGGCCCAGAACACGTGAGCCATCCTTCCCTCGAGTCTTCGATGGATTATTCCGAGTGGGAGACTGAGGACAAGGAGTCGCCGGACACCTGTCGTGTCTCTTCTGACTCCCCTCCTTTGGAGCCCTGGCATCTGTCCTCACCCGAGGACATGGCTTTCCTCAACTTCGTGAGGGACATTTCCAAGGCCCTGGCCTTCCCTATAGAGTCAGAGGAGGACCCTCGGATGGAGGAGCTAGAAATCCTCCAATGTGAGACCCCTCCTAGGGAATTGCTTACGGTACCCATCTCACCGATCCTGTAACGGCGAATGCTCTATATGTGGGAGACGCCAGCATCGGTGCCAGCGGTGAGCAAGCGACTCGACTTGATGTACCAAGTTCGCCAGAGCCCGGGCTTCCAGAAAGCATAGCTACCGCATAACTCCATGGTGGTGGAGTCAGCCATGCATTGAAGAGTCAAAAGATGCACTCCTCGGTGCCCCCTGGTAGGGAGGCTCACTCCTTGGATGCCCTTGGCAGAAATTGCTACCAAGGCTCGAAGCTCATCAGCTAGATCCAGGCCTACCAGCTGTACATGGAATGTACCTGAGAGACCTGGCGAAGGTGCTCGCCGTGTTCTCAACTGGTCTCTCTGAAGAACCCCTGCAGTATGTTCAGGTTTTTTTAAATTGACTGACTGTTAAAGTCTGTGGAAAATTCTATAAAATATTAAGCACATGATTCTCTCTCGTATTGTGCTATTAATCCTCTCCGGTTGTCTCTTCCCTGTTTTGTATTGACACTCTCTCTGACATTAATCTCTGTCTGTTTTTGACATTAAGCTCTTAATTTCTTTTCCCTGAAATGAAGATTGGTCTTTATCCAAGTTAAATATTCCTCATTGTCCCTGCCAGGTCAGTCCAGACCAGCTTTTCCTCCAATAGCTGAAGACAGAGAAAAAAACTCCTGCTTTCTTGTCTCTTAGCAGTGGATTTTAGCAGGTGTGGCAAGGAGCATAAGGCATAGGCAGCAGAGGCTTGAAGGCACTGTTCCCTCTAAGCTGTGCGCGTGTGCGCGCGCACACACCTCGCCGAGCGAGCGCACATACTTTACAACAGAGCGCACAAAAATTACGGCTCTGATTCTGATAGAAAACAACACAGATGTCTTAAAATTTAAAAGTTATGATTGTAATTACTAGAAATTTCCCGCTTCATTTAGTAATCACCTATTTTCATTTAATTTGATTAAAATCAATGTGGTGTACATACTGTATTCTGACGTGTAGTCAAATTTTAAAGTATATAACTCCGAGTGTCGTTATGTGGCGCACAAAAATTTAACCTTCCTTCAAAAGCTGCACACAGCTGATATTTTATGCACACACAGCCTACAGAAAATTAGAGGGAACATTGCTTGAAGGGAGGTTTCTTTCTATCTGGGGAAGTCTGGGCTGAAGCCAGGGGAAACTCCTGAGGCAGTGGCCTTTGGTAGACCTCCTTCCCTATATTGCAGCAGTTTCAATCCCCAGGAAGGGCTGTGCTTCCTGCAAGCTTGATAAAGCTTGAACTTTTGCCCTTTTTGGGGAAAAAAATCCAAACCATGCTTTAGGCGTCAGTGTGTTTGAGATTATGTAAAGAAAGGAAGAAATACTTTGAGATGGCCAGCACCTCTGAGGTCTCTGCTCCAATGTGCTCCATAGCGGTGAATGTGCTGTGAAGTTGGTTATGTCCAAGATCTTTTAGCATGGGTGACACTGCACCTCTTGCCAGGACAAGCCCATTAGCACCATGATCAGCTCACTGTGCCCTCGCTGTGATGCTCCCTCTCCAAATGTGGACCTGGAAGTAGAAAATGAATTGCAGTTAGTGCAGCATCTGGCCTTGGAGGGGGAGAGTTGTGCTTGAGACAGGGCCGGGAAGCAGAGCTTAATGTCAGGCTCTTGGGGATTCAATCATGCAAGGTACTTAGAAGCAGGAGTTCCCTTTTTTCCTGGAGTTTATTTTAGTGATGCACAAAGCCTATTTGGCTAAAAGGCAAGTTAAGCATGACTCATTGCATGAGAAACTGAGGGAATCAGAGGTGAGAAGGCTTGTCTCTTCTGCATCCAGCGCCCCTAGCTGGATATTGGCTATGATTTATTCTGACATCTCCAACAGTGAGGGCTGGAGGAAGGTGAATTGGATCCCCTGGACAAGCAGAAATTTGGTTATTCTCCAGGAACAAGCAGGAAGTCAGTCCTCAGATATGGGTGACGTCGGCACCGATGGAGCCCTCGCAGAAGCATCAGCCCAGCTTTTAAAGAAAGCCTTTGGGAGATGCCACCACGCATGCAGGGTCCCCTTCCTGCCCAAGGGTGCCATCTTGCTCAGTCTCCTTTTTTTCCATGTTGCCCTTCAGATGCTGTCTGTCTTCCCCCGGAAAAAGTTGATTTTTTTTTCGTGCCTGAGTTTCCTACTTGGATCTGGTCTTGCACCAGTACTCTTCCCACCTGCCGTCCTCAGTTCCTCTGCATCGAGTTGGGTACTTCATTTTCTTTTTATTATAGTTTTTCTTATTTTCGGGTGTCTTCGCGCCTTTTTTCCCTGCTGGCAGCCCAGAGGGTCTTCAACCTCGCAGGGGTGCTTTTTTAAGAACATAAGATATGCCATACTGGGTCAGACCAAGATCCATCAAGCCCAGTATTCTGTTTCCAACAGTGGCCAATCTAGGCCATACGTACCTAGCAGTTTCCCCAAGAGACACAGGTTCCACAATGCTTGTATTGGTTCAAGCATTGATATCCTGGGTCCCTTCTTAATAATGGTTTATGGACCTTTCCTCCAGGAACTTGTCTAAACCTTTTTTAAACCCAGCTAAACTAACAGCCCTTACTACATCCTCCGGTAACAAATTCCAGAGTTTGATTACACGTTGAGTGAAAAAATATTTTCTTTTATTAGTCTTAAATAGTTTACCCTATAGCTTCATTGCATGTCCCCTAGTCTTTCTATATTCTGATAAGGTAAACAATCGATCTATGTTTACCCGTTCCACTCCGTTCATTAATTTATAGACTTCTACCATATCACCCCTCAGCCATCTCTTCCAGGTTAAAGAGCCCTAACCTTTTTAGCCTTTCTTCATAGGAGTATCCTTCCATCCCCTTTACCATTTTGGTGGCTCTTCTCTGAACCTTTTCTAAAATCGCTATATCCTTTTTAAGATACGGCGACCAGAATTGCACACAATATTCAAGGTGCGGTCTCACCATGGAACGATATAGAGGCATTATAATATCTTTTTGTTTATTTTCCATTCCTTTCCTTATGATACCTAGCATTCTATTTGCTCTCTTGGCCGCCGCTGCACACTGGGCCGAGGTTTTTAACATGTTATCCACAATGACGCCTAAATCTTTTTCCTGGTTGGTGGTTCCTAATGTGGAACCTTGCATCGTGTAACCATAGTTTGGGTTGTTCTTCCCTAGGTGCATAACCTTGCACTTGTCCACATTAAATTTCATCTGCCATTTTGATGCCCAGTCTTCCAATTTATCAAGATCCTCTTGCAATTTTCCACAATCCTCTTGGGTTTTAACAACTTTAAATAGTTTTGTGTCATCTGCAAATTTGATAACCTTACTCGTTATTCCACTTTCCAGGTCATTTATGAAAATGTCAAAAAGCAGCGGACCCAGCACAGATCCCTGGGGTACACCACTATTCACCTTTCTCCATTGGGAAAATTGGCCATTTAGCCCTACCCTCTGCTTTCTATCTTTTAACCAGTTCCTGATCCACAATAGTACACTGCCTCCTATCCCATGACTCTTTAGTTTTGTCAAAAGTCTCTGATGAGGGACCTTGTCAAAGGCTTTCTGAAAGTTCAGGTACACAATATCAGCCGACTCACCTTTGTCCACCTGATTATTCACTCCTTCAAAAAAACATAACAGATTAGTAAGACAAGATCTTCCTTGTCTAAAGCCATGTTGGCTGTCTCCCATTAGGTCATGACTATCTACATGCTGTGTAATTTTATTCTTTATGATGGTTTCTACCATTTTTCCCGGTACTGATGTCAGGCTCACCGGTCTGTAGTTTCCTAGATCAGCCCTGGAACCCTTTTTAAAAATTGGTGTTACATTGGCGATTCTCCAATCTTCAGGTATTAGAGATGATTTTAATGATAGTTCACAGATTACTAATAGGTCTGCAATCTCATATTTCAGTTCTTTCAACACCCTTGGATGTATACCATCCTACCCAGGTGATTTGCTACTCTTCAGTTTATCTAATAGTTGTAATACATCTTCGCGATGTATCGATATTTCCTTCAATTCTTCCACACCTTTAAATACCACTTCAGTCATGGGTAACATCCCTACATCTTCCTCAGTAAAGACTGAAGCAAAGAATTCATTCAATCTCTCCGCTATCGCCTTGTCGCCTCTTAGTGCTCCTTTAACCCCTTTATCATCTAATGGACCAACTGACTCTCTCACAGGTTTTTTGCTACGAATGTACTTGAAAGTCTTTACTTCGCGTTTTTGCTTCCGCAGCAAGCTTCTTCTCAAATTCTCCCTTTGCCTGCCTTATCAATGCCTTGCATTTGATTTGCCAGTGCTTGTGCTGTTTCCAGGTTTCGTCGTTTGGCTCTTTTTTCCATTTTCTGAAAGATGCTTTTTTGGCAACAACAGCCTCTCTGACCTCACCTTTAAACCATGCTGGCAGTTTTTTGGACTTCCTTCCACTTTTCTTAAAGCGTGGAATACAGCTCGTCTGGGCTTCCAAGATAGTATTTTTCAACAACAGCCAAGCCTGATGCACGTCTTTAACCTTTGCAACTGCTCCTTTTAGTTTTTTCTTAACTGTTTTCCTCATTTTATTATAGTCTCCCTTTCGAAAGTTAAAAGGTAGTACTGTGGATTTCCTTACTATCCCTCCTCCACTAATTAAATCAAAGGCGATCATGCTATGATCACTATTGCCAAGTGGCCCCAACAACCTTATCTCTTGCACTAGATTTGGTGTTCCACTAAGGACTAGGTCTAATATGGCTTCCCCTCTGGTCGGTTCATGAACCAGCTGCTCCAAGAAGCAGTCATTTATTTCATCTAGGAACTTTATCTCCCTAGCATGTTCTGACGTGACACTGACCCAGTCGATACCGGGGTAGTTGAAATCACCCATTATTATTACTGCACTGTAACGTTTGTTAGCTTCCTTGATTTCTTTGAGCATTTCATCATCCATTTGGTCATTCTGGCAAGGCGCTGGATAGTACACCCCCACTGCCATTGCCTTCCCCCTTTTACATGGAATTTCAATCCATATAGATTCTACAGCAGCTTTTGTTTCCTGCAAAACTTTAATCCTTTCTGACTCAATGCCATCTCTAACATAGAGAGCAACCCCTCCACCAATTTGATCAGCTCTATCATTGCGATATAGTTTGTACCCAGGTATCAGTGTCCCACTGGTTGTCCTCCTTCCACCATGTCTCTGATATTCCAATCATATCTAACCTTTCATTTAGTGCTATGTATTCTAACTCTCCATGGCTACCAGTGGCTTTAAAAAGTATGATCAGTGCTCTAAATTAATGTCTTTAATCGACACACATGAGACTGCTGCCTCCGTTGCCTCGGGCCGGACCACGACTCGGTGGCTTGTGGCCTTTGCAAACGGATGTCCAGCAAGGTCCTGAAGAGCCACCAGCAGCAGCATGATAAGTTCTTCCCCTAATCCCCTATACTGCCGAAGGCCAGGGCCCCGTCATCCCGGGAGGAACTTTCCGAGCCCGAGTGTCATCTTGGGTCCTCGGAGAGGGGGGTCTCCCTCAAAGGAGCACAGGAAGAAGAAGAAACCCTTGAAGGCAGCATCTTTGGATGGTTCCGACAAGCCGGGAACTTCCCGGGCCTGGTCCCGCAATGTGAGGTGCTGGTCCGAAGCATTGGAGAAGGAGAGACCTGTCAAGGTCCCTCGGAAGGACCCGGACCGGCCTCGGCTCCCAGACACTATCCTTGTTGAGGATTCCCCCTCAGGGGAACCGGTGCCGGGCCTGAGTCCCTCGGGGCTCACGCCAAAGGCTGCGGAGCCTTCTAGGCTGGAGTCCAGAATGGTGACCTTGCAGTGCAGTTTGTTTGTTTGTCTTCATCGGCCAGCAGCGTGCGTTGTTGTCCGGCATGTCCAATTCATCCGCCTTGACCACCGGGCACTCGACATCTAAGACGTCCCCGGAGGCCGAGCTGATCCTCGAGGTCTTGCGGCCTTGAGTTGATCCTTGGCTGAGGTCATGCTCTGCATCCCATTTGACGGGAGCTCAGTCATCCCCGGCCAGTTTGCCAGGTGTTGACCGCGGGACCTCGAGGAACTCAAAGCCCGCGGAGCAGCCCACCTATGAGTCCTTCTTGGAGTACTCTGATTGGGAGACGGAGGATGAAGAGTCTCCTGATACCCTTCGCTACCGTGACATCCCTTCCGACTCCCCACTCAAAACCTCGGAGATGTTCCCTGCCGGAGGATATGGGCTTCTTGAACTGTGTCAGACATGTCCAAAGCCTTGGCGTTCATGACTTAAGTCGGAGGAGGACCCTCGGGCTGATAATCTGGAGATCCTCCAGTTCGAGGCCCCTCCCCGGGAATAGCTCATGGTGCCCATTCCTCATATCCTGGAACAGGTCATGCTCTGCATGTGGGAGACACCGGCATCGGTGCCATTGGTGAGCAAACAGCTTGACTCGATGTATCGGGTCTGCTGGAGCCCCAGCTCCCAGAAGTCACAATTGCTGCACAATTCCATTGTGGTGGAGTTGGCCATGCGTTTGGTGAAAAGCAAGAAGACGCACTCCTTGGTACCCCCAGGTAGGGAGGTCCGCGCTTTGGATGTCCTTAGCAGGAAGTGCTAGCAGGGCTTGATGCTCATCTGCTGGGTCCAGCACTACCAGCTGTACATGGGCATGTACTTGAGAGACTTGGCGAAGGAACTCACCGGGTTCTCGGCTGGTCTCTCCAAGGAACCTTTGCAATGGTTCAAGAGTCTGTTCAAGGCCTTTCGTGAGTGCTCCATTATGTCTCGAGTAGCCTATGACGGGTTTGAGTTGGTGGCCCAGGTATCCGTGGTGGGCATCGGTGCGTGCCGCCAGGCTTGGCTCCAGTCGTCCGATCTCGAGCAGTGGGTTCAGGACAAATTGGTCAACAACGTCCCATGCTAAGGGGATAACCTCTTCGGCAAACCCATGACCGCCAAGGCCGCCGAGCTGGAGACCAAGTTCATGACGAGGACCAGGCTCTCCAAGATGGCCGCTGCCCCTCCCCAATGAAAGGGCTCAGGTAAAAAGCCCTTTTACCCAAGGAAGGGAGCTGCTTACTGAAACTACCCGCCTTACCAGGCCTCCCTGGCTTTCCAATAGGGTCAGCAGACTAATGGACACGGGCATGGCCCGTGTAAACAGAAGGCTCCAAAACCCCAGCTCTGGCTCAGCCAGGGGGGAGCTTTTGACTCCCCGAGCATAGCCCCTCTACCCCACAGAGATCGGCAGCCTGCAGGGAGATGCCTCACACTCTATGCCCAGAGGTGGGTGGCTATCACCACCGACTCCTGGGCACTGAAGGTAGTGGGGGAGGGTTACCTCCTCCATCTGACTCAGACACCTCCCCCTTATTTCCCGGGAGAGGTCCTCAGGTCTCCCCTCCACCGGAACCTTCTCCTGAAGGAGTTGGCAGGTCTTCTCGAGGACAGAGCGGTGGAACCAGTGCCCCACCACCTCATGGGCAGAGGGTTCTACTCCAGATACTTCCTCGTCCCAAAGAGGACAGGGGGCCTAAGGCCCATCCTCGACCTGCGCAACCTCAACAAATTCCTGGTGCAGGGGAAGTTCGGGATGCTCTCCCTTGGAACATTGCTGCCATAACTCCAGCAGTGAGACTGGCTATGCGCCTTAGATTTCAAGGATGCGTATACCCACATCCTTATCCACGCCAATCCACAGGCATTACCTGCGGTTTGTGATAGGAGACAAACATTTCCAATACCGGGTGCTTCCCTTCGGCCTAGCCTCTGCCCCAAGGGTCTTCACGAAATGCCTGGCGGTTGTGGCTGCCTTCCTCAGGCTCCAGGGGGTCTTTGTATTTCTCTACTTGGAGGAATGGCTCATAAGGGGAGGCACAGCCTCCGAGGTCCTGCAGGCCACAGCACGTACCATCCAGGTTCTGCGGCACTTGGGCTTTGTCATAAATTATCCCAAGTCCCACCTCCTGGTGCAATGCCTGGAGTTGATTGGGGCGAAGCTCGACACCCTCCAGGCCAAGGCCTTCTTGCACAAGGACCGGGCCAACCGTCTTAGGACTCTAGTTCGATACATATGGCACAGCCCCTCAGTGCCTGCCCGGCACCCCCTGCGCCTCCTCGGCCACATGTCCTCCACAGTTCACGTCACCCCAGACGCTCGCCTCCAAATGAGGGTACCTGGTCGCAAGCTGAGAGCGCCCAACAGCAACCTCCTGGAGCTCTGAGCGATACATCTCGCACTAAAGGTTTTTTTTCACCACCTGTGCCACCAGCCAGTCGAAGTCCAGATGGACAATCAGGTGGCAGTGTTCTACGTGAACAAACAAGGGGGTACAGGGTCCCGTGCCCTTTGCCAGGACACACTGGGCCTCTACTTATTCGCAATCCAACAGGTTATCCTCCTGAGGGCAGTGTACCTACCAGGCCAGGGCAACCTATTGGCCAACAGGCTCAGCAGGGTTTTCCAGCTGCACGAGTGGCGGCTGGACCCCAGGATAGCCGATCGACTTTTTCGGCTCTGGGGGGAACTGGTGATGGCCTGTTCACCAGTCCAGACAACTTTCAGTTGCCCCGTTTCTGCCCCCGGCAAGCCCACTCCAGGGTGTCAGCGGACGCCTTTCTAGTCTGATGGAGGGCCTCATGTATGCCTTCCCTCCAACGCTGCTGATTGCCATGACGTTGTTCAAGACTCTCCGCGACAGGGCCTTGCTCATCCTGATAGCTCCTCTGTGGCCCAGGCCACTGTGATTCCCGCTGCTTCTGCAATTGGTGGCAGAGGCCCCGATCCTCATGGGCACTGCCCCGGGACTCCTATCTCAGGAGGAGGGCTCTCTCCTGCACCCCAACCTGTGCTCCCTCTCACTAACAGCATGGCTGCTGAGAGGGTAATTCTTGCCCCTCTCAACCTTCTGGTTGAGGTTTGAGGACATTCTGCTGGCCTCTCGCAAGGCCTCTACTAGGAAAGCATATGCCCTCAAGTGGCGTAGGTTCTCTGTTTGGTGCACTGAACATGAGGTGGATCCCTTCTCTTGCCCGGTGGCATTGCTGCTGAAGTACCTCCTCTACCTCTCCCAAACCAGACTTAAGCCTAACTCCGTCCGAGTGCACCTTAGTGCCCTGGTGGCGCACCACCATCCGGTGGATTATAAGCCTCTCTCGGCCCATCCCCTGGTAACCCGCTTCCTTCGAGGCTTGCTCCTGTCGAAACCTCCAATTTGCCTTCCAGCACCCGGATGGGACCTCAGTGTGGTGCTAGGACAGCTGACTCGCCCACCCTTCGAGCCTCTGGCGACCTGCCACCTTCGCTACCTCTCTTGGAAGGTTGTATTCCTAGTGGCGCTCACATCCGATTGCAGAGTTAGCGAACTCCTGGCCCTTGTGGCAGAGGTGCCTTACACCAAGTTCTACAAGAAAAGAGTGGTGCTTCGCATGCACTCTCAAGTTCTTGCCGAAGGTAGTGTCGCCCTTCCACCTTAATCAGGAGGTGGGGCTTCCTACCTTCTTCCCAAGACCTCATTCCAGTTGGGCGGAGACGGTCCTTCACTCATTGGACTATAAGAGGGCCTTATCCTTCCCACATCCAGCGCACCCAAGGACACCGCAAAGCTTTTCAGCTTTTCATTTCCTTTGTCCCCACTAGGCTGGGGAAGGCGATGATCAAGCGTGCACTGTCCACTTGGGTGGCGGACTGTATCGCCTTTGCTTATAAGCAGGCTAGGCTTCTACTGGCAGGCCGTGTCACGGCGCACCGTGTCCGGGCCATGGCAGCTTCCATGGCAAACTTGCGCTCTGTCCTGCTGGTGGACATCTGCCGAGCCGCCACCTGCTCTTCAGTCCATACTTTCACAGCTCATTACTGCCTGGAGAGAGAGTCCCGACGGGACAGCGCCTTCAGCCAGACTGTGCTCCGTAACCTTTTCGGGATCTAGGGAACTCCTACCCTCCGACCCTTCTGTGTTCAGGCTACTGGAGTGCTGTTCCACTGGACACAGGGGTCCTACTGGGGTCCATGTGTTTGGACCAAAATTGCTGCTTATAGCGGCTCCCAGCTATGGGTTTTTGGTAGCCTTTAGCTGGGGAGTCCCATATGTGAGGGCTGACTTCCTGCTTGTTCCCGGAGAAAGTGTAATTACTCACCTGTAACAGGTGTTCTTCGGGGACAGCGGGAATCAGTCCTCACAGCCCTCCCTCCTCCCCTTGGAGTTGCTACTGTACCATCTTTTATCTTTTGCCGTCTTTAGCTATGTCATCTGACTTAGCAAGATGGCACCCTTGGGCGGGAAGGGGACCACACATGCGTGGTGGTATCTTCCAAAGGCTTTCTTTGAAAGCTGGGGGGATGCTTCTGTGAGAGCTCCGTCGGTGCCGACGTCACCCATATGTGAGAACTGATTCCTGCTGTTCCCGGAGAACACCTGTTACAGGTGAGTAGCTACACTTTCCATAAGAAGTAGCTGGCTGGTCTTAAAGAATAGGTCACAAAAAGCCTGAAGATTGATACTGGTGCTCCGGAGCCTCAGATTAGGAGATCTATTCTGTAGTCTGCAAGGCATAAAAAATGCTGTTAGTATTCTTTCTTTTTATGCCTCCATTCAGGAGATGATCCAAGAAATCTGGGAAGACTAGACTTTAAAGATCTCTGTACAATGCAGAAATTATACCTGCTCCTCAGAGAGCAGCAGGATTAAATTCCTGAGGGCTCCTAGTGTCGATCCTGTGGTGATAGACGTGGCCAAACACTTCATGATCCTGGTGGGAGGGGGGGCAACATTGAGAGATCCACAGGACAGCAAAGTAGATGCCTGGCCTAAACAAATTTTATGAGATAGGGGCTACATTTCTGCAAATCTTAATATGTAGTGATAATGTTTTTAGAGACCTTTTGAGGTGGTTACATTAGAGCCGTGAAGGGGAGCTCTTGGCAGATGATTCTAAGTTTGAAATGATCACGGCATTCCTGGCAGATTCCCAGTATGATCTCATCAGAGCTACCTTGAAGGTTATGTCCACCTTAATAATGGTGAGGAAGGCTGTGTGGCTAGCAGATTCAGCCTTTAAAGTATGCCTTAACAAACTTCTCTTTCAGGGGGAGTGGCTCTGGTGAAGAGCTTCAAAAATTTGGTGCCAGATTTGGTAAATCAGAAGCCACAGTGCCTTCCAGAGGGCAGGTTCTGGAACATATAAGCCGGGCAAGTTGATCTGATGCAGGTGGTAGAACTTGCGGGTGGGGAGCTCCTCCTTTTCATGGAACTAAGAGAAGGAGGCATTTGGGTCCAGGGGATGCAGGAGCTGCCAGGTAGCAGCAGTGATAGTTTTGGAGTCTGCCTTTGGCTTGCCCATTGAAGGCTATCTCACATGGTTTTATGGGGAAAGGATCCGAGTGATCAGTGACAAGTGGGTTGCGTATAGCAGCTCTGGGTATATCTCTGAGCTCCATAGGCCGGTACAAGAAAGATTTGTAAGTTCTTGTTTTTTCCTCTGAGACAGGGTGGCTCTCCGGGAGACATTGGACCAGCTTCTGCAACTCTGAGCTATTACTTCAAAATACTTTGCTGTGCCCAAGAAAGAAGGTACATTCCATCCTATTTTGGATTTAAGAGATCACTTGTTTTCTTATGGAATCCCTGCAGTTGGTTGTTCGAGCGGTTTGTCCAGGCAAATTTTGTATGTCTCTGGAACTGAAAGAAGCATATCTACACATACCGATGGGTGCCTGATTTCGAAGTCCTGGGATGTCACTGTCAGTTCTAAGCCTTGCCATTTGGACTTGGCAACCTTGCCAAGCACCACCTTCAGAGTTATGGTAGTCGTAGTGACCATCTTGCGAAAAGTGGGAATCCTAGTCCATATCTATTTGGATGACTGGTATTTCAGGGAAATGTTCAGGGAGGAGAGTGTGAATTCATTGGCAGAGGTCATTTAGATACTGGAGTAATTAGGATGGGTGGTGAACAAGAATGTGTTGACTCCCGTGGAAACACTGGATTACCTGGGAGCTCTTCAGTATGGTTTATAGCAAAGTGCTCTGCCAGATTCCAGGTACATAAAGTTGTGGGAACAGATTAAAGGACTGTTGAGGAACCTTCTACCCAGAGCTTAGGATTATTTGCAAGTCCTTGGTTCAGTGGCTGTGACTGTAGAGGTGATGGCATGGGCCAGAGCTTATAGGAGATCTCTCCAGAGATCCCTATTGTCGAGATGGAGGCCCAAGCGAAAACACTGGGGGACATGTGACAAGGGAAAGTTTGTATTGGTGATTTAGTGACCATCATTTGTCCAAGGGCACGCTGTTGGCAGAGTCCTACTGGATTGTGGTGACAGTGGATGTTACTCCCAAATCATAGGGGGAGCATTGTGCCAAGGGCAGAGAGTCCAGGGTCAGTGGACTTGTGCTGTAACACAATGCAGTTGGAGTGACTTACATAAATAGGCAAGGAGATACTAGGAACCAGTTGTTTGGAGAAGGAGACAGAGGCATTTTGGTGTGGACCGAAAGCATCTGGAGGCGTTCTCGATGAAGACTTATTGCGGGAAGCCAAAATGTTCAGGCAAATTTTCTGAGCAGGCATAAGAGTGATTTCAGTAGATGGGAACTCTTTTTCAAAGAGGCTTTCATCATGATCATTCAGAGATGGGGAATTCCTCTGATAGGCTTAATGGCCTCGGCGGAGAAAGCCATGATACTGGTATTTTTCAGCCAGAAGAGGATAGCAAGTGCCCAGGGAGTCGGTGTCTTGATTCACAAGTGGCGAATTTTTCAGGCATCTTGTACATCTTCCTGGCACTGACAGAGTAGTTCAAAAGATAGCAAAACACCCAACCTTGGTTCTTGTGGTCCCCCTCAGACTGGCTGCATGGCCGTGGCATGCAGATCTACGGTGACTTCTGGTGGGACAAAGGAAAGGTCAGGCTACAACATAAGTCACTTTGTTCAGGTGGATCAGAGAGAACTTAGAAATGACATAACTGGCATGTTGATGGGTAGTGCTTGACAGGTTAAGAGTAAACTCTGAAAGTGCTCATGACATCCTGGGCAGAGGTACATGAAATTTAGCTTCAGATATCATCTTGTAGGGTGGCCACTCGGACTTCTTTGCTTTCCTTTTCCAAGCATTTCAGACTAGATGTGCAGACTAGAGAGGAGGTTGCCTTCGGGGCAGTAGTTCTTTAGGCTGCTTTTCAGAACCATACCCATGAAGGGTTACACTTAGATACATCCCCATTAGTCTGGACAGGTCTGGGAGGGATGATAATAAAGGTGCAAGTATGTCCTAACTGATGATTGGTTTTCCTTTAGTCCCACTAAATCAGTCCACATCTTCTCCCTGTTGAAGAATTAATGAGAAACCTGGAAATGGTGTGGTAATGCTAGCAATTGGTTGTCTGTTCTGCATGCTTTAGACAAATTACAATACTGGCACGCCTGCCTGTCAGCCACATCAGCCTTTATAAAGTGGCGATTAGGAGTTTTATTTGTTTCAACCTGTGTGAGTAGGAGCTTAATCCTCCTCCCCACTTCCCATGAATCTGGACCATTCTGGTACGACTAAAGGAAAGGCAATTATCAGGTAGGACGTAATTGCACCACTTTTTTTTTTCTCTCTTGGATTTCAGCCCTTGCTTTCTTTCTGATATTAAGATTTGTCTTTCTCTCTTCTCTCCTATGTACAGCTGCAGTTTCATCTTGTCTACCTTAGGATTCACTTCAGTAGCTTTTGTCACAGGCTGTCTAGCCCTCTGGGCTCCCACCTACCTCTTTCGTTCCCGCGTGGTGCAAAATACACGGCCACCATGTCTCAGTGGGACCTGCAATTCTGATGATAGGTGAGATGACCCTATGGGAGCACGGCCAGGAGTATGCAGTGCCTTGCAAAAGTATTCATCCCCTTGGCTTTTGTCCTGTTTTGTCACATTACTTACAACCTGGAATTAACATGGAAGTTCATTTGGATGTTAGGTAATGGATCTAACAATATAGTCCAATTGGTGAAATGAAATGACAATAAAATACCTTGTGTATATATTTAAAAAAAAAGAAAAAAAAAAGTAAAAACGGAAAATTTGAGTGCATATGTATTCATTCCTTTTGCTATGAAACCCCTAAATAAGATCTGGTCCAACCAATTAACTTCAGAAGTCACATAATTAAGGTTAACCTGTGTGCAATCAGTGTCACATGATCTGTCACATGTTGCCTTTATAAATATACCTGTTCTGAAAGGTCCCTGGCTCTGCAACACCATTAAGCAAGCAACAGGAAGACCAAGGAGCACTCCAAACAGGTCAGAGACAAAGTTGTGGAGAAGTATAGATCAGGATTACATTATTAAAAATAAAAAATCCCAAATTTTGAATATCCCACGGATCACCATTAAATCCATTATAACAAAATAGAAAGAATATGGCACCACTACAAACCTGACAAGAGAAGGCCACCCACCAAAACTCAGACTGGGCAAGGAGGGCATTAATCAGAGATGCTACAAAGACATCAAGGATAACACTGAAGGAGCTGCAAAGATCCACAGCGGAGATGGAAGTATCTGTCCATAGGATCACTTTAAGCCATACATGCCACAGAGCAGCGCTTTATGGAAGAGTGGCCAGAAAAAAGCCATTGCTTAAAGTAAGAAATAAGAAAACACGTTTGGGGGATCCGCCACCTGCTGTTGTGCAAACTCAAACACATGGAAGAAGGCTCTCTGTTCAGATGAGACGAAAATTGAACTTTTTGGCCATCATGGGCAATGCCATGTGTGGCGCAAACCAAACACTTCCCATCACCCATGAACACTATCCCACAGTGAAACATGGTGGTGGCAGCATCATGCTATGAGGATGTTTTTCATTGGCAGGGACAGGAAAACTGGTCAGGGTTGAAGGAACGATGGATGGCACTAAATACAGGGCAATTCTTTAGGAAAACCTGTTTCAGTCTGCCAGAGATTTGAGACTGGGACAAAGATTCACCTTCCAGCAGGACAAGGACCCTGAACATATTGCTAAAGCTGGTTTAAAGGGAAACTTTTAAATGTCTTGGAATGGCCTAGTCAAAGCTCAGATCTCAATCCAATTGAGAATCTATGGCATGACTTGAAGATTCCTGTACACCAACGCAACCCATCTAACTTGAAGGAGTTGGAACAGTTTTGTCTTAAAGAATGGGTGAAAATTCCAGTGGCTAGATGTGTTAAGCTAATAGAGACATACCCCAAGAGACTTGCAGCTGTAATTGCTGCAAAAGATGGCTCTGCAAAGTATTGATTTTGGGGAGTGAATACATAGCACACTTCTGCTTTCAGGTTTTTTTTGTCTTAATTATTGTTTGTGTCACAATAAAGGGTATTTTGCATCTTCAAAGTTATAGGTATGTTGTGTATATCACATGGTGCTAACCCCCAAAACTCTATTTTAATTCTAGGTTGTAATGTGGCAAAACAGAACAGACACAGAGGGGATGAATACTTTTGCAATGCACTGTATATGTTATGATCCAGGCTTCTCTGAATGGATAAGTGTTTTACTGTTTGTCAGTTCTCTTTCTCCTCTTCTATTCATCTAACTCATAGTTTTTCTCTCTGCAAAGTCTGATCTTCGGAATTATTACCTGTGTGACGGGGATCCTGGGTGTTGGGACTGGAGTGGAGATCAGTAAGCGTTACCGAAAGGTGAATCCCCGTGCTGACCCGTTGGTGTGTGCCTTTGGGCTCCTCAGCTCTGCTCCTTTCCTCTTCTTTGCTGTGGTGAGCGCTAGGAAGAGCACCATTGCCACCTATGTGAGTATGAGTATAGCTCATTAGGATTGCTCAAAGAAGGAATGAATAAATGAAGGGACATGAGTCCTCTGTACTTGGGACTCTGCAAAGTGTGAGTGTATATTGAGAAAAGGATGTTCATACAGCTCACAAACACTTTAGAGTGAAGCAAATGAGGGTAATTTTGTATAATTTTCAGAATGTCTGTACAGCATTGGGTGGAACAGAAGTGCAGCTTGCAGGCACTTAATACTGAGTGTAAGTATATGACCAGGGAGGGGTGAGTGCAGTTTTGTAGAGTTTCTATAAAGCACGAGTGTCTGACAAGAGGGACATGACTGCATGTTGTAGCCAACCTGCAAAGTAAGAGTGTACAGCATAGGGGGAACGTCAGTAAAGCTCCCTGGAACTCTAACAAAAGCAGATTCAGAATCAGAGATGCATAGTACTAGGATAAGGGGGACACTTTATGAAACTAACAGCAGAATTAAAACAAATTGGAGAAAGTAGCTTTCCATTCAGCAACACAATGAACATGTGGAATTTTTTGTTTCTAGGGGATACGGTCAAGGCAATTGTCCAAACCATTTTTAAACTTCTGGGGATGAGCAGAAAGGAATGGATGTAATAGTTGGGATCTGCCAGATACTTCCAAGTGACTTGAATTGGCTACTATTGAAAACTGTGCTGTGCCTTGATGGTCTTATGGTGTGCCCTAGAATGGCACATCTTATAACTCACCAGGACCTCATAGAGGACAAGTGTGTAATGAAGCTGGCGGGCTGTTAGAATCTTACTGAGATGAAATCCTAAATAGCAGCAGAAACCCTTAGTATCACGAAGAAGCACCTGTAATGCCAGGAAACCCCCAGTATCAGCAGAGTGCCTTGTATTGCTCAGAAGCCCCGGAAACTTCCAAGACACTCCTGTAAACTCGCAAAAGTCACACCACTAAGACCTGAAACATATAGTAATAACCAGGAGCTCAAGCTTATGGCTTCTAGAATAGAACCAAGTGCCTCTGATTGTCAGCAGCTCCCAGATATAATGCAAGTTTCAAGTTTGAGCTTTATTTGATATATGCAGCCTTCTCTGCTTCCTGTTCCCTGAAGTTACACTCTTCCTCAGCAGTGTCTTTCTTGCCAGATACAGTACAGTCTCTTTCTCTTTCCAGGGATTACACCCTCCCACAGCCTCTTCTGTACAGATATAATCCATCTCTATATTGCTTTGACTTCCTCAGGTTTTCATTTTTGTGGGTGAGACCCTGCTCTCCTTGAATTGGGCCATCGTCGCAGACATCCTGTTGGTGAGTGTTTTGTGAAAGTCCTTTCATCTTTTGTGGTACACTTGGTCGCTGATAGCTCATTTCTGTGGTTTCCAGTTCTTGTCCTACTGACTCACTCACTCTCTTCCTTCCCATCTTTCTGTGACCCTAAGCTTTTGTCACATTATCACCTGATTTCTGATCTTCCCTTTGTGGGGAAATCACAAGAAAAAAAATAAGTAGGCATTGGATTTCTTTGAGAAAACAGGTATTTTTCCTCATTATTCAGGCTTCAACAGTTGCCATGGAACCAAAACAGTTTTTATTTACTTTTCCAAATGGTATTCAGATGGTTGCATATAAGGGCCAGGATTCTCTTGTTCTCCTAGGGTTGTACGTAGTTTTCAACAATCGTCCATGATTTGCTGCTTACAGCTTGGATGTAATCAGATGTGCAAGGATAATTTAGAACTGACCAGCCATTTCTTATTGACAGGCAGTCCTTTGAGAAAGTACTCAGTCAGACGGCATGGAATTAGTCTGTGGCAGTCAGGGTTCAGTGCTTTCCTCACACTTATAATGTCTGTCTGAGTCCTGAATGTAACTCGCCGTGTTTTACCAATCAATGAGCATGAACTAAATCCGAATAAATAAATATAATCAAGGAGTACCAGGTTTAGTTAGCAGGTGGTATCCAACTATGCTCAGCAGTAAATGAAGATCAGTCCTCTAGATTTCCAAACTGAATGATTGGCAACTGTTGCAGACTGGCCGGAGCAAAAGCAACCTAACTTTAAATCCTACGAAATCGGAAGCTTTTGTGGGTTAGTAGACAGACATGATGGAGTGGAGGAGTAGCCAAGTGGTTAGAGCAACTGCATAGTACCCAGAAGATCAAGGGTTCGATTCCCACTGGCACTCCTTGTGACTTTGGGCAAGTCACTATCTCCAGGAACAAGCAGGGAATGAGTCTTCACATATGGGTATCGTCGGTACCGACGGAGCCTGCGCGGGAACGCTCCCCAGCGTCCAATAGGAAAGCTTTTGGGAGCATCCCACAGCGCCTGTGCGCTGCCTTCCCGCCTTTCCTAACTGCCTCTCTCCAGTTCTTCTTTTCCGCGGAGCCAGCAGGTCGTGTTTCCTGTCACCGCTGAAGAATTTCTTATTTTCTTTTATTTTTCTTTAGTCGCGTGTCTGCCTTCTCGATTCCGCACCGGTACCACCGGTCTTTTTTCTTTCTTTAAAAAAAAAACAAAACAAAACTACTACTATTTTCAGTGCATTTTTTCTTCTGGGGCCTTAGGCCTACAGATATATTTTCCTCATGGAAAAACCCACCTCCGGGTTTAAAAAATGCACGAAGTGCAGTAGTACTATTTCTGTCAATGACACCCATGACTGGTGTCTAAAATGTTTAGGTCCTGACCACTCCATTGCGGATTGTGAGTCCTGTTCCATGATGTCTGAGAGGGTTACAAAATCGGGCAGCCAAGCTCAGTACCCTGTTTCCCTCCGATGCAGCTTCTGTGGCATCGACGTCTTCCAGGGCTGCTTCTTCATCCCATGGATCTTAGGTAACCAAACTTAAATCTGGCCGGTCCTCAAAGAGTTCATCTCCCTCTAAGTATCGAGATGCCCCCGGGCTTACTCTTGAGGAATCCACACCGGCAAAATTACCCCGGCGGGAGGCTCCGGTTTCCAGAGCTCTACCTATGGGGTCACAGGTTGACATCGATGGCTCGGCCTCGACCGATCACCTGTTAAAATGTTCTGGGGTACCGGCGGTTACCACCGGTACCGACATCCAGACATTGGTGGCGTCAATGGATCAGAATATTCTGACCATGCAGCGTGCCATCACGGCATTCATACAAGCTGCGACACCTACGGTACCGCAACAAACCCCGTTGTCGGTACCGATTCCGGTACCGGTTCCGATACCAGTACCGCTTGCATCGACATCAGCATCGACGGCAGCGGTACGCTATCCAGTGATGCCTATCAGCACCGACTCGGTACCGATTACTCCCGATGTCGATACCTCCCGGTACGCGTATCGGGCTCTGCGAGAGCATCCAGACAGTCGATACTTCGATTCCTCTGAAGACTCTGATACTTCAGAGGTCTCAATTGAAGCATCGGGGATCTTTCCTCAGGAACCCTCTTCTTCAAAGAGGAGAATGTCTCCTCCTGAAGACTTGTCTTTTCAGGACTTCATTAGGGAGGTGGCCAAAGGCCTGTCCATCTCAGTGACCTCTGAAACTGAACCTAAAGCCAAAAAATTAGATATCCTTCAATATCCTAAGGCTCCTAAAGAGGCAGCCACCTTACCAATACATGAGATCCTTTATGATCACATGTTAGGCATATGGGAGACTCCTCTTTCCACCTCCCCTCATTCTAGAAGGTTGGACACCATGTATCGTGTTCCTCCTTGTCCTGGGTTTCATAAGACTCAGCTTCCTCACCACTCCATTGTGGTAGAGTCTGCTATGAAAAAGATCAAGAGTACAAAAAGGCACTCCTCTGCTCCTCCAGGAAGAGAATGCAGAACCCTAGATGCCTTTGGCAGGAAAATCTTCCAGGCCAGTATGCTTGTAGCCAGAATCAACTCCTATAGTCTCTATATGGGGATGTTTCTAAAAGAAGTTACAGATCATCTGCAAACCTTATCTCCTTTTATGTCAGAAGATAAGAGAGAAGAATATATCACCTGGCTTAAACATGCACAGGATGTATCCAAGTTTTCCAACCGTGCAGCCTTTGACTCTCTTGAGGGGGCCAGTAGAGCCTCGGCTATTGCCATAGGTGCACACAGAGTTGCTTGGTTGCAAGCCTCTGATTTGGAATCCTGGGTACAGGATGGTCTAGGTAACCTCCTCTGTACAGGGGAAAACCTGTTTGGCAAAGATTGGCAAGCAAAGGCCAACCAGATGGATGCTGAAAATTCTGCTTTAGATAGACTTTCAAAGTCTACTACTGCTCCTTTTAAAAAGAGGTTGTTCAAAAAGGGATCTTTCCCAAAGAAAGGGAAATTTTCTTCAGGTTATGGTCAGGCCTCTTCTCAAGGTCGTTTTGCTACAAAGAGACAGCAACAACCAAAACGGGCCAAAACTCAGGCTGCGAGGACTGCTATGGCCCAACAGCCTCAGCCTCCTCAGGGCCTTTGACTTTCCACTAGAGAACTTAGCCTTTCTGGCTCTAGAACATCCAGAGCCTCTCACCATCCCAGGAAGGTTAGCTCACTTTTCTCCCAGATGGGAACAAATCACAGCAGAGCAATGGACCCTCTCCATCATAAGGGATGGGTACAAGCTTCATTTCTTAAACCTTCCTCCTCACACTATGGTAAAACAGTTCAATTCTCCAACATCTCTCCTCAACCTTCTAGGTCAAGAGATTGCTACCCTTCTTGCCCAAGGGGCAATAGAAGAAGTACCCCTTCTTCAACAGGGCTCAGGGATCTACTCCCCCTATTTTCTCATTCCAAAGAAAACGGGGGGCTACAGACCCATATTAGATTTCAGAGAATTGAACAAGTTTCTATGCAAGGAGAAATTCAAGATGACTTCTCTCGGAAATCTCCTTCCATACCTCCAGAGTCAGGACTGGCTTTGTTCTCTAGATCTCAAGGATGCGTACACCCATGTTCTCATCCATCCAACACACAGAAGGTTCCTTTTCCAAGGAAAGCACTACCAATACAAGGTGCTTCCTTTCGGTCTGGCCTCTGCTCCAAGAGTGTTCACAAAATGCATGGCAGTAGTAGCTGCATTCCTGCGCACTCTAGGAATATTCGTATTCCCATATCTGGACGACTGGCTCATCTGAGCTCCATCCCAGTCAGAGGCCCAGACTTCCCTAGCCTGCACAAGCCGTATTCTTCAGTATCTGGGACTGATAATCAACATTCCAAAATCCCATCTCACCCCTACTCAGTCTCTAGAGTTCATAGGGGCCTTACTGGATACCACAACTGCAAGGGCCTATCTTCCCCAGGCCCGTTGCCTACGCTTGGTGCAGTTAGCCTCCCAGATTCAGTTAAAATCCCATTTAACTGCTCGAGAGATGTTGCAACTCTTAAGCCACATGGCGTCGACGGTGCATGTGGTTCCTTATGCTCGCCTTCACATGAGGGCAGCTCAGTGGACTCTATCCACCCAATGGACCCAGGCCTCAGGTTGCCTGTCAGACAAAATAGCAACCTCCAGTCGCCTCTTTTGGTCCCTCCACTGGTGGAAGTCCACTCAAAATCTGTTGCTGGGGTCCCCCTTTCAACAGGTGTTACCCCAAGCAACCCTTACAACAGATGCCTCTCCAAAGGGTTGGGGAGCTCATCTACAAGATCTCTCCACCCAGGGCATCTGGTCTCCACAGGAGACATCTCTACATATCAACCTCTTGGAGCTCAGAGCAATCTTTCTAGCTCTCAGAGTCTTCCACTCCCTGCTCAGCTACAAGGCAGTCCTCATTCACACGGACAACCAGGTAGCCATGTTCTACGTGAACAAGCAGGGAGGGACTGGCTCTCTGTCGCTTTGCAACGAAGCTCTGAAATTGTGGGCCTTCGCCAGAGAGCATCAAATCCATCTCATGGCAGTGTATCTTCTAGGGGTTCAAAACTCTTGGGCAGACAGACTCAGTCGAGTTCTGCTTCCGCACGAATGGTCCCTCCATGGGGACCAGATAGCCAGGATTTTTCGGATTTGGGGTACCCCAGACATAGACCTGTTTGCAAGTCCGTGGAATGCCAAACTTCCCCGGTTTTGTTCCAGGATTCCATGTTAGGGAGCTCAGGCCAGAGATGCCTTCTTCCTTCATTGGGGGCAAGACTTCCTCTATGCCTTTCCACCTATTCCCCTCATCCCCCCTGATTTAGCCCCCCTCAATGCCTGTCTAGCTGCCGTTTCAGACTGGTTGACACACAATTGTTTGCACCTTAACTTGTCAAAAACTATAGCCATATGGTTCTCCCACGGTTACCCCTCCCCCTCCTTGGCACCATCTTTCCCCAATACACCCATTTCACTCGTCTCTTCTTTTCGATACCTTGGGGTTCTTTTTGATTCTGATCTTTCCTTCTCGACGCACATCTCTCACATCTCTAAGGTCTCTTTCTTTCACCTTCGTCAGATCCGCGCTATTCGTCCTTTCCTGTCTCCATCTGCCATAACTACACTGTCACTGACCCTCGTCATCTCCCGTATTGATTTCTCTAACTCCATTCTCTCTGGTATTTCCAAGCTGCAACTTTCACGACTCCAACGCATTCAAAACACCGCTGCCCGTCTCATCACCCACTCTTCTACTCGAGATCATATCACTCCCCTTCTCTTTCAACTTCACTGGCTCCCTATTTCCTTCCGTATCAAATTCAAACTCCTCACCTTGGTTCACAAAGCCCTCCACACCTCTACCCCTCAGTACCTGTCTGATCTCCTCCGCTTCCACACCCCCCGCCATACCCCTCGCTCTTTCCACCTCAACCGCCTAGTACTACCACCCCCTTCAAGTGCCCACCTACAGTCCACCCGATCCTCCGCCTTCTTCTTTGTTGGCCCTGCCCTATGGAACTCCCTTCCCCCACCTCTCCGTCTTGAACCCCACTACCCCACCTTCAAGCGTTCCCTTAAAACTCATTTCTTCTCTCTTGCCTTTGACCTTCCCCCTCCTGATCCCTGATCCTCTTGCCTCTCCCTCTACCCCTCAGGTTCCTGCTCTTGCTCTTCTTTCCTATCTAATTTGTAACTTCCTTTCCGACTCCTGGCCCTGTGCCTTTTGTGTGTAAATTTTTAATTGTAAACCGCTTTGCCTACCAATGAAAGGCGGTATATCAAATAAATGAATATGAATATATATGAATATGAATATCCCCAAGACTCTGTTCAAGCTCCAGAGAGACAAGGGTTCTATGATCCTCATAGCACCACTTTGGCCACGCCAAGTGTGGTACCCTCTACTTCTGCATCTTTCTCAAGCTCCCTCCCTAGACCTGGGGTCTGCTCCAGATCTCCTCTCCCAGGAGGAGGGAACCTTGTGGCACCCAAATCCTCAGTCTCTTCATCTCAGGGCCTGGTTGCTGAAGGCTTAGACCTTCAGGATTTACACCTTTCTCAGCAAGTGAAGGATATCCTTCATGCTTCCAGAAAGCCTTACACCAGACGTTCATATGCTTTTAAATGGAAAAGGTTTTCCATTTGGTGTGCAGAGAAGGGTCTCAACCCTCTTGCAATACCTTTGAATTCTTTACTAGACTATTTGCTGCATTTATCCCATGCAGGCCTTAAAACAAATTCAATCGGTCCATTTGAGTGCCATTGCAGCATCCCTTAAGCCTCTCAATGGACAACCTATTTCCTCCCATCCTCTTATAGCAAGATTCATGAGAGGCCTTCTTTTGACTAAACCTCCCATTAGACCACCTCCAGTGGCATGGGACTTGAATCTGGTTCTTGGCCAGCTTATGAAGCCACCCTTTGAACCCTTAGCCACTACCTCCTTGAAATTCCTTTCCTGGAAGGTTATTTTTCTCATTGCAGTCACCTCAGCTCGCCGTATCAGTGAGTTGCAAGCTTTAGTGGCTAATCCTCCTTATACAAGGTTCCATCATGACAAGGTAGTCCTCAGAACTAATCCACACTTTATGCCTAAAGTGGTCTCACCTTTTCATCTGAACCAGGAGGTGTATTTACCTGTCTTTTTTCCAGGACCTCATGCATCAAGTGCAGAGAGGAATCTTTATACCCTGGATTGTAAAAGAGCACTCGCTTTCACTTACAAAGGACACAGCAACATAGAAAGTCCTCTCAACTTTTTGTTGCTTTTGATCCTTCTCATTTAGGACTTCCAGTCTCTAAGAGAACTCTATCCAATTGGATTGCTCAGTGTATTTCCTTCGCCTACCAGAGTAAGAACCTTTCTCTGGAGGGCCATGTCACAGCTCACAATGTGAGAGCCATGGCAACCTCTATGGCTCATCTAAACTCTGTGTCCATCGACCAAATCTGTCGAGCGGCCACCTGGGCATCGGTTCATACCTTCGCAGCCCATTACTGCTTGGACAAGGACTCCCGCCGGGATGCCTTGTTTGGTCAGGCTGTTCTCAAACACTTGTTCCATACCTAATCAACTCCTACCTTCCATCCCTGACTGGATGCCTGAGATTCATGGGTGGAAGTGGAGCCCTTCCCAGGGACTCACAATTTGGGTGATTCCCCCAGGCATCTCTAGCTGGGGAGTCCCCATATGTGAAGACTCATTCCTGCTTGTTCCTGGAGATATCACCTGTTACAGGTAAGTAACTGTGCTCTCTGGGAACAGCAGGAATAAGTCTTCACAACCCACCCACCTCCCCTAGGAGTTGTATCTCTCTATCTATCTTTCCTTTCCTCTCTCTCTCTTTGTCTCAGCTTTAAAACTCGAACTGGAGAGAGGCAGTTAGGAAAGGCGGGAAGGCAGCGCGCAGGCGCTGTGGGATGCTCCCAAAAACGTTCCTATTGGACGCTGGGGAGCGTTCCCGCGCAGGCTCCATCGGTACCGACGATACCCATATGTGAAGACTTATTCCTGCTGTTCCCAGAGATCACCTGTTACAGGTAAGTAACTGTGCTTTACCCTCCATTGCCTCGGAAGAAAAGGCTGGCAATCTACTTCCGGTGATACATTGCCAAGAAAACCCAGAGGTAGCTGGGTCGCTGTGAGTCAACACTGACTCGATGGCACTAAAAAAAAAAAAAAAAAAAAAGACAGACAGACATGAAAGAGTTACTCCTCTTACATGAGGAATTAGTTGGAAGCCAAGTAGGACTGTTAGAAGCTTAGATGTTCATGTAGATCCTGGTCTGTCAATAAAAAGAATATCCCTGCAGTGCTGTACACCTCTTTTTCAAACTTGCACATGGCACATTAAATCCTTCTTTTCCTTGAAAGGAAGAACCTTGTTATAATATTACAGTTGTGATCAACATTATTGGCAAACTTGCAGTTCAACCCCTTAATGTCCAACATCTCAAAAAAAAAAAAAAAAAAAAAGTAGCCAGTGAAATGGCTTTGGACTATTTATGCACACATATTCGACACATAACAGAATGAAATAAAACAAGACCAATTAACAAATGAGATAGAAGGAAATAATATAAAAACTTGGAAATGGGTAGGAAGTGATGTCACCGTCGGCAATGGCAGCCTAACTCCAGGGCTTTCATCCGAGGTGCTATAAAATCTGCAATCAACACGGCTCCCGAACTTTAAGCCTGTAGGGAGAAGGATCTTTATTTTTATTTATTTAATGCTTTTATATACTGCACTCTTTAAAATCTGCAGTTTACAGCTAACATTTTGTACAGAGCAGGAAGAGCCTGCTTTGCACTTACATTTTACCCTTCGCGATGTCTGTGAGGAAGAAATTGGAGAAATATAAATCCTCCTACGCCACCAAATTGCAGTGCACATGGTGGGATGTGGGCTTCGACACTGTGCTGAGTACAGAATCAGAGGAGGAGATAGACTGCCTCACGTGCATTGGTCTCCTGCGCAATTTGTGGCGGTAATTGAAAGAGCTTCGGAAAGAATTTGCTATGGTGAAGGAGGAGCTGGGAGAAGGTCTGGGGGGACTTCCGTGGTGAAATTCATGAAATTGGTACCCATTTGGAGGCAGTGGAACTACAGGTGGAGCAATATGAGGAGGCTGCGGGAATGCACGTGGGGCGCATGGAGATTGAACAGGAACTGTTGAGAGATAAGGTTGAAGACCTTGAAAACCATTCCCGAAGATGCAACATCCGCCTTTGGGACATCCCGGAGACAGATCCATACAAAGACGCTATAAAGGTGATCCAGGAGGTTTACAAGGCTGTCTTGGAGGCTACCGAGGAGGAGGTCCCAGAGGTCATTCTGATTGAATGGGCTCATCAGGCACTGGGCCCTTCCTTAGGAGCAAAGCCTCGTGATATAGTGTCTTGCTTGGGGTCTTACTTGGTTAAAGACAGGCTCCGACACATAGCCCGTAGTTAGGACAAGATTGACTGGGACTCGAATACAAATAAGCTCTACCAAAATCTTGCCCTGATTACATTGCAGTGAAGAAGAGACATGCGTGCTGTCACACAGTACTTGCTCAAGGAAGGCATTCATTACAGCTGGCTTTTCCCATTTGCGCTGCAATTTAAGATTAATGGGTGAGTCAAGCAGGTTCGCTCTGCTAATGACGCTTGGGTCTATCTAAAAGAGGAAGGAGTGGCCAATCTCCCCAATAATTTCCTTTGCGCTCTAATGCATTGCTGGCACAGACCCCTCTGCGGTGGGAGAGAGCTACCAGCAACGGGCAGTGCCTGAGAAGGAAGTCAAAAGGCCGTTCTATGGTAACTGAGACTGCAATACGGAATGAGATGGATGTGGAGAACTGATAAGTCTTTGCTTCGTTATTGGCAATGTTGTTTCAGTGCTTTAGGGTGAGGTGTTTCAGATGTAAAGGGTTGAAGGTACTTTTAATATCCTGTTTTCACAATGTATTTACTGGATTGCTGTAGGGTTTCAATTTTTTGCTGGTTATATGGGGGTATGGGGCGTTTCGGGTTATGAGAGTGACTAGATAATGGGTGCTAGATGGGACATACAAGGGGAGTGTGCATGGTCTAGTGAGGAGTTGTGGTATGGTTGGGGTGTTTGGATGGGGGTAAGGGGTACATGCATTGGGAGAGATAGGGTGGGATAAAGGGTGTGCATGTGATTGGGAGACCTTATATTAACAAGAAGGTATCTCCGGGGAGTCACTTCCTCATATATGATGGCGGAGGTTTACTCTCCAGAGTGGGGGAAGGGAGGTATATGTTCAGAAGATAAAGCATAGCGAGCTTTCAGATCCTCTGATGTTATGATTCAAGGGTTGTGGATAGGGGCTGCAGATAGGGACTCTGAACGTGAGGGGCCTTAACACACCGCAGAAGCAGAAACTGCTCTACAACGATCTTAAGCATTGGGACTGACACATCACGTTTATTTAAAAGCAATATCTGCTTAGCAAAGATGAGAGATTGGTGTGCTTCAGAGCCTAGCCCCACATATATTTCGCGGAGATAGGCAAGGGGCAGAAGAAGGGTGTGTCACCACTCTGAGGGGGGACATCCCCTATCAGCTAGGGGGTATTGAACAGAAGGTCGATGGGAAGGCCTTATTATATGGGGGTAATTAAGTGGAGAGGAGATGGACTCAATATTGATAGCCAGGAGTTCTGGGACGTCTTGGGAGGTTGGTTAGAGGGTGAGTGTATGGATGGCTGATAATGGGAGAGGATTGTAGTGCTGTGCTGGATGCCAGGTGGGATAGATTGCATGACCCTGTTGGGGGGATCCCAGGCCTCGAGCTGTCATGGACTTAACAAGTGGACAAGGGCCTGGGGCTTGGCAGATCTGTGGCGTATAGCTCATCCTACATCTCTGTATTACACTTTTTATTCAGCGATCCACAGGAGCTATAGTCTCACAAATTATCTGCTGGGTGATTCGAATTAGGTGGATAGGCTAGGGGGGGGCAGGGATCGGACCTATCACCTGGTCCGATCATGCACCGGTATGGGCGGATTTTGGGGGAGACTCTGAGAAGACACAGAGGCCTTTTTGGCGCTTTAATGATACCTTATTGCTCCAGGCGGCTGTGGTGAAGGAACTCGAAGTACCATCAAAAACGACCTGTTGTTGAATGATACTGGAGAAGTGGATCTTGGCACATTGTGGAATGGACTGAAGGCAGCAGTGCAGGGTAAGCTGATACAGCTGGGTGCACGGGGCAAGCGGGAGCGAGCGCAGCAAATTCAGGCCCTAGAGCAGCAGATGGCACTTTTGGAACGTCAGCACAAGGCTTCGGGAGATAGAAAGGTACGGGCCTGACTGGAGGCAGCACGCCTGGCGCTGAAGGAAAAACAGATTGGGTATCTTTCCAATTATATAGGGTCAATCAATCTGTTGTACTACGAATTTGATAATAAATTAGGAACACTCCTGGCACTTAAATTGTGGCACGCAAGCAAACTACTCAGGTAGCTAAATTGAAGGATGAGGGGGACCGTATGCTGTTCAAGAGATTGCTTTGCCAAGTTTTGTCAACAGCTGTATTGTCATGAGGAAGGATTATCTCCTGCCCGAATTCAGGCATACTTGCAAGGGGTGGATGGTCTGCCTCGCCTGGCAGAGGAGGCGCAGGAATGTTTGGCAGGGTCTATTGGAGAGAAGGAGCTGGCATCCGCTATTAAAAGTCTCCCGCTGGGAAAGGCCCCCGGCCTTGATGGGTTTACTGGCCTCTTTTACAAAAAACTTAGCCCCGGCCCTTCGGCTGGTCCACAGGTTTTTAATGGGGTACTACGGGAGGGACGCCTATCACTGTTCTTTGGGGATGCGGCAATCTCTATGCTTCCCAAACCTGGTTGGGATCCTACAGTTTGCGATCCTTTAGATCCATATCTCTTTTTAATACAGATGTGGAAATACTTGCCAAGATGTTGACTAATAGATTGGGGCCATTACTACCAGCTGTGATACATCTGGACCAGACTGTGTTTGACTTTGTTCAGGGGCGTCAGATGGGAGATAATATTCGGAAGGTCTTGCAACTGGTATGGCAGGCGTGCTGGGTAGGGATTGCAGTTATGCTGTTGGCAATAGATGCTTTGAGTCCATTGGGACTTCCTGTTTGGCGTTTTGGACAAAGTGGGGGGTGGACCCTAATTTTTTCGGCTTGGATTCAGGATTCTACTTGGATCCGTGAGCCTAGGTGAGAGTCGGTGGGGGACACTCAAAATCTTTGGCCTACATAGGGTCACTAGGCAGGATTGCCCCTTGTCTCCCTCTCTTATTTGCATTAGTCATGGAACCCCGAGCGAATGTGTATATTACCGGAGTGTCCATTGCAGGGGACCACCATAAGATTGTGCTCTTTGCTGACAATACTCTTTTTGCCGTTACATGCTCAATTCTTTCTCTGCCTGTGCTACTGCAAGAGCTTAAACACTTTGGGGGCCCTCTCAGGCTTTCAGATGAATTGGGACAAAATGAAAGCGTTTAATGTTTCACTGGAGGGTTTGGAAGAGCTTCACCTCCGCCAAGAGTATCCTTTTTCACCAGGCTCAAGGTTCCTTGTCAAATCTGGGGATTTGGATTATGTGATCTGCTGAGGGACTGTATCAGGCTAATTATTATCTGGCTTTATTACGGATAGTGGAGAAGGATTTGGCTCAGTGGCACACCGTAGAGCTATCTTTGTTAGGGAGAGTGGCAGTGATAAAAATGAATGTCTTGCCATGACACTTGTATTTCTTCCAAACACTAATGGTGGCCATTCCTCCCTGTGATCTTCAGCGGTTACAGTGGATGGTTTTTGATTTTATCTGGCAGCAGCGCCCTCCTCGGGTTACATATTATGCGACGATGGGGAGGGTTGGGGATTCCAGATTTTAGCTTGTGTTATTTAGCTTTGCAAATGTAGCAAGTCGCGGGATGGGGGGGGGGGGTGTTAAGCGGTTTTGTGTTTTAGAACAATTTTGGGCAGAGGAGGTGAGGTTAGCCCACCTTCCTTGGTTGCTGCATAGGGCTCCCAGGGAAGGTGGAGGGAGAACCCTTATATTGTGCACCTTTTGAAATCGATGACACAGGGGGTGGAGAAGGGTGGCTCCCAAGGTTAAGTTCACAGCTTTAGCACCATCTGAGGTGTTCCTATTTTTGCCTCCAGGAGGGAAGGGGTGTTTTGGCGTTGGGAGAGGCTGGGCTTTGATACCTTTGCGAAATTTATAGAACAGGGTGAGCCCCTCTCCTTTGCCAAGCTTTGGGAATGTTTCCAGTTGCCCAAGTGGGACTTTCTTTTGCATATGGAGACAGTCTATTTTCTTTGCCAGCGATCTCACTTGGCGACTTTTGCTGAGGAATTTAATGAACTTGGAAGCCGTGTTAGGTGGGTTATTTCAAGGGGTATTTATATACAACAGTTATAGACGTTTCGAAAAGTTAGTGCCTTGTAAACTCCCTTACATGAAAGCATGGGAACGGGATATTGGGAGTGAATTGACTGTGACGGAATGGGAGAGTATTTATATGGTGTGGGGCGCCAGGCTCTGTCGGTTTTGATCAGGGAAACATGGTACAAGTTGTTGATGTGGTATTGCACTCCGGGTCGCTTGCACGCTATGTTTCCTCAGACGTCTGACTGGTGCTGGCACAACTGTGGAGCTAAGGGCTCATTTTACCATATTTGTTGGAAATGCCTAGTAGTGTCTCAGTACTGGGACACTATTCGGGGACTGATCCAAGATGTTTTTGCAGCTGATATGGGACTGGACCCTGTCTTCTATCTTCTAATGTTATATCTTTGGATGGATTGTTGGTTTCAATATTAATAAAAATTGAAAATATTAAAAAACTGGGACTTTGCTAGGACATGATTATTCAACAACGAAAGAGATAAACACATTGTGTCTCAGCATTCCTATTTTTGTCGGAGATATTACCTTGAGTAGATCCATCCACTCGTAGTAATTACTCCTTTTTATTCATTTTTAAGAAGGGAATCCCCTTCAGCATTAAAATTCCAATGATAATACCACAATTATCCTGAAATTTAGTAGTATTAAATCACTTATCTTTATTTAATGTTACACGACCAGTCCTTCGGGAATAATTTTAAAGCCCGGCGTCATCCAGCACTGTTAAATCATCTTTCATTCACCGCTAGTCGATGAAATGCTGAGACACAATGTGTTTATCTCTTTCGTTGTTGGATATTATATGTGGGATGGACAGTGGTCTTTTTGCTATTAAGGACATGATTATTGGCACCCTTATAAACAATTCAAATTGATTCAAACAGAAGAACCTCATTCCCATTGCAGTAAAATTAGATAAACCTGTGATCAATTGTCAGTACATAGATGACTTGAATGATGGCGCTAGTGTTTAAAATGGCCACATTCACTCCTTGTTCCATTTTCACAATGGTGAAGACGAGAGCTGCCTGAGACCGTTAGAAAAGCCATTTTCGCCAAACATCAAACTTCAAAGGGGTACAAGGTCATTTCCAAAGACCTTGGGATTCCTGTGTCTACAGTTCGCAAGAGGTTTTCTGCTCATGGAACTGTCAACCTCCCAGGACGTAGTGGGAAGAGGAAAATTAATCCAAGAAATCTTTAGAGGTTGGTGAGAACTGTTAGAAAAACACCTTGTACAATATCCACAGAGTTTAAGGCTGATCTGGAGCAGTCTAGAGAGGTGGTTTCAACCTGCACCATACACGGCGCACTAAACAAGGACTTCATGGACGAAGGCCAAGGGGGACTCCACTGCTCAAAGACGGACATAAAAAGGCATTCCTGCTCTTTGCCCAAACCCACCTTAAGAAACTACAATCCTTCTGGGAAAATGTCCTGTGGACAGATGAAACCAAAATTGAGCTCTTTGGCAATGCAGATCAGCGATACATTTACATGCGAAGAAATGAAGCTTATAAGGAAAAAAACACCCTTCCTACAGTTATATATGATGGATGTTCCTTAATGTTGTAGGGCTGTTTTCCTGCCTCAGGAAATGAAAACAGGAATGTATTAAAGGAACCATGAAGTCAGAGGACTACCAAGGTATTTTGGAGCGAAATATGCTGCCTAGTGTAAGGAAGCTAGGTCTGGATCGAAGGTCATAGGTCGTCCAACAGGACAATGACCCAAAACATACATCCAGAAGTACAAAAAAATGGTTAAAAAGGAACAAATGGACTGTTTTAAACTGGCCAGTAATGAGTCCTGATCTCAAGTCAATCGAGAACCTTTTGGAAAGAGCTGAAATCTGCCATTGATTAAAGGAATCCTGGACACATTCATGACCTGGAACAAATCACAATTGAAGAGTGGGAGAAACTACTAGCAGACAAATGTACAAAACTTATACAGATGGCTACAAGAAATGTTTGGAGACTCTCATAACTGCCAGGGGTTGTGTAACCAAATATTAGGGTGCCATTAATCCTATCCAGGTCATATTTTATTTTCTCAATAATCACTATGTTTAAGTTGAACATGCTATTAAAATATTATGATGACATACAATTGGAATATTTCTAATTAATTCTCAAGACATTGTACACAACATGCTTAAAATGCAAAGGTGCCAATAATGTTGATCACAACTGTAATTCTATAGTCACCAATTGGATCAGTTATTGTAATTGTATCAGGGTTTGCCTCAGAAAAATATTTAATACATACATCAAAATGTTCTGCTATATTTGTATCTTTTGTTGTGGACAGAGGGTATTGGTCGTGTTTCATCATTACTGGAGAAACTCCATTTGTTGCCAATAGAAAATAGGATAAAATTCAAAAACCTTTCTTTTTTATGTTAAGTTTTAATCATAGCTAATACATAGAAACAAAAAAAAAAACATGTTAGGCAACTGAGAATGAATTCGTTTTAAAAAAAATAAAAAAGATAAAAATAAAAAAAGTGAGCAATATGCTTTCCCATCCAGAATAAAAAGAAAAAATGAAAAAGGATTACCATAAGGAATGATATAAAAAAAGGAAAAAACCTTGGCATCAGGCCCAGTAAGATATGGTACCCTAAATTTCTATTAGCAGAAGGTATAGGTGAAACAGAAACATTTTCTTGATTATCCATTATTTTATTTTTTAAAAGAAAGACATGCCCCAGGCAATAGCTCTTAGGTGTAGTTGAGAGACATCTGGAAAGATACAAACTCTGTGTAAGTGGATAGGTATTGGGCACTCCTTTATAAAAGGAAGCCAAATCTCTATCGGATGGAGTTCAAAGAGGCAATCACTGTCTCATGATTAAGCCTCCTGATTTGGATATCTCCAAAATCTCTGTTAATTCCCCTCTTTCTTCCTGGGCTGGTCTCTCAAAATACAGTGTTTTTATAGACCCAGGTACATAATATACCCTATCTAGCCAAGGTAAGGAAATAGGATCAAATGCAATATTGCAACCAAATAACTTTTCCACCTTTCATCAGCAGATATCATAGTACAAGAAGAAAAATTAAAAAAACCATACATTTTCTGCTTGCCAAGCCTTTCCAACATTTCTGCTTTATTCTCCAAAATTAAATTATCCTTCACCAGAGCAGTATTAGCTGCTTGTATAGTCTCAAATCTTTTAGCATGGTCTCGTAATTCTGTTTCTCCAGGAACAAGCAGGAAGTCAGTCCTCACTTATGGGTGACGTCGGCCCGCGCGGAGCAATTCCCCACTTTCAAAGAAAGCCTTTGGGATTGCTACCACGCATGCGCGTGGTCCTCTTCCCGCCCAAGGGTTCCATCTTGCTCAGTCTCCTTTTTTCCACGGAGCCCTTCGGACGCACGTCCTCATCCCTCAGAAAAAAAATTGGTTTTCCTCGCCTTAACAGGCTATATCTCTTTTTTTTTTTTTCCGGTTGCACCAGTTCTCTGTCCGTCCTCCCCTTGCTCTCTTTTGGAGCTTGCGGGGATACCTTTTCTAAATTTTTTCTTCCCAGGCTTCATGTCCTTTTTTCTTTCCAACCGCTAGCCATATGGGCCTTCGACCTCGAAGGGGCAGGTTTTGCCCCCATGGCCACCGGGTTTAAAAAATGCGATAAATGCTCTAGGAACATGTCACTTACGGACACTCATGACTGCTGTCTAAGGTGTCTGGGAGCCGACCATGACCCAGAGCTCTGTTCGCTCTTTAAGAAAATGTCCTCTTAAGGCCCTTCTCAGCCGTAAGCAGAGGTTCGAAGACATTTTCCAAAAGGCTGCTTCGGAGTCCCCCGGTGGCAACCTCGGTCATCTCCCCCACCGTTGCGGCACCGTGTTCCAGGTGGCATTCGGACCAGGGGTCCCCCAAGGTGGAACGGTGCAAAAAAGAAGGCCTCAAAGTCACTGTCTTGGACCCCAATAAGTGCGAGCGCTCCTGCGCCCGGTCGCTTAACCCCATTCGGCATTCCTGAGAGTTGGACATGGAGCGGCCCCGCAAGGTGCTTCGCAGAGAAATGGAGGCCTCCGGCGAAGGCGCCCAGTCTTCTGAGGGTCGTCGCGGTGAGGACCCCCTCTCCTCCTCGACGCCCGATCCAGTGACCCCGGTATCAGCATCCCAGGGCCCCATGCCCGCATGGGAGTCCCATATGCTGACGCTAGAATGCAGAATTTCTGCATTCATTGCTTCCCAGGAGGCGCTTACGGCCAACTTTGCTGACTTGTGCCTGGAGACCACGGGTCCCTCACGTGGTACACCCAAATCTGTCCAGGAAACCTCCGAGAGCCACGGGCCTTATGAGGGTTCTCGATGTTGGTCTCGCTCGCTCTCCCGTTCTTTGGGGGCAAGATCGTCCACGGCTTCCGGCTCCAGGCTGCTGGCCATCGGACAAGGCGAACCGCCCGGCTCGGATCCCTCGACCAATTTCTCAGACTGGGAATCCAACAGGGACACATCCCCAGAGACCTGCACCCACCGGGATCTTCCATCAGACCCCTCGCCGCCTGGTCTCCAGCGGCATTCACCACCCGAGAACATCTCCTTTTTGGTGTTTATTCGGGACATGGCTCGGGCCCTCAACCTGGTCACCCAGGCCGAGGAAGACCCTCGTGCTGAAGAACTCGATATTCTTCAGTACGAGGCCCTGCCCAGGGAATCCCTCACCGTGCCGGTGCTGCCGATCCTCTCCCAGCTATTGCTCCGCATGTGGGAGGCCCCGGCCTCTGTCCCCATTGTGAGCAAGCGCCTTGACACAATGTACAAGGTGCAATGAGGGCCAGGCTTACGTAAGACTCAGCTTCCACACACCTTGATGGAGGAAGAATCAGCCATAAGGAAACAGAAAAGCCCGGTCCCACTCCTCGTTCCTGCTGGGCTGAGAGTCCAGAGCCCTTGATGAAGCATAGTTGTGCCAGGCAGTATGATAAGGCAGCCTCCATTTTAGCCTCCACCCTCCAAATTTCCAGATTGGTTACTTCAACTTGGAGGGGTTAAGAATAGGGAATTTCCAGAGACGGTACTTTCAGAAAACACCACTGGCTTTAAAGATACATTACTAGAAGCATAGGTCTTATCTGAGGTGATTTAATTCCTCCCCTATTAAAATCTGGTTTATTTTCAGGATTTAACAAACGTTCAGCTTTACTCTCTTTGGTAATCATCTAGTTTGATCCCTTCATCGATCTGAGCATAAATACGTGGTTCACCTTTTGACCAATTATATTCTAACCAGACCTCTTCATTTTTTACAGCAACTTTGGCTGAATGTGCCAATCTTAGCTGCTGTCAAGCTAGCATCTATGAGGCATAAGGCCTTTTGTATGCTCCAGTCCTTTGGAATTCTTTACCTAAGGCAAGAGGTTATAAGGATATAAATGGGATGGAGTTGGTCCCAAGGGCGGCTGCTAAAATGCTCATTCCAGTTCATCTTGCTAGACCAGTCCAGACTAGTGGGTTATGTCCTCTGCTAGCAAGTGCTGGAGACAGAGAAAGTACCAGAAGCTTCAGTGACCCAGTCCTGGTATATATAATAGTTCCCCTAGGGGGTCGCCTTCAATATTTCTCTGTCTCCGGCAAATGGTGGTTGTCTCTTTCTTCTGCTCCTGACAGTCACTTTGAGGGTGTTATGACAGTGGGTATTTTTTGATTGGTGGAAGTCTCCAGGGCATATAGGAGGTGCCTACCCTGGAGTTTCCCACTGCACTTTTGGGTTGAGCTCCCGATCAAGAAGATCAGGGTAGCTCCCCATATCCAAGGGGACAGGCTCCTGGTCAGGAGGACCAGTAGAGCCTGCTCAGAGGAGAACCTTCAGTATCTTCGGACCAGCTAAGACATCTGTTGTTCCAGACCTTTTGTTTAAAAAAAAAAAAAAATTTACAGAAGTTAGCAGAAGGGCTTCAGTGCTTCAGAACGGCTCTCGACTGGCTGGCTATCCAGGACTTGCAGTGAGTTTTAAGTTCCTCCCCCCCACCCCCCTTGGACTAATTTGGACATCTGAAGTCTGCCTAAATTGGGGCATGTAATTTAATTTGAAGCCAGAGCCTTCTTTCAGGAGGAAACTGCCGCCACCAGCTACAGCCTCTGCCTTCCTGCCATTTCCCGCAGCATTGGGCCTGCTGCACATCACGCTCATCACAACAGTGGCCATTTTGGAAGTGCTCTATCCCTCCTCCGCAGCTTGCCACTGCTTCCGGGAGACAGTTCCTTTTATTTTTGCCAGTGAGGGCTGCCTGTTTTAATGATATTCACGCCTTGCTGCCTTGCTTGTGTACAGAAACGCTGGTACCTCGTGGACCAGCTTTGCACATCCTGTTCAGCAGACCCTGATGAGTCCTCCCGATCAATGTAGGATCCCCCAGACTGCGATCAGAACACTGCAGGGGGTACAGCGCCACAGGATTCAGCCCCTTCCACCTTAGTTGGGACACTCATAGACTCCACAGCGTTTCCTTGTTCGGGAGATGCCCCTCCCCCACTTTACTGCTCCCTCAGCTGCCGCAGCCTTCTGGAGTGGCAAGCCCATCCCATCTGGCTCTATATCATGACTCCAGTCAGTTTATGGCCCTCTTTCGACAGGCCTGGGACCTCTGTTAGGCCGAGCCTGCTGCTTCTCTGGCCATGGCTCCGGTGACCCGGAAATCTGTGCCAGATGGGGGCCACTCCTGAAAACGCTCTTGTGAAGACAGAGAGCGCCCGCCTATGGAAGTCTCCTGGGTCACAAGAGACTGTAATTCCACACTCCCTGATGATGGAAACCGCCTTTCGGTCAACAACTGCACAGACAGCGCATCTGATCATGAGGATGGGGAATGGTCCCCTCCGGAAGATCAGAGAGATGAAGACAAGGCTCAAGATGTTCATTTGGGCTGCCATTACATTTGATCTCCAGTGGACTTAGATAAGTGGCTATGCTATCATAAGGTGGATGCCCTCATGATGGCTGTCACCAAGCACACTACCAACCCTGTGGAAGGCGGCGCAGCACTATGAGACCAGCAGGACCGCAAAGTTGAAGGACTTTTGAAGATTGCCTTTTCTTCTCTTGCCCTCCAGGCCTCTCTCTGCAGTGGGGTAGCCACATGAGCCCTCCTGGTGGATTCAGCTGCTGCCTGAAGCCCCTGCTTCAGTGCGTTTGGAGTCTGTGGCCACTTTCTTGGCAGATGCCCTGTATGTCCTTTTGCGACTGGTAGCATGTTCAGTAGCAGCGGCCACAGTGGCCCGTCATTGGCTCTGGCTTCATCACTGGTTGGCAGATGTTGTGTTTTAAGGCCCTTCTTGCAAAATGACCCTTCAAGGGCAAGCTCCTTGTTAGGGAGGATCTTGGCAGCTAGTGAAGGACTTGGGAGAAGTCAAGCCCAAATGCTTGCCCAAGGTGAGACCCAAATCGACCTCATGCTGTTCTGGATTGGGTACATCTTTTTCTCCAGGAACAAGCAAGAAGTCAGTCCTCACTTATGGGTGACATCAGTCCTCACTTTTGGATTGCTGCTACGCATGCATAGTCCTCTTCCCACCCAAAGGTGCCATTTTGCTCAGTCTCCCTTTTTCTGTGGAGCCCTTCAGACGCATGTCCTTGTCCCTCGGAAAAAGTGTTTTCGTTTTTGGCCTCTAGCCCTCTCTTTTCCGGTAGCACCAGTCCTCTCCCGTCCTTCCCTTCGCTCCTTTTTTCCCGAGCGAAGGGGCGTCCTTATTCCAGTCTTTTTTGGAAAAGGTTTTTCTTTCCGGGCCTTTTCGCCCCCTTTTCAACCGCTGCCCTTGAAGGTCTCTGACCTAGCAGGGCCCTTTTTGCCCCAATGGCCACTGGTTTTAAAAAATGTGACAGATGCTCCAAGAACATGTCGCTCACAGACACCCATGACAGCTGTCTCTGGTGTGTGGGGGCCTACCATAACCCGGAGCTCTGCTCTGCTCTGCTCTCTTTGTAAGAAAATTTCTGTCTGCCAAGGCCCTGCTAAGTCATAAGCAGAGGTCCGACAACATTTTCCGTAAGGCAGCCCTGGAATCCCCGGGGGCATCCTTAGCCACCCCCCCCCCCCCCCCCCGCTTGCGGGATCCTCTGCAGTGGCTATGCTTCCAAGGCGGCATTCCAACCAGGAGTCCCCTGAAGTGGAGAGACGCAAGAAGAAGACCTCGAAGTCGCCGTCAGGGGCTCCGGACAAGCGTGAACATTCCCGCGCTCGGTCGCTCAGCCCTCCCCGGCGTTCCTGAGAGTCAGACAAGGAGCGGCCTCGAAAGGTACCTCGTACAAACACAGAGGCCTCCGGCGATGGCGCCTGGTCTCCTGAGGGCTGTCCTAGCAAGGACCCCCTCTCCTCTTCCATGCCAGACATGGTTAACCCCAGTGTTGGCATCACAGGGACCCACGTCCGCGTGGGAGTCCCGAATGCTGGCACTAGAGCGCAGCATTTCTGCCTTCTTAGTTGCCCAGCAGGTGCTTCTGCCCAGCAAGACTGGCCTGCGCCTCGAAACCAAGGTTCCCCTGAGAGGAACACCCAAACCCGCCATGGACCTCGTGAGAGTCCTCTGCACTGGTCTTGCTCGCTGTCCTGCTCCTCGGGGGAGAGGTCTTCCAAGGCCTCTGGCTCCAAGAGGGCCTCTGCTTCTGGACAGGGCGACCCAGCCTGACTCTGACTCCTTTTCGGACTTCTCGGGCTGGGAGTCGGACGGGGTTACCTTTCCAGAGGCCTGCGCTCACGGGGACCTTCCCTCGGACCCGTCCCCACCCACCTCCCAGATGCGTTTGCCTCCCGAGGACACGTCGTTTCTGGTGTTCATGTGGGACATGTCAAGGGCCCTCAAAAATCGAGGGCGGAGGAACTCGATATCTTACAGTATGAGTCCCTGCCCTGGGAGTCTCTTATGGTCCCAGTACCTCCCATTCTGTCCCAGCTGCTCCTCCGCATGTGGGAGGCGCCTGCCTTGGTCCCCATCGTAAGCAAATGCCTTGATGCCATGTATAGGGTCCAGCGCGGCCTGGACTTCCGAAAGACCCAGCTTCCGCACACCTCTATGGTAGTGGAATCGGCGATGCGGAAGCAAAAGAGCCCGAAGTCACATTCTTCGATTCCACCGGACAGGGAGTCCAGGGCCCTGGATGCCCCAGGGCGCAAGGCCTATCAACTGTACATGAGCATGTTCCTGCGCGACCTCGCCAAAGAGCTCAGCAGATTTTCCACAGGTCTTGGGGGTGAACACCTTCTCAGGTTCCAGATCCTCCTGAGGTCTGTCGCGGACTTCTCGAATTACCTATCTCGTGCTGTGTACGACTGGTTTGAATCTTCCACCCGAATAGCGACGACTGGCATTGGGGCCCGGCGCCAAGCATGGCTCCAGTCTTCGGGCCTAGAGCAATGGGTCCAGGAGAAACTCCTGGATGTCCTCTGCCTAGGTGAACAACTGTTCGGCAAGCCCATAGAGGATAAGTTCGCCGAAATTGAAACAGAGTTTGTAATTCGAACCCGCCTCTCGCGTAAGATCTCTTCTCTCACAACGGAAGAAGCAGCCAGCGAAAAAGCAGTTCTTCCAGAGAAAGGGGCTCTCCTACCGGGGATATCCACTCTACCCACCCACCCCACACCACCCATCGGCACGCAGGGTAAGGGGGGTGCGCAGGTCATTGCAAGCCTAAGGGGCCTAAAGCCCAACCACTGGCACCACCTCAACCCGTACAGGGGTTTTGATGCCAATGGCATAGCATCTGGCCTCCTGGCGGGGCTTCCGCCTGTGGGGGGATGCCTGTCCCTTTTCGCGCCCCAATGGGCATTGATCACTTCTGACATCTGGGTCCTCGGAGTAGTCTGGGACAGTTACTGTCTTCATCTGGACAGGCTTCCTCCTCCCTTCTCCCCACTGGAGCCTTCTCGGCTTCCCTCACACCAGGTCACATGCAGATGGCTCAGTGGTGCCTCAGGGCACAATAGAGCCAGGCCTCCGGTCACCTCCGGGACCCTGTCCGTATCTCCTGCAGTCTTTTACACCTCCCTGGATTGGGGGCATGATCCCCGAAGCCGCCTTCGAGGAATGTCCTTCCAGGCCCACAGCACGAGTTCATCCTGACGACGGATGCCTCCCTGCTGGGTTGGGGGGCCTACTGCGGCGATCTGTGCACCCAGGGGCCGTGGTCGCCCAAAGAAGCTCAGCAGCAGATCATTCTGCTTTAGCTTCAGGCGGTTCAGTGTGCCCTGAGGGCCTTCGAGTCCACCTAAGGAGAAAGTGAGTGCTCGTGCAAACCGACATCGGGGTAGCTATGTTCTACATAAACAAGGAAGGGGGAACAGGTTCTCGCACCCTCTACCGAGAGGTGGTCCTCCTTTGCCGTTCGCTGGGGCATAACCCTCAAAGCGGTCTATCTCCCGGGCCAGGATAATGTCCTCGCGGACAAACTCAGCAGAGTCCTCCACCCACACGAGTGGGAGGTGGCCAGCCTTTTATTCCATCAGTGGGGGACTTCGTCCATGTACCTGTTTGCCAGTCCGGTGAACGCACAGCTCCCCCAATTCTGTGGACCGGTTCCACATCCGAGTGGGGTGGCTCCGGATGCATTCCTCCTGAGTTGGGCTTCTGGGCTCCTTTACGCCTTTCCCCCCGCTCCTCTCATTGCGAGGACCCTGCACAAGGTCCAGTGAGAGTGAGCTTCCATGATTCTCGTGGCTCCTTCGTGGCCTTGACAACCTTGGTTCCCACTTACCCTTGAGCTCTCATCCGAGCCTCCAGTCCCCCTAGGCTGCACCCCGGGCCTGCTGACGCAGGAGGAGGGACGGGTGCTCCACCCGAATCTGGCCTTGTTGTGCCTGAATGGGTCTCCTTAGCCCCGCTGCACTTGCCGGGGGAGGTCGAGGAGATCCTCCTTGCGTCAAGGAAGGACTCGATGATGCGAGCCTATGCTTTGAAGTGGTGGCGTTTCTCGATCTGGTGCTCCGAGCTCCGGATCGATCCGTTCTCCTGCTCTCTCCAGGATATTCTTCAGTACCTCCTCCACCTCTCGAATGAGGGGATGAAATCCAACTCAGTCAGGGTACACCTAAGCACCATCTCGGCCAACCATCTCCCCATTGAGGGTAAACCCCTTTCTGGGCAGTCCCTGGTCTCTCACTTCATGTGGGTCCTCTTACTTTCCAAGCCTCCCATCCGGCCTCCCCTAGCGGAGTGGGACCTAAACGTTGTGCTCATGCAGCTTACGCAGCCATCCTTCGAACCGATGGCGATGTGCTCGCTTTGGCACCTCTCCTGGAAGGTAGTCTTCCTGGTGGCTCTGACCTCGGCTCGGCGAGTCAGTGAACTCCAGGCCCTCGTGGCTGAGGCTCCCTACACCAGGTTCTATGGGAACAGGGTGGTCCTCTGCACCCACCCCAAGTTCCTACAAAAGGTTGTCTCAGACTTCCATCTCAATTAGGAGATAGTTTTGCTGACCTTCTTCCTGAGACCTCATGCCGACCGGGCATCGGCGGTCTTACATATATTCGACTGCAAGAGGGATCTTGCCTTCTACCTGCAGCTCACCCAGGTTCACCACAAGTCCGATCAGCTTTGTTACCTACAATCCCAACCGCCTGGGGCAGGCAGTAACCAAGCGTACCCTCTCCATCTGGGTAGCAGACTTCATCGCCTTCGCTGAAGCAAAGTTGGGCGCCCCGCTGGATCGACGGGTCACTGCACATGGCGTCCGGGCCAAGATGGCTTCGGTGGCCTCGCTGTGCTCAGTTCCTCTAACAGACATCTGCCGGGCTGAGACCTGGTGTTCAGCAAACACTTTTGCGTCGCGCTACTGCTTGGAGAGGGGGCCCTGCCAGGACAGCACCTTCAGCCAGGCTGTACTCCGTAATCTGTTCGGGGTATAAACAACTCCTGCCCTCCGACCCTTCTTTGACGGCTACCGAGAGCTTTGCCCTGGGGTCCCGAAGACTCGGGCTCCTTCAGGCATCGACTTCTGCTCACGGCCTCGAGGAGGCATTTTTGGGTTTCAGGCTCGGTAGCCTGTAGCTGGGGAATCCCATAAGTGAGGACTGACTTTCTGCTTGTTCCTGGAGAAAGCGTAATTACTCACCTGGAACAGGTGTTCTCCAGGGACAGAAGGAATCAGTCCTTACTACCCTCCCACCTCCCCTGAAGAGTTGCTATTTTTGTCCTTCCCTTGCCATCTGCTTAGTAGGGCTCTAGCTATGGGACCTGACTGAGCAAGATGGCACCTTTGGACGAGAAGAGGACCACTCATGCGTGGCAGCAATCCCAAAGGCTTTCTTTGAAAGCTGGGGAATTGCTGTGTGCAGGCTCCGTCGGTGCCAACGTCACCCATAAGTGAGCACTGATTCCTGCTGTCCCTGGAGAACACCTGTTACAGGTGAGTAACTACGCTTTCCTCATCCTCTAGGTCTCGTTTCCGGAATTCGAGGCATTACCGGCCTGGCAAGTCCTCTGCCGCTGCCTCTTTGGGCAGTTCCAGTCCCAAGTCGCAGCCCTTTTGAGAAATCTGCTGAACGAGAGACAACTATTCTTCCTCAGCTAAGTTCTTGGATCAACCTGCTCGTCCCACTGATGTTTTTTATTTATTTATTTCAGTGCTTTTTTATACCGCCCCTTCCAGAGATCAGGGGCGGTTTACAAGGAACTTAAACAACAATATAGCAGAACATTGCAATATTGAATTACATTAAACATTAGTTGAGCAAAAACAAGGAACTTAAACAACAATATAGCAGAACAGTGCAATATTGAATTACATTAAATATTAGGTGAACATAAACTAGGTTTATGATGTTCTCGAGGTCCGCCCCGGGACACCGCAGGTAGGCGGTAAACTAACCCTTTTCTCTCGCAAATGGGCTTGCATAACTACCGTCATTGGGTGCTCAACATTATCCGCCGTGGCTATGTTCTCAATTGCACCAGGCCCATAAGAGACATCTTTTTGGTCTCCCCTTGCAGCTCTCCCCACAAGCATGTGGCCGTACAAACCACTGTCTTAACGTCTCCTACAGCTCCAGGTCATTTGTCTGGTTCCTCCTTTCGAGAGAGGGTCCAGACGCTATTCCATGCATTTTGTCGTCCCCAAGAAAGACTGCTTCTTTTGACCTCTTCTGTATCTCAAAGAGGTCACTCGCTCCCTTCGGGTGCCTCGCTTTCGCATGAAAACCCACCAGTCTCTTATTCAGGCAGTGCAGAGAAGAGAGTTTCTGGTGTCTCTGGATCTTGTCAAGGCCTATTTCCATATTCCTATCCGCGAGCATCAGTGCTGTTTTCTGCATTTTGCCATCCTGGGGCATCACTATCAGTTCTTTGCACTACCATTTGTTTTTTGACAGTGCCCCGTACTTTCTTAGGTCATGGTGGTAGTTGCAGTGGCCTTGCGGCAATAGGGATTCATGTTCACCCTTATCTTGACGATTAGCTCATCCAAGCCAAATCACATATGGAAGGCCCTCAAGGCAGCTTCCTGGGTGGTGATCTTTCTGGAGAGAGTTGGCTGGGTAGTCTGTCACGCCAAGAGCTGTCTGCACTCCTCCCTATCCCTGGAGTTCCTCGGAGACCATTTTGATACCAGACTGGGCAGAGTCTTCCTTACTCAGGATCGTTTTTGGAAGTTCTCCAACTAGCTCCATGCCTTCCTGATGCAAGTGCATCCCAGAGTATTGGACTATCTGTAGGTCCTCAGGGCCATGGCGGCTATGATCAAGGTAGTTCATGGGCTGGAGAGCACATGAGACCCCTACAGCATTTGCTTCTGACCTGTTGGTTTCCGCTCTCCCAGAACTGAGACATCTGGCTCCCACTCCCAAGTGCGTTTTCGCCACAGTCTTCGATGGTGGCTCTCTCCGGCTCACTTGCTTCAGGGGGTTCTTTTGGAGGCCCAGAACTGGGTCATAGAAATGACTGATGTCATTCTCACGGGTTAGTGTGCCCACTGTCTACACTGGATGACTCAAGGCTCCTGGAGCTGACGAGAAGCCAAGTGGACCATCAACCAGCTTGAGGCATGAACGGTGCGACTTGCCCTTCTGCCATTTCTTCCGTCCCTCCACAGTCAGGCAGTTCGCATCCTCTGTGACAATGCGAAGATGGTGGCCTATCTCAACAGGCAAGGAGGCACCAAATGCACAGGAGTGGCCAAGGAGATGGCCCTTCTCTTTCCCTGGGCGGAGAAACACCTATAGGCCATGTCAGTTCAGCATATCACAGAAGTGGAAAATGTACAAGCCAACTACCTCTGTTGCTATGCTCTTGACCCCATAGTGCGCAGCTGGAGGCAGCTGAGCCTGGACCTGATGGCTACCTCAGTGAATGCCAAGGTGCCAGCCTTCTTCAGTCGTTGGAAAGAGCCAAAATGTGGGGTCTGGATGCCCTAGTCCTTGCCTGTAGTGCAGCTCCTATATCTTTTTCCTTCCATGGGCCATGATCAGCTGAGCTCTTCATCACATCGAGTCTCACCCCAGATGCGTGATTCTTGTGGCATCTGACTGGCTGCAGCACCCGTGGTATGCTCACCTGGTATGTCTTCTCATCACGCCACCCCTGGCGCTTTACTCATTGCAGGGGCTCCTGAGACAGGGTCCTGTTGTGATGGACGATCCAACTCCTTACTCGCTTACGGCCTAGCTCTTGAATGGTGCTGGCTAGTGTGCAAGGGCTACTCCAGGAGGGTCGTTGATGCCCTTCTCAAGGTGCGCCGTCCTTCTACATTTCTGGCTTATGCCCGCATCTGGAGTCTTTGTGTGTCCAACAAGATCTATCTCCCTGGTGGGTACATGTTCCAGATATTCTTTCCTTTTTACAAGACAGATATGACAAGAGCCTGGCCCTCAACTCCTTGCAGGTTTAGGTTGCTGCATTCACCTGTTTCCGAGGGCCCATAGCAGTCTGCTTGATTGCTTCACATCCTGATGTCGGCTGCTTTCTTCGTGGGGTACAGACCTTATGCTCTTTACAACATCCTTTCCCTCATGCATAAAAGCCTAACACATCTTCCCTTAGCCCTTCTTGGGGATTACTCTTCAGGATTTGACCTTGAAGATAGTATTTCTTGTAGCCATTATCTAGGCTAAGCAGGTGTCAGAGCTGCAAGTGCTCTCCAGTCGGGACTTCCTTCTTGGGTGTCCTTCTGGGCCGTTCTTTCCTTTCTACCAAAGATTCTAATGGCCTTCCACCTAAATCAGACTATTTTGCTCACCTCCTTTCCTAAGGAACAGTGCATGGGGAGTAACTGTGGTCACCATGCAGTCGATGTCTGCAGAGTGCTTCGTCGGTACCTCAAGGTGACGAATGCATTTTGAAAGTCGTACTGCCTTTTTGTTCTTTTTACCAGCCCTTGCAAGGGCCTTGGTGTGTCTAAATCTATGATTGTGCACTGGAATAAGTGCACTATCGAGCATGCTTATGTTCTGTATGGTAAGCCCGTACCTGTTGGACTTCAGGCTCACTCCACTCGAGCTCAAGCAACATCTTGGGTAGAACGCTTGCCTGTGGCTCCCATCAACATTTGTTAAGCGGCTACCTGGTCCTCCTTATCTGCTTTTGTTTGCCATTACCATCTTGATCTTCAGGCTCGGAATTCGGCAAGGTTTGGGGCCAGTGTGGTAATCGGGCTGTCTCTTCCACCCTGGGGTGGTGTAGCTCTGGTACTTCCCACTAGTCTGGACTTGTCTAGCAGGATGAATTGGAAGGAGAAATTTTACTTACTATTAATTTCCTTTCTTGGAATCCTGCTAGACCAGTCCAGAACCTATCCTCTCTCTGTGTGTGTTCAGACAGCCTTCTCAGCAGAGCCATAACTTAAGTACGGCTGTTCTAGATGCCTTGCAGCGTCTTGTACATAGTTGTACTCCTCGTGCCGTTTTCGTTTTCACTGATTGAACGATTGTTGAGCTTTCTTACTCTGGGTAATGATGATCCACTGCTTTTCCAGGGGTATACTGAAGGCGACCCCTAGGGGAACTACTCGTATATGTCACTCAAGCTTCTGATACTTTCTCTGTCTCCTACCTCTGCTGGCAGGGGGACATAACCTGCTAGTCTGGACTGGTCTAGCAGGATTCCAGAAAGGAAATTAACAGTAACTAAAATTCTACATGGTTTTATCTAAGGCATATGGGGATAGACTTAAATATATCAATATGTATATTTTGGAGGAAAGGTGGGAGAGATGTGATATGAAAGACATTTGAATACCTTTGTGGTGTAAATCCACAGGAGGTGGACCTCTTCCAGTTGAAACTAAGGAAGGCAATAAAAGGGGCAACAAATACATAAGTAAGGAAAGAAATAAAAACAAGAGGAAAACAAAACCTATATGGTTCTCCAAAGAAGTGGCTGCACAAATGAAGGCACAAAATGCAGCTTTCACACAGTTCATAAGTTTGCAAACAGAGGAACACAGAAAAGAATATAGGATACAGCTAAAAGAGAGAAAAAGAGAAATAAGGATAGCAAAAGCAAAGGCAGAAGAAAAGATTGCTAAAGATCTGAAACTTAGAGACAAAGCTTTTTCAGGTACATTCAGAAGAGGTGGAATTACAAGACTCAAGTGCCGAGAACAGATTTCTGGAAAATGACATTGAAAAAGCGAAAATGCTAAACAAATACTTCCTTCTGTTTTTACTAAAGAAAATCCTGGAGAAGTCACCTGTGATTACTCCATTCTCATTTGTATATTTATCAGATACTACATCATTCACAGAAGATGTGTTTAAACAGCTTGCAAAACTGAAAGTGAATAAGGACATTGGACTGGATGGGATACATTCAAGGATACTGAAAGAGCTCAGAGGTTTTGGCAGGGCCTTTAAAGGGTGTTTTTAATAGATCCTTGGAGACAGAAGTTCCACAGAACTGGAGAAGAGCTAACATAGTATATGATGGCAGATAAAGACCAGTATGGTTCATCTAGTCTGCCCAACAAGGTGGCAAGAGTAGGTGCACCTGCCGCTCCGTGCAGGTCACCCCTCCCTATGCCTAGGTGTGGTACCTCTTCACAAAAGTGATAATAGAGAAGACATGGCAAACTACAGGCCAGTAAGCCTTACCTCGGTGGAGGGAAAAGTAATGGAGGTGCTCTTGAAAGAGAGAATAGTGGACTTTCTCGAAACCAATAAGTTGCATGATCCAAGGCAACATGGTTTTCTCCAGGAACAAGCAAAAAGTCAGTCCTTATTTATGGGTGATGTCGGCACCTACAGATCTCCCACAGAAGCATCTCCCCAGTTTTCAAAGAAAGCCTTTGGGAGATGCCACCACACAGGCATAGTCCCCTTCCCGCCCAAGGGTGCCATCTTACTCAGTCTCCCTTTTTCCGCAGAGCCCAACAGACTCCGTCTTTTTTCCCTGGAAAAAAAGTTGATATTTTTGTGCATAAAACTGCCCTTCTTTCTCTGCTTAGCACCGGTCCCTTTCCCGCCTCTCAGTCCCATTGCCCCGATATCGAGTCTCTGAATCGTTTTTTGTTTTTTCTTTCAGCACAGTTTCGTGCCCTTTTCTAACCACTGCTTCTGTTGCTTCAAAACTAGTCCTTTCTTTTCTTTTCCTTTTTATCTTCTTTTACCTTTTTTTTTTCTTTTTAGATATCATCATACTTTAGAAAAATTTAATTTATATGTGCTTATCTGAACAGAAAAAGCCCCAAAAAAAGGTCGTTGATGCAAAAGGGTATACGGAGATTAGGTATAATACATCCTACTCCATAGTCCCAATTTAGTCTGAGAACTTGTTGCTTACACACATCGTATTCTCATAGTTGAATGTTGGAGCAATTTTTATAGATTGCTTGCAGTTTTGTTGCTCTAATAAGGGACCGTATCAACAATAGTTGTCTTGTACAGTCATTGGTAGAAACAAAACTTTTTGGTCTAGATATTAGAGCGATCTCGCATGAGTACTTTACTATAATCCTACGCTCATCCAATACATTCTTAGTCACAGGTTGAATTTCTACAAAAGGAGATATTTGCTTTTTTACGGGTCTCAGACTTTACAATGGCACATGTTTCTGGGTATTTAAATGTTCCCAGTGTTGTGCCTGTTAGCATCAACGACCCAATTTTGCAAATTCCACCCCTAGTTTTCTCATGTATCAATAAACTAAAAAACTTATAGTGCTTTGTTATGCCAACTTAACTCATGTTGATGAAACTTTTTATGAAGTTGTTTGTTCAATCTGCTTTAGCTTAATAGTCCCTAAAGCGGATTGAACAAACAACTTCATAAAACGTTTCATCAACATGAGTTAAGTTGGCATAACAAAGCACTATAAGTTTTAGTTTGTTGATACACGAGAACTAGGGGTGGAATTTGCAAAATTGGGTCGTTGATGCTAACAGGCACAACACTGGGAACATTTAAATACCCAGAAACATGTGCCATTGTAAAGTCTGAGACCCGTAAAAAAGCATATATCTCCTTTTGTAGAAATTCAACCTGTGACTAAGAATGTATTGGATTGGTAGAAACAAGACATCTTCCACAGGTCAGATTCTGCCCCGGTATCCCTGGTAGCCTCACACTCTAAGGCCCCAAACTGATTCTCAGAGTCACGTAAAGCCCCCGCGGTGCCCGACTGGGTCTGCAGACAACCCCAGTATTGTCCGCAGAAGAAAGAAGAAGAAGAAATTCTCGAGGACCTCATCCTGAGAATCGGACACACATGGCAAGTCCCGTGCCAGGTCCCACAGTCCCTGAAGGGTATCTGAGGAGTCAGAGCGGAAGCAACCAGCGAAGGTGCCCAGAACAGACACCAAGGCTTCTAGTGACAGATCACGAACTCCCAAGGCCTGTCCCATCAGACTCCATCTCCTCACAGATGCCAGACCCAGTCACCCCGGTGTCCGCATTGAAGGCTACAGCTCCTGAGTGGGAAGCCAGGATAGCAGCATCGGATCACAATGTTACTACCTTCCTTGCCTTGCAGCAAGCATCGATGCCTGGTCCTGCCAGTGCTTGCACCGAGACCACAGGGACATCGACATCGAGGACTCCCTGGGCCGCCAAGCCGATCCTCGAGCCAATCCTCTGTGAGGGCCTCAATCCCACTCCCGGTCCTCGGAAATGAGATCCTCCTGGGCTGTAGCCAAGCAGCCGCCATGGGTCACCGAAGACTCTACCCGAGCCCGGTACCTCAAGCACCGTCTGGCCTCGAGTCCTCGGCCAACTACTCAGACTGGGAATCCGAGGACAAGGCCTTCCTAGAGACACAGAAATACTGCGATCTCCCCTTGGACCTGTTTCCTCCAGCGTTGCGGCGCCAGTCTTCACCCAAGGACACATCGTTCCTCGAGTTTGTCTGGGACATGGTGAAAGCCTTGTTTCTCACCACAGAGTCTGAGGAGGACCCACGCATGGACGAACTTGAAATCCTCCGGTATGATGCTCCACCTAAGGAGGCCCTGACGGTCCCTATCCCCGCCATCCTCTGGAAACTCCTCCTTCAGATGTGGGAGACACCGGCGTCAGTGCCAGTAGTTAGCCAATGCCTCATACCAGGTCCAGCAGGGCCCCAGCTTTCAGAAAGCACAACTCGCACACATCTCTATGATGGTACAGTCAACCATGTGCCAGCAGAAAAGCCCAAAGACTCACTCCTCTGTGCCCCCGGGCAGGGTCCCGTGCCCTCTGATGCAAATTCTACCAGGGCTCGATGCTGGGTTGCTAAATCCAAGCCTACCAGCTGTATATCGGCATGTTTCTCCGAGACCTAGCAAAATAACTTGCCGGTTTCTCAGTGGATCTCGGTGAAGATCACCTCCAGCGATTCCAAACCCTCACGAAGTGCGTCAGGGAGTGCTCGAAGTACATATCTCGGGTCGCCTACAACAGCTTTGAGTCCAATGCAAGAGTGGCCGCCGCAGGCATCGGTGCCTGACGCCAGGCCTGGCTCCAGGCATCAGACCTCGAGCAGTGGGTCCAGGAGAAACTCCTTGACGTCCCCTGTCTCGGTGAAAACCTCTTTGGCAAACCGAAGGAGGAAAAGGCGGTGGAGATCGAGACAGAGTTCGTCACAAGGATTCTGCTCTCCAGGAAGACCTCCACCCTTCCCAAGAAAAAGCCATCGGGGAAGAGGCTCTCTTTTCACAGAAAAGGCCAACCTTACCAAGGCTATCCCCAATACCAGGCCCCTCAGACCCCGCTGCAGGGTCACCAAATCAAAGGAGCAGGCCAATGCAAGCCTAAAGGCTCTAAGCCCCAAACTCCAACTCCTTCCCAGATTGGGTCAGGGTTTGGACTCCCTGAGCATAGCCTCTCTTCCTGGGAGGGAGCAGCTGCCAACAGGGGGACATCTGATCCACTTTGCCCATTGGTGGCCAACCATAACCACTGACACCTGGACTCTCCAGGTGGTCAGAGAAGGCTACCTCCTTCACTAGGACCGTACGCCTCCCCCTTTCTTTCCAGGAGAGCCCCCTCGGATTCTCTACACCAGGCCCAGCTACTGCAGGAACTCGCAGACCTCATCAGGGATGGAGCCATGGAACCAGTACCCCTCCACCTCAGGGGCAAGGGGTTCTACTCCCATTACGTTCTGGTCCCAAAAAGAATAGGGGGCCTAAGGCCCATTTTGGGCTGGTGAAACCTAAACTAGTTCCTAGTGTGGGAGAAGTTCAGGATGCCCCCTTTGGAACATTGATGCCCTACCTCCAGCAGGGAGATTGTTCCATTGACCTAAAAGATGCTTACACCCACATCCTTATTCATCCCAGCCACAGGCAGTACTTAAGGTTCATGGTCAGGGGCGACCACTACCAGTGCAGAGTACTACCCTTCAGCCTAGCTTCCGCACCAAGAGTCCTCGCCAAATGCCTAATAGTGGTGGCTCCCTATCTCTGTCTCCAAGGGGCCTTCGTCTTCCCGTACTTGGATGACTGGCTCATAAAGGGGGACACAGCCATCGAGTTGCAGCAGGCCACGGCCTGCACTATCAAGGTTCCGCAGCATTTGGGGTTCGTGATAAATCACCCTACCTCACTCCAGCGCAGGACTTGGAGTTCATAGGAGCTCGACTGGACACATTCCAGGTCAGGGCCTTTCTTCCCTTGGACAGGACAGATCACCTCAGGGCCTTGGCCACAGAGGTTGAACGCCATCACGCAGTGTCAGTGTGGTCCATGCTCTGCCTACTGGCCCACATGGCATCCGCAGTCCATGTAGTTCCCAACGCCCGCCTTCATATGCCGGCAACTCAATGGTATCTCCCCTCACGGTGGAAACAAGCTACAGGCAGGCTCCGGGACAAGGTCTTAGTGTCCCGTCAGCTAATGGAGTCGCTTGACTGGTGGCAGGGCACACATCTGCAGGAGGACATGCCCTTCCAGTCCCCAAATCTCCAGACGGTCCTCACCACGGACACGTCCCTACTGGCTGGGATGCCCACTGCAAGGAGCTACACATGCAGGGCAACTGGTCACTAGCAGAGAGCCAGCAACAGATCAACCTGCTGGAGCCCAGGACCATTTTTCCGGTGATCAAGGCCTTCCACATCGCCTGCGGAACCAGTCCTTGCTAATCCAAATGGACAACCAGGTCGCGATGTTCTACCTGAACAAGCAGGGGGGGCACAGGGTCTCGGTGCCTCTGCCAGGAGTCAGTAGCCCTCTGCTCATATGCGTCAGTCAGAGAATGCTCTTTAGAGCGGTATACCTTTCAGGCCAAGAAAATGTCAAAGCAGACGGGCTGAGCAGGGTCCTCCTGCCGCATGAATGGTGACTAGACCCCAGGGTGGCACAGCGGCTCTTCGGACTCTGGGGGAACCCCAAGTCTGGACCTCCTCGCCAGCCCGACCAATGCTCAGCTGCCCCACTTCTGTTGTCCCCAACTGCATCCATCCCGGGTAGAGGCAGATAACTTTCTCATCTCGTGGTCGGAGGGCCTTCTGTATGCCTTCCTTCCCATGCCACTAATTGCCCAAACCCTCTTCAAGGTCCTGTGGGACATCATCTCTGCTATTATTTGTACAATGACTCACGATATATCTTAAGCCCTAATTGTGTGTGTGTATATATATATATATATATAATATATCTCATGCTGTACTATAGCGCTCATTGTACATAGTTCACCCTAATTTAACACACTATCCACTCACACGCAAATCATAAAACCTCTTTCACTGCTTGGATTACACCCCCACTTATTTTGATTGTATTGTTATGACACCGCCTTGATTGTATGATAAAGCGGTATAGAAATACTGTTAAATAAATAAATCTACATGATCCTGGTGGCCCCGCGGTGGCCCAGGCAGCCTTGGTTTCCCCTGTGGCTCTGCCTCTCGATGGAGCTCCTGGTTCCTCTGGGGAACACCCTGGGGCTACTGAATCCCTGGAATCTCTGGAATCCCTGTTAACAGCAAGGCTGCTGAAAAGGTAGCCTTAGCATCCTTCAACCTTCCAAGGGAGGTGGAGGAAGTCCTCCTGGCCTCTTGTAAGAACTCCCCGAGACAGGCCTACTCCTTCAAGTGGCGCAGATTCTCAGTATGGTGTGTAGAGAAATGGGTTGACCTGTTCTCTTGCCAGGTGCACACATTGCTATAGTATTTTTCACCTTTTGCAAACCAGACTCGAGTCCAACTCTGTCAGAGTGTACCTGAGCGTGCTCTAAGCGCACCATCATTCCATAGAGGGAAATCCTCTTACTGTGCAGCCCTTCATTACCCGATTTATGTGGGGCCTTCTGCTCTCTAAGCCTCCCATCCGCTCACCCCCCGGTGGAATGGGACCTCAACGTGGTTCTGACGCAGCTCACTAAGCTGCCTTTTGAACCTCTGGCTATCTGCTATTTGCGTTATCTCTCCTGGAAGGTCGCCTTTCTGATGTTGCTCACCTCTGCCCGCAGAGTCAGCGAGCTTTAGACCTTGGTGGCCGAGCCACCTTTTACCTGGTTCTACAAGAATAGGGTCATGCTTTGCACCCACCCTAAATTTCTTCCAAAGTGGTATCCACTTTCTACCTCAACAAGGAGGTGGTGCTCCCCAACTTCTTTCCACGGCCCCCTTGCCGACAAAGCGGCGGCCATTCTCCATACTCTTGTTGTAAGAGAGCCCATTCTACCTGCAGCGTACACAAGGCCACCGCAAAACTTCACAGATTTTTGTTTCCTATGACCCCAGTTGACTGGGAGAGGCTGTTACCAAGTGGACCCTGTGCATCTGGGTGGCGGATTGTATTGCCTTCACCCACGATCAGGCTGGGCTCTCGTATAAGTGCTGGGTCACGGCACACAATGTCAGGGCTATGGCGACCTCTGTTGCAAGCCTACGTTCTGTCCCTATGGCAGAGATCTGCCGGGCCGCCACATGGTCCTCAGTTCACACCTTTGCAGCTCACCACTGCCTGGAGAGGGAGTCCCAATTGAACAACGCCTTCGACCAGGCCATACTCCATAATATTTTCGGGGTTTAGGCAACTCCTACCCTCCGACTCTTCTTGTTCAGGCTACCAGAGTGATGGTTCTCCCTGGGCACTAGGATCCTTAGTCTTTCCTCAGACTTGCTTGTGGCTGCTCACGGCTGGGTTATGTTTTTCTGTGGGTTCTCAGTATCCTGTAGTTAGGGAGTCCCATATGTGAGGACTGACTTCCTGCTTGTTCCTGGAGAAAGCATAGTTATTCATCTGTAACAGGTGTTCTCCAGGGACAGCAGGATTCAGTCCTTAAAACCCTCCCTCCTCCCCTTGGAGTTGCTGTAAGTTTTTGCCATCTTTTGTCGTCTCTAGCTATGTCATCTGACTGAGTAAGATGGCACCCTTAGGTGGGAAGGGGACCACGCATGCGTGGTGCTTCTCCCAAAGCCTTTCTATGAAAGCTGTGGAGATGCTTCCATGGGGGCTCCTTCTGCCCAGACATCGCCCATATGTGAGGACTGATTCCTGCTGTCTCTGGAGAACACCTGTTACAAGTGAGTAACTACGCTTTTACTAAAGAACGATCATGCCAAACAAATCTGAGAACTAAATCAAGGACATGCAATGGATATGATCTACCTAGATTTCAGCAAAGCCTTTGATACTGTTCCTCATAGGAGGTATACCAATAAGCCACAGATTGGTTAAAGTTTATTTTTAGGTTCTGTAGATTGAGCCAAAATTTTATCCCCCCAACAAAATTCCATCTCCAAAGGGTTGAGCTGGATGTCAAAACAGAAGTACCTTGGGGTCATTCTAGACCAGTCACTAAACACACATAAAATCAGTTACTAAAGCCATCTATTTCAAACTGTGCATGTTACAACACCTGCGACCCATGCTAGAAAGCCATGACTTTAGATCTCTACTTCAGGCATTAATCATACCACATTTTGATTTCTGCAATAGTATCCTACATGGTCTCTCAAAGAAAACAATCCTACAACTCCAGTTGGCTCAGAACCTTGCTGCACATATAAAGCTCACCATTCCGACCATATCACCCCACTACTCTATAAGCCCCATTAGTTGCCCATTCCAAGCAGAATAAAATACAAATACTTTTGATGATAGTCTTTAAACTCATCAACAATATAGCCCCATCCTATCTGTCCTCCCTCCTTATCACACCCACCAACACAAGAGCCAGAAGAAATTGTTCACAAAGCACAATAGAAATACCCCATCATGTCCGCAATGCCGCTCACTTTACAAGTAACAGGGCCTTCACCTACATCACCCCAATGCTATGGAATGCTCTCCCGGATAGACTAAGATCCATAAAAGACCTCCAGCAGTTTCACAAGGATCTCAAAACATTCCTGTTCATAGAGCATTATGGCGACCTTATGGTCATTTCACAAACCCAACCGATTTAAATATGTCCATCTACACTGGATTTTCAGCCAGTACCTTTCTACTATATTGTACATAAGTTGATTGATAACCAGTTTTGAAGATGTTTACCACCATTTATTCCAATGTTATAATGTAAAGTTGTTATGTTCAATGTAAACTGCCCTGATCTCTGGAAGGAGCAGTATAGAAAAGCAAATAAATAAACAGCCTGGGGATGGGTTCCAAGGTGGTAAGCTGGATCAGAAATTGGTTGGCTGATAAGACGACAAGGTGATGGTAAATGGAACTCGGGTAAAAGGAAGGTGAGTAGTGGCATGCCCCAGGGATTGGTCCAGAGACTGGTACTATTCAGTGTATTTGTGAGTGATATTGCTGAAGGATTGAATGGAAAAGTCTGTCTTTTTGCAGACGCAAAAATTTGCAACAGCATGGATTCCCTTGAGGGAGTGGATAACATGAGGAAAGATCTTCAAAAGCTGGAAGAATGGTCTAATGCTTGGCAGTTAAGATTTAATGTGAAGAAGCGCAGTGTTATGCACTTGGGATGCAGAAATCCAAGGGAATTGTATGCGATAGGAGGCGAGAGGTTTGTGTGCACAGACGAGGAGAAGGACCTCGGAGTGATTGTTTTTGAGGATCTCAAGGTGACAAAATAGTGTGACAAGGCAATGGCCAAAGCCAGAAGGATACTGGGTTGCATATAAAGAAGAATTACCAGCAGAAAGAAGGAGATAATAATGCCACTGTACAAGTCGCTGGTGAGGCCTCACTTGGAGTATTGTGTTCAATTTTGGAGAACATATCTTACAAAGGATATAAAAAGACTTGAAACTGTTCAGAGGAAGGCAACCAAAATGATTGGCACCTGTGCCAGAAGATGTATGAGAAAAGACTTCAAGACCTAAATATGTATACACTAGAGGAACAAGATAAGCAGGAAGAAAATTGATGCCTTTGAATTATGGTGCTGGCGACGAATACTTTGTATACCATGGACCGCCCGAAGAACAAACCAGTCAGTACTCGAGAAGATCAAACTTAAGCTTTCCTTAGAAGCTCAGATGACAAGATTTGGACTTTCATACTTTGGAAATATCATGCGAAGAGAGAAATCGTTAAAGAATACTTGGCAAGGTAGAAGGTCAACGCAAGAGAGGAAGGCCAGCAATGAGATGGATCAATACAATAACAGCAGCTAAACAGCTATAGGTACCATTCTATCAACAATGAGCTGCCTGACTGAAGACCAAACACAATTTAGGACAACGATCCAGAGGGTCGTCATGAGTTGACACCAACTCAACAACAACGGAGAGGAGGGACAGGGGAGATATGATACAGACCTTTAAATACTTAAGAGTATTAATGAACAAACAAACCTTTCCTTATCGTCCCTCCAGTCTAGTCCCGAACCTCTGGGTTTATGCACCTCCTCCAGCAGCTTTGGAGACTGAGAAATGTCATTCTTGTGATGACAGTGGTACAAATCCCCCAGGGACTGCCTCCTGATTCCAGTTCTCTGTCTTCAAGCAGCTGGAGGATCGTGACCCTTTAGTTTGGGGCTCACTGGAGGAACAAATAAGGAAAGATTAGCATTAGTAAGTATAAAATTAGCCAAAGTGAAGTTAGCAGATTAGCAAGAGTTACACTTCAATGCTGACAGGCAATTCGGCTTGTAAAGATTCAGTGAGAGCTGTGCGGTGGTTTGCCCTCCCCCTTCCCCTCGAGCTCCTCTCTCCCTCCTGTTGGTTTTTACCGGTGCGGAGAAGGAGAAGGAGACTGAACAAGGAGCTACTTCGGAGGAAGTAGACTGTATGCAGGCAGGGCTCTGATTCCCGAACCCACGGTTTGGGTGAGAAGTCGGCGTCAGAAGCTGACGGAGCAGGCTAACAAGTTTTAGTCGCGGCAACGATCTGTCTGACAGAAAAGGCAGAAGACAGCTTACCTGCACAGCCGTTCCTTTCCCGGTGCTGAAGCTGCTAATTTCGGCTGAGCGTGAGTGGGGGAACAGATAGATAATAGCCGCAAAACAGTGTCAGCAAGGTAAGAGACCTGAGGTGACCATTGGGATGGTTTGTGTGTGTGTGTGCTGCGACGTTCAGGCTGCGCCACGTGTTTAAAGCGCGGGAAGACAAGAAAGGCCTATATAATCGGTGCAGACAGCTCGTTTTTGGCTTGGGGGCCCTCGTTTCTTGACGGGGTGATTTTTATTTCACTGGGGTGACTGAGGTTAGCTCTGGATATAAAAAACAAATAAAACATTTTTGCAGACTGTAGTGTTTCTCTGGGACAGAGATTGAGACAGGTCATTGGTAAAAGTACTGGTGGATATTAAAGCCCCAGTTTAAGTGCAGGGCTGCATTACTGGGAAGAGATGCCTTCTAGGTCACAGTGTAGCCTGTGGGGCTAGGAGAGGAGCAGTCTCAGAAACAGGAGTGTGTAAAGGCTGCGTTCAGGAAGCAGCCTCTATGGAACAGGTGTTGGAAAGCGCTGGGGATAGTCAAAAGACCCCAGCGGGGGCCATACCGGAGGTTTCACCCTCGCTGCCATCACTAGAGTCTGTAGCGGGGCCATCTTCCGCTCCCGATTTGGCACCGTCTCCGGCACTGTTACCAGGGGGATTGGAAGCAATATTTTCTTTGGATTTCATGTCTCTACTTCAACGGTCCTTTGGGAGTATGAAGAGAGGGATGACAGATAGTTCCGCGGAAGGGGAACAGTGTGGCAAGCGTCTAGGTACACCGCAAGGATTAGGGGACACAGGATCCCTATCTAAGAGGCATAGGACAGTGAAAGAGCGGCAGGATCAGTCTGGGGGCTCAGAGGGGCTCCAGTCAGAGGATGGGGAGCCAGATGTTGAGTTGGACGATGAGTCAGAAGAAGGAGAGCTTACTAAGCACGAAGACCATGCAAGGGTGGTGCGTATGTTTCGGTGTGACGAGTTGCCAGCACTCATTGCTGAGACATTAAAGGCTCTTAATATGCCAGCAGCAACTCCGACGGAGGATTCCACCTTAGAAGATCCGTTATTGCAGGCCATCCGAAAAACTCAAAAAGCTTTTCTGATACACAGAGTGGTACGGCAGATGATTCGTGAGGAGTGGGACATGCCTGAGGCAGCTCTTAAAGGGTCAAGGGTTATGGCCTGCCTTTATCCCTTGGTGGATCAGGACCGGGAATTGTTTAAGTCTCCGAAGGTAGATGCAGCGGTGTCGGCAGTGATGAAGAAAACCATCATTCCAGTGGAAGGTAGTGCTGCGCTCAAGGATTCTTAGAATAGGAAGTTAGATACCTTTTATTGATGCAAGTTTTTGACATCAATGACTTATCCATTCAGGCTTCTATTTGTGGAGCATGGGTGGCAAGGGCCTGTCTACGCTGGTCTCAGCGGATTCAGGGGGAATAGATGGAAGAAGCAGCTGGGGAAGCATCTAGACTGGAATCCGGGGCTGCGTATCTAGCAGATATTCATTATAACCTGATTCGGGGATTGTCAAAAAGTATGGCATCGATAATAGCGGCAAGGCGGTAGCTTTGGCTGTGCAATTGGGCAGCGGATGGCTCCTCCAAAGGCTTAGCAAACTACCTTTCAGAGGTAAACTGCTTTTTGGAGAAGACTTAGATAAGTTAGTAAAGGATCTAGGGGAGTCCAAGGGCGGAAGACTGCCTGAGGAAAAGCAGAAACAAGGGTGTCCGGCGCCAGCAGTCAAGAATCAGCAACATGAGTTTCGACGTTTTCGTTCTCCATGGTAGGTCAATTTCAGAGAGGCCGTTTCCCCTATAGGAATCAGGGGTTTCGGGGTTTTTCGAGGGGCCGGCAGAGGTTTTAGAGCCTCTTCTTCCTCGAACCTTAGAAAGCCACAATGAAGAGAGGGGGGGCCCTGGTAGGGCAGATACCCGTGGGAGGTCGATTACGGGACTTCTACCCTGCCTGGGTCCAAATTACGTCAGATCAGTGGGTGTTGGAGGTTATTTGAGAAAGATATGCTCTGGAATTTCAACACCCAGTGGTCGATTCTTACGTTCAGTCTCCATGCAAGGCACAAGTCAAGTTAGAAGTGGTGCGAGCGACCCTAGACAGGTTACTAAAGCTCAACGCGATGGTGCCAGTGCCTCCAGAGCAGTACGGCTGCGGTCGGTACTCCATATATTTTGTAGTGCCAAAAAAGGAAGGGTCTTATCGACTGATTCTGGATCTCAAAAGGGTAAATCATTGTCTCAGAGTAGCTCATTTTCATATGGAAACTCTGAGGTCAGTTATCGTGGCAGTACGAGAAGGGGAGTTTCTCACTTCTCTAGATTTATCGGAAGCTTATCTACATATTCCAATTCGACCGGAACATCAGATGTTTCTATGATTTGCAGTCCCGATGGGACATTTTCAGTTCTGAGCATTACCCTTTGGATTGGCAACGGCCCCACGTACTTTCACAAAGGTGATGGTGGTAGTAGCGGCGGCATTGCGAAAAGGAGTGTTAGTTCACCTGTATTTGGACGATTGGTTGATTCGAGAAAAGTCCAGGGGCGAAAGCGAGGCAGTGACAACCAGAGTAGTGCAGTTTCTACAAAGTCTCGGTTGGGTAGTGAACATGGCAAAGAGCAAGTTAGAACCGTCGCAGATCCTGGAATATCTGGGTGCTCGGTTCGATACAAGTGTAGGAAGAGTGTTTCTACCGCAACTGAGGGCCAAAGGTTTGAGAACACTAGTACGCAGGTTTCTGGGAAAGAAAGCGCCTACGGCATGGCATTCTGCAGCTGTTAGGTACCATGGCGGCAACGCTCGAGTTAGTGCTGTGGGCAAGGGCGCATATGCGCCCATTAGAGAGCATTGCTCAGAAGGTGGTCACATCAGGAAGATCCACTGTCCCAGAAGCTGCCTTGTCTGACGCAGACCCGCCAGGCTCTTCAGTGGTGGTTATGTCCAGGGAGTCTAGAAAAGGGAATGCCTTTAGAGTCTCCTCCTTGGATACCATTGACGACCAACGCGAATCTACTAGGTTGGGGAGCACACTTCGAAGGCAGTTTTGCTCAAGGACAGTGGACCGAGGTCGAACAGGTGTGGTCAATCAACAGGTTGGCGTTGAGAGCAGTAACGCTAGCGCTTCGTGCTTTCCAAACGGGTCTACAGGGAAAGACGATTCGGGTCTTTTCCGACAACGCGACCACGGTAGCTTATATCATCTGCCAAGGGGGCACAAGCAGTGTGTGTCTGGAAGAGGAGGCAGAGCAGCTGTTCACGTGGGCCGAAGTACATCTGTTGGCTTTGTCGGTGGCGCATGTGGCAGGAGTAGACAATGTGGAGGCCGATTATTTGAGTCTGGTCAGGGTTGACCCAGGAGAGTGGGTTCTCCATCTGGAGGTGTTTGACATGGTGATGCAGCGTTGGGGCACACCAGTGATAGATCTGATGGCAACCTTCGAGTTGGCAAAAGTCAGCCGGTTTTTCAGCAGAAGACGCAAAAGAATGTCGGAAGGATTAGATGCGCTCATTCAGAGATGGCCGGAAGACCAGCTCCTCTACGTGTTTCCAACCTGGGTGTTGATAGGTCGAGTGCTACAACACATAGAAAGGCACAAAAGTCTAGTGATTTTGATTGCACCAGACTGGCCACGGCGACCCTGGTATGTGGATCTGATGAGGCTCATAGTGGATCGCCCTTGGCATCTACCGAATCGCAGGAATCTGTTATTGCAGGGTCCCCTGCATATGCCTCAGGTAGATTGGTTCTCGCTTACGACTTAACCTCGCCCTCTCAAGAGCCAACAGCGAGAGGTTATTCTACAGTGGTGATTGCCACTTTGTTAAAGGCGAGACACAGTTCTACTTCATTGGTGTATATTCATGTCTGGCTTATATTTGAAGTGTGGTGTGAGGTCAAGACAGTGGAGGCTTTGAAAGCTTCAATTCCGGAGGTGTTGGCGTTTTTACAGGATGGCTTTGAAAAGGGCTTGGCTGCAGCATCCTTAAGAGTGCATGTAGTGGCACTATCCTGTTACAGAGGAAAAATAAAGGGCGTGGCGCTGGGAGCGCATCCATATATTTAAGCATTTTTTGAAAGCGGTGGCGTTCTTGAGGCCACCATTTAAACAGACAGTTCCGCATGGGATTTGCAATTGGTGCTGGAAGCGCTGGTACGCGAGCCATTTGAGCCTTTATTGAAGGCATCCATAAAGGACTTGACTCTCAAAGTAGTGTTTCTGGTAGCCATATGCTCTGCTAGGCAAATTTCCGAATTGCAGGCTCTATTGTGCCGAAAGCCTTTTCTCTCCTTTTACGAAAAGAAGGTAGTATTGAGACCGGTACCATCTTTTTTGCCCAAGGTGTTATCAGTTTTCCATGTAAATCAGGTGATTTCGTTGCCAGTCTTTGAGGCAGATAGTGAGGTTTCTTCAGGAGTCAATCTACATTTCTTAGATATTCGTAGTGTTAAAGAAATATCTTCGGAGGACAGCGGATTTCTGCAAGACAGATTGTCCTGTTTGGGGGGCCAAGGAGAGGAGAAGCAGCATCAAAAGCATCTCTTGCTAGGTGGCTCAAGGAAGCTATTGCATCAGCGTATATTTTGAAGGGCAGAGCTTAGAACTCATTCCACAAGAGCGCAGGTGGCGTCATGGGCCGAGTGTAGTTTAGTTCTGCCTGTTGACATTTGTAGAGCGGCTACTTGGTCTTCTTTAAATTCTTTTGTTAAACATTACCGTCTGGATGTGCAAGTGCAAGACGATACCCGTTTTGGATCAGCAGTGCTTCAGGCTGGTCTAGCGGGGCCCTCCTGTACAAAAAACAAAACAAATTTCACTGTTCTGTTACATCCCCAGAGATTCGGGACTAGACTGGAGGGACGATAAGGAAGATGAAATTAGACTTACCTGCTAATTGTTGTTCCTTGAGGCACGCCAGTCTAGTCCCACATCCCTCCCTGGTAGTTCCTTTTGGACTATTGCCTGAAGCGAAAAGATGAATTTTTTTCAGGTTAGACTGAAGGAACAGCTCTGCGGGTTACGATCCATAAGGGGAGGTTCTTAAATGGGGATTCCGCTAAGGTCAACAGTCTCACGGAACAGGGGGACGGCGGACCTAAGCTAGGCATAAGTAAGTACTGGATGTTTGTTCTCAGTTAATGTAAAAAGTTAATGTTTGAAGTTAGTTACAGATTGATTATAATTGTTGCTACTTAATTGTTGCTCCTGGGAGTCTGCTTTGTCAATAAATTACTGGAATCAGGAGGCGGTCCCTGGGGGATTTGTACCACTGTCATCACAAGAATGATGTTTCTCAGTCTCCAAAGCTGCTGGAAGAGGTGCATAAACCCAGAGGTTCGGGACTAGACTGGAGTTCCTCAAGGAACAACAATTAGCAGGTAAGTCTAATTTCACCTTTTCAAGGATGGAGAAGCTGTAAAACTAGAGGGCATAAGATGAAGCCGCAAGGAGGTAAACTGAAAGGCAATGTCAAGAAATACTTTTTCACTGAAAGGGTGGTGAATGCTTGGAACGCCCTCTCAATGCAAGTGGTGGGGGCAAATACAGTGACAGAATTCAAAATGTCATGGGACAGACAGTGTTGATCCCTTTATTGCAATAGGATACAATTTTAGAAAAGGTTCAGAGAAGAGCCACCAAAATGGTAAAGGGGATGGAAGGATACTCCTATAAAGAAAGGCTAAAAAGGTTAGGGCTCTTTAACCTGGAAAAGAGACGGCTGAGGGGAGATATGATAGAAGTCTATAAATTAATGAACAGAATGGAACGGGTAAACGTAGATCGATTGCTTACCTTATCAGAATATAGAAAGACTAGGGGACATGCAATGAAGCTACAGGGTAAACTATTTAAGACTAATAAAAGAAAATATTTTTTTCACTCAACGTGTAATCAAACTCTGGAATTTGTTACCGGAGGATGTAGTAAAGGCTGTTAGTGTAGCTGGGTTTAAAAAAGGTTTGGACAAGTTCCTGGAGGAAAGGTCCATAAACCATTATTAAGAAGTGACCCAGGATATCAATGCTTGAACCAATACAAGCATTGTGGAACCTGTGTCCCTTGGGGAAATTGCTAGGTACGTATGACCTAGATTGGCCTCTGTTGGAAACAGAATACTGGGCTTGATGGACCTTGGTCTGACCCAGTATGGCATATCTTATGTTCTTATGTTCTAAATCAAAATAAACGTAACTTTCTCTTATATCTCAACGAATAGGGGTGACCTGCAAGGGAGCTGTGGGTGCACCTCTAAACAAAGGCATGGTGAGGCGTGACCTGCACGGAGCGGCAGGTGCACCTACTCTTGCCATCTTGCTGGGAAGACTAGATGGACCATACTGGTCTTTATCTGCCATCATACACTATATTACTATGATTGGCAGACTGGATAGGCTGTATGGTCTTTATCTGCCGTCATACACTATATTACTATGATTGGCAGACTGGATAGGCTGTATGGTCTTTGTCTGCCATTGTTTTCTATGTTTAGGCTAATTACTCGGGTCAATGTTCAAAGCAGTTTGTCCAGGCTACCTTGGAAGATACCTGGATAATTGACTCTTTCCGTTCTCCCCCTCCCCCCACACCCCACCTGAAGAATGGATACATTTTGGCTAGTTAGTTCAGCAAATATTTATTGAACTAAGTCTGACAGGGGAAGCAGCCATTTTTTGTGTGGGGGTGAATGTTTACCAAATAGTGGTAATATTCATCTGCTATCTCAGCTGCAAATGCAGCAGGTAACAGAATATCTAGCTGAAAATCTGCTTAAAAATGGTCGGGCATGTCATCTAGTTATCTTTAAGCGGATTTAACCTGCTGAATATTTGTCTCTTGGCCTTTTGAAAAATGGCTATGTATTCAGGTATTTTGGCTGCTTTACATTCCTACTAAAACTGATTATATGATATTTATTTATTTATTTAACTTTCTTATATACCGCGTTCTTCTGCATCAACGCGGTTTACATTAAAACATAACCGTCCAGCACAGATGGTCTGCACTGGCTTCACAATATAACAAGGGGTATATGTACAGGTAATAACAACAGGGTAACTATGTACACATATATATGGGGAGGTGCTCACTCTTCCCGTCTAGAATCATTGGTGGAATAAAAGGGACAGGTTGTATTTCCTTTGTGGGTTGGGATGAAGCAGAACTTATGAATGATTGAGTGAGTGGTAAGAAGGAATGTCAGTTATAATTGATATAATTATAAGAGAGGTAATAAGGTTTGTATTTAATTGAGGATTGTGAAAATATTGGTTCCTAGGGCTGCTGTTCTGTTTTGCTTTGTACAATTTCATTTTGTATGTTGTCTTTATATACTGTAAATTCAGTTTGCTTGTTATGGATTATTTTTGTTCCATTTTGGGCTCTACGGGTAGGATAGAAAATCAAATGAATTGAATTGAATCCTGTTTTTAGTATGCAGTGATTCTGTCCTATTCCTCCCCATCATTCTTCGTCCTTCTCATGTTGATTCCCTTCTCTCTTTCAGTACGTGGTGATTCCCACTCGTCGATCCACAGCTGAAGCATTTCAGATTGTGATCTCACACCTCCTGGGAGATGCAGGGAGTCCTTTTCTCATCGGAAAGGTGAGTTCAAAATCTTCTGCTCCTGCTTTCCATCCAGGAGACAACCAGTGTTAAATCAAAAATCTTTATTTAACCTGTTTTGGACCAGCGTATGTTTTACATACAAAAGGTTTCCATACTTACTACTCAACTGTTTACTAATTAATGGTTATAAATTCAATGGAACTAATGTTTAGCTATTATCATTATGTCAAAAAGCGTTATATTGAGATCTAGTTAGTTTAATAGGTATTCGAAGTTTGCTGATTTTGACGGTACTGGTGGCTCAGCATAAAAAGATCACCAAAAATAGTAAGTAGCTTATAATGCTGTAATAGCTACTATTTTGCAAATAAAAGTATTTGTAGACTTTAGAAAATAGGTTTAGATAACTGTAAGTTACTTAGTGTCAGAGTTATTGGTGCGTATATCGGCCTTGTATGTTTTTCATACGCTGGGCTAATATGTTGTTGAAACTAATTGCTGTCAAGCATTCTGTTCTAAGTGTTTCAATGGTGCAATATCGACGCACTGCATCAGAAGTGTTTTCACGTGTATCAGAATGGACTGTTGACAAACTATATTATATCATAATAAAATGTTTTAAATGAAAACTGCAGTTTCAATAGTATCATACAGTATGTTTATGTCAATGAATATTGGAACTGAATTCTATCTTTTCTGAAGACGGACAATATACTATATTGGACCAGTGTATGAAAAACATACACTATGTGAAACTTCTATTTTCTGCAAAGTTTTAATATTTTTTATTATTGCCGGTATTTCATAGTTGTTTGAGTGTAACAAATCTAATAATCATCCAGAACAGAGAGAGAATATGCGAGCTGTCCGAAACGGGTTAAAAAAATATATTTCAGGGCATTATTGTGAGGAAGTTCATGCTGCTATTGTCCTGCTGAGGTGATGCTGCTGTGAGGAAATTCCCACTTCTGGAGCCTTAGTGACAGGGCAGTTTTGTGAGAAAGTTCTCACTACTGGCCTCCCATAGACAGAGGACACTGATGTCAGGAAGCAAAACAGAGCAAATTTCCTGTCTTATAAGCATTTTTTTCGTTGTTCTTTTTTTTTTCCCTCCTTTTTGTTCTTTTACCCATCATATTTCATATTTTATCTCTGTCCCCTGTTTTCAATTCTTTCTGTCTTGTTTCTTTCTCTTGTCATTCTTTCCTCTTTCTTCCTTTCTGTTTTTACTGTCTCTCTCCCTCCTTTTTTCCTTTCCTTTCTCTATTTTTTTCTCCCCTCCATCCCTCCTCCTGTGTCAATGTGTCTGCCTGGCCTGTCCCCTCCCTTTTGATTTTCAGATTTCGGATCAGATTCGGCAGGGGAAGCCAGACTCATACTTGTGGGAGTTCCGTAGTCTGGAATATGCTCTCATGCTTTGTTCCTTTGTTGGTGTTGTCGGTGGGGGCTTCTTTCTCACTGCTGCATTCTTCATCGAAAAGGACCGGTGGCAGGCACAGCAGAGCTCACAAGAAGGTAAACGTTCAGGCAGATATGTCTGCATGTTAATGTCATGTGTTTCTTGTGACTGGAAGTTTGGTGTTACATCCGAACCCAGAAGCAAGCAAACAAAACTGCAATAAAAAGAATTTGACAGGGAAGCTGCTGTTGGATTTGGCTGTACTTTTGAGAATTTTGAATATGTGAGTTGGGTTAAAGACTAATTTGAGTGTTTTGGGCTTAATATACTTGTTTAGTGCTTTGTGGAAAACTGTTCATAGCTGTAAGAGGTGAGGCAGTGAGCCTTAAAGGGGGGGAGCCACAAGAAAGTTATAGGACAGTCCTTTGGTGACCTGGAAACTAACGAACAGCACAACAAAATATGAGTTATTGGGAAAGATCGAAGGGGAAAACACTTCCTGTGGCTAAATTATTATTTTTTTTTTTTTGAGAGGAAAGTTTGTTAAAGTCTAAGCATCAAATTTAGCCTTTAGAAGGGCTGATTGCTAACTGCAACCACAGAAAATGAAGTCTCAAAATAAGCACCCATAATGGCTGAAAATCACAGCATCACCAGATCTGTGCCCACTGCTGACTCTTCCTGTGCCTGCACTCAGAATCCCTACAGAAGCTGATCATTTTGCACAGAATGCTTCCACCCACGTTCTGAGACTGCTAGTGAGGCAGCCTGTGGGTAGCATCCATCGTGAGAAACATAAGTTAGTGGATGTCTTCAGGAAGCAGGTTTGGGTAGAACATTTGGGAAAACAAAAGTTTATTGGTAAGTTTATTCATAGGGCCTTCAGTATCTGAAGAAGAGTATCGGAGAGGAGGACAGGTGAAGGCAAACGTTGTTTCCCAGCAGTTTGGGATCTGGAAGATAGTCACCTCTAGCAGCAGAGAGCCACCTTTCTCTGTTGCCCTCTCCAGCCCCAGTAGCGTTCCTTTCTCTCTTCTCTGACTGCCCCAATGTATTCAGTTATTCCCCTCTCTCCCTTCCTACCAGCTGTGATGGGGATTGAGCATCTCAATCCCTTGTGCACATAAGTGCACACAAGACTCCCATGCTCCCCTTTGCGTGATGCCCTGGCTACTACACTGGAAACTGCATCTCTGCCCTTGTCCTCACCCAACCCCCACAAGGACAGGATCATTTGGTTGGGATAGTACATGTTTCCCAGTATGACAGTTGAGGGAACAAGAATAGGTGCCCCTTTTGCCCCCCGTCCTACTGCCTCAGGGATCCAAGCAGGATATACTACAGCATATGTATTGCTATGACCAGTTTTTTGACAGTGCCATCCACACAATTGTGCCTCTCTAGACATCTGCCTACACCATCTAGGGCTTGGGTCAGTCCTAGTGATAATTAGGACGAGGAGGTGATCACACAGGTATATACTTTTTTCAAAAAAGACAAGATAGATGGAAAAAAACAATGCTTTCCATGTTACGAACAAAATAAGTCATTTTGATACAAAGTGAGCAAAGAGCAGCCGAGTTTCTGTGGGTTGTCTTGAAATATTGTGTCTAATAGTTTATGTAGGTGTAAACTATAGGCCATCATCCATAAGTGAAAGAGCTAGAAGTGGACATGAAAGAAGACATACAAGGATAGTATGCAAAAGAGAGATGTTGCTATTGGCAAGGGTGAAAAAATATTTCCAGTTCATCCCTCCAGTCCAGTCTAGACGCGTGGGTTATGCTCATCCATCAGCAGGGAGAGATGGAATAGCAAGCTCAAAACCTTTCCTTAAGCAGCCTGTGCTTCCCTGCAGAGCCAGTATTTCTCAGTCTCCAGCAGGTGGATGAGCATAGATTTGTGCTGGCTATTTGTTGTTTTTCCTGGGCCGTGATTCTGGGATGCAGAATCCGGTGGCACCAGGTCCTTCCCCCAGTCTCTTCTCCAGCTGCTCCTCAGTTCCTTCTGGGTAGTAAGAGACAGCTGCTCCTACCTTCTCCTCCTCCCCAACTCTTGGGAGTAGGCCGGGAGTTGAGCTCTCTGCTTCTGCTTGAATCCAAAAAAAAGAGGATCAGCAGACAGCATTGGGAGAGGCAGCGATAGCACAGCGGGACCTCCTAGGAGTCAGAAGTCTAGGGGACATGCAATGAAGCTACAGGGTAAACTATTTAAGGCTAATAAGAGAAAATATTTTTTCACTCAATGTGTAATCAAACTCTGGAATTTGTTACCGGAGGATGTAGTAAAAGCTGTTAGTGTAGCTGGGTTTAAAAAAGGTTTGGACAAGTTCCTAGAGGAAAGGTCCATAAACCATTATTAAAAGGGACCCAGAATATCACTGCTTGAACCAGTACAAGCATTGAGGAACCTGTGTCTTTTGGGGAAACTGCTAGGTACTTATGACCTAGATTGGCCACTGTTGGAAACAGGATACTGGGCTTGATGGACCTTGGTCTGACCCAGTATGGCATATCTTATGTTCTTATGTAAGTTAGGGTGAGGGGAGGTTCCCGTGTGGCACACACATGGCTGACCTGGAGAGGGAGCATTGGGTAGCATGCGACAGCCGCAGGAGCTTGCTCTCTGTGGTAGGGCGTCTGCCACCTCTGTGTTAAGGAGAGCATAGCTGCTGTGGAGAGCTTAGTCGGTAGCCTGGCTTCATCGGGAGGCAGCCGCTTTCTTTCAGTACTCTTTGGGGGAGGTCAGAACACCCATGATTTTGACAGTAACGTCCGCTATCTTGTCTGCTACTTCTTCTGCCTTAGAGCACAGAGAGGCTCCTTTTTCACAGCCGATGGCCCTGGTGCCCCCCAGGCGGTTGGAGGGGGTCTGAATAGCAGGTGCAAGTCCCCTTTGTCTCTGGATTAAGTGTTATTGCTACATCAGGTCTTTTTGATGCAGCAGGTCCTTGGAGAGGGGTTCCCTGGCTTTGGGGGTCTCCCTCCTTGCAGGGGGGACTGTCAGTCTTGGTAATGGAGAAGCACCCGTGCCAGGAGAGGGCCCCAGACTTTGAGGATGGGGCCTTGATGGCATCCTTAGGAGCTTTAGAGGGTCCATCTGATTATTTGGACGATCTGGACCCTGAGGAGTTAGAAGAGGGGGAGCTCCCTGCTGGGAAGAATTCCTCGGCCATTTGCATTTTTCATAGGGATGAGCTCCCCTCCCTCATTGTCAAGACCATGGAAGCTTTGCAGATCACAGACAGTTTGTTGCCAGACCTTGTGGAGCAGGTAGAGGATCTGGTCTTCGAGGGTATTCAGACATCCTCTCACTTCTTTCCCATCCATTGGGCGGTCAAGGCCATGGTTGATGAGGAGTGGAAGGTCCTGGATGCCAGCCTGCAGGTCAGTAGGAGCATGGCCAGGCTCTACCCCATCCCTCCGGAGGAGAGGGAGTTCTTGCGCCTCCCTCGGATGGATGCACTGGTAGCAGCAGTCACCAGGAAGACTACCATTCCAGTGGAAGGAGGGGCGACCTTGAAGGACCGCAGGATTGGCATATGAAGGCACTACTTAAGCAGGCCTTTGAGGTTTTGGCCATGGCCTTACAGGGAGAAATCTGTAGCTCCTATGTGGCGGGCCTGTCTTCATTGTTTGCAGAAGATTCCGGAGGCATCGCTTACGGAAATGGCAGCCCAGGAGGATGTGGACCAGTTGAGGTCTGTGACCGCCTTCCTAGCTGATCTCTTCTATGACTTGCTTGAGGCGTCAGCCAATTCAATGGCGACTGTGGTGGCTGTTAGGCAGTTCTTGTGGCTACGGAGCCTCAGGGAGGCTCCTGTTTGGGGAGGATTTGGAGAAGCTGGTAAAGGACCTGGAGACACTAAGGTCATGAGGCTTCAGGAGGACAAGCCCAAGGTGGCGGACTGAAGGCTCTCTTCTGGAGGCTGGGGACGTGAGACAGATTCCTCCAGGCCCATGGGGCCTATGGTGTCTTCCAAAAGGCCCCTCCTTTCGTGGAGGTGGTTGAAGTGACAGAGGAGGGGGCTGCATGTGGCTACGGTATTGCCAAGGTCTCCCAATGAAGGTTCAGGGGCCCTGGCAGAGGAGTAGTCGATAGGTGGTTACCTAACCTGATTTTACTCCACCTTAGCTCAAATTACGATGGATGCTTGGGTCCTGGAGATCATACACAAGGACTGCACCCTTGATTTTTCCAGACCTCTTGCGGATGCCTTCATGGTGTCTCCTTGTCAAGTCCAGGCAAAGCCTTGGTGGTCCAGGAGATGCTTAACTGCCTTCTGCGGCTTGAGGTTGTAGTGCCTGTGCCCCTAGAAGAGTGGGGGATGGGGCGTTACTGCATTTACTTCATGGTGCCAAAGAAGGAAGGTTCCTGGTGCCCCATTCTGGATCTGAAAGAGGTAAACAGGGCCTTTCAGGTTCTACATTTTCACCTGAAGACCCAGCGGTCTGTCATTGTGCCTGTCCGTCAAGGGGAGTTGTTGATGTCACTGGATCTTTCTGAGGCGTATCTGCATATTCCCATTTGTCCGGAGCATCAGAACCATTTGTGGTTTTGCAGAAGCATTTTCAATTTCAGGCCCTCCCCTTTGGGCTGGCCACCACCCCTCTGTTTTTTACCAAGGTGATGGTGGTGGTGGTGGCCCTACAGAAACAGGACATTCTGGTGCACCCGAATCTGGATGATTGGTTAGTTTGAGCAAAATCCTTGCAGGAGAGTTGGGAGGCAACGGCCTGTGTGATTTGTCGGCATAGGAACTCGGATCATGAATTTCACCAAGTCAGCTGTCCCCTGCACAGTCCTGGAGTACCTGGTGCCCGCTTCAGCACGCAGTGGGAGATTGTACTTTTGCCAGAGGGCAGGATAGTGAAGCTACAGGAGTAGTTACAGAGGTCGAAGGTGATTCCCCACCCAAGGGCTTGGGACTCCAGGTACTTGGCTTGATGGTGACCTCCCTGGAGTTAATATCCTGGGCTTGACTCCACATGCGACCTCTCAAGGCTGCGCTCTTGGCACAACGGTCCTCGCAGGTACAATTTATGAAGGTTTGCGTTGCTCTACCAGGGCGAACCCAGGGGAGTTTGGACTCGTGACTCGACTCAGCTTGGCTCACCTTGCTCAAATTCCACCTTTTCAACAAGTACCTCATAGAGCCCAATGACACCCCATAGAGTCCAACGATACAATCCTCTAAGCAAATATATGGTATCCCAACAACATGCCAAGAAAGATACTCTAACCCTTAGTGGTGCATTTTGTTTCTATGAAATCCCTGTTCATATGACTCTATGTAGCAAGTTTTGTAAATAGTTTACCCCTGTTATCCAAGTTTTTTGCCCTGTTATCTGTAAACTCATACGTGTTAACTGTACTGAGCATTTTTGTTCCATGTAAACCGCGCTGATGCTGAATAGTGCGGTATATAAGAGACTGTAAATAAATAAATAATAAATAAATTTGGCCCTCCCCTCGAGACCCCAGACTAGGTGGTGTTAACAACAGATGCAAGTCTATTTGGTTGGGGGGGCTCATTGCCAGGTCATGTGTTCGCAGACAGACAAAATGCTAGCAACTCCCTTGTAATCCCCCACTCTATCCGTAAGACAAAACGGACTACAAGCTCCAGAGCCTTCACTTACACTGCCCCCATCCTCTGGAACTCACTACCTTTCACATTTTGCACAATTAAAGACCTCCAGACATTTAGGAGAGACCTCAAAACATACCTCTTTTCTATTCATTACAGAAACTCAGATTTGAACCCAAATATAGACATGTCCTCACAAACACTGACCACACCCCCCCTGAACTACACCCACCTACAACCATCTCAAACTCAGTGTAATTCTTCTAACCTGAAATTTTGTACATAGTTTATTATCATCCTGTAATGTGCTAGGTTTGTAGCCAATGTGTATCCTAAACTGTTCTGTTACTCCCAAAAGGTTACTGTGTAAAAAGTTAAACCATTGTTCTATTATCTGTATACCGCCCCTGATCTTTGGAAGGGGCGGTATAGAAAAATCAAATAAATAAATGTGGCCCAGGGACAATGGTCTCCGGAGGAGAGCCTCTGGCCTATCGATTGCCTGGAGACCAGGGTAGTTCGTATGGCTCTGGAAATTTTCTTTCCCAGGGTTTGGGGGCGGGTCATGAGGGTGCTGATCGACAATACTACAACGTGGCTTACATCAACTGGCGGGGGGGGGGGGGGCACTCTGAGTTTGCTGCTGTTGGCGGAAACAATTCCACTCCTACAATGGGCAGAGGCCTATCGGTGACAAATGTGGCTGGGACAGACAATATCAAGGCAGATACCTGAGCTGTCATCTCTTGGACCCGGGAGGGTGGTCCCTGTCCGAGATGACATTAATAAGAACATAAGATATGCCATACTGGGTCAGACCAAGGTCCATCAAGCCCAGTATTCTGTTTCCAACAGAGGCCAATCTAGGTCATACGTACCTAGCAGTTTCCCCAAACTCTGGAATTTGTTACCTGAGGATGTAGTAAAAGCTGTTAGTGGAGCTGGGTTTAAAAAAGGTTTGGACAAGTTCCTGGAGGAAAGGTCCATAAACCATTATTAAAAGGGACCCAGGATATCACTGCTTGACCCAATACAAGCATTGAGGAACCTGTGTCTTTTGGAGAAACCGCTAAGTACTTATGACCTAGATTGGCCCCTGTTGGAAACGGGATACTGGGCTTGATGGGCTTTGGTCTGACCCAGTATGGCATTTCTTATGTTCAGAGGACATGGCCTTCCATGACTTTGTCCGAGATATGGCCTGGGCCCTGTCGGTCCCGACCGAATCAGAGGAGAACCCGCGCACTGAAGAACTGGAGATCCTCCAGTATGAGTCTCTGCCAAAGGAGACTCACGGTGCCGGTGCAATCTGTCTTTGAGTGGTTGCCTCTACGAATGTGGGAGACCCTGGCCTCTGTGCCGGTGGCCAGCCGACACCTCAATGCCATCTACCGTATCAAGAAGGGCCCCAGCTTCCAAAAGGCTCAGCTCCCGCATAACTCCATGGTTGTGGAGTCATCTATGCAGAATCTTAAAAGCCAAAAGAACTATTCCTCTCTTCTTCCAGGCGGAGAGGCCTGAGCCCTCGACGCCCTCAGGCGCAAGTGCTTTCAGGACTCCATGATCGTCTGTCAGATACAGGCTTATGAATTGTACATAGGAATGCATCTCAAGGGCCTCATCCAGGAACTGGCAGATTTCTCCGCAGGCCTCACCGGAGAATCTCTTCAGAGTTTTCAAACTCTGACAACCGGGATCCGAGACTGCTCAAAAATCTGTCCCGCGCCACCTACGACGGCTTTGAGTCGGCATCCCAGGTGGCTGCACCCGGCATCGGTGCCTGACACCAAACCTGGCTGCAGACCTCCGACCTTGAGCAGTGGGTTCAAGAGAAATTACTCAACATCCCCTACACTGGGGAGATCTTGTTTGGCAAGCCCATGGCCGAGATAGATGCCGAGGTCGTGACCAGGCAGAGTGTCTCGAGGAAGACCTCAGTCCTCCCCTGGAAAAAACATCAGGGAAAGGACCCTCTTTTCCAAGGAAGAAGGGGCCCTTTCATCATGGTCACTATCAGCCCTTCGTGGGACAACAACAGGGCCCGCAGTCCAAGAGTCAGAGCCATGGGCCGAGAAAGCTGAAGGCTCAGAGGCCCTAGCTCCCACACAACCTGTGGGGAGCTTTTGATTTCCTGGGCAGGGCCTCCTCTCCCCCGGGAGACCCTTCCCAGCCCACAGGGGAACCCTTGCACGCTGTGCCCACAGGTGGGCTGGGGTCACCGTGGACCAGTGGGTCCTACAAGTGGTAAGGGGAGGTTGCGCTCTCAGTCCTGCTCGACGGGATTGTGGTTATCCCTGGCAAGTTTGCTAGGCACCAGCATCTGGAGCCTCGAGGTCCGCAAAGCAGCCCTCCTACAAGTCCTTGATGGACTACTCCAAGTGGGAGACGGAGGACGAGGAGTCCCCCGATATCCATCGCCACCACGACGTCCCTTCTAACGCTCCAGTTTTGGAGCCTCGACGGCGGTCCCTGCCCGAGGACATGGGCTTTCTGGATTTTGTCAAGGACATGTCTAAGGCCCTGGCATTCCCGACAGATTCGGAGGAGAGGACCCTCAGTCGGATGAATTTGAAATCCTCGAGTAAGAGGCCCCTCTGCGGGAATTGCACAAGGTGCCCATCCCTCCCATCGTGGAGCGGCTCATGCGCTGAATGTGGGAGACACCGGCTTCAGCACTTGTGGTGAGAAAATGGCTCGACTCAATGTATCGCGTCCGCTGGAGCCCAGGCTTCCAAAAGTCACAGCTGCCGCATAACTCCATGGTGGTGAAGTCGGCCATGCATCAGCTGAAAAGCCAAAAGATGCACTCCTCGATGCCCTCCGGCAGGGAGTCCCACACCTTGGATGCCCTCAGCAGAAAGTGCTACCAGGGCTCAAGCTCATCTGCCACATCCAGGCCTACCAGCTGTACATGGGCATACATCTGAGAGACCTGGCGAAGGAACTCGCCAGGTTCTCAGCTGGTTTCTCCGAGGAACCTTTGCAGCAGTTCAAGAACCTATCCAAAGCATTTCGTGAGTGCTCCAAATTTATGTCTCGGGCAGCTTATGATAGGTTCGATTTGGCGGCTCAAGTAGCAGCGGCTGGCATCAGTGCATGCCGCCAGGCTTGGCTACAGTCATCCGACCTCGAGCAGTGGGTTCAGGACAAATTGGTCGATGTCCCCTGCCAAGGAGAGAAATCTCTTCGGCAAACCCATGACCGACATGGCTGCCGAGCTGGAGACTGAGTTCATGATGAGGACCAAGCTCTCTAAAAAGACCGCTGCCCCACCCCGACAGAAGGGCTCGGGTAAAAAGTCCTTTTACCCGAAGAAGGGAGCTGCTTACAGAAACTACCCACCTTATCAGGCCTCCCTAGTTCCCTAAAATCGTCAGCAGGCCAAGAGACAAGGGCATGGCCCATGTAAGCAGAAGGCTCCAAAATCCCAGGCACCGGCTCCAGCCTAGCTAGGGGGGAGCTTTTGACACCTTGAGTATAGCCTATCTACCCCAAGGAGATCAGCAGCCCACAGGGGGACGTCTGTCCCTCTATGTCCAGAGGTGGGTGACCATCATCACCGATGCCTGGGCACTTTGGGTAGTCAGGGAGGGTTACCTCCTCCACCTGTTTCAGACACCTCCCCCTTATTTCCCAGGAGAGTCCCTCAGGTCTCCACAACACCGGGACCACCTTCTGGCCTTCGAGGACAAAACGGTGTAACCAGTGCTCCACCACCTCAAGGGCAAAGGGTTGTACCCCAGGTACTTCCTCATGCCAAAGAGGACTGTGGAGACCTAAGGCCCATCCTCGACCTGCGCAACCTCAACAAATTCCTGGTGAGGGAGAAGTTCAAGATGCTCGCCCATGGAACATTGTTGCCATACCTCCAGCAGGGAGACTGGCTATGCTCCTTAGACTTCAAGGATGCTTATACCCTCATCCTCATCCACCCCAATCACAGGCAGTACCTGCGATTCATAGTGGGGGCAGGCACTTTCACTACAGGGTGCTCCCCTTCAGCCTAGCCTCTGCCCCAAGACTCTTCACAAAATGCCTGGCAGTTGTGGCTGCCTTCCTCCAGCTCCAGGGGGTCTCCATCCTTCCCTACCTGAATGACTGGCTCATAAAGGGAGGCACAGCCTCAGAGGTGCAGCAGGCCACCACACACACCATCCAGGTTCTGCAACACTTGGGCTGTGTCATAAACTATCCCAAGTCTCACCTCCTCCTGACACAGTGTCTGGAGTTCATTGGGGCAAAGATCGACACTCTCCAGTCGAAGGCTTTCTTGCCCAGAGACGAAGCCTATTGTCTCAGGTCTCTAGCTCGGGACATACAGTATCATCCCTCGGTGCCCGCCCGGCTTCTCCTAACCTCCTAGGGCCCATGACCTCCATGGTCCATATCACCTCAGACACTCGCCTCCACATGAGGGCGGCACAGTGGTGTCTCCAGGACCAGTGGTCTCAAGCCATGGGCCACCTCCAAGACAGAGTTTCAGTGACCTGCCAATTTGCAGACTCCCTGGCCTGGTGGCAATCACCCCAGCATCTCTAGGCGGGCATGCTCTTTCAGGCCCAAAGTCCCCCTCAAGGTCCTCACCACAGACACCTCCCAGCTTGACTGGGGAGCCCACTGTGAGATCTCTTCACTCAGGGCAACTGGTCACCAGATGAGAGCACCCAGAAGATCAACCTCCTAGAGCTGCGAGCCATACACATAGCCCTGAAAGTCTTCTGTCACCACCTGCATCACAAGCCAGTGCTGGTTCATATGGGCAACTAGGTAGCGATGTTCTACGTGAACAAACGGGGGCACGGGGTCTCGTACCCTTTGTCAAGAGGCACTGGTCCTCTGCTCATATGCAATCCAACAGGGTATCCTACGGGCAGTGTACCTGCCAGGCCAGGACAACCTGCTGGCCGACAGACTCAGCGGAGTTCTCCAGACGCACAAGTGGCACTGGACCCCAGGGTAGCCAGATTATTTTTCCGGCTCTGGGGCGAACCCGTGATGGACCTGTTCGCCAGCCCGAACAATTTTCAGTTGCCCCGCTTCTGCTCCTGGCAGGCCCACCCCTCCAGGGTGGCAGCGGATGCGTTCCTGGTCTCATGGTCAGAAGGCCTCACGTGTGCCTTCCCAAGACCTTGTTCAGGACCCTCCGCAACAGGGCCTCACTCATCGTGGTAATTCCTCGATGGCCCAGGCAACAGTGGTTCCCGCTGCTTCTACAGTTGACGGTGGAGGCCCCCATCCCCTTGGGGACTGCCCCGGGACTGCTCTCTCAGGAGGAGGGCTTTCTTCTACACCCCAACCTGGGGTCCCTGTCGCTGACAACGTGGCTGCTGAGAGGGTGACTCTGGCTGCTTTCAACCTTCCGGTTGAGGTGGAGGACACTCTGCTGTCCTCTCGCAAGGTCTCTACTAGGATGGCTTACGCCCTCAAATGGCGCAGGTTCTCTGCTTAGTGCGCTGAACACAGGGCTGATCCTTCCTCCTGCCCAGTGGCTCTGGTGTTACAGTACCTTCTCCACCTCTCTGTCTGGGCTCAAGTCTAACTCCGTCCGAGTTCAACTTAGTGCCCTGGCAGCACGCCACCATCCGGTGGATGGTAAGCCCCTCTCGGTCCAACCATTGGTAACCTGTTTCCTTCAGGGCCTGCTCTTATCGAAGCCCCCAGTTCACTGTCCGGTAACCGAATGAGACCTCAACGTGATGTTGGGGCAGCTCACGTGCCCACTCTTTGAGCCTTTGACTACCTGCCACCTTCACTACCTCTCTTGGAAGGTGGCTTTCCTGGTTGTACTCAGTTAGCAAGCTTCAAGCCCTTGTGGCAGAGGCGTCTTATATCAGGTTCTACAAAAACAAAGTGGTGCTTCACATGCACCCCAAATTCCTTCCTAAGGTAGTGTTGCCCTTCCATCTCATCCAGGAAGTGGTGCTCCCTACCTTCTTTCCAAGACCTCACTCCAGTCAGGCGGAGACAGTCCTTCACACCTTTGACTGTAAGAGGGTCTTGTCCTTCTATATCCAACACACTCGGGGCCACCGCAAAGCTTCTCAGCTTTTCATCTCCTACAAACCCAGTAGGTTGGGGGAGGCGGTGACCAAATGTACATTGTCCACCTGTGTGGCAGATTATATTGCCCTTGCTTATGAGCAGGCGAGGCTCCCCCTGGAAGGCTGCATCACGGCTCACAGTGTCGGGGCATGGCAGCTTTGGTGGCAGACGTATGCTCCGTCCCGATGGTGGACATCTGCCAGGCTGCCACCTGGTCTTCAGTCCATACCTTCGCAGCCCATTACTGCTTGGAAAGAGAGTCCCGACGGGATAGTGCCTTCAGCCAGGCTGTGCTCTGTAATCTTTTCGGTGTTTAGGCAACTCCTATCCTCTGACCCTTCTGTGTTCAGGCTTCCAGAATGTTTGTTCATTGGACACAGGGGTCCTATTGTGGTCCGTGTACACGGACTAAATTGTTGCTGCTTGTGGCTCCCCATGAGGGAACACCTATTTTGCTATGGGTTTTCGGTAGCATGTAGCTGGGGAGTCCCATATGTGAGGACTGACTTCCTGCTTTTTCCCAGAAAAAGCGTAGTTACTCACCTGTAACAGGTGTTCTCCGGAGACAGCAGTTATCAGTCCTCCACAACCCTCCCTCCTCCCCTTGGAATTGCTCCTTTACCATCTTTTATTGCTATCTTTTAGCTATGTCATCTGACTGAGCAAGATGGCATCCATGGGCTTGAAGGGGGCCACACATGCTTGGGGCATTTCCGAAAGGTTTTCTTTGAAAGCTGGGGTGATGCTTCGCGAGGGCTCCATCGGTGCCAACGTCACCCATATGTGAGGACTGATTCCTGCTGTCCCCGGAGAACACCTGTTACAGGTGAGTAACTACGCTTTATGTGCTGTCTGCAGCATGCATATCCATGACCTACCATGGGCCTGCAGGGATTGGTTGAAGATCTTGAGGTACACACTCTGTGTGTTTAAGGTATGCATAACTTGAACTGTTTCATTCATATTTGGGGACCATGGATCAATTTTAGCAGGCAGTGGAAAAGGTACCATTACTCAGTTCCTCTGAGTACCCCCTGAAAAAGTCCTGCAGCTATTAAGTGCTATCGAGTCATTGTCAACTCATGGTGACCCTCTTGATAGTTGTCCTAAACTATGTTCGGTGTTCAGTCAGGCGGCTCATTATTGATAGATTGACATCTATTGCTGCTCTGTTATTGTATCGATCCATCTCATTGCTGGCCTTCCTCTTTTGCGTTGACCTTCTACCTTGCCAAGCATGATGTCTTTCTTTAACGATCTCTCTCTTTGCATGATGTGTCCAAAGCTAACATATCAGTGTTTTCATGGCTTGGTAGCTTTTCTGGTGGAAACAAATATGTATGTTAGTAATCTCCAGGAACAAGCAGGAATGAGTCTTCACATATGGGTATCGTCGGTACCGACGGAGCCTGCGTGGGAACGCTCCCCAGCGTCCAGTAAGAAAGCTTTTGGGAGCATCCCACAGCGCCTGCGCGCTGCCTTCCTGCCTTTCCCAATCGCCTCTCCAGTTCTTCTTTTCCGCGGAGCCAGCAGGTCGTGTTCCTGTCACCGCAGAAGAAGTTCTTTATTTTTTTCTTTATTTTTCTGTGTCGCGTCTGCCTTCGACGTCAGACTGATACCGCCGGTCTTTTTTTTCTTTCTTAAAAAAACAAAAACAAAAAACTTATTTCTTCAACTGTGCATTTTCAGTTTGGGCCTTAGGCCTGAATATTTTCTCCTCATGGAGAAGCCCGCTTCCGGGTTTAAAAAGTGCACAAAATGTGGCGGTACTATTTCTGTCACCGACACCCATGATTGGTGTCTAAAATGTTTGGGTCCTGACCATTCCATCACGGATTGTGTGTCCTGCACCATGATGTCTAAAAGAGGTCGGCAGAACCGAGCAGCCAAGCTCAATACCTTGTTTCCCTCTGATGCAGCCTCGGTGGCATCGACGTCTTCCAGGGCTGCTTCTTCTTCCCATGGATCTCAGGTAACCAAACATAAATCTAGCCGGTCCTCAAAGGGCAAATCTCCCTCTAAGCATCGAGATGCCTCCGGGCTTGTCCTCGAGGATTCCGCTCCGGCAAAATTACCCCGGCGGGAAGTTCCGGCTTCCAAAGCATCATCTATGGGGTCACAGGTTGACATTGATGGCTTGGCCTCGACCGATCACCTGTTGCCGTGTTCTGGGGTACCGGTGGCCTCCACTGGTACCGACATCCAGACTTTGGTGGCGTCGATGGATCAGAAAATTCTATCCATGCAGTGCACCCTTACGGCGTTCATGCAGGCTTCGACGCCTTCGGTACCGCAACAATCTCCGTTGCCGGTACCGACCCCGGTGCCGGCACCGATTTGCATAGACATCGGCTTCGGTGTCGACTGCAACGGTGCCCTGTCCTATGATGCCCATCGGTACCGAACCGGTACCGCTTACTCCCGATGTCGATCCCACTTGGTACGCGTATTGGGCTTTACAGGAGCATCCAGACAGGCGATACTTCGATTCCTCCGAAGACTCTGATAAATCGGAGGCTTCTGTCGATGCACCGGTACTACTTCCTCAGGAGTCTGCTTCTCCAAAACGAAGAATGTCTCCTCCAGAGGACTTGTCTTTTCAAGACTTTATTAGGGAAGTGGCTAGAGGCCTCTCTATTACAGTGGCCTCTGAGTCAGAGCCTAGAGCCAAGCAATTAGATATTTTGCAATATCCTAAGGCTCCTAAGGAAGCAGCTACCTTACCTATTCATGAGATTCTTTATGATCTCATGTTGGGCATGTGGGAGACTCCTCTCACCACCTCGCCTCATTCTCGTAGGTTGGACACCATGTACCGTGTCCCTCCCTGTCCTGGTTTTCATAAGACTCAGCTTCCTCACCACTCTATTGTGGTTGAGTCTGCTATGAAGAAAATAAAGAGTGCATAAAGACACTCATCTAACCCTCCAGGACGTGAATATACGACTCTAGATGCTTTTGGCCGAAGGATTTTCCAGGCCAATATGCTTGCTGCCAGAATCAACTCCTATAGTCTCTATATGGGGATGTTTCTAAAAGAAGTCACAGATCATCTGCAGACTTTAGCTCCTTTTATTTCAGAAGATAAAAGGCAGGAATTTCTCACTTGGCTCAAGCATGCCCAAGATGTTTCCAAATTCTCCAACCGTGCAGCCTTTGACTCTTTTGAGTGTGTAAGCAGAGCCACAGCTATTGCCATAGGTGCACGCAGAATTGCTTGGTTACAAGCCTCTGATTTGGAACTCTGGGTTCAAGATGAGTTGGGAAACCTCCCTTGTACAGGTGAAAACCTGTTTGGCAGGGATTGGCAAGCAAAGGCCACTCAAATGGATGTTGAGAACTGTGCTTTGGATCGACTTTCAAAGTCTACCTCTGCCCCTGTTAAGAAAAGATTGTTCAAAAAGACATCTTTTTCTAAAAAGGGAAGATATTATCCTGCTCATGGGCAGACATCTTCTGCAGGTTGTTTTGCTGCAAAGCGTCAGCAACCACCTAAACAGGCCAAGTCAAAGGCTGCCAGGCCTACCACAGCCCAGCAGCCTCAACCTCCTCAGGGCCTTTGACTTGCAGCTAGAGAACTTAGCCTTTCTAGCTCTGGAAAAAACAGAGCCCCTCACCATTCCAGGAAGGTTGACTTACTTTGCTCCCAGATGTGAGCAAATCACAGCAGAGCAATGGACCCTCTCCATCATAAAGGAAGGGTACAAGCTTCATTTCTTGAGTCTTCCTCCTCACACCATGGTGAAACAGTTCAATTCTCCAACATCTCTCCTCAACCTTCTAGGTCAGGAGATTGCTACCCTTCTTGCCCAAGGGGCAATAGAAGAAGTAACTCTTCTTCAACAGGGCTCAGGGTTCTACTCCCCTTATTTTCTTATCCCAAAGAAAACAGGGGGCTACAGACCCATATTAGATCTCAGAGAATTGAACAAGTTTTCTATTCAAGGAGAAATTCAAAATGATTTCTCTAGGGGCTCTGCTTCCATGTCTTCAGAGTCAGGACTGGCTTTTGCGACGCCTCCAGCTGGGCCCAGGGGCTTACAGCATGGAGGACGGCCTTGTATGTCCTTTTGGAATAAAGTTCTTTTAAAGACACCAGAGGATTCTGGGTCTTGTAGTACTCTTTTACTCCTCGAGGGAAATAATGTAGTTGAGTCGATGGTAAGGCATGCAAGAAATTTTATTTATGGGGATTTCCAAAATAAGCTAGGGCTCATACACAACTAAGGCGGTAGGATACATCTCAAAAGGAAAAAGATGAAATCAGGATTTAAACCAGGAGCATATCAAACAAAAACCTTTTCACTTCTCAGCTGTTCTGCTTTCTTACACATTCACACCGGGACTGCCCCGTGTGGTCTATTAGCAGAATTCCAACAAACTTTGTCACAGCTGGGTTTCCTTTTCAAACACACAGTTCCTCACTGCTTCTTTACTTCAGCCAGTGATACAATACACAGAATTAGCATTCTTCAATAAAGGTAAGAACTGCCCCTATTTTCCTATAGGGTTTTCAGACTCTCTGTTCTTGTTCACAACTGTAGAATTCTTTCTTTGTGCCAAAGAACAATCCATGGGCATAGGCAAATATTCAGAGCTAGGCACAGATGCATCTATTTGCATTCCCTCACTATCATTAGGGTAAATAGAGTCTCTCTCACAATTAGGAGCTTCCTCAAACTTCCTTTCTTTCAGGAACTCCAGAAATTGGCTCCACAGCAACTCAGCCCTTGTTGGCACTTTTAACTTAGGGGAGTGAAACTTCTCTTCAGAGAATAGCTTCCTTAATGCCTCTAGCTTAGAGGTCTCACCGGCTTCACTGTTATCAGAGCTACGGCCTTTACCATCTGATAAGCTTTCTATCCACTTCTTAATCGTGGGAGGTGAGGGCTCAACTTCCTGCCCTTTAAAACTAGCAAATTGTCTTTCTGCTATATTATCAGAAATGAAAGTGTTGGCTTTACCTTGAGGCTGTTTCTTCACATAAGCACTGCTTTCTTTCCTCCTGGGTCTCTCCAGGCTTTGAAATGCAGGCTCCTGTCCTACTCCAGTCCCTCTGAAGTAGCTGCTTTCTGGAGAGATTTTCTCTGGCCTTCTCTTCCAGCCTAGCACTGTTTCAGCCTCTTTCTTTTCTCTCGGACCTTTCCAGCTCTCACAGCTGTTCCTGTTCCTTGCCTGACGTCCAGCTCTCCTCCATTCACTCGTGCCTCTGCCTTCAGTTGCTGGCTCTGTCTCTTCCTCCTCCCGGTCTGTATCTGTGTCTGGGCTCCAGCCTGAGACTGCCACTGCCTCGGTCTCTCCGTGTGCTTCCCTGCCTGCTTCTCTCCAGCTGACTCTGGATGCTTCTCTGGGCGGTTCCTTGGGTGGTTCTCCCTTGCTTTGCTTTGCACGTGTTTTTAACCACTGCTGTCTGCTGGGCCTTCCCTGCTCTCTGGCCCCATGTGACCAATCAGCAGGGAATCCTGTCTCCACCCCTGAGCTAGGGCATGGTCTGACTCTTGCAGGGAGCTGACTTTGCTTCTGACCTGGGCTGTAATTCCCCTGCACATGTGCACTGCCATCCACTTCTATGGGGAATTCAGGATTTTCATCCAGTTCCATGTTTTCCAAAGGGCTTTCATCACCACACTTTGTTCTCTAGATCTCAAGGATGCGTACACCCATTTCCTCATCCATCCAACACACAGAAGGTTCCTTCGGTTCCTTTTTCAAGGAAAGCACTACCAATACAGGGTGCTTCCTTTCGATCTGGCCTCTGCACCAAGGGTGTTCACGAAATGCATGGCAGTAGTAGCTGCATTTCTCCGCATTCTAGGAATATTCGTATTCCCATATCTGGACGACTGGCTCATTCGAGCCCCATCCCAGTCAGAGGCCCAGACTTGTCTAACATGCACAATGCATATCCTTCAGTATTTGGGACTAGTAATAAACATCCCAAAATCCAATCTCACCTCTACTCAGTCTCTGGAGTTCATAGGGGCCTTGCTGGATACCACAACTGCAAGGGCCTATCTTCCTCAGGCCCGTTGCCTACGTCTGGTGCAATTAGCCTCCCAGATTCAGTTAAAGTCCCATTTAACTGCTCGAGAGATGTTACAACTATTAGGCCACATGGCATCCATCGTGCATGTGGTTCCATATGCTCGCCTTCACATGAGGGCAGCTCAATAGACTTTGTCCACCCAATGGACTCAGGCATCAGGTTGCCTGTCAGACAAAATGGCAAACTCCAGTCGCCTTTTTTGCTCTCTCCAGTGGTGGAAGTCCTCTCAAAACCTGTTGCTGGGGTCCCCTTTTCAGCAAACGCTACCCCAAGCAACTTTCACAACAGATGCTTCTCCAAGGGGTTGGGGAGCTCATCTGCAGGATCTCTCCACCCAGGGCATCTGGTCTCCACAGGAGACTTCTCTACATATCAATCTCTTGGAACTCAGAGCAGTTTTATTAGCTCTCAGAGTGTTCCATTCCCTGCTCAGCTACAGGACAGTCCTCATCCATACAGACAACCAAGTAGCCATGTTCTATGTAAACAAGCAGGGAGGCACTGGCTCTCTGTCGCTTTGCAACGAAGCTTTGCGACTGTGGGCCTTCGCCAGAGAGCATCACATCCATCTTCTGGCAGTATATCTTCCAGGCATTCAAAACTCTTGGGCGGACAGACTCAGTCGAGTTCTGCTTCCACACGCGTGGTCCCTCCACATGGACCAGGTAGCCAGGATCTTTCGAATTTGGGGAACCCCGGACATAGACCTCTTTGCAAGTCCGTGGAATGCCAAACTTCCCCGGTTCTGTTCCAGAATTCTGTGTCAGGGAGTTCAGGCCAAGGATGCCTTCCTCCTTCACTGGGGTCAAGACTTCCTTTATGCCTTTCCACCAATTCCCCTAATTCCCAAGACACTATTCAAGTTTCAGAGAGATCAAGGGACCATGATCCTCATAGCACCACATTGACCACGCCAAGTGTGGTACCCTCTACTTCTGCATCTTTCTCAAGCTCCCTCCCTGGACTTGGGCTCTGCTCCAGACCTTCTATCCCAGGAAGAAGGAACGTTATGGCACCCAAACCCCCAGTTTCTCCATCTCAGGGCTTGGTTGCTGAGAGCCTAGACCTTCAAGATTTTCATCTCTCCCAGCAAGTCAGAGATGATGTTCATGTCTCTAGAAAGCCTTCTACTAGACGTTCCTATGCTTTCAAATGGAAAAGATTTACCATTTGGTGTTCAGAGAAGGGTCTAAACCCTCTTGCAATAACTCTGAATTCTCTACTAGAGTATCTCCTGCATCTATCCCATGCAGGTCTGAAAATGAATTCAGTAAGAGTCCATTTGAGTGCTATTGCAGCGTCTCTCAAGCCTCTCAATGGACAGCCTATTTCCTCTCATCCTCTTATAGCAAGATTCATGAGAGGCCTCCTTTTTAACTAAACCTCCCATTAGACCACCTCCAGTGGCATAGGACTTAAACCTGGTTCTTGGCCAGCTTATGAAGCCACCTTTTGAACCTTTAGCCACCACCTCCTTGAAATTTCTTTCTTGGAAGGTTATTTTTCTCATTGCAGTCACCTCAGCATGCCGCATCAGTGAGTTGCAAGCTTTAGTGGCTAATCCACCTTATACAAGGTTCTATCATGATAAGGTAGTCCTCAGGACCAATCCACACTTTATGCCTAAAGTGGTCTCGCCTTTTCATCTGAACCAAGAGGTATATTTACCTGTATTTTTTCCAGGACCTCATGCATCAAATGCAGAGAGGCATCTTCATACCTTGGATTGTAAGAGAGCTCTTGCTTTTTATTTACAAAGAACACAGCAACATAGAAAGTCTTCTCAACTCTTTGTTGCTTTTGATCCTTCTCATTTAGGACTTCCAGTCTCTAAGAGAACACTGTCCAACTGGATTGCTCAGTGTATTTCTTTCGCCTACCAGAGTAGAAACCTTTCTCTGGAGCGCCATGTCACAGCTCACAACGTGAGAGCCCTGGCAGCCTCAATGGCTCATCTAAACTCTGTGTCCGTCAAGTGGCCACCTGGGCCTCGATTCATACCTTCACAGCCCATTACTGCTTGGACAAGGACTCCTGCCGGGATGCCTTGTTTGGTCAGGCTGTTCTCAAACACCTGTTCCATTCCTAATCAACTCCTACCCACCTACCCTGGTTGGATGCCAGAGATCCATGGGGGGAGGTAGAGTCCTTTCCAAGGACACACAACCTGGGGTCTTCCCCTGGCATCTGCAGCTAGGGAGTCCCCACATGTGAAGACTCATTCCTGCTTGTTCCTGGAGATAGCACAGTTACTTACCTGTAACAGGTGATCTCTGGGAACAGCAGGAATAAGTCTTCACAACCCACCCACCTCCCCTAGGAGTTGTATCTCTCTATCTTTCCTTTCCTCTCTCTCTCTCTCTTTGTCTCAGCTTTAAAACTCGAACTGGAGAGAGGCGGTTGGGAAAGGCGGGAAGGCAGCGTGCAGGCGCTGTGGGATGCTCCCAAAAGCTTTCTTACTGGACGCTGGGGAGCGTTCCCACGCAGGCTCCGTCGGTACTGACGATACCCATATGTGAAGACTTATTCCTGCTGTTCCCAGAGATCACCTGTTACAGGTAAGTAACTGCTTTACTTGGGAGCATCCATGCAGTAAAGGCACAAAAGCTGAGTGGATGATACAAGACAAGCCATAGGAGTTGTGAGAGAGTGCTAGAGGAAATGATATTTTTCTGTGTGTATCCAGTAAACACCTGTTCTTAGTTTTTGTGCATCAGTGTTTTTCAGTTAAAGAAAATAAATAAATAAAATCAGAAGCTCTAATTATGGGGCACTGCCTTTTGTTTCATCTCCAGTAACTGTCTTCCTTTTTGTAATAATTATGCTGCTTCACAGTAACAAGCACTAAGCCAAGCTCTGTCCTCCTTCCCTCACTGTTCCAGGCCTAACAGAGGAGGAAAGGATTGTGGTGCCTAAAAGAGGAAGGTCTACAAAGGTTCCTGTTTCTAGTGTCCTGATCTGAGAAAGCTGCAAGTCGTGGTGACGGGAGGATGGTGTATTTGCAGATCTTTTGAAGAAATTTGAAATGGACGGTTACTTACACTAAAGATCACAGCTAAACTCTTGTCTGTAAAACAGAAAAAGAACATGATGGGTGACGCTTTTACGGTGCGAGATCTGGTGCTGCAGGGAGGGCGCTCATGTTGTACAGCTGGCACTGTTTCAGTTTTTTAATGGTTTGCACTTTATTAATAAAATACTAACTTTGGGATTTTTATATCTCCTGGACCAACTAAAGATGTCACTGTCTGTAAATGAATTTATAGTGCACAACACTGAAGAGAGAGAATGAGTATTTACATGTTTTGTGTGATCCCATGTGAGATGTAAGCACTGGTGGGTTGCAACATATGGTAACAAGATGCCTAGGTAACATATGCGCCTGTATGGTTTTATTAGTTAACCTACCCAAGAGCTCCCATGCAGTGTTACACTTGGTCTGAGGCAGGTGTAAGTTTATGCTGGTAGAAATTGGTGTAAGTACAATGCATAAGTGCTGATCTTGCTCATTCTCTGCCCCAGGGACACTTCTGCTATGTTTTGAGTTTCTGCTTGAATATATGGTAGGGCAGTTTAAATACCTACTTGACCATGTAAAACACCCCCATAGTGTACATGTACCATAATAAGTTCATAAACATAGATGTCTGTAGCGTATACATATTCTCTGTAGGTGCAGAGGTGTATTATAGTGTGCACCATGTAGAGCACACAAAATAAGTGCAGTAAAAGCAGAGGCGAAGTATGGTGTGCACACACACAAATAAGGGCAATGTAAGCACAAGTATGTGCAATATCTCATACACTCAGAAGAGCAATTTCAGATCTAGTATGTACATGCATAATTGTTACACAAGAAATGATGAGATCAAGCGTTTTTTCATCTATAACTTCCTGCCAGAGGCTGTTTAACCACCGCAGCTTCCTGCTCTCTGAGAAAAGAAGACGCAGGAGGGGATTGGAGAGACAGCCATCGTACCTGCTGGAGCAACATAGGGTCTTCAGCTGTCAGGTAGGACACGTAGCCTCTGCAGGATAGAAAATCAGCATAGAGATGGACTTGGTGATGTACAAACCTTTTTTTATTTAGGTAGATCTTGTGTGCTTCATACAGTGGATTCACATAATGTATGATGTACAGACGCTGTATGGTCATTACATATGTAGTACATAACATCCACTGTGTACATTTGTGATTTATGTATAAGTTATGGACTCTATATATGGTGCAATATATAGATATTATGTTGGACAACATGCAATATGTAGACACTAGATATATTATAAACAAACTGATTATGGTGTACAGATACTAGATATTTGCTGTATGGAATACAGAGACACTTCATTAATGTTATAGATTACAGTTGCAGATTGTGGCAGTAAGTGATGGAGATTTTACTGACAGGTTATAATGTCTGGAACCAAAGGCAGAGGACATTAATTTGCCTTGAGATTATGTTGTCATCCTGAACAGTGGAGACTGTGGTAATGGTCACTCTGATCTGACTGTCCAGTGAATATCAGTCATAGACCCACGAGTGAACTGGGTAAACAATGTATTTGAACGGAAGAATCGAGCTGGCTGTCCTGGCACATGGCACTTTATGGTGTCTAGGAATAAACATAGCGGTGCCAAGCAGCTGCCTAATAACTGAGGAGTCAGCAGCAGCAATTAGAGAACTGGAACAAAGAAGAAAGGACAAGCGACAGAGAAAACTCTTTAGGTCAGGAGATTTAAATCGTAAATAGAACATTTGAAAGATGAAATGAGGTTCCAGATTCTGAGATGCTTCCAGAAAGATAAAATAATAAATGGTAAATGAAAGAACAAGCTGTGGAAAAGTTCAATATCTGTTTTACTGAAGCTGCTTTGAATTTCATAAGTGGTTCTCAACCCAGTCCTCTGGGACTCCTAGTCCAGTTGGGTTTTCAGGGTATCCACAATGAATATGCATGAGAGAAATCTGTGTGCACTGCTTCCATTGTATGCAGATCTCTCATGCATATTCATTGTGGATATCCTGAAAACCTGACTGGCCTCAGGGTCCCAGAGAACTGGGTTGAGAACCACTGGAAAAATATTATCAGCAGATTTCTCTGTCCTCTAACCTCTTTCCACAACATTTTTGTGGTTCAGTATTGAGCTAGAGCAATCTGTTTCCCCTCTGTCTCATTCTTGTTCTCTGTCTTGCATCATGAGCTGAAGAATGAGAGGTAAAAAGAAGACACCTGTGGCAAGAGGAAGCGATAGGGATCTGTTCCCAGCCCCTGAGTTTTATTGGCAAGATGCAACCGGAGGTAGATTGCTAGGCCTTTCTTCCATACAGTGAGTTTTAGAGCCCCTGGTTTCCAAGGTGGTCACCCATCAAAGTATTAGCCAGTCCCAACCCGGCTTAGCTTCAGAGATCAGCCAAGGGCAGGTTCATTCAGGACAGCTGAAGACTCTGAGGAGGAGACATGCAGAGAGGATGCTTTCATTCCGTCACTATGCAGTTCTTTCTTTAGTGTGCTCCATCTGTCTCTGCTTCACTCTCTTGATAACATCTCTTCATTTCCCCTCTTTCTTTAGTGTCTCTGCAGTGCCTTTTTAATCTCACTGACAATCTGGAGTTTCCTGTAGTGCATCAGCACAGGACTTCTCCTCCCTTTTCTCTTACCTCTCTTTCTTTTTGCTTGGCATCACTGTGTATAGTATTAAAAGGAACTGACCTTAACTCAGGCTTCAGTGCATAGTAGGTTCTCTGCACTTAATCATGTAATGCATAAAGACAATTTGAAAGAGGTTTCAAGTGTGCTGTAAGCCAGATATAGACTTGAATTCTGTGTGTACATTGCATTCATGTACCATTTTTAGAGCTTTTATGTTAGATTTAATATTCCAGTTCTGAAATGTTACCATTCTCTGTATTTCCCTATTTTTTGTCATTCACGATGCTATTTATCCATGAGTACAAGACACCTACAGATACTGAGGTCAACAGTTATGCAATCTATAAACCTACAGCAGTGCAGTAAAGTCTGTTCCAGGTATATAGCACAACAGGATGGTAAGTATGGAATTGGTGGTAGATGAGAAGGGCACATATAATAGTGATTTGTCTGACAAGCAGAACCCTTAACATGGGGTGTAGGAAGAGGTAATTGGAGCTGTGAAATATATGCAGTTGTAGGTGAGTAAGAGATGTTTGAGCTGTATATGGAATTGGATAGGGAGCCAAAGAAGTGACTTGAGAAGAGAGGGGTTGAGTAGAAGATATGAGGTTCGATCAAAAAGTATTGAGGCCTGTTCAATAACTCAAGAAGTATAACACTGACGGTTATTGCACTCAGTTTCTTTCAAAGCAGTCCCTTTCCAAAAATCCTCACTTCCTCCAGCGTTCCTGCCACTGCTGGAAACAGTTTTGAAATGCCTCTTTCGTTATACTGTGAAGCTGCTGTGTTGAATTTTGCTAAATAGTCTCCAAGTCATCGAATCTCCTTCCTTTCAGTGGTAATTTCAGTTTTGGAAACAAGAAAAAGTCATAGGGTGTGAGGTCAGGTGAGTATGGAAGCTGATGGATTTGCTGTTTGGCCAAGAACTGCTGAACAAGATGTGATGCATGAGCTGGAGCGTTATCGTGATAAGCAATCATTCACGATTCCTGTGCAACTCTGGCCTCTTATGACTAACTGCATTTCTCAAACAAGTCAGAACTTGGATGTAGTACTCCTTATTGATGGTTTGGCGTTTTGGAGCATACTCATGATGGAACAATGCCCTGGTAATAAAAGAAAATTGTGAGCATGACCTTGACATTGCTCCTCACCTGATGGGCTTTCTTGGGTCTGGGAGAGTTTGGAGTCTTCCATTGTGAGAATTGAGCCTTAGTTTCCAGGTCATAACCATAAACCACCACCATTCATCACCAGTAATAATCTTTTTGAGGAAATCCGAGTCATTTTCACTGCATTCCAAGAACTTCCTAACTGCAGACAGTTGAACTTTCTTGGTCAGAGGACAGGAGTTCGGCATAAATTTTGCAGACACACATCTCATCCCCAAATCGACCAGTAAGAATGGACTGCATTGACCCAAAACAGATGTCCATGTCCTCAGCAAGCTCCCTGGTAGTTGATTTGAATATATTGCGGCACACACTGCGTCAACTTTGTCTTCATTCCTGCTTGTGGATGGCTTTCCAGAATGTTCGTCGCTGTCAACACTTTGGCAGCTCTCTTGGAAACATTTGTACCAGTCATAAACTCCAGCACAACTTGTGCATTCATTGCCATACACTTGCTGTAACTTGTCATGTCTCTATGCACAGATCTCCAAGTTTCTTGCAGAATTTAATGAAAATTCGCTGTTCAATTTTTTCACTCATCCTAAATGTGACAAACTGCTTTTACATGATACCAAACATCATGTGATTAAAAAAAAAAGTACAGGTGTGCTGCAGCCATGCTACACTCTGCAAATGCAGAGCACATAACTAGGTCACTGCATGCTTAAAAGCATCATGGTGTGATGTATTGTGATATAGTCAAAGAACAAGTCTCGATACTTTTTGATCACACCTCATAAACCATGCAGCTGAAATTTGGATTGATTGAAGTGGAGAGAGATGGTTCGGTGAAAGACCCGTGAAGACCAAGTTGCAAAAGGTTAAACAGGAGGTGATGAGAGGATAAATAAGGGTTTTGGTAGTGTGATCAGAAAGGAAGGAATGGATTTTAGTGGTACAAAGAAAGAAGCATGTGTGTAAAAAGAAATCAAGATGCGTGAAAGATCACCTCAACGTTACGGATGAGGATAGTGGTATTCACAGACTTTGAAAAAGTGTGTGTAAGGGGGGGGGAGAGTGGATATAAAGAAAAAGAAGTTCTGTTTTAGCCATGTTACATTTCAGATGGTGATAATGTCTGACAAGCAGGGGCAGAAATTTGGACTGGATTCCTGGTGAAATTTCTGGTACAGAGAGGCAGATATGGGAGTCAGCAAAAATGTGTTACTGAAAGCCACAGGAGGAGATCAAAGCACCAAGCGAGCAAGTGTAGAGAGAAAAACGAAGAGGTCCTGAGTTAGTCCTGACGTACATTGCCTGACTGATATTGGGATAGCGGTGGAGGAGGATCACTTGAGTATACTCTAAGGGCCTGATTCCTTCCCAGATGTAGATCCCCTCTGTATGTCCGATCTGAACCGGACGTACAGGGGAGATCATGATTCTGATCCCGTGGGGTACATCTATCCCTGCGGGATAAGAATCGCAAACAGTCCACCATGAAGAGCCGCAATGCTGGCAGCCGCAAAATACAGTGAATTCCCCAGAGTCCAACCCACTAAGGCCAGGGTTGGACTGTGGGGAATGTCCTCCGGCCCCTCCTGCCCCATCCGTGCCCTGGCAGTACAATAAAGTAATGTCCAGGGAAGTTATTCCACTTCAGAGGTGGAATAACTTCCCTGTACATGTCGCCGACCCTGTATGTACAGGGCCAGCATTAGAATCGGCCCTGTACGCCCAGGGATGGTGACCGCCCAGACTCTGCCCCCGAGCTGCCCCTTCCCTGCCCCCATCTAACTTCCCTGCACAACCGGCAGGGAAGTTGTCTAGACCAGATGAAGGCATAGAAATACTCCCTAAATGTGGAATGAGAGAGAAAAGAAAGCCAAGACAGAACTGAGTGCTGAAATCCAGGTAGTGACAAACAGTGTCAAAAGCAAGAGATAAATCAAGAACTGAGCAAAGGCCCTGAGATTAGGCCAGACACAGGTTACTGGAGACTTTGGCAAGGACTGTGTTTCTGTAGAACACAGAAGGCAAAAGCCAGACTGGAGTGGATCAAGAATGGTTTGAGATGAAAAAAAATCAAGGCCGCAGAGGCGAAGAGCATATTCAAGTAGTTTGAATGTGAAATGAAGGAGGGAGATAAGACAACATTTAGCAGGGCATGTAAAGTCCAGCAAATGTTTTGAGGAGTAATGTGATTGTAGTATGTTTGAAGGCAGCAGGAATAGTTGCAGTGGAAAGTGATAGACTGAAGATATGAAAGAACGAAGGGGAGGCCAAACCAAGTAGATAAATGGGAATGAGATGAAAAGAACAGGTAGAGCCTGGAGGAGGATCTCCTATGATTTTTAAAAAGGATGAAAGGGTGGCAATGTTGAACGAACACTGCAGAAATGAAGTAGAAGGGGAGATGGAGGTAACCTGGAGAAGAACTCAAGTTGTAGAGGCGTAGCCTAATGGTTAGAGCACTGTTGCTCCTTGTGATCTTGGGAAAGTCACTTAACACTTCATTGCCTCAGGAACAAACTTAGATTGTCAGCACTCCAGGGACAGGAAAATACCTACTGTACCTGAATGTAACTTTCCTTAAGTTACTACTGCAAAAGGCATGAGCTAAATCCAAAATCCCTTCCCTTTATATGAACCTCATCATGGAAGTAGTTAGCCATAGTCAAGGTAGAGTGAGGGGGGGGGGGGGGTAGACTGCCTTATTGATAGTGTGTAAGTGCATGAGAGAACAGGAGACAATGATGGAGAGGGTGCAAAGGTTAGTAGCCTGGATATTTTTTAATTTGTTGATGTGAATAGAGGAGACTAGGGGGAAGTATCCCAAGGAAGGATGTGTGCAGTGTTAACACTGTTAAATCCTTGGATATGCAGAGTCATTGCTGCAAACCCCAAGGGCAAGTATGTGCAGTGTCACACAGGTCCCAAAGAAGGGATATCTGCTGTCAGTTAAGCAGGTTCCAAGGAAAGCTGTGTGTAAATTAATGCTGACAGATCCCTTTGTATATGATGTTATTGCTGGCAGGATCCAAGAATGGGTGTATAGTGTTAACAGATGCTAATAATGGGTCCATGTGGAAGGGTCCTAAAGAATGTATGCAATGACATATTCTGGCTCAGAGGATGTGATAGCATTGCTGAAAGTTTTCCAGGATGGGGAGTTTGGTGTTGGGGGTAGTTTCTCCAAATGGGTAGGTTTTTCATATACTATGACAGGTTCTAGTCTTGGGGCAGTTTCTCCAAATGGCTTAGTTTTGCGCATCTAATCCAAGGCTTAAATAGTCAAACAAATTTTTCTTCCAAAAATTAATTAATACAATCTAAATTTTTTTTTTACAGAAGGCAAATATGACCTCAGGATGGCTTATGCCCTACATTTAGTGAATTTTTCACTATAGGGAACAGCTGACGCTCACATCACTGGTCATTACAGCCCCCAAGAAATTAAAATTTTTTTTAATTTTTTAAAATTTTTAACTATATTGTTTAATTCCACAAGAGTACTTTTGGGGATTCAAATTACTTATACTATAACATCAAACATAAATACAATATAAATAGTGTCTTCTTAAAAAATCAACGGAGCCTTCACGGACATGTCTTCCACCTCCTGTAAAACAACAGAAGTAAAGCTTAATAGATATAAACAGTAGTAAATGTGCCTGAATAGATCTACAGTTACTTAACTTTAGAAATCCATGATCAACATCCCACATCGAAATGATCCAATATTGAACGAAGCAAAAATATCTCCAATATGAAAACAAGGCAGGAGTATCTTCTCACAGTCTTCGTTCAGACATTCCTACAATTCTATCAACTCATACCCTACAAAAGCTTTTGTTTCGCCAACCACTGGCTTGCCCAGGGGCTTAGAGTAGCACAGAAAAGAAAAAGCTATCAAGATGCTTCCCTCACCTTCTCCGCCATTAATGAGGACAGCTTCTGACATACCACATTTTAAAGGACCGTCAACCAATAAGAAACCTTACTGAAGATGACGCCAACAATTGCGTGAAAAATCAAACATCAACCCTAAACAAATCCCTTACCACTAAAAGATTGGGACTCCAAAGTGACACCCAGAAGAGCATTAAAGAAACGGCGCCCACTCGATCTTATAATTTAATACATAAGGGTGCAAAGTATTTAAAACATAGATCCATTTCACCTCTTCTTATATAATATGGGACATGTTCTAGCACTGTGCAACGTAATTCCTCAAAACAGTGACCTAATGTTAGGCAATGCTGTATCAATGGTGTATCTATGTGGGCTTTATTCAAGCTATATTTATGTTCTGCGAGTCGCGTCTTTAAAGGGCGTTTAGTCTTACCTACATATAATTTGAGGCAGGGGCACCACAGTGCATATATCATGAACGAGCTGTTACAGGTTGTATTATGTATCAATCAACGAATTTTACTGTGATAATTTGTGCAAATCGTGCCTTCCATAATTTTACAAAAGGAGCAATGATTGCACGCTATATGGCCTTTCACTACAATAATATCACTTTGACGTGGAACTGCGGAACAGAGCCAATCTCTTAGATTCCTGCCACGACTGTATACCATGTGTAAGGTAAAACCTGAAAGTTTAGGATGTGTTTTAAATAAACCCCATCTTTTCCGTAACGAAGCTGCTATATGGTTAGAGAGACTTGAATGCTGTAAAACACACCTTATGGACAGCGTTTCAGATGGAATTGTTGAATCTGATTCTACATGATTAGAACTGAGGAACCATTTGCGATGGTTTTACCTGGCTCTTTTGTAGGCTTTTTTTAACACTGAACTTGGATAACCTCGCTCTTGAAATTTAAGCATCATATTTTTTGCTTGCGATTCAAATTCTTGCAATGTAGAACAGATACGTCAGCATCTTAAGAATTGTGAGTATGGCAAGCTTTGTTTTAAATGTTCTGGATGAAAACTCGTAAAATGTAATCATGTTTCGGTCCGTAGGTTTAGTATATACAGTAGTAAAGAATCCTTCTGGACGTTTACTGATCTTAACATCCAGAAAATGCAATTCTTGAGCTTGTATAACGATTTCAAAACTAATATTGGCATTACACCTATTCAAATACTGAAAAAAATCATTCAGAAGATCCTTAGATCCATTCCATAGCAAAAAAAATATTGTCTATATACCCGTACCACTTAATAATATTTGATACATATCTAGAAGAATATATATGCTGATCTTTGAAAAAAATGCATATATAGATTTACTAATGAGGGAGCAAAAGTAGCGCCCATGGCTGTCCTTGAAATCTGTTGGAAAAATTCCTGTTTGTACACAAAATAATTCTTCTTCAATGCTAACTCAGCCAAAATAAGTAAAAAGGTAGTTGGTACTTTATGTGGTTTTACCCTAGCATCCCATACTTTTTTTTTTTTTGAAAGTTTATTTAAACCACCATGACAAACAGAAAGAATATAACAATCAACATACTCCTCCTGGGGTTGACTCTGATCCCCAGGAGGGAACCGTGATGGCGGTACATTTTCCATATGACCTCACCCCTCTCCCTCTATCCCCCTCCCCCCTCTACCCCCCCCCCCTCCATCACACCCATGACCATGTTACATTCCGATCCCACTGGCAGGACCAGGCGAACCCGCCACTGGGACCTACCCTTATTGAAGGCTACTGATTAATTGCCCAATTGAAAGACTACGTTGCGGCACCGGGGGCTCAATTGGCAGATATACGGGTCCCAAAGCAAGATAAAGGCAGACCATCGCTTAGCATTGTCCTTAGCGCCCCTAGGCTCCAGGAGCATCAGTTGATGAAAGGAATTTCGCCCCTCCCAAAAAGAGGGAGGGCTGCATTCCCGCCACCGACGTAAGAGGGGTCCCTTACCCACCAGACATGCCTTCCGCACTAATCATCGTCCCCATTTCCCCTTTGGGGAAGTATGACTCAATAAATCTAACGTGACCAGGGCTGCATCCAAATATACCTGCTGTCCCAAAAGCCTTGTCATGAAAGCACAAATGCGCCTCCAATACGGTCAAATCAACCGACATCCCCACCACATGTGCAGTAAGGTTGCTTGAGGTTCCGCACATCGTGGACAACTCTCATCCAAAGTCAAGTGACATCGAAGGGCCCGTCTTAGGGAGAAACGAACCCTCGTTATGCATTTAGCTTGCATTTCTCTCCAGCGGACACCTTCAGCCAAGGTCCCAATTCTGCGAAGGGCTTCAAGAACGGTTCCTGGGGGAATCTCCCGGCCCATCTCCGCCCCCCATGCCTGTTCAACACTACGGAAATCCGGGCGACTCCGATACTGTTCCAGCCTGGCCCTAAAGACCCGTACCGAAGGCTTCCCCTCCCCCCCCAAGTCAAAAAACTCCAAGATCTGTGCAGATCGATCTGCGTGAAGTTCCGCCCCCGGCAGTGAGCCTACATAGTGGGCAATCTGCAGATATGCGAACACATGCCTCGGCCCCAAATCATACTCATGACAGAGGAACTTGAAGGATTTGGATTTCCCGGCAGGATCAACCACATGTCCCAAGTTTCATATGCCCCTGTCTTCCCATGTTCGAAACAAGACGCCTTCGGTACCCGGAGTAAAACAAACATTACCCCGCAGCGGCAGCCAACTCGACACCTGCCAATTGCCCCCCCAATAGAGATTAAGCTGCCTCCACGCCCGCCTCACCGGCATCAATAAGACACTTGTCGCCAGGTGAGGCGGTAGTACACGGTTTTCCAAATGCAGTATGGCCTGGAGGGAGTGGGGAGCCACATAGGCCTCCTCCAACGCCCTGGGCGTATAAAGCTCCGTAACACCCAGTCAGTCCCCCAAATGTCGGACCTGGCAGGCCAGGGCGTAGGCGCCCAGATCTGGAAGCCCCCAGCCTCCGCACTTCCCACCCCCCACCAAACGACCATAAGGGATATGCGCTTTCGCACCTCGCCACAGGAACCCCCAAAATTCCGCCTCAAAACGCCGTATATCCCGTCTTAGCAACCAAACCGGAAGAATCTGCATCCAATACAATAAGCGCGGCAAGATTACCATTTTAATCGCCGCTATTCTCCCGGACAGAGATAACGGAAGGGCCCACCAAGCTTGCAGCTGGGCACTCACTTTGGTCATCATCCGATGCAGGTTACTCCCGTAAAGTAGTGAAAGCCGACTTGGCAGTATTATCCCCAGGTATACAAATTGATTCCCCGCCCATTTTAAAGGGAATACCCCCGGCCAGCTACCCCGCAGCTGTCCGGAAACATCCAAGACTTCGGACTTTTCCTCATTGATACGAAAGCCCGCGAACTGCCCAAAGATCCGGAACTCCCGTAATAAACCGGGCAGCGATACCTCAGGCGACAGCAAATGAACCAAGAGGTCATCTGCAAAAGCGGAGATCTTAAAATAGTAAGCTCCGATACGTACCCCACGTATCTCTCGAGACCCCTCCACCTTCCGCAAGAGGGGGTCTAACGACAAGACAAAAAGTAACGGGGATAAAGGACACCCCTGGCGTGTCCCACGTTGCAGCGAAAAGGCCTCTGGCAGCACCCCATTACACATGATCGCAGCCATTGGATCCGCATATAAACATGCGATCATTTTACAAAACACAGGCCCTATGCCATAACGCGGGAGAAGATACATCAGATACTGCCAGTCAACCCTATCAAAAGCTTTTTCCGCGTCAAAGCTAATCAATAAAGACGGCAGACGTTTATGTTGGACCCATTCTAGGGATGTAAGGATTTTGCGCAAGTTCCGGACGGCATAGCGGTCTTTAACAAACCCTACTTGAGATTTGTGGACTAGCTGCCCCAGACATCCCGCAAGGCGGTCAGCCAAAATTTTAGCCAGTAACTTAAGATCAAAATTAAGTAACGAGATAGGGTGATAGGATGCTGCCTGTAGTGGGTCTTTGGCTGGTTTCGGAATGAGAACAATGTGGGCATGATTGTTTCCCCAGCAAAAGTACCCCTGCTGCGCCCGCAGGTTATGTACCGCTACTAATGTTGGGGAAAGCAGCTCGTTGAGAATCTTATAAAATTAAGCACCGAGCCCATCTGACCCGGGTGATTTGTTGCAACTAGCCTTTGATATAGCCGCTTGCATCTCTGCCACTGTTATTGGCAGGTCCAGCTGCGCCTTTTGCCCCTCCGACAGTTGAGGCAAATCGAGATTCCCAACATAGTCTGTCATCCGTTGGAGGGAGGGTGACTCCGCTGTATACAATTGCTGAAAAAAAGAACGAAATATGCGCGCTATCTCGGGGCTCTCCCGATGAAGCATCCCTTGATCATCCCTGAGCGCTGGCACCAACTTCGAACTCCGAGAACCTCGTAAACACCGAGCCAGCAATTTCCCCGATCGGTCTCCATGACGGTAGAGCTGGTATCGGTAATACAACACTGACTTCTTGGCCCGCTGGTGTAAGAGTTCATTAAGTTCCGTTTGACTCTCCCACACCCACCGTTTGAGCCCCGGCGAAGGATTGTGGGCCCATTGGCGTCTCAGCTTCGTAGCCAATTTTTCTAAGCAAATTATACGGTCCGCCAGCAATCTCCGTTTCCGAGCAAGAAATCCAATAATATCCCCTCGTAAATCAACTTTCGCCGTTTCCCAGACCAACTCGGGGTCCTCCTGGTGTATACTATTATTGGCCTCAAATTCCCGCCAACGCTGCTGAAGAAATGACTGGAATTGCATATCCCTATAGAGCTCAAGGGGGAACTGCCAGCAAGATGACCGAGAGGCAGTCCCGTTACAGTGAATCTCTAGCCAAATAAGCGCATGGTCCGATATCTCTATGGGCCCTATCTGCGTGTCTTGGACTTTCGCAAACAATCCCATAGAAATCAACATAGTCTATACGCGCACTTGAGCCGTGTGCCTGAGATTGATGTGTGTAGTCCTTTTCCACGGGATGTAGTAATCTCCAGGGGTCCACTAGTCCCAGTCTAGAACTGAGTCGTAGCAGTGCACGTGCCGATTGCATTCTATCCCTAGGCCCCCCACCTCTGGACATGTCTAGCTCCACGTCCATAACACCATTAAAGTCCCCTCCCAGAATTAAGGGGAGCTCCGGCAGTGTCTCTACCTTAGAAGCAAGACGGGAATAAAAGTTCAGGTCCAAAACATTCGGGCAATATAGATTTCCCAAAATAACAGGTTGCCCCTCCAAAATCCCCTGCACAATTATAAATCTACCTGATGAGTCCCCCAGTTCTTGCTCAACTTCCAGCCTAATTCGCTTATGTATCAAAAGTACTACTCCCCCCCTTCTTCCCACAAGCTGGGGAGCCCCATACCTGCCCCACCCACTCCCGGCACAATTTACGATGTTCCTCGGCAGTCTGGTGGGTTTCCTGGAGCATAGCGATGTCCACCTTCTGCCTAGCTAATGCCTGCAGGACTTTAGAACACTTGATAGGGCTACCCAGGCCGCAAACATTCCAGGAAATTATCTTAAGGGGCATTGAATACATGCACAATATTGCATCAGAACCATATCGAAAGTCTTCGAGGGCGCCCCCCCAGCCTGAGGCTCCCCCTTATGGACATATTCGTATCTCAGCAGAAAGAAGTACACCATGTCATGGGTGTGATTTTGCCCCTGAGTCCCAACTCCCCTTCCCCACCCAACCCCCCTCCCCCCCAACTCCCCCCCCCCTCCATCCTCTGTCTACCTATCTTCTATTCTCCCTCCCACGAGGTAGAATAGAATCCGCTCCCTGAGATCTGTGAGTGTGTGCGGTCTCCTCCAGCCCCAAGACACAGGCACTCAACCATTGCTCTCAATCTCCACTACTGCAAGTAAAAACACTTTTGTTTGCCTTTAGCCAGCATCCCATCCCAAAAGGTGTGGAATGCACCACATTTACCTCAAACAGCACAACTTCAGGCACATGGAGATATAAAAGAAGCAACATAAAATTTACAATTATATATAAAATAAAATCACCCCAGGGGGGGACTCCCCAACCCCCTGAGCCACCTAGGGTGACTACCCTGCCAGGGTAGGCCTCTGATATGTAGTCTGGGAACCCAACCCGCTGGCAACCCCCCTAGCTTCTCACCCCCCTCCCCTAGGGCCCCAGACCCCGCATCCTCCAGGGTACGGCACCACGGGAGAAGAGTAAATGCCCTACCATGGGTGAGCTATGCCCCTCGCGTCCCCCGACACAATAATAAAGCAATGCCATCCTCGTATTAACCTTACCGCATTCCATCTACCACAGGCCCGGCACTAACCCAGGAAGAAGGGGCGCACCCTCGCCCCCCCTCCCCCGCCCCAAACCCCCGGTCCAATGACCCCCATATTGTATCCCAAATAAGATTACAATCGAAAGGAAAACAAAAAACCCAATGCACAGATACCAGAGATAAACAGCAACCACTTTGATTAAAGAGCAATTCAAGAAGAAAAAAGAAAACATTGTGCGCCGGCCTGGCGGGAAAATGTCCGCTCCAGGGTTAACTGTCCACCCAAGCTGTAACATATCGCCTTCCTCAGTTGGGTGTAATCCAGGCCAGAAGCTGGGGACTGCCGGCTCCCGGAACGCACCACTTAGTTGGCCTCCCCAGGACGTGCATCAAGCCAACTCACCACCGCATACGCCACCCGGGGAAAGGGCCGCTCGGTCCAGAGCACATTCTCAAAAGGTCAGGAACAAAGAAGGTCCCCTCATGTCTCTTCCATTAGGATATACACACCTCAACGTAGGCGAAACTGAGAAAACTTTGAGCTGGCATAACTTCTCAGGTTCAGGGCGGGGATTGACGCTCCTCTCTCCCAAGGCCCTCAACGTATGGACCTGCTTCAGCCGCAGAATCAAAGGATCGACGGGCACCCTCGTGGAACACATGCAATTTCGCAGGATACTGCACGGAAAATTTAATGTGTAGGCTGATCAACCTCTGGCAGAGAGGGGCATAGGCTCTCCGCTGCTGACTGACTGCCGCAGAATAATCCTGCGCGAAGCGAAGCTTCAGGTTTTCATGCAGTATCTCGCCCTTCTGCCTAGCAGCTTGTAATATAGCCTCCTTCTGTGGGTAGTGCAGAAATTTTGTGAGCACCACTCTCGGCCACGAGTCTCGCACTTGCCTACCCTCCCACATGGTACGCTCTCTCAATGAGCAGTTTACCATGATCTTCGATACCCTCAAATAGCTGGGGAGCAGAGATTCCAAGTGTTGCTTAAGGTCCTTGTCCGCTATCGACTCAGAAATGCCCATCACTCTCAGGTTATTCCGCCTGGATCGGTTCTCTAGGTCATCCATTTTTAATTTGTGTGCTTGTATTTGAGCCTTCAGAGTCTGCACACTCTGCGTTAGGGTCTCCAGGCCATCTTCAGCCCTCCCGATGCGATCCTCCGCTTCCTGGAGTCTGTCCCCCAGGGCGCCCACCGACTCTTGCAGGGTATCCATTTTCTCATGTAGCGCTGTGAATTGCGTAGATAGGGCCTCCGCCACTGCCGCAGAAACCTCTTCTAGGAAGGCTGGCGATGTCGGCATGGTCATGGCGTCGGCCATTTTGGGTGCTGGAGTGCCACGGTCCTTCTCCCTTCGAGCAGTTTTTGCGGCTGCCGCCATCCTTTCCACAATCTCCCAGAACCACCTCAGCCAGGGATCGGTTATAAAAGCACGCTAATAACGTTTATAGCCTAAATTTCGGCTCTGGGATCGGCAATAATTGCACGGTTTGGCTGAAGGAGACTGGAGCGCAAGCAGCACGCGTCTGCTTCCCTCACCGCATCACGTGATCTCTCAGCATCCCATACTTTTAATAAAACTTGTAAAGCATCATCCTGAGGGATAGAAATGTATAGAGCTGCCACATCCAAACAAGCCATCCACTCAAGTTGTTCAGTTGTTCCAAAATCTTCAAGAAGTCGGGGAAAAAATGTGTTGTGTCCTTAATATATAAAGGAATTTTCGGAACTTCATGTTTCAGATGCATATCAAGATATATTCCAACGCGTTCTAACAAAGAATCGTTACTTGACAAAATCGGACGGCCAGGAGGAGTTGTCAAATTTTTATGAACTTTTGGTAAAATGTAGAAAGCTGGTACTTTAGGAAATGGCAGATTCAAAAAAGATTTCTCCCTTTCCGTCAGATAGCCTAAGCGTAATGCCTCTGCAGTGATCATCTCTACTGATTTTTGTAATTCTTCAGTCGGATCAGTTGATAAATGTTGATAATGATTACCGTTATTCAATTGTCGTAAAACCTCTATATCATAATCTCTAGTATTCAAGACTACTACTGCACCACCTTTGTCAGCATATTTAATCGTGATATTAATCATTCGTGACAGATCTTGCAATGCTGCAAATTCAGTAGATGATAAATTTCTCGGTAAATTATTATACCTCGATTCCATCTTCTCTAAATCTGCTAGAACCAGATGCCTAAAAGTATGTACTATCAGGTCCAGAGGTCCGGGAGGAGTCCAAGTAGATTTTGAACGAACCACAGAGAGATCTTGAATATCTGGTTTATCTTTTAAAAAGATCTTCATTTGCAAAGTCCATATCAATCGTTCCACAACTATCCTACTCTGGAAACTATCATATCGGGGACCATCAATAAAAGATAAACCTTTAGCCAATAACCCTTTCTGTGCTGATGAAAATGCTACATCAAAGAGGTTAATAACGGTATTCATTGTTGAAAAGTTACACCTTCTTTTTTGCGCCGTGAGCGTGTCGGAAGCCCGGAAAGATTTTCTTGTTTATCACGCTGCACCATAGAGGAGTCTTTAGTTAGATCTTTCAACCCTCCAGGCTTAAAGCGTGTATCGGAATATCTTGTCTCTGCACTAGAGTCAGATGAATATGTAGAGGTTTCATCTCCACTCCCTTTCCAGTATGAATCAGATTAAGAAGAATGAGACAGAGACCAATTATAAATGGGACCATCTTTAGTACATTTCTCATCTTTTAGAAGTTTTTTAATTTTTACACTTTTCAAATAATTTTTATATTGTTCAATTAGTTTTACCACCTCAGCATGACGACTGTCGAAATCTTCTGCTGTTTTCAGTTCTTTTAAATCTTCTTCTAATTCTTTTATCAAAGATATATTTTTAGTATTTGCTGTATCAATTACTACCAACATTAAATCTAGAGAGCACTTATTCAATATCTGATGCCAGCGATTCACAAAAGCTTTGTCCTCCAAGAACATACCTGGGGCCTTCCAAATCTATAAACCTTTTGGAATGACCTTTTTACGACAATACTCTGCTAGCGTTACACTATGGAGTTCCAATCTTATACTCTTTTTTTGATTCATTGAAGAAAGAATCCCAATCTGGGTTTCCTTTAGCATCATCCCCCAACAAGGGTGGTAAATTTAAAATTTTCTTTGTCTTTTCTAAACTATAGCTAAAGGACTCCTTCCACGAAATGGCCATTACAGTAAAAAAAATAGTATGCACAACACAAATAACTGTATAAGAGCTGCACTAAACTACAAATTAAATAGCTCTTAATCCAAGACTTAAATAGTCAAACAAATTTTTCTTCCAAAAACTAATTAATACAATCTAAATCATTTTTACAGAAGGCAAATATGACCTCAGGATGGCTTATACCCTACATTTAGTGAAATTTTCACTATAGGGAACAGCTGACTCTCACATCACTGGTCATTATAGCCTCCAAGAAATTAATTTTTTTTTAAATTTTTAACTATATCATTTAATTCCACAAGAGTACTTTTGGGGATTCAAATTACTTATAATATACTATGTACAGGTAACATTCCATGCAATGTTACCTGTACATAGTTACAAATACCGTTCTATGTAAAGTATACAGAAGTATACAAAAATGTTAACTGTTCCATGTAAACCGCCCTTGATCTCTGGAAGGGGCGGTATAGAAGAAATAGATAAATAAAATAAATAAATAAATATACTATAACACCAAACATAAATACAATATAAATAGCGTCTTAAAAAATCAATGGAGCCTTCACGGACATGTCTTCCACCTCCTGTAAACAACAGAAGTAAAGCTTAATAGATATAAAGAATAGTAAATGCCCCTGAATAGGTCTACAGTTACGTAGCTTTAGAAATCCGTGACCAACATCCCACATCAAAATGATCCAATATCAAACGAAGCAAAAATATCTCCAATATCAAAACAAGGTATGATTTGCACAAATTATCAGAGTAAAATTTGTCGATTGATACAAAATACAACCTATAACACCCCCGTTTGTGATATATGCACTGTGGTGCCCCTGCCTCAAATTCTACGTAGGTAAGACTACACATAGTAACATAGTAAATGACGGCAGATAAAGACCAGTGTGGTCCATCTAGTTTGCCCAGCAATATGGCAGGAGTAGGTGCACCCCTTCTCATGCCTTGTGGTGCACCCACCAGGAGCAGGTGTATCCCTCCCCATATCTTTGTTTCTTTGTTTAGGGGTGAACCCACTGCTCCTCCCCCCATTGCTCCATGTAGGTAGGACACCCCTATTTGTTGAAAAATTAGATGGTTCCGTTTATTTTGATTTAATCTTGTTGCTGTAAAGTGATCCACTGTGTCTGTCCCAGGCCACTTTGAATTCCGTCACTGTGTTTGCCCCACCACCTCCCATCAGGAGGGCATTCCAAGAATCCACCACCCTTTCAGTAAAAAAGTTTTTCCTGACATTGCCTTTCAGTTTACCACCTTGCAGCTTCATGTCATGCCGTCTAGTTTTACAGCTTCCCCATCTTTGAAAGAGGTTGGTTTGTTCATTATTTCTCTTTAAGTATTTAAAGGTCTGAATCATATCTCCCCTATCCCTCCTCTCCTACAAAGTGTACATAGACACGTCCTTTAAAGACGCAATTCGCAGAACAAATATAGTTTGAATAAAGCACGTATAGATACACCATTGATACAGCATTGCCCAACATTAAGTCATTGTTTTGAGGAATTACGTTGCACAGTGCTAGAACATGTCCCATATAATATAAGAAGAGATGACAAAGGTAGATTATTATTGCAAAAAAAACAGAAATAGATCTATGTTTTAAATACTTTGCACCCTTATGGATTAAATTATAAGATCGAGTGGGCGCTGTTTCTTTAATGCTCTGCTGGGCGTCACTTTGGAGTCCCAATATTTTAGTGGTAAGGGATTTGTTTAGGGTTGATGTTTGATTTTTCACGCAGTTGTTGGTGTCATCTTCAGTAAGGTTTCTTATTGGTCGACGGTCCTTTAAAATGTGGTATGTCAGACGCTGTCCTCAGTAATGGCGGAGAAGGCGAGGGAAGCATCTTGATAGCTTTTTCTGTTCTGTGCTACTCTAAGCCCCTGAGGAAGCCAGTGGTTAGCGAAACAAAAGCTTTTGTAGGGTATGAGTTGATAGAATTGTAGGAATGTCTGAACGAAGACTGTGAGATGACACTCCCACCTTGTTTTGATATTGGAGATATTTTTGCTTCGTTCGATATTGGATCATTTCGATGTGGGATGCTGATTACGGATTTCTAAAGCTGAGTAACTGTAGACCTATTCAGGCACATTTACTACTGTTTATATCCTATTAAGCTTTACTTCTGTTGTTTTACAGGAGGTGGAAGACATGTCCGTGAAGGCTCCGTTGATTTTCTTTTTTTAAGAAGATGCTATTTATATTGTATTTATGTTTGGTGTTATAGTATATTATAAGTAATTTGAATCCCCAAAAGTACTCTTGTGGAATTAAACGATATAGTTAAAATGTTTAAAAAAATTAATTTCTTGGAGGCTGTAATGACCAGTGATATGAGCGTCAGCTGTTCCCTATAGTGAAAATTTCACTAAATGTAGGGCATAAGTCATCCTGAGGTCATATTTGCCTTCTGTAGAAAAGATTTAGATTGTATTAATTAATTTTTGGAAGAAAAATTTGTTTGACTATTTAAGTCTTGGATTAAGAGCTATTTAATTTGCAGTTTAGTGCAGCTCTTATACAGTTATTTGTGTTTAGTTTTGTGCATACAATGACAGTCGTGAACCTCACTTCTAAGCCAGGGCATGTGGAATATGATCTCAGTCTCTCAAATTTACTGCTAAGCCTTGGTGTAGTACTTGCATCATGCCAAAGAGAGCCTCCTGCTGGAGTTCATAAAATGTAACATGTGTTGGTAGTTTGCCAAGACGTGCTTGAAAATTCTTCTTTATCAAGCCTATGACACCCAACATGATGGGAAATATTTCTGTATCTTTCTACCACGTTTTCTGGTTCTGCATTTCCTGGTATTTCAGGATCTTTTGCCTCGCCACGTGATTCACAGAGTAGTCACTTGGAATGGACACCTCTATATCAATGCCATTCTGGTGTTTTTCTCCTTAACCACTACATCTGGCTTCCACGCATCCAGCTTCTTATTGGTCAGAATGGGAGCATCCCTGGTTCCGGTGATTGGTGAGCAGTATTGGTGCTGACAAGTCTTTGGGTGTGACGTGTGACGTCAGCACTGCCTGGTCATAGGATAGAGTATGAGTTCTCAGCACTGCCATTCCTCAGGGAAAGGTATGCTGTGTTGGTACGGATAGATCCTGAGGTAGCATGGATGGCAAAGAGACTTATCATGTTCAAGGGGTGGGGTATGGGGTCTCTCTACTACGAAGTTCCAGAAATGGATGTACTATGTCATGTTGACAGATCTGAGCAAGGGAGATGTTGTATTGGTGCTGAGAGATCCCGTGGTGTTAGCACTGATCAGTTAGTTAATCCTAGCTATTAATGGGAAACATCATTACAGGCTATAACAAGTGGGAAAAGCCTGCAAAACATAGCTCATGGAATTCCTTCCAGCCTCCCTGTGTCTATATATACAGGGTGGCCCAAAAAAAGTAAGAACATCTCATAAATTAAAAGCTTAAATAGTTTACTTATTTATCTTTTTTAGCTATATAATGGCTTTATTTTGACAATTTCCGGTTGCCATCTTTTTTTTTTTTTAAATTTGTCAATTGTTTACATCTGTCTTTTTGAATTTTCAAATAACTTATGTGCTACGAGATGTTCTCACTTTTTTTGGGCCACCCTGTATATATATATGTGTGTATGTGTATGTGTAGGGCACCAAGGGACAGTACTGTATTTCCAGAGTCAGAGTCCTGAGATGATTGGCTCGGTCCCTGGGAAAGAAAGCCTTCGACTGGAGAGTGTCGATCTTTGCCTCAATGTGTCGGGAGGAGGTGAGACTTGGGGTAGTTTATGAGAAAACCCAAGTGTTGCAGAACCTGGATGGTGCATGCAGTGGCCTGCTGCACCTCTGAGGCTGTGCCTCCCTTTATGAGCCAGTCGACCAGGTAGGGAAAGACGAAGACCTCCTGGAGCCGGAGGAAGGCGGCCATGATCACCAGGCATTTTGTGAAAACTGTTGGGGCAGAGGCTAGGCCAGAAGTCCCCCTGTGGGCTGATGCTGATGATCTCCTTGGGGTAGATAGGCTATGCTCAAGGAGGCAAAAACCTTTTTTGGGCCACCCTGTATATATGTGTGTATCTTTGTTGTCTTTGTATGTTTGTGAACTGGAGGGAGAGGGTAAGAGATGTGTGGGATGGTTTGAATAGAGAGGCATCCAAATCTCTGGGAACAAGCAGGAAGTCAGTCCTCACATATGGGTGACGTCGGCACCGATGGAGCCCTTGCGGAAGCATCCTCCCAGTTTTCAAAGAAAGTCTTTGGGAGATGCCACCACCCTCCAAAACCCCAGGCATCCCCCAGGCCGGATCCGATGCCTGGGGATTTGGAGCCTTCTGCTTATGCGGGCCATGCCCATGTCCTGCTGACCCTGGGGAGCTGGGGAGGCCTGATAAGGTGGGTAGTTTCGGTAAGTAGCTCCCTTCTTTGGGTAAAAGGACCTTTTACCCGAGCCCTTCCGTTGGGGAGGAGCCGCGGTCTTTTTGGAGAGCCTGGTCCTCGTCATGAACTCGGTCTCCAGCTCGGCAGCCTTGTCAATCATGGGTTTGCCAAAGAGGTTCTCTACTTGGTAGGGGCATTGACCAACTTGTCCTGAACCCCCTGCTCTAAGTCGGATGACTAGCCAAATTTGGCGGCATGCTCTGATGCCAGCTGCCGTTACTCAAGCCGCCAACTCTAACCCGTCATAGGCCACTCAAGACATGAATTTGGAGCATTCATGGACTGCTTTGGCCAGGTTCTTGAACTACTGCAAGGGTTCCTCGGAGAGATCAGCTGAGAACCTGGCGAGTTCCTTCACCAGGTCTCTCGGGTACATACCCATGTACAGCTGATAGGCCTGGATGCAGCCGATGAGCATTGAACCCTGGTAGCACTTTCTGCCGAGGCCATCCAGGGTGCAGGCCTGCCTGCTGGGGGTGGGCACCGAGGAGTGCGTCTTCTGGATTTTCAGCCAACGTATGTCCAACTCCACCACCATGGAGTTATGCGGCAGCTGTGACTTTTGGAAGCCCAGGCTCTAGCGGACTCGATACATCGAGTTGAGCTGTCTGCTCACCACTGGCACTGAAACCGGTGTCTCCCACATTCGGAGTATCAGTCGTTCCAGGATGGGAGGGATAGGCACTGTGAACAATTCCCGCAGAGGGGCCTCGTACTGGAGGATTTCCAAATCATCCAACTGAGGATCCTCCTCAGACTTGGTCGGGAACGCCAAGGCCTTAGACATGTCCTTGACAAAATCAAGGAAGCCCATATCCTTGGGCGGGGACTGCCGTCGAGGCTCCAAGATGGGTTAGTCAGATGGGACGTCGTGGTGGTGACGGGTATAAGGAGACTCCTCGCCCTCTGTCTCCAACTCAGAGTAGTCCATCGAGGACTCATAGGAGGGCTGCTCTGCGGGCCTCTAATGCCCTGTGGCTGGTGCCTGGCAAACTTGTTGGGGATAACCTTGGTCTTGTCGAGCGGGACTCAGATCATGACCTCGGCCAAGGATCGACTCGAGGCCAAAGGACCTCGAGGATCGGCTCGGCCTCTGGGAATGTCTTGGACGTCGAGGGCCTGGTGATCGGGGCGGATGAACTAGTTGTGCAGAACAGCACCCACTGCTGGTCCATGAAGGCAGATACAATTTTCCAGGGCTGCCATTCTGTATTCCAGGCTTTGCAGCCTTCTGCACGGGCACCGAGGGACTCGGGCCTGACGTCGGCTCCCCCAAAAGGGAAGTCAATGAGGACAGTGTCTGGGGACCAAGGCCGGTCTGCGGTCGAATCCTTCTGGGGGACCTTTGCAGGCCACTCCTTCTTCAACACCTCGGACGAATGTCTCGAACTGCGGGACTGGGCCCGGGCCCGGGGGAGCACCCGGCCGGTTGGAACCGTCCAAAGACGCCTTCTTCGAGGGTTCTTCTTTCTGGGTTCCCTTGAGGGAGACCCCCCTTTCTGAAGACCCATGATGAGGCTCGGGTTCGGAAGGTTCTGCCCGAGATGTCGGGGCCTTAGACGAGGCCCTGGCCTTCAGAGACATCAGGGACTCATGGAAAAACTTGTCATGCTGCTGCTGGCGGCTCTTGAGGGCCTTACTAGACATCCTCTTGCAGAGACCGCAGGCTGCCGGGTCGTGGTCTGGCCCAAGACAGCGGAGACTGCAGTCGTGTGTGTTGATCAAAGACATAATTTTGGAGCACAGATAACACTTCATAAAGCCACTGGTAGCCATGGGGGGGGAAAAGGTACCCCTGTGAGGTCGAAGGCTCTCCGGGCTGCAGTGGGAGAAAAAAAGGCGCAAAGATGCCAGGAAAAGAAAAGAAAAGAATGAAAGACTACAAAAACAGACCGAACTCAATGCCGAGGCAACGAGGTCGATAGGCAGGAAGAGTACCGGTGCAATAATGGAGGTGAGTCTGAAACTCGGAGAGAAAAATCAACTTTTTCTGGGGACAAGCCAGACAAATGTCTGAAGGGCTCCGCGGAGAAAAGGAGACTGAGCAAAATGGCACTCTTGGGTGGGAAGGGGACCAGGCATGCGTGGTGGCATCTCCCAAAGACTTTCTTTGAAAACTGGGGGTGATGCTTCCGCAAGGGCTCCATCGGTGCCGACATCACCCATATGTGAGGACTGACTTCCTGCTTGTTCCCAGAGAATGTCATGAAATTCTTTCCAAACCAGTAGAATATTTGGATGTTTCTCTATTCAAATCATCCCACACATCTCTTCCCCTTCCCTCCAGTTCACAAACACATACAAAGACAACACAGATACATACACATACACAAACACACACACACACACACACACACACATATATACAGGGTGGCCCAAAAAAGGTTTTTGCCTCCTTGAGCATAGCCTATCTACCCCAAGGAGATCAGCAGCCCACAGGGGGACTTTTGGCCCTCTATGCCCAGAGGTGGATGTCCATCGCCACTGATTCCTGGGCACTTTGGATAGTCAGGGAGGGTTACCTCCTCCACCTGACTCAGACACCTCCCCCTTATTTCCCAGGAGAGCCCCTCAGGTCTCCCCTCTACCGGGACCTTCTTCTGAAGGAGTTGGCAGGTCTTCTCGAGTACAAAGCGATGGAACTGGTGCCCCACCATATCAAGGGCAAAGGGTTCTACTCCAAGTACTTCCTCGTGCCAAAACGAACAGGGGGCCTAAGGCCCATCCTCAACCTGTGCAACCTCAATAAATTCCTGGTGAGGGAGAAGTTCAAGATGCTCTCTCTTAGAACATTGCTGCCATACCTCCAGCAAGGAGACTGGCTATGCTCCTTAGACCTCAAGGATGCTTTACCCATATCCTCATCCACCCCAACCACAGGCAGTACCTGTGGTTCGTAGTGGGGGGGGGGGGCAGGCACTTTTAATACAGGGTGCTTCCCTTCGGCCTAGCCTCTGCCCCAACAGTTTTCACAAAATGCCTGGCGATCATGGCCGCCTTCCTCCGGCGCCAGGGGGTCTTCGTCTTTCCCTACCTAGTCGACAGGCTCATAAAGGGAGGCACGGCCTCAGAGGTGCAGCAGGCCACTGCATGCACCATCCAGGTTCTGCAACACTTGGGTTTTCTCATAAACTACCCCAAGTCTCACCTCCTCCCGACACATTGAGGCAAAGATCGACACTCTCCAGCCGAAGGCTCTCTTTCCCAGGGACCGAGCCAATCATCTCAGGACTCTGGCTCGGGAAATACAGTACTGTCCCTTGGTGCCCACTCGGCTTCTCCTACGCCTCCTCGGGCACATGGCCTCCACGGTCCATGTCATCCCCGATGCTTGCCTCCACATGAGGGTGGCACAGTGGTGTCTTCAGGATCAGTGGTCTCAGGTCATGGGCCGCTTCAGAGACAGAGTTTCTGTGACCTGCGAATTGGTGGATTCTCTGGTCTGATGGCAGTCTCCCCAATATCTCAAAGTGGGCATGCCTTTTTAGGCCCCAAGCCCCTCAAGGATACTCAACACAGATGCCTCCCTGCTCAGCTTGGGAGCCCACTGTGGAGATCTCCACACTCAGGGCAACTGGTCACCAGACGAGAGCATCCAGATCAACCTCCTGGAGCTCCGAGCCATACACTTAGCCCTGAGGGTCTTCTGTCACCATCTGCATTACCAGCCAGTGCTGGTCCAGAGGGACAACCAGGTGGTGATGTTCTACATGAACAAACAGGGGGGCATGGGTCTCGTACCCTTTGTCATGAGGCACTGGTCCTCTACTCATACGCAGTCCAACAAGGTATCCTCCTGTGGGCAGTGTATCTGCCAGGCCAAGACAACCTGCTGGCCGACTGGCTCAGCAGAGTTCTCCAGCCGCACGAGTGGCAGATTGACCCCAGGGTAGCCAGTTGGCTTTTCCGACTCTGGGGGGGAACCCGTTATAGACCTGTTTGCCAGCCTGGACAACTTTCAGTTGCCGTGCTTCTGCTTCCGGCAGGCCCACCCCTCAAGGGTGGCAGTGGATGCATTCCTGGTCTCATTGTCAAAAGGCCTCATGTATGCCTTCCCTCCTATGCCGCTGATTGCCAAGACCTTGTTCAGGACCCTCCGCAACAAGGCCTCGCTCATCGTGATAACCCCTTGGTGTCCCAGGCATTTGTGGTTCCCACTGCTTCTACAGTTGATGGTGTAGACCCCCATCCCCTTGGGGTCCACCCCGCGACTACTATCTCAGGAGAGGGGCTCTCTCCGGCACCCCATCCTGGGGGTCCCTGTCGCTGACAGCGTGGCTGCTGTGAGAGGATGACTCTTGCTCCTTTCAACCTTCCGATTGAGGTGTAAGACATTCTGCTGGCCTCTCACAAAGCCTCTACTAGGAAGGCTTATGCCCTCAAATGGGGCAGGTTCTCTGGTGCGCCGAACATGGGGCTGTCCCTTTCTCCTGCCCGGTGGCTCTGGTTTTTCAGTACCTTTTCCACCTCTCTCAGTCCGGGCTCAAGTCTATCTCTGTCTGAGTGCACCTTAATGCCCTGGCGGCGCACCACCATTCGGTGGATGGTAAGCCCCTCTTGGTCCAACCATTGGTGACTCATATTCTTCGGGGCCTGCTCTTATCGAAGCCCCCGGTTCACCCTCCGGCAACTGAATGGGACCTCACCGTAGTGTTGGGGCAGCTACATGCCACCTTCAATACCTCTCTTGGAAGATGGATTTCCTGGTCGTGCTTATCTCTACTCACAGAGTTAGCAAGGTTCAGGCCCTTGTGGCAGAGGCACCCTATACCAGGTTGTACAAGAACAGAGTGGTGCTTTGCATGCACTGCAAATTCCTGCTGAAGGTAATGTCGCCCTTCCATCTCAACCAGGAAGTGGTGCTCCCTACCCTCTTTCCAAGACCTCACTCCAGTCTGGCGGAGACGATCTTCTACACCTTGGACTAAGAGGGTTTTGTCCTTCTATATGCAATGCACTCAGGGCCACCACAAAGCCTCTCTGCTTTTCATCTCCTACGATCCCAGTAGACTGAGGGAGGTGGTGACTAAGCGTACACTGTCCACATGGGTAGCGGACTGTATTGCCCTCGCTTATGAGCAGGTGAGGCTCCTGCTGGAAGTCCACACCATGGCGACTTCGGTGGCAAACTTGTGCTCTGTCCCAATGGTAGACATCTACCAGGCCGCCAAATGGTCTTCAGTCCATACCTTCACAGCCCATTACTGCCTGGAAAGAGTCCCAATGGGACAGTGCCTTCGGCCAGGCTGCTCTGTATCCTTTTCAGGGTTTACTACTACTACTAAGCATTTATAAAGTGCTACCAGGTGCACGCAGCACTGTACAATGAAAACACAAAAAGACAGTCCCTGCTTAAAAGAGCTTACAATCTCTAAAAAGACAAAGCAAGAAAAGGAGTAGAAAAAAGATAAGAACAAGGGCAAAGAGACAAGAGCAGGAGAGACAGGACAAAGGAAAGAGGTAAGAACAAGTGTAAGAGGAAGAAAGAAAGGTGAAATAAAAGAGGGGAAGGAAGGAGAACAGCAAAATCGAGAGCCAAAGGCAGAGGCGAAAAGATGAGCTTTTAACTTGAGTTTGAAGAGGGGCAAAGAAGATGCCTGACGTATAGACAAAAGAAGTTTATTCCAAGCGTAAGGAGCAGCAAGGTGAAAAGAGTGGAATCTGGAGTTGGCAATAGAGGAAAAGGGCATAGCAAGAAGCAACTGGGAAGAAGAACGGAGTACACGAGGGGGGAAATAGGGAGAAATGAGAGAAGAAAGGTACTGAGGAGCCACAGAGTGAATACACTTATAGGTCAGAAGGAGAAGTTTAAAGTGAATACAGAAATGGATAGGGAGCCAGTGAAGAGATCTGAGGAGAGGAGTGATGTGGGCAAAACGAGGCTGACGGAAAATCAAACGGGCAGTGGAGTGCTGAATAGACTGAAGAGGGAAGAGATGAGACTGAGGGAGACCAGCAAGAAGGAGGTTACAATAATCAAGGCGGGAGGTGATTAGGGAATGGATGAGGGTTTAGTAGTGAGCTCAGAGAGAAAGGGGCGGATTTTGCCAATGTTGAAGAGAAAGAAGCGACAGGTCTTAGCGATGAGTTGGATATGAGAGGAGAAAGAGAGCGAAGAGTCAAAAATAACACCCAAATTGCGAGCAGATGAAACAGATTGGAGAACAGAGACTGAAAAAGAAGGAGAAAGGGAAATTTTAGGAGAAAAAACGAGAAGTTCAGTCTTGGCCATGTTCAATTTCAGGCGACGATGGAACATCCAGGCAGCAATAGCAGAGAGACAGCAAGAGATCCGGGACTGGAAAGCAGAAGTAAGATCAGGAGTAGAGAGATAGATTTGGGAGTCATCAGCAATGTTCCCTCTAATTTTCTGTAGGCTGTGTGCGCATAAAATATCAGCTGTGCAGCTTTTGAAGGAAGGTTAAATTTTTGTGTGCCACATAACGACACTCGGCGTTATATACTTTAAAATTTGACTACACGTCAGAATACAGTATGTACACCAAATTGATTTTAATCAAATTAAATGAAAACAGACGATTACTAAATGAAGCAGAAAATTTCTAGTAATTACAATCACAACTTTTAAATTTTAAGACGTCTGTGCTATTTTCTATCAGAATCAGAACCGTAATTTTTGTGCGCTCTGTTGTAAAGTATGTGCGCTCGCTCGGCGAGGTGTGTGCACGCGCACAGCTTAGAGGGGACAGTGGTCATCAGCATAGAGATGGTACTGAAAACCATGAGAGGAAATAAGCGCACCAAGGGATTGGGTATAGAGAGAAAAAAGAAGGGTACCCAAGACAGAACCCTGGGGGACACCAACTGAGAGCGGGGTAACAGAGGAGGAGGAGCCACCAGAACATACACTAAAGGAGCGATGGGAGAGATATGAGGAGAACCAGGAGAGAACAGAGTCCTTAAAGCCAAGCGAGGACAAAGTGTCAAGGAGAAGATCATGGTCAACAGTGTCAAAGGCAGCAGAAAGGTCAAGGAGGATAAGGACAGAGTAAAGGCCTTTAGATTTAGCCAGGAATAAGTCACTGGAGACTTTGACAAGAGCAGTTTCATAGAGTGCAAAGGACGAAAACCGGTTTGTAAGGGATCGATTAGAGCATGGGAAGAGAGGAAGTCAAGACAACGGCGGTAAACCATTTAGGCAACTTCTACCCTCTGACCCTTCTGTGTTCAGACTACTGGACTGCTGGTTCATCAGACACAGGGGTCCTACTGTGGTCTGTGTATAAGGCCTAAATTGCTGCTGCTTGCGGCTCCCCGTAAGGGAACCCCTATTTTTGCTCTGGGCTTTCGGTAGCCTGTAGCTGGGGAGTCTCATATGTGAGGACTGACTTCCTGCTTGTTCCCGGAAAATGTGTAGTTACTCACCTGTAACAGGTTCTCCGGGGACAGCAGGAATCAGTCCTCACAACCCTCCCTCCTCCCCTTGGAGTTGCTCCTTTACCATCTTTTATTTTTGCTGTCTTTTAGCTATGTCATCTGACTGAGCAAGATGGTACCCTTGGGTGGGAATGGGGCCATGCATGTGTGGTGGCATTTCCCAAAGGCTTTCTTTGAAAGCTGGGGTGATGCTTCCGCAAGGGCTGTGTCGGTGCCGACGTCACCCATATGTGAAGACTGATTCCTGCTGTCCCTGGAGAACACCTTTTAGTAGGTGAGTAACTAGGCTTTGTCAAGAGCTATCAAAGGATAGATTTGGCGGTTTAACCACAGGATGTCACTGTCCATGGCATAGGTATTGCTGTGCTTCACCACTAGTTGGCAATACATACTTAGCAACCAGTAGCAAATTACACAGTCTCGTCATGAGGTTTCAAAATAGAATTTACATCAAAGAACATGAAAACACATCTGAATGACTATGAGTCAACCCAACAGGAATTGGGTTGGCTTAACAGTTGAGCAAATGAGGCACTGGCTCAGGGTGCACAAACTTTGAGAGCTGAACGCCTGCTTCACTGATTTGCCCTACAAAACTGTGGGAGCATTTTCCTTCGCTCCCATGGCTGTGCTGCCTTGCAGGCTATCAGCACTCTGGCATTTTTAAAGGTAGTGACAAGCATTTCCTGTTTCTTGTGAGAGATAGGAAGTGCTTGTGTTTGCCTTTAAAACCCTCACGGTGCCAGCAGCTTTCAGGGCAGCACAGCTGTGAGGAAAACTCTCCCATGGCTGTTTAAATCAATTTGGCTTCAGTGGAGGAGAGGAGGGAAGGTAACTAGCTGGGGTTGACAGGGCTTGGGGGAGAAGACTAGATGAGGCTGAGACTTGGACTGAGGCTGATACTGGGAGGCACAGGACTGAGACCAGAAGAGGACTTATTCTATGGCTGAGACTGCACATAGACTGATGCTGGGCTGCTGGGGTTGAATGCAGCAATATGGGGAAGGGAGGGGGAGTTTGAGATACAATTGAAAAGGGCAGAAGTTTATGGAGTAGGTGAAAGACACAGGAAGGGGACAGGTCCTTGAAAGTGAGAGAGTAGAAATGGAGGAGGTGAAAAGGGAAAAGGAAGTTTGGATAGGGCATAAGATGTAAGAAAGGGATTTAAGGTGGAGAAAAGATGAGTGATAGGGAGTGAGCTGGGGCTGATTAGGAGATGAGAGGCAGAAGAATGTAGATGAGGCAGGGAGGGGATGAGTACAGAGGAAGAAAATGGACTAGAAAATGGGTGAAAGCTGGGGGAATAGGAGGCTGGGGAGTGATTGAGATAGAGATGTGTAATGGGAGGACTGTAGAAGCAAAAGTAGGACATGGAAAGCTGGTGAAAGGTGAAAAGAGGAAGACTAAAGACTAGAGGGTAGAGACAAAGAGGAAAGAAATCTAGCTCTAATTAGGTAAAAAGGCAGATGAGAGAAAAAAAGAAACCTGAAGGATCAGCATTAGAGAGAGATATAGGAAAGGAAGGGAAGCAAACAGGGAGAGTGAAAAAATAAATGGAAATTAGATCTTAGAAAAGGATGTCGGAGAAAACCAAGAAAAGGAAGTGGTAAAGAAAGACTATAGCCAACCCAGTTGCAAAGCTAAAATGATCAGACAACAAAAGTGTAAATGAATGTCACTGTTTAGAGAATGAAATATGTTGTCTTTGAAAGTGTGCATTTCTCATAGGCAGGAGGAAATATATTTCTGTTTCTCTTTCTTCAATGTTCCACTGCGCAAAGTCTGTTTATTTTTAGGGTTTTCCATTTTGTTTTTTTGTCTGCATATTTGTTTCTAAATTGTAGTTTCTTATTCTATAGTAGTCCATCATGTTCTTTCCCCACTGGAGGTGTGCTGATGTACTAAACTATTTATACCACTGACATTTTATAGGTAGGGTTGATGTAGTTTGAATTTTTGAACTTAGTGGTGGTGTGGTGTGGTATGGTATGGTCAGCTTTTGAACATTGATTTGCAGGGTTTGTGTTAGTACACACAGAGTCTGATCCCATAAGGGGCACGTCTGGGCCGTCTGGACGGCCAAGCACTGGATGAACTGGACTATACTCAATTCTGCAGGATCTGGCACTGAGATGGCCCAGCATGCCCCTGCAGCAGTCACAGGAAATGTCCAGGCAACCCTCTGCCGTGGCATCCTGTTACCATGGTAGCAGGATGCCCAGCAGGAGCATCGACTGCCAGATTCCCCACCAGACCAGTATTCCTGCTGCCTGACCCTTGGTAGGGTCTGCCAGGGCCTGGATTGGGCGGCGGGGACACACCACCTGTGGCTCCGTTGATTCTGGGGTGCTTTTAGGCTGGAGCGCATGGGCACCTCATGCTTCTTCCACCTTTGAGGTGGAATAAGCTGGGCATCCTCCTGGTGATCCCTGGACTACAGGGCTGTGTCCTGAATCGGCCCTGTACATCTGGGTGCCTGGCTTGCCCACTCTCCACCCCTGTGCTGCCCCTGTCCAGCTCTCCCCGCACAGAGGCTCTGTGCGTGTGAGGAGAGAGTTTCTCTGCATTCGGGGCAGACAGTGGGGCTGCATGTCCCACTGGGACATACAGCCCTGCTATTCGCTTTACAGAATCTCACAAATTCTCTCCACACTGTCTTGCAGTGGAGAGAATTTGTGTTGTCACTGATGTGACACCAGAATTTGAACAGAATCTATTCTGAATTGTAGTGAAACATCCTGCTTCTATTCTGCATCCATTGTTGGGAGAGTTTTATTGGTTAGTCTGGGAATGATCCACATGAATGAATAATTCTACTCTATTGGATTGATATTCAAATGTAATTATGCATTTGCCTATCCATGCATTTTCAACCATTTCATATTGCCAAATGGCTAGATATTATTCGTATATTTGTGGGCCATGATAAGGGAAGAGTGAAAGCAGGCCAAAATATTATCCAGGAAGCAGTGATATTAGTTATATGTTCAGTTTAGTTTAGGCCTGCCAAATAGCAGGCCTAAACTAAATAGATAGTGCCAACGATCACTGTCCTATCCATATTTCAGAACCACTACCTACATGGATAGTAGTACTGAATGTGGATTAAGTTAATGGCAGCACAGTGATAGGGTTGACTGAAAATTTAGCCCTGTCGGTACAGCTCATAAACGAAGATTTGCCCCAAGTGGGGGTGGAGTTGTAAAAGCAAAAGTTGGTTTAGGGTGTCGCAATCCCTTGAGCTAGCCCTGTAGTGCTGTGGCCTGGAATTATTTCCAATCCCTTTGCATATGTGTATTTTATTTGTGTGTCTGTGTTGTATCTTTGTGTTGGTTGTGTGTGTGTGTGTGTCTGTGACCCGAAGAAGAGAGGAGAGATTGTTTGAAAGGAACAATTTCCTAATTGTTATAGTTCAGCATAGCTGTGTTTTCTACATTGCAGACACTGAAACTGATTTTACTATAGAAATGCACTGGGATACCCTTTTGAGGACTTACTTCTCTGGAACCCCTTGTTCATTCCGGCCTCTCTTCAAACTAAATGTGTCGTTCACAGGTTTTTCCCCCCATGCCAAATTTGGTTCCGTCCCATTACATTTTCAGAGTTATTTTGTCCCCCAGACAAATGAATGGACATTCTCAAGCCCTTGTGTATAATTTCTTTCTAACAAACATTAAGATTGAAAGAATAAAAAGGGAAGTCTGAAGAGATTCCCTCCCAAGTTCTAAATAAAACTGAGTTTAAGTGTGAAGAGAGATGGTGATGCAGAAGGGCTGGGAGACCATGAAGAGAAAGAAATACAGTGAAGACGAACGAGGGCTTGGGGCTTGAACAGAGAAGGCCCAGACTGAAGTGTCCCTTTACCTGAAATGCCCACAAGTTTTATTCTGAGACTGCTCCACCTATCTCACATCTTTGGGAGAAGGTGAGAGCTTGGATAAAGGCCAGCTGCTGTCATGGAGCACTAGAGGGTGGCTTAGGGGTCAGCAGTCCAAAGGAAGGGCAGAGAAGGCCCAAATGGGAACAGTCCCTTTACCTGAGGTACCAGTAAGCTCTGTTCCGGGACTGCCCTGCCTATCTCTTGTCATTGAGAGGAAACAAGTGTTTGGATAAAGCCCATTACTGCCATGCAACATGGCCTGTGGGTGGAGGGCCAAAGGGGCATGGACTCCTTCAGAGCCTAGGGGAGCTGGGTGGAGCTATATAGAGCTGTTTTTGCTGTTGAGCTTAAACAGTAAGTCTGCAACTGTTTTATACTTCAGGTTTCCAGTCTGCTCTGGTAATGTAGAAGAAAATGGGTAAACTAAGGACCCTCTGGAAGTCAAGCACATGAATAGTCAGGGTCCTGTGAATTCCTTTGTTACATCTGGACAGCAACAGGCTTGTTTGCTGGGAAGTTCTTTGCCTAGAGTTATAGAAAAGTTACTCAATGAAGATATTCCATTGAATGTTGTCCCTCGCCCTGCTCCCTTGTAGTCAGGAGGATCCTAGGCCAGAGCGATGGTTTTGGTTAGGAAGCAGGGACTGGTGGACACCTCCAAAAACTTTCATCTATAGACAATGTGGTAGACTCACCAACTGTAGTCTTAGAAGCACTGGACGCTTCATTTTGAATTGAAGGGGTAGGGGGCAAGACCATGTTAGGGTGTGACCCTCCCCCCAATTCAAGGACAGTGGATTCGCAACTGTGAGTGATTAAACTAGTGGCGTTTCAGTCTGGTCCAAGGCAGGAAAGCTATTCTATGGCTACCTCTAGAGAAGTTTCATATTTGGAGTTATGGAGGTGGATGGCTAGGATGGAGGCAGCACTTTCTGGCTGTCTTTTCCAGCTGTGTACATTCTCAGAGGCGGTCTCAATTTATTTATTTGGTTTCATTTGTATACTGTTACTTTCAGCGATCAGAAGCGGTTTACTCTGCACATCAAACATTGGTTACATATGATAGGAATCAACAATTTACATTTTCATTGGGGTGTACTTGCCTGTGCATTTATACATATTTACATTTTATATTGTTTTGCTTGCTTTTATACAGATTGAATATTGAAATTTTGTTTTCATTTATACAGTGTAGGCTATCTAAATAGTATTTAAATAGTATGAGCCATGTACAGTTTTTTTTGTTTCAGTGGTTGCAATATAAACATTTTGGTTACAAAGAAATCGATTCTTAAATACTTTTGTTCAGTTGGGTTGCGAGGTATGTTCATTCTGGATTGGTTATGTTAAGTTGTAATGATCCTGGAAGAGGTGGGTTTTTAGTTTTTTTTCTAAAGTCCCGTAGGTCACTGTTCGATCTTAGTTCGTTTAGCTGATTCCATAATGTGGGTGCTGTATAGGTGAATGCTCTGTTGCTTGTGCAGACTTTTACAGTTAAGCTTTCATTCGTGGACCAGGCACTGGACGATATGAATCGGCTCTTTCTAAAGGGTAATTGTCTTGTAGAAAATCAGATTGAGCAGTTAGTGTATGTTTTTCATTACAATCATCTTTTTTTCATAATTTTTCTTATTGTAAGGTTATTTCTTCAATTGAGATGATACAAAATATATACTTTAATGAGATATTGCAATTAGACCCTGCCTCCCTCCCAACCATCTCTAGAATTTACTATGTGCCAAGCTTCTTGAGTCAATCTGGTAGAGAAGAGGTTGGTTTTCATTATTTTGGCCAGGGTTATTTAACTACTTCTATCGCTGATACTGTCATGGCTCTGGGACAGAGGGTGAAGCAGGTTGGTGCACAGGTGGTGTTCTCTTCAATCCTCCCTGTTGAGGGTAAAGGCCAAGGCAGAGAGGTTCGCATCCTGGAGATGAATGCATGGCTGCGTGGATGGTGTCTTCGAGAGCGTTTTGGTTTCCTAGACCATGGGATGCTGTTCCAAGGGTTGCAGAGCAGAGATGGCATCCATCTGTCCAAGAAAGGTCAACGCATCTTTGGTAGTAGACTGGCTAATCTACTGAAGAGGGCTTTAAACTAGATTCGTTGGGGATGGGTGAAGAAAGCCCCCAGGTAAGTGAAAGCCCCCAGGTAGGTGATACATTAAATACCTTTATGGAAATGGGTAACAGGGGTAACATATGGAAAGCAGTGTGTATTAATGCCCGTAGCATGGGAAATAAGATCCCTGAAGTTGAAGCTTTGGTGGGAGTGGCTGACTTGGATTTGGTGGCAGTTACAGAAACATGGTTCACAGAAAACCATGACTGGGATGTAACTATACCTGGCTATACTTTATTCAGAAAGGACAGGGTAGGAAGAAGGGGAGGAGGAGTGGCACTATATGTAAAAACTACTATTAAAGCTTTGGAATTACAGAGCTTAAAAGGGAGAGAGGGAGGCATTGTGGGTTAAACTAGAAAGAGGGAAAGAGAAATCTATTTGCATTGGTGTGATATACAGACCTCCCTCACAAGAGGAAGAGGTGGACAGAGAGTTAATTGAAGACATACGCAGCATTGCTAGGAAAGGGGAAGTGCTACTGCTAGGAGATTTCAATATGTCAGATGTTGATTGGCACATTCCTGCTGCAGTATCATCTAGAAGTAAGGAGATCCTGGATTCTCTACAGGGAGAACTATTCAGGCAATTGGTAACAGACCCCACACGTGAAGGGGCCATACTGGACTTGGTGCTTACCAATGGTGAAAGTGTTTCTGATGTTGTAGTGGGAGATCATTTTGCATCCAGTGATCACCAGATGGTGTGGTTCAGTATTAGGACTAGGGCTGTTAGAATCCATTCCAAGGTGAAGATCTTAGACTTTAGGAAGACTAACTTTGCGAAGATGGGCCAATACCTCAGGGAGTCGTTAGTGGGATGGGAACAGCTGGGGGATGTAGAAAAACAGTGGGCAAAACTGAAAGGGGGTATTTTAAAGGCAACCAACCTTTTTGTTAAAATGGTAAATAAAGGCAAAAGGAACAGGAGACCGCTATGGTTTTCGAAGGAAGTAGCTGAAAAAGTGAAGAAAAAGAGGGAGGCCTTCATGAAATACAAGAGATCACAGAGAGAGGAAGACAGGCATCTGTATTTGGAAAAACTTAGAGAAGCTAGCAAAGTAGTCAAGAAGGCAAAGATTCAAAAGGAGGAGGAAATAGCCGATGCAATAAAATGGGGGGATAAGACATTTTTCAGATATATTAGTGAGAAGAGGAAGGGCAAAAGTGGTATTGTCAGACTCAAGGGTGCAGGGGGGGAATATGTAGAAGCTGATAAGGATAAAGCGGAATTGCTTAACAAATATTTTTGTTCTGTGTTCACAGATGAAGAACCAGGAGCAGGACATCAGAAAACACCCACAAATAAGAACAGAAGCGAGGGACATCTTGAACAATTTTCAGAAGACTGTGTTCGTGAGAAACTAGCTCAACTTAAAGTAGACAAAGCGATGGGACCGGATGGGATACACCCTAGAATACTGAGGGAACTTGGGGACGTTCTAGCAACTCCACTGACTGACCTTTTCAATGCCTCATTGCAGTCGGGAGTGGTGCCAAAGGACTGGAGAGAGGCTCATGTGGTGCCTTTACACAAAAGCGGAAGTAAGGATGTGGTTGAAAACTACAGGCCGGTTAGTTTAACTTCGGTGGTGAGTAAATTATTGGAAACGCTGCTGAAAGAGAAAATAGTGAGGTTTCTGGAGTCCGGCGGATTACAGGATCCGAGGCAGCATGGATTCACCAGAGGCAGGTCTTGTCAGACAAATCTGATTGATTTCTTTGACTGGGTGACCAGGGAGTTGGACCGAGGGAGAGCTCTAGATGTGGTGTATTTAGATTTCAGTAAAGCCTTTGACACTGTTCCTCACAGGCGACTTATAAACAAACTGAGCACCCTAGGGATGGACCCTAAAGTTACTGCTTGGGTTAGAAATTGGTTGGGTGGGAGGCGACAAAGAGTACAAGTAAATGGAGCTCACTCTGAGGAGAAGGATGTTACCAGTGGTGTGCCCCAGGGATCTGTCCTTGGTCCGATTCTTTTTAACATCTTTGTTAGTGATATAGCGGAAGGGCTGTCGGGTAAGGTTTGCCTCTTTGCGGATGATACCAAAATCTGCAATAGAGTAGACACCCAGGAAGGTGTAGATAACATGAGGAGGGATCTAGCTAAGCTTGAAGAATGGTCTAGAATTTGGCAGCTGGGATTTGTTGTTGTTAAGTGCCGTCGAGTCGGAGTCGACTCATGGCGACCCTCTGGATAGCTATCCTAAATTGTGTTCGGTCTTCAGTCAGGCGGCTCATTGTTGACAGACTGGTACCCGTAGCTGCTGTTATTGTAGCGATCCATCTCATTGCTGGCCTTCCTCTTTTGCGTTGACCTTCTATCTTTCCAAGCATGATGTCTTTCTCTAATGATCTCTCTCTTCGCATGATGTGTCCGAAGTATGAAAGTCGAAGTCTTGTCATCTGAGCTTCTAAAGAAAGCTTAGGTTTGATCTCCTCTAGTACCGACTGGTTTGTTCTTCGGGCAGTCCATGGTATACACAGTATTCGCCGCCAGCACCATAATTCAAAGGCATCAATTTTCTTCCTGTCTGTCTTTTTCACTGTCCAGCTTTCACATCCATATGATGTTATTGAAAATACCATGGCATGAACAAGTCGAATCTTTGTATGGAGAGAGACATCTCTGCTCTTGAGAATCTTATCTAGGTCTTTCATAGCCATTCTGCCAAGAGCAATGCGTCGTCTGATTTCTTGACTGCTTGTTGCTTCTTTATTGATAGTTGATCCAAGTAGGTTAAAGTTGTTCACGATTTCAATTTCTTCTCCTTCAACGATGAACCTGTTGATTATGCCAGTTGTCATGATCTTTGTCTTCTTTACATTAAGGTGCAGGCCATTTTGAGACTATGTTCTTTGATTGTGAGAAGCAAATGTTTCAGATCATCTTCACTTTCTGCCAGTAGTGTGGTATCATCAGCATAGCGAAGGTTGTTGATGAGTCTTCCACCAATCTTCACACCTCTGTTGTCTTCATACAATCCTGCTTCTCTGATGATTTGTTCTGCATATAAATTAAACAGGTAGGGGGAAAGTATGCAGCCTTGTCTTACACCTTTGCTTATTTTAAACCATTCTGTTTCTCCTTGTTCCGCTGGGATTTAATGTTAAAAAATGTAAGGTCATGCATTTGGGCTGCAGCAATCCAAGGGAGCAATACAGTATAGGAGGTGAAGTACTTTTGTCCACTAAAGAAGAGCGGGACCTAGGCGTGGTTGTGTCTGATGATCTTAAAGTAGCTAAACAGGTAGAAAAGGCGACGGCAAAAGCTAGAAGGATGCTTGGGTGCATACGGAGAGGAATGGCTAGCAGAAAAAAGGAGGTGATCATGCCTCTGTATAAGTCTTTGGTGCGACCTCATTTGGAGTATGGTGTGCAATTCTGGAGACCGCACCTTCAAAAGGATGTGAACAGGATGGAGTCGGTGCAGAGGGTTGCTACTAAAATGATTAATGGGCTTCATTATAAAGCATATGAGGACAGACTTAAGGATCTTAATATGTACACCTTAGAGGAAAGGCGGGATAGAGGTGATATGATTGAGATGTTTAAATACCTCCGTGGCATAAATGTTCAGGGAGAGAGCCTCTTTCAATTGAAAGCAAGTTCTGCTACGAGGGGACATGGGATGATGAGGGTGAAGGGAGATAGATTCAGGAGTGATATGCGGAAATATTTCTTTACGGAAAGAGTAGTGGATCCGTGGAATAGTCTCCCAGTGGAGGTGGTAGAGATGAGGACAGTAACTGAATTCAAAAAAGCATGGGACCAACACAGAGGATCTCTAAAGGTAAAAAGTGGACTGTTGTAGTTATGGAAGGATAGACTAGATGGGCCTGGTGGTCTTTCTGTCATCATGTTTCTATGTTTCTATGTCAGTAGGGTCGCCTTTGGGTCAGCTTCCTTCAAAATTGGTCTTTGTTATTTCTTTCCTCATTTGTTGCCCTCCCCCAATATTGTGGCTCTGGGGGTCCAGCAGGGTCTATTCTTTGTGTTTACTTTCTTATACTGGTACAGTATATGCTGACTTGCTATTGGATATGATCATATCATGAAGTATGATTGCTATTGTTTTCTTTTTCCTTTCTATATTGATTTCAAAGTGATCAATAAAATATAAATTAAAAAGAAAAGAAATGCAGTGAAGAGGCAGAGGATAGGAAAGTGAGAAGAGACAGCTGAGCGAAGAGAAACAATAAAAGAGACTGAGGAGAAGAGCGAGAGATGCAGTGTAAGGTGAAATAAGAGATGAAAGATATACTGAAAGGAGGGAGGAGAGAGAAAGAAGAGGAAAATGCGGAGGTGCTGTTGCCGCTGTTTCAGTTTCTGAAGTAGCACAGACTCTAAAGCTGGTGGGTTTTGCTGTAGCTGGGAAACGTTTGCAGAAGAAAACCACAGTTGCAGATTAGAGTGTGATGATTACCTTACCCAAACTGGTGATGAAGGGAAGAGAAGAGAGAGGATGAAATAATTTTACATTATATTTTAGGCTTATATACTGCCTTTTCCCCCACAAAGGATTTAGAGTAGTTTGTATAGTGAAATACAATACTGTTGAAGCAATTTACAATATAAAAATACAATAAAAAATTAAATACGATGAACGGAATCCTAATACAGACCCGTGCTGACTCTACGGAGGCATCATGCTGCATCACTTATCTGACAAAAGTAGGCCGCCCTTCTCGATCATTTAAAGGAAAAAAACAAGAACGTGTAAACAATCCTACCAACATAGCCTAAGTCAAAATTAACATCTGTAGATTATTAAAATGGCACCCACTCACTCTCAAACTTTGCACTTAAATGACATTTCCTTTTGTATTCTTTTAGAGACTGATTTTTAAAGTGGCTGATTTTCAAATGCCATGGCAGTCAACTGTTTAAATAGTTGCAGGATCCAGATAGGAGCTGCCACTGAATATCCGTGTTGAGTGTTATTAAATGAAGAAATGGCTACTTTATCCAGTTAATGCTGATTTTTGGCCATCATTTATCGGGCCTCCAACTTAGGACAGCTTTTCAAGTGGTCTAAGTTAGCTGGTTAGGTGGTGACTGAAAATCCTGCTAATCAGATAAAGTCATCATTTATCTGTTTAATGCCACTCAGCCCAGATATTCAGCGGTGGCTCCTATCCAGATAGTGCTACCGAATATTGCGGTCAGTGCTCTTAGCCAGCCAATGGGAGACTAGACAGCTATCTGGCTAAGGGCTTTCAATATGGACACACCTTTGTATATAGTTTCCCCTATTTGCCAAGTTTATACTTCCTGTTAAATGTAATGACCAGACATATGTAAATTGTCGGATGTTTTCTGTTCAATGTAAACCGCGCTGATGTCTAATAGTGCGGTATATAAGAATTGTTAATAAATAAAATAAATAAATAAATTTGGCTGTAAGGATCTGATTTCAATGGGATTTAAACAGGAAATGTGCAGTTTCCCTAGAATCCAAGTCACTATTATTTACCTATTTATTTAAGTAGGCTTAATAAATAATAGCGGCTTGGGTTCTAGGGAAACCGCACCTGTCCACTTTGAGTCCCGTTGAAATCAGATCCTTACCAACAATGCAGTTTACCAAATTGCTAAAACCAAAAGAAATAATGCATAAAACACCAGCAATAGACAGAAATAAAACAAACAACCAAAAGAGAGAGAAATGAGTGACTACAGTACAATGCCAAGACCAATAATTACAAAATCTAGTACAATGTATATCGTAACATCGAGGCATTACACAGTGGTACATACACACCATGCGAGAAAATAACCAAGGATTGTGGAAAAGTAAAGCAGGAATGTCTCAGGCCAGCCGATCTCAAAAGTTACCCCAAATGCCAGTTCAAAAAGCCAAGTTTTCATTGCATTCTTAAATTTAGGAAGAGATCTTTCTGCACCAATGTATGGAGGCAGAGAGTTCCAAAAGTGAGGACCTAGGTACAAGAGAGCAGTGTTTTGAGAAACTGGCAGATGGAGAAGGGAATAGAGTGATAGAGCAAGTAGACTGCCTGAGGCTGAACAGAGAAACCATGGGGGGGTGGGTACGGCAAAAGGAGGATGGCGAGGTAGGGAGGGCAATTAGCATAATATGTGCAATGCATGACAACTAAGATTTTAAATTTGCTGTGTGTGGTGATCAGAAAGCCAGAGTTGCAAAATCAAGAGAGGAGAGAGAGAATCAAAATGCTGAGCGCCACAGATGTTTGGCTGCTGTTTACTGTAACAGCTGTGAAGGTGCTTCAGCCACGTAAATGGAAGACCATTGGACATGACCAAGTCAGGATAAGAACTGATTCCCAAATGTGGCTGGAGAGAGACTGAAATCCACCAGTTCTTTGGCAAAAGGAGCAGCGGTAAGAAGCTGCTTGCATGACCCATAGCAGGAAGTAGTTGCCAGAGGGAGACTAACTCTCCCACACAAGGCCTATGTGCTGGCTAGGGTTGCCAACTGGCTGGTATTCGGCCAGCCTGGCCAATTCTTCAAAGGTGAGGCCAGCAGTCAGCAGGATAGAAAACCAGCAAATTTAAGTGCCTGTTTTCTAGACTGCCCATCCCCAGCACCAATTACTTTACTATACTTTATTACAACATTTAATATATCGCGCTACGCTTGGAGCATCAGAGCAGTTTACAGTAAAAAATATAAATGGCAATACTAATAAAAAAAAAAAAAAAAGGAAAAGAGAAGAAAACATCTGCAAGTAGGAAAGCACAGAAAAGCAGAAGTGGTATTCCTTAAGTACTATCCTTGCCTAACTCAACCCATTGGCCTGAGAGGCTTGATTGAAAAAAACGTTCTTTTAGCACTTCCTTAAATAAAGCATGTGAAATGTGGTTATGCAAGATCATTCCACAGGGAGCAGACCGGAAACTAGAATGCAGATCGATGAGTACACTCCAGTTGAGCCAGAGGTGCACTATTAGTCTCATAGCAGCAGAGCTTTTTTTTTAGGTGGTACATATTGGTACAGAGTACCAGCCCCCTTTTTGCCGCCTGCTTCCCCTCTAAAATGATTTGCTATCCCACCCTCAGGCTGCTACCATTAACCTAACCCTGGTGTCTGTGCTTCAGTCTTGCCGCCGCTTCCACCTTTCTGCGGTCAGCATGCTGAAAACATCCACGGTTTGAACCGCAAGGCATTCTGTATATATGGAGCCCCGTATGGTTCAAATATCAGTTTATAGTTTATTAAAACTTGATAAACTGCCTCTCACTTATTTAAAGCAGTTTACAAACATTAAAAGAACAAGATAAGGAAACTACAGTAGAAGAGCGAAGTAGAGTAAGATAGCGGCATAGAGTAAGAGGGAGTGTGATTATCCTAGGTTGTACTCAGGATGGAAGATCTGAAGCTGTTTGAAATAGGTAAGTTTTCAGTAGTGTCTTGAATTTCTTAAAGGAGGGTTCTAGGCGGAATTCAGATGGGAGAGAGTTCCAGAGGTTGGGTCCAAGAAAGTAGAAAGTGGAACAATGGGTAGATTCAAGCCTTGCCAATGATGCAAAGGGAAGATGATTAGCCTGCATATTGTGAAGGACATAATGAAGGGCATTGGGGATAATATGGGCAGCGAGGTATTGAGGTATGCCTGTGTACAGCTGTTTGAACCATGCAGTCCTGTTCAAACAGCTGATATTTGAACCACCCAGGACTCCGTACATACAGAATGCTCCTTGGTTCAAATAGTGAATATTTTCAGCGCACCAGTCACAGAAGGGAGGAAGCAGCAGCAGGACTGAAGCAACAAACAGTACATTAGTGTTAGCAACCTGAGGAAATAGCAACAAGGTAAGACATAGGGAGAGAAAATTGCCTTGACTGCCCTATATGTCGTTGACTGGGGAACTAATGGCACAGGCCTTCCAGCTACTGCTTTTCTGTGCCTGGTTTCCTCGTGTTCAGGCCCAGAACAGGGGACGTGGGTTGTCTGTGGTGGGCCTGGCTGTTCTGCAGGTGCAGCCAGACTTCCTGAGCTGGTGGGAGAAGGCAGCATTACTCTGAGAGCTGCATTTCAAACTGTATAGCCTGTGCTACAAGGCAGAGCAATACACAACTTCCAAGAAAAAAAACCTCTGTAAAAAAATGTAGAAATCCTACAGTGTGTTCAGGATGCAGCGTTTCTAGTGGGAAACCTCAGATCTCTAAAGGATATGGAAGGACAGACTAGATAGGCCATGTGATCTTTTTCTGTTGTTATATTTCTCTGTTTCTATCTCCTTGGTTCATGTCCTGAATCTAGAGAAGAATGGGTACATTAAAACTTGCATTGACAGAGCTTGGGGATATCGGGAGGAGTAGGGACGCATATTGGTTGAAGGGAAGAGGACAACAGGGTCTTGGGAAGAACAATTAATATGGGACAGGGGATGACTGAGAGCTTCAAGATAGACTGGCACTTGGGGAAAGGGAAGAGTGAGGTTCTGGAGACTAAGGGATTTGGATGAATGATGGGGACTTGACAACTGGGTGATTATAAGAGGGTGCATATACTGTATTCTTGGGGAATAAGCAGGAAGTCAGTCCTCACAAATGGGTGACATCGGCACCGATGGAGCCCTTGCGGAAGCATCTCCCCTTCCCACTCAAGGGTGCCATCTTACTCAATCATCTTTTTTCTGTGGAGCCCATCAGACATCTGTCTGTCTTCCCCCGGATCAAGTTGATTATTTTGCTATCTGAGTTTCATACTCTCCCTCTGATTGCACCGATACTCTTCCCGCTACCCGAGCCCGCTGCTTCGGCATTGAGTCTTGGACCCATACTCATTTTTTTTTGCCTTTGGTGCCTTCGCACCTTTTTTCCCAACTGGTAGCACCGCAGCTCTTTGTCGTTGCTGGGGTAATTTTTTCAACCATGACTACCAGTGGTTTTAAGAAGTGTGATTGGTGTACGAAGATTATGTCTCTAGCCAAATTAACATGAATAAAATAATTCTCTAAAATGCTTGTATGCAAATGCTAGAAGTCTAAAGAATAAGATGGGAGAGTTAGAATATATAGCACTAAATGAAAGGTTAGATATGATTGGAATATCAGAGACATGGTAGAAGGAGGACAACCAGTGGGACACTGTGATACCTGGGTACAAACTATATCGTAATGATAGAGCTGATCAAATTGGTGGAGGGGTTGCGCTCTGTGTTAGAGAGGGCATTGACTCAGAAAGGATTAAAGTTTTGCAGGAAACAAAATCTGCTGTATAATCTATATGGATTGAAATTCCATATAAAAGGGGGAAGGCAATGGCAGTGGGGGTGTACTATCGTGCACCTGGCCAGAATGACCAAATGGATGATGAAATGCTCAAAGAAATCAAGGAAGCTAACAAAAGTTACAGCGCAGTAATAATAATGGGTGATTTCAATTACCCCGGTATCGACTGGGTCAGTGTCACGTCAGGACATGCTAGGGAGATAAAGTTTCTAGATGAAATAAATGACTGCTTCTTGGAGCAGCTGGTTCATGAACCAACCAGAGGGGAAGCCATATTAGACCTAGTCCTTAGTGGAACACCAGATCTAGTGCAAGAGATAAGGGTGTTGGGGCCACTTGGCAATAGTGATCATAGCATGATCACCTTTGATTTAATTAGAGGAGGAGGGATAGTAAGGAAATCCACAGTACTACCTTTTAACTTTCGAAAGGGAGACTATGATAAAATGAGGAAAACAGTTAAGAAAAAACTAAAAGGAGCAGTTGCAAAGGTTAAAGACGTACATCAAGCTTGGGTGTTGTTGAAAAATACTATCTTGGAAGACCAGACCAGCTGTATTCCACGCTTTAAGAAAAGTGGAAGGAAGTCCAAAAAACTGCCAGCATGGTTTAAAGGTGAGGTCAGAGAGGCTGTTGCCAAAAATCCATCTTTCAGGAAATGGAAAAAAGAGCCAAACGACGAAACCTGGAAACAGCACAAGCACTGGCAAGTCAAATGCAAGGCATTGATAAGGCAGGCAAAGGGAGAATTTGAGAAGAAGCTTGCTGCGGAAGCAAAAACTTGAAATAAAGACCTTTTCAAGTACATTCGTAGCAAAAAACCTGTGAGAGAGTCAGTTGCTCCATTAGATGATAAAGGGCTTAAAGGAGCACTAAGAGGCGACAAGGCGATAGCGGAGAGACTGAATGAATTCTTTGTTTCGGTCTTTACTGAAGAAGATGTAGGGATGTTACCCATGACTGAAGTGGTATTTAAAGGTGCGGAAGAATTGAAGGAAATATTGATACATCGGGAAGATGTATTACAACTATTAGATAAACTGAAGAGTAGCAAATCACCTGGGCCGGATGGTATACATCCAAGGGTGTTGAAAGAACTGAAATATGAGATTGCAGACCTGCTATCAGTAATCTGTGAACTATCATTAAAATCATCTCTAATACCTGAAGATTGGAAGATCGCCAATGTAACACCAATTTTTAAAAAGGGTTCCAGGGGTGATCCGGGAAACTACAGACCGGTGAGCCTGACCTCAGTACCGGGAAAAATGGTAGAAAGCATCATAAAGAATAAAATTACTCAGCATGTAGATAGTCACAACCTAATGGGAGACAGCCAACATGGCTTTAGACATGGAAGATCTTGTCTTACTAATCTGTTATGTTTTTTTGAAGGAGTGAATAAACAGGTGGACAAAGGTGAGTCGGTTGATATTGTGTATCTGGACTTTCAGAAAGCCTTTGACAAGGTCCCTCATCAGAGACTTTTGGCAAAACTAAAGAGTCATGGGATAGGAGGCAGTGTACTATTGTGGATCAGGAACTGGTTAAAAGATAGAAAGCAGTGGGTAGGGCTAAATGGCCAATTTTCCCAATGGAGAAAGGTGAATAGTGGTGTACCCCAGGGATCTGTGCTGGCTCCGCTGCTTTTTGACATATTCATAAATGACCTGGAAAGTGGTATAACGAGTGAGGTTATCAAATTTGCAGATGACACAAAACTATTTAAAGTTGTTAAAACCCAAGAGGATTGTGAAAAATTGCAAGAGGATCTTGATAAATTGGAAGACTGGGCATCAAAATGGCAGATGAAATTTAATGTGGACAAGTGCAAGGTTATGCACCTAGGGAAGAACAACCCAAGCTATGGTTACACGATGCAAGGTTCCACATTAAGAACCACCACCCAGGAAAAAGATTTAGACGTCATTGTGGATACCATGTTAAAACCCTCGGCCCAGTGTGCAGCGGCGGCCAAGAGAGCAAATAGAATGCTAGGTATGATAAGGAAAGGAATGGAAAATAAAACAAAAGATATTATAATGCCTCTATATCGTTCCATGGTGAGACCGAACCTTGAATATTGTGTGCAATTCTGGTCGCCGTATCTTAAAAAGGATATAGCGATTTTAGAAAAGGTTCAGAGGAGAGCCACCAAAATGGTAAATGAGATGGAAGGATACTCCTATGAAGAAAGGCTAAAAAGGTTAGGGCTCTTTAACCTGGAAAAGAGACGGCTGAGGGGAGATATGATAGAAGTCTATAAATTAATGAACGGAGTAGAACGGGTAAACATAGATCGATTGTTTACGTTATCAGAATATAGAAAGAGTAGGGGACATGCAATGAAGCTACAGGGTAAACAATTTAAGACTAATAAAAGAAAATATTTTTTCACTCAACGTATAATCAAACTCTGGAATTTGTTACTGGAGGATGTAGTAAAGGCTGTTAGTGTAGCTGGGTTTAAAAAAGGTTTGGCAAGCTCCTGGAGGAAAGGTCCATAAACCATTATTAAGAAGTGACCGAAGATATCAATGCTTGACCCAGTACAAGCATTGTGGAACTTGTGTCTCTTGGGGAAACTGCTAGGTACATATGACCTAGATTGGCCACTGTTGGAAACAGAATACTGGGCTTGATGGACCTTGGTCTGACCCAGTATGGCATATCTTATGTTCTTATGTTCTTATACATATGACCAGGGGTGGCTCTATAATGAGGCGAAGTGAGGTGGCTGCCTCAGGCGGCAAAGTTTTGAGGGCGGCAAAAAATGCTGACACTTGTGATGGGATTAGTAGGTGGCTGGGTAATGGGGGTGGGGGCTGGAAGGGAGGGGACATTGGTACTGGGATGGTATTTGGATGAAGGGGCTGGACAGTGGGGAAAGAAGGGGACTGGAAGGGACTGGACACCAGTGGAAGTCCTGGGAATGCAAGTTGGTTGAAATTGGAAGGTACTGGAAAAGGGGGCTGATACTGGGGAGGGTTACTAGGACTGGAAATAGGCTGATGGAAGGAAGTGAAGAAAACAAAAGAAGAGACAAGAAATAGCAGATGGATATAGACCATAGAAAGAGAGCTAAGAGAAGATAGGAAAGCAGAAGCCTCTGATCAGTGCGAGCATGATCAGAGAGTAAAATGATCACATAACAAAGGTAGAAAAAAATAATTTTATTTTTAATTTAGTGATTGGACTTTGCGCAATCTTTAGGGGGAACTACATCTCTTATTTATCTGATGAGGCACTTCATGCAAAGTCTGGCTTCTTGGGGATTCAGTTTAATTTTTGTCTGCATATTTGTATTTTTACTTTAGGTTGTAGTCACTTATTCTGTACTTGGTGAGGGTCTGTGTTCTGAGTGTGGGACTGAGGCCATGTGTTCAATTAACATGGAGTTTGTACATAGGGATCTATATAGTACTGTAGTAATTTGATTTGTTCAGCTTTTCAAATAGGTGTATGGATGTTCTAGGGATTATAGCAGTATTTATAGTGTGTTGTTTTTCTGGGTAGGTTCCTTATGTGAGTTTTGGAAGTTTATCCTGGTATGGTTTGGTAGATTTGGCCTTGTAGATCTTTGGTGACTTTTGTAGGGTTTTATATTGGTTCCCAGTATGCCTAGTACTGGAGAATGTTGTTGTTGTTGAGATGACCAGAATCTGATTTTCTTTTCTAATATATTGAGTTCTGTGGATGAATGACCTACTTCTGCTCTGCACCCATTGTTGAGGGAGAGGTTTCTGTGGATGCAGAATATACATTCAAAAAGAAAAAGCAAAAACAATAACACAGTATATAACAAAATAAAATGAGTTATAATTTGGGTTGTATTCCCACTAGCACTCCTTGTGGCCTTGGGCAAGTCACTTAACCCTCCATTGCCTCGGAAGAAAGGCCTGGAAATCTACGTCCGGTCACACTGCCAAGAAAACCCAGGAGCTGCTGGGTCACCAGGAGTCAGCATTGACTCAAAGGCATACATTGCATTGCATTATAAACTGTGCCGTGGTTCTCACTTTTTGTTTTAGCTCCTTGGTGTGCGAGCATCTTGCATTTGCTTTGTTCTTTTGCGGAATATATATTTACATTAACACCATACTGGTCCAGTGTGCAGTTTCAGGAATTATGTTGGGGTTGCCAAGCCCTTTTTGGTTACAAAGTTTCTCTTGTTTTTCAGAGGGTGTGATGTACTGTGTTGGGGCGTCAAGTTGCTTCTATTTTTGTGGAAATGGAGGTGCTTTAGGGTGTTGTTTGGGGGGGGGGGAGGGGGAACTGCAATATGTATTGTCTTTGAGATTTGCAGTTTTGTGTTCTTTATGCTGCCAGACTGAAATTTAAAATATTTTGTCAGGTCAGATTAAAGGAAATATCAAATTTTCAGGGAACATCTCAGTTTAATTTTCTTTAGTAGCCTGATAGATTCACCGCTGCTGAGTTCTGGACTTTTTCAGCTCTAGCACAATCCAATACAAAGTTTGAATTCATGGATACCAGGATTAGTTTCTCATCTTATATCTTCCGTCCTCATCAATAATCTGATAATATCGAAATAAATCAGATGTGCAGATTGGTGATGGTCTGATTGGGGGGGAGGGGGTCTGTGCAAGTGGCTTTTCATTAATCAAATTTAATGTTTTTTTAAATTATGCATTTTATTGTAACATCTTTTGTACTAAATGGCATGTATATGTTTGGAAGCCATCTAGGATTTTAGATTGGTAGCATATATATTTTAAAATAAAGCAAACAAAATTTATGCACATAATGCTGCAATGAATCTCCGTACATGGTTCTGCATCACCATCATGCTGCCCCTGGTAGGAAGTAAACGGGGGGGGGGGGGGTGCACTATGAGGTGGAGGAAAGCATAAACCTCAGATTGGGACAAGCATGATCAAGAATTAAAGGTAGAAGAGAATTTTATTTTCAATTTAATGAACAGTCTTGGTGCTATCTTCATATTTTATAAAGTACAGGGAAATGCATCTCTTTCTATTTCTCTGACATTGCATTGTATGCAGGATCTGACTTTTTGCGGCTTCAGTTTAATTTTTATCTATATATGTTTGTTATTAGGTTATGATCACTTATTCTGTACTTTGGTGAGGGTCTGTGTTCTGAGTTTGTGACCAAGGCCAGGTGTTCTGTTAACGTGGAGTTTGTACGTAGGGATCTGTACTGTAGTAATCTGAATTGTTCAGCTTTTCAAATAGGTTTTTGGATGTTCCAGGGCCCACTGCAATATTTACAGTTACACTTTTTTTGGGTAGGCTCCTTATGTGAGTTTTGGAAGTTGGTGCTGATATGGTATGCTATGGTAGATTTGCTCTACAGATCCTCAGTGACTTTGTTGTAGGGTTTTGTATTAGTTCACAATATGCCTGGTACTGGAGAATGTTTGTTGTTAGTGAGATAGTCTGAATCAGATTTTATTTTAAGAAATTGAATTCTGTGGGCGAATATCCTGCTTCTGCTCTGCACCCATTGTTGAGGGAGGAGGTTCTGTGGATGCAAAATATATGCTCAAAAAAGAAAAAAAGCAAGAACCATAACACAGTTTATAACAGCAAAATAAAAATGAGTTATAATTTGGTGTTATAAACAGTGCTGCGCTTCTCACTCTTTCTTTTAGTTCCTTGGTGTGCAAACATCTTGCATTTCCTCCACATTATCTAATCTGATTTTTGGTTTGGTTCAGTCCCTGACTGGAGTTTTGAGAAAGACTCCCCCCCCCCCTGCTCAGGGGGTGGGAGGCACCATCTCATCTCTCGCCTCAAGCAGCAGATTGCCTTGAGCCGCCCCTGCATATGACCATTGTCTATGCTGCCTTGGGCCAGACCATGACCCTTGGCCCATGGCCTTTGTAAAAAGATGTCCACCAAGGCCCTCGAGCCATCAGCAGCAGCACGCCAAGTTTTTCCCAGAGTCCCTGGCGCATCTGAAGGCCAAGGCCCTGTCTGAAGCCTCGGACTCCCATGGCGCCCCAACAGAGCCCAGTCGACGCTATGGGTCTTCGGAAAGGGGGTCTCCCTCAAGGGAGTACAGGAAGAAGAAGAAACCCTCGAAAGCAGCATCTCTGGACGGTTCCGACAGGTCAGGTAAGTCCTGAGCCAGGTCGCACAGTCATAGTAACATAATATATGACGGCAGATAAAGACCAGCATGGTCCATCTAGTCTGCCCAGCAAGATGGCAAGAGTAGGTGTACCTGCTGCCCCACAGGTAAGGCAAGAAATCACGTAGGTATCGAAAACACAGTCCAAAACGTGATAGTAGTGGAAAAACAAATTTATTCAAATTAAAATTAATTTGAATAAATTTGTTTTTCCACTACTATCACGTTTTGGACTGTGTTTTAGGTGTACCTGCTGCTCCATGCAGGTCACCTTCCCCATGCCTTTGTTTAGGGGTGTCCCACCGTTCCATGTAAGTCACTCCTATTTGTGAGATAGTTAAGTTTATTTTTATTTTATCCTGTTGCTATAAAGGGATCCACTCTGTCTGTCCCATGCCATTTTGAATTCTGTTACTGTATTTGTTCCCACCACTTCCATCAGCAGGGCATTCCAAGCATCCACCGCCCTTTCAGTGAAAAAGTATTTTTTGACGTTGCCTTTCAGTTTGCCACCTTGCAATTTCATGTTATGCCCTCTAGTTTTACAGCTTCCCCGTCTTTGAAAAAGGTCTGTTTGTTCATTAATACTTTGTAAGTATTTAAAGGTCTATTTCATATCTTCCCCTTTCCTCCTTTCCTCAAGCGTATACATATTTAGGTCTTCAAGTCTCTTCTCATATGTCTTCTAGTGTAGGCTCCAAATCATTTTGGTCGTCTTCCTCTGAGCCGTTTCCAGTCTTTTTATATCCTTTGTAAGATATGGTCTTCAAAACTGAACACAATATTCCAAGTGAGGCCTCACCAGCGACTTCTACAGTGGCATTAGTACCTCTTCCTTTCTGCTAGTAATTCCTCTCTGTATGCAACCAGCATCCTTTTGGCTTTGGCCACCGCCTTGTCACACTGTTTTGCCACTTTGAGATCCTCAGAAACAATCACACCGAGGTCTTTCTCCTGGTCCGTGCACACTAATCAATTGCCCCCTTTCTCATACAATTGCCTTGGATTTCTGCATCCAAAGTACATGACACTGCACTTCTTCACATTAAATCTTAACTGCCAAGCATTAGATCATTCTTCCAGCTTTTGCAGATCTTTCCTCATGTTATCCACTCCCTCAGGGGAGTCCATGCTGTTGCAAATTTGTGTGTCATCTGCAAAAAGACAGACTTTTCCATTCAGTCCTTCAGCAATATCACTCACAAATACACTGAACAGTACTGGTCCCAGGACCGATCTCTGGGGCATGCCACTAATCACCTTCCTTTCATCTGAGTGAGTTCCGTTTACCGTCACCTTCTGTCACCTGTCAGTCAACCAATTTCTGATCCAGTTCACCACCTTGTGACCCATCCCCAGGCTGTTCAGTTTATTGATAAGCCTCCTATGAGGAACAGTATCAAAGGCTTTGCTAAAATCTAGGTAGGTCACATCCATCACATGCCCTTGATCTAGTTCTCTGGTCACCCAATCAAAGAACCCAATTAGATTTGTTTGGCATGATCGTCCTTTGGTAAAACCCTGTTGCCCTGGATTATGCAACCTATTGGTTTCAAGAAAGTCCACTATTCTCTCTTTCAGGAGTGCCTCCATTACTTTTCCCACCACCGAGGTAAGGCTTACTGGCCTGTAGTTTGCCACTTCTTGCCTATTACCACTTTTGTGAAGAGGTACCACATTGGCCCTTTTCCAGTCCTGTGGAACTTCTCCTTTCTCCTAGGACAAGCAGGATGAGTCAGTCACAGTAGGTGGCTTTGCACTTCTGAGCATGATCCCCAGGTCCCACTTCCGGGTCCGCCCCTAGCCAGCCACTTTTTACTCTTCCGCCTTGCCTGCAAGACGAACTCTCCTACTCTCCTGAATCCTACACCACAATTTCAAAGAATATACAGCACAATTTCAAAGAATATAAAGAAAAAGAAAGAAAATCTACAATCAAGATGCCTAAACTGGGTTTTAAAAATGCCCGTGCTGCTCCAGAAAAATGAATTCTACAGACTCCCACGACCTTTGCCTAAAATCCCTCGGAGTCTCCCATAAAGTAGAGGACTGCGCTAAAATGTTCCCCTGGGCCCGAAAATCTTGACGACAAGCTCTCCAAGAACTCTTCCCGGGGAACAAGGACTCAGGTACCTCTTCTGCCGACCACGTGGCTCTCCACACTGCTCCTGCCATTGCACAAAGCCCCGCTCAGCCAGCTCCCGCCGCAGCTCCGAATGCACCCTTACAGACCTCCATCCACAGCCACTCTGCCTCTGCTTCCTCTCTCCCTGCTTTGGCGGCATCTCCTTCCGGACCTGAAGCACCTCCACGGGAATCCCCGGTGCTTCCTGGATCGTCGAGGGCTCCCCTGCCAGTGGCCATCTTGAATTCCTCCTCAGACTCCGCCTACCTCGGCGCCATTGGCCGGTGCCACGACAACTTCATCAACAAGAGGCATGGCCAGAGGGCTCCCCTGCAGGTGGCCATCTTGGACTCCACCCACCTCCGCGCCATTGCCCAACGCCACAACTACGCGAGCAGCAGGAGGCATGGCTCCAGGCACAAGCACACCCACCGGCAAGCCTCTCTGTCAGCGCGGAGGCACTGCTCCAGCCCGCGCTGACGTAGCAGAGGCTAAAGAAGGGCAGGAAAGCGGCACAGGAGACACAGCAGCAGCAGCAGTCCCCACAGCAGCCCACACCACAAAAGGCACCGACACAGACAGAGACACCGGCCCCACTACTCCTCCTCCAGCAGCACCTCTCCTAACAGGTATGCTCTGCTCCCAGACTCTGATATGGATTCCAATCCTCCTCAGCAACCCCTCATGGACCCAGGACCACCAGAAACCTCCCTTTCTAATCTTCCTGAGAAGTCCGGGGGCAACACTGCTTTTTCTCTGAAAGGACAGCTTGGAAACCGGCTGATACTTGGCAGATCCCTCTCTTTTGCTTTAACAGATACCTAAGCTCCACGAACAGAACAATGGCTGAGAAAAATCGTATCGTTAAAGCTGTTGCCCCCGTTACAGCTTCTGCCTCGGTCCAGATGCCAGTTGAAGGACCAGTTCCATGTGCAGGGTGCCTGCATGCTGAAGCTCTGAGGAAACAAGTGGAGGAACTCAGAGAGGAGGTGGCGAGGCTGAGGAGCATTCAAGACAGTGAGAAGTACATTGATGAGATGCTTCTTGCAGCAACCAAGCTCTCCAGCACAGGAGAAGATGGGAGCCAACAGAATGTAGATGGTTGGACACAAGTCACCAGGGCCTGCAAAATCACCAATCCAACTTCTCCAGCCCTTGTATTGAAGAACCATTATGCAGCCCTGGAAGTGGAGGAAGTGAAAGCATCCCTGGAAAGGGAAGAACCAGAGCTCAAGTACCCCAAAGTTGCAGAATCAGTGACCAGAAGGAAACGAAGGGTAGTGGTGGTTGGAGACTCTCTTCTGAGGGGTACTGAGGCGTCCATCTGCCGACCAGACTTGATGTCCAAAGAGGTATGCTGTCTGCCTGGTGCCAAAATCCAAGATGTTACAGAGAGTTTGCCGAGACTCATCAAGCCCACTGACTATTACCCAATGTTGCTAATCCATGTTGGAACAAATGATACTGCCAGGTATACCTCAGAACGTATCAAAAGTGACTTCATTGCTCTGGGACAGAGGGTGAAGCAGTTAGGTGCATAGGTGGTGTTCTCTTCAATCCTCCCTGTTGAGGGTAAAGGCCAAGGCAGAGAGGCTCGCATCCTGGAGATGAATGCATGGCTGCGTGGATGGTGTCATTGAGAGCGTTTTGGTTTCCTAGACCATGGGATGCTGTTCCAAGGGTTGCAGAGCAGAGATGGCATCCATCTGTCCAAGAAAGGTCAACGCATCTTCGGTAGTAGACTGGCTAATCTATTGAAGAGGGCTTTAAACTAGATTCATTGAGGATGGGTGAAGAAAGCCCCCAGGTAAGTGAAAGCCCCCAGGTAGGTTATACATTAAATACCTTTATGGAAATGGGTACCAGGGGTAACATATGGAAAGCAGTGTGTATAAATGCCCGTAGCATGGGAAATAAGATCCCTGATGTTGAAGCTTTGGTGGGAGTGGCTGACTTGGATTTAGTGGCACTATATGTAAAAACTACTATTAAAGCTTTGGAATTACAGAGCTTAAAAGGGAGAGAGGAGGCATTGTGGGTTAAACTAGAAAGAGGGAAAGAGAAATCTATTTGCATTGGTGTGATATACAGACCTCCCTCACAAGAGGAAGAGGTGGACAGAGAGTTAATTGAAGACATGCACAGCATTGCTAGGAAAGGGGAAGTGCTACTGATAAAAGATTTCAATATGCCAGATGTTGATTGGCACATTCCTGCTGCAGTATCATCTAGAAGTAAGGAGATCCTGGATTCTCTGCAGGGAGAACTATTCAGGCAATTGGTAACAGACCCCAAACGTGAAGGGGCCATACTGGATTTGGTGCTTACCAATGGTGAAAGTGTTTGATGTTGTAGTGGGAGATCATTTTGCATCCAGTGATCACCAGATGGTGTAGTTCAGTATTAGGACTAGGGCTGTTAGAATCCATTCAAAGGTGAGGGTCTTAGACTTTAGGAAGACTAACTTAGCGAAGATGGGCCAATACCTCAGGGAGTCGTTAGTGGGATGGGAACAGCTGGGGGATGTAGAAGCACAGTGGGCAAAACTGAAAGGGGATATTTTAAGGGCAACCAACCTTTTTGTTAAAATGGTCAATAAAGGTAAAAGGAAAAGGAGACCGCTATGGCTTTCAAAAGAAGTAGCTGAAAAAGTGAAGAAAAAGAGGAAGGCCTTCATGAAATACAAGAGATCACAGAGAGAGAGGAAGACAGGCATCTGTATTTGGAAAAACTTAGAGAAGCTAGCAAAGTAGTCAAGAAAGCAAAGATTCAAAAGGAGGAGGAAATAGCCAATGCAATAAAATGGGGGATAAGACATTTTTCAGATATATTAGTGAGAAGAGGAAGGGCAAAAGTGGTATTGTCAGACTCAAGGGTGCAGGGGAGGAATATGTAGAAGCTGATAAGGATAAAGCGGAATTGCTTAACAAATATTTTTGTTCTGTGTTCACAGATGAAGAACCAGGAGCAGGACCTCAGAAAACACCCACAAATAGGAACAGAAGCGAGGGACATCTTGAACAATTTTCAGAAGACTGTGTTCGTGAGAAACTAGCTTAACTTAAAGTAGACAAAGCGATGGGACCGGATGGGATACACCCTAGAATACTGAGGTAACTTGGGGACGTTCTAGCAACTCCACTGACTGACCTTTTCAATGCCTCGTTGGAGTCGGGAGTGGTGCCAAAGGACTGGAGAGAGGCTCATGTGGTGCCTTTACACAAAAGCGGAAGTAAGGATGTGGTTGAAAACTACAGGCCGGTTAGTTTAACTTCAGTGGTGAGTAAATTATTGGAAACGCTGCTGAAAGAGAAAATAGTGAGGTTTCTGAAGTCCAGCGGATTACAGGATCCGAGGCAGCATGGATTCACCAGAGGCAGGTCTTGTCAGACAAATCTGATGGATTTCTTTGACTGGGTGACCAGGGAGTTGGACCGAGGGAGAGCTCTAGATGTGGTGTGTTTAGATTTCAGTAAAGCCTTTGACACTGTTCCTCACAGGTGACTTATAAACAAACTGAGCAGCCTAGGGATGGACCCTAAAGTTACTGCTTGGGTTAGAAATTGGTTGGGTGGGAGGCGACAAAGAATACAAGTAAATGGAGCTCACTCTGAGGAGAAGGATGTTACCAGTGGTGTGCCCCAGGGATCTGTCCTTGGTCCAATTCTTTTTAGCATCTTTGTTAGTGATATAGCGGAAGGGCTGTCGGGAAAGGTTTGCCTCTTTGCGGATGATACCAAAATCTGCAATAGAGTAGACACCCAGGAAGGTGTAGATAACATGAGGAGGGATCTAGCTAAGCTTGAAGAATGGTCTAGAATTTGGCAGCTGGGATTTAATGTTAAAAAATGTAAGGTCATGCATTTGGGCTGCAGCAATCCAAGGGAGCAATATAGTATAGGGGGTGAAGTTCTTTTGTCCACTAAAGAAGTGCGGGACCTAGGCGTGGTTGTGTCTGATGATCTTAAAGTAGCTAAACAGGTAGAAAAGGTGACTGCAAAAGCTAGAAGTATGCTTGGGTGCCATACGGAGAGGAATGGCTAGCAGAAAAAAGGAGGTGATAATGCCTCTCTATAAGTCTTTGGTGCGACCTTATTTGGAGTATAGTGTGCAATTTTGGAGACCGCATCTTCAAAAGGATGTGAACAGGATGGAGTCGGTGCAGAGGGTGGCTACTAAAATGATTAGTGGTCTTCATTATAAAGCATATGAGGACAGACTGAAGGATCTTAATATGTGTACACCTTAGAGGAAAGGCGGGATAGAGATGATATGATTGAGATGTTTAAATACCTCCGTGGCATAAATGTTCAGGGAGAGAGCCTCTTTCAATTGAAAGCAAGTTCTGATACGAGGGGACATGGGATGAGGGTGAAGGAAGATAGATTCAGGAGTGATATGCGGAAATATTTCTTTAAGGAAAGAGTAGTGGATCCATGGAATAGTCTCCCAGTGGAGGTGGTAGAGATGAGGACAGCAACTGAATTCAAAAAAGCATGGGACAAACACAGAGGATCTCTAAAGGTAAAAAGGGGACTGTTGTAGTTGTTGATATGCAAGGACAGACTAGATAGGCCATGTGGTCTTTTTCTGTCATCATATTTCTATGTTTCTATGTTTCTAACACGATTCCGCTATCACAGACCTCCCCTACCAAAGGATGCCCACCATGAAAACACAGTTCAACAGCCTACTCTCCAGTTTCTTCCAGTAGTGGCTCCAGTCTCAAGGGACCCCTCCCGAGTCTGTTCCAGACCCTGCGGGTACCACCTGTGAAGGGGAAGAGGCCACTGCTCCCAGGTCCCCTGTGTCTGTGGAAAACCCACCGACCTCCAGACCGGACCTAGAACCGTCTACGGTGGCCCCCCCACCCAACAGTCCGGAGGACCTCACCCGAAATTCCTCCACAAGCTCTCAACTACTATAGCTCTGACAGCTCTCTGCCATACCTCCGAAAATCGACCTGAGACCCAAGCAGCACTAACATTTTTAGAGGCTCCCAGAGTCACTGCAACTATACCTGTGCACCCCCTTCTGCATGAGAACCTCCTCTAACTTTGGCAGAACCCCACCTCGGGACCGCCTACATCACAGAAACTGGACCCTAAAGTACCAAATTCAACCCCTGCCAGGGTTTGACAAGATGCAACTCCCTCACCACTCCATAGTGGTGGAATCCGCCCTCAAATGCTCCAAATCTACGCAGACACATTCCAACAACCCCCAGGCAGAGACCTCAAGCTCCTCGATGACGTCAGAAGAAAGGTGTTCCAGGGTGCCATGCTATGTGCAAGAGTGTCCGCCCACCAGCTCCAGCAGACCTTCTACCAGGACGTTCTCCTAGCCCAACTAAAAAACATAGCTATGAAAGATACCCAAGCCCCAACCAATCCCCCACTGGCAGACCTCCAAGATTGCATAAAACACCAGGTCCGTGCGGCCTTCGATGCAGCTGCGCGCATCGCAGGAATGGCTATATCGGCTTGTCACCTTACCTGGCTCCGAGCCTCTGACCTGCAAGAGGACACACGACCGTATAGCAGATGCCCCGTGCGTCGGTGATTCACTATTCAGCGACCAGGTGAACAACACCGTGACCACCATGAAGGACCACTGTGCCACACTACAAACCCTCGTGGACGAGGGTCTAGAGCGGAACAACCACAAGGCCCCCTACCCCCAGAAACCTTACTCCTCCTCCAAACGGCAATACAGCTCGTACCGAAAGTGGCAGCAACCATGATACAGGCCGCAATCTCAGCAGACCTTCTACCGCAGTAAACCCCACCAAAGGGAGAGGAGACAACAAAAGGGCCCTCAAACCGGACCAGCAAAGACCAACCAGACCTTTTGACAAACACACGAAGGCCAAGCCCCCTACCGGGGGTCAGCTCACCGCATTCCTTCCATCCTGGGAGTCGATCTCAACAGACAACTGGGTCCTGCAGATCATCAGGGAGGGATACCGGATCAGATTCCTCTTAACACCGTTGCAACACAAACATCCCCGCGACAAGATGGACATCAACTCACTCACATACCTAGCAGCGGACATATCATTCCTCCTTGCATCCAAAGCCATAGAACCTGTTCCGACGGAGGAGATACATTCCGGCTTCTACTCCAGATACTTCATGGTTCCCAAGAAGACGGGAGGCCTACGCCCCATCCTTGACCTCCGCAAACTCAACAAATTCATTGTCGAGGAAAAATTCCGAATGCACTCCCTTGGGTTGATTCTTCCCCTCATCCAACAGAGAGAATGGCTGACATCCCTCAATTTAATGGACGCCTACACACATGTCCCCATTCATTGGGACCACCACAAGTACCTTCGCTTCCAAGTCATGGGGAGACACTTTCAATACAAGGTCCTTTCCTTCGGGCTCTCAACCACACCACGGGTGTTTACCAACTGTGTGACTGTAGCAGCTACACACCTCCTGAAGCAGGGCATATGCATGTTCCCGTACCTCGACGACTGGCTGATCTCTGCTCCCTCATCACGGGAAGCCACATCAGCTACTCACCAAACCATCTCCTTGCTATCATCTCTGGGCTTCCTAGTAAACCACCAGAAATCACACCTGCAACCCTCCCAATGCCTCAAATTCATTGGGGTGATCATAGACACCACTGCCTTCAAAGCATTCCTTCCCCATCCCCGGAGGGACACCATCGTCAGCCTGACCCGGAGCATCTCAGCGAATGGCCCAACAACAGCTCGAGTGCTACTCCGCCTTCTGGGCCACATGGCTGCATCAACCCAGGTGGTTACAATAGCGAAGCTTCATATGCGCCACCTACAATGGCACCTGTGGTCACACTGGAACCAGCACTCACAGCCCCTGGGCTCACGTGTCCCCTTAAATATAGCAGTAGCTGCCTCTCTCCGGTTGCCCCCTGAGGCAACCTCTTCATCAACTAACCATCACCACTGACGCCTCCCCCACAGGTTGGGGGGGGGGGCGCACTGCCTCCACCTCTGCACCCAGGGAGCATGGACGGCAAGAGAACGAACACGCCACATCAATCTCTTGGAGCTCAGGGCGATTCGACATGCCCTCCGAGCCTTCTAGAACCTCATCTATGGGAAAGCAGTCCTCATCCAGATGAACAACCAAGTGGCCATGTTCTACATCAACAAGCAGGGAGGAACAGGCTCCTGCCCCCTCTGCAGAGAAGCCCTCCAGATATGGATCTTCGCGCTATCCAAGCACTGCCTCATCCGAGCCTCCTACCTACCGGGACTCCAAAACAAACTAGCAGACCAGCTCAGCCATCAGCTCAACCCACATCATGAGTGGACCCTCAGCCACCAGGTAACCCGCACCCTCTTCCAGCGATGGGGGAAGCCACAAGTCGACCTCTTTGCAACAGCGGAGAACACGAAGTGCATCACCACCTGCTCAACGCACCCCTCCCACCTCAGCATCGCATCGGATGCATTCGACATGTGCTGGGGGGAATTGTCACTAGTTTATGCCTTACCCCCTCCCCCTGATATCGCCGACCAGTCTCCAAGCAGACGCTGTCCATCTGGATCTCCTCCTGCATCACCTTCTGCTTGGAGCAGGCGGGAGCAGGGGCGGCAGCCTCGGTCCATGCTCATCAACTACAGGCAATGGCCACCTCCGTTGCTAACCTATGGTCGGTTCCAGTGGCAGACATCTGCAAAGCCGCCACCTGGTCATCCCTCCACACCTTCCAAAGGCCACTACTGCCTCGATCTTGCCACCGGGGCTGACCTCGCCTTCGGCCGGGGAGTCCTAGCCTCAGCAGGCACCCCCACATGACTTTTGGTCATCTCTACCTCAGCACCCTCTGGGGCATCTGAAACATAACTCTAAAACATTACCAGGACCGTGATTGCAGTGATTACCGCTGTTCCCTGTTGCACCTTACACAGTCGCACCTTATGCCTGTCGCACCTTGCACGGTTGCACACTATACCTATGTTGTACTCGCAGTCTGTTGCACTGCACTGTTTTTATACTGTTGTTTTTCACTGCACTGTTTTTTGCACTGTTATTTGCACAACTATACTAAATTTTGCACCATGCCGGGGCCACCCGCCCTGTAATAAATACACTATTGTCTCACCTCAGAATCGGTTGGTTTCTGCTCCACCGACCGGACCCCTTCTACCGCAGCCCTGGTAGCTTGGGAGGCACCTACTGTGGCTGACTCATCCTGCTTGTCCTAGAAGAAAATGGAGTTACTTACCTGTAACTGGAGTTCTCCATGGATAGCAGGATAAGTCAGCCACACACATTCCCTCCCTCCTCCCCTACAGGAGCCGGTCTCCACCGCGTCTCGCCCTAGCAGTTAAGCTCAGCTAGTAACTCAGTGGCTGCCTAGGGGCGGACCCAGAGGTGGGACATGGGGATCATGCTCTAGAGAGTGCTTCTGTCTCGGTGCCGTCGGATGACGTCACCTACTGTGGCTGACTTATCCTGCTGTCCATGGAGAACTCCAGTTACAGGTAAGTAACTCTGTTGTCTCCAAGGATCTATTAAAAACATCCTTTAAAGCCCCCCCCCCCCCCCTGCAAGAACCTCTCTAAGTTCTTTCAGTATCCTAGGATGTATCCCATCTGGTCCCATGGCTTTGTCCACTTTCAGTTTTGCAAGCTGTTCTAACACATCTTCTGTGAATGGTGTGGTATCTATTCCATTTCCATTTGTATATTTGTCAATCACAGGTGATCCTTCTCCAGGATTTTCTTTAGTAAAAACAGAACAGAAGTATTTGTTTAGCATTTTTGCTTTTTCAACATCACTTTCCACGAATCGTTCTCAGCACTTTTGAGTCTTGCAATTTCACCTCTGATCTTCCTCTTCTCCCGAATATACCTGAAAAAGGTTTTATCGCCATGTTTTAGATCTTTAGCCATCTTTTCTTCTGCCTTTGATTTTGCTATCCTTATTTTTCTTTTGGTCTCTTTTAGCTTTATTCTGTATTCTTTTCGGTGCTCCTATTTGAGAACTTCTGAATTTTGTGAAAGCTGTGTTTTTTGCCTTTATTTGCACAGACACTTCTTTGGAGAACCAAATAGGTTTCCTTTTCTTCTTGTTTTTATTTACTTTCCTTACATATGTATCTGTTGCCCCTTTCATTGCCTCCTTTAGTTTAGTCCACTGCAATTCCACCTCTCCTACCTCCTCCCACCCCACCAACTCCTCTTTCAGGCACTTGGCCAGCTTCCTGAAGTCAGTGTTTTTGAAGTATAGGACTTGAGCTTGCTGTGAGGGGACTCTGTCTTGGCTGTTATCTCAAACCACACCGTGTGATGTTCGCTGCTGTTCACATGGGTACCCACCCGGACGTTCAACACACTTTCTCTGTTGGTGAGTACTAAATCCAGCATCAAACTTTCCCTGGTCGGTTCCATAACCATTTGTCTAAGCAATACATCTTGGAAGGCATCCACAATTTTTTTACTTCTTTCCAGATTTGCAGAAGGAATACTCCAATCCACATCGGGTAGATTAAAGTCACCCAATATGACCACTTCCCCCTTCATGGCTACCTTTTCAATATCAATAATCAAGTCACTATCCATTTCTTCGGTTTGATTTGGAGGCCTGTAGACTACACCAGCATGGATGATAGTGCCACCTTCTCTTTCCAACACAATCCACAGCACTTCTTTTCCCCACGTACCCTGCAATTCAGTAGCTTTAATATTAATTTTGACATATAGGGCTACTCCTCTTCCTTTTCTGCCTTCTCTATCTCTCCTAAATAAATTATAGCCAGCTATGGCTTTATCCCATTCATGTGACTCGTTAAGCCATGTTTCTGTAATGGCCACAATGTCCAAGTCCATTTCCACCATTAGGGCTTCCAGGTCGGGAACTTTGTTGGCTAGGCTTTGAGCATTTCTCCTCATTGCTTTCCAGCATTTGTTGACTGGCTTGCCTGTATTTTGCATGGATTTTGTTCTATACACCTCTTTCGCCTTCAAAGTTTAAAAAAAAAAAAAAAGGGCGGACAAGCTGCTGCCGCTGCTTCGCAGCAGTGGCAGAATCAACCCCCTTCCAGCCCCCACCTTTCCTCCCCTTGTGTCAACAACCTTTCTGCCCCCCTCCCCTCTGTGTCAGCTCCTTTCCTGCCCCCTTCTTCCCCTGGCAGCCACAGCTCCTACGTCTTAGAGAGCCATGGCTGCGATAGCGCTAGTAATTTAAAATAAAAGCAAAACTGGTGGGGAGCAAAACCAGAGGCTCCACACCAGTTTTACTTTTATTTTCAATTACTAGCGCAATCGCAGCCCTGGCTCTTTAAGGTGCAGGAGCCGCAGCTGCCAGGGAAGGAGGGGGCAGGAAAGGAGCTGACACGGGGTGGAGGTGGGGGCAGGAAGGGAGCTGACATGGAGGGAAGTGGGGGCAGGAATGAGAGGAGAAGGTCGGGGCAGGAAGGGAGCAAACACAAGGGGGAAAGTGGGGGCTGGAAGGGAGCTCACATGGGGGGGAAGGAGGTGGCTGGAAAGGAACTGATACCTGAGGATGGTATTGGAGGGGAACTGGAAAGGTGATGACACTAGGGAAGGGAGAAAGGGGGATGGAAGGGAGCATATACCTGGAGATGGTACTGGAGGGGGACTGGGGATGGGACTGGAGGGAGTTGACACTTGGGGATGGGACTGCTAGGTGGCTGAGTAATGGGAAGGAGGCTGGAGGGGGGCACTGGGGCTGGAAGGGAGCTGACACCTAGGGGTGGGACTAGAGGGAGCTGATACGGGAATGGGACTGGTAGGTGCTGGATAATGGGGAAGAGGCTGGAAGGGAGGGGTACTGGGGTTGGAAGACAGGGGGTACTGGGACTGGAAGGGAACTGACGTGTGGATGGCACTAGAAGGGAGATAGACAGAGGGTAGGTTGACTGGAAGGGAGCTGACACTGGGAGGGGTGCCACTGGGAGTGGAAGTGAGTTGATACCTGTGATGGTATTTGGGCTAGAAGGGCTGGACAGTGGGGAAGGAAGGGGACTGGAAGGGAATGGACACCAATGGCAGTCCTGGGAATGCAAGGGTGTTGACATTGGAAGGTACTGGGAGGGGAGAACTGGAAAGAGGGCTGATACTGGGGAGGGTTACTGGGACTGGAAATGGATCAATGGAAGGAAGTGAAGAAAACAAAAGAAGAGATAAGAAATGGCAAATGGACTATAAACCATAGAAAGAGACCTAAGAGAAGATAGGAAAGCAGAAGCCTCAGATTGGGACCAGCATTATCAGAGAATAAAATGGTCAGACAACAAAGGCAGAAAAAATAATTTTATTTCATTTTAGTGATTGAAGTTTGTGTTATCTTTATATTTTATACTGTATGGGGGAACTGCATACCTTATTTATCTGATGTTGCACTGCTTGAAGAGCCTGGCTTCTTGGGGTTTCAGTTTAATTTTTGTCTACTTATTTTTATTTTTACTTTAGGTTGTAGTCACTTATTCTGTACTTCATGAGGGTCTATGTTCTGAGTGTGTGACTGAGCCCAGGTGTTCTGTTAACATGGAGTTTGTATTTTATTTTATTTATTTATTTATTTAGTATACATTTGTATACCGCTACTTCCAACGATCAATAGCGGTTTGATTACATGTTGAATGATGTCAATCATGACAGAAAATTTGGGTTATAAACACGTTGATTTGAAGGGAAAAGCACAGCACACAGGAAGATGGTTTAAAGGAGCGGATTCAGGATTTACATATCTACATTTTTACATTTTTACATTTCGTATCACAGTTCTCATTGTTTCGTAGCGAGGCAGCTTGGAGTCCCCTGGGAGTTACATCATATTGTATTGACACTGGAATAGATGTGTCTTGAGTTTTTTTCTGAAAACTATTAGGTCTTTTATTGCTCGTATCTCAGGTGGTAATTGGTTCCAGAGGGTGGGGGCAGCGTATGAGTATGCTCGTGGCTAGTACTGGCTTTGACAGATCTGATATCGGTTGGAACATGTAGGGTATCTGAGTTGACGGTTCTTCTGTCTCTGTTTGAGGGTTGCGTGTTGATAAGGGTGGAGAGAAAGGATGGCGCTGTGTTATGTATGAGTTTGAATGTGGTTATCAGTGTTTTATATTTTATCCGAGCCGTGATGGGGAGCCAGTGGAGTTCAATTAATACAGGTGTGATGTGTTCAGTAATGTTTTTTCTCATGATGATCCTGGCTGCCACATTTTGGGCCATTTGCATAATGTTTAGGGTTTTCTTTGGAAGCCCTTGTAAGATAGCGTTGCAGTAGTCGAAGTGTGGCATAATGAGTGCTTGCGCAACAGTCCTGAAATCGTGCGGTTCAATGATGCTCCGTAGAGGTTGTAGTACTCTGAGTTTGTGGCAGATTGCCTTATTGGTTTTGCCTAGGTGCTTTTCCATCTTTAGGTTGTTGTCTAATGTGACCCCTAGGTATTTTATCTCATTCTTAGTGTTGTATGTATGTATATAGGAATCTATACTATACTGTATTAATTTGATTTGTTCAGCTTTTCAAATAAGTGTATGAATGTTCTGGGGTCCACTGCAGTATTTATAGTGCTGCTTTTTTCTGGGTAGGCCCCTTGTATGAGTTTTGGAAGCTTATGCTGGTATGGTATGGTAGATTTGGCCTTCTAGATCTTAGGTAACTTTTGTAAGGTTTTATATTAGTTTCCAATATGCCTGGTACTGGAGAAAGTTTGTTAGTGAGATGACCAGAATCTGATTTTTTAAAAATATATTGAGTTCCGTGGGTGAATGTCCTACTTCTGCTCTGCACCCCTTGTCGAGGAAGAGGTTTCTGTGGATGCAGAATATATATTCAAAAAGAAAAAGTGAGAACCACAGCACTGTTTATAAGACCAAATTATAACTCATTTTATTCTGTTTAAACTGTGTTATAGTTCTCACTTTTTCTTTTAGTTCCTTGGTGTGCAAGCATCTTGCATTTCCTTTGTTTTTTATGGAATATATATTTACATTAACACCATGCTGGTCCATTGCGTGATTTCAGGAGATATGTTGGGATTGCCAAGCTGCTCTTGGTATTTATGTTGGAGTGGGAGGTGTTGTGTTGGGGTCACAAAGTCCCTCTTGTTTTTTAGAGGGTGGGAAGTGCTGTGTTGGGCTGCTAAGTTGCTCTTGTTTTTATGGAAGTGGGAGATGTTGCATGGATGCTGTTGAGCCCCTTTTGTTTGGTATATTTAGCAACATGTTTCCTAGGCTCTGCACTGTTAACATATGAACATAAGAAATACCATACTGGGTCAGACTAAGGTCCATCAAGTCCAGAATCCTGTTTCCAATAGTGGCCAATCCAGGTCACAAGTACCTGACAGATTCCCAAAAAGGCACACAGGTCCCACAATGCTTGTCCCAGGGCAAGCAGTGGATTTCCCAGGTCCTCTTTTAACACTGGTTCACCACACTGCTGCCCGTCTTCTGACACACTCCTCCTGCTTCGCTCACTTCACCCCTCTTCTTATTCGCTTACACTGGCTGCCCATTCCTTTTCGAATCCAATACAAGATCCTTACCTTTGTGCACAGATCTCTACATACTGGTGTTCCACTTTATCTCTCTGATTTAGTCCATTTTCATTGTCCCTCAAAAGCCCTTAGGTCAGTCCATGCCAACTGGCTATTCCTACCGTCCCCTTCCCAGGCACATCTTGAAACTACATGCTCCTCTGTCTTCTTCTTCATTGGTCCCCGCCTTTGGAACTCCTTACCGTCAGCTCTTCGCCTGGAACTCTCTTACCCCTCTTTCAAGGCTAAGCTAAAGACCCATCTCTTTTGCACAGCTTTCGATCTTCCTTCCCCTCCCCCTGCCGATACTTAATGGTATTTCTTTCTTCTTTCACTGCTTTATTCTGGCCTCCTCCCTTGCTGCTGTCTCTTTCCTATCAAAAATTGGCGTTCCTTTCTGTTTCCTTTTTCTTTTCAGCAGTTTCCAATTTTAATGTAAACCGCCGCATGCCTTTTTTGGTTTTGGCGGTCTATCAAGTTTTAAATAAAGATAAAGATAAGAATGGTTTATGGACCTTTTCTCCAGGAACTTGTCCAAACCATTTTTAAACCCAGCTACACTAACAGCTTTTACTGCATTCTCTGGTAACTAATTCCAGAGTTTGATTATGCAGGGCCGTAGGCTAACTGTAGGGAGGCAGTTATATCCCCCTGCCGTTACTGCATTTCAGCGCGGCAAAACAGCCACTGGTACAACTAAGGCCACCCACTGAGGTGGCATTAGTTGCACTCACACTACTTGCGCTGAGCCATTATGTTAGTTTCTGCCAACAATGCAGATGCCTGTGTGTGAGAGTTCTTTTTCTTGCCTCACTCTGCAGTAAAGTATAATTTTCAGAAAGAAATCCCGTAAACCTAACAGTAATGAGTAAAAGCCTTTTTGACTGCATATGTCTGTTTTTAGTTTATACCAATATATTCCCTACTTGGTGAAGATCTATCTCTGTTCTGCATATGTGTGACTGAGGCTCCATGTTCTTTTAGCATGGAGTTTCTATGTAGGGAGCAGTAGTAATATGGCTTGTTCAGTTTTCTGAATAGGAATATGGATGTTCTGGGGCCCACTGCAATATTTACGATGCTGCCCTTTTCTGGGTATGCTCCATATTGTATGAGTTTTGGAAGTTAGTGCTGTTATGCAATAGTAGATTTGTTCTATAGGTCCTGTACTCTGGGTTCTTGGTGAGGTCAACTGTAGGGTGTTGTTTGGGGGAGTACTGAAATATGTATTGTTTTTGAGATTTGCAGTTTTGCGTTCTTTATGCTGCCAGACTGAAATTTAAAATATTTTGTCAGTTCATATTCAAGGAAATTTCAAATTTTAAGGGAAAGACTCAGTTTAATTTTGTTTAGTAGACTGATAGCTTCACCTCTTTGGAATTTGGGACTTTTCCAGCTGTAGCACAATCCAATCCAGTGTTTGAATTCATGGCTACCAAGATTAGTTTCTCATTTCATATCTTCCCTCCTCAATTCATTCATTCCTCGTCAGTAATCTGGTTCTAGCAAAATAAATCTGATGTGCAGATACTTATAATGGTTTGATTTGGGGGATGGGCTGTATAAGTGGCTTTTCATTAATCAAATTTAATGTTTTATTATGTTTGTTTTATTGTAACGTCTGTTTTACTAAATTGCATGCATATATTTAGATGCCACCTAGCATTTTAGATGGGTGGCATATACATTTTAAAATACAGTGTATTCAATTTATGCAAATTATGACACAGTGAGTCTCTGCACATGGCCCTGCATCACTCTCATGCCGTCCCTGGGGGAAAGTAGACAGAAGGGTGCTCTGAGAGAGGAAAGCAGAAACCTCAAATTGGGACCTACGTGATCAGAGAATAAAATGGTCAGAAAACAAAGTTAGAAGAGAATTTTATTTTCAATTTAATGACCAGACTTGGTGCTATCTTTATATTTTATAAAGTACATGGAAATGCATCTCTTTCTATTTCTCTGGTATTGCACTGTATGCAGAATCTGGTTTCTTGAGGTTGCAGTTTAATTTTTATCTACATATGTTTATTTTTAGGTTATGATCACTTATTCTATGCTTGGCGAGGGTCTGTGTTTTGAGTGTGTGGCCAAGATTAGGTGTTCTTTTAACATGGAGTTTTATGTAGGGATCTGTACTGTAGTAATCTGAATTATTCAGCTTTTCATATAGGTGCTGGATGTTCCAGGGCCCACTGTAGTATTTACAGTGAGGCTTTTTTTGGATGGTCTTCTTATGTGAGTTTTGGAAGTTGGTGCTGATACGGTATGGTATGGTAGATTTGCTCTATAGATACTTAGTGACTTTGTTGTAGGGTTTTGTATTAGTTCACAATATGTCTGGTACTGGAGAATGTTGTTGTTAGTGAGATGATCAGAATCAGATTTTTTTTTTTTAAGATATTGAGTTCTGTGGTTGAATGTCCTAGTTCTGCTCTGTACCCATTGTTGAGGGAGGGGGTTCTGTGGATGCAAAATATATGTTCAAAAAGAAAAAGTAAGAACCATAACGCAGTTTATAACAACAAAATAAAAATGAGCTATAATTTAGTTTTATAAACTGTGCTGTGGTTCTTGCTCTTTCTTTTAGTTCCTTGGTGTGCAAACTCTTGCATTTCCTCCATATAATAGAATCAGCTTGTTAGTTTGGTTCAGTCCCTGAATGGAGTTTTGAGAAAGCCCCCTCCCTACTATAGGGGGAGGGGGCACCATCTCATTCCTTGCCTCAGGCAGCAGATTGCCCTGAGCCACCCCTGCAAACAGACAACCAAGTGGTGATGTTCTATGTGAGCAAGCAAGGGGACACGGGGTTTCACACCTTTTGCCGCGAGGCCATTACACTCTACTCCGTCAAGGTATACTCCTATGCCCTGGCAGACAAACTGAGCGGGGTCCTCCAACCACATGAGTGGCAGCTAGATCCCAGAGTGGCCACCCAACTCTTCCAACTCTGGAGGACCCCACAGGTGGACCTCTTCACCAGCCCGGACAACTACCAGTTGCTCTGCCTCTGATCTCATCAGCCCCACCCGTGCCAGATAGCAGCTGATGCATTCCTTCTCTCGTGGTCGGAAGGTCTCATGTACGCCTTCCCACCCACAGTGTTGATTGCCAAGACCCTCTTCAAGGTTCTGCATGACAGAGCGTTGCTGATCCTGGTGGCCCAACAGCCGTGGTTCCCGTTGCTCCTTCAGTTATCGGTGGAGGCACCGACCCCCTTGGAGAGTGCCCCGGGGCTTTTGTCTCAGGAAGATGGCTCTCTGCTGCACCCCAGTCTGGGGTCCCTATCACTGACAGTGTGACTGCTGAAAAGGTAGCCTTAGCCCCCTTCAACCTCTCAAGGGAAGTGGAGGAGATCCTATTGGCCTCCCATAAAGCTTCCACCATGAGATCTTGTCTTCAAATGGCGCAGGTTCTCAGTGTGGTGTGCGGAGCAAAGGGTGAACCCATTGTCCTGCCGGTACAGCTGGTCCTTTAGTACCTTCTCCATCTCTCGCAATCCAGGCTCAAATCGAACTCTGTGTCAAAGTGCATCCCAGTGCCCTAGCAACACACCACCACCCTGTTGAAGGCAAGTCCCTCTTGGCTCAGCCTCTGGTGACCTGTTTTCTGAGAAGGCTCCTGCTGTCAAAATCCCCCTTCCACCTCCGGCAGTAGAGTGAGACCTCAATGTATACCTTCTCTTGCAAAAATAATTGAAAAGGTGGTTTACAAGCAGCTACAAGATCACATTGACTCTGAAGCTCCATTAGATACATGCCAACATGGATTCAGGGAATCACACGGAGTTGAGACGCTCCTGACCACCCTCCTCAATAACCTAAATACTGGCATTGACAACATCAGGAACGGATTTGTACTCATCTTCTTAGACATCGCTGCTGCTTTCGATTCAGTATGTCATGAGCTTCTCATCATCCATCTACAAGAAAAGGGCCTCTGTGGAACAGCACTCGAATGGTGTATCTCATACTTATCAGGGAGATGGCAGCACGTTCGATCCGATGGTGCAACTTCAGATCTGTTCCATCAGGGACAAGGGGTTCCACAAGGATCCTCTCTATCATCATTACTATTTAATATATACATGCAACCTACATGTAACATTATCAGATCCTTCAATGTCAACTGCATGATATATGCTGATGACATGTTGCTATACATGCCTATCTGCTTAGACAAGATGGACCTCACTCCCTTAATCAACTGCTTTAACGCCATATCAAACTGGCTACTAACACAAAATCTCAGAATCCAACACAAAAAAAACGGAGGTTCTCTTTATCTCAAGGAACTCGAATTTCATACCACCTACTTACTTAGAGGTTCAAGATGCCACATTGCAAGTAAAACCACATATCAGATACCTAGGAGTGACCCTTGATCAAAACCTCGACATGAAGTCTCACATATCTAATACAGTCAGAGCAATTTATTTCAAGATCCTCTCCCTCAGACACCTTCGCCAACTGATTGATCCAGACGATTTCCGTACGGTTTACCAGGCTTTAATCATTCCACATTTCGACTACGCAAATTCCATCCTACAAGGGCTCCCTCAAGCAAGCCTAAATCCTCTTCAACTTGCCTTAAATAGTGCAGCGAGAGTACTCTTCGGAGCATCCAGAAGGGACCATATAACACCCCTTCTAAAACAGCTACACTGGCTCCCTATTCAAGCCAGAGTCACTTTCAAGACACTTCTCCTGACCTTTAAAGCGTACAAAGGTCTTGCCTCCACCTCACTATCGGAGATGATACAACCAATCAAAACCAACAGACTAAGAAGAACCACGGAACTAAATATGCTTACAGTCCCAAAGGAAATCATAAAATATAACGCCACAACATCGAGCAAAGCCTTCAGTCTGTGTGCCCCCAAACTTTGGAACACCCTTCCATCACACATTAGGGCCCTCCCTGATCTCAGCCACTTCAGGAAGGCCCTAAAACATCACCTTTTCCTCATATATTTCCCAGAGAACAAAGAAGCACAAACACATTCACATTCGCACACAACTAACCACATGCCAAACACGTAAACCTTATGTCTCATCAGCTCATCAAACTACTTCAACAGTCTTACATGACATTTACTATACCCTGACTCCCTGATGTAAATAGTTGTCTTGTACATAGTTACTCATGTTATCCTGTTATCCAAGTTGATTTTCCTGTTATCTGTAAACCCAGATATTTGTATCTTGTCTGAGGTCTCTTGTTCCATGTAAACCGCGCTGATAACGAATAGTGCGGTATATAAAAAATGTTAATAATAATAATAATAATAATAATGTGGTGCTGTCACAGCTCTCCCGCCTGCCCTTCGAGCCACTGGCCACCTGCCACCTCAAATATCTCTCATGGAATGTCATATTTCTGGTGGTGCTCACCTCAACTTGCAGGGTCAGCAAGCTCCAAGCCCTGGTGGCATAGGCGCCATACACCAGGTTCTACAAGAATAGAGTCGTGCTATGCATGCATCCCAAATTCCTGCAAAAGTGGTGTCCTCCTTCTACCTCAACCAGGAGGTGGTGGTACCCACCTTATTTCCGAGGCCTCACTCCAGCAGGGCGGAGACCGTCCTTCACACCTTGGACTGTAAGAGGGCCCTGTCCTTCTATATTCAATGTACCCAGGGCCACCACAAAGCTTCTCGGCTTTTTGTTTCCTACAAACCCAGTTGGCTGTGGGAAGCGGTGACCAAGCAAACACTGTCCACCTGGTAGCGGACTGCATCGCCCTTGCCTATGAGAAGACTGGGCTAGATGGCCGGGTCGTGGCACAAAGTGTCAGGGCCATGGCAGCCTCTGTGGCAAACCTGCACTCTGTCCCAATGTCGGACATCTGTTGGGCCATCACCTGGTCTTCAGTCCATACCTTCATAGCTCATTACTGCCTGGAGAGGGAGTCCCAACAGGACAGTGCCTTTGGCCAGGCCATGCTCCATAATCTTTTCAGGGTCTAGGCAACTCCTACCCTCCGACTCTTCTGTGTTCAGGCTACCGGAGCATTGATTCCCATCGGACACACGTGTCCTATTGCAGTCTGTACCTATGGACTCAATTGCTGCTGCTCACAGCTCCCCTTGAGGGTGACTGTTTTTCTTTATGGGCTTTCACTAGCCTGTAGCTAGGAAATCCCATATGTGAGGACTGACTTCCTGCTTGTTCCCAGAGAAAGCGTTGTTGCTCATCTGTAACAGGTGTTTTCTGGGGACAGCAGGAATCAGTCCTCACAACCCTCCCTCCTACCCTTGGAGTTACTGTATATATATGTATATTTTTTGCCATCTTCTTTTGTTAGCTAGCTATGTCATCTGACTGAGTAAGATGGCACCCATGGGGGGGAAGGGGGACCATGCATGCGTGGTGGCATCTCCCAAAGGCTTTCTTTGAAAGCTGGGGAGATGCTTCCACAAGGGCTCAGTTGGTGCCGGCGTCACTCATATGTGAGGACTAATTCCTGCTCTCCCCGGAGAACACCTGTTTCAGGTGAGAAACTATGCTTTAAATGGACTAGGATGTGTGAGGGTATGAGATCATAAAAGAAGGGGGTCTGAAACGTTAGGAATGGTTGTGAAGCAATGTAGATCATTTAAAGGTCTAGAGGAGAGAGCACGAAGCAGTTGACAGTGATGGGAGTGGTTTATAGGGCTAAAAGAGGAAAGGGGTGAGTCTGAAGGGGGTGAGAGGATAGGAATGTGGTAGGGGAGGTGCTGAAAGAGAAGGGTAGAAGACTGGGTAGAGGATAAGTGACAGAAGGGAAAGCTGGAGGGAGAGAAGATGAAAAGGAAATCCTTTAAAAGAACTTGGAAAGGCTGAAAGATCAGGACCCACTCGATTTGAAAAATTAAAATACTCAGACAACAAAAGTAGAAAAAGCAATTCTTAATTTTAGCTTTTAGAGATTGGCATATACAGTTGTGGTCAACATTATTGGCACACTTGCATTTTAGGTATGTTGTGTGCAATATCTTGAGAAATAATTGGAAATATTCCAACTGTATGTCATCATAATATTTTAACAGTATGTTCAAAGGTATACAACAAAAAAAATATGTCTGTGCAAGTTAGTAATTTCTGAGCAAAAAAAAACAAAATATGATCTGGACAGGATTAATGGCACCCTTCACTAATATTTGATTGCACAAACCTTGGCAGTGATGAGTCTCCAAACATTTCTTGTAGCCATCTATAAGTTTCATGCATCTGTCTGCTGGTAATTTCTCCCACTTTTCAACTGCGATTTGTTCCAGGTCATTAATGTCTCAGGATTCCTTTTTTTTTTTTTTTTTTTTTTTTTTAGAAAAATCTCTCTTTATTTTGTTTTTTTTTAAACTTTTATTTTCATTTTGCAACAAACAAAAGAAACAACGCACTAAAGGAGACAAAACAAGTATACAATAAGGAAAAGCAAACCCAATTACCCCCCACCCCCATGCTTCTTCTCTAGCCGATTATGTCAGCATGTGAGCGCTTCAAAACAACAGTGATTGTACATCAAAACGAACAAAAGAGTATCTACGATACAGTGTGATCATGGGACAGAGATATATACAAATTTAAACAGTCAGATGAGAGCATTTAGCAGAGCAAACATAGTCATTGAGCATCTTCCATTTAGACAGATGATGAGGAGTCTGAACGGAAGTAGCAAACATACGAGGTATTTGTTCATATTTACTGTAGAGACAGACATGATTCCACCATTCATTGGGGCTCAGATGGGAGCTATTTTTCCAGTATTTCGTAATTAGGGAAATAGCTATGCCAAGCATAAAGTCCAAGAGGAAGTGAGCCGTTTCTGGAAGAGAGGGGATCCCCGCAGCTGAGCGAAGTCCCACAATCCTCCAAGAAAGGGGCTCTTGAAAGTGCAAAATAGACTGGATACGACCCCAGACCCGACGCCAGTAATACTGTAGTGCGGGACATTCATACATGACATGAGGTAGTGTACCAATGGCCGCATGGCATGTCCAACAGCTATTGCCCTGAGTGGTGTTCCATTTGGCTAATCTGTCAGGAGTGTAAAAACACCGGTGAGCTAGAAAGAAGAGTGTCTGAGTGAGTGAGGCGGATCGAGAAACCCGTGTCACTCTACTCCAGACAAGGCTCCATTGCTCCGGGGTCAAAGTTACATGCAATTCTCGCTCCCATGCTTTCTGCGCTATAGGGGTATCTCTAATTATAGCATTACATAAAGTTTTGTAAAAATTGGATGCTACACCCGACGAGCTACCGATAGATCGGATAGTCCTCCGACCAACCTTGTGTAGGGGATGCCGATGGCGGGAGCACCTTAGCACTTCGAAGACAATGCTGAAGTTGCACCAACTGAAAGTAGTGTTTTGCTGGGAGACCAAATTCAATTTGCAATTCACTAAAAGTTTTCCATCGACCATCATGGAACAACTGGTTAGGAATCCAAATGCCCCTAGTGTACCAGGGGCTCCACGCCATCGGTTTATTTTGTATTCGAAATCGAGTATTGTACCAAAGCGGGAGCCTGTCTAACGGACAGAGTCGGGAGTCTAAAGATTGCATAAGAGTATTAAAGGCACCTAAAGTGTCTAAAAGCATTGGTGGATAGTGGGAGTCTGATGGGAGAGTCATACCAGGGAGAAAAGTAAGAGGAATCGGTTTGCAAAGATCCTCCTCTATGTCTAGCCACACGGGTCTACTCGGTACTAGATCTTCCAGCCAACGAGCGCCTTGTTTGAGAAGAAAAGATTGATGGTATTTCAGGGAATCTAACACCCCCATTTTCCTTATCTGCTTGCAGCTTATGTTTCGCTATCCTAGGTGTCTTATTTTGCCATAGGTATCTAGTCAGAAGGCCCTCTATATCTTTATATGTACGTCGAGGTAAAAGACATGGCAACATTTCTAAAATATAATTCACTTTCGGAACTATCATCATTTTTATGGTTTCTAGGCGACCCCACCAGGTAAGTGTTAAAGGAGTCCAGCGGTGAGTAAGCGCCCGGACTTTAGAGGTTAAGTCTTTGGCATTAAAAGAGATAGTGTCTTCCAAAGGAGAGCAATAGTGAACCCCAAGGTATTTGACCATGCGAGGTTGCCATAAAAAGGGAAAGGGTTGCATATCTGCCTGATGAAGCAAAGAATTTAGTGGAAAGGCTACCGACTTGGTCCAATTTATCTTATAACCGGAAAGTTGTGAGTATTTACCAATTTGCTCTAGGACAACCGGTACTGAGTCTATAGAGACAAAGAGCATAAGGTCATCAGCATATGCTGAAATTTTGATTTCCCTATGAGAGAAGGGGACTCCATGAATCTCCTCCGATTGCCGGATTAGTAAAGCTAAGGGTTCGAGTGCAAGATCGAAAAGAAGTGGAGACAGTGGGCATCCCTGGCGAGTACCGCGTTGAAGGGGAAATGGCTGAGACTTTAAAGCATTAGCACATATACTGGCTGTAGGCTGTGCATACATGGTGCGGAGACAACGGAGAAAACCTTCTCCGAATCCGTACCAGCGGAGGGCTGCAAACAGGAAGGGCCATTCTAAGCGATCAAAGGCCTTCTCAGCATCAAGGGAGAGGCCAACAAATGGGCGATCAAGATTAACTGCGGCAGTCAGTACATGACATAGAGTCCGAGCATTGTCAGCAGTAGATCTACCAGGAATGAAACCGCATTGATCTGGGTGTATTAAGGTAGACATCTTATCAGAGAGCCGGGTGGAGAGAATGGTGGCAAATATTTTATAGTCCGCGTTTAGAAGGGAAATTGGACGATAATTAGCTGTTAGTTGCGGGTCTCTCCCCTCTTTCTCAAAAACTACTACATTTGCCATTGAAAAGGACCCAGAAGGGGAACCCTCCTCGGCCAGAGCAGAAAAATAAAGTTTCAAAACTGGAGCTAAGTCAGCGTTAAAGGTTTTGTAAAATTCAGCAGGGAGACCGTCTGGGCCTGCAGCTCGACCAGTGGCACATTTCTTGATAGCAGAGTGAATTTCTGATAAAGTGAATGGTTTGTCCATGGCCACTCTATCTTCGTTAGATAGGGTCGGTCTTTGTACCCCTGAAAGTAAGCGTTCAAATACTTCTGGCTCAAAATCACATTCAGATTGATAAAGCCGAGTATAAAAATCACGAAAGAGTTCTAAGATTTCTGTATCTTTAGTGACCAAGCCCCCCCCCCCGACGGATTACGGAGGGCGGAAACACGCTTGGCTTCTTTTTGACCTTTTAGGGCATTTGCTAACAATTTGCCAGCACGGTTATTTTCCCGGTATATATCCCTTGTTGTGATTCAATATTTTTAGCAGCAGCAGTATACAGAAGCTGATTGTATTGAAAACGCAAGCGCTGTAAGCGGAGTAAAATACATGGGTCAGTACGGGACGTGAGGAGACGCTCCCCAGCTTGTATCTGCTGCTCTAGAATCAGTAAGTGCTGCTTTCTTTGTTTCCCCTGCCGAATTTGATAGCTAGTGATAGTTGCGCGGATAGATGCCTTAAAGCCCTCCCACCAAGCCCAGCTCGCTGTGTCATGGGGTGAGTTAAAGTGAAAATAATCTTGAATAGCGGCCTTTATATCAACCTGAAAATCCTTTTGAGCCAATAGGGATCTATCAAAAAACCAAGCTCGGGGAGAATCGTCTCGCGCAGTGACATGTAGTGATAAAGATATGGCAGCATGATCTGAGATATGGAGAGGATGAGTCCTAGCCGTGTCCACTTGAGAAATCAGTGCTTTGGAAATGAGAAAGAAATCTATCCTAGATTGTGAGTGGTGGGGGGCAGAGAAAAAGGTGAACTCTAAGTCGGAGGGGTGAAGCAGCCTCCATATATCTACTAGCGCAAGATCTTGCATCAGAGCTGTAAGGGTAGCAAGACTCTTGGGTGGACTACTCGTTCTAGGCGGTTGTCTATCTATCAACGGGTCTAACACTTGATTAAAATCACCACCAAGTATTAATGGAGTATTGGCAGAGGCCTGTGCCAACTGCGCAATACTTGCATAATAAGCAGGGTTGTCCACATTCGGGGCATAAATACAAATACACGTGAATTCACTATCTCCAACCTTAAGGTGTACACGGGCCCATCTACCCTCCTTATCAGAGCTAGTATCCATTACAGTAGCTTGCAAAGACTTCTTAACCAGAATGGCTACCCCACACCGTTTGGAAACGGCGGGAGAATAGGCAGCCACCGTGTAAGGCTTAGCATTGAGTTTCAGTGTTTCAGCAGAGTTTAGATGCGTTTCCTGAAGAAACACTAAATCAGCATGCTCATGGCTGAGATAGCTAAGGATTTTCTTTCGTTTGATTGGACTATTGATGCCTTTTACGTTGAGCGATAAGATTTTACATAAGGCCATTCAGAAAAGTTAAAAATTCTGAGCATGATAGCGCACATAATTTCACTATGCCCCTCATATTATCTGTATCTGACTGTACACATGATATGAAAGAAAATAAGCTAATATAATACAATGAAGCGCCCCACATTAAAAAAGAAAAAACCGCAGTGCGGTGGAGAAGAAGCAGAACCCCAGAAATTACTGGCGACCATGTGTCTGCGGGGAGAAACCCCAGAGAAGGCCGAAATTGAAAACATATAACCTGTAGAACTGTGCGTGCTCCGAATCCGACCGAGGCACACATCATGGAGGGATAAGAGACCAAAAAACAAAAGTCATATAGAGAAAGAAAGAAAGTCCAGGTAGTCTCTGTGCTTGGCTGTGACCGCCGCTTCGGGCCCTTCAAAATGGCGGATAGAGACGGCAAATAATAAGTCCAAGTTGTTGAATTAGCGCATCTGCTCTGCTTCTTTGGAGTCTAAAAATGTTGATAGTAGATCAGGATCTTCGAATGTCCTGGTTTGGTTGTGGAGAGTCACTCGAAGCTTCGCTGGATACAACAGGCCAAAGCGAGCCTGTAGCTGTTGAAGGCGAGGGCGAAAAGCAAGGAGTTTCTTCCGACGGTCAACGGTAGGCTTTGCCAAATCAGGGAAGAAGGAGACTTTGTGACCTTCAAATTCCAAATGATGATTCGCCCGGGCAGCATTTAAAATTTGTTCCACTTGTTGATATCGTAGCAATCGAAAAATAATAGGCCGGGGGGTCGTTCGGTTGAGCGCCATGTGGGTAGGAACACGGTGTGCTCGGTCAATTTCCAGTTCTCTATGAAAAGTGATCTTCAGCAAAGAGGGAAGAGTTTTGAGCAGGAATTCTCTCATATCCCCTGCTTCCACCCCCTCCGGTATTCCAATGAGCCTCACATTGTTGCGACGGGCTCGATTATTGCTATCTTCTAACTCCTTTTGAAGATTCTGTATCTGGCGCTCAGCCTTGTCCAGTTTGCCCAAGCGCACCGCGTGCGAGTCGAGGACCCCCGCCATGTTGTCTTGCCGTAATGAAAGACTTTCAAGTCGGTCCTGGAGCACTCCAAAATCTTCTCGCATGGCTCGAAGCGCTTCTCCATTGGACTGCACCAGTTCCTTCACGCCGCGTATTTCCTCTAAAATCTCCAGGTGCATTTCGGGGTTTTCACGGAGTGGAACCATCTTCTGTGGGGAAGACACCTCTGTTTTGGAGCGTTTTCCGTGTGAAGAAGAAGGAGACCCGAAGTCCAAGCGCGCTGGTTTATGGGCCGCCATCCCCCCCGAGGTACCCCGGTAAGCTCGGAGCAAAATAGTAAGTTTGTAGAGATATTAAGTCAGGATTCTGAGTAGGCCTCTCGGGAGCTTCAGCGCGAAGCGTCTTACCCGCTGGACATCAGGCTCCGCCCCCTGTCTCAGGATTCCTTTAACCAATAGCAGATTTCAGCCCTTTCCAAAGGTTCTTGAATGAATTGAGATCAGGACTTATTGTTGGCCAGTTTAAAACAGTCCATTTGTTCCTTTTTAACCATTCTTTTGTGCTTTCGGATGTATGTTTTGGATCATTGTCCTGCTGGAGGACCCATGACCTTCGACTCAAACCTAGCTTCTGACGCTAGATAGCACATTTCACTCCAAAATATCTTGATAGTCCTCTGACTTCATGATTTCTTTAATACATTCCAGTTCCTGAGGCAGCAAAACAGCTCCGCAACATTATGGAACCTCCATCATATATAACTGTAGGAAGGATGTTATTTTCCTTATAAGCTTCATTTCTTTGCCTGTAAATGTATCGCTGATCTGCATTGCCAAAGAGCTAAAGTTTGGTTTCACCTGTCCACAGAATATTTTCCCAACAAGATTGTGGTTGCTCAAGGTGGGTTTGGGCAAAGATCAGGCATGCCTTTTTATCATCTGTCTTTGAGCAGTGGGGTCCTCCTTGGCCTTTGCCCATAAAGTCCTCATGTTTAGTGCATGGCATATGATGCGGGTTGAAACCACCACTCCAGATTGCTCCAGGTCAGCCTTAAGATCTTTGCGTTTAATTTTGCTGTAATGTTTTTTCTGTTCAAACTGATTTGAATTGTTTATAAGGATGCCAATAATCATGTTCTGTCAATGTCCCAGTTTTTTTTACCGTTTCCTTTTTTAAATTGCTCTTGTTTTATTTGATTCTTTTATGTGTTTAAACTATAAAATAGGGGAAAGCTGACAGTCGCCAAAGAGTGCATGGTTCGGAAGAAGGTATCCTTGAAGGATACTACCAAAAGCAGAGAGGTTCCAAAAAAGAGTAAAGTATCCCAAATGCCCTTGAGTATGGTGCAGACAGAGCGTAAAGATTCCAAATTACCCATGCCTACCAATAGCCAGATTAATATTAATAAAATACAGTCTCTAAAATGCTTGTATGCAAATGCTAGACGTCTAAACAATAAGATGGGAGAGTTAGAATATATAGCACTAAATGAGAGGTTTGGAATTTGAGACATGGTGGAAGGATGATAACCAGTGGGACACTGTGATACCTGGGTACAAACTATATCGTAATGATAGAACTGATCAAATTGGTGGAGGGGTTGCGTTCCATGTTAGAGAGGGCATTGAGTCAGAAAGGATTAAGGTTTTGCAGGAAACAAAATTTGCTGTAGAATCTCTATAAGAACATAAGAACATAAGAAATGCCATACTGGGTCAGACCGAGGTCCATCAAGCCCAGTATCCTGTTTCCAACAGTGGCCAATCTAGGTCATACGTACCTAGCAGTTTCCCCAAAAGACACAGGTTCTGCAGTGCTTGTACTAGGCCAAGCATTGATATCCTGGGTCCCTTTTTAATAGTGGTTTATGGACCTTTCCTCCAGGAACTTGTCCAAACCTTTTTTAAACCCAGCTATACTAACAGCCCTTACTACATCCTCCGGTAACAGATTCCAGAGTTTGATTACACGTTGAGAGAAGAAATATTTTCTCCTATTTGTCTTAAATAGTTTACCCTGTAGCTTCATTACATGCCCCCTAGTCCTTCTATATTCTGATAGCGTAAACAATTTATCCACGTTTATCCGTTCCACTCCATTCATTAATTTATACACCTCTATCATATCTCCCCTCAGCCGCCTCTTTTCTAGGTTAAAGAGCCCTAACCTTTTTAGCCTCTCTTCATAGGAGTAGCCTTCCATCCCCTTCACCAATTTGGTGGCTCTTCTCTGTACTTTTTCTAATAACTCTATGTCCTTTTTAAGATACGGTGACCAGAATTGCACACAATATTCAAGGTGCGGTCGTACCATGGAGCGATACAGAGGCATTATAATATCCTTTGTTTTATTCTCCATCCCTTTCCTTAGGATACCTAGCATTCTATTTGCTTTCTTGGCCGCCGCTGCACACTGGGCGGAGGGTTTTAACATGTTATCCACGATGACTCCTAAATCTTTTTCCTGGGTGGTGGTTTCTAATGTGGAGCCTTGCATCTTGTAACTATAGTGTGGGTTGTTCTTTCCTAGGTGCATAACTTTGCACTTGTCCACATTAAATTTCATCTGCCATTTGGATGCCCAGTCTTCCAATTTATCCAGATCCTCCTGCAGTTTTCCACAATCCTCTTGGTTTTTAACAACTTTAAACAGTTTTGTGTCATCTGCAAATTTGATTACCTCACTAGTTATTCCCTTTTCCAGGTCATTTATGAATATGTCAAAAAGTAGCGGACCCAGTACAGATCCCTGGGGTACTCCACTATTCACCTTTTTCCATTGGGAATATTGGCCATTTAGCCCTACCCTCTGCTTTCTATCTTTTAACCAGTTCCCGATCCACAATAGTACACTGCCTCCTATCCCATGACTTTTTAGCTTCGCCAAAAGTCTCTGATGGGGGACCTTGTCAAAAGCTTTCTGAAAGTCCAGATACACTATATCAACCGACTCACCTTTGTCTACCTGTTTATGCACACCTTCAAAAAAACAGATCAGATTAGTAAGACAAGATCTGCCTTGTCTAAAGCCATGTTGGCTGTCTCCCATTAGGCCATGACTATCTACATGCTGTGTAATTTTGTTCTTTATGATGGCTTCTACCATTTTCCCTGGTACTGACGTCAGGCTCACCGGTCTGTAATTTCCCGGGTCACCCCTGGAACCCTTTTTAAAAATTGGTGTTACGTTGGCGACCCTCCAATCTTCAGGTATTACAGATGATTTTAATGAAAGTTCACAGATTACCAATAACAGGTCTGCAATCTCATATTTCAGTTCTTTCAACACTCTGGGATGTATACCATCCGGTCCAGGTGATTTGCTACTATTCAGTTTATCAAATAGTTGTAATATATCTTCCCGGTGTAGCGATATTTCTCTCCATTCCTCTGCAGTATCACCTTTAAATACCACTTCAGTCTTGGGTAACACCCCTACATCTTCCTCAGTAAAGACCGAAGCAAAGAATTCATTCAGTCTCTCTGCTATAGCCTTGTCTCCTCTTACTGCCCCTTTTACCCCTCTATCATCTAATGGTCCAATTGACTCTCTCACAGGCCTTTTGCTACGAATGTACTTGAAAAAGTCTTTATTTCGTGTTTTTGCTTCCGTAGCAAGTTTCTTCTCAAATTCCCGCTTTGCCTGCCTTATCAATGCTTTGCATTTAACTTGCCAGTGCTTGTGCTGTTTCCAGTTTTCATCATTTGGCTCTTTTTTCCATTTTCTGAAGGTTGCTCTTTTGGCAGCAACAGCCTCTCTGACCTCACCTTTAAACCATGCTATGAATTGAAATTCCATGTATGAAGGGGAAGGTGATGGCAGTGGGGGTGTACTATCGACCGCCTGGCCAGAATGAACAAATGGATGATGAAATGCTCAAAGAAATCAAGGAAGCTAACAAAAGTCACAGCACAGTAATAATAATGGGTGATTTCAATTACCCCGGTATCGACTGGGTCAGTGTCACGTCACGTCAGGACATGCTAGGGAGATAAAGTTCCTAGATGAAATAAATGACTGCTTCTTGGAGCAGCTGGTTCATGAACCAACCAGAGGGGAAGCCATATTGGACCTAGTCCTTACTGGAACACCAGATCTGGTGCAGGAGATAAGGGTGTAGGGGCCACTTGGCAATAGTGATCATAGCATGATCACGTTTGATTTAATTAGTGGAGGAGGGACAGTAAGGAAATCCACAGTACTACCTTTTAACTTTCGAAAGGCAGACTATGATAAAATGAGGAAAATAGTTAAAAAACTAAAAGGAGCGGTTGCAAAGGTTAAAGACTTACCAAGCTTGGGTGTTGTTTAAAAATACTATCCTGGAAGCCCAGACCACCTGTATTCCACGCATTAAGAAAAGTGGAAGAAAGTCCAAAAAACTGCCAGCATGATTTAAAGGTGAGGTCAGAGAGGCTGTTGCTGCCAAAAATGCATCTTTCAGGAAATGGAGAAAAGAGCCAAATGACAAAAACTGGAAACAGCACAATCACTGGAAAGTTAAATGCAAAGCATTGATAAGGCAGGCAAAGCGAGAATTTGAGAAGAAACTTGCTATGGAAGCAAAAACTTGAAATAAAGACTTTTTCAAGTACATTCGTAGCAAAAAGCTTGTGAGAGAGTCAATAGGACCGTTAGATGATAGAGGGGTAAAAGGGGCAGTAAGAGGAGACAAGGCTATAGTGGAGAGACTGAATGAATTCTTTGCTTCGGTCTTTACTGAGGAAGATGTAGGAATGTTACCCAGTACTGAAGTGGTATTTAAAGGTGATACTGCAGAGGAATTGAGAGAAATATCGCTACACTGGGAAGATGTATTTCAATTATTTCATAAACTGAATAGTAGCAAATCACCTGGACCAGATGGTATACATCCAAGGGTGTTGAAAGAACTGAAATATGAGAATGCAGACCTGCTATTTGTAATCTGTGAACTTTCATTAAAATCATCTGTAATACCTGAAGATTGGAGGATCGCCATTGTAACGCCAATTTTTAAAAAGGGTTCCAGGGGTGATCCGGGAATCTACAGACCGGTGAGCCTGACATCAGTATCGGGAAAAATGGTAGAAACCATCATAAAAAACAAAATTACTCAGCATGTAGATAGTCATGGTCTAATGGGAAACAGCCAACATGGCTTTATGTTTAATGTTTATGTTTATGTTTAATTACATTTGATATAAACAAGGAAGATCTTGTCTTACTAATCTGTTATGTTTTTTTGAAGGTGTGAATAAACAGGTAGACAAAGGTGAGTCGGTTGATATAGTTTATCTGGACTTTCAAAAAGCCTTTGACAAGGTCCCTCATCAGAGACGTTTGGCAAAATTAAAAAGTCATGGGATAGGAGGCAGTGTACTATTGTGAATCAGGAACTGGTTAAAAAATAGAAAGCAGAGGGTAGGGCTAAATGGCCAGTTTTCCCAATGGAAAAAGGTGAATAGTGGAGTACCCCAGGGATCTGTACTGGGTCCGCTGCTTTTTGACATATTCATAAATGACCTGGAAAAGGGAATAACTAGTGAGGTTATCAAATTTGCAGATGACAGAAAACTGTTTAAAGTTAAAACCCAAGGGGATTGCGGAAAACTGCAGGAGGATCTGGATAAATTGGAAGACTGGGCATCCAAATGGCAGATGAAATTTAATGTGGACAAGTGCAAAGTTATGCACCTAGGAAAGAACAACCCACACTATGGTTACACGATGCAAGGTTCCACATTGGGAACCCAGGAAAAAGATTTAGGCGTCATTGTGGATAACATGTTAAAACCCTCCACCCAGTGTGCAGCGGCGGCCAAGAAAGCAAATAGAATGCTAGGTACCATAAGGAAAGGAATGGAAAATAAAACAAAGGATATTATAATGCCTCTATTGTTCCATGGTACGACCGCACCTTGAATATTGTGTGCAATTCTGGTCGCCGTATCTTAAAAAGGATATAGCGTTATTAGAAAAGGTACAGAGAAGAGCCACCAAAATGGAAAAGGGGATGGAAGGCTACTCCTATGAAGAGAGGCTACAAAGGTTAGGGCTCTTCAACCTGGAAAAGAGACGGCTGAGGGGAGATATGATAGAAGTCTATAAATTAATGAATGGAGTGGAACAGGTAAACATAGGTCAATTGTTTACGCTATCAGAATATAGAAAGACTAGGGGACATGTAATGAAGCTACAGGGTAAACTATTTAAGATAAATAAGGGAAAATATTTTTTTACTCAAGATGTAATCAAACTCTGGAATTTGTTACCGGAGGACATAGTAAAGGCAGTTAGTGTAGCTGGGTTTAAAGAAGGTTTGGACAAGTTCCTGGAGGAAAGGTCCATAAACCATTATTAAAAAGGGACCCAGGATATCAATGCTTGACCCAATACAAGCATTGTGGAACCTGTGTCTCTTAGGGATACTGCTAGGTACATATGACCTAGATTGGCCACTGTTGGAAACAGGATACTGGGCTTGATGGACCTTGGTCTGACCCAGTATGGCATATCTTATGTTCTTATGTTCTAAGTGATCTGATTGTCAAATTGGAGATGAAAGACAAATAGAAACCCACCCTCCCCCTTGTACAGCTCTTTCTGCTGCCACACCCCCCGTGTACCTTTGGCAGCATCTTGGTTCTGGCCCTGTTACAGCCCCACCATGTCAACCACCTGCTTTCCCTGCCCACAGCTGCCACAGCATGAACTTCAATCCACAATATGCAGAAGTGGTGTCAAGGCCCGCATGTTAAATAGAATAAAGGAAGACTGCTCCACACATCCCACCCCTTTCAACATCAACATTGGCACCAAAATTGGTGAGATGCGCAGAGCCGCCTCACTGCATGCATGGGCTCATGCTTCAAGGCTGGTCCCATGCTTTCTTCTGTTTTATGTATCAATGCTGCTTCTCATTGTGGATCAAGGTGCATGCCATGGCAGCCGTGGGCTGGTAAAGCAAGTAGTGGGGCTCTAATGTGGTGAAAGGTATACTGACATTCTAATCTGGCAGACTGCCAAGGGAGGGGGAATAGAAAAACATAGAAGAGAGATGCTGAGTCCAGGAGAGGGCAGGGGAAGGACAGGGACAAAGAGGGGAGACAGGGAAACAGCCAGAGGACAGATGCTGCTCTTAGGAGGGATAAGGGATACAGAGGGGACACGCTGATTATGGGGGGAATGGGAAGAGGATAGGGGCATGGACCCACAGGGAAAATGCTGAACCAGGAGGAGACAGGGACATAAACCTGGCATGCTGGATATGGGGTGGAGGACAGGGGCATAAAGGGGAGATGCTGGACATGGGGTGGGAGGATAGGGAATGGACAGGGACATAATAGGAGAGACGCTGGATACAAAGGGATAGGGGAACAGAGGGAAAATACTGGACCTAGGTGATAAGACACTGGATAGTGTGGAGAGAGAGGGTGGAGTGAGAGAAGGGAGAGTTAGCCAATATTTTAAACAATTGCTGGTGTGACGGAGCCTGTATAATTAAGTTTTCATAATACTTCTTTGAGGCCTGCCTAATCAGGCTTCTATATCTGCGGTAACTGCACTTCCACAAGAATTTGTCCTCTTCATTGGCAGAACAGTGCCATTTAAATTCTAATCTCCCACATTCCCTTTTCAGCGCCCTAAGATCTTGTGAGTACCAGGGATCATCCCGTATACCCCATGCTTTCCGTTTAACAGCAGCTGGTGTCTCTTCTTTTCATGTGAGGCCACAACCCATTCTACTAAAGAACTGCCCTTCTCCTGTTGTATTGGGTCAGGGGGATTTTGGAATCTTTATTCCATTTCTTGATATACCGCCCTTCGAAATTACAACAGAGCAGTTTACAAAAGAGCAAAAGGCACACTGCCAAGAAAAAAAAAGAACACCATAGTTTTGATAGGACAGAGAAAAACAAAGAAAAAAAAAGAGAGAGAGAAACTAGAGACAGAGAGAGGAACCAGGCAGCGAGAGAGGAGAGATAAGAAAAACCTCAACTAGGGATAGATGGGGGAGGAAGATTAAAGGCAGCGCAGAAAAGATGGGTTTTTAACAGAGCCTTGAACTTGGCGAAGGAAGGTTTGAGGCGGAGGTCGGGGGGAGAGAATTCCAGAGCTTGGGACCAAGAAAGAAAAATGCAGAGCTGCAAGTTTATTCAAGTTGAGCCAGGGAGTGGGAGGGGAGAGACATGTGGTTTGCGTGGATGTGTCGTAGCGAGCGGTGAGAGGTGTGAATATGGACTAGGTCAGAGATATACTGAGGGGAAGTGAAATGAATAGCCTTGTGTACAAAGGTGAGAATCTTAGACTGAATCATATAGGCAATGGGAAGTCAGTGGAGATGGATAAGAAGAGGCGTGATGTAATCAGTACTACTGGGGCTATATATTTACACATGGCCTTGGTTTCAACTGGGAATCATGACATTGATCAAACAGTGATGTCCGGAACATAAATTCCAATTTATCAAGGTTCTCTTGCAATTTTTCACAATCCTCTTGTGTTTTAACAACTTTGAATAATTTTGTGTTATCTGCAAATTTGACCACCTCACTCATTCCTATTTCCAGGTCATTTATGAATATGTTAAAAAGCAGCGGTCCCAGCACAAATGCCTGTGGTAATCCACTATTCATCTTTCTCCATTGAGAAACTTGGTCATTTAGCCCTACTCTCTGCTTTCTATCTTTTAACCAGTTCCTGATCCACAATAGTACACTGCCTCCTATCCCATGACGTTTTAATTTCTCCTTGAGGGACCTTGTCAAAGGCTTTCTGAAAATCCAGATACACTATATCAACCGACTCATCTTTGCCTATCTGTTTATTCACACCTTCAAAAAAATATAACAGATTAGTAAGACAAGACTTTCCTGGGCTACATTTTTTTAAAAATGTATTTGCAGAGTTTGATATACCACCAATGGCGCTTTACAGCTTCCAAATGTAGTATACAGCGCAAATCACAAACATGCCAAGTAAACTTTGGACAAACAAGAGAGGGAGAGGGTAGCACAACAATTCAAAGAAAAGGACTAAGGTTATTGCAAGGTACAATAGGAGGGATAACGGATCCATGGGACAAGATTAATGAAAAGCCTGTGTGAAGAACCAGGTTTTCAAAGCTGCTTTAAATTTGGACCCCTTGGCAATGCTTGAGGATGGACATTGCAGAGGGTCACAGCACACCCCATGAAGGCACTTGCAACAACACCACTTAGAGATATTTATGCACCCCCTTATAATATAGATGGGTGCACACATACACTGTCCCAGGCTACTTCTCAGCATGGCACAGAGTGGTCCAAGCCAGCAAAAATGCAACTTTGCACCAGGGGAATTATGGCTGCTTGTCAAGAAGGTGAAGGCACATTATGGTGTCTGCCGACCTCAAAACCTCTTTGTGATGAGGTTTATGCTGTAAACTAAATGCAACATACAGTACCATAATAAATAAGACACAGGGGACTTGAAGAAAGAGTGGCAGGACCTGTGGGGGAATGCCAGGAAGAAGCTGGTGACACACGCAGATGAAGGGCCAGGCACTCAGAGGCCGTTAACTGCTTTGGAGAGAGAGGTGCTCACTACTTGTGACCCTGTAACACTGTCTGGAGTTTGCTAATACGGTATCTTCAGTCAACATAGTACCCATGAGCCTGCATAGCACAACACATTTCTCTTGCCATATTCCTAAGCGACCCCACCCCTTAGCCCTGGACCCCCTCATGGCTAACATGCATGTGCATCTGTCAGGGGGCAGGACACCCTGGCATAACACCCTTGGCTGTCTGTGGCATTCGCCAGTGAGAACATGGTCGTGCAGCTCTGACATGCTGGTCTACCCCACAGTCACTGCTTTGTAACCTCTCCCCACCTTCCCTTTTATAGTTACCATGTGCAGACATAGCCATTGATCACTGAAATATTTGATGCAGTTTGTTTGGGCTGTTTCTCAAATGTGTCTTGTTCACTTTGTGTGATCTTAAGTTCTGACATCTGAATAGGCTCCTCATTGCACATCCAAACATTTGTCCTTCACGTTGATAGTCCAAGGCTTTATATGCATCCTATGCCAGGTGTCTATGGATCCTCCTTCCCTGTCTAGATGCACCTTCTCCTGGGGAAGGGGAATACAGTTTCCACATCTGCAACATTCTGTAGCTCAGCGTGCATGGACCACAACTGCCATGTCCATGTTACCATTCCTACTGTCAAGATGACATGGACTGCACTGTCTCTGCATGAGGGGTATCTCCAGATCTCATTGGCATGGCGCTTGCATGTCACTCACAATAACACGCACAGTTTGTCCCTGGTGGATCTCTGCCAGTGGCCCACAAGTGACAACAATCCTGTATATAATAGTCACTCACATGAATAGTTTTTTGTCAGACCAATATTTTCAAAGCTGCTATAACCAAGCTGCTCTTAATATTGTAATTAAACTGATTTTTTTTTTAAAAAGGTATCTGTATATCCTATGAAGTCTTTCCAAAAAATGCAGTTATCACAGTGATGCCAATCCTGACGATCACGTTTTGAATGGTTACATGTGGCTTGCTCAGTAAAATATGGATAGAAGAAGTCCCAGTTAACTAAGATAAGTGTGAATGTTAGGACGAATTATCATAGCCCTGATGCAGAAAAGAGTTGTAACTATTCGAAACGCGACTTCATGATTGGCTTCACTGTGATAATTGCATTTTTTGGAGAGACTTCATAGGTATATAGATTCCTTTTTTAAAATCAGTTTAATATCCCTTGCTTAGCATCGGAGCATGTTGGTGGCGTTCCAGGGCTGAGCGGAGGCAGAGCTGATCATAAACCAGTCAGCGGTGATATTGAGCCACTGCCCAATTTGCGATCTGCGGTGAAAGCCAGGCTCAGGAAACCCTGGCCTACCTTTCACTGTGTATCGCTAACCGAGCAGCGGCTCAATATTTCCATTGTCCGATTAGCGATCGGGCTCTGAGGCGACCCCAGATATTCAATGCCATTACCGAATATGACTCTGGCATTGAATATTCACATTTAACGTTCAGCGCTGGCAGCTAGCCGCTGGTGCTGAATATCGGGCCCTTTGTGTTTTAATACAAGCCTTAATATTGCCACATTTAGGGGCATGATTGCTAAGCTGGACTAACAGCAAGGGCTATTTGGAACTAGATCTCCTTGAATAACATGGGACCTGGTTAGAACTAGGCCATGAAACCATTAGCCCAGCTTAGTAAACATGCCCTTTAGACTACTGCAATGGTCTTTAAAAAGGGTTATCAAGGAAAAATTTCCATTGTTTGCAAGTAAGACAAAACACAGCAGCCACAGTGATCTTTGGAGCCCCACGGTGGTGCTCTGTTAAACCATTACTATGGCAGGTACACTGGTTATCAGTGACAGCATGGGTGTACTTCAGGATGATGACAATGACCTTTCAGGTGTTGCACCCAAAAAGAGTCCTAAGTATTTGGGTCAAAACTTGAATAGTACATTCCAGGAAGGATGTTAAGATCCAAACTGCAACTTTACGGGTACCATTAAAGAAAGAGATGAGGCATGCTGTCGTAATAGAGCTTTTCCTGTGGCCGTTCCACTGGGACGAAATGACTTGCCGTTAATGCTGTGTCAGGAAACGAATGATCAGATTTTGAAAAAATCTTAAAACCTTGCTGTTTGCTGATAATTCTGAAGGCCCAGAGAAATAATTAATATTTGATGCTGGATGAATGACGAAATGAGATTATGTGCCATAATTAATTTTTATTTTGGAAGAGGGATGTGATGGAGTACGTGTTTGTATTTAGATTTATTTTTGTCTCATCCTATTGTACTCTTCCATTGTTATCGTATGTGCTTTAATCTTATCTTGGACATTGCTTTGGGCAAGTCCTAAAAAACTCAGGAAAGTGATGTATAAAGGCATCTAAGTAAAATAAATAATCACACTTTGAATCTATTAGAGATAAATTCACTTGCACGTTCCTCTCATCAATGGCTGCAATTGATCCAGTTCAAGTTAAGTTCTGGTCAGGGTTTGTACAAGACCTTTGAGCTCCTTATGTGAGCCTTCAAAGCCCCCCCCCCCTCCCCCATCATCACAACACAACCCCTCCCACTACAATCCTGTAAAACACATTATCAGACATCATACTTTTAATTATTAAACTTTGCTTTGTAGTATGTGTGCCCACTCTTCCTGCAAGTAAAAGAATGTGCTGATGGCTTTGAGTCTGTGGGGCTTTCAGAATCTATTGCTTTGCTTTATTTATTTATTTTATTTAGACAGTTTTGTATACCGCCTTATCCTTCAATCAAAGCAGTCACAACACAATTGGGGGATACATTTAACACACGGGGATATGAGATGCATACACTAATACTTACAGGGAACATGGGCAATGGAGGGTTAAGTGGCTTGCCCAAGACCACAAGGAGCATCTGTGGGACTAGAAACCCCAGTCCTTCTGGCCCAAGGTTGCTGTCCTCTAGTGGGATTTGAACCCCCGACCTTCGGGCCTGAAGTACCTTGCCCCAACCACTAGGTTACTCCTCCCTCTATGACCGGTGCTGCTCTTTGCTACCCCAGGCAACCAACTAGTTTGCCTAATGGTTGTGCCAAGCCCTGTTCATGGTCAACCTGTTCAGCTGGTCATTTATTTATTTACATTCTCTTATATACCGCACTATTCTGCATCAGTGCGGTTTACATCGAACAAACTGAAATTACATTGAACAGGGCATTATAACTTGGAGATAACTATTTTACAGGGAACATGGGCTATGGAGGGTTAAGTGGCTTGCCCAAGACCACAAGGAGCACCTGTGGGACTAGAAACCCCAGTCCTTCCGGCCCAAGTTTGCTGTCCTCTGGTGGGATTTGAACCCCCGACCTTCCGGCCTGAAGTACCTTGCCCCAACCACTAGGCCACTCCTCCACTCCATATCATTGATCTTGTGCCGTGTCCTTGGGAGATGAGATGATAAAGTTATTTCTGATTTAACATTAGTCCCTTGGTTATGGCCTGATTATGTATGCATTGACTTCTGGAAAAAAATTGACAAAGGAATACGTTTAGAACTTCAGATATGTTATAAGAAATTGTTTCTCCCCTAGTTAATATTTTGATCTGTTTTTTTAATCAAATTTTTTGCTTTACCTACAATAAAGTACTTTCTTTATGGCTTAGTAGGCCTATTACTAGGAAATAATCAGTCTAGTTTTCAGATTCACTTAGAGCAGTGACGGCAAAGGTAGAATGCAGCAAATTGGAAAGGGTATGGTGCACTTCGGGCTCTGCAGAAGACAATGTGTGTTGGAGCTTAAGCTACAAGGACTGTAAAAGAGCTAGTGTTGGCCAGGAAGTCTTATTATTCAAAGACTATATTGGTCAATAGAGGCACTACAGAGCCTTTAAAATTGCAAATCATCTTCTGAAAGGAGCAAGGGTTACTCCCTCCTCTACTGATTTGTTTTCTGATTGTGATTGGAGGCACAGCCTAGCGCTTAGAGTGGCAGGTTCACAACCAGAACAGCCAGGGTCTAAATCCCACTGCTCCTTCTTATGGCCATGGCTCAGGTGCAAAATTAGATCGCAAGCCCTCGGGGGAAAGGAATTACCTAGCACACCTGAATGCAATTCGCCTTGAGCTACTATTGAGAAAGGTAAGAGCCAAATCCAGACTAAATAAAAACAACCTGCTGATTACTTTCAGCATAAAGTGGCATCCTTAAAAGGTTTCAGTAAAGATGCACATGGCTAATAACGCCTTTATCTTACATACCAGCAAGAAACTGCTATCCCCTTATTTAACTATGTGAGCAGATCCAACTCAAGGGTATCGTAGTCCACACCTCACCATCTGGGACATCCCAGGGTCCTGTGCCTATCCCCTTGTCCCCCGCCCCCCCCCCCCACCCCCTCATCTTACAGTGGCAGCGGAGGCTTGATTCCATTTTGACAGCTGCAGCAGCTCAAAATGGAGTTGGGCTGCTGCCGCCGCAAGATGAGAAGATGGATTCGGGATGCAATGGAGGCAGGGGGAGGGCAGCAGCCGAAGGGGGGAGGTGGCAGAAACTTGGCCGCCCCTGCCAAAGTCATTTAACTTTCATTTTTAACAGAAGTGCTCTATTCTTGGATTTTATTCTCTTGGCAATTAGGGATCCTCTGTGTTTATCCCAAAAATGTTTGACTTCTATCACTGTTTTTGTCTTCACTATCTAATTTGCAGAGCGATTGATTTCTTAGATATACTTACAAACCCACCCCCTTCCCATTTTTATCCACCCTGGGACTATACTCAATGGCAAAGTGCTGCAATTAAAGGACCCTCTGCCAACATTAACCAAGATTCTACAATAAAAGTCACATCAGGGCAAATAGCATCAATGAAATAAATAATGACCAGCACCTTATTTTTGACCAAACAGCTATTGAAATGCAGTTTAAGACCTTGGCACTTGAACTTCTCAACACTGCAATGATGCAATTGGTCAAGAGAAGTTAAAGTCTCTAGATCTTTTCCTTGAGACTCTGGAACATTTCCATGTTCACCTATCCCCACTTTTACCTCTGACCAACACACAATAGGAACCTCCCTTAAACAGGAGGGATACACACTGGACCATTTCTGACTTGAGGATGTCAGATCATCATTTCAAAATCTGGCCAAAATTCCAAAATCTGGCCACCAAATGTTCCAAGGGCATACTAAAGGGGCATGATTCTTAAATACAGGGACCCTACTTTGTGTCGTCTTAAATAAAGGCTGATCGTCACTCCTCAATAATTCAGCAAATGAATGGGAACATCGGATACCAGGAATAATCTTCTCAGAACGTCTCTGGTATTCACAGGCCCAGGGCAAATGAAGGCCCAAACCATAGCTCTAAAGCCATCTAGTTGGCTTAAAAGTGCGCCATCCCTACCTGCTGTTCTTATGTCTGCTCTCAGTCTGTGCATGCATAGTTTAAATGCCTGTTTACTACCCATGACACATATTTTTTCAAAGGTTTTTGTATGTGCAGTTCTACATATGTATTTTCCCCTTAGCCAAAAGAATTTAGCATGTGCCAGCTTTCTGCACATGAACAAGGACACAGATGGATGCCATCATCAGGTGTGTTATAATATTTTTATTATTATCATTTTTGAATTTTACAGCACATCATTTTATCCTTTGGCAAAGGTTATAATGTCATCTTGACCCGAGTGGAGCCAGATGACAGTGTTAACCCCTTAGGGGCAGCTCTATAATGAGGCAGAGTGAGGCAGGGGGTTGAATCTGCAACTGGGCCACTTACCGCTAGGTGCGCAGGGCCTCCCATGGGGGCGAGGGGGGACGGTGGCAGGGGTTGAATCTGCCACTGCTGATTGGCAGCAGCTTTTTCACTTTTTTTTTTTTTTTAGTTTAAAGGCGGAGTCAGGTGGCGAAGTTTTGGGGGCAGCAACAAATGCCCCCAAAACAGCCGCCTCACTCTGCCTTTAAACTAAAAAAAAAAAAAAAAAAAGTAAAAACCTGCTGCCATTCAGCAGCAGCAGATTCAACCTCTGCCACCAACCCCCTCGCCCCCACGGGAGGCCCTGGCGGTCGGCAGCCCTGGCTCTGCAGAGCTACAGGAAAGAAAGTTCTTTCCCGCGGCTCTGCAGAGCTGGGGCCGCTGACCGCCAGGCATGCAGGGCTTCCCGTGGGGGTGAAGGGGGGTGGCTAGGACCTGAAATGAGCAGAATGGGGGGGGGGGGACTAGCACTGGAAGTGGGCAGATTGGGAGGGGGACCGGAACTGGAAGGGCAAATTAGGGGGGCTGGCACTGGAAATGGGCAGATTTGGAGGGCTGGCACTAGAAATGAGCAGATTGGGGGGCTAGGACTGGTAATGGGCTGATTTTAGGGGGGCTAGCACTGGTAGGGAAAGCTAGGACTGGGAATGGGCTGATCGAGTAGGGACTGGTAATGGGATGATTAGGGGGAGAACGGGCTGAGGGGGGGACTAGCACTGGAAATGGTCGATCTGGGGGTGGCTAGGACTGGTAATGACCTTATTAGGGGAGGCTAGGACTGATAATGGGCTGATGGGGGGGTTAGAACTGGTAATGGACTGATGGGGGCCTAGCATTGGAAATGAGCTGATCGGGGGGGCTAGGACTGGAAATGGGCAGATTGGGACTGGGAATGGACTGATTGAGAGGTTGCTGGGACTGGTAATGGGCTGAGGGGGAACTAGCACTGAAAATGGGCCTATCCGGTGGGTGGGGGGTGGCTAGGACTGGTAATGACCTTATTAGGGGAGGCTAGGACTGATAATGGGCTGCTGGGGGGTGGTGTTAGAACTGGTAATGGACTGATGGGGGGCTAGCATTGGATATGGACTGATCAGGGGGGCTAGGACTGGAAATGGGCTGATGGCAGGGAGGGGAGAATAGAGCTGCTGGCCCTGGAAGAAAACTGAGGTCTAGGGCTACAAATGGGCTGATGTGAGGGGATGGGAGAATGGATCTGGAAGGGAGTGGATGCTGAGAGGGGCTGTGATAGGCGATGGCCTAGTATGTAGCAGAGCTAGGTCTGAAGCCCTCCTTCTCCTGGAGAACATGTTATTGCTGATTTTGGAAAATTGCAGAATGCTGTTATCTGTTAGAAAGAAATTCCGTTCTATTCTGGTTTGATAACATGTTCTGCTCTCCTGGAGATAAGAGAATTAAACCTTGGTACTGTTTATTGTTTAGGTAAGTCAGATGTCTCTTTCAATAGAATGCCGCGCCACTGTATCTTTGCTGATTGTGCACTGACCTCGTAATTAGGATGAAAATATAGCAGAGAAACTGAACAGTGTAAGAATATTTTGTCTAGCATTATGAAGATTGTTTAGTGTTTTGAGCCAAGGCTAGAGATACGTCTTAACCTTGCTTTGTTTGGCCTCGCTTTGTTTTGCTTTTGATGAGAATGCTTCTGATATGCCTTCCACTATCTTTGTGGCTAACTGACCTTGCAAGAATAGCGAAATATACTGTATACTTTAGTAAAAGTATTATGTTTAGTGTTATGTCTAGTTGCTGACCCGTAGCTAGTAAGACCCAAGCAGGGGGAGCGAGTCCTGGGCCCAGTCAGAGATGTCTATTGGATGAGAGTAAGTGGGCCACTGTGGCCAATGAGGAGTTTTGCCTGTATTAGACTGGAGAAGAAAAGTATATAAACTGTCATTTTTCTGAGCTCTGTGCTCAGACCATTTTGAATGCTACTGCAATCTGAGTCTGTGCACATTAAATTGGCTTGAATCTTTGCCTGACTCCGGGTATTATTTATTGCATTCTTATCAGCTACTACATATTTCTGGTGCATTGGCCGGGAATGTGCGAGTGGGGGATGGTATGCAAGTGAATATGCCCCGACATCTCACCTCACAGGTTTGGTCCGGCTGGAGCTGAGCCTGACTGACCGCAGGAGGGTCTCTGGCGCCCCTGGTCCTTTTGTATCGGAGGGGACTCCTCCTTGCCTCCGCAGGTTGCTGCTTCTGGCCGGCCAACACCTCGAACCCGAGGGGGGTCCAGAATTCAACCCAAGGAGGGATTGGTTGCGCAGCGCATTAGCTACCGGAACCGGTGAGTATTGATTTTTCTGGTTCTTAGTCAGATAGCTTTGGGAAAGTCTCGAGACACTTCTGGTACAGTAACAGGTAAAGGAAGTCTGATCAACTTCCACGGGCGATCCTAGTACCCCTGCAAGTAGTGCGCGGGGCGAAACCATCAGCCCTTTCGGTTTCAGTAATTCTGGTCTGTCAGTCAGCCCGGGAATTCGGAATTTGGAAAATGCTAGCATGTTTGTCTGTGTGAAGAATGCTTGTGAAAAGGAGGAAGCGTTGGGAGTTTGTCTTTGTTATCTGTTGAAACCACGAGTTTCCCTTCTAGTATAAGGGTAGGATTATATTCCGTTGGGTAATTTGTGACACTTTACCGCATATGTAATAGTAAAAGTATAGTTAAGCAGACTGCGAACCCCTAGAGTCACTGTAAAATCACGAAGCTGTCTCTCTCTCATTCAGCTGTCTTGCAGCGCAGAGTGAAACAGACAAGAGACGTGTTTGTGCAGAGGAATGTTTTACCCCTATGAAGGCATGTTTTCAACGTTCTGCTGCTGGGCTAATGGGTGCTTATTTTAGGGGAATTATACCTGTTTTTATTCAATATTTTGTAATAGTGATGTGTCTTCTGCTATGGTCATGTATTATATATCATTTAATAAGAATGTTTAGTCAGAATTGTGGATCTCGATAGTATTGTACTTAGCCTGGAAAGGGTTACATTCCTACTCGAATTCCTGTGCAGATCAAGTGAGCAGAAATCTTGTAGGGCTCAGGTTTCAATAGGAAAGGATGCTTGTATTTTCCCTTTGCCCTACGAAGACTACGAACTAGGAAGGAAAATGTGTATATGTATTTTAGATGTCCACCCGCTTTATGGAAAATGTATCCAGAATGAATGTCTTTTTGAATCTCTGCTTTCTAAAAACTGTAAAATTGAAAGTAATTTCTTTTGTAAAGCCAAGCTGATTACGGCTGGCAGTTAGTTTTTTTGCCAAGTACTTTTATTCCAGTTATACGTAACAGCTATGTAGTCTTCATGTTATGAACTATAGTTCTTTCTGTTAGGATTTGTTATTATAACATGTTGCAAAAGTGTAGTTTTCTATTGTAAGGACTCTATCTAGATTGTTCCTCTGTCTGTTGACAAGCACATGTGGGGGCTACAGTCCATCGCTGACACTGCAGGCAGGGATTCATTTTACCAGTTCAGAGTCACCCACAGTCAGCGCCCGAGAACATGAAGTGGAATCCAAATAGTGCAGGTAGCCCTCACTATATGCCCCATGAAATCCAGCAGCCCAGGAGAATTTGCGTCTGGTAAATGCAGTTTTTGTCAAGTCAGTCCCAGGGAGATATAAAACAGAACTTGCAGAAACGGGATGGATTTGCGGGCATGAATACAGCACGATTAAGTTGTTTAGAATGTCTGTGAATTGTGGAGATAATGTGACAGAGAAAGTGAATGTAAGATGGAGAAGAGAGCAGTTCTTCTTGCTGATACTTTAGTTGAATGATGTGGAGGAAGTTTTCCTAATCGAAGGAGCTGGATTGATAGTGCTGACTGTTCCCCGAGAAGAAGAGTAGCGGTTCTATAGTGCATCTCCAATCAGGCCAGCAAGTTCCTGTATACTTACCAGCATTGCAGCCCCACCTGGAGTATGGGCAGAGAATAATCCATCTGGCCTAGCAAAGAATATAGCTCCTGTACTTGTTACCCTTAAGCCAGGAGCAGAACCAGTGCATGTGCGTCAGTATCCCCTCCCGAGACCAGCAATTGAAGGCATTCACCGCCATTTGAAGAAATTATTGCAGTATGGACTTCTCAGAGAATGCCAGTCACCCTGGAACACCTCCCTTCTCCCAATCAAGAAGCCTGGGACAGGTGACTACCGCCCAGTGCAGGATCTACGTCGAGTGAACAGTGCAGTTGAAACCATACATCCAGTAGTACCAAATCCTTACACCCTCCTAGGACTGATTCCAGCAGAAGCCACTCACTTTACTGTTTTGGACTTAAAAGATGCTTTTTTTCTGTATACGCCTGACAGAGGCCAGTCAGTTTTTGTTTGCATTTGAATGGGAAAACCCTACCACAGGACGGCGAGGGCAACTTACTTGGACTCGATTACCACAAGGATTTTTGGTGGGCTCCTTATGTGAGTTTTGGAAGTTGGTGCTGATATGGTATGGTATGGTATGGTAGATTTGCTCTATAGATACTCAGTGACTTTGTTGTTGGGTTTTGTAATAGTTCACAATATGCCTGGTACTGGAGAATGTTTGTTGTTAATGAGACGATCAGAATCAGATTTTTTTTTTAAGATATTGAGTTCTGTGGGTGAATGTCCTGGTTCTGCTCTGCACCCACTGTTGAAGGGGGTTCTGTGGATGCAAAATATATGTTGAAAAAGCAATAACCACAACACAGTTTATAATAACAAAATAAAAATGAGTTATAATTTAGTTTTATAAACTGTGCTGTGGTTCTCGCTCTCTTTTAGTTCCTTGGTCTGCAAACATCTTGCATTTCCTCCATATAATCCAATCAGCTTTTTGGTTTGGTTTAGTCCCTGATTTGAAAAAGCTCTGCCCCCTCTATGGGGGGGGGGGGGGAGGACGCCATCTCATCCTTCGCCTCAGGCAGCAGATTGCCTTGAGCCGTCCCTGCCCTTAGTATTGCCAGGTTCTCAGTGTCGGCCAACAAGCCAAGAAGGAACCCTCCTCAGCTCATGACTTGGACCTTCCATTTAATCTTAAGTCAGTAGGTATGTTCCAGTTATCGTCAGATACCAGCAGTGGTGATATATAGAAGTAGCAAATGTAGCAGTGGCTATGTAGCAAGCTAAGCAATTCCAGGCTTCCACCAACTCCTGGTTTTCTCATTGCATGCATAAAGTTCTGAAATGTCAAAGGAAAGTCTGATAGGATTATATCAGTTTGATCAACTTGACCTGGGTGAGATGACAACTCTAACCTCAGTTCAGGCTTGAGGTGAAGAGCAGGAGTGATACTCTTAAGGTCACAAATGTGGGAAATGGTAGTGCTGCTGATGAGAATCTGGTAGCACCTTTAGGGTGAGGATTTGAAATAGGTCTTTCATTTCATCCCAGGCCAACTGAACAAGTTGCTTCTGACCTGATTTTGTCTCATTGCATGCTTGAATTTGTAGTTCTGATTCTTGCATTGATTTCCCTAAGAAAGTTAATGCAAGAAACCAGGACTTGATCAACCTGTTGACTTGGGTGACATGGCAACCCTAGACAAAGTGATGCTGTGGTTCTGCAAGAGAGAGAAGGGTTGAGGAGGTAAATAAGAAGGAGAAATATGGTGAAGAAAGGTAGAGATAAAGGGCTGGAATTGAGAAAAAAACTTTTGGGATGAGAAGGCTGGAATGGGCAGAGAGAGGGACAGTGTTTGGGAGATAGATACGAGGAAGAAAGCAACAGGATTAATGATGGGAGGTAGAGAAGAGGGAATATTATTGAACAAGAAGTAGAGATGAGTCAAGAATTTCTAGCAAAAGGGAGAAGAGAGAGGTGGTAAGAGAAGGTAATATTGGATAAATGGAGGGGTAAGGAGAGATGTAAAATGGAAAGAATAACAAAAGAAGTCTGGAGAAGACAGAGAAGATGAAAGCAGAGGAGAGACAGAACAGTATGGGGAAATATATGGACAGTGAAGGCAGAAAAAAATATTCTTAGCTAGATATTAATTTGTGACTTTGTTTATACTTTTAAATGGTTTAAAAGTGCATATAGTAATCAACAAGTACCACTGTTCTACGTTTTATTGACTATTATTTCTGCTGCTCCTTTCTGTGGTAGATCATAACCTATAAGGCAAGCAACACAGCAGTGACAACTGTGGACTGTTTACCTCTTATGACTTCCCTTTTGATTTTCATTGAGCACTCTCCATCTACTTATTCTGGAGTTCATCCTAGTCTGTTTTGATCCTTTACACCCCCCCCCCCCTGAAAATAATTTCACCAGACTAAACTTCTCAACTCACTGAACTCGTCAAACTCTTTAGCTGATGCCATTCCCTCCTCCCTTCTAAAAGACTTTTGGAACCATTTTGCTCCAACTGTTCTTGAACTTATTAAAGACAGCTTAGCAAATGGAGACGTTCCAATGTCCTGGAAGCACTCCATAGTGCGCCCATTACTTAATCAGCAGAATATCGGCTTCTCCCTTCCAGCTAACTACCATCCTATCTTTAATTTACCTTTCCTTGCCAAACTTCTTGGAAAAGCCACATATGAACAAGTTTCACGTTTTGGGAATCGAACAACTCTTTCCACCCCAGGCAATCAGGCTTTCGCCCACAACGTAGCACTGAAACCACACTTTTAGGAGCTTTAAATGAAACTGCTACCCATCTTGACAATATCTGTGATGTTTTGCTCATTAAGTTAAATTGCAGCTCAGCTTTTGATATCACTGACTGCTCAAATTTGCATGACTGACTTCAGGATTCAGGTATCACATCCATTGCTCTAAATTGGTTCTGCTCCTACCTATCATCCCATTCATTTCAGATCTCTATTAATGACCACTTTTCAACCTCGTTTCACCAATTTTTGGGGTGCCGCAAGGCTCCATCCCTGCTCTACCCTCTTTAACCTCTTTATCTCTCCCTTAGCACTCTTCATTCAAGATCTCAACGTAAGTTCCTATTTTTACATGAATGATATTCAGCTAATCATAACTCATGACTCCTGGGACTCTATGCACAATCTGAAATTGATTCCAAGTTACACTCCATAGCGACCTAGCTTCAGTCCCATAAAATGGTTCTTAACCAAAACAAAACCAAAGCTCTTTGGCTAACACATGATGGTAAGCCACCTCCTTACCTTCCACATGTCTCAAACTCGCCCATCTCTCTTAAATGTCAAATTCGCTCTCTTGGAGTTCTGTTCAATAACCACCTCAGTTTCAGCTCCCATATTGCTAAAACCATCCAAAGTTGCTTTTTTTGCACTTAGAAGAATTAAATCCATGAAACCTTTATCAACTCCAAGCTCCTCAAAATTCTGTTCCACTGTCTAATAATGAGCAGACTTGACTACTGCAACGCTCTGCTGGTAGGTACTTCCCAAGCTTAGTTACGACGCTTTCAAGTAATTCCAAATACATCTGTTAAACTCATTTATAACACCAAGTGCTATGATCATTGCATCCCCTTAATGCATGAACAACATTGGCTCCTGGTCGTGTTTCACATCAAGTTCAAACTGTTTGTTGATGCATCGTGCTTATTACATTGGTTTACCATCTTATCTTCACTCTGTTCTCATTCCTTATTGCCTGACATGGACTCTATGCTCCTGTAATACAAGTCTCTTAACAGTACCTAGTAAGTGCACTCTCCACCTAGAAACCGATCATTCAGTCACCTTTTCTTTTCAGGCCCCTCACCTTTGGAACCACCTGCTATAGAGCTCCAGACTGAATCCTCTTACAAGAAATTTAATAATGGGCTGAAAATGTGGTGTTTCACACAGGCCTTCCATTAATCGCTTGTTATTTCCTTATAGGTCTACCTCTTTTCTCACCCTTCCTCTTGTTTGCCTGTTGCCATTGTCTCTTTCTTGAAAATTGTTGCGCTAATACACCCCCTTCCCCTTTGTCTCCCGAATTTTTTCTTGTCCTCTGATTATGTGACTTTTTTGTTGATTTTTAGTTATTGTCCTCCGTTAATACTTACAGCTTTGTAAATGCTATGATGTGCCTACCATTTAGCGGTATATCACATTTTTACAAATAAATACTAAATAAATAAATTGAAGGACTCGGTATGTGAATGTGGATGAGGGACTGGACTTGGAACTTCAGTGGGCCAATTGCAAAACTGTGTTATGTGGCCCATGCAAGTCTGTGATAGTCACAGGATGCCAGTGTTCTCATTACTTAGTCCATCAGTGGGAGCAGCCAAAAAAAGGATACTAGAGTGTATGAAAAAGGGAAAGAAAGGGAGTGGGAAGAGTGTGGAGGTGAATAAATTCTGGTCTTCTGTTTTGTAGTCTGTGGAAGAGAGAGGACTTCCCCCTTCGTCCTAAACAGAGGATGTCCTGAGAAAGGGGAGAATCCGAAGAGCACAGGCTTTCTCCAAGGAGGCAGCTGCCATTGGTGCTAGAAGCTTTCCAGACATTGCACAGTGTCTTGCAGGTGGGTAAATCTGAAGGGCCAGGGGGTTTACCTCTGAACAGAGCCCTCCTCAGCACTTAACTATATCTGTTTATTGCCTCCCCCTCCTCCCGCAGTCATTCCCCTCCCTGTCCCTTCTGTCCTGCAGCAATAACTATATCTCTTTTTACTGACGGTATTTTCTCATGGTTGCGTCTCACTTCCAGCAGCCATTCCTCTATGTTTGAAACTTTCAAAAGTCAAATACATATAAATCCCAAATCTGCAGTAAAGAAATATATTTATTTCTATTAAATTTAGTCTTAAAATTCAGTCATAAAAATCCAAAAATAACCAAAATGCTCAGTTTAACAATTATCAAATAATTAAAAAAAATATTGTAACGACCTCCCCCTCCCCCCGGTCATGCATAAAATCCTTACAAATTTAGGAATAAAACAGATGGAAGCACCTTCCCCATGCTCTCACTTTTTCTTTTTCTTTTTTTTATTTATGAAATTGAAACATATTTCACAAGTATCCACTTGTTCATAGTAAGAAGAGTGCAAAATACAATTACCATCTTGTCAGTAACAAAAGCCAAAAAATAAAAAAATAAAAAAACAGCAAAAAAACAAATAGCACTGTCTCATTAGACCACAATAGAAATTATGGGGGGCAAAGAATAAAAGATAGGGATTCCAAAAAGAAAACAAGTAACAAATGGATTAGGCACTAATGCTCTGGACAATATAACTATCAATGTATCTGCCACCCCAAACATCACCCACCAACAAGTCCCAAGATCACTGCAAGGACAACTTCTTGAGATCCAGAAAAGCACAAAGTTGCTCTGGAGAGAAAAAAACATACCTAATATTCAAATAGGAAACTAAACATTTGCAAGGATATCTCAAGCAAAAAGTCACTCCCAAAGATAATGTCTTCTATCTCATGGACAGAAACAAGCGTCTCCTCTCCTGAGTGGGACGGCCAGCATCCAGATAGATCCTAATTGTTTGACCCAAAAACGGTATATCCATCTTCTTAAAATAAAGAGATAGTATTCTGGACAAATCTGACTCAAAGACAAAGTTTATCAACAATGTCGCTCTTTCCTTAGTTTCAACTGCCGATGTTTCAAAAATATTACTCAAATTCTGAAGATCAATAGATTCCTTAAGTGTAGTTTGTTGCAGTTTTCCCCAGTGACAAGAAATATATCTTATTCACAGGCTGAAAGACACTTTCTGGTATCTGTAAAACTTCCTGCAAATATTTTTTAAACATTTCTAATGGTGCGCATTTACAACTTTGAGAAAGTTTTTGAGCCTCAAATTTAAACAACGCAACTTATTTTCAAATTGTTCTAATTTCTGATGTATTATAAACTTATCCTTTGCCAACTGGTCAATCACATCCTTAGAGTCTTTAACTTCTTTCCCCATTAAGGGTAATTTCATCTGAGTCTCATTAGCCAGTATATCCTTCTGAGAGGAAACCTGCCCTACTGTTTGAACCAAGGCAGAAATACTCTGAGAGCACTTAGCTACAGTCCCATCCAGTTTTACCAACATTGCCCAAATTGAATGCAAAGACACCTCAGATGGAACTTCCGTCATGGCAAGAACAGGGAGAACTTCTAGCTCGCTTTTTCCCTCCAGGATTGAGGCAGATTGTAAAGTTCCCACAGCAAAGCCCACCTCTACGGATTCCAAAGTATTCCGTGCTGCTCCTTCAAGATCAGAAGGCAGCAGTGTAGAACAAGAGGTGGGGTTCCTTGCAATTGTACCTATTTCATCTCCATTGAAACCAGACATCAAGCTGGCAAAAATGTGGCTCAAGTTAAACTGATCCGAGACCTGCGTAGAACCACTCAGATGCAGCTGGGACAACAAAGATGGCACTTGCCTGAATACAGGCGTCTCCCCATTAGAAGCCCATGGAGCTGAGCATTCCTTCACTGCTTTCGCATTTCCAGAAGCTTTCAGGAGGTGAGCCTCTATTTTCTGCTGTCTTGCGACAGGGGTAGCAGCCTTGGCTGATTTGGCTTGGCCCTTCCTTTGGCACTTAGGAGCCATAGGAAACAGGAAAACAGGTAAAGCAAGCGGAACAGCCATCATCTTGACTCCATCCCCAATAACTTGTCTTCAGAGCCATGCTCTCAATCCTGCCAAAGAAGTCTCATGCTAAGATAAATAGGCTTTGAATTATTGTGTAAGTGAAACACAGAAGCATAGAAACATGACAGCAGAAAAAGATAACATGGCCTTTCTAGTCTGCCCTTCCATATCAACTACTGTAGTCCCTTTTTTTCCTTTAGAGATCTTCTGTGTTTGGCCCATGCTTTCTTGAATTCAGATACTGTCCTCGTCTCTACTACCACCACTGGGAGACTATTCCACGAATCTACCACTCTTTTCATTAAGAAATATTTCCACATATTACTCCTGAGTCTATCTCCTTTCACCCTCATCCTATGTCCCCTCATTGCAGAGCTTATTTTCAATCAAGAGTCTTTCCTCTTGTGTATTTATGCCATGGAGGTATTTAAGCATCTCTATCATATCTCCTCTATCCCACCTATCCTCTAACGTTTGCATATTAAGTCTGACCCCATACGGTTTATAATGAAGACCACTAACCATTTTAGTAGCCACCATCTGCGCCAACTCCATCCTGTTTATATCCTTTTGAAGGTGTGGTCTCTAGAATTGCACGCAATACTCCAAATCAGGTCGCACCAGAGACTTATACAGAGGCAATTTCACCTCCTTTTATCTGCAGGCCATTCTATTTAATGTATTTATTTAACATTTCTTATATATCGCCTTTCATGATATCAAGGCGGTTTACATTGAAGAGGGCATTATAACTTGGAGATAACTATTTTACAGGGAACATGGGCAACGGAGGGTTAAGTGGATTGCCCAAGACCACAAGGAGCACCCGTGGGACTAGAAACCCCAGTCCTTCCGGCCAATGTTCCCTCTAATTTTCTGTAGGCTGTGTGCGCATAAAATATCAGCTGTGCAGCTTTTGAAGAAAGGTTAAATTTTTGTGCACCACATAACGACACTCAGAGTTATATACTTTAAAATTTGACTACACGTCAGAATACAGTATGTACACCACATTGACTGCACTAGAAAATAATTGTAGAACTTGTGAAAACTGTAAATACACAACAACTTTTAAATTTTAAGACATCTGTGTTGTTTTCTATCAGAATCAGAACCATAATTTTTGTGCGCTCTGTTGTAAAGTATGTGCGCTCGCTCGGCGAGGTGTGTGCGCGCGCACACGCGCACAGCTTAGAGGGAACAGTGCTTCCGGCCCAAGGTTGCTGTCCTCTAGTGAGATTTGAACCCCCAACCTTCCAGCCTGAGGTACCTTGCCCCAACCACTAGGCTACTCCTTCACTCCCTATGCACCCAAGCATATTTCTGGCTTTCACAATCTCTGTTTCTACCTGTTTAACATCATCTGAAACAATCACGCCCAGGTCCCACTCTTCTTTAATGGACAAAAGTACTTCGCCCCCTACACTGTACCACTCCCTTGGATTTTTGCTGCCCAAATGAATAACTCTAAATCTCAGCTGCCAAATTCTTGACCATTCTTCAAGAATAGCTAGATCCCTCCTCATGTTATCTACACCTTCCTGGGTGTCTATTCTTTTGCAGATTTTGGTATCATCCACAAACAGGCAAGCCTTACCTGACAGACCTTCCACAATATCACTAACAAAGATGTTAAAAAGAATCAGACCAAGGAAGATCCCTGCGGCACACCACTGGTAACTTCCTTCTCCTCAGAGTGAGCTGCATTTACCTGTACATTTTGTCGCCTCCCACTCAACCAATTTCTAACCCAGTCAGTCACTTTAGGGTCCATCCCTACGGTACTCAATTTATTTATAAGTTGCCTGTGCAGGATGGTGTCAAAGGTTTTACTGAAATCTAAATACACCACATCTAGGACTCTCCCTTAGTCCACTTCTCTGGTCACCCAGTCAAAGAAATCAGTCATATATCTGACAAGACATGCCTCTGGTAAGCCCATGCTGTCTCGGATCCTGCAATCCACTGGACTCCCAAAACCTCATTATCTTCAGTTTTTAGCAGTGTTTCCATTAATTTACTCAACACAAAGGTCAGACTAACCGTCTTGTAGTTCTCAACCTCATCCTTACTTCCATTTTTGTGTAAGGGGTCCACATGTGCACTTCTCTAGTCCTGTGACACTACTCCTGACTCCAAAGAGGCATTGAAAAGATCAGTCAGTGGAGCTGCTAGAACGTCACCATGGTCTTTCAATATTCTCTGATGTATCCCATCCAGCCCCATCGCTTTGTCTACTTTTAGTTTAGCCAGTTCTTCATGAAAAGTCTTCTGAAAATCATTCAAGATCCCCATCACTTCTGTTCCTTTTTGTGGGTGTTTTTTGATGTCCTGCTCCTGGCCCTTCATCTGTGAACCCAGAGCAAAAATATTTGTTAAGCAATTTGGTTTTATCCTCATCAGCATCTACATATTCCTCCCTCTCCCTCTTGAGTCTGTCAATATCACTTTTGCATTTCCTCCTCTTGCTAACATATCTGAAATATGTCTTGTCCCCTCATTTTATTGCACTGGCTATGACTTCTTCTTTTTGTATCTTTGCTTTCCTGACTACTTTCCTAGCTTCTCTAAGTTTTTCCAAATATTGATGCTTGTCTTCCTCTTTCTGTGATCTTTTATTTTATGAAGGCTACCCTCTTTTCTTCACTTTTTCAACTACTTCTTTTGAGAACCATTGTGGCCTCCTTTTCCTTTTACATTTTGTTACCTTTCTAACAAAAAGGTTTTTTGACCTTAAAATTTCCCCTTTCGGTTTTGCCCATTGCTCTCCTACATCCCTCAGCTGTTTCCATCCCGCTAATGATCCTTTAAGGTAGTTTTCCTAAAGTCTAAGACCCTCACTTTTGAATGGACTTTATCAGCCCTAGTCCTAATACTGAACTACATCATCTGTTGATCACTGGATGTGAGATGATCTCCCATTATGACATCTGAAACACTTTCTCCATTGGTAAGCACCAAGTCCGTTATGGCCCCTTCACATGTGGGTTCTGTTACCAGTTGCCGGATTAGTTCTCCCTGTAGAAAATCTAGGATCTCCTTACTTCTAGATGAACTGCAGTAGGGATGTGTTCCAATCAACATCTGGCATATTGAAATCACTTATCAGTAGCACTTCTCCTACATATATCTTCTATTAAATCTCCATCCACTTCTTCTCCCTGTGAAGGAGATCTGTATATCACACCGATGTAAATGAATTTCCCGTTCCCTTTTTGTAGTTTAATCCACAGTGCATCCTCGCTCCCTTTTAAGTTCTGTAATTCTCTAGCTTTAATATTAATTACATATAGTGTCCTCTCCTCCTTCCTACCCTGTCCTTCCTGAATAAAGTATAGCCCAGTATAATTATATCCCAGTCACAGTTCATGACTCATGTTTTTGTAACCGCCTCAAAACCACCTCAAAATCCAAGTCAGCCTCTTCCATTAAAGCCTCAACATCTGGGATCTTATTTCCCATACTAGGGGCATTTATGCACACTGCTTTCCAGATGTTGCCCCCTTTACCCTTTTCTACAGAGGTGTTTAATATTTTACTTACCTAAGGGCTTTCACTTACCTGGGGGCTTTCTTCACCCATCCTCAATGAATCTAGTTTTAAAGTCCTCTTTAGTAAGTTAGCCAGGCTGCTGCGGAAGACACTTGAGCTGTCCTGGATAGGTGGAAGCCCTCTCTGCCCTGCAGCCCTTGGAAAACCATCCCACGGTCCAGGGAACCCAAACACTGTCAATATAACGACACCATCCATGCAGCCACATATTCATTTCCAGGATGCGTGTTTCTCTGCCTCGGCCTTTACCCTCAATAGGAAGGATTGAAGAGAACACCACCTGGGCACCTATCTGCTTCACCCTCTGTCCCAGAGCCATGAAGTCACTTTTGTTATGCTTGGGGGGGGGGGGATACCTAGCAAGTATCACTTGTGCTGATATGGATGAGCAACATTGGATAATAGTCAGTAGTCTTGATGAGTCTAGGCAAACTCTCCAGATTTTGGCACCTGGCAGACAGCACACCTCTCTGGAAATCAAGTCTGGTTGGCAGACGGACACCTCAGTACCCCTCAGAAGAGAGTCACCAACCACCATTACCCTTTGCTTCCTTGTCACTCTGCAACTATGGGGGGGCTTGAGCTCTGGTTCTTCCCTTTCCTGGGATGCTTTCACCTCCTCCACTTCCAGGGCTGCATACTGGTTCTTCAATTCAAGGGCTGAAGGAGTTGAATTGTAGATCCCTGTAGGCTCTGGTGACTTGTGTCCAAACTCTCTTCATTCTGCAGCATCCCATTTTCTCCTCTTTTGGAGGGTTTGGATGCAGGGGCGGCTCAAGGCAATCCGCTGTCTGAGTTGGTGCTCCAAGCTGATTAGATTATATGGCAGAAATGATAGATGCTTGCACACCAAGGAACTAAAAGAAAGAGCAAAAGCCACAGCACAGTTTATAAAACTAAATAATAACTCATTTTTAGTTTGTTGTTATAAACTGTGTTATGGTTCTTGCTTTTTCTTTTTGAACATATATTTTGCAACCATAGAACCCCCTTCCTCAACAGTGGGTGCAGAGCAGAACTAGGACATTCACTCACAGAACTCAATATCTTTAAAAAAAAATTTGATTCCGATCATCTCACTAATAACAACAACAAACATTCTCCAGTACCAGACATATTGTCAATTAATACAAAACCCTACAACAAAGTCAGTGAATATCGATAGAGCAAATCCACCATACCATACCATTTTAGGAGCCCATCCAAAAAAAGCATCACTGTAAATACTACAGTGGGCCATGGAACATCTACACCTATTTGAAAAGTTGAATAATTCAGATTGCTACAGTACAGAGCCCTACATACACACTCCATGTTAAAAGAACACCTAATCTTAATTACACACTCAAAACACAGACACTCACCAATCATAGAATAAGTGACCATAATCTAAAATAAATATATGTAGATAAGAATTAAACTGCAACCCGAAGAAGCCAGATTCTGCATACAGTACAATACCAGAGAAATAGAAAGAGATGAATTTCCATGTACTGTATAAAATATAAAGATAACACCAAGTGGGATGGGAGCAGCTGGAGGATGTAGAAAAACAGTGGGCAAAACTGAAAGGAGATATTTTAAGGGCAACCAACCTTTTTGTTAAAATGGTAAATAAAGGTAAAAGGAAAAGGAGACTGCTATGGCTTTCGAAAGAAGTTGCTGAAAAAGTGAAGAAAAAGAGGGAGGCCTTCATGAAATACAAGAGATCACAGAGAGAAGAAGACAGGCATCTATATTTGGAAAAACTTAGAGAAGCTAGCAAAGTAGTCAGGAAGGCAAAGATTCAAAAGGAGGAGGAAACAGCCAATGCAATAAAATGGGGGGATAAGACATTTTTCAGATATGTTAGTGAGAAGAGGAAGGGCAAAAGTGGTATTGTCGATGGCGTTTTGAAGTGGTGTGCTGAGTGGCACGGCGTTTTACATGGGAAAGAAGCGTAAGTCCAGAGGGGCCAAACAGCCTTCAATGGCACCTCTGGTTTCTACGCCATTATCTTTGTCTGTAACAGGTCCAATGGATGCTTTTCTTTTGCCTGTGTCCCGGCAGTCGTTTGCGGCAGGGGAGAGTGGCTCGGCTGAGCGGCGGTTGGAGGTGAAGTCCTCGCTGTCTGCGTCGGGAGGTGATCTTTCCTCCCCGGCTCAATCTGGGTCTCTAAGGTTCCTCGGCAAGACACTGGCGCTCCAAGCAGCCCGGAAGAGGGCGCTGAACTGGTGGATGTCATCGGAAGGCAGAGTGTGGCCGGTGTTTGTGGCCAGGACTGCCTGGCTCCCCCGAATTCGTGATTGGGTGAGGAGTCCGGTGTTAGATTGGCAGAAGGAAGTACGGGCTTTGTGCCTCGTCAGTCAGTTCCAGCCTCAGTAACGGGCGTGTTGCAGATCTCAGCAGCTGAGAAGTCTGTTCCTGTGGTGGCGCTGGGATTCCAGAAGTGGTAACGCTGAAGAGTATTTGGACTGCGATTATGCAACTTCGAGAGGAGTTGGTCCCGAGGATTAACAGTTTAGCGATTCAGTTTTCCACTAATACTGATAGTATCCGGGAAAATGTTGAAAAAATCTCTTTGCTTCAGTCTGAGATTTTGAATCTTCGGATAAACAATGTGGCTGTTGAGAAGTTTACGGAGTGTCTTAGGAAGAGCGTAGTGCCAATGCAACTTAAGTTGGAGATGTTGGAGAATACAATTCGAGCTGTGAACATTCGTTTGATCAATTTTCCCAGAGTAGCGTTGGTTTCCTCCAGGGATATGTTCCGTTCTTATTTAACTGAGAATTTAGGTATCCTCCCTGAATCCCATCCCCCTATTGTTAAAATGTATTATCTCCCAATTGGGAAAAAGATAGAGGGAGTTGGGGTGGTTCCTGGAGTGGCTAATGTTGATGTTTTAAATGTAACTGAAATGTTGGAATCTTCTCAGGAGCAACAGGTAGTGCCATCTACTTTATTGATTACCCTAGCTTTGTTATCGGATAAAGAATGGCTTATGAAGCTGTTCTTTAGAAAACGCCATATGTTGTTTAAAGGTCTAAAGGTTTCTATGTTCCCAGATTTATCAAGGGAGACCCAGAAGAGGCGGCGGGATTTCCTGCTGCTAAGACCTGGGGTTCAGCAGTTGGGTGGGCTCTTCTTTTTGAAATTCCCGTGTAAATGTCTGATAAAGTATCAGTCACATTCCTATATATTTTACGAACCTTCCCAATTGCTGGAGTTCATTAATGCCCACCATTCTGGGGTTGGAACGGATCTTGTTTCTGCTTAGGATGAGCATGGTTAGATATCGACTGTATGAGCGCACCCTTTTTCCTTCAGATTTTGACTGTTTTTTATTTTTTTCTCCTCTCTAAGTATCCCCCTATATGTTGGGTTAGAGTGAGCTGGGAATGTTTGTAACAGTTTCTTTTGTATTCTTTGATAGGGACTTAAGTTGCCCCTTGTTGTATTTCCTTGTTTCCAGCTCAATTTCTCTTTCAAGATGTATTTCTTGATATTTTCTGTATAAACTTATAAATATAAAATAAAAAAAAGTGGTATTGTCAGACTCAAGGGTGCAGGGGAGGAATATGTAGAAGCTGATAAGGATAAAGCAGAATTGCTTAACAAATATTTCTGTTCTGTGTTCACAGATGAAGAACCAGGAGCAGGACCTCAGAAAACACCCACAAACAGGAACAGAAGCGAGGGACATCTTGAACAATTGTCAGAAGACTGTGTTTGTGAGAAACTAGCTCAATTTAAAGTAGACAAAGCGATGGGATCGGATAGGATACACCCTAGAATACTGAGGGAACCTGGGGATGTTCTAGCAGCTCCACTGACTGACCTTTTCAATGCCTCGATGGAGTCGGGAGTGGTGCCAAAGGACTGGAGAGAGGCTCATGTGGTGCCTTTACACAAAAGCGGAAGTAAGGATGTGGTTGAAAACTACAGGCCGGTTAGTTTAACTTCGGTGGTGAGTAAATTATTGGAAACGCTGCTGAAAGAGAAAATAGTGAGGTTTCTGGGGTCCAGCAGATTCCTCACTGGCGATTTATAAACAAACTGAGCACCCTAGGGATGGATGCTAACGTTACTGCTTGGGTTAGAAATTGGTTGGGTGGGAGGTGACAAAGAGTACAGGTAAATGGAGCTCTCTCTGAGGAGAAGAATGTTACCAGTGGTGTGCCCCAGGGTTCTGTCCTTGGTCCGATTCTTTTTAACATCTTTGTTAGTAATATAGCAGAAGGGCTGTTGGGTAAGGTTTGCCTCTTTGCGGATGATACCAAAATCTGCAATAGAGTAGACACCCAGGAAGGTGTAGATAACATGAGGAGGGATCTAGCTAAGCTTGAAGAATGGTCTAGAATTTGGCAGCTGGGATTTAATGTTAAAAAATGTAAGATCATGCATTTGGGCTGCAGCAATCCAAGGGAGCAATATAGTATAGGGGGTGAAGCACTTTTGTCCACTAAAGAAGAGCGGGACCTAGGTGTGGTTGTGTCTGATGATCTTAAAGTAACTAAACAGATAGACAGAAAAGGTGATGGCAAAAGCTAGAAGGATGCTTGGGTGCATACGGAGAGGAATGGTTAGCAGAAAAAAGGAGGTGATAGTGCCTCTATATGTCTTTGGTGCGACCTCATTTGGAGTATAGTGTGCAATTTTGGAGACCGCATCTTCAGAAGGATGTGAACAGGATGGAGTCGGTGCAGAAGGTGGCTACTAAAATGATTAGTGGTCTTCATTATAAAGCATATGAGAACAGACTTAGGGATCTTTATATGCACACCTTAGAGGAAAGGCGGGAGAGGTGATATGATTGAGTTGTTTAAATACCTCCATGGCATAAATGTTCAGGGAAAGAGCCTCTTTCAACTGAAAGCAAGTTCTGCTACGAGGGGACATGGGATGAGGGTGAAGGGAGATAGATTCAGGAGTGAGATGCGGAAATATTTCTTTACGGAAAGAGTAGTGGATCCGTGGAATAGTCTCCCAGTGGAGGTGGTAGAGATGAGGACAGTAACTGAATTCAAAAAAGCATGGGACAAACAGAAGATCTCTAAAGGTAAAAAGGGGACTGTTGTATTTGTTGATATGGAAGAACAGACTAGATAGGCCAGGTGGGCTTTTTCTGTTGTCATATTTCTATGTTTCTAAGTCTGATCATTAAATTGGAAATAAAATTCTCTTCTAACTTTGTTGTCTGACCATTTTATTCTCTGATCATGTAGGTCCCAATCTGAGGTTTCTGCTTTCCTCTCTCAGTGCACCCTTCTGTCTACTTTACCCCAGGGATGGCATGAGGGTGATGCAGGGCCATGTGCAGACTCACTGCAGCATCATCTGCATAAATTCAGTATACTTTATTTTAAAATATATATGCCATAATAAGCGGGAGGCAAGATGGCGCCGGTTAACTGATCCGGGAAGGCAGCGGTCTGCGTTTGCCGGAGAGGAACCTGGCCGGTATTACCTGCGGCCCCGGAGTTATGGGGCGTAGGAAGAGGAAGCAGGCGAGTTCCCCTGCTGTTCCGCAGCCTGCTTTGTCCTCGGTTCAGCGGACTCTCGAGCGTTGTGGATTCGCGCCACTCAGAACACAAGCAGCGTCTTCGACGGCACGCTCAGGTGAGCTAGAGAGCGTGCTGGGCGCTTCAGGGGTTTCCTTGTCCCCTGACTTGTGGTTGCCCCCAACGCAGCCTGGAGTTGATGTGTCACCGATTGGGGCATGTTCCCCGGTCCTCCCGGGCTGTGTAGGGAGGGCGGGGCACCCGGAAGGTGAAGGGCAACAACAGCGGCTGTTCGAGGACTCTGGAGAGGGGAAACCGCTTGAGGGCTATGACCCTGTCTTTCGGTTGGAGCCCAGAGGAGAACCAGGAAAACTACTGCTGGTAAAGCCTGCTATTATAACTTTAGATGCGCTGTGGGACGCTCTTGCTGTACTGGCTAATTCCTTCTCTTCGCTTGCGCGTACGGTTAGTACAGAAGTGAGTGTGTTAAAAGTTGAAGTCTCTAAACATCAGGAGCAACAGATGAACTCCTTGTCGCAGCTTAAAGAGGAACTTTCCTTGGTTAAGGAGGAATATTCGGCCCTTATTAAAGAGTGGAATGTATTGACCCGGAAAGTGGAATATATAGAAAATCAAACTCGACAGAACAACCTGCGTATATTGAACTTTCCAAAATCCCCTCTTTGGTCTCCTTCAGAGATGTTTCGTAAATATCTTTTGGAGGTTCTTAAGATTCCTGTCGATCCGCTTCCTCCTCTGACGAGGGTTTACTATCTGGCTGATACTATGGAGTCGAAAAGGGGGATGGTGGAGCCTTCTGCAGCCCAAGGGTCTGAATTTGGAGACTTGACGGGCTTTTTGGAGAGTTCGCTGGAAGTCATCACAGAGAGGAGAACCCTGTTGGCTACGGTGGCGTTGGAGACGGATAAATCTTTTATTCTCAGATTTTTCTTCAAGAATATGAATGAGCTGTTTTTTGGATCTAAAGTTCGAATATTTCCTGACCTGTCTCGGTCTACCCAGTTGAGGAGAAGAGAGTTCCTGACCCTTAGGCCTAGGGCTCTCGCGCTGGGGGCATCCTTTAAATTGAAATATCTATCTAGATGTGTTATTTCATATCAGAATAAGATTTATCTTTTCTTTGATCCTCAACAGCTTTCTGTTTTTCTTAGTGGGAGGGAAGAGGTTGGAGTTGGGGGTGTACCTACATTGGCTGACGCTTAAGCCTTAATCCGCTTGTATTTTGTTTTTTCTTGTTAGTATATTGTTAGATGTTCTATCATGCTTGATTGTCACGATAGGATTTGACAATGCTATTTCCTGTAGCCTCCTGGTTGTTTTGTGGGCTTAGTGGAGGGATGATTTAATTTAATAGTTTTCTTTCTGATAATTTTCTTGTTTAGGATTGCTGAGATTATTTTTAGACATCCCTATTTCTTCTATATGCATATTGTTGTTGTATGTATAATTTGTATAATTCAATAAAAATAAAATAAAATAAATAAATATATATATATATATATATATATATATATATGCCACCCATCTAACATGCTTGTTGTTGTTAAGTGCTGTTAAGTCAGTGTCGACTCATGGCGACCCTCTGGATAGTTGTCCTAAATTGTGCTTGGTCTTCAGTCAGGCAGCTCATTGTTGACAGACTGGCAGTCATAGTTGCTGTTATTGTATTGATCCATCTCATTGCTGGCCTTCCTCTTTTACATTGACCTTCCACCTTGCCAAGCATGATGTCTGTCTCCAGTGATCTCTCTCTTTGCATGATGTGTCCAAAGTAGTATGAAAGTCAAAGTCATCTGAACTTCTCCTTTAGTACTGACTGGTTTGTTCTTCGGGCATGCCATCGTATACAAAGTATTCGTAACCAGCACCATAATTCAAAAGCATCAATTTTCTTCTTGTCTATCTTTTTCACTGTCCAACTTTTGCATCCATATGATGTTGAAAATGCCATGGCTTGAACGAGTCAAATCTTTGTATGGAGAGAGACATCTCAGCTCTTGAGAATCTTGTCTAGGTCCTTCATGGCCACTGCCAAGAGCAATGTGTTGTCGGATTTCTTGGCTGCTTGTTGCTTCTTTATTGATAGGTGGCTCTATACATGCTCTAAACATACACATGCAATTTAGTAAAAGAAATGTTACAATAAAACAAACATAATAATAAAACATTAAATTTGATTAATGAAAAGCCACTTATAAAGCCCCTCCCCATCAAATCATTATAAGTATCTGCACATCAGATTTATTTTGCTAGAGCCAGATTACTGTTCGACGTATGTTACTGTGTCTAGCCCAGCTTCCTTGTTACACAGTTATTAATTTACACTAGTAAATTTTGATATTATGTGTCTGAGGTATATAGTTTAAAGCGTTCCCTTTGTCAAATTACCTAATCAAAGCTTCTTGAAGAATGACAAATTGTTTTCTTTTAGTAGATATCCAAATGTAGAACTATTTGCTTCCTAAATTTTCCCTACCAAGCAATAAAAATCTGTTATCTTTTGTCAACCAGCTAATAAGGGAGTTGCTCTATATAGCAAGAATTCTTACATGTTGTGGCTGGGAGCTGTGGTGCGAGGGGGGTGGGGTAACCACCTAATGAGGTCAGTGACTTCAAAGAGTTTGCTTACCTCTTTGAACTTGAAGGCTGGAGGAGGGAAATAAAGAACTCTAGCAGTAGAAAAATAGCTTGATCCAAGAACACAAAAATTCCCCATTTGCAATACAGCTACAATGCAGCAGAAAAAGAATTAGCTATTAAAATGTGTGTGTGGGGGGGGGGGGGGGCAGAGAGCTTGTATTCAAGGGCCACACAGTATTACCTTGCTTGCAATGGAGACACTTTTAAGTAGTCTGTGTGAAGACTGATTTTCCTCAGAAGGTTTTGCAAAGGATAGTAACACTAATTGAGAATGACCTTGTCTAGTTTTCTCTAAACAACCTCGCAACTTTGAAGGAATATGCGAAAGTTCAATGTGTGAAACATGCAGCTCACATGCTGACTCCTAAACATTTGAAAAAAGGAAATGTAGAGATCTAAAGAAATGGGGAAAAAGGCAATTAGCAGAGGAGAATTTTATATTACTTTCCCACAGAAGAAATATATCAATCAAGAGAGCAAATATAGTTGCACCAAATATCTACTAGCTCTTTGTAATTAGGATCCTAGATGAGAATCATTAAACCAAAAAATAAAATAGATTTATAGTCGGTCCAAAGATTGCTATGCCAATCGCAATCTTTGTCAGGCAGTTTTCCTTGTTGGGCTGTGCTCCAATAAGGAAAAATGCCTGACTGCCTAAAACCTCATCCATACGCCACACCCTGAAGAAACCAAACCTCAACCCCTCTGATCCAGCCTCATACCGTCCTATCACTAGCCTCCCCTTCACTGCTAAACTCATAGGAAAAAAATGACCAACACCAACTCCAGGGTCACCTTGACAGAAATGACCTTTTTGACCCGCAACAAAACGGCTTCTGCCCCCTGCATGGAGTGGAAACACTACTAGTCACCCTAATAAAAGTGAATTAGGGGAGCAGGCCTAAATAGCTTATTCAATAAATGGGTTTTAGGTACAGGGAGAGTGTAAATGAGGAGGGTGTGCGGGAGGAAAGAAGGTGGAGCACAAATGGTTAGGGCAGTGTCTTGTTGGAATTCAGCTAGTGGGAACTGGGCGGGAGTGGAGTGGGTAGGTGGGCTGAGGTGGGGGGGGGCAATGGGAATAGGGGAGGAATATGGGGAGATGAAACAGTAGTGCCTTGACAGGGAGGTAATGATGTGAGGGACATGATTGGGGGAGGAATGACTGAGAGATGGTACAAGTAAAGAGGGGGTAATGTTTTGATTTGTGTGCTGGCGCTGTCGAATGTCAAGGATCTCAATTCATAGCATAAAAGAAGCTTTCTCTGGAGGGAAGGTAGAAGGCTGAAAGCTGATATTATGCTCATACATTTATAAAGGGACAGGAGCACCTGATACATCGTAAAATATAATCCACTTGTGGTTTGGGCAATGAATGGTAATAACACAAAGAAGGGGAAAGGGGGAGTGTGGATTTTCTGAGAAGCATGTTATAGACGTAAAAAAAGATATTGAGAGCGTAAACAATGCTATCTATTTAATGTTAAAAATTTAAGGTCATGCATTTGGGCTGCAGCAATCCAAGGGAACAATATAGTATAGGGGGTGAAGTACTTTTGTCCACTAAAGAAGAGCGGGACCTAGGCGTGGTTGTGTCTGATGATCTTAAAGTAGCTAAACAGGTAAAAAAGGCGACAGCAAAAGCTAGAAGGATGCTTGGGTGCATACGGAGAGGAATGGCTAGCAGAAAAAAGGAGGTGATAATGCCTCTGTATAAGTCTTTGGTGCGACCTCATTTGGAGTATGGTGTGCAAATCTGGAGACCACACCTTCAAAAGGATGTGAACAGGATGGAGTCGGTGCAGAGGGGGGCTACTAAAATGATTAGTGGTCTTCATTATAAAGCATATGAGGACAGATTGAAGGAGCTTAATATGTGCACCTTAGAGGAAAGGCGGGATAGAGGTGATATGATTGAGATGTTTAAATACCTCCGTGGCATAAATGTTCAGGGAGAGAGCCTCTTTCAACTGAAAGCAAGTTCTGCTACGAGGGGACATGGGATGAGGGTGAAGGGAGATAGATTCAGGAGTGATATGCAGAAATATTTCTTTACGGAAAGAGTAGTGGATCCGTGGAATAGTCTCCCAGTGGAGGTGGTAGAGATGAGGACAGTAACTGAATTCAAAAAAGCATGGGACAAACACAGAGGATCTCTAAAGGTAAAAAGGGGACTGTTGTAGTTGTTATGGAAGGACAGACTAGATAGGCCATGTGGTCTTTTTCTATCGTCATATTTCTATGTTTCTATTATTAAATGTGATCTTGGATGGGCATGCGCTGGTTCTAGTATGTCTTTACTCCCTAACTTTGAATCGGGGGACTTTTTTATTTGAAGAATTCCAGAAAAACATTGTTGGTTTTAGTATTTGATCCTATAATTAAGGGGAGGGGGGGGAGATTATAATACAACGGTGGATCCTAAAATGTATAATTCTACGAGGGCAAGCATAGAAGGGAAAATTCATAGAAGGAAATTGTTAAAAGCAGTGAAATCTTTAGGAGTGGTGAACATGTGGAGGATGAAGCATGGGAAGCAATGAAACAATATGATTTTTCCCACCCACATGGGACCTATAGCAGGACTGATATGTTGTGTGTTGACTGCTCTTTGGTGCAGGAAGTATATGAGGCAGAGATATAGCAAATTACTTGGTCCAATCCTGTGCCTATATATATTAATATTAAGCTAGGGCAGAGGTTTAAAGGATTACAGTTTTGGAGCTAAAATGTGTCATTGCTAGAGGAGCAAGAGTACTGTGAGAAAATAAAACAGGTAATTTATAAATATTTTGAGCTGAAGGCCATTAAGAAGATAATGGGATGTTGTTGATGTTAAGTGCCGTCAACTCATGGCAACCCTCTGGATAGCTATCCTAAATTGGATTTGGTCTTCAGTCAGGCGACTCATTGCTGGCCTTCCTCTTTTGCGTTGACCTTCTATCTTGCCAAGCATGATGTCTTTCTCTAATGTTCTCTCTCTTCGCATGATATGTCTAAAGTATGAAAGTTGAAGTCTTGTTATCTGAGCTTCTAAAGAAAGCTTAGGTTTGATCTCCTCTAGTACCGACTGGTTTGTTCTTCGGGCAGTCCATGGTATACACAGTATTCACCGCCAGCACCATAATTCAAAGGCATCAATTTTCTTCCTGTCAATCTTTTTCACTGTCCAGCTTTCACATCCATATGATGTTGAAAATACCATGGCTTTAACAAGTCAAATCTTTGTATGGAGAGAGACATCTCTGCTCTTGAGAATCTTATCTAGGTCTTTCATAGCCATTCTGCCAAGAGCAATGCGTCGTCTGATTTCTTGACTGCTTGTTGCTTCTTCATTGATAGTTGATCCAAGTAGGTTAAAGTTGTTAACGATTTCAATTTCTTCTCCTTCAACGATGAACCTGTTGATTATGCCAGTTGTCATGATCTTTGTCTTCTTTACATTAAGGTGCAGGCCCATTTTGAGACTATCTTCTTTGATTGTGAGAAGCAAATGTTTCAGATCATCTTCACTTTCAGCCAGTAATGTGGTATCATCAGCATAGCGAAGGTTGTTGATGAGTCTTCCACCAATCTTCACACCTCTATTGTCTTCATACAATCCTGCTTCTCTGATGATTTGTTCTGCATATAAATTAAACAGGTACGGGGAAAGTATGCAGCCTTGTCTTACACCTTTGCTTATTTTAATCCATTCTGTTTCTCCTTGTTCCATTTGAACTGTTGCTTCTTGATCAATGTACAGATTGCGCAAGAGAACGATCAGGTGTTGTGGTATACCCATGCTTCTTAATGTGGCCCAGAGTTTCTCATGGTTTACACAGTCAAAAGCCTTGCTATAGTTGACAAAGCACAAATAGATATCCTTTTGGTATTCTTTAGTCTTTTCAAGGATCCATCTCACATCCGCAATTATGTCTCGTTCCTTGCCCTTTCCTGAACCCTGCTTGCACTTCAGGTAGTTCTTCTTCCAGGTATGGTTGTAGTCTCTTTTGAATAATCTTCAGTAGAATCTTGCTGTCATATGGGATCAGAGCGATTGTGCGATAATTTCCACAGTCAGTTGGCTCACCTTTCTTTAGTATTGATATAAACACAGATCTTTTCCAGTCAGTTGACCATGATGTAGTCTTCCATATTTCTTGGCAGAGCCTTGTAAGTACGGTAACAACTGCATCAGATTAACATAAGAACATAAGATATGCCATACTGGGTCAGACCAAGGTCCATCAAGCCCAGTATCCTGTTACCAACAGTGGCCAATCTAGGTCATACGTACCTAGCAGTTTCCCCAAAAGACACAGGTTCCACAAAGCTTGTACTGGGTCAAGCATTGATATCCTGGGTCCCTTCTTAATAATGGTTTATGGATCTTTCCTCCAGGAACTTGTCCAAACCTTTTTTAAACCCAGCTACACTAACAGCCTTTACTACATCCTCCTGTAACAAATTCCAGAGTTTCATTACACGTTGTGAAAAAATATTTTCTTTTATTAGTCTTAAATAGTTTACCCTGCAGCTTCATTGCATGTCCCCTAGTCTTTCTATAATCTGATAATGTAAACAATCGATCTACGTTTACCCGTTCCACTCCGTTCATTAATTTATAGATTTCTATCATATCTCCCCTCAGCCGTCTCTTTTCCAGGTTAAAGAGCCCTAATCTTTTTAGCCTTTCTTCATAGGAGTATCCTTCCATTCCCTTTACCATTTTGGTGACTCTTCTCTGAACCTTTTCTAATAACGCTGTATCCTTTTTAAGATACGGCGACCAGAATTGCACACAATATTCAAAGTGTGGTCTCACCATGGAACGATATAGAGGCATTATAATATCTTTTGTTTTATTTTCCATTCCTTTCCTTATGATACCTAGCATTCTATTTGCTCTCTTGACTGCCGCTGCACACAGGGCCGAGGGTTTTAACATGTTATCCACAATGACGCCTAAATCTTTTTCCTGGGTGGTGGTTCCTAATGTGGAACCTTGCGTCGTGTAACCATAGTTTGGGTTGTTCATCCTTAGGTGCATAACTTTGCACTTGTCCACATTAAATTTCATCTGCCATTTGGATGCCCAGTCTTCCAGTTTATCCAGATCCTCCTGCAGTTTTCCACAATCCTCTTGGGTTTTAACAACTTTAAATAATTTTGTGTCATCTGCAAACTTGATAACCTCACTCGTTAATCCCCTTTCCAGGTTATTTATGAATATGTCAAAAAGCAGCGAATCCAGCACAGATCCCTGGGGTACACCACTATTCACCTTTCTCCAATGGGAAAATTGGCCATTTAGCCCTACCCTCTGCTTTCTATCTTTTAACCAGTTCCTGATCCACAATAGTACACTGCGTCCTATCCCATGACTCTTTAGTTTTGCCAAACGTCTCTGATGAGGGACCTTGTCAAAGGCTTTCTGAAAGTCCAGATACACTATATCAACCGACTCACCTTTGCCCACCTGTTTATTCACACCTTCAAAAAAACATAACAGATTAGTAAGACAAGATCTTCCTTTTCTAAAGCCATGTTGGCTGTCTCCCATTAGGCCATGACTATCTACATGCTGAGTAATTTTGTTTTTTATGATGGTTTCTACCATTTTTCCTGGTACTGACGTCAGGCTCACCGGTCTGTAGTTTCCCGGATCACCCCTGAAACCCTTTTTAAAAATTGGCGTTACATTGGCGATCCTCCAGTCTTCAGGTATTACAGATGATTTTAATGAAAATTTGCAGATTATTAATAGCAGGTCTGCAATCTCATATTTCAGTTCTTTCAACACCCTTGGATGTATACCATCCGGCCCAGGTGATTTGCTACTCTTCCGTTTAATAGTTGTAATACATCTTCCCAATGTATCTATTTCCTTCAATTCTTCTGCACCTTTAAATACCACTTCAGTTATGGGTAACATCCCTACATCTTCCTCAGTAAAGACCGAAGCAAAGAATTCATTCAGTCTCTCCGCTCTCACCTTGTCGCCTCTTAGTGCCCCTTTAACCCCTCTATCATCTAATGGACCAAATATCTCACAGGTTTTTTGCTACGAATGTACTTGAAAAAGTCTTTATTTCACGTTTTTGCTTCCGCAGCAAGCTTCTTCTCAAATTCTCCCTTTACCTGCCTTATCAATGCCTTGCATTTGACTTGCCAGTGCTTGTGCTGTTTCCAGGTTTCGTCGTTTGGCTCTTTTTTTCCATTTCCTGATAGATGCTTCTTTGGCTGTAATACTTCTATGGGAATGCTAGCAATGCCTGGTGCTTTGTTCTTTGATAAGACTTTCAATGCTGCTTCAACTTCTTCTTTAATCACCAATGGTTCCCGATCATAAGGTACAAGTTGAAATGGCTGTTGGTCCACTTAATCTTTATCATATAAAAACTCTGTATATTCCTTCCACCTTTTCTTGATCTTCTCAGCATCATTCAACATAGAACCATGAGTATCTTGTAACATTCCAATTCGAGGCTGGAACTTTTTCTATAACTCTCGTAGCTTTAGGAAAGCCGATCTTGTTCTTCCTCTAATAGTTTCTGCTTGTATTTCCTTGCATGCGTCATTGTAGTACTTTTCCTTGTCCTGTCTTGCTGCACAATGGAAATCTCTGTTGAGTTCTGCAATTGTCTTTCTTTCTCCTCTGGCTTTAGCTTCTTTGCATTTCTGGGCAATTTTCAGAGTTTCTTCTGTCATCGATTTTGGCCGTTTTTGCTTTTTCACCTTTTGTAGAGACTTCTCGCTTTCTTCCAACACAACCTTCTTGATGTCATTCCATAACTCTTCTGGAGCTCTGTCATTTGTATATAAAGCAGCAAATCAATTTTGCAGGCATTCTTTAAATTCCAATGGTATATTCTCAAGGTCATATTTTGCTGCATTCATGAGTGGTTTGCTCTTTTTCAACTTTAGCTTGAGTTTGCATACTAGTAGTTGATGATCTGTACCACAGTCAGCTCCAGGTTTTGTCTTTGTTGATGTTACAGAGCTTTTCCATCGTTGACTTCCACAGATGTAGTCAATTCGATTTTTATACAATCCATTGGGTGAAGTCCATGTGTACAGTCGCCGCTTGTTTTGCTGGAAGAAGGTGTTTGAGATGAATAGATTGTTGGTCTTGCAGAATTCTATCAGTCTTTCTCCAGCTTCATTTCTGTTGCCAAGTCCATATTTTCCAACTACTTTGCCTTCTTCTTTGTTGCCAACTTTTGCGTTCCAGTCACCCATGACTATCAGGATATCCTGTCTGCATGTTCTGTCAATTTCAGCTTGTACTTGTTCATAGAACTCTTCAATTTCATTCTCTTCTGCAGCTGTTGTTGGGGCATATACTTGAATTATAGTTGTGTTGATAGGCATTCCTCGTAGACGAATAGAGATTAAGCATTCGCTGACTGCATTGTATTTCATTACAGTTCTTGCAAGTTTCTTCTTTATTATAAATGCAACACCATTTCTTCTTTGTCTTTCATTTCCAGCTTAGTAGACCATGTGATTATCTGATGCAACGTGCCCGATGCCAGTCCATTTCAGTTCGCTGACACCCAACAGATCAAGTTGTACATGTTCCATTTCATTCTTGACTACCTCCAACTTCCCTTGGTTCATGCTTCATACGTTCCATGTTCCAATGTGTAAGATATCTTTACAGCTTCTGACTCTCATTTCATGCGCAGCTACATCAGCAGTCAGATGTCCCGAGGGCTTTGATCCAACCACATCATAAATGCTGGCTTTACGCTGAAAAGTCTTAAGCTCTTCCCCAGTGTTTATTTATTTAAAAGGATTTATATCCCACCTTCTCCTTTAATCAAAGCGATGTACACAACAAACAATTGAATAAATTGATATTTGTGTGATCATGCAGTGTTATACAGTGAATGAGTGTGTGTGTAAGTTGGCGTTGATTCGTGGTGGGCTGTTTACAGCATGAGCTACTTTACAATGTTATATACATGAGGGAGTAAGGGTGGGGGGTTGGTGTTGGTCCAGGAGTTGGCGGTTGAGTGCCTAGTTGAGTGCCTTCCGACCTGGAGGTCTCATCTTCCAGCACTATAGCACAAAGTGTTTTGTTGTAACTATCCACTGGGCTTTCATGGCAAGATACAGAAGTAGATTGCTGGGCCTTTCCTCCATGCAGTTTAAGTTTGGTGTTGCCATTGTCACAGAAATGTGATCCTCTGCTGTCAACACTATCCCATTCTGCTGCTGCCCAGATGGGTGGTTTGTCTTGGTCTGGCACCTCAGCTGAGACTTGTCCATCTTGGGAGTCCCTGCCAGTAGTTAAACTACCGATAGTTTAGCTCTCAGCATCACTGATGCACACAAGCCCTCACAGCACGACAAGCTGCAAACCAAGATAGATAATGGGATAGAAACTAAGAAGATAATGGTATAGAAAGATGTAAATAAAGTACAATGTGCTTAGAGGAGTAGCCTAGTGGTTAGCGTACTGGCTTGGTTAGAAAGAGACCAGGGTTCAAGTCCCATTAGCACTTTTTGTGCCCTTGGGCAAATCTCTTAACCCTCCATTGACTCAGAAGAAAGATCTGGCAATCTGCTGCTGGTGACAGTGCCAAGAAAACCCAGGAGCTGCTGGGTCACCAGGAGTCAGCATTGACTCAAAGGCACATATTGTATTGCATGAAGGCTCAAGCTGCTTATTTGAAGAAGAATAAAGGGGTGGGAGATCAGATTAAGCTTGTAGAGCAGACTCACAATCTCCTCATCAGCTAAGATGTGGCAGGATTTAGAAATGATGAGAAGTGAGTTAATGAATCTGGCAACCTGGCAGAAGAAAGAGAAGGCACGCATGCAGCATCCAAGATGGCGGATGCCCCAGCCTCTCCGAACACAAACAGTCCTGGTGGCAGTAGTGGGGGCTTTGGCCTCAAAATTTGATTTAGTGACTGGTAAACTTGATAGCATGGCGAAAACCTTCGAGACTTTTGGAGGGAGGTTGATAGAGGCTGAGGAGCACCTGACATGCACGGAGGAGGCAGTAGGTACAGCGGACACCGAACTGCAGCAGCTACACAATCTAGTGACAAGGCACTCCGAAAAACTGATGATCTGGAAAACTGAAGCCGGAGAAATATTCTCTGGTTCAGAGGAGTGCTGGAAACTGTGCAGTTAAGAGTTACAGGGCTCATGAAAACCCTGCTACCCTTCACCTTACCATTTGGAGCAACTGTGGGCCTCTACAAATCCAGCAGGTGTACAAGGTGGACCAAGTGAGGGATTCTGACAGGCGCCCCCGAATTGTGCTCGCCCAATTTATGAACTGTGTTCAGAAAGATAAGATCCTGTGGGCTGTCTGGAAGAATCGACCCATTAACCATGATGAAGTGCATATTTCCTCCTTTCAAGATTACTCAGCAGCCTTGAGCCACAAGTGTAGTTCCTATGCCAGCATCTGCCAAAAGCTCATGGATGCAAAAATAAAGTTTGCAGTCCTCTATCCTGCAAGCCTCTGCAAACAGCATAATGGGACCGTTGCAATGTTTGACTCAGCAGAGGCGCTGTCAAAGTTTGTCCAGGGGTTGCAAGGTGAGGTGGCAATGATGCAGGGATAGTCCTGAGTGTGGCATGGAAGGGGAGCAGTGGAAGCTGTTGAGTGCTTCAGGTGGGGGACAGGAGAGGTGGAGTATTTGAATGAGGACCCACTGATGGGGTCTGACTGTGGACTGACCAACTGTGGAACATACACTGCTTCTCCCCCCCCCCCCCCCCCCCAGCATACAGAGACCTTCCTAAGGCTGAGAGGGCTGGCAGGGACTTTAAGCTTTCTGCATTGGGGACCAGAGCACCGGGAGACTTGAACAGGGGGAAAGTCTCTGGTCCCAAGGAATGCTGGCGTGTCCAACTTTGTCTCCAGCTGATCTGGGACCTTTCTGACATGCAGGGGCTGGCCTGGTCCTCCCTCCCTACTGTTTGTTTCTAATGACTCTGTATTACAGTGTTGTTCACACTATATTATGCCGATGGAGAGATTGTTTTGGGTCAGGGAGGGGGTCATAACATGCACTATTGTTTCTGTGGTAGGTGTTGGGAAGTCAGTGGGGGGTTTTAGTTTGTGTGGGGGTAGTGTGAGAGAAAGTGTGTATGAGATAAGACAGGTAAGGGGATGGATGGTTGCTTGTAACTGAGGCCTGGGGGGAGGAGTCCCAATACATCAATGTGTGACTGGATGAATAGAGTGTGGAGGACGGATGAGGGGAGGGATGGGGAGTGTGGGGAAGGGAGAGGGAGAGGAGAAGGGATTGCTGGCAGGCGACTGATATGGGCTGGTTTATTGCATGTTGGCCGGGGAGGAGACTCTCTGGAGGGTGGGAGAGGGGAGACCCTAAGCTGGGGGGAGGTCTTCCTGTGTCTTGGTTGGTGTTTGGTTTATTGTATGCCAAGATGGAAGCGGGTTGAAGATAATTTCCTGGAATGTATGTGGATTGAGCTCCCCCATCAAGCATTATAAGATCGTGAAACCTCTGGCGCGCCAATAGGTGATATTGCCTTTCTCTAAGAGACCCACCAGACAACCAAGAAGCATGCGAAGTTGAGGAGAGAATGGGTTGGGCAGGTGTTTGGTGCTCCTGCCGTCGGGAGGAAGGGTGGAGTAATTATTTTGTTTCACAAATGAGTCTGGTTTGCTTGCATGGTGGAGTCCTTGGGAACTACGGGTCACTATGTTATATTGGGGGATGAACTGGAGAGGTCCCCGGTGTGTTGTATAACTTGTATGGCCCCAATACTTGCGACCCCCAGTTCTTTGCACAGTTGTGTTCGGACCTCAAGCATCTCCCTGAGGGCCAGCTAATTTTAGGAGATTACTTCAATAGGGTTCTCGACCCCGAGTTGATACTTCTGGGGGAGGGGGAACCAGGAGGGTTCTACACGGGCTCTGCATCACTTTCAATGCCAGTTGCGGCCTTTAGAATGCAATTATACTCACATGTCATGGGCCCACGGGACAAGTGCCCGTATTGACTATCTGCTCACATCAGCATCACTGTTTAATCAGGTAGAAGAGATAGTAATAGGGCTGAGTGAAATCTCGGATCGTGCTATGATTTGGCTTGATGTTGTGTGGCAATCACGGAGGGGGGTCCTCACTTGTGGTGTTTCCCCCTAGATCTGTAATGGGATGAACAATTTAATCTTTACCTTAAGGATCACTGGCAGGTGTATGTTACTTTTAATGAGCAACATAAGGAGACACCTTTATTGTTCTGGGAAACGGCTATGCCACGTGGCAGTGGTGGCTACTCCATGTGCGTATCCTTTGGCTGGAGCACCAAATAGTGGTGGAGAGGAGGCGCCATGCGCAGCATCCCACTGCTGGTACTAGAGCCTGACTATGGGAGATGCAGGGGGGCTTTGTGTGGGGCGATAACAAAGCATACATTAATCAGCTTCCTAAGCCTGGAAAGGATCCGCTGCAGGCCACATTGAACCAACCCATTTCTCTCATTAACGTTGATCCTAAGCTGTTGGCGAAAATCCTTGTGGACCGGCTAGCTCCCCTACTCCCTGAGTTGGTGCATGAGTCATAGTTGTGGTTTGTGAGAGGTTGGTACGTGGTGAGCAACCTGCACAAGATTTTTGAGACCTTGGAGTGGGTCTATGAGCAGGACATGTCATCGCTATTAATTAGCTTTGATTCTGAAAAAGCATTTGACAAGTTTTATTTTTTTATTTATTTATTTAATGTTTTTATATACCGCACTCTTTAAAATCAGTGCGGTTTACAGATAACATTTTATACAGAATAGGAAGAGCCTGCTCTGCACTTACATTGAACGGGTAATACAATTTAGATTTAGAACAGGGGTAACTATATACAGACTATATACAGTATAGGCAGGAAGTCACTATGCAGTTGTAGCGACATGGCTTGTCCTGACAGCAATGTACAGGGATGTAATTTATTTACTGGGTTGTCTGTTTTTTATGGTTAGATTGTAGGGTTGTGTCAGATGAGTTGGCTGGGATTACTTGCTCCAAGGTATGGACTGGGTGATTTCTTTTTGCGGATGATACATTTGCCTTTGATCTGCATAAGGGTAATGTGCCAGGGCTGCCCCCTGTTGCTTTTTGTAATGTCCTTGCTGCACTGTATCGCATCCTGCTCGGAGGTGCCCGGGGTTCAGATCGGGCAGTCAGAGTTTAAAGTGTCAGCTTTTTCAGACAACCTCCTGGTGCATATGACTTCTCCTCAGGCTTCTTTGCCTCATCTTTTGACAGAATTTGATCATTTTGGTCACATTGCCGGTCTGAAGTTCAATAGAGATAAGTCTGAAGCCCTGGATGTCTCAGGCAGGCTGCAGCCTGCCTGGGGGCCGGACTTCCCCCTGCAGTGGGCGGAGCATGCTTTTTCTTACCTGGGGATTCTGCTGACCTGTGTCCCAAGCAAGCTCTATTGGCTGAATTGCACCATGGTGCTCTATCATAGCAGACCAGGTTGTGGGATTGGGCGCCATTGCCGCTGTCATTGTTGGGGAGCATGGTTTGACCCTATTTCCAAAGATGTTGTATGTGTTGCAGACCCTCCTGCTCTGGTTGCTACAGCAGGATGTCTTCTTCATAGATAGGGCTGCATCATTTTCTCTGGCGGGAGCACTTGGCACAGTTTCAGGGTTCCTGGCAACATGAAGATATTGGTGTCCCTGACAGAGCTCGATATGCTCAGGCATGTCAACTTTGACACTTGCAAGACTGGTTGGGAGTACATCAGTCTTCACCCCCCAAGTGTTGGAGGAGGACTTTGTTGCATCTTATACTTTATTAGCGGTCTTGCATGTGGAAGGAAAGGCATTGCCCCTCAGTCTCTTGATTGGGCTGGCGAGGGAGGTGTGGTGCTCTTTCTGCTCCCAGTGGCAGAATTCAGCAGTGATATCCAGATTCTTGCTTTTCGGGGCAATGCAGAGTTTTTACTGGGCATGGAGGTCCGTGCTTTTCTGGACTGATAGCAGTGGGGAGTGCGTACCATGTGAAAAGTGATGGACTCAATGGGAACTATGCAACCTTTTCAAGAGCTTCGGGATGAGTTTGGTTTGACTGCAGGCCACTTTGTTACCTACCTTCAACTGAGACATTATGTTGGTATGCTCTTGCATGAGTCTCTAATGGCTACAGCCCAGGAACAAGTGGAACAGTTCTTCAAGTTCATGGAACAGGGTACCCTTTCTATTTCGCAGTACTGTTGTAAGTTAGCAAAGTAGTCTGCATCTCGAGATTTCTCAGACCTTGAGATATGATGGGCGGTGGAAGTGAACTTGGCTGTAGAGTCCAGGGGTGTTGTTGAATCCCTGGCCTGGTGCGGGCTGCTCGGCTGCAGGAAATTCAATACAGGGCAGTGTGTCAGGCCCAATTTTCCCCACATAGGGCTTTGTGAAATGGTGTGGCAGAGGGTGGGATTTGCCCTTGGTGGCCTAGTTTGGAGGGTTCACTGCAAGCAGGGGAGGGGGGAGGTAGGAGGTGGTTTCTATCTTCAAAAAGTAACATGTTAATTGTTCTGCCGTGTATAGCTCATGGTGCTGTGTAAGTATGCCCACAGCACCTCGGGCTATGTTGGTTGTTGATGTTTTCAATAAATAAATAAAAAAAAAATTCCCACTACATAGGTACACATGTATTTTTATAAAATATGCATGTACATTGCAACTCTGCTTCTGCTCAATGCAAATTACACAAGTAGGTGCACGCTTTCCACACATACACTTTTTACGTGCATATGCAGTCACGCAAGTTCATAAAAGCCCTTTTTTGCTCGTAAAGTATGTTTTACTCATGGAAAAAAACTTTATAAAATTACCCCTTTGATGAATTGCTTTGGGACCACATGTACAAATTAATGCCAATAAAGTTTCTTCCTTCTTGCAATGAAAACCCCAGGAAGCCAGCTACTGTCTGCAGTACAACCTGGGAGAAGCAGAAGTACAATTTTGCTGTACTGTACAAAATACTAAGCTGTGAAAGATAAACATTTCCCAGAGCTACAAATGAAAGACTTCTCATTAACAATATCCTTATACTTCTTTGCAAACTGGAAAAATCGCAGCAACATATGTTATACCTCATGACCAGAGGCAATAGTTAACTTACCAAAACAGTGGAATTATCTTTATTATCTCTTCTCTGCTTTGTATTTCTTTCCTTTCATACCACGTTTGGGAGGTGGGGGAGGGGGGAGGGATAATTTTATACAGGTTATCTGCATCTAAAGCTTGTTTTACATGCAGAAAAGGGCTTTTATAAAATTGAGCAACAACACTGTGTGTATAAAAAGTAGGGGCACAGAAAGAGTCGGGCATATTTACTAAAGATTAGCGTCTCCATGGTTTGGACAGCTTTATGCCCATTTTCAAACATCCAAAGCATTAATAGGGCTTCTAAAATAACTCCCATAGTAATAGAGGGTAAGGAGGAACAGAGGCACTTATACAGCTCAGGAGAAGGGGGTAAGCAATGAATCTAAGAGCTGATTCGGGCCTAGGAGAGACACAATTGTATGCTGTCTGGAAGAGATGGGTTTTTAAATCTAGTTTGAATTTTTAGTACGAGCCTTCCTGACAGAGATCAGAAGGAAGGTCATTCCATAGACTGGGGGCTCGGAAGTAAAAGGAAGACTGCCTAGTGGTTTTATATTTTGCTCGAGACACGGGAGAGAGATAAAGATGGTTTGTGTGAGTGTCAGGAACGATCCGAGAAGAAAGATAGTGAGGAAGCTCGGTATGTAGGGCTTTATAAACCAAAGTAAAGATTTCAAACTGAATAGGAAGTCAGTGATATTGGATCAGAAGAGGTGTAATATGATCAAATCTGGGGTAGCATGGGCGAGAATCTTAATACCTTTGCACTGGTCCTGTCTCTCTCAGCAGTAGCTGTGTCTGGCCCCTGCTTTTTCATTCCCTGCTCTGGCTCTTAAGTTAGTGTTCCTATTTATTGACCCTACATTTCTCCTTTTTAAGGATTTCTCTCTCTCCTTAGCAGCTACAGCATCTTTGATTATTGACCCATCTTTCTCCCATCTTTCTTTCCTGGCTTCCATCAGCAGTGACAATAGATCGCTTGATCGTCTCCGCTTACTTTCATCTCTCTTCAGCATTACTACTTCTCTGTTCGATGCCCTTGCTTTTCTCATACCTGCCCCTCTGTCTCTCTTTAGCAGGGGCTGTACCTCTGGGGCCTGATTTTATAACAGATGCCTATGTGACAAGTCCAAGTATTTTATAAAATACGTGCCTATGTCGTATAAGTGAGAGTATGTAATGCTAGGCCAACCTGGGCAGTCAGTGCCTTATTCCTACTCCCCACGTAGTCCAGTATCTCCCCTCCGCTTTCCATTGCCAGGCTTGCTTCCCCCCCTTGTCTGCTGCCGCCGCTGTGGTGCAGTACCTGCAAACTGTGAGCATGGCTTGGCGCCCTTGACCGCCTGCATGCACTCGAAGGCATACCACATCATGCTAGCTCCGACACAAGCTCTGTCAGAAGAGGCAGGACATGGCAGGCCTGTGAGCGCATCCGTGTGCTCAAGGTCCCTGTACCATGCTCATACAGTTTTGTCAAATGGCCTGTTCTGCCAAACCAATGCCGCACCTCTGCGGTCTGAATTCTGCCACCTTGTCAGCCCTGATGTCGCCGCTCTCCCTCTGTGCCAACCATGTTCTGACTCTGGGTATGCGTATGCACAGATTACATAAAATTAGCTACACGCTTTTCATGTATGTCTTTTTTTACAGTCACGCAATTTAAAAAGAAAACGGTTTCTGTGCGTAAAAGAGGCTTTAAATGCAGAAAAACCTTTATAAACTATCCCCCCCCCACACACACACATTACTGTCTCTGCTTTGCTTGCTTCTTTCAGCACTTTCTACTTGTCTCTTTCATATGTCAGCAACTATTGTAACCTTTATATTTCTTTTCTGTATGACTCATCAGTTTATTGTCTTTCTCTCAAGTTTGACTCATCAGTTCCAATCTTTGGTTCAACTCGGTCTTAAATGTTTATCATATTATCTCTTTATCCTGTCTTTCCTTTGTTTTCTTTTTGTAGTTTGTCCCATAGCGGCTAAAGGCGAGTTTCATTCAGGTATCATAGGGATTTCCCTGTCCCTTGAGGGCTTAACAATCCCGCAGCAATGGAGAGATATGCGACTTATCTTAGTATCTCCTTTCTATGCTCTGCAGGTGTGATGGATTCTGTAAGCCTCATGTGGGCCTTCATCCTGGTTCTACCTGTCATACTCACTATGGCACTGTGCATTGGGTGCAGAGAGAGAGCACCAAGTAAGTCCACGTTTATATTTTCTCTCCTTCGCTTTCTGTTTTGGTTGCTTATTTATCAGCCTGGGCAATAAGAAGAGTAAATGTATTGCCTGTATCTAGGTGTCTTAAACATTCACTTGTTGAATTAATCTATCATTTCCTTATATCATAGATAAACAGACATGCACATACCCTCTAGCAGTGAGAGACAGATCTACCCTGTAGAGGCCATACACACAGCTCCAGGAATGGGATGCAGCTCTACATCAGAAAACAACCATACACGCTCAGTTCCAGAGATACATGAACATGCACCTGTTCCTCTCAAAGGCTTCCTACATAAATGCACAAATACCCACACACCCCATCACCTCTATAGGGAGAATTCATGCTACCCACAACATAGAGCTTTAACTAGCAGTTTTGCAGGCTGAGCCTTTGCTGGTGTGACACCATTCTCCAAAAGGCCCGTATATTTAAACAAGCCTAAAGAAATCCAACCTCGATCCCAATTCACCTACCTCCTACAGACCCATAGCCAGTGTACCCTTCCTTGCCAAAATCATCGAAAACGCAGTGAAAATTCAGCTTCAGGAGCACGTCGACAGATATGCCCCACTTGACCACAATCAACATGGTTTTTGCCCCTACCAGAGTGCTGAGACACTACTCACCTCCCTCTTAAATACACTCATCGCTGGAAATGAGAAGCCCTCCTCTGGCTTCATGCTGCTCTTTCTTGACATCTCTGCAGCATTCAACACTGTGTCCCACAAGACTCTACTAGATCAGCTCAACAATATTGGTGTTCAAGACAAGCCACTCAAATGGATCCACTCTTGCCTTTCCCAATGCACTCAAATGATAAGAATCAGACACCAATCCTCAACATCTTACATCCTTCCCCAAGGAGTCCCGCAGGGTTCTGCTCTCTCCTGCCTTCTTTTCAACATTTACATTAAGCCCCTTTGCTCCTCATACAGAGGTTTGATGTCGGCTAGCATCTCTATGCCGATGATATAATGATATACACTTCATTCCACACTCCCACTAGTTTCAAAGAGATCGTCTCCTGGCTACAGCTTCATAATCTCGCGGTCATCTTCAGTAAGACAGAAATCCTTCACATGACCAGAGACCTCAACTTCATACCACCTCCAACCATCAAGCTCAGGAACACAAAAATACAAGTTAAGTCTCAGATCAAATATCTTGGAGTCACCCTGGACATAACTTATGCCCCCTCCTCTCCCCTGACAGCTTCCGTGCAGTATGCCAAGCCTCCAACACACCTTTACTTGACTACTGCAACTCCGTCCTCCAAGGGCTTCCCAAGGCTACCATTGTTCCTCTACAACTTACTCAAAACACCGCAGCACGCACCATAGCCAGAGTCTCCAGATACTCCCATATTACCCCCATATTGAAATCTCTTCACTGGTTCCCTGTCGCTTTGAGGATCAAGTTTGAGGTACTTGCCATCACCCACAGAGCAATCATTAACACCTCAGAGCAACTCCAATCACTTATCAGATGTCCTGACAACAAGACTTCATAGACAAAAAGCGTTGAATCTTCTTCGCCCTCCCGCGCAGATATGCAAGAGCTCCCAACGCACATGCACATGAGTCTTTGAATATTATGCCCTCACCATTTGGAACCAGTTACCCCCTGCATTATGTGGCATCCAAACTCACAACTTAGTCAAAAAACACCTCAGGACATACCTCTTTGAAGAATACTATGCTGCATCCATCACAAACCAACACCCAGCAAGAGCACCCCCCATTCCCACATACTCTTCCCATTATCCCCCCTCCTTAAACACCTAAGGCTGCACAACCCCACTATTACTCATTACTCCCTCTATTTCTCATAAGCTCACTGTATCATAGGTTCCAAAGTTAATCTACTCCTGTTTTTAATACCCCCTCTCTTTTGTTATGTGCTGCTCCAATTTATAATTGCCTGCTTTACTTCACGTTTAAATTGTTCCATGTAAAACGTTTTGCCTGGTAGAAAAACTATATATTAAAACCAGTTAAATAAATAAATAAATTTTGGTTTTAGACATAGCAGACGGGAGAAACATATTTTGAGTTGTTCAGTGCCTTTCTCTTGGAGATCTTAATTGGACAATGCGCAGTAGTCTTCAGAGTATTTAGGATTTTTAATGTACTTTTATTGTATTTTTATTTGTGTTATATTTTCTGTACTTGTAATACTTTTTGGGTTGTATGCTGATGCAAGTCTCAGGTCTCATGAGACTTGCGCCTGATGATTCTGTGCTGCACAGCTTAAAGCTATTGAAAGCCAGACCGGATACAAGGTACAAGGAAACCTTGCTTTCCTTGACAGCATTAGCAGCGCAGAATGAAATCCCAGGCACCAAGTTCAATTTTAGGCGCTATGGCGATCTGGTGCCTGGGATTTTTTGGCCCTGTTGTATGGTAAAGAGAAATAGAAATTAATGAATGATAAATTAACCTGAGCAATGAGACCTAACCTTGTTTTAGAGAGACCATGCTGGCCCCCCTTCCCTCCTCACTCTTCCTCCCTTCCACATATATACTGCCCTGGTGATGAAATCGAATCTTGCTCTAAGTAGGATGCCCATCCTCACACGTTGCTCCAGTTATCGAACCTAAGATCTGCTGCTCACATCCTAACTCTCTCCTCTCTCTGCAGCACGAATCCCTCAGTCTGTTGATGATTATGATTTCAAGTGAGTATGCCTTTATCTCTCTGCAAGGGAGGTGGGAGGGTGATAGAATTTCAGCCTGTTTCTTGCCAAAATCAGACCAGAGGAGAAGCAGCAGTACCTGATTCCCAGCCGAGAGAGACGATGTATAATTTTAGCTTTCTTTCTGGTACTAATACAAGGACCGGTCAAAAATCATAGGCGTGTGCATACGCTCGCTGCTCCAAGATCCATTTACTCCTAAGTACCCACTGTGTCTCACCCTAACATTCAATGCGCTTGTAATTTCACACCAAGTAAAAGTTCTTGCACTCTTATACAGTACATGTAGTATTTCTCACAGAGAAGCTCGACTATGTTTTGAAGAATTGCATAGGTGCCTATTTATGTTTGCAGCCATGGAAAATATGTCAAGGCCAAACTTGCTTTTCACAGCTGCATTTTTGATAGAGGGTGCTACCATTTAAAAAAATGTACTACAGAAACCAAAGTATTTTTTAAACAATTGGATAAATCTATTACAGAGGTTTCCAAAGAGTGTGCCATGAGGGAACCTCCGGTCCGCCGTGAAATTTTGGTTCCTGGAAGAAAGAAGATGGGTGGGTCACTGTGGGACATAGTCTTCATCTTTCTGTCTCTCCCTATGTCCTCGGCATTATCACCTTCTGCAGGCTGAAGAAGTCTGTAAACAGGGCTCCTCATCTGCTGTTGCTTCCTCTTCTGTCTGATTGGTCCTGAAGTTGGAACCGCACAGGGTCAGTAGGCCTCATGAGATCACAGAACCCCGGCAGAGAAGATGGCAACAGCAGGTAAAGAGCCCTGTTTACTGACTCTTCCTGCCAACAGGGAAGCAGTCCTGGGCAGGGGTGGGAGGAAGGGAAGCTGATACAAAATGGTGGCAGCGAAGGGAAAGGGAAATAGGATTAGCTCACACCTCTCTCAGAAGCTGAAGGCAGGTTATATTCAGGTAAAGTTGGTGTTTTCCTGTTCCCAGAAGGCTTACAATCTAAATTTATACCTGAGGCAATGGAGGGTTAAATAGCAATGGAATTTGAATCTGGTTTCCTTGGATCTTAGCCTGCTGCCCTAACCATAAGACGTTTCCCCCAGAGAAGATGGAAATGCCAAATGGATTAAGGGAAAGTGAAGATGAAGATGCAGAGGGATGGAAGGAAGATGGCGATATCGGGGGGGGGGGGGTATGAGAGTGAGATGGCATAGTGGCGATGTCAAGGGATATGGGGGAGAGGGGATGATGTCGGGGTGTAGGGGTGGAAGGGAAGGTGATGATGCCAGGGGGAAGAGGGAGGGAAGGTGATGGTTAGCCACAACAAAGTGACCCCAGAGCTTAGTGTGTGATCTGTTATAATAATAGTCTAGTCCAGTGGTTCCCAAACTTGGGGTCACATCATCAGTGAATTGTGTTACAGAAATATGGCCATTCCCCCCTTTCTCTAGACGTTGACTGCGACTTATGCCAAGTCACCATTCAGCATGTTACCTGTGAGCCAGTGAACATTCATACGCCCTGGCCCCTCCTGTTAGACTGGAAGCCCAGGCTGAGTACTGGGCCCTGTAAGCATACACTGCACACTGACACAAGGGACCTCATGCCGACTGCTGCTGCTGCTGCTGTTACCACTACTGTTGCTGAGTCTTCCTGCTTTAGATGAGTGTCGGGAGGGGAAGGAGACTGGAGTCCTGCTGTTTTGATTTCATCATCTTCTGGGGTCATGTGAATTTTCAGTTGTTAAATTGGGGTCATACTGGATAAAAGCTTGAAAAGCACTGGTCTAGTCTATCCAGGAAACATGAGAGGCTGCAGTACCTGTTGTGGCCATAAGCTGGCAATATCGTAGAATAATAGAATGAACAAACATACAAATCTATAAAACTGGACTTTTAATTCTATTACAAGATTGTAATATATATCTATATCTTTTTAATTTCAGACCTTCATATATGTCTCACCCACATACGAGTTTTACTGTCATCCGGTACCCCAGCAGTAAGTGGAGCAATTTCTTCCAGTCCTGTATAAATGCTGCTTTGCCCCTTTCTATCTCTGTGAGTCTTTTTCCCCTTTGCTCTCTCTCTCTCTCTCCATATTTTACTCCTGCTAGAATTCTGCACTCAATAATTCAAAATTTTGCACTTTTGTGTGTGATTTTTTTTCAGTACTATATTTTAAATTATCACTCAAAAACAATATGCTTTATTATTTTGACTAATGAAGCTTGCAGAATTCAGACCTTTTGACACACAATTTTGCATTCTGTTTGTAGAATTCCAGCAAGATATTTGTCTTTCACGTGTGTTCTCTCTTTCTCTTTTTCTGCTTGTCAATTTCTTTCTGTTTCTCCCATTATCTCTTTGCTTCTGGCACTCTATTCTTCCCTCCCACTTTAGCAGATCTAAAAACTGTATTGGCATTACAGTTTTTGTATTTGTTGCAAAAGTAATACATGAGTAGGGTAATTTCATAACAGGATGCCTAGGCTTGGAGGTAGAGAAAGTGCCTATATTTAGCCTATTTTATAATGACATCCCTTAGCACAAGCCTTTCCGACATAGCACCTAGATAGTAGACGCTGACATGTATGCAGCTGTAAATGTTAGCATGTAAAGTATGTGCGCATGTGTATATTTTATAAATTATGCATATAAATTATGACTCCCCCAAGACTCCCTCCTTTAGCATGCCTATTCTACTTGTACCTGCCTGCAGGGTCAGCTCCAGAGTTGGTTCAGGAAGTTGGTATGCTAGGCAAACCTTGAGCTTTGTCTCCCCCAGCTGTCAGAATCTATTGCCGCTCACTTGAAGCTGCCGCCATCGGCAACTACCTAGTTTGCATAATGGTTGGACCAGTCCTGCATGCTTGCCTGTCCTAATTTTATAAGAGGCCTCTTATACACGTAAATCAGCATTTTATGCATGAACAGAATTAATAAATTACCTCCACAGGGGATCATTTTAACACAGGCCACCTATGTTGAAAATCCAAGAGGGCGCCTACTGTATACCTCTTTGATAACAATAAAATTGGCACCTATCTGCCTTTATAAAATAGGCATCCAGAGCCAGCCCCAATAGAGTGCAAATTCAATGCACAAATTTACATCTGCTTCAAAGGTGGTGTGTCTATATGCATGTACTGCAAACTTGTGCCTATGTGTTTTATAAAATGCATGCGTACATTGCAACTCTGCTCCACCCAAACGACGTCCCTGGGCGTGCCTATGCATGGTCCATGTAAAATTATATGCAATCTTTTGACACATATACCTTTTATGCCTATATAACAGTAGAATACAAGTACATGTGCAGAAAGGGCAATAGCAAAAATAATATCAGCATTCAGGTGATGTTTAACATTGTCTTTAAATATATTATGTTTCTGGTCTGTTAACAGCATGTAATATATTTGATTGCCATAGCTGTTGTGTGCTTCCCATTTACAGAGCTTTCCTGCTCATTCTTTGGTAGGATGTATTTCATTTTCTCTGTCAGCTTTGGGAAATGTGCTTCTGTGATATTGTTGCATTGTACACGATATGGAGGTAATTTTGTACACCTCTTTCCTGCAAGTCAAATGCCTCATAAAATTAGATCATGCAAACAGACACTTGTAGAGTGGGCGTACTCGGAGGGGGGCTTTCAGAGGCGTGGAGCTGGAGTCATGACGACACACTTTGACCCTTTTCAAATCCCGGCTGAAAACTCATGTCTTTGCTGCTGCTTTCAGATCTTGACTCATCTGATCTCCTTTGTGTTTCCTTAGCATTCCCCCTAGATGTATCCCATGTCTACACCTACTGTGTTGTCTGCCTTGACTAGACTGTAAGATCTGATGAGCAGGGACAGTCTTGTACATTTGTTTATTTATTTAACAAGTTTTCTATACCACCTTCTCATAAAATGCAAGGCAGTTTACAGTATAACCAACATGCAGTATACATTGAATATGCGTCTGTGCAGTGCTGCATAAATCTTGTAGTGCTATATAAGTGCTCAGCAGCAGCAGTAGTAGTAGCGCTAATTTGCCTGTTCCTGAGCAGATGTAAATCTCAGCACCCACAATCTAGCTGCTATTTCTGCAGGATTTGTGTTAGTATTTATAAAGAGAAAAAGCGAGGGATGCCCCCCCCCCCCGTCCCCACCAATAGCAGCAATGACACAAACATAGTAGGGGAGTATCAGGGTCCACAGAGATCTACTGACCTATAAGTTCACTCATTCTGCTGCTCCTCTACCTTTCCTCTCTTATTTCTCCCTACACCCCTCCTCAGGAACTCCGCTCTTCTGGCAGATCACTTCTATCTGTGCCCTTCTTTTCACTGCCAACTTGAGACTTCGCTCTTTCCACCTTGTTGCTTCTTGTCACTGGAACAAACGATTCAGTACATCAGGCTTCATCTCTGGCCCTTTTCAAATCCAGGCTAAAAACTCACTTCTTTGAAGCCTCTTTTGGATTCTGATCCGCATAGTCTCCTGCTCTCCAACTATGGGTTTCCGTACCATTCCCCTAGACATATTCTTGTCCCCAACTGTTATATTGTCTGTCTTGACTAGAATGTAAGCTCTGATGAGCAGGGACTGTCTTTTACATTTGTTTATACACCGCTGCATACACCTTGCAGCGCTATACAAATGATCAGTAGTAGTAGTAGTAAACCTGACACAGCTGTATTTCGGCATAATATGCCTGCATCAAGGACAGGGGCAATTCTTTAATGAGGCAGAGTGAGGCGGTCGCCTCAGGCAGCAAACTTTTGGGGGAGGCAACAAATGCCCCCAAAACAGCCACCTCACTCCGCCTTTAAACTAAAGGTGAAAAAGCTGCTGCCATTCAGCAGCAGCAGATTCAACCCCTGCCGTCGCCCTCCCCTCGCCCCCATGGGAGGCCCTGCACACCTAGCAATCAGCGGCCCAGTGGCAGATTCAACCCCATGCCGCCGCCCCCCCTCACCCCCACGGGAGGCTATGCATCTTGGCAGTCGGCGGCCCTGGCTCTGCAGAGCCACGGGAAAGAAACTGCTTTTCCTTTCTTTTCCATGGCTCTGTTAAAGTTGAGCCTGGCGCCACTGAGGATTAACAACAGCACTGGAAATGCTGCTGTTAACCCTCAGTGGCGCCGCCGGGTTCAACTTTAACAGAGCCGCGGGAAAGAAAGGAAAAGCAGTTCTTTCCCGCAGCTCTGCAGAGCCGGGGCCGCCAACCGCCAGGTGTGCAGGGCCTCCTGTGGGGGTGAGGGGGGGGCAGATAGGACCTGAAATGAGCAGATTGAGGGGGGGGGGGGACTAGCACTGGAAATGGGCAGATTTGGAGGGGGCTGGCACTGGAAGGATATATTGGGGGGCCTGCCACTGGAAATGGGCAGATTGGGAGGGGGCTGGCACTGGAAGGGCAATTTGGGGGGCCTGGCACTGGAAATGGGCAGATTGGGGGGGCTGGTACTGGAAATTGGCAGATTGGGGGGGCTAGCACTGGAAATGGGCAGATTGGGGGGGCTGGCACTGAAAAGGCAAATTGGGGGGCTGGCACTGGAAATGGGCAGGTTGGGGGGCTGGTATTGGAAATGGGCAGATTGCGATGGGGGCTAAGACTGGTAATGGGATGATTTTAGGGGAACTAGCACTGATAATTGGTTGATTAGGGAAACCAGGACTGGGAATGGGCTGATCGAGTGGGTGCTGGGACTGATAATGGGATAATTAGGGGGGGAACGGGCTGAGGTGGGACTAGGGGACTAGCACTGGAAATGGCCAATTGGGGGGCTAGGAATGGTAATGACCTGATTAGGGGAGGCTAGGACTGATAATGGGCTGATGGGGTGGTTAGAACTGGTAATGAACTGATGGGGACTAGCATTGGAAATGGGCAGATTGGGGGGTTAGGACTGGAAATGGGCAGATTGGGTCTGGAAATGGGCTGATTGAGAGGGGGCTGGGACTGGTAATGGGCTGAGGGGGGACTAGCACTGGAAATGGGCTGATCGTGGGGGGGGGCTAGGACTGGTAATGACCTGATTAGGGGAGGCTAGGACTGATAATGGGCTGCTGGGGGGGTAGAACTGGTAATGGGGTGCTAGCATTGAAAATGGGCTGATCTGGAGGGCTAGGACTGGAAATGAGCTGATGGCAGGAAGGGGAGGATAGAGCTGCTGGCCCTGGAAGAAAACTGGGGGCTAGGGCTACAAATGGGCTGATGCAAGGGGATGGGAGATCGGAACTGGAAGGGAGTGGATGCTGAGAGGGGCTGCCATGATATTTGGACTAGAAGGGCTGGACAGTGGGGAAGAAGGGGGACTGGACGGGAATGGACACCAGTGGCAATCATGGGAATGCAAGGTGACATTGGAAGGTACTGGGAGGGAGGACTGGAAAGGGGCTGATATTGGGAAGGGTTACTGGGACTGGAAATAGGCTGATGGAAAGAAGTGAAGAAAACAAAAGAAGAGATAAGAAATGGCAGATGTACCATAGACCACAGAAAGAGAGCTAAGAGAAGACAGGAAAGCAGAAGCCTCAGATCGGGACCAGCATGATCAGAGAATAAAATGGTCAGACAACAAAGGTAGAAAAAATAATTTTATTTCATTTTAGTGATTGGACTTTGTGTTATCTTTATATTTTATACTGTATGGGGGAACTGCATATCTTATTTATCTGTTGCATTGCTTGAGGAGTCTGGCTTCTTGGGGTTTCAGATTAAATTTTGTCTACATATTTTTAATTTTACTTTAGATTGTAAGTCACTTATTCTGTACTTGGTGAGGGTCTGTGTTCTGAGTGTGTGAGTGAGCCCAGGTGTTCTGTTAACATGGAGTTTGTACATAAAGATCTATACTGTACTGTAGTAATTTGACATGTTCAGCTTTTCAAATAGGTGTATGGATGTTCCAGAGCCCACTGAGGTATTTACAGTGACACTTTTTTTGGTGGGCCCCTTATGTGAGTTTTGGAAGTTGGTGCTGATATGGTATGGTATGTTAGATTTGCTCTATAAGATACTCAGTGACTTTATCGTAGGGTTTTGTAATAGTTCACAATATGCCTTGTATTGCAGAATGTTTGTTAATGAGATGATCAGAATCAGATTTTTGTTTTTAAGATATTGAGTTCTGTGGATGAATGTCCTGGTTCTGCTCTGCACCTACTGTTGAAGGGGGTTCTGTGGATGCAAAATATATGTTGAAAAAGTAAAAGCAATAACCACAATGCAGTTTATAACAAAATAAAAATGAGTTATAATTTAGTTTTATAAACTGTGCTGTGGTTCTCGCTCTCTTTTAGTTCCTTGGTCTGCAAACATCTTGCATTTCCTCCATATAATCTAATCAGCTTTTTGGTTTGGTTCAGTCCCTGATTAGAGTTTTGAAAAAGCTCCGCCCCCTCTATGGGGGGGGGGCACCATCTCATCCTTCCTCTCAGGCAGCAGATTGCCTTGAGTCGCCCCTGATCAGGGATTTAAATACAGCACTGCTACATTGCCATTTTCTTTTGACAAGCAGTTGGCGGCACACTTTTGAAGACTTCTTTTAGACATTTACTACCTAGGGATCTTAAATTTAGAATTAGAGTCCTGTTGTGTTTTTTAAATCACCCCTGATGTAGGCATATTTTGCCAAAACACTGCTAATAAATATTTCTCTGTGGATTCCGATACTCCCCTGCTGTGTTTCTATGTTGTCACTAGCATTTATAAAGACAAATTTTATAAAAAGCCACCTAGGTGGAAAGAGCAAGTGAAGAACTATTTTGGGCCTATTTTATAAGGACGCATAGCTGCCAAGTGTCTTTATAAAATACTACTACAAATCCTGCAGTAATCATGGCTAGAATAAGCCCACGTGCATATACACCAGCCCCAGTGTAGGTGTACACGCGTACAATATGTGCAAATGCATATTTTATAAAGTACATACATAAATCCGAATGCCACTTGCACTCTGTCCAGATCCAGTCCCTGAACATGCCTAGACCAAGCAGCGTATAAATCCATGCATTCTTGTCCTTGGCATGTTAGTATGGGTAGAGTACTCATATAAGAGACATGTTATGCACATATACTAGTGTATACGCATGAAAATGCTTTTAAAAATTACCCTTCAGAGGAAGAACGGCATTTCTCTTTTTCTTCCTCCAGTATTGCGCTGCATGCAATGCGGAATCTGGCTTCCTGTGACTTCCACTTCAGTTTTTGTCTTCATATCATTTATCTCTTTTTTGGTGGGGGCATGAGGGAGGTGGAGAGAAGACACTTTCACAACCACATAGGCAACTAAATAATAACTTACACATATAACTAGACTGTCTAAAAATTGCCCTTCCCTCATGCAACTAAAATTATGGATGTGCTTGTCGCAATGTGTATCGATTTTTGATCACATTTAGAGGTGGTTGGATCGGACTAGGTTTAGAATAATTACTCACCTTTATTCAGGTTCAAAGTGAATTACATTCTGGTGCATAGATTATTTCTTTGCTCAAGTGGACGCAAAATCTAATCTGCTCTTAAGACATTGGACGTTGAAATGATTTGGCCAAAGCCACAAAAAAGTGTCAGTGAGATTAGTGAGATTTGAACTCTTCTGTGGTATGCAACCTCCTTTATTAACCACTAGCTAGGTTGGTAGTTAGGCAAGGGGAGGAAAAACGTGCATATAGATTGTATTTTCTGTTCTACACACATTTACTATGGACAAAATACCTACATAAAAAGGAGGGCAAATGTATTTGGTACCCATGGTAATTTCCACAATGAAATTGCACACATACGTTTTCTTTGAAAACTGGTGCAAAGTCCACAGGTTGATTGTACTCCTGGACTTTGGCATGTATTTTTGATTTTTTGCACACATTCATTGTAATTACACGCCTATATTGCATGCTATGGCTTTTTGTGCATGCAAATTGATTGCATGTTAATTCATAGGTATATGTGCATACAATCTGCACACACGTTTAGTTTTTAGGCACTCAAGTGAGCCCTAAAAGCACAGCTACTAGATCACTACATTACATATTCTAATCACTATATGGAAAATAAAAGACTTTTTTCTACCTCTATGAGTGAGAAGAAAGAGGCTGGAGCAGGGAGAAAAGGGATTTTCCTTTAGCTATGCTCCAGTCACATCTCTCAATTCCATGAATAATGAGAGGGTAAGGTTGCCAAAAGTCCCCAGTTTTCGGGGATTGTCCCTGATTTTAGAGCTGTGTCCCTGACTTCCACTTTTTGGGAGCCTTCTGTCCCCAATTCCAGCAATGGGGAAAGAGAGGGTAGAAGAAATTATAATTTTCAATTTAGTGGTTAGAATATGTCAGTTTTCAGAATTTGTAGCTATTATCTTTATATTTGGCACGCTACAGGGAAGTGCATCACCATTTCTAGTTCTCTGTCGATTTGTCTGCTTGGAAGTGATACTGTTGTCGTCATAGGATGGATGGGGGGGGCAGGGTATTGACTCCTCTTCCCTGCTCAAACCTGGAACTAAGTTGTCCCCTCCTTCTCCTCTCCTCCCCCCCCCCCCCCCACCCCCACAACTTTGGATACATAAGTGCCCCAGATTTGCCTGCAAAAAAGCTGGTAACCTTATGAGAGGGGCTCCAGGCTTCTCTTTCCCCTGCTGTTCTCTACACTGAGAGAAGAGGCTGGAATAGGAAGCAGAAGGTTGTTCACTGGGGCACTGTCCAGTAGAAATAGAGCAACACCCACCCTCCTGAACTTATACTTGATCATGGCTGTACCTGGCACACCACCAAGGCACACCAAGGACGTTCTCAAGGCACACTGGTTGAGAAGCACTGAGTTAGGTTTTCGGCCTTTACCTGAACAGCCATTTGATCCATAACAGCTGCTAATTTAGCAGCATGGAAAATTGGAAATTTGTATTTCCAAAGATAGTAACTTTGTATCATGGTGCATTAAGGTAGAAACACAGGAGGAATGTTTAAGGCTAGATTTACTGAATTGTGCAACCATGTTGCTGAGTGCTAACATGCATTGCTGCATTTAATTTACTGCAGGCCCCGTTTTCTGCTGTGTGATAGCTAAGCTAAATGTATTTACAAATAATGTGCTTTAACACGATAGCCTGATTTAGTAAATCAAGCCCTTAGATTGCATCTCTTTTATGGATCCAGAAATATTGTTTAATTGTCTGGAAATTGACCGTTCATGCAGTGCCGTAAGGTACAATGAGGGACCCCCAAGCACAATTTTGCTGAGGGCCACCCATTGTTCTGGAGGTGGTGCACCCCCCCCCCCCATGTGGGCCCCCCTTCATACACTCTCCATGTGGTGGCCCCCCCATGTGGCAGTGGCAGCAACTTCAGCATGGCAAACTTACTTTATCACTTTTGCCACTGCTCCGCTATAGTAAGTTGGTCCCTCCTGGGCCAAAGTCTCACGAGATGAACCTACAAGAACGGAGCAGCGTAGCAAACATGTCTGCCACACCGCTGCCACTGCTACTATGTGCCCCCTTTCTGCCCAGGCTCCAAAGCATTGCTGGGGCTGCTTAGGTGAAATTGAGGTCAGTGGTTCCATGTTTACAATAGTCACTCAAAGAGAGTCAAAAGTTTCAGAATTAGGCCTACCCAGGGTAACACTTCTATTCATTAAGGTTCCCAGATGTCCCTGATTTTGGGGGATTGTCCCTGATTTTGAAATAGTGTCCCTGACACCACCGCCTGTCCCCAATTTCAGTGGGAACAAAGGCAAGTGACATTGCTTCTCCTGCATAAACCATCTGATACTGTCGATCCTGGTAGGAGAAGATGTAAAATTAACTTCTTTTCTGAGGAAAGAGGAGGCATTTTAGAAATGTATAAAATACTTATCTCATATGCATAAAATAAAGCTGCTACTGTGTTTTAAACTTTTGCAATTACTGAATGCTACCTAGACTGGTCATTTTGAAATTTATAGAGGAAAAAAAATGACCAAGGAGGGAGGAAGTTGCCCCTCCTAGCCCTGCCCACGTGTTCCAGATTTGCTCTCCAAAAATCTGGTAACCCTACTCTCTCCCTATGGAATCCGAGTTTAAATGCCAACCTTGGATCTTGTCGCAGGGCGGCTCTGTTTTCCTTCCTGCTAGCATGCCGTGCGTCCTCTGTAACATCCTCTTTTGGGCCCCGTCTTGTGTCAGCTGTGGCTTATTCTCTCCCCTACTCACAAAAGACTTCCAAATATCCTCCAGCCGTTCTTTTGTGGGAGATTCAGCACTTTTCACATCCAGGGCAAGGTCCCCGCACCCCGGGGTTCAATGATATCTCTAAATAATTATACTACCACTATTAATCATTTCTGCTAGACCTATAAAGCACTACACACGTACACAAGAGACGGTCCCTGCTCAACAGAGCTTGCAATCTTTTGCAGACAGACAAACAGGAGAATAAGGAATTAGGATTTCAAAGCGGCCTCAAAAAGGTGGGCTTTTAGCTAGGATTTGAATAAAACCAGAGATGGAGCATGAATACTGACTCGCGGAGTTGGTTCCAGGCGTATGGAGCAGCAAGATGCAAGGAACGGAGTCTGGAATTTGTGGTGGAGGGGAAGAGCACCGATGATAGTGACTTACCTGATGAGTGGAGTTCCAGAGGAGGTGCATAGGGAGAGAGAAACCAAAGATGATGAAGTGCTGCAAAATGAATGAACTTGCAAGTCAATACGAGAAAACTGAAGTGTGTGCGGAAACCCGTAGGCAGCCAGTGCAGTGACCTGAGAAGAGGGGATATGACCAGGGCCATGGGTCAGTAGGAGAACTAGGTGGTTGCCTAGAGCACCGATGGTCCGAGAGCGCCCATTGCTGCCGCTGACAACCCTCTCTGGGGCGTTCAGCAACAGCATGACTTTTAAAACAGCAGCACACTGCCAGAGTCGCCTTCACCTTTGGTGCTGCGGTGCTGTTCATGATCCTGCCCTCCCCCAATTGCACTTCCTGCTGGCCTGGGGGCAAAAGTAGTGGCAGCCGCTTCCACCCCCAGGCAACAGGGAGGAGATGGAAGCACCAAGAGCACCGCAGTGCTGGATGTGAAGGTAAGCATTATGGTGTTGTTTTAAAAGTATTGCCACCACTGCACATCACAGAGGGGGGTGGGAGCTGCAGCAGGGGTCGCCAGGAATGAGGTCTGAGCGGGAGGTGATGATAGGGTTTTTGTAGTGTGTTCAGAGAGGAAAAGACTAATTTTGCTGACCCAGTGACTGTCCCACAGTCGATGTAGTCAGGATCAAAACTGGGCACAGACTGATCCACCGAGCTGACATGAAGAGAACTGGGAGAGAGAAGTCCTCAGCACCCGCTGCCCATTGCTCATAGTGGTTGGCAGTCTGCTGAAGGGTCTGCAGTAGCCACTTCGGTGCCCTCATTATTTTATTTATTTATTTTCTTTTTTTGATCCAGCAGTTTTCTATTGTTTCTTTAAGCTTTGAATTCAAACAGAAACAGGGCCGGGGTCTGTTGCCGTGAGTCTTCATTTGTTACAAATGGAAGATTTTTCCTTCTGGTTTTTCGGGAGGTTTTCTTAATAGCCGCTCTCAATGTTTTCTTTGTCCAGTCCATGTGCTGATCATAAGGAGGAAGTAGGGAACTATAGGCTGATAAATTAAGGGAGGCACTGCTAAAATAGAGGAGGGTACAGTTTCTGGAATCCAGTGCATTGCAGGATCCAAGGCTGCATGGTTTTACTAGAGGCAGGTCCTGTAAGACGAATCTGAGCAATTTGACTGGGTAACCAGATAGCTGATTTGAAGAAGAGCGCATTAGATGTGATGCACTTAGATTTCAGCAAAGCCTTTGACGTGGTTCTACATAGATGGCTTAAAAATAAACTGAGTGCCTTTGCAATGGGCCCTAAAGTGATTAACTGGGTTAGAAACTGGTTAAATGGGAGGTGACAAAGGATATTAGTAAATGGAGTTCACTCTGACTATAAGGATGTTACCAGTGGCATGCCTTAGACTGGTTCTTTTTTGACATATTTGTAAGCAGTGTTGCAGAAATAAGGTTTGCCTCTTTGCAGATGATGCCAAACTCCGCAGTAGCATAGATACCCTGGAAGGCTTGGATAACATCAGCAAGGATCTATTAAAGAACTGAAGAATTCTCTAGATTTTGGCAGCTAAGATATAGTGCTAAAAAATGCAGGATCTTGTATCTGGGCTGCAAAATATTCCCTGAGAATGGTACAGTATAGGGGATGAAAGATTTCTATGCATGAAAGAAGACTGGGACCTAGGGTTGATCATATCTGATGATCTTAAGGTGGCCTAACAAGTAGAAAAGGCAATGGCAAAAGCCAGAAGGATGTTTGTGTGCAGAGGGAGAGGAATGGCCAGCAAGAAAAAGGAGGTGGTTGGCCTCTTTGTAAGTCTTTGATGAGACCTCATTTGGAGTATTGTGTGCAAGTCTGGAGTCTGCTCCTTCATAAAGATATCAACAGGATGAAATTGGTCCAGAGGGTTGCTACTAAAATGGTCAATGGTCTTTGCTATTAAGTATATGGGGATAGATTTAAGGATCTCAACGTGTATACTTTAGAGGAAAGGCAGGAGAGGGGAGGTATGATAGAGATATTTAAATGCCTCTGTGCAGGGCTGGTGCTACCATTAGGTGAACTAGGCAGTCGCTAGAGTGCTGGTGTCCTGGGTGTGCTCTATTGCCACCCCTGCTGTTCCTCTCTGGCCCTTGCAGCGGCGGAGGCCAGGGATTTGAAACTGTAATGCAGCACTTACCTAAATCCGCCAGCACTGCATTGTGGCTCCTGGCTTGAATGAGCAGCCGCTTCAGCCCCCTAAAGACAAAGACTTCCGGAAATGGAAGCTCATAGAAGCCAGGAACCATGAAACGCTGCTTCGCAGATTCAAACCAATTGCTGCCACTGCAGACCCTGGAGAGGAGCGGCAGTGGGGTCAATGGGGGGGGGGCGGTGGCGGTGGGGAGGGGGGAGGCACAGCATGGAGGGTTCACTTAGGGCACCTTTCATCCTTGCACTGCACCTGTCTCTGTGGCATAAATGGACAGGAGTAGAGTTTCTTTCAATTGAAAGGAAGTTGTGGAACAAGGGGGCATAGAATGACTAAAGGGATAAACTCAGGAGTAATGTGAGGAAATATTTCTTTACAAAAAGAGTGGTGGATGCGTGGAGTGGCCTCCCGGTAGAGATAGCGGAGATGATGACTGTATCTGAATTCAAGAAAGCATAGGACAAGCACAGAAGATCTCTAAGGGAGAGGAAGGTATTGCATAGTAATTGGTATGGATGGGGAGACTGCTGGAGGAGAGAAAAAAAAAGGTGAGATGCTGGACTAAGGGGTGAGAGAGAGACAAGGAGACTGTCATGGTTAGGAGATAGGGGTGGGAGAAAGGGATATCATGTTAAAAGAAGGGTCTGATGTTAAGGGCTGATGCAAGGGATGGGGATGGGAGAAGGAGGCAGATGGTGACACATTCTGGGGCTGGGGGTTGAATTTGGAGAAGGGGGCTATTTGGGGAGATGCATCTAGAAGAGGGGGGTTGAGGGCTGATGTACAGTAGAGCCTGAGGATGGGAAATGGGGCATGATGCGGAGTATTAAACAACTGGGTAGAGGGTATAAAAGATGTGTAAGATGGACTATGGGGTGTGAGCCAGAGTGAAGAAAGGTAGAGAAGTATGGGGAGAATCTCTACCTTTCTTCACTCTGACTCACACCCCACAGTCCGTCTTGCACATCTCTTATACGGGGAGATGTTCTGAAAATTCTAGGTGGAAGTTGGGAGACAGTGAAAAGGGACAGGGTCTGTGGAGAGAGTGAGAGACAGAGGAAAGAGATGAGAGGAAATAGAAATGGAGAAGATGAAAAGGGGAAGGAGAGGCTGGCTATAGGAAGAGAGAGAGAAGAAAGAGGCTGGAGATAGGAGAGAAGATGAGTGACAGGGAAGGAGTCAGGGCCCGTAAGGAGATGAGAGGCAGGAAAGGTAGATGAGGGCTGGTGGAGGTGAGTACAATAGGAGGCAATGAGGGACTTGAGAGTGGGCGAAAGACAGTAAAATGAAGACGAGGGAGGGGAGAAGATGGGGGAGGGGAAGAGGAATGAGAGAACTGTGGAAGATAGAACGCACACAAGATAGCACTTGAAGAGGTGTGTGTGTGGCGGGGGGGGGGGAGAATTCTGATCCCACTAGCTTGAAGAGCAGGGCTGTGGCTAGAAAATACCAGTGATCAGGGCCGGATTTACCTATACGCCACCTACACCGTGGCGTAGGGCCCACAGCTGACAAGGGCCCACAAAAATAGCCGCCTTAAAATTAAATAAATAAAAAAAAACGCTGGCTGCCACCGCGGCAGCATGTTACTTTAGGCCGATGGGGGGGGGGGGTAGGACTGGTAATGGGCTATTGGGGGGGGGGCTGGGACTGGAAATGGGCTGGGGGGGTTAAGGCTGGAGGTGGGCTGATGGGGTTAGGACTGGTAATGGGCTGTGGGCTGTGGGCTGATGGGGGCTGTCTGGTAATGGGCTATGGGGGGGCTAGGACTGGAAATGGGCTGGGGGGTTAAGACTGGAGGTGGGCTGATGGGGTTAGGACTGGTAATGGACTGTGGGCTGTTGGGAGGGGGTTAGGACGGGAAATGGGCTATGGGGGGGGCTAGGACTATAAATGGGCTGATGGGGCGGGCTAACACTGGCGGTGGGCTGATGGGGTTAGGATTGGTAATGGGCTGTGGGCTGATGGGGGTTAGGACTGGTAATGGGCTATGGGGGGGCTAGGACAGGAATTGGGCTGATGGGGAGGGGTTAGGACTTGAGGTGGGCTGATGGGGTTAGGACGGGTAATGGGCTGTGGGCTGATGGGGGGGTAGGACTGGCAATGGGCTATGGGGGCTGACTGGAAATGGGTTGATGGGGTTAGGACTGGAAGTGGGCTGATGGGGGGGTTAGGACTGGTAATGGGTTATAGGGGGGCTTAAACTGAAAATGGGGTGATGGGGGGTTAGGACTGTAAGTGGGTTGATTGGGGGGCTAGGACTGGTATTGGGTTGGGGGGTTGCTAGGACTGGAAATGGGCTGATGGGTGGCTAGGACTGGAAATGGGCTGATGCAGGGACTAGAAGGGAATGGATGCTGGGTGAGGCTGGAACTAGAAGGGAGCTGATGTTGGGGGAGGATTAGAATGGGATGGGGCTGGAAGAGTAAAATGGAGAAGGGAAAAATATTTTGTGTGGGAGGGATAAAAAATCTACAATTGGCCGGGTATTGGGAGAGTAAGTGGGGATTGAGGATGGAGGGGTAAAATTTGAGTGGATGAAATAGGAATGAGGAAAGAGCAAAAGGAGAAAGATTAGTATGTTTAAGCAGATGTAGAGAGAGAATGGAAAAAAACTAGAAGAGAGAAGAAAGGACAAATGGACAGCAGACGATGGAGAGTTAGCAGAAGACACGAAGAAACCAGAAGAAAGTGGCTGGAGCAATTGCAACTGAAAAAAATGCACAAAAGGTAGAAAAATATCTCTTTATTTTGAATTTATTAACTGGAATATGTCAGCTGTGGGAAATGTGCATCATTAACGTCTGCGCTTTGTTTAGTACAAGAGGAAATTAATTTATAGTTTTATTTCTACAGTGTTGTTGTACATTCCAAGTTTGGCTTTTGGGGTTCCCAGTTTATTAATTGTCTTCCTGTTTCTAAATTGTGATTCCTTGTTTGGTGATGGTCTATGTTCTGCATGTGTAACTGAGCTGAGGAATTCTGTTTATGTAATTCCTATTTGACATTGCCACTTGTTTTCTTTCCCCAGTAGGTCATGTATTGTTATTCTCTGAAATGTATTGGTTTAATATTTGCAGTGTTGCCTTTTGATAAGTAATGGTGCTTTGTGAGTCCTGGTAGTGCTGTTACGATATGGCGGGTTTGCTATGGGTTCTAAATGGGCAGTGTTTCTAGTAGTTCCTAATGTGCCTGGCGGTTGGCACTGGATTATAGTAATGTAGAAATCTTTTAGTCTTTCTTTATCCATTCACTCATTAAGAGGCATGTTTACTAAAAGTTAGCTTATGGTAATATTATGCAAATATTTATGCAAATGAAGTATCTTATGCAAATGAGACTCCGCACATGGCCCCGCACCCCCCTTGGGCTGCCCCTGCATGGAAGCAAGTTATTAAGGTGCTCCATGCCCTCTGATATCAAGAGGATCTGGGTTTTGAGCCGGATGTTATCTGTGTCAGTGCCACAAGAGTGCAATCATTTACCTCTAGATCTAAGACATACTGGATTTTTGAAAGAAACTGAAAGCTTTTAGACAGACTACCAATTTTGTTTTAGAGTAGTGTTGGCAGGACCTTGCTGGGCGAATTATATTTGGAGGAGTTTTAATCAGAATTGGATTTATTTCTGGTCACTTGTTTGTATTTCTTTTATGCAATCTTAACTACTTTATGTATTTGTTTATATGCTATATGAATTCATTTTTTGTGTTTGTTCTTGTATGAAATTTATTTTTGTTGATCTCAGGATACCAATACAGCAGTTGCTACTTACAGTAAAGTCCTTCAAGAATGAGTTCTCAACACACAAAGGGGCATGTTTACTAAATGTTTTAACACACATTAATGGTCGTTAAGTACCCACAGTCATTTACCTGTAATAAACATGTCCCAAAGTAGCATTACAAACAGCAATAAAGACTATCGGTGTTCTTGAACATTAATGCATACACAAAGGGGATAATTTTAATGTTCTTAGTTGTGATTTGGTCATTTGGGGCACCGCGTCAGCGCATAGCCCACCCACCTCCTACCTAACCTGGATTTTCCATGCTGGGGTCATGTGAGGCCCTAGCATCGAAAATCCGGATGTTGCTGCACAGATAGGAAGTCGCAAGAGCTACCTTTGTAGCACCGATTTTCTATGCTACACGGTTAGCCCCAGCGCTTTAAAGATAAGTGAGGTTTTCCCACGCCTATCTTTAAGGCATAGAGCGCTAACCGTGTAGCATCGAAAATCGGTGCTACAAAGGTTGCTCTTGCGACTTCCTATCACTGCCCCGTCCTGGAACGCCCCCCAAGGCCTTCGAGATTCGGGCCCTTGAAGTCTGAAGACGTGCCCTTCGCAGAGATGTCTTTGGAGCCATTTTACATATGGCTTTTAAAACACTGCAATAGACGTCTCCGTTTGATTTCAGAAATGTCAGGGGACATCTGCAGGCCATATCTAGAGAAGATGGAGAGTTAAATGACTAGCCTAAGATCACAAAGGCCCACACTGGGATCTGAACCCTGCCTACTCTGCTCCTAACCCACTATTCTAACCATTAAGCTATGATACCCACACCTAAATATAAACAGCTCCAAGACACACCGACAATATGCGTGTGCATGCACGCATGCAGCCCTGAGACATACCCATATCAGACACACACACAGCTCCTGACACACCCTATCTACAAGCATACTCCTCCAACACACACCAATACCCATGACACACACACAAGCACGTCCCATGTTCACATCCCCACAGATAACTAAGCTATGCCCATGGAGATATACAGTTCTTACCCACAATATAGACACACCCACACAGTTCACATATATCATCAGTCACTACTCACTCTATGACTCACATGTTGATTCAACACATCTCTTCTTGTCCTACTGAGATGCATTTTTCCATGGCTGGTTCAAACAAATCCCCTACATAGATATACCTGATTCCGTGTATGGGGGTAAATACGCCATTGTGTCACATTGCAAGTGTACACTCTTCAACTTGTTTTTATTTCTATTATTTCAATTAATTTACAAAATACTTTATGCACAAATTGGCCACACACTTAAAGACACATGCCGAGGGGAAACCCCTTCATAACAGTCCTTACATGAGTCCACGACAATGTGGTCATTGTATACAAGGAGAAAACCAAACAAATGAAACATAAAAGCAATAATCTTCGCCAATAAATCAATCAATAATCGCTACACTCTGTTCCACTCCCGATCTGCCTGCCCAAAAGTACTGTGGCTTCCACAACGCCCAAAATTTTAATTGGTTTAAAGAGACTTGTTTAGGGCAGGGAAATAAACTAGTACTGCACGTGTACTTCGCTTTTTGTAATATACATATATTATTTTAACTTCTCTTCAGCTACACTAGCTGATTTTTAAAGAGAAACACCCTAGGTAGCTTGACTGCCCTATGGGGAATCTGAACTGGGTCTTGGCAGCTGCCCTTAGCCAAACTTGACCAATCACAGTAGAGCTATGTGCTGAGAGAAGAGCATAGACTACAGGGGTGATGATTATGGTGATATCAGCAGGGAAGGGGTATACCCTCTGGCTGTGGCCCACCTCAGCATGTGGAAATACTCATGGGTTCAGTGTTATCAGATTTTTGAGGAGAATTCACCATAGAACTGGTAACAGTACCAAAATAAGCAATAGGACTTGCAGGTAAAGCTGAATAATTAATGAAGACCAGAAATATTTTATTAGAAAGTATGCAATTTATAAAAGCAATCAGATTATAGCATATATTAGCGCAGAAGTGTAGATGCTTGCAATAACCGGATCTCAGAAAGAATTTGTAACTGAAAGTAAACCTTTACAAATTATTCTTGCAAGTATTACTGGCAGTGGCCAACAGCTTCCTGTAAACTGAGGTGGGCAGGGAGTTCAGATGTCTCTGCCTCACTTCCTGTGAATCACCACCATCAAAGAATGTTTCTAGCATGGGGTATCTCCCCAACATCCTCCTCAGTAAGACTGACACAAATTCATTTAGTTTTTCTGCTATGGTCTTGTCTTCCCTCAACACCCCTTTTATGCTTTGGTCAACTAGTGGATTACCCAACTCCCTTACATACAGACAGTTAAAATATGATTTTTATTTGTATTCACAATTTGCCTAACAGTTAATGAGATAATTGAGAATCCCTTATTATCTGCTCTTTATTCAAAAGCACTTGGACTACTTCAGTCTTTCTATCCCACATTCCTGGATAATAAATTGTTTTAAAATGTACAAAATTAAACCCTGGATTGATTGAGTGTATTGGGTTCACCATGAAAATATGGAAAATCAAAAATATGGTGATATATCTAAAAAAAAGTGTAGTGGAATTAGAAAAAGTACACAGAAGGGGAGCCAAATTGATAATGGGGATGGAATCACTCATCTATGAGCAAAGGCTAAAGAGGTTACGGCTCTTCAGTATGGAGAAGATACGGGTGAGAGGAGATATGATAGAGGTCTATAAAATCCTGAGTGGAGTGGAAAGAGAAAATGTGACTAGACTGTTTACGCTTTTAAAAAGTTCAAAGAAAGGGGCCACACCGTGAAATTACAAAGTAGTGCACAGCATTCACAAAATTCAGTAGATCACAAAAAGAGGAAAACAAAAAAGAATACAGGATAAAGCTAAAAGAGATAAAGAAAGAAATAGGGATGTCAAAAGCAAAGGCGGAAGAAAAGATGGCTAAAGATGTGAAGTGTGGCGACAAAACCTTTTTCAGGTATATTCGTGAGAAGAGGAAGATCAGAGGTGGAATTGTAAGACTCAAAAGTGCCGAGAACAGATTTGTGGAAAGTGATATCAAAAAAGCGCAGTTGCTAAACAAATACTTCTGCTCTGTATTCACCAAAGAAAATCCTGGAGAAGGACCATGTATAATTGACAAATATACAAATGGGAAAGGAGTAGATACTACACCATTTATAGAAGATGTTTTTGAACAGCTTGCAAGACTGAAAGTGGGCAAGGCCATGGAACCGGATGGGATACATCCAGGGCCGTCCCCCCTTGCTCTTCTTGTGCAAATATTGCACCTCTCAATGTCTGTCTTTCTTCCATCCAGGACTGGATGGCCGCTAATTTTCTCCAGTTCAATCCCCTTAAATCTACTGCCATGTGGGTACATTTGGGCCCCCCTCCCTCCTTCCCTGGCTCCCTCTCTTACCTCTGTCACTATCCCTTTGGTGTTCTCCTTCCGGTACCTTGACGTCATTCTTGACTCTTCCCTCTCTTTCTCAGATCATATTTCCTCGGTCTCCTGCCGTGTCTTCTTCTGCCTCCGCCAGCTCCATGTCGTTCACCCCTTCCTCTCTGTCCCCTCTCTAACCACTCCTCCTGTCCCTTGCTGTTTCCTGTCTCAATTGCTGTAATGTCTCCCTTGCTGGTCTACCTCATTCCCAAATCTCCCACCTACAACTCCTCCAGAATACCTCTGCCCGTTTCCTCATCTCCTCCTCCCGCTATGAGCACTTTACCCTTCTTCTGTTCCGCCTCCACTGGTTTCAGGATGCAGTAGAAAGTCCTCATTCTCACACACCATATTATCCACATCTCCTCCCCTCGATATCTGGCTGACCTCCTCCGGTTCCATGTCCCTCCCCATCCGCTCCGCTCTGTCCACAACTACTGTTTGGAGCTCCCTTCCCCCTCGCAAGCACACCTTGAGCACACCCATTCTTCTGCCTTTCTTTTTCTGGCCCCTTCCCTCTGGAACTCCCTTCCCCTAGGACTTTGTTCTGAGCCCTCTTTCACTCACTTCAAATCTGCACCAACAATGCACCTTCAATCTCCCTCCCCCTCCTCAGTGACTTTATACTTTTCCTTCCCCCTTCTCCTTTCTCTTCTCCCTCTGCTCTTCTGTCTTTCCTATCAATTATTGGCGTTCCTTTCTTCCTTTACGCCAGCAGTCATTTGACTTTTGTATTGTACACCGCTGTATGTCCTTTGTTTTAAGCAGTATAGCAAATGTTTGAATAACGATAAAGGGTTTCTGTCACCCCAGCTGTGCCACCCCCCCTTCTGAGACATGTTCCCCCCCCCTTCCGAGCTGAGCCAAGTCACTGCTCTCCCCTACCGCTGCTGCTGATTCCATTGTTAGGGTCAGTGGAGAAGGAAAGGCTCGGCTTGGTGCAGCGGCGGTACCTCCGGGGTCGGAAGCAGCAGGCTATATGTGCTGAAATACATGGCCTGCCGTGAGCGCTGTGTCATGCCGTCCAGAGAGGTCTGACACCCTAGGTGGCTGCCTAGCCCTCTTAGTGGATAAGGCCCTGGATACATTCCAGGATACTGAAAGAGCTCAGAGAGGTTCAGGCAGGGCCTTTAAAGGATGTTTTTAAATAGATCCTTGGAGATGGGAGAGGTTCTGTAGGGCTGGAGAAAAGCTGATGTGCTACCTCTTCACAAAAGTGGTAATAGGGAAGAGATGACAAACTATAGACCAGTAAACCTTACCTCTATGGTGGGAAAAATAATGGAGGTGCTCTTGAAAGAAAGAATAGTAGACTTTCTAAAAACCAATGGATTGCATGATCCAAAGCAACATGGGTTTACCAAAGGAAGATCATGTCAAACGAATTCGATTGACTTGGTGAATGGAGAACTAGATCAAGGGCCATGTGATAGATGTAAGATTGCAGCAAAGCCTTTGATACTGTTCCTCATAGGAGGCTTATCAATAAACTGAGCAGCCTGGGGACAGGTCACAAGATGGTGAACTAGATCAGAAATAGGTTGACTGACAGTTGACAGAAGGTGGTGGTTAATGGAACTCACTCAGAAGAAAGGAAGGTGCATAGTAGTATGTCTCAGGGATCAATCCTGGCACTGATACTGTTCAATGTATTTGTGAGTTATATTTCAGAAGGATTGAAAGGAAAAATATACTTTTTTTGTAGATGACACAAACATTTTCAACAGAGTGGACAACATGCGGAAAGATCTTATGCACCTAGGGAAGAACAACCCAAACTATGGTTACACGATGCAAGGTTCCACATTAGGAGCCACCACCCAGGAAAAAGATTTAGGCGTCATTGTGGATACCATGTTAAAACCCTCGGCCCAGTGTGCAGCAGCAGCCAAGAGAGCAAATAGAATGCTAGGTATGATAAGGAAAGGAATGGAAAATAAAACAAAAGATATTATAATGCCTCTATATCGTTCCATGGTGAGACCGCACCTTGAATATTGTGTGCAATTCTGGTCGCCGTATCTTAAAAAGGATATAGCGATTTTAGAAAAGGTTCAGAGAAGAGCCACCAAAATGGTAAAGGGGATGGAAGGATACTCCTATGAAGAAAGGCTAAAAAGGTTGGAGCTCTTTAACCTGGAAAAGAGACGGCTGAGGGGAGATATGATAGAAGTCTATAAATTAATGAACGGAGTGGAACGGGTAAACGTAGATCGATTGTTTACCTTTATCAGAATATAGAAAGACTAGGGGACATGCAATGAAGCTACAGGGTAAACTATTTAAGACTAATAAAAGAAAATATTTTTTCACTCAACGTGTAATCAAACTCTGGAATTTGTTACCAGAGGATGTAGTAAAGGCTGTTAGTATAGCTGGGTTTAAAAAAGGTTTGGACAAGTTCCTGGAGGAAAGGTCCATAAACCATTATTAAGAAGGGACCCAGGATATCAATGCTTGACCCAATACAAGCATTGTGGAACTTGTGTCCCTTGGGGAAACTGCTAGGTACGTATGACCTAGATTGGCCACTGTTGGGAACAGAATACTGGGCTTGATGGACCTTGGTCTGACCCAGTATGGCATATCTTATGTTCTTATCTACAAACACTGGGAGAATGGTATAATGCTTAGCAGTTAAGATTTAATGAGAAGAAGTGCAGAGTTATGCACTTGAGATTAATAAATCCAAAGGAATTGTATGATATAGAGGGCAAGAGGTTGGTGTACATGGACCAGGAGAAAGTCCTTGGAATGATTGTTTCTGAGGATCTCAAGATGACAAAACAATGCAACAAGGTAGGAGCCAAAGTCAGAAAGATGCTGGGCTGCATACAGAGAGGAATAAACAGCAGAAAGGAGGTATTAATGCCCCTGTACAAATTGTTGGTGAGGCTTCACTTGGAGTATTGTGTTCAGTTTTGGAGACCGTATCTCACAAAGGATATAAAAAGACTTGAAACAGTTCCTAGGAAACGACCAAAATGATTTGGAGCCTGCACCAGAAGACATATGAGAAGAGACTTGAAGACCTAAATATGTACACTCTGGAGGAGAGGAGGGACAGGGAGGATATGATCCAGACTTTTAAATACTTAACCTTTTTGAAAGAAGGGATACTGTAAAACTAGAGGCCATATGATGAAGCTGCAAGGGGGCAAACTGAAAGGTAACAACAAGAAATACTTTTTCACTGAAAGGGTGGTGGATGCTTGGAATGCCCTCCCAAAGGAGGTAATGGGGGCAAATACAGTGACAGAATTCAAAATGGCATGGGATAGACACAGTGGATCCTTTTATAGCAAGAAAATAAAATCAAAGCAAACTTAACTATCTTTTAATAGAGGGCGGTGACCTGCATGGAGCTGCAGTTACAACCACTCTAGCCATCTTACTAGGCAGACTAGATGGATCATACTGATCTTTATCTGCTGTCATATACTATGTTGTTATGTTACTATGGAGCAGCTTGGGCCAGAAGTTGCGGTTGTTACCCTTTCTTGGCATAGTCACTGATGTTTTTCTGATATCGAAGAATAGCTATTTCCTTCTTGTTGTGTTTGTTCGTCATGTGATATCATGTAGTGATTCTCTTATTTCTTGACTTAACTTCTTAGCTCCTAACCATTTGTGTAAGAATTAGACACTTGTGCTGTCACAGTAATTGAGGAAATGATAAAGCCCCTCAGCTCCCATGGCCTACCAGCCTACATAATCTCAGATAATGGACCACAGTTAGAAGAAGTTGCACAGTTTGCCAAGGGATTGAAGTTTTGCTATCTCCATTCAGTAGTCGTTCCAGTGGCAAAACTGAATTGACTATCAATGTTGTATTTTTTTAAAACCCCCTTTAATAAAGAAAACATGTGCCAAGCTACTCTGGAATAGCAATAATGAGATACGTTGCATTTCAGTGCAATGTCTAATGTCCAGATGTATGCATACTGTAGTGTCAATAGCCACCCAGCTATCAAAACCAGAAGGAATGGAAAGAGTCATAGAAGTGCAGAAAAGCTATAAAATACTAAGAAAGGCATGCCAGGGATCTTTCAGTTACAACCCTTTTTACCAAATTTTTAATATTACTGTTTGTTTTTATTCTAAACCACTTTGATTGAAGGATAAGGTGGTATATAAATATGGATAAATAAATAAACCCAGGATACAAATAAAAGTCCAACTCGTTCCCCGAAAAAGATGGAGTTACTGGAAACAGGCAGTCCTCAGTCTTGTACAGCCATAGTTGCTGGAAGATGTACTGCCAAAATGATTGAAGGCATGGAGTTTGTTTGCCTGGAGTGGCAGTTGCAACTCTAAAAACCTTACTGGACAGACCAGATGGATCTTTTTGGTCTTTATCCGCTACCAGCTACTAGGTTACTGTATTGATTCATCTGCCCAGTACCAGACTACATATAGAACACTCGGTAGTGGACTACAGAAAGATGTGTCATCCTCACAGTGCAGGCAAAGCACTGTCTGAATAAAATACAAATGAACTGGAAAGATACCAGCAAGACTGAAATATGAATAGCCAAAATGCAACAGGTACTTCTGTCACCCAAGCGATACAAGCATGCAGCAACATGGATAGTTCTTCCTTAGTTACTTTTCATGTAAAAAAAAGATGTTTTTCTCTAATGATGTAGATTTCCAAGGACGTTCCCAAAGCAAATTCCAGAAAGGGGATGTTAAGACAGACAGCCTCCCCTTCTCTAGGCAAGCATGGTTCAGTGACCTGCAATGGTAATGTTATCGCCTATAGCAGTCCTCCAGCAGTCAGTGCTGGGAAAGTAGCAGGCCTGGAAATATTCTCCATTCTGAATAAAATCTGAGTTGCTATGAAGCCTAGGAGTCTGTCTGGATTCTGCTACACAAGCAGCTCTTACCCTTTCTCTTTTGCTGCTATAATGAACAGATTAGCAGTTTGCAATAAGATATTTTACAACAGCATGCATTTTGTCTTATTTTTCTCCTTCATCTACAATTGTCCTGTTCCACCTTCCTTTGGTCCTCTGGTTCTCATCTTCTAGGCTCTTCTCAGATTCTTTTCATTGTCTTTACTCTTTAATGCCTTCATTAAGGCTGGTTTCTAAAGCTTAGCATGCGCTAACAGCTATTGGTATATGCTGCACAGCCCATTTTATTCCTATGGGCCGTGCAGCACTTGGGCACATGCTAATGTCCGTTAGCAGCAACAAGAAACTTTAGTAAACACGGCCCTTAGTTTTGTCTTCTTGTTTTCTGTATATTTCCTGATTTTTATCTCATCTATTACTTAACTTTTCTTTACTATTATGGTTCCCTCTCTTTTTTTTTCTCTCTCTCTCTTTTTGACCCTTTGCTCTGTGGTTCCCCACCTCTGCCTGCTTATCTCGCCCTTGTACTCATTCTGCTTCTTGCATTTTCCGTGCCTCTATGTTGCTCCTGTTTTCTTATTTTTTCATCTCTGTCTTCACTGGTCTTTCTTCATTTTTACCTCTCTCTTCACTTCAGCTCCTACATCATCTACTTCTTGCTCTCCTTACACCCATCTATCCGCCTCCTTTTCCATTTCCTTTCCTTCATTTTTGCTCCCTATCACTCCTCCTCCTCCTTAACCCATTTCTTTTCTTACCTCCCCTCCCCTCTCATCTTTCCTTTTCCTTTCCCTACGACCCTCTTCTTTCTCCTCCTTCTTCCTCGTTCTCTGCCTCTCTTTTCTTCCCCTCCACCTCTCTCCTCCATCTCTTTCCCTTTCTTCTTCCACGTCCCCTCTTGACCCCTCCACCCATGAATAGCGAGTCTTTCTTCTACTGCTGTCCTGAAGCATACTTTTGCATCCAGGACCCAACCTGCTCCGTTCTTCTGCCGCAGCCTGCCTCATGCACCTGGCCTGCGTCCTCCTATCATTGACACATGGTACAAGATCCTCTATAGGCATATAGCGCCTCCAGCTGCAAGACCTGGTGCGGTTGCAACATTTACACTAGCCTAAAGACAGCTCTGCTTATGCTCAAATTCTCTGCAGTAACATTTTACATGGAATCTCTAATGTAGTAATTCAGATTTTTTTTTCCCCATATTTCTCTCTCACAGCTGGTATCCAAAATAATTTTCCCTCCAGTCTGCCAGTGACGACATCTGAAGCTTTCCTTTCTGTTCCGTGAGTGTATCCATGTCATACCTAATACAGGTTTTATCCACCGTATATACAGTTCTGCAGTCACCTTACATTAACCTTTTTATATAAAACTGATAAAGCTTTAGATCCATCCATAAGATATAGACCTTAGGGAGTCACTTCAACAATCTTTACCTATACACAAGCAGCAGGGATTGGAGTCCGTCCATAGATAATACTTTCCTTGGAGTCATAGTGAGGCCCTGTACCACTTTATGGACAATACATAAGATCCTGGCTATTTCCAAGGCGTGAAATTTCAAGTCCAATGGTACTAGCCAGACTTTTAACATGTAAAATCAGGAAATCCTTCCTCCTAACACCCTTTCCCTCCCAAATAACTCAAGAACCTTGAGCAGTCTCCATAATGGGAAGCTTCTGAGTTTTGTTGAGCTTGGTGGTTACAAGGGGGGGGGGGTGTAAAATGATTTGTTCAGCATTTTCTGGTATACATGATAATGCCATTCTGATGTATCTTTAGGGTAATTATTCCTAAATTACACCTAAATGTTGGTATTTTAGTCATATATGCACTTAGAGGCCAATTCCATTCATGCACGTCTAGTCCCCTGAACAGCTGGGCGGAATCGGGCGTGCAAAGTTAGACCCGATTCTGATCCCACAGCCCCTGCGGGATCAGAATCAGGTCTAGTGCCTGGATGTGCAAGCCTGGACCCGCTTCTGTCTGGCCGTATGTCCCAGCAACTACCCGGCTAACTCAGCCAGTCCCATGAATGGAGCCACAGTGCCATGCTTGACCCGTCTCCATGGCACGGCGGCTCCATTCACGAGCCACGATCCATCTGGATTTGAGGCCCCTGACATACAGGGTTGACCTCTGAATTGTCCCTGTACATCCGGGATCACGGTCCGCCCATGCCCCGCCCTTGCTCCATCTCCAGAATGCCCCCTCCTGCCCCCATCTAGGCCTCCCTGTACAAACCTGCTATATATGAGAAAGGTATTATGGGGGCCAGCAGGGAGACGATGGGATGTCCATCCCCATTATTCATGGGACAGAATGACCCCGTTAGAGGAAATTTAGGTGGGTAAATGATTTCTTATAAAATACCAACTAGCAGGAAGGTGTAAATATTGTCTGCATCGCACATACTTTCCCTGTGGCCACACATTGGTGGAGTTTGGGCACAGCATGTTAGTATGTGTGTTGATTAATTTATACATGAACTTGCATGTTTTCTGCAACTTATGCTAATATTTTACAAAGTCAAGAACACGCATAGTGTACTTGATTTCATAAAATAGGCATAAAATGAGCTTGTTAATTAGGAGCAACTTTATAACATTACCTTCCAAGTGCAGAGAGGTGCCACCAGACATGTGAAATGAAGAAATTTATTTATTCACATTTCTTATATACCGCGCTATTAAAAATCAGTGCGGTTCACAATGAACAGAACAATGCTACAATGAGTCAACGACACAATGCGCTTACAGAGAACAGGGTAATAGCTTAGGGGAGAACCTGGGCAAACTATTTACAAGATATTTACAGAGCTGCAGAGTAGTCATATTTGAAACAAGTTTGATGGCATCAGGGAGTATGTACAAGGGGTAGGCTGATTAACCATCCTCCCATCGGGTTAGGGTGTTGGAACAGTTAGGAGGGGGGGTCAGAGGGCACTTCCTATATTTTCCAGGTCTAGTTTCTGGGTAGTGTATTTGGAACAGATGGTACTTTAGCGCTTTTCTGAATGAGTTAAGACAAGAGATGGCTCGGATTCCAGTGGGAAGGGCATTCCAGGCTATGGGTGCGTAAATCGAGAAGGCCCTACTGGCGGTTGCCTTTGTGCATTTTGCTTTCATCTTAGGGACGTCTAAAGCATTCAGCATTGAAGCAATTAAATAGTGGCACCTATCTGCATGTCAAGATTATCAGGCCACCCTGAGATCTCTGGCACTGTCAACTGTGCTGATGACTAACAGGCCACGAGATGACAAAAGAGCAGAGGCCCTTGAAGGAAGTGCTTCCTGCTTGCTGCCCTGCCCTGCTTGCGCTGTACATTTGTTGCCATATTGCTGGCAATTTGCCAGCCTTCATTTCCTGGTTGCCATTAGCAAACTGACAACTTGACAACCAGGAAATCTGTGCCCTGGGTCTATCCATAGGGGAGGCACCCTGGGAGTCACCTCAGCACTCACTGGACCATCTCTATGCACAGGCGGACTGGGCCTAAGCTCTGTAAATCTCTCTGTGTGCACATATGTGTATTTATAGTAGAGTATGTGCATTGCAGTTATTTATTTATTGATTGGTAATTTAGCTCACGCCTTTCCAGTCCATCTTTCTCACTATATTCACCTTTTCCTTTTCTTGCAGATGCTCACCCCTGGCCCCAGACAGCCGCAGAAGCTCCTTCACTCCAGCAGAAGTGGATAATGGTCAGTTACTGAAATGTGACAGTTTGGGAAGGGATGGGATGAGGGCTCAGAATCTGGCGTGAGAAACGGAGTGGTTATCCTGAATGTGAGAGATGAAACTGGAAGGCGTAGTTTCTTGGTCTTTTTTGTGATATACCATGAGCCAGGACTGGTGGGTATGGCATCTTGGGCAGTGTATGGTCCATATGGGTTTTTTTTCCCTCATGTTCTGTTCAGTCTTCTCCTCTTATTACTGTCTACAGTTTGTCACTTTCATGCGGAGCCCAATTCTGTAACCTGCACGTCCAGCTGGCAGAAACGTCTAAAGTTAAAACGAGCATGAAATATACCCGATTCCAAAACTGCAGAGAAAGATGCACCCGCAGCACCGGAATCGGGGAAATATACATTTTCGGCATGGCATGAACAACACATCTGGGAAAACCCGGGCCCGCGCTGCTGTAATGGGACATGGGTAAATGCAGCAAACGGTCTGTATGTCCCCGTGCTTGCCGTATTCTGGAAAGATAGACGTTTGTGATGCTTCCTGTCTCGGTGCAACCATGCCTCTGCTGGCAAAATGTACATCTCCTAAGCTGATGCTCACACTGACACTGTTGTGCTCAGGCAAATAACATATTAATACTGATGAAACAGATATGTTCATGCAACCCAGGCTATATATGCTAGTCTGTTGCATGCCCATAACACTACAGGGTTATCTAAGTGCACCAAAACTATCGTAACAGCAAGTGGAAGGTGAGATGTTTGTCCTGACAGACCCTGCAGCAAAACATGTGATGAACACCTTAGTTATTCTTTCAGTGGTCATCATTGAAAACAGTATTTGCAGTGCTAAGAATGGACCAGAAAAAACTGAAATGAAGCTGTACAGCTACCTATCAAAACATATCCCTCCATTCATAGGAAACTATCAGGGTGAGAATATGCAACAGTACAAACATCAGAAACACATGACCTAAAGCACCATCATCTGTCCTGATAAATGTGCACAATGATAGAGACCTCTGATGGTGCATTTGGATATGAATTAGTGCTGTCCACACTGCAGAATGCCCCCACTCCGAGGGCCCCCCACTGGCCAAGCATACATGTCCTCCCAGAGTTGCAGATCAGCACCCACTAGAATAGCCCCTTTAGCACAAACAGCAAATGCCAGCATAGCCAGAATAAAGGACCAAGGCGGGAAAATTTCACGCCATAGCTGGAGTGTTGCAACATTTGCCGTGGCATGACATCACAGTTGTTGAGATCACAGCCGCAATAAAAGATGGGCAGGGGCAGAGCAATCCCCTTTTTGATCATCTTCACTCCTGCCCAACTTCACTGATGGATTGCTATGATTTACCTGCCTTCTTGGGAGTGTCAGTTCAAGACACAAAGGGCTCCCCTCCCAGTCCTCACTTGCTTCAGAGGCTGAGTTCTCTGGGGCCTGCATGGATGGTAGTGAGGCAGAGCTGAAGGAAGGGAGCCTGCAGCGGCCATTGTCAGCCTGGACACATGGAGGTGAGTGAGCTGGGGAAGCTGAAGAGGAGCAGCAACGTGTAGACCAGAGTGGCCCACACCCTTAAAGGGAAATGCACTCACCTTGGAGCCAGGGCAAAAAGGAGTCTGCAGCAGCCATCAGTAGCTGGGGACTCCAGAGGTGGGTGCTCTGAGAGAGAGCCAGAGGGGATTGCCATGACTGGATTTGGGCGACCTGCCCCCTTAAAGGGGAATGCACCCTCTCAGGGACACCAGTTCCAAGTCCAAGTCCTTAACTTGTGGAGTTTTGATTCCAGGAGCTAGTGTTGCTTCGGAGGAAGAAGCATAGAGAGCAGCCACACTGCTATCCCTGGAATATACCCCCGGCTATGAGAGCACTGAAGGATGGGCATCTCAGTGGCCATGGAACCCAACAAACCAAAAACATCACCTACAAGAAGCACGAATGCAAGGGCATCCCCTGAAGAGGGAGGCATGCACTTGCCCCTAGCGTCTAGCAACAAACCCGCCCATACACCATCCTCGGAAACTATACAAGGTAGACATCCAAAAACTGATAAGGAATCCGGATCGGTGAGTGGAGCATATGGTCACCCTCTGAGACGGAAGATGTTCCCCACAAGATATGCCAAAATTCCCAAGACTCCAGTGCCTAGAAGGGGTAGCAGCTGCCACAACTAAGATAGTCCCAGCCACCCTCACCCCACGTTGTCAAAGCATGGACTTAACAGGCCCTGATGAATCGCCCTCACACACCTTAATCCATCTGAACGCAGATTCAGGCGAGTACCTCTCAGCGACTCTCCACCCTATACACAGAACTAGGGAGCCCGGGAGACATGGCAACACTGATTGTCGCTCACTGGATTCACATGCCTCAGCAACATCCTGGAGGAATCACTGTTCCTTGGACTTATGCACTTCAGACACATCCCGGAAATGCCATCGACACAGCAGTAGGCACTGGACACCCCACTGGCGGAGAAGACAACACTCCACATCATCAAGTTGGAGCGATGGCAGTGGGTGATCTTCAAATATGGTGAGGAGCTGACACCGGCGCCACCACGGATCATCGCGCAGGCATGAGTATCATTCGCACCATCACCACCAGAAAGGAGGATGCCGTACCACATCCAGCAGCTCTGCAAATGGATCTATCTCAAGCAGCCCTTGACAATGAAGACGTCACAATTGGCACACGTCCCAGAAATAAAAGTACTCCTGAGGCGCAGACCAGTACTGGTTCACGTTTGGAAACATATCACGCATCAGCAATGCACCATAAGAACATAAGAAATGCCATCAAGCCCTGTATCCTGTTTCCAATAGTTGCCAACCCAGGTGCCAAGTACCTGGCAGGTTCCCAAAAAGGTACACAGGTTCCAAAATGCTTGTCCTGGAGTAAGCAGTGGATTTCTCGGGTCGTCTTTAATAATGGTTTATGGACTTTTCCTCCAGGAACTTATCCAAACCTTTTTTAAACCCAGCTACACCAACAGCTTTTACTACATCCTCCGTTAATGAATACCAGAGTTTGTTTACGCGTTGAGTGAAAAAATATTTTCTCTTATTACTCTTAAATGAGTTACATTGTAGCTTCATTGCATGTCCCCTAGTCTTTCTACTTTTTTGGAAATTTACACAACCGATCTACATTTATCCATTCTACTGCATTCATTAATTTATAGACCTCTATCATATCTCCCCTCAGTCGTCTCTTTTCCAAGTTGAAGAGCCCTAACCTTTTAAGCCTTTCCTCAAAGGGGTATCTTTCCATCCCCTTTACCATTTTTGTCGCCCTTCTCTGTATCTTTTCTAATTCTGCTATATAAATTTTAAGATAAGGCGATCAGAATTGCACACAAGGTGTGGTCGCTTCATGGAATGGTTAAGAGGCATTATAATATCCTTGGTTTTATTTTCCATTCCATTTCTTTTTTAATAATCCCATAAGAGAAAGGAAAATGCCAACTATCAGGCAGTCTATTGTGGGATGGAGCAGCTCTCCTAGGAGGGAAAGCTTAAAAGCTTAGAGCTCTTCAGCTTGGAGAAGAGACAACTGAGGGGAGATATGAGGTATATAGCATTCCTAGCGGTAAACCCGAATCAACTGCTTACCGAATCAAAAATGCAGACTAGGGAGCATGCCATGAAGTTCCCAAGTAGTACATTCAAAACAAATAAGAGAATAATCCTGTACTCAATGCATTATGAAGTTCTAAAAGTCATTGCTAGAGGTTGTGCTAAAAGTAGTTAGTTTAATTGTGTTTAGAAAAGGTTTTGATGAGTTCCTGGAGGGAAAGTCCATAAACCATTATTAAGGTAGATTTGAGAAAGCCACTGCTTATCCTTAGGGCTAAGCAGCATGGAATCTTCCTACTTTTTGGTATATTGGCAGGTACTTATAACCTGGATTAGTGATGGATGCTGGGCTTGATGGATCTTTGGTCTGATCCACTATGGCAATGGTGGATTCACTATAGCCTTACTGAGACATGAAAATTAATGCATAAGACTCCAGTGAGTTTCTTCAAAATACCCCTCTGTAACACAATGTCTCCTTCCTATGGAATAAAACTATGCTTCTGTAGCAGAAATCTATAAAGCGGCAATTTAGCATTCTGTTTATATCTTAACAAAATATTACAAAATGGGCAAATAAGCATCAGCAAATAAGGCCTTGGAAGATGCTATTGACAGCTGGGATGTTGGCATTTTCTTACTGTTGCTTTACATTCAATTAATTCCTCCACTGGTCGGGATAGTCTCTCTCAAATTAATATTTTTTAAGTGAAGTGTGTTTGTGGTAAAGGAATTTGTTATGCTCTTCCTTTCAGTGTAATTGTACACGGGTGAAGAGCTATTGAAATAGATTTTTCTATGTAAGCTGTATGTTAAGTTTCAAAATTGCTGGCGTTGTGCTTAAACTGAGAAAGACTGTAGGCGATTAGAGTAGAAGCATTTGAGACTGGAAGGGACACAGAAGAACTTCCATTGGATTCTGGCCTGTTGTGCTCCCTTAGAGACATCTCACGGGCCCTGCGCAGCACAGGAGTTACTAGAAAGGAGATTGACAGGAAACCTCTTACTGATTTTTCTCTTTCTCTTCTGCAGAAAGTGTGCCAAGCTATGAAAACGAAAGTAAGTCTTCAATGGAAAAGATACATTTGTTAGAGAAGAAAACAGCACATGATGACAATTTCTGACAAATGGAGTCAATAAGATGGTGCTATAAAGAATGGCCAGTATTTTAACCAACTGGAGCAGCCAGAATCCACCTAGAATACAGCCACTGGGTGGCATTTCAGTAGAGACAGGCACCAGGGGGTCGCATAACGCTTCTCTGATGGGGGGGGGGTCCAAGCTTTGCCTTGACTCTGTCCCAAGCTCTACCCCTAGCCTCCCGCGGCCTCCCCCTCCTGTTCTGCCCACAGGGATCCGATCTCCTGCGGGCTGAAGAGAGGGAATAGCTGCGATCATGGCAGGCTCCTTCTGTCTGCATACGGGAGATCAGATCCCCACGGGCAGGAGGGGAAGGCAGCCGCGATTGCAGCAAAGACTCCTTCTGTCTGCCTGCAGGAGATCCGAGCCCCACGGGTAGACAGAATGAGTCTGCTGCGATTGCGACTGCTCTTTCTCTGCTGGCAGACAAAATTTTGTTGGGGCCAAGGCCCGCGTGGTCCACCCCATTCGAACGCCTATGACAGGCACTATTCTTATTCAATGGAGACAACATTTAAAGTGTTAGACGGTTAGCAGGTCTGCTAAATGACTAAAACAGACTGAGCCTGAAATTCAGCAGCACTAACCCAGTAGTGCCGCTGAAGATCGCCATAGATCATGTTAAAAAAAGCCTGTTTAAACCAGGGTGGTCTGCGAGTGAATTGGGGGAGCTGCCAATCACTATTTGGTTAGCAGCAATATTCTGGCACGAACTGGATAGTGTAACTGGTTAAAGGTAAGTCATATGAATAGCTGTCCTAATTTTAGTGATTTTTGCTAACCAGTTAGTGGCTGAATATTGCTGCTAATCAGATAGAAATGTGCTGAATGGTGACCCCAAATATTCAGCGCCGGACACCAGGTAAGTTCCTGTGCTGAATATCTGGGTTTAAATAAAGTGGTGGCAGGTAAGCACTTTCAATTTCCTAACTGCTGCCACCAAATATCAGCTGTAGTGATATTACCATCTCCCTCTCTCCCCCATCAAGCCTGCCATCTTTAACCCACTTCAGCCAATTAGCCATCCCCCGGCCACCCATTCCCTCCCACCTCCCCCCTAGCTTCCCATCTAGTTGGCCAGACCTTTCAATAAGCCCTGCTGACCTCTCCATTCAGCTTCCTGTGTGCGAGATGCCACTGTCAAAACAGAAGCTCTGCTTGCCTTTCTGCAACACGCAGCTCTTATGGGCTAATGCAGAAAGCCGGCTCTGAAGTCGCGTGCTATTAGCCCTGTATGCCTCTATGCAGCACACTGATAGCTCGCGAGTTCAGCACCGGCATACAGAAAGGGGAGCATATGCAAATTAGCCTTGCACTAAACTGTAGCACAAATGGCGGCATTAAACTGGGAGAGCAAGCCAAACATATGCGCACCAAAGTCAACGCAAGTTTGACATTCTCTCCTAGAGAAACAGGGGCACCTCTTATGTGCTCTGACAGTATTTTGATGGCATCGAGGGCTTTCCCTGATACCTGGATCATCTGAGGTGCAATGTCGAACTTCCCCTCAGATGAACCAGGCATCAGGGAAAGCCCCCAGTGCCATCAAAATATTGTCAGAGGGGCGGTGTCCTCTGACAGAAACCAAATCCCTGGTGGCCCAGTGGCCCCAATCCCCCCACCCACCAAATTGAAAATAAGCCTGGTGGCCCAGTGGCCCCAAATCCTGTACCTTCCTCTCAGTACCTTTACAATGGAGCAGGAGCGTTGCCCATGCATTCCTGCTCCTGTGCCGCCATCTTAGAAAATGGCAGTGCGTGACCCTGCATGGTGCATCCTGAGATGCTCCGGATGGGGTCAGACTGCCATATAAGGCATTTATATGGAGTCTGACCACGTCCAATGAATTTCAGGATGCACCTTGCAGGGCCAAGTACTCCCATTTTTCAGGATAACGGTGCAGGAGCAGGAATGCATGAGCAAGGCACCAGGATGGGGGTGGGGGCTTTGAGGCCACTGGGTCACCAGGTTTATGTTGTGTTATCTTCGCTTAAAGAGCACGTTGGTCTTTCTGCATTGACTCATTAGTGCATTTAAAGGGCTGTTGGGGTTGGTTAGATGTAACACTGAATAACTGATGGGATCCAGTCTGACTTTTCTGCTTTGTTATTAAACCATTGTTATCTTTTTTATGATATATACGACTCTTCCCCCTTCTTTCTTCTCTCCCCATATCTCTTCTAGACCAGAAGCAAGTGGAAGATGAGGAGTACATAAACGACAACTATATCAGTGGATACATGTATGGTTTGATATAGGATTGGTGGTATAGGCTGTTACAGCAGTGACTCAGCATCTCCATTAGATGACTTAGATATTATTTTTTTAATCTATACAGAGTCTTGATAATATGTCATCCATCAGCCCATGCATTATCCTGATAACATTTCCTTAGGGTTTCTGATTGTAGATGTTGATAAACTTTATATTAGGGTTTTTGTTTTGGGTGTTTTTGTAAACTATTAAAAGTAGGTGTTTTTGCAGCCTGAAACTAAACTAAACATTTGAGTTGATTTGATTTACTAAAGTTTTACTCAATTTTACTTCCTCATTTTAAAAAGTAATAGAATTGCAAACTGACACAAGCTTTGTGGTGAGATTAAATCTATCGCTCTTCCACTTGACACAGCTACAGCACTCTTAAATGTTACAGTGGTTGCAAACCACTGCATACTTTTTCAGCAAATCTCTGGGTATGGTTAAAAAAACAACAGAAAATTTTAACATTTGCTACTATTAAAAAAAAACAAAAACTTTTGATGGAGACATGCAATTTCAGCTTAACTAATAGCATGTAAACTAGGTGCTCCTACAGGTTAAAAAAAATATTTTTGGGAGGAAGTGACATCACCTTGCTCAATGGCGGCTTGAGCTGATAGCTCCAGCAGTGACCCCCACTAAAAGGCAGTGCACTTCATTCCAGAGACCTGAAACCACCTGAAAACTTTGCAGAACGAGTTCCAAGGTGAGAGGGATGCCTGGCATGTCAACCAGAAGGTAGACAGCAGATTTAAAGGAGTTTGATTACTCCAGTGCAAGCAGGAGCACCACAGAGATAGCAAAATGGTGGTTGGCGGAACATGGAACTCAGATGTGGAAGAAGAGGAGGAGAGACAGGCATGCACTGAGTAGGGCGCGGTGATGCTAGCGCAGGTGACCAGAGTTGAACTGCAGGATTGGTTTAAGGACCTGAAGAACTAGATAACTGTGGTGAAACTGGACTTGGGTGGTCTGGTTAGAGAGGTAAAAGAGGAGTTGGTGGAGCTGGGTCACAGGGTTGGAGACCACAAGGAGTGCCTTGAGAAGCTGAATAAAGATCTGGTGGTCCTTGATGCCTGGCTGTAGAAGAGTGAGGACTGGAGGGAAATGATGCTGCTCAAGATAGAGGACTTAGAAAACCATTCGAGAAGAAACAGTTTGAGAATATGGGGAGTATCGTAGGATCTTGAGTTTTTAGATTGGAGGAAGGTGGCTGAAGCCATCTGTAAAGAAGTACTGTGACTTGAAAGTGAGGAGGAGGTGCCATCTGCTGTCAAGTTGGACAGAGCCCACAGGGTGCTTGGGCCTCCCAAAAGCAATGTGTCCAGGGATATTGTAATATGCCTTTATGATTTTGACCTTAAGGAGCAGATTGCTGTGAAAATGCGTGCTTTTTAAGCAGGTTTGACTGCCAAGGCTACCAGATAGCCGTATTTGCTGATTTGGCTACCAGAACTTTACAACGGTTAAAGGAGATGGGTGTGATCACCATGAAATCACAGCAGGAACAGCTGAAATACAGATGGCTGTATTCTTTTGGGCTAGCCTTCACCAAGGAGGAGCGCACGTAGCGTGTGAGAAATGTGGAAGAGGTGGTGAAGACCCTACGAGATGAGGGTCTGTGAGTGGAGGAACTGGCGTTCCCAGCGAGGAAGAAGGTGGAAGGACCGAAGCACACCAGTTGGTGGTGTCCAAGGATGATACTGAGAAAAGGAAGAAGGGTCTCGCAAAAGAAGCACTGATATGAGACATGGGAACACTATTATGGACCAATTTACAGTTCTGGTCATTAAAATTAAATAATGAAGTGAATGGGGAGAATGGGACATATGGGATGGATGGAGGGTGGGGATTGGAAGTATGGTGGATGTGTGAGTGTACAATAACGGTGGGCTGTGATTAAGGGGATGGCAAGGGAGATGTATGAATGGTGAAAGGGGGGTCGGGTAAGGGGGTGTCACTACTTCAGGTATAGGGCCTCTTGAAGTAAGGGCCAGGATGTTGGGAAGGGAGGGGGATTCAACGGATGGGGGAGAATATACAAAGGGGGGGGGGCTTGGAGGGTGGAAGAGGTGAAGGGAGGGGGAGGGGAGGTATGGACGAGAAAAGAATAGTAGTTCAGACTTCAGCAACAGCAATCCAGCAGCATAGCAAAAAACAGAAAAGCAGCAATGCCGGCATCAAACACTAAATCACAGCAATATAGCAGCAGGTATGGCAGCAACTCTGCATGACGTAACTGCTCTGAACGACTATTCCGCGCCACTTGCTAAAAAAACGCTAACCGTGCCATTTGAATATCGGTCGCCTAGCACGTACTGTCTTAAAAAGACAAATTTTGAGAGATCTGTGCTAGCAGGCTCAATTCAATGCAGTACACAAGAAAATAGATAAATACATGTATAAAGAAAAGCAGAAAGGCTCCTATAGGGTTTAAAACACACACTTAATTCCTAGATTTTTCTCCTAGCAGCAAGAGCAGGAAGCAGCGGCTTCCCCTCCTGCATGGCTCCTCCAGTCTACTCTCTCTCCATCTAGGACTTGCTAGTAACGCCCCCTCTTTGCCTTCAGCGCCCCCTCCCCTCTCTCAGGCAGCCATACATCTCAGTGGTGCCAGAACCCATCTCCTTCTTTTCTACAGCTGATCTCTGAACCGTCAAGGAAGAAGCAGCAGTGGAATGTCAAAGGCGGCATGTTGACATGGGGTGAAACACACAAGAGGCCTGATGATGTTGTTGCACCTACAAGAGAGGTCAATTATTTGGGGGGGGAGGGCGATTCTAATTGTAACCCACAAAACATTTCAGACAGCAGGATGAGGGGTGTTTCATTGGTGTTTTTCGGTTCTAGTTACAAATCAGATACCCTAAGGATCTTCATCAGCCCATGTCCTGTTCATGTTTCATGATTCATCCCATGTTGTGCCCTTATGATGCAATCACCAGTCTGCCCAGATGAGTTCCTAACATATCCTCAGTCAGCTCTATTCTGATAAATTATTTTCAGTCAGTACATGCAAAGTCTTATAGTGTGATACACGTGTTAGAGCCATGTGCGGAAGCTCAGAATTCAATTTACTAATCCGCTGTAAACCAATCATAGGGGGTAAAAATATCGTTTTTATTTATTTATTTTATTTAGACAGATTTGTATACCACCTTATCCTTCAATCAATGTGGTCACATTACATCACAATTGGTGGGTTACATTTAACATGTGGGTACTTTACAACATTTAACATGTGGGTACTTAACAACATTTAGACAGTAAAATTATAGGGGTGTTTAAATACCTTGTATAATGGACTCATGTGTCCGGTTAGGTTAAGTGGGTGTGTAGTTGGTGGAGGTATCTAGTTGTCGAAGGTTGTTGTATTACTGTATGTTGTTGTATTGTTGTTTGGGTGGGGAATATTATCTGTATGTTCATATGTTTCAGTAAAGAGCAGGGCTTTAAGGGCTTTGAGATGTCATTCATTGCCCTCAGGCTTGTTGGGAGAGAGTTCCATAGAGTGGAGGCCAGTAGTGATGGGGCTCTCTTTGAGGTTATTTGTTTAGTCTTGTGATATCCTGTAGGTGTGCCAATCATGTTGTCAGTACTGGTCCTTCTTGGTCTACTGCTGATATCTCTTGTTTTGATGTCTTGTAGTGCGTCTTCAGAGAGATGGTGAATGATCTTAAAGATAATCATGATTGTTTTAAATTTTGCTCTTGTTACCATTGGGAGCCAGTGCAGTTGTTGTAGGACAGGGGTGATATGCTCATCTCTAGGTGTGTCTGTTATGATGCATGCTGTAGTGTTTTGTACCATCTGGAGTGGGTGTAGGGTTTGCTGAGGGAGGCCTTGATATACTGAGTTTCCGTAGTCCAGCAGAGTTATGATGAGTGCTTGGCATACTGTTCGGAAGTGGTCCTGTCGGAGTAATGGCTTGATCTTTCTGATGACTCTTAAGCGTTGATAGGCCTTATTTGCAGTTTTAGAGATGTGGGACTTCATGTTTAAAGCTCTGTCCAATGTGATGCCCAGGTACTTAACTTCTTCTTTGACTACTATGAGTTTGTCTAAAGGGATACCTTTGTTAGTGCATGCTCCAATGTCATATTTCACACCTATTTTACAAAGTACATGCATACTTTAAAAAATAGGGCATAAACGCGCATTAAAGAAGGCGTGACTACTACTACTACTACTACTGAACATTTGTATAGCGCTACAAGACATATGCAGCACTGCCCAGACACATGTAAAAGACAGTCCCTGCTCATCAGAGCTTGCAATCTAGTCAAGACAGACAACACATAGCTGTAGACATGGGATACATCTAGGGGGAATGGTAAGGAAACACAAAGGAGACCAGGTGAGTCAAGATCCGAAAGTGGCAGCAAAGAGGTGAGTTTTCAGCCTGCATTTGAAAAGGGTCAGAGAAGGCACCTGACATACAGACTCAGATAGTTTATTCAGGCAGAAGGAGCAGCAAGTGAAAGGAGCAAAGTCTGGAGTTAGTAATAGAAGAGACGGGCACAGACAGAAGTGATTTGCCAGAACAGCGGAGTTCCTGAGGAGGGGTGTAGGGAAAGATAAGAGAGAAAAGGTAGTGAGGAGATGCAGAGTGAATGCACTTATAGGTCATCAGGAGAAGTTTGAACTGGATGTGGAAACGGATAGGGAGCCAATGAAGTGATTTGAGAAGAGGGGTAATATGAGCATGACGAGGCTGGCAAAAGATTAGCTGCTAGCAGAGTGTTGAACAGACTGAAGGGGAGAGACATGATTCAAAGGGAGACCAGCAAGGTTATAATAGTCAAGACGGGAGGTGACTAAAGAGTGGATAAGTGTCTTTGTAGTGTGTTCAGAAATGAATGGGTGAATTTTGTTGATGTTGTAAAGAAAGAAACGGCAGGTTTTAGCTATCAGATGGATGTGTGTGGAGAAGGAGAGAGAGGAGTCAAAGACAACCCCAAAGTTGTGAGCTGAGGAGACAGTGAGGAGTAGAGTTATTCACAGAGACGAGAAAGGAGGAAGAAGAGAGGAGGGTTTGGGGGTAAAATAGAAAGCTCAGTTTTGGCCATGTTCAATTTCAAGCGGCGGTGAGACATCCAAGCAGCAATGCAAGAAAGGCAGGCAGAGATGCTGGCCTGGATGGCATTTTCAATAACATCATATGGATATGAAAGTTGGATAGTGAAAAAGATAGAAAGAAAATTGATGCCTTTGAATTATGGTGCTGGCAACGAATACTGTGTATACCATGGACTGCCCGAAAAACAAACCAGTCGGTACTACAGGAGATCAAACCTAAACTTTCTTTAGAAGCTCAGATGACAAGACTTTGACTTTCATGCTTTGGACACATCATGCGAAGAGAGAGATCATTAGAAACAGACATCATGCTTGGCAAGGTAGAAGGTCAATGCAAAGAGGAAGGCCGGCAATGAGATGGATCGATACAGTAACAGCGGCTATGGGTACAAGTCTATCAACAATGAGCCGCCTGACTGAAGACCAAATATAATTTAGGACAACTATCCAGAGAGTCGCCATGAGTCTACACCGACTTGATGGCACTTAACAAAAACAGCCATTTTTCCTGGTACTGATGTCAGTCTCCCCATAGTTTCCAGGATCACACCTGGAACCCTTTTTAAAAATTGGCATTACAGTGGGCCATCCTTCTTCAACAATGTAACCTTCTCAGCTATTTATTCACCTGTCATTTGCCCACCCATGTCTTTTTCTATTAAAAAAAAAAACAAGAAAAACATTGCATATATTTCATGCTGGCACAAGAAAGAAACTGGTGCTCACTGACACTAGACACACAAAAGCAAGCTAACCTTTTAGCCCTTCTCAAACTATATGCTAAAACCACAGAGCTAGAAGATCAGGCATTAAACCCTTAGACTGTGTGTAAGGATGTGGTTGAAAACTACAGGCCAGTTAGTTTAACTTCTGTGGCGAGTAAACTTAGAAATGCTGCTGAAAGAGAAAATCATGAGGTTTTTGGAGTCCAATGGATTACCGGTCTGAGGCAGGATGGATTCACCAGAGGCAGGTCTTGTCAGACAAATCTGATTGATTTCTTTGACTGAGTTGGACGAGGGAGAGCCCTAGATGTGGTGTATTTAGATTTCAGTAAAGCCTTTGACACCGTTCCGCATAGATGACTTATAAACAAACTGAGCACCCTAGGTATGGACTCTAAAGTTACTGATTGTGTTAAAAACTGGTTGAGTGGGAGGCGATAAAGGGTACAGGTAAACATTGCTCACTCTGAGGAGAAGGAGGTTACCAGTGGTGTGTCCCAGGGATCTTTCCTTGGTCTGATTCTTTTTAACATCTTTGTTAGTGATATTGCGGATGGGCTGTCAAGTAAGGTTTGCCTGTTTGCAGATGATACCAAAATCTGCAACAGAGTAGACACCCCGGAAGGAGTAGATAACATGAGGAGGGATCTAGCTAAACTTGAAGAATGGTCTAGAATTTGACAGCTGAGATTTAATGCTAAAAAATGCAGGGTAATGCATTTGGGCTGCAAAACTCCAAGGGAGCTGTGCAGTGTAGGGGGGTGAAGTACTTCTATCCACAAAAGAAGAGCGGGACCTGGGCGCAATTGTGTCTGACGAACTTAAAGTAGCTAAACAGGAAGAAAAGGCGACGGCAAAAGCTAGAAGGATGCTTGGGTGCATAAGGAAAGGAATGGCCAGCAGAAAAAAGGAAGTGATAGTGCCTCTGTAAAGTCTTTGGTGCAACCTCATTTGGAGTATTGTATGCAATTCTGGAGACCGCACCTTCAAAAGGATATGAACAGGTTGGAGTCAGTGCAGAGGGTGGCTACTAAAATGATTAGTGGTCTTCATTATAAAGCATATGAGGACAGATTTAAGGATCTTAATATGTATACTTTAGAGGAAAGGCGGGATAGAGAAGATATGATAGAGACATTTAAATACTTTCATGGCATAAATGCACAGGAGAAGAGCCTTTTTTGATTGAAAGCAACCTCTGTTACAAGGGGACATAGGATGAGGGTGAAAGGGAATTGTCTCAGAAGTAATATGTGGAAATCTTTCTTTATGTAAAGAGTGGTGGATCCGTGTAATAGTCTCCCAGTGGAGGTGGTAGAAATGAGGACAGTATCTGAATTCAAAAAAGCATGGGACAAACACAGAATCTCTAAAGAAAAAAAGGGGACTATTGTAGTAGTTGATATGGAAGGGCAGACTAGATAGACCATGTGGTCTTTTTCTGCCATCATGTTTCTATTCAGATTTAATAGCTTATGTCTTCATTTCCAATTGGATTTTAATGAGCAGTGCGCTGGTGTCTATGCAGTCCTTTGTACATAGTTTTCTAGTGGGCTAAATTTCTTTGTTCATAGGGAAGTGATAATAACACAGAAAATTGCAAGCAGAACTGGCCTTAAGCTGTTCACTAAGCTTCCCGCACTTTATTACACTGGTCTATTAGTCAGGTATTGAGTCAGTTCATGCAGCCCTTTTTAACATGTATCTGGAAACAGAAGTCCACTCTGATCTAGAGAAGCAAAGAGTTCAGTCTGGACACTGATTTCTGCTTTCTTTTTCCTGTCTTAGAGATGTTCTACCAGATATTATAGAGGCTCCTGTCAGTAGCTCAGAGCCAGTGGTTGATCCTGAACCTGCAATACAGACGCACGGCGATAGACTTTCTAGTATGTACATTATTATTCCTGTCAGCGTTCCATTTTCATCTGTGCAAAATGCTTATGGTCATGTACCTCTCCTACAGTATATGAAGTACGAGTAATATTGTCACTGTTTGCTTGTTTTTCTGAGAAGCTGTGCGTTCTGACTGCAACTGCCCCGTTATTTTTTTAGGTACCAATACAGAGGAATATGAGAATGTCCTGGAGCAGCAGAGAGACTCTGTCGGTGGGTAGAAACTGTCTGTCCATCCACTGGTGCATCTATCTCGTCCGTTCCTTCGACCATGCTCTGAATAGCAGTGGGGATGTAAATGATGACGGTGCTATGCAAATGATTAGTATTAGCAGTCATGTATCTATCTCTCGGTACCTCTGCTTGTCTTTCATTCTTTGTTGAACATTGTGCCTAAGGCCAGTCTCTCTCTCTCTCTCTTTCACTTTCACTCATCCCTGCAGGTGGTAGTCTGGAGTACGTAAATGTCCCTGACCAGCATGAGGTGGGACAGCGCTCTGATTACGGTGAGATGTGGCTCTTTCTGGGTGTTGGGATGGGAGTAAGGTAAGACGTGAGAGCTCTGGTACAAAAAAAAAAATCTCAGAAAATGTCAACTCCTGCACACATCAGTATGCATCTGAAAGCTTTCTGACTGCTTGCTCTATGATGTTCCCAGCTTGTTATCTGTGAAAGGATTCCTGATTGTTTGCTGTGTAAAACCTAAATAAGCTGCTCTTGTTTTCCTTTTTTATTATGTTCAGGGGGTGGCAGCAATCGGGATAGTGAGGAAGACACCCCGGATTATGAGAATGTTACCCACAAGTCACGAGGTAACACCCTATCCAATTCGCTAAGCTGCATTAGCTGTAACTGTTGCGATTACAATGGGGTAATAGTTAATATGGTGCCTTAACAGTTAGAATGTGCTAATTTCCGCATTAGCTTCCTAATCTGGAAGGGGAGGAGAGTGGGGAGCACAGCTTACAGAAACAGAGAACATGAGGGTAGACAAAGACCACATGGCCCATTCAGTCTGCCCATCCACACCAGCCCCATGGAATGGTATGCACAGCAACCCCTCCCTTCTCCCCCAAAAATATACAAGTGTGCAGGAAGTCTCTTGTGCTAAGTGGCCCAAACCAAACAGGCCACTTAGCAGGGGGAAATTCTTCCCTCCTGTGGCAACATTTAATCCCTACAAGGCATCCCAGTCCCTCCCTCCTGCTGAAAGAACAAATCTTATGTGGATCACCCCTTCTGGACGATTTCTTTCAATGACAGGGACAGAGAGATTGTGAATTTACTCTTCTGAAGGGTCCCAAGTCTTCACAGGCAGAAGACAGCAGAGCGCTGCTGCCCTCACCTCCATTCTTCTCTGATTGCCATTGCTGGAATATTTCACCACGATCACGCTGCCTCTTGTTGGCATATGATGCTTAATTTGCATACACAAGCTCAGTATTTTGCAAGCCTGCATAAATGTTGCCTAGGATACCTTCATCATGCTCTGAAATGCCTTCCTGTACAGTGCACTATTTTTAGCTTGTGCAAGAGTGTCTTATTTATTTAAAATTACTTATATGCCACCTCTCCATCTTCTAAGTGGCTTGCACGGTACACTTCATTGGCTAGGTGTACAAATGAGGATAGACAGACGTCAGTTGGTTATTCTGTGACCCTTGACTGAACAGGAAAAAGAGAACTCATCTGTGTTGGGGGAAGAGGGAGTGTCTGCTCCTAACCCACTGTCTTCTTCACTTTCAGGTTGAGACCCAGCGCACTTTGAACAGCAAAGGTTCTACAGTTCCCTCTCCCACAGTATTCCTGGGACAGAGGACCATGTTTTCAATATATGGATTTTTTTCATAATTGTTTTGTTATTATTTTGAGATCAAGAATCATCGTGGACTGCTGTATCTGCCCTCTAGATCCCCAGGCTCCGTCTTCCTCTATCGTATGGCCGTGCAAGAGCGGCTCTGTGCCGCACATCCTCCATCAGGAAGCTTTGCTGATGCATGGATGTTATCTCCAGATATTAAACAAATATTTACATGCCAGTCCATAAGAGATGGAGATCATCCGTAATCTCACTTCATGCACTAGAGTCCTGCTACCACAGGCTGTTTCTCTCTGCTGACTCTGCACCTTTCAGTGGGATCACGGAACTGGTTATAGGATCCCAGCAAGAGTGTCAGGAAGGGGTGGTGTGACACTCCTGACTGGTGAAGAACAACAGACATTGCTTTGGTCACTTGTGAGACACAGATCTACAGCTTACAGCAGGAGGAACATTTGTTTCTGTTTTCAAGCTTTTGCACAAAAAGGTACTTTATCAGTTTAGTATATTCTGCAGACTGACTGACGTTTCCTGAGAATCGCCTAGCATCACTGGCTGGGACCCTCCCCCTGGCATCTCCTTGGTCTCTCTGCATTGGTCTTGACATCCCTTGATATGTTCCAAGCCGCCGTCTTCCTGAGACAAAATTAACGGTCACTTTAAACGAACATACAATAAATATCATAGCAACAATACAAAATTAAAAATAAATTGTGCAAGGAATCCAAAAAGGTAGTATTTCAAGAAGTCATATTTCAATATCTAAACTGGATAAAAAAATAGATTATTTTCTCTTCCTTGACTGAGGGGAAAAAATCTTAAACCGTGTCTTCTGTGTTTTCACTTGTCTGTCTTCCAACTCTGTTTCCTGGTTCTTATTTTGTCTTGCGGTTTTCTGCCTTTCTTTATCCATCTCTCCCTCACTTGTCTCTTACACATCTTTCTTTAGCTTAATTTCTCCCGGGTCTGTGGCAGCAGCAGTGCCGTCATCCCCCTCTCCTGCCACCATGCCGCTGATCCAGACCAAGTGAGAAGCCATGGCACGATGGCAGGCTGTCAGTTAAAAAAAACAAAAAAACAAAAGCACGAGGTCTTCACAACTCCAGCGCACTTTGAGGTCCTTGCTGGTCCTGTCCCCCTCTGGTCCCACCCCCCCTGCAAAATTCATCAGAGGGGGGTGGGACCAACAAGGTCTTCAGAGTACACTGGCGTGAAAAGACCCCAGGCTTTTTTTGTTTTGCGATTGCAGCTGCTGCTGTTGAGAAGGGCAGCAGCAGTGGCAGGCTGGGGGAGGGCAGTGGTAGGAAGATGAAGGTCAGATGTTGGACATCGAGAGTGGGGAGGGGAGGTAGAGGACTGATACTGGAAATGGGAGGAGGGGAGGGGAGAGGGTCGATGCTGGATATATGGGGGAGGGGAGAGACTGGAGAGGGGGGGGGGAGAGAGTGCCGATGCTGGACATTTGGGGGAGAGAAGGCCTGTGCTGGACATGTGGGGGGAGACTTGAGAGGGAGAGAGAAAAGTAAATGGAAGAAAGCTGAAAAGAACAGAGCAATACCAGAGATGTAAGGAAGTGAAAAAGACAGGAGATAGAAGTGGATATAGACTGGCAACCATGGAAAGCGAGTTAAAAGAAGACAGAAGAAAGCAGAAACTAGAGACAGAGATCAGCATGATTAAAGAGTAAAATGTCAACAAAGGTAGAAAAATGATTTTTCTTTTCAGTTTAATGATAGACATATGTCAGTCTGGAATTTACATGTTCTATCTTTGTTTTGCACGGTTCAGGGGCATATGCATCTCTTTCTATTTCCTTGGTGCTGTACTGCATGCGGGGGTGTAGCTAAGGGTGGGCTTTGGCATCAGGCCACCCAGTCGGCAGCAGATGTAGACTAGAATAGAATGAGAGGATAACTAGAAGCAGAGTCAGCATTTGCACTGCTTTGTGTCCACCCATGTTATTCCCAAGGCTCACCAAAATATCAGTCCTGGCTATGCCACTGATTCAGAGTCTGGCTTCTTGGGGTTTCAGGTTTTGTTTTTTTTAACTTTATTTATAAACCACCAATATGCAAGAATAATAACACTACCTCGAGCCTCAGAGCGACTCTGATCCATCGCTCCTAGGCAAGAACAAGTACAGGTGATGTGTAATTTTTTATAATAAACATCCCCACCTCCCATCCCTCCCTACCCCCTGCAAGGATCGCAACCCCTACCCCATACACCAATAAGCCAACTAACTACCTACGTGCAATATCTCATTATGACTATGAGGTCCCAAATTTTGAATATAAGGTTCCCAGATCAACAAAAAGGCAGACCATCGTCATGCACTGCCCCAGGCCCTCCATCGCTCAGTCAGCATAAGCTTGTGAAAACTATTGCGCCACTCCCAGAAGGTAGGGGACACCTGTTCCCTCCAGTTATGAAGTATCGGGCCTTTGCCCACCAGACATGCCTTTCGTATCAATAAACGCTCCCACTTCTTCCTGGGTGGGCTGGGGCCAAACCAATCCAATGCAACAAAGAGGCCATCCCATCGCACCCTCTGGTGGAGTAACCCACTTAAGAAGTCACAGATCCGGCCCAGTAGGGACGAATATGTCCACAATCCCACCACATATGTATCAAATTAGCTAAGGGCTCCGAACATCTGGGGCATCGGCCATCGAACGTAATGTGACTACGGAGCGCTCGCCGAGGTGAGAAATATACCCGGGTGACACACTTAAATTGTACCTCTTGCCATTGCGCACTCTCCACCAAATCCGCAATCCATCGTAAAGCCTTATGAACGGGGGCGGGGGGGGGGGGCACCACACGTGCCAGTTCTACCTCCCAAACAAATACTAAAGTCAGATCCAATAAAAGAGTGAACTACTATCAAACTTAAAACTGTGAAAAATCCACTCTACACCTTCTTCTTCTTCAACCTAAATATTTTTTAATTTTACCAACGGTCTCAGATAAACGATACTTTTCTTTACACCTTAATATGGGTACTTGATTCACCCAATACAGTGTTCATTCACATCAATGACCGGAGGCTGTTTTTTTGAAAGATTTTTTTGTGCTTTTCTAATTTATCTTCATCCATTTAAAAAATGACTTTAAAATAGAACAAACACCATTCTACTTATCTTAGGCAGAACGGTGCTTAAACAATGCCCCTTCAGCGCTCGATGAAATGGAAAACCCCAACGCCTCAATGGTCCAAGCGCTCTAGCGTTTCTCCTGTTGGGTTTATCAAGGGGATATTGACATTGCTTTTCACCAGGGCTGTTTAACGTTTCTGATATACTACTGACTTTGATTCTGTCTATATAAACAAAAGCAGAAAAAATCATTTGGTTGATTTCAACATATCATATCTTTGTCTCTTCAATCATATCATCACTAATTCTTTACTTTACCAGAAAAACTTTATGAGAGCAAACCAGTATTCTTTTCTTCATTGCTAGTCTTCAATGCTGTTAGCCGTTGTTTTCTGAATTAACGGAAGACGCTGCGCATGCGTCTTTCCCACTGATTTAAATACCCTCCTGTTATCTTGATCTGAGGGAAACTACCGGATGCAGGCCAACCAATCTACACTAACATTCAATCCTGTTGGTTGAACAGTTCCTAGACGGTGTATCCACCATTGTTCACGATACAGGAGAGTTTGTTCTCGCGATCTCCCATTTGATCCATTTTGCACTAATTCTACACACCAGCATTTCAGCATAGCAAAACTGTGACCCAAATCCAAGCAATGCTGCACTATCGGAGCTTCCACCCGTCGACAACAGTTCTACCTCCCAGGCTATCTCCACACCTCTATAATCTGGAGTAATCCTAAGTCGCTCCAACCTTGTTTTCAAGTCTGCAATCGACAGGGGGCCTTCTTCTCCCAAGGCAAAAAATTCCAAAATTTGTGCCGATCTTTCAACACTAATCGCCATCTTGGATAACGAGGCCATGTAATGAGAGAACTGCATATACGCAAAGTAGTGCCGAGGGCAGAGGTCATATTCTCGACTCAAAGGATTTACAGCTATCCGAGGGGTCCACTACATGCCCGACGAACTGAATTCCCCATTCTTTCCACTCTCAAAACATCACTGTCTCTGATCCTGGGGTGAAACTAACGTTCCCCTGTAGCGGCAACCAACTTGATACCTTCCATGAAGTGTTCCAGAACCCATTGAGGTGCCTCCAAGTATGTCTAATGGAGCTAAGCAGCACACTCCCTGCAATTCTACCTGGCAACTGTGAGCTTTCCAGATGCAACACTGCAGGTAGTGTCTGCGGGCCTACCAAAGCTTCTTTGAAGGCCCTTGGCGTGTACACATCTGTCACATTCAGCCAGTCCCTGATATGCCTTGCCTGACAGGCTAAGGCATATAGCCATAGATCCGGAAGTCCCCCTCCCCCCTCCCGCCATCTCCCTGATAAATGGTTTAGCGAAATGCAGGCCGTAGCCCTCCCCCAGAGAAATCCCCGCACCTCCTTTTCAAGACGATGTAAGTCCCGTCTTAACAACCACACCAGGAGAGTCTGCATCCAGTACAATATCCGTGGCAACACCACCATTGTAACCGCTGCCACCTTTCCCAATAAGGAAAGGGGGAGGGGCCTCCAAGCTGTCAATTGGGCTTTCACTTTTGTTAGAATTCTATCAAAATTCCTAGCATATATCTCACGTGGCTTTCTAGTCAACAAAATACCTAAATATACAAAGGAATTCTCTGCCCATTTAAGTGGGAAGCCTCCCCATTGTCCCTGCAGCTGTCCGGATACATCCAGAGCTTCCGATTTATCCTTATTTATACGAAACCCAGCAAAACTCCCAAAACATGCAAATTCCTCCATTAAATCGGGGCAGAGACTCCCTAGGGGCGAGAAGATGCGCCAGAAGATCATCCGCAAAGGCTGATAGTTTAAAGTCTTGTGAACCGATCTGTACACCTCGTATAACCCGAGAGCCCTCCACCCTCCTAATCAAAGGATCTATGCACAAGACAAACAGAAGAGGGGAGAGAGGACATCCCTTTCTGGTACCTCTCCCCAAGTCAAATTCCTCCGACAATACCCCATTACACAACACCCCCTCTGTAGGCCCCGCATATAAACTCTCCACCATTTTACAAAAAGGGACTCCCAACCCGTATTGGGGGAGCAGATATTTCAAATACTGCCAGTTAACGCGATCAAACGCCTTCTCCGCATCAAAACTAACTGCAATTGTTGGTCTTGTACCCACTCCAACGACGCCAACATTTTACGCAAATTACGCACTGCATATCTCCCCTCACAAATCCCACCTGTGATTCATGTATCAGATGAGTCAAAACTCCAGCCAAGTGATCTGCCAGGATCTTTGCCATCAGTTTCAAATCAAAGTTTATTAACGATATGGGCCTATATGATGTTGCTTGTACTGGGTCCTTTCCTGGTTTAGGTATTAATATAATGTGAGCGTGATTACTGCCCCAATGAAAGGCGCCCTGTTCAGCTCATCTATTATGCATTGCCACCAAGGTCAGCGTAATAAAATCACGCAGTAATTTATAAATTTCAGCCCCTAATCCATCCAGTCCAGGTGTTATATAACAGCTCGCCTTTGAGATGACCTGCTGCACCTCTTGCGCTGTGATAGGTTAGCCTAGTTGGGCACACTGCTCCTCGTTTAAGGACGGCAGGTCTAACTCTCGCAAATAGTCTTTCATCCTGGTGAGAGAACCATTCTTAGCTGTATATAATTTCTGAAAAAAAGACCGGAACTCTCACACAATGTCTGCGCTATCTTTATGCAGGACACCCTGCTCGTCTCAAATCACCGCTACCGTTTTTGTGCCCCTCTTCCCCTTCAAACAACGCGCCAACAATTTACCAGGTTTGTCCCCATGACAATGCAATTGATATCGGTAATAAACCACCGATTTCTTAGCTTTTTGATGCAGTAGCTCGTTTAAAGCAGTCTGGAGTTCCCATAATCTCTTCTTATTTAACGCATTAGGAAGGAGCGCATAAAGCTGTCGCACCTTAGTGACTTGCTGTTCCAGATGGATGATCTGCTCCGCTATCAGTCTACGCTTCCTGGAATAGAACCCAATTATATCCCCTCTCAACACTACTGTGGCAGTCTCCCAGACCAATTCAGGGTCATCCTGATGTCCCCAGTGGTTAGTCACAAACTCCTGCCATTTCTGTCGGATGAAGTGATGGAATTGTGTATCCTTGTACAACTCCAAGGGAAAGCGCCAGATACGTGTTTTTCGGGTATTGCCCCCCCACTGTAGTTCCAACCAAATTAGCGCATTGTCGTAATCTCGGTAGGACCAATTTGTGCATCCCCCGTGAGGGCAAACAGACCCTCTGAGATCAAAATATAGTTGATCCGCGCACTAGAGCCATGAGCCCGTGATTGGTGTGTAAAATCTTTTTCCAAAGGATGCAACAACCTCCACGAGTCAACCAAACCCAGGCGAACTCGAAAGCGTGACAGGGCTCGAGCCATCTGAGCACGTTCCCGTGTGCTAACTCCCCTGTACGTGTCGAGTTCTACATCAAACACCCCGTTGAAATCGCCCCCCAAGATCAGCGGGTATTCTGGTAATTGTTCTACCTTTGAAGCAAGTCGAATATAAAGGTCCTGATCTAACACATTAGGGCTATATAGGTCCCCCAAAATTACTGACCTCCCCTCCAAGACTCCCTGCAATAACACAAATCGTTCGGACGGATCTGTAACCTCCTTTTCCAAGACAAAACGGATGCGTTTATGGATCAGGATGGCCACCCCCCACCTTTTTCCCTATAGCAGGCGCCCCCCACACCTGACCCACCCAATCTCTACAAAGTTTAGCATGCTCCTCAGTAGTCTGGTGAGTTTCTTGTAGCAGCGCAATATCGCAGCGCTGTCTTGATAAAGCCTGTAATATTTTATATCGCTTAATGGGATTTCCAACTCTGCACACATTCCACGAGACGATCTTCAGGGGCCCGGGGCAGTGTCAGGTCTCTTCAACACGACAAAGATTACCCAATCGACAGGGACTTCCCCTGCCTGAAGCTCCTGCCCCCAGTCTCTAGAGTGGCTTACTAACTAAGTATTTGGTTGTGATCTACCCTCCCCTGTAAACCTTCGCCTCTAACCCCTAATACTGCTCCCCCTCCCCTCCCCTCTCCCCCTCCCTCTTCCATCTCTATATCTATCTATCTACTCTCGTCTATCTATAACTGTGAGATCACGTTGGATATGAAGGTCTCCCCCCCCCCTTGATAGCGACCACGAAGGTCTCATACTAAAGTTCGCCTTGCTTCTCCACCCATACCATACACAGAACCCCATCATATGTCATCACATGGGCTAGTCAGCTTACACCTGTACACAGCTGGTGAATAACATAGCACAGAATTGCAAGAACATTAATTAAACGACAATTTACGTTATATAAATGAACCAAGTAACCTAAAAGTCACTAAGCAATACTCTCATGCAAAGGGGGGTACAGCCCCCAGGTTTCATATACGCGGCTCTGCCATTCAATAGTCTCTGTCTCTCCCAGCATGCAGGGATAACACAGAAGTTCCAATAATAAACGGAGCACATTTTAGCATTATACAGGTGTGCATATATGCCTAGACCTCCCCTAAACAATGCTGTTCTCTGGAGAAACCCTTGCAAGTATCCATACAGTCGGCTCTTCTGCTCCCAGTGCAGAGCTCTTCCAGGGGTTCAAAGGCAGCATATCGGCAGGTCACACCCGTCTCTCATATTGTCCCTCTGAATGTGTTGAGCCCCGTGATAGTAATCCAGTCTCTGCCTTCTAGGTATTAGTTCTCGCCTTTCTGTGTAGCTGTAACCTCTATTTCCCCATGCAGCACTTTCTCTATGTAGGGACATGCCTCCTCAGCAGTTTCAAATGACCGGCGTGACCCCTTATATATCACACACAGCTTTGCTGGGTATTGCACCAAAAATTTTACTTTAGCGTCAATCAGATTTTGACAGAGGGGTGCATAGGCTCTTCTCTTCTGGCTCAGCGCTACCGAGTAATCTTGGGCGATGCGCAGCTTAAAGTTAGCATATGTTATAATCCCTTTCTGTCGCACTGCTCTCAATATAGCTTCTTTCTGTGTAAACTGGAGGAATTTGGCAAGCACCACTCTTGGCCTCTGGTCTCATGGCTGATTACTACCCATGCGGTGAGCCCGCTCAATAGCCAGTTTACCTTGTTCCTCCAGACCCTCGAAAATCTGCGGGAGCATTGTTTCCAGGTATTGTTTTAGTGTTTTGTCCTCAATTTCCTCCGGAATACCCATGAAATGCAGGTTATTACAATGTGAGCGATTTTCCAAATCGTCAATCTTGGCCTCCTGGGTTTGTAGCTTGGCCTGTAAGCCCTGCATTTCTTGGTTTAACGTGTCGAGGATACCTTCCACTTGTCCAATGCGGTCCTCCGCCTCCTGCAGACGGATTCCAAATGCATCCATTGAGCTGCGTAAGGCATCCACTTTAGCATGTAGGCCTTCAAACTGTGGGGACAGCGCCCCTGCTACCGCCGCCGACACTTTCTCTACAAACGCGGGAGATGAGGGTGAACTCGGCGCAGCTGTACCATCCACCATCTTACTCGGGCCGCCCAAGCAGTCCTTCTCTCTTCGTGCTGTTTTTACTGCCACCGCCATTCTTCCCGTATCTATCCGCCGATCTCAATAGATGCAGCAACTCCTCCGGCTGGGTAGTAGCCTGGTTTCATGGTGTTTTAACCACTTTTAATGGTGTAATTATGCCGGTTTGGGCCGGGGGTGACCGGAGCACGAGCAACCCACGTCAGCTCGTACTCACCGCATCGCGTGATCTCTTTGGGGTTTCAGTTTAAATTTTGTCTACATATGTCGGGGTGGGGGTGGGGATATTCAGCGGTGGTGTCTAATGCTGAGAAAGCGGCTAGCTGTCACCATTGAACCTGGATATTCAATGCCGAAGCCATATCTGCCCATTGGAATTGACTATCTGGGTTAGCTACAGAGCACATTAGCTAACTGGTTAGCAGGGATAGTCCGCCGCTGGTCAGTTAGCTAAAGCAGCAAAGGTTAGACGAGTCTTTCAGGAGCCTAACCTTTGCTGCTTTGAGATAAATGGCTAGTGGGTGAATATCACCACTAGCCTGTTATCCCTGGACCCGGCCTCTGCTCCACCCCTGGAATGTCCTGTCACTAGCTGGCTAGCATCAAGGCATTTAGTGGCGGCATCCAGGAATATTCAGCAGCACTAACTACGTCTGCAAACCACCTAAATGGATTTTAATTCTCCCCCCCCCCCCCAACTGTCTATTTTTAGTTTGTGGTAATAGATCCTCACCAAGTAGGGAATGTATCTGTGCGTTCTGCATGTGTGACTGAGGCTACGTGTTCTGTTAGCATGGAGTTTCTATGCAGAGGCTGGTATTCGTCTGGCTTGTTTGGCTTTCTGGATAAGTATATGGCTGTTATAGGCAGGGGCGGCTCTATAATGAGGCAGAGTGAGGCGGCAAAGTTTTGGCAGCAACAAAAAATGCCCCCAAAATAGCCAAGTGGTCGTCACTTCACTCTGCCTTCTATAGTAAAAAAAAAAAAAAAAAAAGTAAATTTTGAGTGGACTAGCGGCTGCCACTGACACCTCTGCTTCTCCCAGGTCAGCAATGGCAGTATCATCCCTGGACAACCGCAGGTGGGGGGGGGGAAGAAAGCAAGAAAACAAATGTTGGACAAGGGCTGGTGTTACCCAGTAAGCTGGGTAAGCGTGGCGGGGGATGTCAACATCAGGAGGGTGCCATCGCTAACCATCTGCCCCCCATTCCCCATTCAGGATGGCCTATGGAGTGCTGGTGGCCTAGTGGAGAGCCTGCCTATGGGACATGCTGCTCCCAAAGGCAGAAGGCTGTGTGAGGTCGCAATTGCTACTCACAGCCTTCTGCCCACAGGAGCAGCATGTCCCAAAGGCAGGCTCTCTATTAGGCCGCCGGTGCTCCACAGGTCGTTCTGAATGGAGAGTGGGGGCAGGTGCCAGCGACAGCACTCTCCTGATGTCGACTCCTGTGGGCAGGCTCCGTCTGGGCTGCAGTTGTGGCTTGCACAGCCCCTGCCCATAGGACATGCTGTTCCTGCAGGCAGAAGGGCGTGAGAGGCAATGATCATAGCCCAGAGAAGCAGAGCCTGCCTGCAGGGCTGTGCAAGGCCAATTGTGCCCTGCCTCTCTGGGCTAAGATCACAGCTTGCATGGCCTCTGCCCATGGGACATGCTACTCCATGAGCATGCTCTGCCCCTTGTACATACAAGGAGTGGACACGAAGGAGCTTTGGGAGGTGGATATTGATGGGTACAGGGAATCAGAAGGGAGATGCTGGGTGCAGGATGGGGAATAGGAAGGCAGCGAGGATAAGATTGAGGTGGGGGGGCTAGGAAGATAGAGATACTGGGCATGGAAAGGGGCATAGGGAGAAGCAAGGAGGGGAGATAGAGTGGTGATTTTGGCCAGGGGGCTATAGGGAGACTAGGGGGAAAATGCTGGAAAGGGGGGGAACAGAGGGACAGAGGGGAGATGCTGGACACGGGGTAATAAGGGGATAAGGACATGCAGTACATGGGGTAATAAGGAGAGAGAGGGGAGAAGATGAGCACAGGGTAAATAGGTTGAGAAAGAGACAGAGAGATGCTGGACGTGGGAGTAATAGGGAGAGGATGGTATGGTTTGGAGATAGGGTAGATGCTGGTTGCAGGGGGATAGGAAGGGAGAAGGCAGATATAGACGGAAAGAGAGAGCAGAAGTAGTGGATGGAGGGAAAGAGAGAGCCAGAGAGAGAGACACTGGATGGGGGGCGAGAGCTGTTAGACATGGAGGGGGAGGGAGAGTGAGCAAAAGACTGGGGAATAATGGACCAGGGAAGAAGAGCTGAGGAATGGAAGGACTGGAGTGAAGATTAAAAAACAGTAGGTAGATGGCCTAAAAAAGGGGGAGATTGAGAACTGAATAGTAAGGAGTAGTGAAATCTGGGTGGACAGAGAGAGAGAAATAAATGGAAAAAAGCTGAAAGGAAAAAAAATCAATATCCAAGATGGAAGGAAGTGAAGAAAACAAAAGGAGAGACAAGAAATGGCAGGCGGACTAGAGATTGTAGAAAGAGAGCTAAGAGAAGACAGCTCAGATCGGGACCAGCATGATCAGAGAATAAAATGGTCAGACAACAAAGGTAGAAAAATCATTTTATTTTCAATTTAGTGATTGGACTTTGCGCTATCTTTATATTTGACCCAATATGGGGAACTGCATCTCTTTTATTTCTCTGGTGTTGCTCCTCATGTGGAGTCTGGCTTCTTGGGGTTTTAGTTTAACTTTTGTCTACATATTTTTATTTTTACTTTAGGCTGTGGTCACTTATTCTTAGTCACACCGAGTGTGTGAACTAGGCCAGGCATTCTGTTAATATGGAGTTCGTATGTTGGGATCTGTACTGTAGTAATTTGACCGGTTCAACTTTTCAAATAGGTGTATGGATGTTCTAGGGCCTACTGCAGTATTTATAGTGCAGCTTTATTCTGGGTAGGCTCCTTGTTTGAGTTTTGGAAGTTTATGCTGGCATGGAATGGTAGATTTGGTCTTCTAGATCTTCTATGACATTTGTAGGGTTTTATATTAGTTCACAATATTCCTGGTACTGGAGAATGGTTATGTTGTTGTTAGTGAGATGAACAGAATCAGATTTTTTTTTTTTTTAAGATTTTGAGTTCTGTGGGTGAATGTCCTAGTTCTGCTCTGCACCCATTATTGAAGGAAGGGTTCCGTGAATGCAAAATATATGTTCAAAAAGAAACAGCAAGAACCATAAAGCAGTTTATAACAATAAAATAAAAATGAGTTATAATTTAATTTTTTAAACTGTGCTGTGGTTCTCACTCTTTCTTTTAGTTCCTTGGTGTGCGAACACCTTGCATTTCCTCCACATTATCTTATCAAATTTTTGGTTTGGTTCAGTTCCTGACAAGAGTTTTGAGGAAGCCCCCACTGCTCCGGGGGGAGGGGGGGGGGTGATCTCATTTCTCGCTTCAGGCAGCAGATTGCCTTGAGTCGCCCCTGGGGGCAGCGCTAAGTTATTTATTTTTATTATTTATTTAACTGGTTTTGCTATACCGTTTTTCTACTAATCAAAATGGTTGGCATACAGCAAGGTTTGAAATTACAAAAAATTTCTATCAGCATATGTAAAGGCAGATCATTGAGCGGTGTACAGGAGGCTGGAACAGCAAGAGGGTGATATTAGACAGTAAGAGGGGTAGCATTAGACAGTAAGTTTTTGTAAGGTATTGTAGCCCTGGTGGGGTAGGTTGTTCAGCATTAGGGGGGTGGTAGTCTGTCTTGGGAGTCTGAGCCATAGTACTCCTGGAAAAGGTATGTTTTCAGGCATTTTCTGAATTCTTGAGGGGACTGGATGTTTTGCAGGGTATGGGGCAAGGCGTTCCATAAGGTAGGGGCGTAGAGCGAATAAACTCTTAGGTGGGCATACTGGTTGCTTTTTCATATTTGGGGTGGCAGACTGAGGAGGTTCTGCGTGCTCTGTCTTCGTTGTTTAGTACTGCTTGGTGTGCTAATAAGTGTTTGTAGGCAGTCAACGGTGAGGCTATTGCGGGCTTTTTGAATGATGGTGAGGACTTTGTGTTTGACTCTAGATGCAATGGGAAGCCAGTGGAGTGATTTCAGTATGGATGTAATGTGCATATGCCTGGAAGCTCTGAAATGATATGTGTAGCAGTGTTCTGTGCGAGTTGTAGTGATAAGATGGTTTGTTTGGGCAGCCCCTGGTAGATGACGTTACAGTAGTCAAGGAGGGATGTAATAGTGGTCTGGCACACTGTGCAGAAGTTGTTTGTGGATAGCAGGATGTGTAGGTTGCATAGTGTTCTGAGTTTGTAATATACTGTCTTGGTAATGTTTTGGATTTGAAGTTGGAAGCTCAGTTGCTGGTCGAGAGTGATGCTGAGGTACTTCACCTGGGCTTTAACCTGGAGATCTGTGTTATCGATTTTGATGGTTGTCAGTGGCGTGAAGGCTAGGTCTTTGGTGATGTATGATTTCTGTCTTGCTGTAGTTGATTGCCAGAATGCGGAGCTTGAAGCCAGTTGACTATTTCCTTTAAGCAGGCCAAGATACTAGAGTAATTGGGAGATGATATAGTGGAAGGAGTGTGTGACATGATGTCATCTGTGTAGATCTTGTAGCTGATGTTGAACTTCTGGATGGTTGTGCATAATGGTCTGATGTATATATTGAAGAGCAGGGAGGAGGGTGCATATCCTTGGGGTACTCCTTGAGTCAGGGAATAGGGAAAGGATGTGCAGTGTCTGACTTTCACCTGCTGGCTGCGATGTGTGAGGTAAGAGTGAATCCACTCGTGGAGTGCCTTGTATTCCAATATTATGGAGCTGGTTTGGCAGTAGCTGGTGGAACACAGTGTCAAACACTGCGGATATATCAAGGAAGAGTAGTATGAAACCGTTGGTGATTTTCTCTGTCCCTGTGATCAGTGTTGACAGGAGGAAGGTCAGCAGGGTTTCAGCACTGTGATTTGGGCAAAACCCATGTTGATGTTGGTCCAGAGGCGCTGCCTTCTTCTGCTGCTGTTCCTACAATTGTGCCAACCAGGTGATTGCCTATGCCGCCTAGTGGAAGAGCCGGCCCTAATTTGATAACTGTCACACTTAACCATTCTCCTTCACAGTCTCATCACCACCAGTACATTCCAGAATCTTCAGATTGGAGACCCTTGCATGGTCTCTAACACTGTCTTATTTTGGACACAGGCATTTGCTTTGTGTATTTGATTTACGTTTTCAGTTTTTGCAGTAATATCACACATGATGGAGGTAATTCTATAACAGGGTACCTAGATTTGGAGATGGAAAAAGCACCTATTTTAAAAGACACATAGGTGTCTATGGGCCCGATTCAGCCCTGCAAGCCATTCAAACCCTATCCCCCCTCCTGCTCTTGCTGCATGGCTAGTGCCGCAGGATGGAGAGAGGGGACAGGATCTGGGCTGAATGTGAGCGGGCCGAGCTACAGGACTGATTCAGGTCACAGCCCTGTACGTCCTGCTGGGTCAGAGGGGACGTGCTGATTATTCCATCTCGAAGGTGGAATAATCAGCACCAGCAGGAATCAGGGGTCCCCACCTCCCAATCCAAGCCCTGGCTGGCCAACCGCGGGTCAGGTGGTGGGGACGATGGGGGGGGGGGGTCTTATCTTTATCTTTATTAACACATTTTATATACCGCTCGCGCTCAAGGCACCAGAGCGGTTTACAATAACAGAAATAATAAGGCTGCTGAAAAGGAAAAGAATGCCAAAACAAAAGGAAAGATAAGTATGAGATAGGCTAGAATAAGAAAGGAGGATAGAGCAACAAGGCAAAGCGGAAACATTGCATAGTAGTGGAGGGTTGGGAAACATCTGAATTCAGCGGGGTGGGGGAGATAAGGGGGCAGGGGGAGGAGGGAGGTTAGTCGCGTGACCAGAGGTGCCTGCAGGGAGGACGTCCCCACAGGCAGGGAGGGGCATGCCGGTCTGTCCTCGGGCCTGATTCTGTGTACTGCAGGAATGTTTTGTTTCCACGGTCCAGAATCGGATTCTAATGGGCCTGTCTTGCTTGGGGACATCTGTATGGACTGGATATGCCTTTTTGCAAATTGGGCTCCACATGTCTTTATAAAATACTCACACAAATCTTGCCGAAATCGTGCTTGAACTGAAGATGTGGATATTATGCCTACTCAAGAGTAGGTGAAAATGTTAGCACATAAGGTAAGCACAGACTGTGACATGTATTTTATTTATTTATTATTTATTTACATTCTCTTATATACCGTGCTATTCTGCATCAGTGCGGTTTACATTGAACAAACTGAAATTACATTGAACAGGGCATTATAACTTGGAGATAACTATTTTTACAGGGAACATGGGCTATGGAGGGTTAAGTGGCTTGCCCAAGACCACAAGGAGCACCTGTGGGACTAGAAACCCCAGTCCTTCTGGCCCAAGGTTGCTGTCCTCTAGTGGGATTTGAACCCCCGACCTTCCGGTCTGAAGTACCTTGCCCCAACCACTAGGCCACTCCTCCACTCCAATACATATAAAATACATAAAATTTATAAAATACATATGTGAATTACGACTCTACCCATGTTCTTCCCCAACTGTGCTTCTGAGCACACCTACTGTACAAGTATGTGCTCGCTTGCAATAATTAGAATACCACTGACAAATATAGGAAGACAGCTTTTACATAGTATGCAGAGAGAATTAACAAGTGTGAATCTGTATATGGAGAATTTCCATGATATTTTACAAGAGGCTCTGTTAAAAATAGAGCCTCTTGTAAAATAATACAGTACCGCACTTGTATGTCTTGCTCCAAGTCCAACAAGTCAGTGATTTTTAAATAGCTGCATATGGGGAGGGGGTAGGGAAATATGTAAATGCCCTCAAATGTGCATAGTGGCAATAGTGATCATAGTGTGATCACATTTGAATTAATAAATGCAGGGAGGATGGCAGGGATATCCACATTACTATATTTTAACTTTCAAAAGGGAGACAATGATAAAATGAGGAAAATAGTTAAGAAAAAACTACAAGGAGCAGCTGCAAAAGTTAAAGATCTGCATCAAGCATGAACATTGTTTAACAATACTATCTTGGAAGCCCAGAACATATGTTTTCCATGCTTTTAAGAAAGGTATTAGGAAGGCCAAAAAACTGCCAGCATAGTTTAAAGGTGAGGTCAGAGAGGCTATTTTAGCCAAAAAAAGCATCTTTCAGGAATTGGAAAAAGGAGCCAAATGACAAAAGTGGTAAACATAAGCACTGGTAAATTTAGATGCAAGAGAATGATGAGACAGGCAAAGAGAGAATTTGAAAAAAAGTTAGTTTGCTGTGGAAGTAAAAAAGTATAATAAAAACTTCTTCAAGCACATTCGTAACAAAAACCTGTAATAAAGTCAGTTGGACCATTAGATAATAGAGGGATAAAAGGGGGGCACTAAGGGAGGACAAGGCCACAGCGGACAGATTGAATGAATTCTTTGCTTTGGTCTTTACTGAAGAAGATGTAGGGAAGTTACCCATGCCCGAATTAGTATTTAAAGGTAATGTATCAGAAGAATTGAAGCAAATTTCAATAAACCAGGAAGATATATTGCAACTATTTGATAAACTAAAGAGTAGCAAATCTCCAAGACTGGATAGTATATATCAGAGGATGCTGAAAGAACTGAAATATGAGATGTCAAACCTATTATTAGTAATCTGTGAACTATCATTAAAATCATCTGTAGTAGCTGAAGATTGGGGAATGGCCAATATAACGCCAATGTTTAAAAAGGGTTCCAGGAATGAGACCGATATCAGTACTGGGCAAAATGGTAGAAACCATTATAAAGAATAAAATTACTGAACATGTAGAGAGTCATGGTTTAGTGGGAGAAAGCTAACATGGATTTAGCCAAGGAAAGTTTGAAGGTGTGAATAAACAGATAGCTACACTATAGCAACTTGCTTACCTTTATCTGGATTTTCAGAAAGCCTTTGACAAGGTCCCTCATCAAAGACTTATGGCAAAACTAAAAAGTCATGGGATAGGAGGCAGTACACTATTGTGAATCAGGAACTGGTTAAAAGATAGAAAGCAGAGGGTAGAGCTAAATGGCTAATTTTCCCAATGGAGCAAGGTGAATAGTGGATTACCCCAGGGATCTGTGCTGGGTCTGCTGCTTTTTGACATATTCATAAATGACCTGGAAAAAGGGATAACGAGAGAGGTTATCAGATTTGCAGATGACACAAAATTATTCAAAGTTGTTAAAACACGAGAACTGTGGAAAATTGCAAGAGGACCTTGATAAATCGGAAGACTGGATGTCCAAATGGCAGATGAAATTTAATGTGGACAAATGTAAAGTTACACACCTAGGAAAGAAAAACCCAAACTATGGTTACACAATACAAGGTTCCACATTAGGAAAAAAGATTTAGGCGTCATCGTGGATAATATGTTAAAACCCTCCGCCCAGTGTGCAGCAGCAGCCAAGAGAGCAAATAAAATGCTAGGAATCATAAGGAAATGAATGGAAAATATGAGTAAAACAAAGAATATTATAATACTTCTATGTCATTCCATTGTGTGACCACACCTTGAATATCGTGTGCAGTTCTGGTCGCTGTATCTTAAAAAGGATATAACGTTATTAGAAAAAGTACAGAGAAGAGCCACCAAAATGGTAAAGGGGGTGGAAGGATACCCCTATGAAGAGAGGCTAAAAAGGTTAGGGCTCTTTAACTTGGAAAATTGACGGCTGAGGGGAGATATGATAGAGGTCTATAAATTAATGAATGGAGTGGAATGGGTAAACGCAGATCAGTTGTTTACTCCATCAAAAAGTAGAAAGGCTAGACGACATGCAATGAAGCTACAGTATAACCCATTTAAGACTAATAAGAGAAAATATTTCACTCTGGAATTCATTACCGGAGGGTGTAGTAAAGGCTGCTAGTGTAGCTGGGTTTAAAAAAGGTTAGGACAAGATCCTGGAGGAAAGTTCCATAAACCATTATTAAAGAGGACACAGGAAATGTTATTTATTTATTTAAAGGATCTTTTATACCACTTTTACAAGGATCAAAGCGCTTTACAATTTAACAACATTATACATAGAACATAAAATAGTTGTGGTATACAATGTAACAACATTGTAACAAATCCACTGCTTACCCCAGGATAAGCATTGTGGAACCTCTGTGTCTTTTGGGGAAACTGCCAGGTACTTGTGACCTGACTTTGCCACTGTTGGAAACAGGATAGTGGGCTTGGGACCTTGGCCTGACCCAGTATGGCATTTCTTATATTCTTATAGGCACAATAAGTTTATAAGAATCCATTTATGTGCAAAAATGGTTCATAAAATTACCCTCTACATTTGGAAAGTGGGAATTTCATTAGATCAGCGGTGTACAATTCAGATAGCTGTAATGGTCTGGGAAAGAACTGGAATCTTTATAGGTTATGGGAGGGAGGTGTTATGCCGTGGAAAAGCTAGGGGGTGGGCCACTACCAGTCCAGATGGCCCTGCATGTGAATACTGAAAGGGGGCATTGATGGGCTCCAAGCTCTGTTGCTGCTCTTTTCCTGTATCCCAGCCCCAATGGCTCCCCTCCCATGCAGCTCAATGAACTTCTGTTTGAACCATAGAAAGTTTGTGCACTTCACAAAGGAGCTTATCGAACCGTGCAGGAGTGAGAGGAGCAGCCGGTTTGATTGTGGAGCCACTAAATCCTTCCTTTTTGAGTGCATTAAGGGAAGGGGGTCCATCTCATCTCTCACCTCAGGCAACCTTTAGCCACCCCTGGAAGAAGTCTTTTAAAATAAAGCAAGAGAGAAGCAGAGTCAAACATTTCCACATCTCTTTTAAGGTTAAGAGTTATATGCTTAATGCACAGCATTTTACCACAAATCCCAGTTTTTGTAATGGGACCTACTGGAGTTACTAGTAATGTGCATTAATGGTATTCACATACATTGACATGGTAGCACATGTTACTAACTCTAGCTGTAAGATGGATGTCGCTTATTTTCTTAATAAATGAAATTCCCAAAGTCTCTTTTATCTTTAATATTTGTTTGACCAGATTGCAACCTCTTATGTGTATTTGTAGTGCTTGAATGAAAGATATAAGAGAATCCATTTTGAAGTTATTGAGCTGGGCCATATTTAAGATTTTTATACTTATAGGCAATACCAGACAGCAGATCCTGAGAGAGAGAGAGTGGGAGGTGGGGGGTGCAAGAGGTGTCAGAAATACCAACAATTAGAGAATCAGAAGAGGAATAAAAGACATAGTGCAACAGTAGCAGCTCTTGCATGTGGCTCTAAAGTAAGTGGGAGTAGGCTCCTCTTTGGCCAGGCACCTTCAAAATCTGTCACCCAAGGCAGTTGCCTATGAAGTTTATATCTAAAAGTAGACCTGCTGTTAAGGGCAAATCGAAGTTGGAAAGCATTTCTAAAGTCATGCCTTTGCATGCTTTCTCTACTTGTTTTAAATTTGCAGAAGCTGTAGTCACTTTCACGGCTAGAGTTTCTTTGCCAAGCAGAAAATGGGGAAGGAGCCAGATAGGAGGAGGAAGAGGATCCTGGGCAATAAGTGATGCTGCTTTCTTTCTGTTGTGGTTGTGATACACTCTGCGTACCAGGTAGACATACACGGAGAAGTAACTGTGTGTAAGTGTGCATGTGAAGCATTGGCTGGCTGATTGCTCACAATGATATATGTATGACACTGCTCTTTGCATAGGGTTGGTAAAAGCTCCAAATAGCTGCTATGGTTGGTACTACAGAGTAAAGACTTCCAACCCCCTCCCCGCCAGCTGAAGCATGGAGATATAGGGGAGGCATTGATTGCAGACATACAGTGAAAGGATCCCCGAAGGGTGAGCGGTAGTTTGTCCAGTACAAGTGATGCAAGCTCTCGGAGGAATTATGCATCCTGAGCTCACAAAACTGACAGTCCCTGCAAGCAACGTGAAGGCTGGAGAGGCGAGGGAGGGCTGTACATTTCAGCAGCTGAAAGGAAAGGAAGGTTAAGGATGTGCTTACTGTTTGTGTATTTGCATGTCTGGTTGGAAAGGGGAAGAGTCATAGTTACATAGTATATGACGGCAGATAAAGACCCGTACGGTCCCTCCAGTCTGCCCAGCAAGGTTGCAAGAGTAGGTGTACCTGCTGCTCCATGCAGGTCATCCCTCCCCATGCCTTTGTTTAGGGTTGTATCCTACGCTCCGTGCAGATCTCCCCCCATTTGTTGAGATAGCAGAGACAGTTAAGGTAAATGAGACATGGGAATGTTTTATTTCTGTTTAAAAAATGTCATTTTATTGTATGAAACATATTGCATAATATAAAAGAGGTATATCCCAGGGTACAGAGAGATTCTATAGTGCGAGGTGGGTGTATACCATGGCATGTAGGTATCTCACACTATGAGACAGGTATATCCCATGGCCCAAGTTTATGAAAAGTCTGACCCCCGGCTGGGACTTTTTCTCATATAGCTTATCCCTTGAAGGCAAGAGCTATTATTACTGCCACCATCAGCCCAATCAGCAGGACTCCCATCACCATTCCCACCTCTAGGTGCCGCTTCACTCTGTCCCATGATTCTTCATCCTGCTCCACCACCACCTCCTCGTTCTCCTCCTCATCTTCACCTTCACCCTCACCCTCATTCTTCTCTCTGGAGCTGAGCTCGGAGATAGAGACCTTTGCATCTGGGAAGAAAATTATCCATTAGCGATCAGGAACTGAGAAACTTTCCTCGTATCTGTCTGTTTCAGAAATCAGGACCGAGGAATGGATTTATTAAGGCATATCAAGGAACTCTCAGTCAAGGTGCTTAGTCGCTCTTGTACTTTCTTAAAGTGCCTCTCCATTTGCCAAATCAGAAACATAAAATTATCATATCATTAGTCCAGCATCTACACCTTCTTCTTTCCCCACTTCCATATCCAGAATCTGCCCCCTCTTCCTTCCCACCTCCATGTCAATCAATCTGCCCCTCTTCCCTCTCCCCCTCCATGTATAGCACTCTTCCTCTTCTCTTGCCCCTCCATGTCCAGTATCTCCCCTGATCTTCTCTTCCACCCCTAACCAGTTCCAGCATCCCTCCTTCCTTCCCCCTCCATGTCCTTCCCCCGTGTCCATATTGCCCCTTCCCCTATCCAGAATCTTCCACTCACTTTCCCCTGTCTATCATCTCTCCTTATTGTCTAGCATCTCACTGTGCATCTCTTTCCTGTGTCACCACCATCCTCATGCCATGTCCTCCTGGTCCTGTGACGTAAACAAAGGAAAATGGCAGCACAGAGCCTCGAAGCCCATGCATGGCTTACCCCTCCACAGGTTTCCTGTGTTAGAGGGGGCAGGCTCAGCAGACACAGCCTCCGAGCTGCCCTTTTCTTTCATTTTATTTCTGCTGCAGAGGGTTTTTTTTCACTTTCTTCCCCCCTCACAAGAGCAGCCTGCTCACTGAGGCAGGCAGAAGAGATCCAAAAGAAAGGTAACGTCCTCTCATCCAGAAGCAATGTAAAGCGGCTGAGCCCTGGGGATAGAGCGTTTGGTTGGTGGCGCACAGCCCACCTCCTTTTTAAGTTGGTGGTGCATGTGTATGGACGCTATGCCCATGCCTGTACATCCAATCTCTTAGTGCACAGCATCCTTCTAAGCTGTGAGTTTCTGCTCATACTCAAACTCTACTCTTCTCCCAGCCAATATCCAGCCAAACCCCAAGTCTGCCATATTCTCACTCCCAGCCTCCATGTCTCTGAGTACCTGCTCTATCTATCGCCATATCCTCAGCACCCACCCACCTGTCGTTCTCCCTTTCTCCCTGCATCCGCCTTCCTGCCTCCTTATCCCTTTCACAAGAATCCATTCTCATTGCCTCTCCCTCTCCCCTTTTTCCTGTACTTGCCTCTCTGTCTAATTCCCCAGCAATCCATTCTCCATCTTTCCCATTAGCTCCCCTGACATCTTATCCCCTGCCTCTTCATTTCCAGTTTCCACCTCCTCGCCTCGCCTCGCCTCGCCTCGCCTCGCCATCTGTACCAACTCCCTCTTTCTTCACAGCATTTGCTCCCTGTCTTTAACTCTCCCGCCATCAGACCACCAGTACTGGTCCTCTGCTATGGGCCCTTAATATCAGTTAAGCAGGGGAAGACATTCTTTCGCTCCCATTACTCCATTTGTGGTTTACTGCTGTGCTGTCAAACTGCATGTTGAAAGCTCACGAGATCATCAGTGAGACTGCTCTCAAGGTTTCAATGTACAGTATGTGCAGTTTGACAGCATAGCAGTGAACTGCAAGTGACTGCAATGAGGCGTGGAGGGGCGGCTATCATTGCTTTCTGCTAGCATTGGATCCTCTCCAAAAGCAACTATAGTAACCTTTCTGGGGAATTGTGGGAGGGGGGGGGGCCTGTGCCCCTCCAGGCCCCCCATGATTACATTTTTGGAGGTTAGAGAAGGAAGTTAAATTTAACTCATACTCCTGAATTTAAAGAAAAATCTAGAGGCATTATGGTCCAGCCCAACACCCTCAAACCAGAGACCCTCTGCTCTAAGACAGGAGAGCCCCCCCCCCCCAATTCTCCCCCCACCTATGTAACCCCACTCAACTCATCCACATACCCCCACCCCCAACTCACTAAGCTCCTCACTATTCCTGCCCCATCGTAGGCTCCATTACACTAACTTTCCTCTCTTCATTGCCAGTCATTTTTGGAAATGGCCAGTGTTTATGGCAAGAGGATCCAGGAAAGGGTCTCAGGGGGGCAGATTGGGGTAATGGGAAGCAAATGAATTAGGCATCCCAAACCTCTGGTTCTTAGGTGCAGGGGGTCCAGGAACTGGAAAGGTCAGGTTTGTAGGTGGCTTTCATTTTAATTTATTTTTTTTAACTTGTATTTACATCTTAAGAAGGTAAATCAAAGTTAAAATGTTACCTTTAGTGCCAAAATAAAAAGTCGGTGTTAAGAGGTGAAGTATTTTGAGCAAACTTTCCTGAACTAAAAGTAATTCCACATACAGGCAATTTTCATGCATTAGTATGGAAGATGTGCTTAAATTAGCACAATTTCTTAATGCACATTTTAGGTGCTCTCAAGCCATGACTGGTGCAAGGGTATTAGGCAGAAAGGCTGTCCTAATTTTATCCCATTAACTACCACGATCCCTGGCTGCCGCCAACTTAATGCATTCCCCGCACATTCAAGAGTCTTTCATTAATTCATGAGGACTATGGGTCAGTTTTAGCAAGCAAAGATAAAGGTGCCTGTACTCTGTACCACCCCATAACTCCTCAAAAATAGGTCTCGCATATAGATAACTATTTAGGACAGTTTTCTGCAGTCCTAAGCTATTTGTATAGAGGTGTTCACAATTGCCACCATCTTTAGTGGCACTGAATATGCGTATTCATTTTAATGTTGGTGCTGATGTTTAAATTAAGCAACTCTATGCTACCACTGAAACTTGACCCCCTCCCCATTTATAACTTGGACAATGGGTGCCAAATTCAAATATTCTGGAATGTCTCCAGTTTAGCAGTCAGGATAGATGGTACAGTGTATTTCAGTGGAGAGGATGGGACACTGAGCGTGGTCATTGAGACTACAGTTCTTTTCCTCACTATGCTCAACTGTTTGCATAACCTCTATGTACTAGACTAGAGTAAGAGCTCTTCGGGGAATGGATGGATGACCCAGAGCAGTGATGCCTACGCTACTGCTGCTCTGGAAATGAATATGCCTGTGTTTTGTGTCTTTGCTTTCTGTTTGATCTCAGAAATACTGCGAACAATGCTGCTACATGCCTTACCTTGGATATGCAAATTTATAGTATGAGAAGCCTTGGATTCAGCATATTCAATTTCACAGAGATACAATCCATTGTCAGCCATGTCAACAGAAGACAGGAAAAGCGAGGCATTCCCCTTGGCAAACTCGTCTCTGAATAACTTAGCCCTTGGTCGCCCATAACGAACTGTTGCATTTTGCGCCATTCCATTAAAGATGGCCTTGTCGAATCCACTCTTTGACCAGTGCACTATGAGTCGAGTGGGGTCAAGGGGAAAATCATCTGCTCGGATTAGACAGGTCAGCCACACATCTTCCTTCGTGTGCGCACTCATATTTTTAGGACCCACCAAACTAAGTTTAGCTGCAACTGAAAGAAGAGCACAGGTTATGTCATAGCTCATGGTGGGGGGAAAAAGGTTAATTAACTCAGTCACTAAAATCATTTAGCTTAACAAGAGCTAAAATTAGATGACAGAAAAACTAACCAAGCAGAATTGCTAATCTTATAAAACTTACACATGTCTATAGATGTGAGTTTGAGACTACTGTTGTTTTTCTCAAGTAAGGTTGCCACCTCAGACATCTCCATCCATAATCCTCCCTCCTCTTCCTCCGACACACACACACACACAAATATATGCTATCCATCACATTTTCTCTCTCCATGCAAGCCTTCGTATATTGCTTGCAAGTAAGTAGAGCTGTAAAGACCAGTCCTAAGCTGTTGATAGTAGCAGCAGGAGGGTGTAAGTGAGTGCAGGATGGGGCATATACCAAAGGCTCTAAAAGAGAACACAAAGAAAAATGTCTGCTAAAACAGAGACAAGGAAAGAAATCAGTATGGTGAAAATATGAGTGAAGACAACGTAAACAAAAAAGCAAAATGAGATGATAGGACTTTTTCAGGTATGTGGGAGAAAGGAGTAAGGTCAGGGGACAAACTGTAAGATCGAAAGATAGCAAAGAGCAATGCCTAGTGAAAGATAAGTTGAAAGCAGCAATGGTAAACAAATACATCTGAAAAGAAGACTTTAGAGAAGGAACACTGAATGCTGGTAAGGATGCAAATGATAGGGTGATAAATGTGACATTATTTACAGACTAGAGTTTGGCATGAAACTAGCAAAGCTGAAGGTGAACGGGCTGGATGGGATGCATCCTAGAATGCAGAAGGAGCTTAGAGGTTCTGGGTGGTCTGCTGAAGAACCTGAAGAGATCTTTGGAGATGGGAATCGTTCCGCAGGCACTTATCCAAATACCAACATGCCAGCTTTACCTGCAGCCTAAATTATCCAGATATGTACCGATTGAAAATCGCCGCTATCCGGATAAGTTGGCACTTATCCACTCTGCCCACAGACGGCCCCTGCACTAATCGGATAGTAGCAGGGGGCAATCTGTGGATATATTCAGTGGCAGTGTGCCAAATATCGCGGTCTGCCCCTTAGTGGCCAGTTTGCCTTTGGCCAGCCAGCTAAGGGCTTTAAATATCAGGCTCAGGGTCAGATTATGTCAAATAAATGTGATTGATTTCTTCAAATGGGTGATTAGAGAGTGAAATTGCAAAGGAAAATGCTCCCGCAGCTGTGTACAGTGACTGCAAAGGGCGAGTCAGTGAGGGAGACTTCGGGAACCCCTATAGGTTGTGCAGTCCTGAGCCAGTCCCTCACTGGCTGCCCGTTAAACCTGCAGCATGGATAAAGGGAGGCACAGACCCTATGTGGCACCAGCATGAGGATGACGTGATGCCTCCTGTTCAGAGGGGCCCCCTGTCAGTAACATGCTCGCACATGCGGGTCTAGAAAAAGGCAGCACCGTAAATACTGTAATGGGCTGTAGAACCTCACTATGCCCACTGGGAAAACTGAACAAGCCAGATTCCTGCAGATTTCTACGTAGAAAATTCATTAATCAAAACAATTGAGCCCATAGAATTAGCCAAGGGAATGCCTACACGAAGGACTACACTGAAAAAAATGAATGGAGGCTAATCATACCTGCTGGATTGAAAAGTTTTATAAAAATTTGACGGCACAGATATCAGATAAGTACAGTATCCTCTCTCCCCCCTGAAGTAGGACAGTGTTCAAATGTCTGTCTAGGTCGTCGGAAATGTAGCGAAATGTCATGGATAGGGGTATAAGTCATCCCCTATTTTTTATTTCAAAAGGTGATTTAGTTCACGGGTGATACATATTTTGAGTAAAAGGGACTGTTGGGAAATGGCCATGTGGTTACTCTTCTACTGTATATGACTATTAATGAATAGTCCAACAAAAAATCTTTTCTTTTGAAAAATCTTCCTTTGAAATTTCTTTTGAAAAGAAGTAGAGATCTAATTCTATTGCTATTTTTTCTTTGATTAATGGTTTACATATTATTGACCTTTGTGATTTGCTAATTTTTGTTTACATAGAAAAATCATGTTAACAGAATACCTGGCCTCAATCATACACACAGAATGCAGATAGACTCTTTCCAGGTATGTAATAAATGGCCACAAAGTGAAAAGAGAAATATGTAGACAAAAATTAAACTGAATCCTCAAGAAGCCAGATGCTGAATGCAATGCAATGCAACACCAACTAAATAGAAAGAGATGCATTTCCCCCTATTGTGCAAAGTATATAGCAGATGTTAGAGCTGGAAAGGGGGTGCAACCAGGACAATTTCCTTGGGTTTCCAAGCCAAAAGGGATTCAAAACGTACCTGAAGCTGAAGCAGACACCACCTGCTAGTAGGCTTTGGGGGTCCCCTCCCAAATTTCTGCACTGGGCTCCAGCCTTGCCTAATACCTGCTCTGGCAGATGTACATTCTAAAAGCTGATATATTTCAATTACTACATAGAAAATGCAATTCCTTCTTCTATCTTTGTTGTCTGATCATGTTGGTCCCTAGTTTCTGCTTTCCTCTGTCTTAACCCTCTTTCCTGGGTCTCCTGCCCATTTGTCGTTTCTCTATCTTCACCTCCTCCCTTGGATCGATTTCTAAAATAATCTCTTACTTCAGTTTTCTTCTATTTATTTTTCTGCTTCCTATCCAGATTTCACACCACCTTCTTACCAACCACTCCTCAATTTCACACATCTTATTGCATCTCCCTACAGCTTTCCATCTCATTCCATCACCTCAGCTCTCCCATTTTTCTCCTTCCTTGGCCTCTTACTTTCTAGTTTTTCACTAACTCTCCCTTCCTCTCTTTCCCACTCCATGTCCAGCATCTCGCTCCCTCCCCTTCCCCATCCAGTTTCCCCCTCCTTATCTAGCATAGCCCCCCTCTCTCTTCCATCGAGTGTCATCCTATCCCTCCATTTCCACCATCTTCCGTTTATATCCCAATCCCCCTGCCCCAGCATCTCCACTCTGCATCCCTGTCTCTATCCTCCCTCTGTGTCCAGCGTCCTCCTCTTGTGCTCTAGTCCCTATCCTCCCCCATATCCAACATCATTTTTCCGTATCTTGTCCCAATCCCTCCATGTCTAGCATCTTCCTTCTTTGTCCCTATACCCCCACCCCATGTCCAGCATCCCCCCTCTATGTCCCACATCCCCCTCCTTGTCCACTCTGTGTCCAGTGTCTACCTTCTGGCACCTTATTTGCTCCTACCCTGCTGCTCCAGCATCTCCTATCATCATTTTCCTTTCTACCATCCTCTTCTTAGCCTCCCTGTATGGCTCTATCATCCAGGCTGCACTCCAGTATCCCAAGTCCAAAAACTTCAGCAGAACTTTAGCCCCAGCATAGAAAAGTGAAAGAGCCTGCCTTTAATCTATGTGTGTCCTACATAGTTGTGCTCACGTATGGGCTACATGCAGGCCCCACACTCTCTCTTCTGTGCCAGCGTTGCTACAGCAAATCAGGTGCCAGGTCTCAGACCCAGGTTTTCGCAGGAGTGGGGGTGGTGCAGCCAGGGAGTGATCTGGTTGGCAGAAAATCAGCACATTCAGTTTGCCAGTTTTCTGTCCTGCATGCTGCCAGCCTCCTCTTTGTAAAACTAGTTAGGTTGCTGGCCTGAACCTTGCAGGTTGGCAACTCTAGCTGGAGTGCATAGGGAGCTACTTATCCAGCTGAAAAAAGGAGGTAATAATGTGTCTATACAGGTTATTTGTGAGGACATGCCTAAAATTCTGTGTTCTGCTCTGGAGGCCATATCTCCAAAAGAATAGACATGTTAGCGACAGTCCAGAGACAGGCAGCCAAAATAATGGGATGTGTACCTCAGAATCCATGTCACGTGAAATACAAGGACACAAATAGGGAGAGATTGATAGTCAGCGGTGGCAGTCCATAGTTTCAAAGCGCCTGGCTGCGGCTGCTGAAATTAAAAGCAGATAATCAGCGCTGGAACCTATCCACTGTCTGGTACTGAATATCGGCTTTCAACGTTCAGGGCTTTTGCTATCTGGTTGGTGGCGATATTCAGCCGTTCACTGGATACCAAAACCATATAACGTTAGGACAGCCATTGACCTGTCCTAACTTTATTGCAGTTTAGCTATCCGGTTCACAGCTGAACATTGCTGCTATCCGGCTAGCTGCTGGGACAGCCCCTCTTCCACCCACTGACCGTCCCTGAATTTAACTAGGCATCGTTACTGAGGTCTGTGGGGACATTCAGCAGCACTATGCGGCTTGTGCCTCTGAATATCGGGATCACCAGGGTTTATGCGGTCTGCAGGTGCTGCAAACCGCATAAACCCATCTGAATCTTTACTCTGTATACTCTATAGAGGAGAGGAGGGACAGTTGAGATGATAGAGACATTCAAATGCATGAAGGGTGATATATTGTTGCACTGTAAGTAAACTTTGTCAATGGAAAGGAAGCCCTAAACTAGGAGTGACAATATAACTCAGGAACATCAGGAAATATTATTTTTACAGAAAGGATGGGACATTTGTGGAATTCCCTCCCAGTGGAGGTGGTGGAGGCCAAAATGCTAATGGAATTTAAAAAAGCATGAGTTAAGCATAGAGAGCTCCTAGTGACAAAGAGACTGGTAAAGTAGTCAGATAATCTCAAAACTGTAGTGACATAACTACATTGTGCTTCTGAGAAGGCATAGGGGGAATTTCTGTGCGCATCTATCCAAGGTGAACAAATTGCTACTGGGTAGACTGGATGGGCCATGCTGGTCTTCATCTGTTTTCATTTACTGCGTTACAGTGTTAATCAGTTGGTACTACCATGTGTACGAGGAGGCCCTTTTGAGAGCAGGCTGACTAATTGGCAACCCTACCCTTTGGTGATCAAAAACGTCTGATGTCTCTGACAGATCTCAGTGGTACCTAGAGCAGAAAGCCAGAGGACCTGAAAGCTAATCAATGTATCATTTCTTTTGGTTGGCTCAATGAAAGGTATCAAAGCCTCTACTGTCTCCTGTTTTTGCTGGAACCCATATTTATTTATTTATTTATTTATTTATTTAAAGTCTCTTTTATACCGCGCTATTCAGCATCAGCGCGGTTTACAATAAACAGTGAACATACACATTTCCAATAGTACTTTGTGTTTACATATGAACAGGAAATTCAACTTGGCTAACAGGGGAACTATGGCAGCAAATGTTTTATCACATCCAACAAATCAAATCTCTGATCAAATGTTTCTCAGAATCTTATCAGTTTTAACAAGGGAAACTCTCATATTTAATACCGGGAGAGTTCCCTTGTTAAAACTGATATGATTCTGAGAAAGACTTGATCAGCGATTTGTGCTTTTGTTTTTTTTTGGTGTGATATGAATTCTCTGAGATACTAGTATTTTGTGCTTTTTTTTGTCAAGTTATTGTTTCTTGTACCAAGAAAATTCACTTACAAAAATCTAGCAACTGGAGCCATGCTTATCAAATTTTCTGTAGCCATGAGTCCCATTTTTGCAGGTACAGAGAGCATGCAATCCCTGAGGCTGACTTGCACTCCTACAGCATTGGCTGGGAAACTGCTGTCAACCACCACCATCATCTGTGAAGTCCACGCAAGCCTAGCTATAGCATTGGTTCAATGGGATGCATGGGCCAATGATGTGGGATTTCTTTTTTTGCCCGTCCTGGTCGTAACCCCAACTGCAGAATTTACAACCTCATTTGGGGTTAAGACCCATAGTTTTGGAAGCACTGGACTAATACAATAGTTCTGAATCTGAGGGGGCAGAGAACAGTGTAAACTGGTCAGCAATGCAGGACGTAGGCAACTATCTGTTGCCTCCTTTGCCCGATCCACCAAAGCCTTTCCCACTATCTGTCTCCTTTTCCTTGACAAGATGACAGAAACTGAGAAGGTCCAGAATTGAGTTGGGCTGCCTGCTCTATGCCCAATCCTCTTTCCTGGAGGAGAGAGTAACTAGGAAGGAGGAGGCCACCTATCCACTGTCATCAAAGGAGATAGAAACTATATTGACCAAGAAGCCAAGGAGTTTTTCTTCATCTGTCTATGTCAGTGGTTCCTAAACTGTGGCTTGGGACCCCAAATGGAGTCACATCATCAGCAGATGGGGTCACAGAAACAGAGCTACTCCCTCTCCATCTGAACCTCCACTATGACTTGTGCCCAGCAGTGGCAGTTGGCGTGGGACGGTCACTCCTACTGCGTGGGCTTCTTGTTATACTGAAAACTCCTGAAGAGTACGGGGGTTGGTGAATACATGGTGACATTGATGCTGTTTTCAGGCATATGATAAAAGGGAAGAGGGGGAGGTGGATGAAGGAGGGAGGGAAGAGAAGTGAAGGCTTCCTATTTTGTTTTTATGCATGTTTCGCTTAAGCAATAGCACCTATTGGGGAGACTCCATCCATTTGTCCATACGCATCTGTACACACACACACAAACACAACACATCACATCCAAAAAATAGTAGAAATCTCCCTCCAACAAGGATATATGCCGACGCACCTGAAGCAGTCCATCATTCGCCTGGTCCTAAAGAATACCGCTTCAAACCACACGGATCCCAGTTCCTACCATCCAATCTCCAGCCTCCCTGTACTGGCAAAAATAATCGAAAAATCAGTACAAAAGCAGCTACAAGAGCACATTGACCTGAATGCACCTATGGACATACACCAACATGGGTTAAAACCTCACCATAACATGGAAACTCTGCTAACTTCCTTAATGGACAACCTATTAAGGGGGGTAGACAACACAAAAAAAGGATTTCTCCTAGTCTTTATGGGCCTATCTGCTGCCTTTGACTCAGTCTCCCACAACAAAATGATCCAGCGACTGTATGATATCAGCCTATGCAACAACACAATAAAATGGTTCGAATCCTACCTCACCAACCGAACACAACAGGTGAAATGTGGTGACAAGACATCAGCACACTCTGACACGCTACAGGGATCCACACTATCATCTATCCTCTTCAACCTGTACATTCAACCCATCTGCAACATACTCAAAAGTCACAGGATGCTCTACCACATTTATGCGGATGACATCATGGTATATACACCAATAGACCTCACACCAATAACCAATTGCCTAGATGAAATAATCATGTGGCTTACTAACAATAACCTGCCAGTAAACTACAGCAAAACAGAAGCCATGTTCGTAACAAGAGGAACCAACTTCAACCCACCACCTACAATCAGCATCGGAGACAAAACCATCATGGTGAAGGACGAGGTGAAATACCTCGGAATCACCCTAGACAGCAAACTAAACCTCCACTCCCCACATAAAAAAAAACTGCGGAAAAGGCATACTACAAACTAAAAATCATAAAAGACTCAAACCAATCCTAAGCCAAGACCACTTCAGAACAGTTTGTCAGGCACTCATCACACCCATCCTAGACTATGGGGTAACCCATTATATATCGGTCTCCCCAAACAAACCATGCACCCCCTTCAACTGGTGCAGAATACAGCAGCTAGAATCATCACGAACACACTAAAAAATGAACACATCAGAACCTCCACTGGCTGCCCATACTAGCTCGTGCAAGATTCAAGGCAACTATAACTGCCATTGCTACAGCCGCTTGCATTGTACTATACCATCTGTTACAGTTGCCTGTATCGTACTATATTGTACTATAACTGCCACCTGATACAGTTGCCGTTTTTGCACTATTACTGACTTTGCTACAATTGTTACAGTTTTTTACAATTCCCTGCATTGTACCATAACAGCTTCTATCCATTTCCTAATCAGTTGTAAACAATTTTAATCTGACACATAATTCTCTCAACATCTAATACCTCCTTAACAAGAAGCCAAAATGCATCATCACCTCTTCACTCTTCTTAGTTTTTACCTTCTCACAGACTGGCTCGGGACCTCCTCAGCCTACTCTTCTTCCACCACTCACATCCCCATCCTCAAAAACTACGGAAAGAAATGGTCAAGTAACTCGTACCATTATCCAGCTAGGGAAGCTCGAATACGGCACTCCCACTTGATTCACATTGCATTACTCCAAACCAGTAACCCAAAGCAACAAGACTCCCCGCCTTCCAAAAGCCTAAAATGTGCCCTTATAAACGCTCGCTCGATAAAAAAAAAATGGCCTGTAATCCAAGATATAGTTACCCTTCACAACCTGGACGCACTCTTGATCACTGAAACCTGGCTATCAAAAGAAGATAATGTCCTTATTAACCAACTCATTCCACCAAATTTTTCCATACACACAACTCACAGAGAGAATAAGAAGGGAGGAGGAGCACTCATTCTCACCAAGTCTGAACTCCTTTTCAATACAACTAACTCCTACAGCTCAGACAATCTGGAAATAATCACCATAGTGAACAAGCAATGCTCCATCAACCTGATTTATAGAACCCCCTCAAGCTCCCCGGATAACCTGCCCACCATATTAGACATTGCTGCCAATACCAGCAACATTAACACTCCAAATTGGATAATGGGGGATCTCAATCTCCCATCACTACAGCAACATCAGTCCTCTGCATTCCTCAATGCCATCGAAACTCTTGGATATCAACAACTAATCTTGAAGCCTACTCACATTAAAGGAAACATCCTTGACATGGTCTTCGCGCCACAATCGGCTTCTGCACAAAACAGCAACATTATAAAATCTATCAATGATGTACCATGGTCAGACCATAAACTCATAATCCTACAAATTCCCTTGGGCAACACTCATTCCTTAAACAACAGAAACCTTGACAACACACTAAGAGCCCCAGCAAGAGGCTTTCGGTCCTTCAATAAGGATGTCATAATAACAAATACCCAACCACTCCTCAGCAATACAACACTCAACCTGGAAGAAGCAATTGAAGCCTGGAATAACAGCCTCAATACCATTGCTATGCTACCACACAAAAACACATCAAGGAAAAGACCCTCAGCTCCATGGTTCTCTCCCGATCTGCGATCTTCTCTTATGCACCTCAGAAGACTCGAAAAACGCTGGCGCCGATCACTGGCCATTGATGATCGTACAGCCTACAATCTCTATTTAGCAACTCACCGTGAAGCAATCACAAACAAAAGGAAGCAGTATCACACAGAGATGCTCAAAAGATCACTAAACAAACCTCGTGATTTGTTCAACCTAGTAAAATCTTTATCTAATGAACCATCTTCAGAACAAAAATGTGATATTCACCCACAAGAATTTGCTGATTACTTGCAATCTAAACTCCTACAGACGGATGAGCTACAGAATACAGATATTCAAGAATCAACTTGCCAAAACACCTTATCTTCACTTTCTGCACCCTCAGCTAAACAAATTGAAGACACAATCTCCTCACTCAATACCTCCACCGCTCAAACCGATCCTTGCCCAGCCTTCTGGATAAAGGACCTTAGAAGTGTATTCAGCCCATTCATTGCAAGAATCATGAACCTCTCATTCACAACTGGATCATTCCCATCTGCCCTAAAGCTCACATCCATCAGACCATTATTAAAAAATTCCAAATTAGACCCTAAAAGGGCTGACTCATACAGGCCTATCGCTAGCATTCCCCTCCTAGCAAAAATTTTTGAAAAAGAGGTGCAACGCCAAATTCAAGACCACATAGACTCCACAGCTCCTCTCGACTACTTTCAACATGGCTTCAGAGAACATCATGGAGTTGAAACACTCCTCACCACCCTCCTCAATAACATACTCACCAGTATAGACAACATCCGCCAAGGCGTCGTGCTAATCTTCCTAGATATAGCAGCAGCGTTTGATTCGGTAAATCATGAGATACTCATTACACGATTGAAGGAAAAAGGCATCGATAGTTCAGCGCTGGAATGGTGCAAATCTTACCTGGACACCAGAATGCAATATGTAAAATCTGCAACAGGAGAATCAAATCTTTTCCACCAAAAACAAGGAGTACCGCAAGGGTCATCTCTTTCATCTCTCATGTTTAACATCTACATGCAGCCCATCTGCAATATCATCAGATCTTTCAATGTGAAAGGTATGATATATGCAGATGATATCCTACTTTATATGCCATTTTCTACAATGCAATTAGATCTACTACCCATAATAAATTGCTTCAATGCCGTATCAGATTGGCTCCTCTCACAGAACCTCCGCATCCAACATAAGAAAACTGAGGTTCTCTTTGTTACGAGAGACCCTAACTTCATTCCACCGGCACAAATAAGTGTCAAAGGAGCTGATCTATCCACCAAGGAAGCAATAAGATACCTTGGAATCATGCTGGACCACCGTCTCAATATGAAATCACACGTTAACAATATTACAAAGGCTGTATACTTCAAGATACGCACACTCAGGCATCTACGCTCAATACTGGACCCAGACGATTTTAGAACCATCTTCCAAGCACTCATCCTACCACATTTCGATTTCGCTAATTCAATTCTACAAGGTCTCCCACAATCCACCCTAAGTTCTCTTCAACTTGCCATGAACACTGCTGCAAGGGTTCTACAAGGAGCATCCAGGTGTGATCACGTGACACCAATTCTCAAACATCTTCACTGGCTCCCGTTACAAGGCAGGATCATATTCAAAACCCTAATTCTCACATACAAGGCCATACACGGTTTGTCTGCAAACTCTCTAACTGAGCTCACACAAGTTTTACCTCCAACTAGAGCCAGAAGAAAAATAGCGACAAACACCCTAATAATGCCGAAGGCCATAACAACCTGTAGCCAAGCAACAGCGAACAGAGCCTTCATGTTTTGCGCCCCAAAACATTGGAACTCCCTACCACCTGAAATCCGTGCCATAACCGGCATAATCCAATTCAGAAAGGCCCTCAAACATAACCTATTCATCAAATACTACCCCACATAAAGCGCATATTATTTACCACAAACTTAACAGAATTCCCTCCTTTTCCAAACATTATTGATAATATTACATAAATACTGCTCTCATGTGATCGAATTAGCAGATCAATATGCTATGTATATAGTTCAATGTATATAGTTTTACCCCCATATTATCCATATTTATCTTATCCAAGTTTATTTTCCTGTTTTATGTAATACCGAGCAGCCTGTTGTCCTGGTCTTTGGTTCTCTGTAAACCGCGCTGATTGTAAATAGCGCGGTATATAAAAAATTGAAATAAATAAATAAATAACTCTAAGCATCTTCAAAATCCTCAACAACATGTCAACGAATGTCCTCCAGAACATAATAACCAGACACAGCAGCGCAAGAGCACTGAGAAGTAGCATGGATAACAAGATAGCCACCCCACCTGAGTACCAAAGGACTACCCACACAACATCCAGAAGGGCACCATCCCTCTATGCACCAGAACTATGGAACACCCTGCCTGACAGCATGAGATCCATGAGTGACATAAAGGACTTCAAAACTATGCTCAAAACCACACTATTCATACAATACTATGGACCCTCCCAAACCATACAAACCAACATATGAGCATAATCGCAACCAAGCTACTCACGGCATAAGAACATAAGATATACCATACTGGGTCAGACCAAGGTCCATCAAGCCCAGTATCCTGTTTCCAACAGTGGCCAATCTAGGTCATACGTACCTAGCAGTTGCCCCAAAAGACACAGGTTCCACAATGCTTGTACTGGGTCAAGCATTGATATCCTGGGTCCCTTCTTAATAATGGTTTATGGACTTTTCCTCCAGGAACTTTGCGGCATCCTCACAGGCCGCAAACTTCCTTTCCAAAGTGCTCACCCCCAACAACCTTTCCTCACCTACCCCCCACCTAACCCTAACGCACACTTAGCAACATGTAAACCACTTTGATTGAAGGAAAAGGTGGTATATAAAACTGGTTAAATAAATAAACACACACACTGCCAAGACATACAGCCTATGAGACAAATGTACACACACACACAACTCAGCACAACATACAGAAAACACAAAACACAAAACACAGCACAACATGCATACACACCATGCAACACATGCACAAAACACAACACACTGCCGAGACATACAGCCTATGAGACAAACATACACACACACACAAACAAACCCCAGCACAACATGCATACACACCAAGCAACACACACACAAAACACAACACACAAACAAAACATGCAACACACATCGGAGGGGAAGGAAGCAGGAACAGCACACAGTGCCAGAGGTTAGAGCAAACAGTGCGTCACTGCCTCTGCTGCAGGTCCCAGAGAGGGGTGGCAGCGGTAGCCATGGGGGCGGGAGCAGGGGGGCAGCAACAATGAGCTCCGCCTACTCCCAATATTCTTGCAGCGGTCCTGGAGGAAAAGGACAAGTGATGGCTGGGTACAAGGAGAGAGTACACAGAGAGAGAAACAGAACAAGTGACTTGTGAGGAAAAGAAGGATGGTTTGAGAGCCCTTGCTGGGAAAGAGAGAGAGGGGCACTGCTGGGGACAAGAGGGGTGGGGCACCGAGAAACACAGAAAGAGAGTGCTGGAGATGAGTGCTGCTTGAAAGAGTGCTGTGTTGGTGTTCGTCTTGGGGTCAGGCTGAGGTGAGGTGACTTAGCAGTACTAAAGGGCATGGCTAGGTTCCTGTGGTGAATTTAATCAGCTGTCAACTAATTTATATATATTTTATTTCTTTCCATAGGTACAATTTGTTAATCAGGCTTGTTGAAATAAGTGATTACATCTGCTAAAACAAAACCACTTTAGAAATCAGGACTTAAAGAAATAGTCTTGTGTTTTATGGAGCAAAGGCACTATCTTGTGGACAGAATGCAGACTGCAGCTCTTTTTAACATCAAGAAAGTGATTTTCTAATGTGCGCAGGTAGCTACAAAATCTGCAAATTATCTGCAGACTTTCCACCAGTTCTTAAAAAGAAAGTATGTGTGTACTTTCTCTTTCAAAATTTACCCACATAAATTTGCACCTGCTTTTTCTGTGGTTCATATTCCATGCAATACAAAAAACATTTTGCCTCCATCTACCCAGCCCATCTCTGAGTGCTTCTCCTTTTCTTGCTGTTAAGAATCCACACATTGTTGATTCTTATATATACATTTATACCCAGGGAACATAAGAACATAAGATATGCCATACTGGGTCAGACCAAGGGTCCATCAACCCAGTAACCTGTTTCCAAGAGCGGCCAATCCCGGTCATAAGTACCTGTCAGGTTTCCAAAAAGGTACACACAGATTCCATGTTGCTTATCCCACGGTAAGCAGTGGATATTCTGGGTCCTCTTTAATAATAGTTTATGGACATTTCCACCAGGAACTTGTCCAACCTTTTTTAAACCCAGCTACACAAACAATTTTTACTACATCCTCCAGAGCTTGATTACATGTTGAGTGAAATATTTTCTCTGATTAGTGTTAAATGGGCTACATTGTAGCTTCATGGCATGTCCCCTAGTCTTTCTATTTTTTGAAGGAGTAAACAACCAATCTACATTTACCAGTTCCACTCCATTCATTAATTTATAGACCTCTGTCATATCTCCCCTCAGCCGTCTCTTTTCCAAGTTGAAAGAGCCCTAAGCTTTTAAGCCTTTCCTCCTAGGGGTATCCTTCCATCCCCTTTACCATTTTGGTGGCTCTTCTCTGTACCTTTTCACACAATATTCAAGGTATGGTGGCACCATGGAATGATACAGAGGCATTATAATATCCTTTGTTTTATTCTTTATTCCTTTCCTTAAGATTCCTAGCATTCTGTTTGCTTTCTTGGCTGCTGCTGCACACTGGGCAGAGAATTTCAATGTATTGTTCACGATGACACCTAAATCCTTTTCCTGGGTGGTGGTTCCTAATGTGGAACCTTGCACTGTGTAACCATAGCTTGGGTTGTTCTTCCGTAAGTGCATAACTTTGCACTTGTCCACATTAAATGCCATCTGCCATTTGGATGCCCAGTCTCCCAGTTTATCAAGGCCCTCTTGCAATTTTTCACAATCCTCTTATGTTTTAACAACTTTGAATAATTTTGTGTCATCTGCAAATTTGATCACCTCACTCATTATTCCCATCTCCAGGTCATTTATGAATATGTTAAAACACAGTGTGTCCAGCAAAGATCCACTATTTACCTTTCTTCATTGAGAAATTTGGCCATTTAGTCCTACTCTCTGTTTTCTATCTCTTAACCAGTTCCTGATCCATAATAGTACATTGCCTTCTATCCCATGACTTTAATTTCCATAAGTCTCGCATGAGGGACCTTGTGAAAGGCTTTCTGAAATTCCAGATACACTATATCAACTGGCTCACCTTTATCTACCTGTTTATTCACACCTTCAAAGATTGTAAGAGATTAGTGAGACAAGACTTTCCTTGGCTAAATCCATGTTGACCTTTTGCCATTAAATCATGTTTACTACAGACCCGATATTCTGAAGCAGTTACATAGAAACATAGAAACATGATGAAAGAAAAAGACCACATGGCCTATCTAGTCTGTCCTTCCATAACAACAACTACAACAGTCCACTTTTTACCTTTAGAGATCCTTTGTGTTGGTCCCATGCTTTTTTGAATTCAGTTACTGTCCTCATCTCTACCACCTCCACTGGGAGACTATTCCATGGATCCACTACTCTTTCCGTAAAGAAATATTTCCGCATATCACTCCTGAATCTATCTCCCTTCACCCTCATCCCATGTCCCCTCGTAGCAGAACTTGCTTTCAATTGAAAGAGGCTCTCTCCCTGAACATTTATGCCACGGAGGTATTTAAACATCTCAATCATATCACCTCTATCCCGCCTTTCCTCTAAGGCAGGGGTCACCAACCTGCGGCCCGCGGGCCGCATGCGGCCCACGAGGTCCCTTCGTGCGGCCCGCGAGGCTCTACCCCGGTTAACATTACGTGCGGCCCGCCAAGGATTCCCGCCATTGTATCTGCGGCCCGCGGCATGCTCGGCGGGTTCAACGGCACGTGACCGGTTTCCCAAGAGCAGCGCGCAAATTAGAGGACCAATCAGCAATAAGGCTTAAACTTTGATTCTGTTTTTGCAGCTATCGATAGAATTCCTGTTCTCTTTTTTCCCCATGGCTTCCCCCACGAACAAGAAGCGCAAGCGTCCCTTCTCCTGTCAGTGTCATCTGTGAAGCCAGACTTTAAGCGTTTGTCTGCTAGCATGAATCATCAGCCATCTCATTAAATTCAATAAAGGTGATCAGCCATTGTTTTCATAATTTTGCGTTTGTTGTTTTTTTTCGCAGGGGCGGGGAGAAGGGGGGTGCGGCCCGCGAGGCTCCCGGTAGTCGGCTGTGCGGCCCGCGGCCCTCTGGAGGTTGGTGACCCCAGCTCTAAGGTGTACATATTAAGATCCTTAAGTCTGTCCTCATATGCTTTATAATGAAGCCCACTAATTATTTTAGTAGCCACCCTCTGCACCGACTCCATCCTGTTCACATCCTTTTGAAGGTGCGGTCTCCAGAATTGCACACTATACTCCAAATGAGGTCGCACCAAAGACTTATACAGAGGCATTATCACCTCCTTTTTTCTGCTAGCCATTCCTCTCCGTATGCACCCAAGCATCCTTCTAGCTTTTGCCGTCGCCTTTTCTACCTGTTTAGCTACTTTAAGATCATCAGACACAACCACGTCTAGGTCCCGCTCTTCTTTAGTGGACAAAAGTACTTCACCTCCTATACTGGATTGCTCCCTTGGATTGCTGCAGCCCAAATGCATGACCTTACATTTTTTAACATTAAATCCCAGCTGCCAAATTCTAGACCATTCTTCAAGCTTAGCTAGATCCCTCCTCATGTTATCTACACCTTCCTGGGTGTCTACTCGATTGCAGATTTTGGTATCATCTGCACAGTTTACAGACCTATAAATCATATAACTGCCTTGCTATATAAATGATTAATAATAGTAGTAGTAGTAGTAGTAAGTGCTGCTGAATATTCCCAGATATTGCTGCTGTACGCCCCAATGTTACACGGCGATACCAGGCTATATTCAGCCGCTGTCCGGTTATCCCTCAGTGATGAAAGTTAGTAAAAGGAGGAGTTCCTTGGTCCCAAGGACAGCACTTAGATGAGAGGCTGTAGAGGTGAAAAGGCGCAGAGGAGGGATGTTGACTGAGTAGTTTATTGGAAAGTGGAAGCCTGGGATAAAGGTTGCAAACTTTATATTTATATTTTATTTTATTGTAAACTGTTTATGTGTGTTTATTTCTATTGATTGTTTTAAAGATATTCTCTTACCCATCCTAGGGAGCTCTTATTAACTGGTGGGGAAAGGGTGGTATAGAAATTATTTTAAATAAATAAATACATTGCAAGGTCAGCTCCTGTCAATTAGAATTATTCACCCATCAACCACTTGATCTCTTTTTCAGCCACTTCATTCTCTGCCTAAACTTACATCTATCAGAAACATTTTCTTAGGATAAAGGTCAGAAAAGCTACATCCAGTGGGAGTCTAGTGAGAAAAGTGAAGACGGGAGTCGTAGTTCAGCTGCAGGGAAAAAAGTGCAACCAGTGTCTTCAAAGGAAATCGTAAATTCTGTCTTTTGATCCTGCATGCTGGCCCCTTAACCTGGCTGCAGCCAATATCAGTTTGTCTAGAGCCTCCCCCTTCCCTGGGAACCGCAGAAAAAAGAAGTGGCCAGCATTTTCTCCAAATATTTCTCTCATCCATCTACAGGGGACTGCAAAGCAGGGTCTCCGTTATAAATCATGACTGCAAGAGAGAAAAGAGAGCAGTATTTTGGTAGGGGATAACTCGTCATACTTACCAAGAACTGTGAAGGAAACAAACAGTAAGCAGAGGGACACACGCATCCTTCCCAGACTCGACGCGGCTGCCATCTTGAACAAGGCTGCAGAAAGTGCAGGCTAAGGCTGGTGAGGGGAGATAAGAGCTAAGCTGGGAAGGCGCCATCGGCAGTTGTCTCCCTCCCTCAATCTCTCTGCTTCCAGATGTTTAAGGGTGTGTTACTTCTGCTGCCCATGAACATACCTAGGAACCTCTGAGTTCTAGTAGCCAAGCGTGATATAGATTAGTTGGTGAAGGGGGGATGGTGTGCATACGGCTTTCTTGTTCATCTGACCACTCAATAGACTCTCACATACTCTTGTCTCTTTCTCTGCTCCAGAGATGACCCCCACAGCCTTCCCCCCTTCACTCCCCCTCCAGGTTAGAGTCTAGCACACTCCTTGCTGTACCCATGCTGACCCTCTAGCCACCTGATGTCGTGTCATAAGGAACAGGGTAATCCAGTCCTGGTTTTACTCAACTGTATACATGGACTTGTAGTTTTGATTTTCTCAGGAAACCGAAAGGACCAATCAGAACTGCAAGTCCATGCATGCAATAGGGTAAAACTGGGATTGGATTAGCCTGTTCCTTACAATATGAAGGCAGGCAGAAATCTTACCCCGCCAGTCTCTAACCCTCCACTTCTAAATATGTGACTGCCCTGGACCAATTCAGCCATAATTACTTCCTCCTTTTAGCCCATATGGCCAATGCCTCCACCTCCCAGGGCTGAATTTCAGCATAGACAGTTGCCTTTGGTGTCAAATTTTGAAGGCACCATATGAGTCCCCGAGCTGGGAACTGCTGTTTACTATTCCAGCCTTTTCCCTTCAGGAAAGCTGCAAGGAATAAGAGGGAAGGAGAAAAGCAATTCTGTTCTGTTCTGTTCTGTCCATTCTGTAAGGTTACCAGATTTCTTTACAGGCAAATCTGGGACATTCATCCAATGCCGGGGGGAGGGAGGGAGTCCCCTTAGTTTCAGGGAGGGAGGGAGTCCCCTTAGTTTCAGGATTGTGCAACAGGGAGTGGGGGAGGGATGAGGAGTCATCCTCTTCTCCCCACCATTCACTGACAACAGTATCACTTTCAAGCAACAAATCACCAAAGAAATAGAAACAGTGATGCGTTTCCCCACTTCACTATGCAAAATATAAAAATCGCAGATGTAAATTTCTAAAACTGAGGTGGAGCGTGATTCTATAATGTGCATGTCCGGCCTGCAGACATGTCTAAATCAAAAACGGGCCCCCTTTGAACCTAATTCCGTATTCGCATGTCTGGACGTGCCCACAGGGCTGGAATCTGGGAGATAGATGTGTTCGACAGGCATGTGCAGGCGCTATCCAGCCGATCTCATGCCTCGGCGGTGAGTAAATGTTTTGGAAGTCCCTGCGCCCACTGTATTTGGATCCTGCTCATCCCCACGATGTACCCGTGGATGCTGCGTCCCTCAGGAAAAACATGCATCTCCTAAGCTGCTCATCACACACTAGACATAAATACCAATGAGAAATGGCAGCTGCTGCAACCTAGACCATATACGAGTTCCCCTCACGCCCTGAAAAGTGCTAGGTAAGCCCAGTGCACCCCAATATGGGATATAAGAATATAAATAGGACATACCTTGCCTCAAATGGCACGTGGCACTAGGAACCGGCTCCAGTGATTCCTGCCCAGGTCATCTCTACAAACACGCCCCCTCACCCTCACCAGATCCATAAAGTGGAGAAGTGGCCTAGTGGTTGGGGCAAGGTACTTCAGGCTGGAAGGTTGGGGGTTCAAATCCCACTAGAGGAGAACAACCTTGGGCCGGAAGGACTGGGGTTTCTAGTCCCACAGGTGCTCCTTGTGGTCTTGGGCAAGCCACTTAACCCTCCATAGCCCATGTTCCCTGTAAAATAGTTATCTCCAAGTTATAATGCCCTGTTCAATGTAATTTCAGTTTGTTCAATGTAAACTGCACTGATGCAGAATAGCGCGGTATATAAGAGAATGTAAATAAATAAATAAAACCCCAAACTAACCTTGCAAGTCCCCAAAGGATGCATAATATTGCTGAGCAACAAATGTATTCCTTTTTCGTGCCTATGGCCTAAAAGTGCACTCAATCTGCTGCGCTGCACTACCATTCTCCTCTTATCTCTCCCTACATCCCTCCCCATGAAATCCGCCCTTCTGTCAGATTGCTTCTATCTGTGCCCTTCCCTTCTACTACCAAATCCGGACATCACTCCCTTCACCTTGCTGCTCCATATGCCTGGAACAAACTACCTGAGTCTGTACATCAGGCTTCATCCCTGGCCCTTCTCAAATCCAGGCTGAGTGCTCACCTCATCGGTGCCGCTGTTCAGGGCCAGCCCGTCCATTGAGCAAGAATGTTTTTTGCACAGGGCCCCGCGTTTCAGGGGGCCCCGCGCAAAGAACATTCTGCTTTTTTCAAAATTAAATTTAAAGAAAAAATGGTGGCTGCTACTGCTGCTGCTGCCGCCATGGCAGAATGGACTGTCCCGCGGGGCCCCCTCTGCCCGGCTGAATCCCTCCCTCCATGACGGCTGAGCCCCTCCGTGCCGGCTTTGAGAGTCGCGAAGGGAGAGTGTCTCCCTCGCGTCTCTGTTAAGCCTGCAGGGGCAGATGGGAAATTTCCCATCAGCCCCTGCGGGCTTAACAGAGACGCGAGGGAGACACTCTCCCTTCACGACTCTCAAAGCCGGCACGGAGGGGCTCAGCCGTCATGGAGGGAGGGAGGGAGGGATTCAGCCGGGCAGAGGGGGCCCCGCGGGACAGTCCATTCTGCTGCTGCTGCGGCGGCAGCGGTAGCAGCTAGCATTTTTTTTAAATTTAATTTTACTTGAGCCGGTGGGGGGGGGGGGGGGGTAGGACGGGTAATGGGCTATGGGGGGGCTGGGACTGGAAATGGGCTGGGGGGTTAAGACTGGAGGTGGGCTGATGGGGTTAGGACTGGTAATGGGCTGTGGGCTGTTGGGGGGAGTTAGAACTGGTAATGGGCTATGGGGGGGGCGTTAAGACTGGTAATGGGCTGTGGGCTGATGGGGGCTGTCTGGTAATGGGCTATGGGGGGCTAGGACTGGAAATGGGCTGGGGGGCTTAAGACTGGAGGTGGGCTGATGGGGTTAGGACTGGTAATGGGCTGTGGGCTGATGGGGGGTTAGGACTGGTAATGGGCTATGGGGGGGGTTAGGACTGATAAAGGGCTATGGGGGGGATAGGAAAGGAAATTGGATGATGGGGAGGGGTTAGGACTTGAGGTGGGCTGATGGGGTTAGGACTGGTAATGGGCTGTGAGCTGTTGGGGGGGGTTAGAACTGGTAATGGGATATGTGGGGTTTAAGACTGGTAAGGGGCTGGGGGCTTATGGGGGCTGTCTGGTAATGGGCTTTGGGGGGTTAGGACTGATAATGGGCTATGGGGGGCTAGGACAGGAAATGGGCTGATGGGGAGGGGTTAGGACTTGAGATGGGCTGATGGGGTTAGGACTGGTAATAGGCTGTGGGCTGATGGGGGGGTTAGGACTGGCAATGGGCTATGGGGGGATGACTGGAAATGGGCTGATGGGGTTAGGACTGGAAGTGGGCTGATGGGGGGTTAGGACTGGTAATGGGTTATAGGGGGGCTTAAACTGAAAATGGGGTGATAGGGGGTTAGGACTGGAAGTGGGTTGATGGGAGGGCTAGGACTGGTATTGGGTTGGGGGGTTGCTAGGACTGGAAATGGGCTGATGGGTGGCTAGGACTGGAAATGGGCTGATGCAGGGACTAGAAGGGAAGGGCTGCTGGGGGAGGCTGGAACTAGAAGGGAGCTAATGTTGGGGGAGGATTAGAATGGGATGGGGCTGGAAGAGTAAAATGGAGAAGGGAAAAATATTTTGTATGGGAGGGATAAAAAATCTACAATTGGCCGGGTATTGGGAGAGTAAGTGGGGATTGAGGATGGAGGGGTAAAATTTGAGTGGATGAAATAGGAATGAGGAAAGAGCAAAAGGAGAAAGATTAGTATGTTAAAGCAGATGTAGAGAGAGAATGGAAAAAAATAGAAGAGAGAAGAAAGGACAAATGGACAGCAGACGATGGAGAGTTAGCAGAAGACTCAAAGATACCAGATGAAAGTGGCTGGAGCAATTGCAGCTGAAAAAAAATGCACAAAATGTAGAAAAATATCTCTTTATTTTGAATTTATTAATTGGAATATGTCAGCTCTGGTAAATGTGCATCATTAACGTCTGCGCTTTGTTTAGTACAATAGCAAATTAATGTATAGTTTTATTTCTACAGTGTTGTACATTCCAAGTTTGGCTTTTGGGATTCCCAGTTTAATTATTGTCTTCCTGTTTCTAAATTGTGATTACTTGTTTGGTGATGGTCTATGTTCTGCATGTGTAACTGAGCTGAGGTGTTCTGTTTATATAATTCCTATTTGACATTGCCACTTGTTCTCTTTCCCCAGTAGGTCATGTATTCTTGTTCTCTGAAATGTATCGGTTTAATATTTGCAGTGTTGCCTTTTGATTGGTAGAGTATGGTGCTTTGTGAGTCCTGGTAGTGCTGTTAGGATACGGCGGGTTTGCTATGGGTTCTAAATGAGCAGTGTTTGTAGTAGTTCCTAATGTGTCTGGCAGTTGGCACTGGATTATAGTAATGTAGAAATCTTTTAGTCTTTCTTTATCCATACACTCATTAAGAGGCACGTTTACTAAAAGTTAGTATATGGTAACATTATGCAAATATTTATGCAAATGAGACCCCTTATGCAAATGAGGCCCCGCACCGAGTCTGCGCACATGGCCCTGCACCCCCCTTGGGCCGCCCCTGCCGCTGTTGGATCAAATCTGCCTAAGCTCCCTTGTGTTTCCTGACTATTCCCCCTGGATGTATCCTGTCCACAGTTGCTGTGTTGTCTGTCCTGACTAGATTGTAAGCTCTACCGAGAAGGAACCGTCTTTTACATGTGTCTGTGCAGTACTGTGTACGCCTTGTAGTGATATACAAATGATCAGTAGTAGTTGTAGTAGGGCCTTCTGGCTATGGCATCTGAGGCTCACCTATCTGCGTACTGGCATTTCTTATAGCAGCTACAACTGTCCCATCTGGCATATGTAGGTCTGTATACATCCGCTACCTGTGGGGCAGCCCTGTCTACCTTCCCACATTCTGCTTTGTGGCACTGCTCCCCTGGTCAGGGCTATGTGGGCATGGGAGGGGAGATCCCTGTGCCATCGCACCAAGTAGCCAGACTCCAGATATATCACCACTCTCGCAGCTCTCATTGATCCAGGCCTGGGTAGGGATGTGGGCCACATGGGGCAATCCAGGGAATGTTGGCCCTACTTCAGTCATGTCCCCCAGTGCCAGGCACAGCAGATATATAGTTGCCCTATCACACTGCTAACAATATCTGATCTAATTAGAGTACCCTATGTAAAATAATCGAAAAGGAATCAGCATAGATTCCATATGGTTAAATGTCAAAACATATCCCTGTCAATAATAGGGACCCTTGGAACAAGGGCATTCAGCAGCGCAAACAACACTAATTTAACATGCTCAACAGTAACACCATTGGTCCCATAACATTTGCATTATGGGCATGCATTCATGCTGTTTGCACTGTTGAGTGCCCTTATTCTGAGGGTCCCTTAATATTGAAGGGGATATGTTTTGGCATTTAGCTATTGTGAGCCCTCTCTCAGTTTGACTGCCTAATCACACTGGCACCTGGTGATGCTGTGGTCATTCATATGGTACAGGTACTGGCTAGGCTTTCTTGTCCCCATTGAATTGCAGATAAACATACCAGATCCCTCTGTGCACCTCTCAAACCACACATATACACTCTCACCTTCTGTCACAAAAATATGATTCTTCCAAAGAGATGCCCTGAACCTATACGTAACAGCAATGACATAACATAATCGCACGGGGTACCAAGACTACAAATATGATCTCTATTTCTCACCAAGAAAGGAATCCTTTTCCTGCTCACACTCATACAATCCCTGCATCAGCAGTCCTATTTTTCTGATCATGGGACTTGTTAGGGTCCTATAAATTGGCTCTTTTAGCACAAAGTGCATAGCCTGAATAAGCACTATTGCTCTTCGTAATATTTCTGTAAGGGTGTTTATAAATGTTTCTTTACCTAATAACATTCCCTCACCTCTGCTCCCTGTACCTTAGGACTGCGCCTTGTGTTTTCCCAGACTGCAGTCACACCAGTTCAAAACATACTTTCACAACCATTCTTCTATATGGTTATGGGACGAATTGCAGAGCACGTCAGAATATTTTCTAAGTCCTAGCCTTATACCACCCTTCAGCAGGAATAAAATGGACATTTCCGGGAAACACTTGATACATACATAGGCCTTTCCTGAATACGCTTTCTGCATCTCTGCAGCTGACTATGCCCCTGTTCCACCCTCTCCCGCCCACGTTCTGAGATCCCCATGAAAGCGCCGTGGAAGTGCATGTCAGCGGTGTTTCAGAATATGGTCTGGGATGTTTTCAGCACATAAAGATCCCTGCTGCATGCACAAACCCCTTATTCATGTTCTGAAATGACCCCCATATTCCAAACATTAAATTGAAAATAAAATGATTTTTTCTACCTGTCTAGCAATTTTTACCTCATCATCTTGCTTCCAGTCTCTGGTTTCTGCTTTCATCTGTCTGTGTGTTTGTCTTTTCTTATTGCCGTTCTCAGGGTGTCCTGTCCATTTGTCATTTCTTTTCTCCTGTCTTCACTTCCTCCCCTACATCCTTCTCTGACATTGATCTTTCAGCTTTCTTCTATTTATTTTTCTGCTTTTCTGTCCATTCTGATTTTGACTCCCTTGATCAATCAGTCTCCTGTTTTACTAAAGTTTTCATCTCCCTCACCCCAGCCCTCCCATTCCCCATCTCTCTCCCTGCTTCTCCACTCTCACTAACTCCCCCTTCTCCAGTCTTCCTACCCCATGTCTGTTCTCATCCCTTCTCTCTGCTCCATATCCAGTATTTCCCTTCTCTCCATTTCCCCACCCCCATCTTTCCTTACTCCCATTCCAGGTGTCCATCATCTTCCCTTCCTTACCACCTCCAGGTGCCTAACATCTCCCTTTCCCATCACTATCCACCCTCCAGGTATCCAGCATCTCCTCACCCAGGTAACCAGCATCTTGCCTCTCACTCCCTTCCTGCCCCTGTATCTGCATCCCCCATCTCCTCCTCATGCCCAGCATCTGCCCTCTATCCCATTCATAAGATATGCCATACTGGGTCAGACCAAGGTCCATCAAGCCCAGTATCCTGTTTCCAACAGTGGCCAATCTAGGTCATAAGTACTTAGCAGTTTCCCCAAAAGACACAGGTTCCTCAGTGCTTGTATTGGGTCAAGAAGTGATATCCCAGGTCCCCTTTCCTCCAGGAAGTTGTCCAAACCTTTTTTAAACCTGGCTACACTAACAGCTTTTACTACATCCTCCGGCAACAAATTCCAGAGTTTGATTGCATGTTGAGTGAAAAATATTTTCTCTCATTTGTCTTAAATAGGTTACCCTGTAGCTTCATTGCATGTCCCCTAGTCTTTCTCTATTTTGATATTTCCATGTTCATTTGATGTCCTCCACCCCCCTACCCCATGGCCAGCATTGCCCTCCACCCCATCCAATGTCCAGCCCCTGCCTCTACCTTTCTGCCTCCACCCTGATGTCTAATATGGTTATGATTATGGTTACATTTATTTAGTATACCACAACGGTGCATAGCAATCTATGCGGTGTACAATCAATTAAAAAACTAAGAAAAAAATCGGAGAAGAACTCCATCATTAAAAAAGGACAGAACAGCACAACAAACAAAAGCATATACATTCTAGAATCTAGATAAAGATATAGACAAGGGAAACATACATGCTAGACAAAGTTAAGCAGTCTATGCAGACAAGCTTATTAGACAGTAGTACAGCCAAGTCCAGGCCAAAGAAGCCGTCCACTGGGATAACTAGTCTGGGGGAGATTAAAAACAGTTCTAAACAGAAATTTAGCTCAGCATGGAGATAGGCAGGCAAACCATTCCAGTGTGTTGGAGCAGCGCCAGAATATGACTTCTCTCCCTTCCCGCCACTTCTCCTTCGCCTACTGCTGCCTCTCCCAATGTCTGTCAGTGGCGGCAATTTAAAAACAAAAATGCAGTATCTGTTGCAATTCCTGTGTGCCTGGAAGGCCTTAGCAACTACATCCCTTCTGACCTATAAAGCATGACTCAGAAGGGGGAGTGGTGGACCAGGCCTTCCAAGTGCAATGCTCATAGCCAATGGCAGCTCAAAGCAATCTGCTGCCTGAGATGAGAGATGAGCTGGTACCCTTCCCCCCTCTGTCACCCAAAATGGAACGGCCTTCTCAGAACTCCAGTCAGGGAGCAGCGAGTCCCCCCTCACTCAAAGCACCAAGGTGGTTGCTCCAAGAGAAAGCAACATAATCCCAAGTTATATACAGTGGAACCTCGGTTTTCATGATTAATCCATTCGAAAAAGTCTGACTAAAGCCGAATGTATGAAAACTGAAGCAATATTTCCCATAAGAAATAATGTAATCCAATTAATCTGTTCCAGACACCCAAAAATATTAACAAAAAATACATTTTATAGATAATAACTATATTTTTACATACAGAAAACAATGAGAAATAAATATAAATGACTAATGAAATGGATAAATGAACATTTAACATCACTTTTACCTTTATTGAAGACTCTTGTTGGCATATGGAAGACAGTCAATCAGCAAGAGAATCAAAATAAAGAAAATCCGGAGAGACCTGCTTTGTCGGGAGAGCTGCCGCGGTTCGTTTTTCCACCGCGGAGCAAGTGCTTGGCTGGAGTCCGGTGCCTGCTGTGTCATCTGCAGGCAGAGTGTGGCCGCCCTCGGGAGTGGAGGACCCCCCCACGAGCCCTACAAAGCCTGGCTGTGTCAGACCTGCTGGTGAGAGACCTGCTTTGTCGGGAGAGCTGCCGCGGTTCGTTTTTCCACCGCGGAGCAAGTGCTTGGCTGGAGTCCGGTGCCTGCTGTGTCATCTGCAGGCAGAGTGTGGCCGCCCTCGGGAGTGGAGGACCCCCCCACGAGCCCTACAAAGCCCGACTGGTTTACACGCGGCTGCGTGTTTGCGGCCTGCGTGGTCGTGCTTTAAGGGGCGCGGTACAAGGGGCATACTCTGCTCCTTATGTGCTCCTTTGGTGCTTCTTGGTGGAAGTAGAAGCACCAGCAGTTTGGCCTGCCCATGGGGAAACGTAAGGCGAAACCAGCAGCCAAGACATCGTCAGGAGAGAGAGGTAAGGTGTCTGGTCCCATGGACAGGCATGTAACTGCCCTTCCGCTTGCTAGCCAGTCTTTGGCAGGGGCGTCTTTGAGCCCCGTTCTTCGGACACCACCTCCTTTCCCTCTGCCTACCTCCTCATCTACTCCTTTGAAGGTACTTTCATCAGTTGTCTCTCCGGTGTTAGTTCCTTTAAGCCCTGCTGCATCTACTATTGATTCCCTCCCAGTTAAAAGTGAGGTGACTCTTTCAGATATCTGGTCAATGCTTTTGAATATTGAAACACGTCTTTCTACCACTGTTACCTCATTATGTAATTTTACTCATGATGTTGTCAAAAAGGTTATTATAATCGATGATCAAATGACTAATCTTGCAGGCTCCTTCTCTCTGGTGGATTCCCAACTCCAATTATATAAGGATTCCCATTTGGGTTATCTGAAAGATATTTCCTCTATTTCTTACCGATTGGAATTGTTGGAAAATCACCAGCGAGCTAGGAACCTACGTTTTCTTAATTTCCCCTCCACCCATCTGCTTTCTCCTGAGATCTTATTGAAAAAATATTTGTCTGAAATTTTGCACTTAGATGACTCTGTAGATATTGTACAGATGTATTCCTTTTTTCCTAAGGTTAGGGCCTCGGACCAGGCCAAGGAACTTCCTTCCTTGGCTAATTCAGTTGGCTCTAATCTTACAGAGTTTTTGCAAGATTCACTTGATGTCATCCCCAAGAGGTGTACCTTGGTGGTGACTTTCAGGTCGGAATCACTTAAATTGAAAATTATACGTGCTTATTTCAAGTACAAAGAATTGTTGTTTTGTGGGTATAAAATGCAGGTATTTCCAGATGTGGGCAAGGTTACACAGGCTCGCCGGAAGCAGTTCCTCGAGCTTAGAACTAGAGTGGTCGCCTTGGGGGCTTCTTTCTTTTTGAAGTTCCCTTGTCGCTGCTTGGTAACTTATGAAGGTCATGATTATGTTTATATTGATGTAGCCTCTCTTTGTCAGTTTTTAAATGACAGGGAGGGTGTTGGTGGGTTGGAGGGTGTTTAGGTGGGATGGCTTTATATTTAGCTCTCTGTTTTGGAGTTGTTGTTAACTCTTATTTTCTTTTGTAATTTGCTTTCCCTTCGGGGTAGTGATGCAGTTTTCTCTCCTTGATGTGTTTCTATAGGGTTATGGTGTTTTTTGTCCTTAAATGTATCTCAATGAGTGGTTATTTGTCTTGTATATTATCTTGCATTTGGGAAAATTTAAATAAACAAAAAAAATAAAATAAAGAAAATCCCACTTCTGGCCACAAGATGGTGCTCCATTTTCAACTGTATGAAAACCGAGACAATGTACGAAAACTGGGACAAAATCTTGATGAAAAAAGTCAACGAAAACCGAATCATACAAAAACTAGGGCATGCGCTTTCGCTCGCCCTCTTTCCCCCCCCCCCCCCCTCACGGTGCCGCACGAGAGGGCGATCAGGCGCGATCGTGCCTCTTTCGGGACACGAGGAGCAGCCGTTTTGGGAGCCAGGGAGCCCGAGGACAGGTTGCTTGGACGCAGCTGCAATGAAGGAATTCGACCGTCGGGAGCTGAAGGCCGGTGTCAGCATCGGGCGCGAGTTTCGCTTTCGATTGGTGAGTGCCCTGGAGGATTGTGGAGGCACGGGGGGGGGAGACGGGGGGAGGGGATTGAGGAGAGGAGAGCTAGGGTTGTGTGGAGATGAGCTACGGGGGCACAGGCAAGGGCTGCTGGCGGAGCGATGGGAGGGGGTATGTAGAGAGACAGGGGCCTCGGTTTAGGAGTGCGGCCACGTGGATGGAGCAAACGGGACTTATAAAAAAAAAAAAAAAAAGAAAATGCACGCTGTCTGGGAGGATGGGGCGGTTTTGGTGGGAGTAAGCTGCTAGGCGGTGAAATAGAACAGCCTCATCAGAGAGTTTCGTCGCAGCAGACGCAGGGCATATGCAGGGTCGCGGATGGGGAGAGTCTCGGACAGCGGACAAAGAATGGGTCGCGTGGCATGTTATGATGGGCCAGCCGTACTAAGTGCAGGCAACGGGGAAATACTGTTTTAAAAAAAAAAAAGAGAAACGAGGGATCAATCGGGCCATCATGATGCTCAGATGGTTTTCCTTGGGAGAGGGCAAATACAGGTATGTGTAGGTTGGGATGGGGGAACGGAAGATGTGTGTGGGGGGGGGTATCCTCATGGTCCTCCCCCCCCCCCCCATGGCCTTGCCCGTGCACAGGCACATATGCATTAAAAGTGGCTAAGAGGCACGGGTTTTTCTCAATCGTGTCTGCTTTCCTGCATTTTCCTTTATTGCTGCATACAGTGTTTAAGATCACATGTGCTGAGGGTGCCATCTAGTGGCTCAAAGTGGAGAGGCACCTTATGATTTTAACAATGCTGGACTCGGTTGTTTTATAGGGTATGGGGAACGCCTTCTGCCGTACCTGGATTTATATTGTCTTTCAACACCATGGGTGCTTTGTCTGCTTTCCTGCCCTATTCTTGCTACAGATAGTGTCGGGACAATTGGGGGCATGCGCTGTGTTTGCCAGTTAAGGGGCTCCAATTGGGAATGTATTTCATGACACTGACAAGCTTGACTGGTTGGATTTTAAATGTTACATATACTTTGCAAGAAATAGGAGTTAATGTCTATTACACTTGGCAATAACGATGGTGCCCAGACAATGGTACGGTGCTCGCCAGTTCAGTGCTAATATGCATTCCTGTGTCCCTTCATGTATCCTCCCTTAGCATTTCTGCAAGCAGGATAAGATGCCACGGAGGGCTGCACAGAGCGGAGAGAAGGACCGCAGGAAACAGTGCGTCACGGAGGGAACAAGTGGCAAGCTGGGCGCAGAGGGCAGAGCGACACGCGGTGCTTCAAAACGGGCATCTGCAACAGCCACGAAAGGGAAAGCTAGAAGCGGGGACAGCTCGCATGGGAGCCGTGCGGTTAAGACTACGTGACAGAATCGTCGTGACGCAACACAACAGCAGGCACAAGCGACATCCAGTCAGGAGCTGGATGAGCTATTGAGACTTATACGTGACCAGGTAAACCAACACGGCCTAAGCGCTTTCAAGCAACGTCTGGAGGCAGCTATCGCCAGGCAGGAAAAGCCGCAGGCCACAGGTGGCTGCACGACAAGCACCAGCTCAGCGAATGGAGATGACACGCCAAGCACCAGCTCAGCGAAAGGTGATAACACGCCAAGCACCAGTTCAGCGAATGGCGACAGCGCACCACTCATCGCCTCTGCGAAAGGTAAGCCCGCGGGCGAAAAGGTAGCAGTTGTGGGATTGTCTTCCTCGTCGTCAGAAGAATCTAGCTCGGATAACGAGGGAGACATTTCCTTAGCAAACGCAATGCATAGCATTTTGAAAACTTTCAAAAGAAAAAATAATAAATCACACAAAGAAAGACAGCTGGCAAAGGTTTGGGTAGAGCGTAGCGAGACACACATGCAGAGAGTGGACAACAGTAAATCCGGGCCAACCGGGTCCGGGCAGACAGCTACGCTAACAAGCCCAGTGGCGGTAAGCGGAGACCCGCGTTGCGGAGTAAGCTCGTTAGCCAGCGCAGTGCCTAAAAAATTAAAAAAGTGAATCTGGCGGAGGGAATTTATCGATATATTTTCGCTGCTGATCAGGGATCAGGACGGAGAAACAAATGAAGGCAAGGAGAAGGACAGAAAGTGGGAGAAGAAGCCAAAGATTGTTAAATCCATAAACAATTGGGTTTCGGCCTTCCATATATTCATGAGCGTGGTCCTCGAGTGTGAGCCAGAACTGAACCAGTATTTAATTAAATACTTAGATACAATAACCCAAGCGCACAAGCGATTAGGTGGGTGGGCCTGGCTGAATTATGATGTTAAGTTCAGACAAAGCTTGGCCGAAGACCCCTCCATGACCTGGCAACACAGGATCGTGGATTTATGGCTGGAAGAGATGGCCCCCAACAGACCATACTGTCTAGAAGGGTCTTTTCAGTCCTTTCAGGCGCCTCAATGGCGTCAGGCCTCCCAGATGAACGGGCGCAGGGCATGCCGGCAGTTCAACGCTGGGAGCTGCACATGGCGGCAGTGCAAATTCAGACATGTCTGTACCAACTGCGGGGGGAATCACCCGGTTACCGTTTGCCGCACCAGCAGGGACAACAAGCCCTTTAGACCAGTACAGCAACGAGGAGGTGATGGCCATGGCCCCAACCCCCATCAGGCTTGATCACATGCGACCTTGGCTAAGCGCTTACCCGCGTCGGGACTATGCTCTCAACATCGAGAGCAGCTTTGTTGATGGTTTTAGGATCCCGGTTTCAGCCAACCCGCTTGCCCAGGGGACACGCAACTCCCCATCGGTTAAAAAATTCAGCTCGGTAGTCCAACTAAAATTATTGAAAGAAAGAGAGTTGGGGAGGGTGGCAGGCCCATTCAGGGCCCCGCCCATTCCAAACTTGGTGCTGTCCCCACTGGGAATCGTGCCAAAAAAGGAGGTGGGAAAATTTCGCCTGATATACAATCTTCATACCCCGAAGGGAGTTCAGTGACTGACCAAATCGATCCGTCGATATGCTCGATGAGATATTCGACGATCGATCACGCAGTAGACATCATAAAGAAACGGGGACAGCGGGCTAAGCTGGCAAAGGCGGATATCGAATCAGCCTTTCGACTCCTGCCGGTCCACCCGGAGTCCTTCGTATTGCTGGGATTCACCTTCAATGGGGAGTATTATTTTGATAAATGCTTGCCCATGGGTTGCTCAATATCGTGCGTGTATTTCGAGCAATTCAGCACATTTATACACTGGGTGGTAGAGGATATCGCCGGGCCAGATACTTTGGTACACTACTTGGACGATTTCCTTTTCATTGGAAACAACCGGGAAGACTGCCAAAGGATCCTCAAGGTCTTTGAACACGTGGCCAAGCGCTTCGGTATTCCACTGGCAGAGGAAAAGACCTGCGGGCCCGTGGAGGCCATTACCTTCTTGGGTATTGAGCTGGACGTAGCAAAGCAACAGTCGCGCCTGCCCGCTGACAAAATACAAAAACTGAGATCCGCCATTTGAGCCATGCAGGGCTACAAAAAGGCTACCTTGGAACAGTTTCAATCAATGCTGGGGTTGCTGTGTTTCGCATGTAGAATCATGCCAATGGGACGGGTCTTCTGCCATCGCATGGCATTTGCGACTAAGGGGATCCGGAAAAACATCACAAGATCAGGATCACAAAGGGCATAAAAGAGGACCTACACATGTGGGAACTCTTCTTGCAATCCTTTAATGGACGGGCGTTTTGGCAGGAGCACCCAGTGTCGAACGAAGATATCGACCTGTTCACGGATGCCGCCGGCAGATCCGGTTTTGGGATATACTTCAATGGCGCGTGGTGCGCGGAGGACTGGCCCACCGAATGGCACTCTGCAGGTGCTACCAGGGATATTACCTTTCTGGAGCTCTTTCCCATAGCGGTAGCATTAGCCATCTGGGCCCCGCAACTTGGCAACAAGGCGATCACATTCCATACCGATAACATGGCAGTGGTTTACGCAGTGAACGGGATGCGCGCCCACACTCAGGGGGTAGTAGCACTCCTGAGACATATAGTGTTGACATGCCTAATTCATAATATAACAATCAGAGCGAAACACATACCGGGTACTCTCAATAACCTTGCCGATGCTCTCTCTCGCTCCAAGATCTCGCTCTTCTGATCCCTTGCGCCCGAAGCCGACGCAATCAAGACGGCCATCCCGGAACAGGCATGGGACCTTGGTCCACCGAAGTATGGGAGCTGGTGTTGAGTTCACTATCCGAGCGGACAAGGAGAAAATACCTCACGGCTTGGGAGAAATTTCAGGCTTTCTGTGCGAGGAACGGGATTGAGGAGGTTTGCCCTACCACGGAGTCTATCCTACGGTGGATCCTGCAGTTAAAAAGGACGGGTAGCAAGAAATCAGCGGTCCAGGCACAATTGGTGGCGATCGCTAGATTTCTTGATAACGAGGGTGATGAACGGCTGGACAACGGAGCAGCCCGGCAAAAAAGACTGGCGGCGCCCTATAACACATCATATGTTACAGAAGCTGATAGCGGTGGCGGGCCGAATATGTTTCGACAATTTTGAGACCCAGTTGTTTCGATGTGCCTTTTCTTGGGCCTTTTTTTGGCGCATTCCAGGTAAGCGAGCTGGTCGCCGCGGCGAGTAAGGCTAACGCCAAAGGGGGTATTAGGGAGCAAGATGTCAGTCTACACAACGGGACGCTCGAGCTACATGTTCGGAGATCCAAAACCGACACAGAAGCAAGAGGCGCTCTGATAAGGTTAGCTCAGCTACCGAGTGATCCATCCTGCCCGGTCAAAACCTTTGCCGACTATAAGCAACTACGGCCGACAGGAGCAGATCATTGGCTGGTGCACTCGAACGGTGCACCCCTCTCGCGTTTTCAATTCGCCAGGGTACTTAAACAGGCCTTGGAGGCGGCAGGCGTGGAGACGTGCTTCTACAGCACCCACTCCTTCCGTATCGGTGCTGCTTCAACGGCAGCCAGCCTAGGAATGACCAGAGAACAGATCATGAACATCGGCAGATGGCGCTCTGATAGGTACAAGCTATACGTACGCCCGGTTTAACGCCATGGGCAGGCCCTGAGGAGTAGGAGGCATAAACAAAAAAAAAATGGGGAATGATGTGATGGGAGTCTAAGTTCGGGAGTTATGTGATACGCTATACTTTGCATGTTATTAATTAGCCTCAAGTGGTTGTATCAAACAGTGCAGTAACAGTTATCAAGCAAGTATTAACATGCCAACTCTTTTTTTCAATTCTAACTGTACGTAGGTGGCAAACCTTGCCAGGAAGCGTGGATATGCAGCCACTCGTTCGTGCACTGGGCAGAAAGGAGGACAAGCATCAGACCACAATCTGGGCCTCCCTGCCGATAAGATGGCAGTGAAGTGGATGGGCCGTCGAGGTATGGTGTGGGACCAGTTGATGCCTTTCCTTTTGCGGTGAAAACATGCAGGGGGAAGGCCTTGGGTAATAGTAGTTCATCTCGGAGGTAATGACCTCACGAGTACACACAGTGTCGAGCTAACAAAGAAGATGCAAAAGGACATGCAGGCACTGACGGGTACCTTTCCAGGAGCATTGCTGGTCTGGTCGAACATCATACCTCGGCGAGTCTGGAGGGGCGAATGGTCGCATCAGGCGGTTGAGAGAACAAGACGGAAAGTGAATAGGTGGATGGCATGATTCATGGACTCAATTGGGGGGTATAACATCGTTCACGATCTCATAGAAGAGAATTGTCCTGGCCTGTATCGTACAGACGGCATACATCTGTCCGAAATTGGGATGGATGTGTTACCTATGTGCAATACAGGATGCACTGGAACGCCTATGGCAGAAACAAGTGTTGGCCACAGCTACAGGAGGGGACCCGTTAGGGAGTGGGGACCCCCTCGGCAAGCGAGGAATCGTTGCCGGGAGGGATTGGCAGGAGAGATAGGGACCCCCTCCTCTCGAGAGAGCGCACAGCCCAGACACGATAACGGGGAGTTGAACATATAGGACGTGTCCGTAAACAGGACACAGAGTCGAAGCAGGAACAGTGTCTAGAGGGCCTCCCGATGCTTTCACGGCGGGAGAGATGGGTTTAGAGATTCCCAACGCAGCCCTGCTCACGCCTTTGACGGGACTTGGGCAGAGGCGGAACAGGACACTGTGGCAAGAGGAACAGAGCCCAGAAGAGGGCCTGTGGTCAATGAAAGCATCCCCCGTGATGATCTCATGCTACCTAGTAACGACGGCAGTGGGGAAAAGGCTTGAACGGCAGCTTTTCCAGATATCCCTGCCGTGCGACAAGGACCTAATTAGAGTGGGCTGTGCCTCTGGAGAAGGGTTGAAGAGAAAACGTAATTTACTGTATAAATGGTTGTTATGTTATTTATAAAGGATTATGTAAATAGTTAATGTAATAGGCTTATGCTGTGGCCAACAGTTTGATACTGTACTTTCCAAGAATGTTGATAACCAAATAAATACGTGTTCCTTTTGTTGCAAATACGGATTGAGCGTAGTTATTAGGGGGGGGGGGTAGCGATCCGAGGCCGTCTTGCTGGTCGCCTGGCTGTGATTACACATTGCGTGAAATTTTTTTTTAACTTATTAGTCTTAAATAGGTTACCCTGTAGCTTCATTGCATGTCCCCTAGTCTTTTTTTATATTCTGATGACGTAAACAATCGATCTACGTTTACCTGTTCCACTCCATTCATTAACATATCTCCCCTTAGCTGTCTCTTTTCCAGATTGAAGAGCCCTTACCTTTTTAGCCTCTCTTCATAGGAGTATCCTTCCATCCCCTTTACCATTTTGGTGGCTGTTCTCTGTACCTTTTCCAATAACGCTATATCTTTTTTAAGATACGGCGACCAGAATTGTACACAATACTCAAGGTGCGGTCGCACCATGGAACGATACAGAGGCATTATAATATCCTTTGTTTTATTTTCCAATTCTTTCCTTATGATACCTAGCATTCTATTTGCTCTCTTGGCCGCTGCTGCACACTGGGTGGAGGGTTTTAACATGTTATCCATGATGACGCCTAAATCTTTCTCCTGGGTGGTGGCTCCCAATGTGGAACCTTGCATCGTGTAACGATAGTTTGGATTGTTCTTTTCTAGGTGCAGAACTTTGCACTTGTCCACATTAAATTTCATCTGCCATTTGGATGCCCAGTCTTCCAATTTATCAAGTACCTCTTGCAATTTTCCACAATACTCTTGGGTTTTAACAACTTTAAATAGTTTTGTGTCATCTGAAAATTTGATAACCTCACTCGTTATTCCCTTTTCCAGGTCATTTATGAATATGTTAAAAAGCAACAGACCCAGCAGAGATCCCTGGGGTACTCCACTATTCACCTTTTTCCATTGGTAAAATTGGCCATTTAGCCCTACTCTCTGCTTTCTATCTTTTAACCAGTTCCTGATCCACAATAGTATATCACCTCCTATCCCATGACTTTTTAGTTTTGCCAAAAGTCTCTCATGAGGGACCTTGTCAAAGGCTTTTTGAAGGTCCAGATACACTATATCAACTGATTCACCTTTGTCTACCTGTTTATTCACACCTTCAAAAAAACATAACAGATTAGTACGACAAGATCTTCCTTGTCTAAAGCCATGTTGGCTGTCTCCCATTAAGCCATGGCTATCTACATGCTGAGTAATTTTGTTCTTTATGATGGTTTCTACCATTTTTCCTGGTACTGAGGTCAGGCTCACCTGTCTGTAGTTTCCTGGATCACCCCTGAAACCCTTTTTAAAAATTGGCGTTACATTGGCGATCCTCCAATCTTCAGGTATTACAGATGTTTTTAATGATAGTTCACAGATTACTAATAGCAGATCTGCAATCTCATATTTCAGTTCTTTCAACACCCTTGAATGTATACCATCCGGTCCAGGTGATTTGCTACTCTTCAGTTTATCAAATAGTTGTAATACATCTTCCTGGTGTAGCGATATTTCTTTCAATTCTTCTGCAGCATCACCTTTAAATACCACTTCAGTCATGGATAACATGCCTACATCTTCCTCAGTAAGGACTGAAGCAAAGAATTCAATCAGTCTCTCCGCTATAGCCTTGTACCCTCTTACTGCCCCTTTTATCCCTCTATCATCTAATGGTCCAGCTGACTCTCTCACAGGTTTTTTGCTACAAATGTACTTGAAAAAGTCTTTATTATGCATTTTTGCTTCCACAGGAAGTTTCTTCTCAAATTCTCTCTTTGCCTGCCTTATCAATGCCTTGCATTTAACTTGCCAGTGCTTGTGCTGTTTCCAGTTTTTGTCATTTGGCTCTTTTTTCTATTTCCTGAAAGATGCTTTTTTGGCAACAACAGCCTCTCTGACCTCCCCTTTAAACCATGCTGGCAGTTTTTTGGACTTCCTCCCACCTTTCTTAAAGCATGGAATACAGCTGATCTGGGCTTCCAAGATAGTATTTTTAAACAACACCCAAGCTTGATGTAAGTCTTTAACCTTTGCAACTACTCCTTTTAGTTTTTTCTTTGCTCCTTTTAGCAGAATATCAAAGAACTAGAAGAGGAAAGTCTGGAGCAACATAGTAGGAGACCTTTTTCCTTCCTAATTTTTTAATGAACGCAGTTTTAAATTGTATCAATTCATTGAGTATGATTGCTTTTGTGAGTTCATTCTCCATTGGATTAGGGCCAAGTACTGTAAGTGTGACAAGAGAGGTTATATGGCAGTATGAGCCCACCCAGTGTATCCTAAGATGCACCGTGCGGGGCCATGCACCGCCATTTTCCAAGATGGTGGCACAGGGGCGGAAGCGCATGGGCAACGCTCCTGCTCCAGCATAAAGGTACCAGAAGAGGGGTGGGGGCTTGGATGCTACTGGGATTTCTTTTATTGGGTGGATCAGGGCCGCTGGGCCATCAATCTTTTTTTTATTAGGTGGGGGGGGGGGATCGAGTCCGCTGGGCCACCAGGGATTTAGTTTCTGTCAGGAGATTGGTATTGGGGGCACCAACCCTCCGACAGTATTTTGATGGCATTGGGGGCTTTTCCCAATGCCTGAATCATCTGAGATGAAGTGTTAAACTTCCCTTCAGATGACTCTATTTGTCTGGGAGAGCATGCCAAACTGGCACTGACTTCTGTGCGCATGTATTTGGCTTGCTCTCCCAATTTAACACTGATATTTGCGCTGAAGTTTTATGTGTGGCTAATTTGCATATGTGCCCTTTCTCAGTTGCGCACTATCGGCACGCTAGAGAGACATGTACATAGTTAATAATGTGCAACTTCAGCGCCGGCTTTCTGCATCGGCCTCAATGTTATTTTTTATTTATTTATGTAATTTTACCATTATATTCAAGCAAACGCTTGTACAGAAAAGATACAACTTATGTATACAAGAAAAAGGTATAAGTACAGCCATTACAAAGTATCAGTAGTCCTCTATAAAAGGGAGAGCGGCAAAAGAAAGATACATGGGAGAGGAACTTCCTAAGTATGAATTGCAAAGGAAACAATACAACAGCAAAAAAAACCCCAAGAGAGGGCAGAGAACCAAGCATTCTACATATTAATGGGGAAACACTCAAGAAGGAGAAGACGTAACAATAATATGGGAACTGATAAAGGAGGATAGATCCTCTGGCTGAAAGAAAACATATTTATGTGACTGAAATACCACAATACATTTGCAAGGAAATCTAAGCACAAACGAAGCACCCATCTGAGTCACCCCAAGACGAAGTAACAGAAAAGCTTTAGGTCTTTTTTGAGTCTCTCTGGCCACATCTGGGAACAAGTTGGCACGCTTTTTAAAATATAATTTGAGAATCCAATCTCTGCCCGATGAAATAGCAAAAGTTACTATAATAGTGGAAACAGTTAATTCATCTTCCTTGGGTGTTTGAAGAAGCGCCGATACATCCAAGAAATCAATATCCAAAGTCCCAACTGCCATCTTCCCCTCTTTCTTACCAGATGGCAAAAAGTAGGCTTTAGATACTGGAGGAATTAGATCAGGTGGTACCATCAAAACGTCTTGAATATATTTCTTAAACAAATCCAAAGGAGCAATCGCAGGAACCATAGGAAAATTCAGTAAACGAATATTGGAAGCCCTGGCAGTATTTTCTAGGGATTCGAGCTTTAACCTTATGGCAACATTATCTTTAACTAAGGACCCAGATATCTCAGAACCCTGCAACAGCTTCTGATCCAAAACGTCTGCCTTTGCTTTAATATCCACAATATCAAGCTTAAGTTCAGAGCAGAAATTTTCAAGCTTATCAACCCGAGAAGTAGATAATGCCAACTGCTGATTTACAACATTAGAAAGCTGAGAAATCGCCTCCCAAATGTTCTCCAGGGAGATCACAGTCGGACGCACCAAAGTAAAAACTTTTGGCGGCTCAGACGCTGCAGCTATAGAAAGAGGAACATTTCCTTCACCAGCCCCTCTTACTCCGCGAGTGAAAACCGCAGCCTCCAAAGATTGAAACTCCACCGAACCTGCAGCCCCAGAAGTATTTGACTGCTCACCGGAATCCACCTGGAGCAAGCCCTGCTCACGAGTCACCACTCCCACTTCTTTGGAGAGAGCTTCGGCTCCGCTTGCAGGAGGAGACACCGGAAGGGTCGGGGCAGGAGGCAGCACACGCTCATTAGGGGAGAGAGACATATCAAGGGCAGGAAACGCCGGAACCTCCTCAGCCGGCAAAACCAAGCCCGCTCGTATCTCCCCGACTTGATGCTCAGCCGAACAAAGCAGTCCATGGGTCCCACACTGGCAGGTACGGGCTCCACGGGAGGAACCATCTGTTTGCCATTTCGTTTAGGCATTTTTGGCCCACTACTGCTCTGTCGCCATCTTGGAATTAGCCACTCCCCGGCCTCAATGTTGTTAAGAAGTTTTCTGCTCATGGAACTGTCAAGAACCTCTCAAGTCGTGATGGGAAGAGGAAAATTAATCCAAGAAGTCTTTGATGGTTAGTGCAAACTGTTGGTAAAACACCATGTACAACATCCAAAGAGCTTAAGGCTGATCTGGAGCAATTTGAAGAGGTGGTTTTAACCCGCACCATAGGCCGTGCACTAAACAAAGAAAGACTTCCAGGAGGGAGATAGTGCAGAGTTGCCAAGTGACCCAGTTCCAGGCATGAGGTTTTTGGCCTGTTGTGGTTTAAAGTTTGTCTTGCAATGCAGTCCCTGATTTTACCCATTGAAAACAGTGCTGCAGGTCCCATAATGCATCAGAATGAGATTGTTAGAAGTCCAGGCTTAAAAATCTCACGCCTGGAACCAGGTAACTTGGCAACTCTGCAACTAGGTAAAAGCTGGATCCTCCCTGGATTTGATTTAAGGTGCTAAGTTGTTATATTACTAGAATGAGATCTATATCATTTTACCCTGCTTTCCTTTCTTTTACTCCATCCCAAAATCCCCAATAAAAAGTTTATTCAAGTATCATCCATTTATTTCTGGTTGTTGCCTATCGCTCTCCATCCCCATAGGATCGATCTCTTTATAGCAGGGGTTCACCACACACCTCCTAGCCAATCAAGTTTTCAGGATAACCACAGTAAATACTGTATGCATGAGAGGGATTTGCATACAATGGAGGCAGTGCATGCAAATCTCTCTCATGCATATTCATTGTGGTTATCCTGAAGACCTGACTCGCTAGGTGTGTCTCGAGGACAAGGTTGAGAACCCCTGCTTTGTAGTATTTTGTTTTTTCTTTTACAGTGCTAGCCCCTCTCCTCTACCTCCAGGGAAACCATTCGTGGACTCTTCTACTCATGCCACAGAGGGTTGTGTCTTTTATATCCCACCCCATGAAAGAGTTAGTGCCCAGTGATCTTGGGTCGACACTGATGCAAGAGAAGCCTGAGCGATCTACCCTGCCTGTGCAGCCATGGGAACTACAGTATACATGATTAGATATTTAAGTCTATCCCCATCTGCTTTATGAAGAAGACCATTGATCATTTTAGTAGCTGCCCTTTGGATTGACTCCATCTGGTTTATATATATTTGAAGGTACGCACTCCAGAATTGAATATGGAACTCCAAATGAGGTCTCAACAGAGACTTACAGAGCGGCACTATCTCCTCTTTTCTCTTGCTGGTCATTCCTTTCCTAATTAAGATTAACAGATGTCCCTGATTTTGGGGGATTGATCCTGATTTTAGAGCTGCATCACCCGACTCTCTTTTTGGCAGCCTCCTGTCCCTGATTCCAGCAATGGGGACAAAGGTGGTTGAAAAAAAAGTTAATTTTAATTTATCCTCCTCTATGCCTTGTTGCTCAAACCTGGAACTAAGGTGCCCTCCCCTCAACTTCAGATAAGTGTCCCAGTTTGTCAGCAAAAAATCTAGTAATCTTATCCTTACTGAATACAGGAAGTAGCCCAAATTCCAGAAATTATGTTTGCAAAGTGGAGAGATTCTGCAATCAGAAGAGTAGAAGCAGGAATTTCTCCTAAAAGGACTTGTCTGAAAATTCAGAGAAAAAAAACATTAGCATGACAAAGTCTCACTCTGGTGCAGAGAATCTGCTCTATGGATTTAAGGAAGAAAGAAAATTCACCAGTGACGTTCAAGTCCCGTAAAGGGGGCTGTGAATATATTAAAGGAGCTTTGGAGTGGCAGGATTCTCCTGTTTTGCTGAACAAGCTTTGAATGTGTTTTCTGTTATGGACATAATTTATCAGGATGAATACAAACCAAGGAGCTGGTGCACAAGTGGCGGTCAACAGACGTTTTTGGAACCCCGAAGCGTTTCGGCCTAGTGATTATTCTGTGAATCGCGTGGAGAGACAGAAGATCTTGAAGTACCAAGAAATGTGGCAGAAAGATACAGAAATATTTACCATCTTGTTGGGTGCCACAGGTTTGATAAAGAAGAATTTTCAAGCACATCTTGACAAACTACCCATACATGTTACATTTTATGAACTCCAGCAGGAAGCTCTCTTTGACACGATGCAAGTATTACATCAAGCATTAGCAGTAAATTTGAGAGACTAAGATCATTCTCCACATACCCTGTCTTAGAAGTGAGGTTCATGATCGCCATAATATATGCAAAACTATCCCATTTGGAGAAACTATCCCGAGAAGAATGCTTGAACAGGTTCCGAAGGCTGTCAAACGTATTAATCAACTGGAGTGTAACTTGGAGGAATTGAACAACCGAACGCACAGAAACAACATTCACATCACTGGGATTCCAGAGGGTGTGGAAGGCACTAATGTGGTGGCGTACTTGGGAAAACTTGCTGTCCAAGTTGCTACATATAGACTTTGTCTGGCCATTTGAAATTGTAAGGGTCCATATGGTTCCAGCGCAAGCAGGCCTGAATACCCAGCAGCCGAGGCCTATTATTCTATGCTCTCTTCAATATCAGCATGTGACACAGATAATGGCTGCAGCTAGAGCCTAAGCACTGGTGCAATTGGAAGGACATAAGACTGCATTTTTCCCAGATTTTAACAAAGCCACTGTCGAACGACGCAAGCAATTACTCGCCTTTAGACCACGGCTTCAGCGATTGCAGGCCAGATATGGATTATTTTTCCCTGCAAGATTCTGAGTAATTCTCCACAATAAGACCAGGACCTTTGATGAGCCTGTTGCAGTGCAAGCCTATCTCGAGGAGCAAGAGGCGATCCTGATGCACTAGTCAGTGTTAATTTATGATGCCCTTCGTATCCTATCCCTTCCCGCTGGCTTTTGGAACCATCTCTTGCATTATCCTCCATCATTCTTTCTATTTTCAATTCTAGTCTAGCTTCTGGTGTTTTTCCCTCTCTTTGGAAACATGCTTTGGTTCGCCCTATCCTGAAGAACAATTCCCTAGATCCCTCCTCTCCCTCTAATTGGCACCCCATCTCAAACCTTCCCTTTCTCTCTAAACTCCTAGAGAAATTGGTTTTCCTCCAGCTCTCAGCACATCTTGAGGCCTCCCTTACTCTTCATCCCCGGCAATTTGGTTTTCGTCCTGGTCATAGCACTGAATCTGTCCTTCTTTCACTCCTCAGTGAGGTGCATGCTGCCCACGACCATGGTTCTCGCTTTCTTGCTGTCTCACTAGATCTTTCCGCTGCTTTTGACCTTGTTGATCAGCACACCCTTCTATTTCGACTTCAGGATGCTGGCCTTTCTGGTCTGGTTCTTCAGTGGCTACGTTCTTTCCTGTCTTGCCGCTCTTTCTCTGTGTTATCTGGTACTGCTTCCTCCCCCTCCACCCCTCTCTCGTGTGGGGTTCCCCAAGGTTCTGTCCTCTCCCCTGTTCTCTTTAACGTCTTTTTGGCCCCCCTCACTCTCCTGGTTCAACAATATGGTGTTTCCGCTCACTATTATGCTGATGACATCTTTCTCCTATACCATACCGATTCCTCTGCGCCAGACATATTACCCCTCTGAATGATTGTCTCTCCGCCGTTGCCTCTTGGATTTCCTCCAACTTCCTTCACCTTAACCTCAAAAAACTGCAGCGATCTGGTTCACCTTTGGGCACTCCCCTCCCCCTCTTGTATCAGTACTTTCTTCATTACCTATCCCCTTAGTCTCTTCCTTTAGGTATTTAGGTGTTACTCTTGATTCTGACCTTACTTTCAAAGGTCATATTTCATCCGTTGTTCAACGTTCTTTTTTTGCATTAAAAGAACTCCGTGCTGTCTGTCCTTTTCTTTCTTCTTCCTCTATGGCTACTCTACTCTGCTCACTAGTTCTCTCGCGCCTGGACTACTGTAATGTCTGCTTAGCTGGTCTTCCTCAATCTCCTGCATCCAACGCATCCAGAATACAGCTGTTCGCATCCTCTCCCATGCATCCCACTTTGATCATGTTACCCCCCTTCTCATCCACCACCATTGGCTTCCTGTCTCATATCGCATACAATTTAAAATTCTTATCTTTGTGCACAGAACTATCCACACTGGTGTTCCACTATACCTTGCAGATCAGATACATCTTCACACTCCTCACCGTTCTCTCCGCTCTATACACTCCAACCGCATGTTCCTCCCGTCCCCGTCCCAGGCCCATCTAGAATCCACACGATCCTCCGCTTTTTATTTCCTCGGGCCTCGCCTCTGGAACTCGCTCCCCGCTGCCCTCCGATTAGATCCCTCTTTCAAATCCTTCAAAACCCAATTAAAAGCACACCTTTTCTGTATGGCATTCAATCTCCCTCTCCCCTCCTCTCCCCCTGCTTCTCTCCTTCCTCAAAGAACAACATAATTAATCTTTTTTTTGTGTTTCTCGGCTGTCCTGTTTTCCTCTTTTCTGATCTCTGTCCTTTTCTCCTCCTTTGCAACTTTTAAATTGGCATTCTCTTTCTTTTTCTGCAGCATTTTATGATTTTTATGATTGTAAACCGCTCTGACACTCTGTGATGGGCGGTATATAAAGTTTTAAATAAACATAAACAAAACATAAACATATGCAGGGTGACACAGCATCAAAACCTTTGGTATGATTTTGGTAGTAACCCAGGCTGGTCAGGTCATTATGGACAGAGCCTTCAGCTAAGGGGTTTTTGGTCCATACTTAATGAACAATAGTCTCGCAGATGTGATGGCTCCTGGGGGCTTTTCGTGTGGGGGCTTACCTACATATCTGCGGGACGGCAATTGTATGACAGAGAGGGTTACTAATGTAGATTGCAGGAAAGGGGGATGGTATAGGATCATATCAGTGACAATGAGTGGTTAGTCCCAGAAAATAATTACTCTGGAATGTCCAGAGTGTGTACTGTAGAATGCGCTAGTGAGTAGACTGTAACTCTCTGCAAAGTTAGGATCGGTTTGTCCGACATGTTTTACGGTGGGTATAGCCAGGAAAAGTTGATGTTCAGTCAACAGGGAAGATTGAGTGTGATAAGGTAGAAGATATGTTTGAATGGGGTGTGGGGTGTGGGCTATGGTGAGGGTGGTGGGCCTTTGAGTGTGATAGGAAAGTATAGTTAATAGCTGGATAGGGTCGGGGAACAGGACCATGGACTTTAATGAAACACTTGGGGGGGGGGGAGTGTAATAAGCAAAGGTTGAGGGGTTTTAATGTGGTAGTCTTGTAATAGCACTGGTTCACCCAATTGTGTGTTCTTTGTTCAAGGTAGGGCTGTCTCTTTGCTAGTTCTTCCCTTATCTCTTATGGGTCTGGAATAATGTGTGTGTGCGGCAATCATCAAAGTAGTGCCTTATCCTTCTAAACACAGGCTTAAAGTGTTTATCCTATGAGTTCTATTAAATTTCTATCTCTGAACGAGAAGAGCATTAACAATCCAATAAAAAGGAAAAAATTGGGGTTTAATGTCAAAAAGAAAATGCAGATGTGATCTTACTACTGGAAACACACCTCACCACAGAAGAAACAAAGATACTAGAGAGTAGGCTGTATATGCTGGTTGGTCACTCAGCGGCATGTCATAAAAAAAACGGGGTTGCAATACTGGCTCATAACAAACAATTCAAAAAACCAATCAGAATCCAAAATAGAAATGCCCCCAAAAAGATAAAATCCTAACAAAGAATGACCCCTGTTATCTAAAATTTCTTTTTGTCGGAGATAGTCAGCAAAGTGAGCGGAGGTTTTACCGCACACCACCGTGACTGCTCCTGTTTTTAATTTATTTTAAGAATGCAGTACTTAGCTCAAAGGAACTTCGCAAAAAGCAGCAGAAGATGCCAGTTCACCAGGTCGGCGACGTGCCACACGTTTCGGGTTTGAACAAACTTGAATTTAAAACCCTGCTTCAGGCCATCTCTCGCTGGCAACATCGTGTAAACTCCATAGTATCTCAGTGAGCCGCTTTCATAAGGCATTAGTCCCAACAGTGGAACAAGCCAGATCAGATTTGGAGGGCAGGAGGGCAAAGGTCTTTCTAAAAATAAGAGGCCATTCTTTGTCAATAATCAATATTTATGCCCCCAATTGTGACTGCACTAGTTTCTTTCAGACCATTGCCGCAGAGTTACACGATGTTGCTTTACATGAAATCATACTGGCAGGGGACTTTAACTTAGTTTTGGATCCTTTAATAGATTGTCAACCCTGTAGACGCTCCGGATATGCTAAAGCCCCCATGGTAGTGACATCCTTCATGCAATCCATTGATTTGACAGATATCTGTCGTCTACAACACCCAACTGAGCGAGATCCTCTCCTTAACCCCATAAATCTCATTCACGTATAGATTTCTTTCTTCTGTCTAAATCCCTAATTTCACGAGTCACTGGAGCAGAGATATGTAGTTCTCATATATCTGACCACTGAGCTATTACGTTCTCCCTCCTACCTCCCTCCTGACTCTTCACCACCATGGTCATTCAGGAGGGCTCTTCTTTCCAATGAACAGTTTTGTGCTCATATATGGCAGGCAATAAAAGACTATATTGAAGTTAATTTACCAGAAGATACCCCAGGCTGGGCACAGTGAGAAGCCTTTAAAGCCTCCATCTGTGCCTCGACTACCAGTTATGCTATTAAAACTTCATGACAGGAAAAGCTGCACATGCAGGTCTTGGAGGAACAAATTAAGTCGAGTGAGAGACTTTTACTTTCTAGATCTGATCCCTCTATTTTGCTCTATTTATAGCATTTGAGATATCAATATAATAATATCCTTAGTCAAGAAGCCGAGAAACTTATACGACCACAGTAGGCATACTATTATGTGAAGCAGAATAAGGCAGGTAGACTCTTGGCCAATATCTTGAAGGCACGGTCGAATAAAACTAATATAGAAGGTGTAGTAGTTTAGTGTAGTGACCACAAGTAGTTTTGCACTAAAAGCAAAGATATCTTAGAGTCATTTGAGCTTATTATTCTCAGTTATATGCGTCTGAGGTATCTCCTGATTCACAGGCATTTCAAAACCTGGTAGGGCACTTGTCCCATCCAAGCCTGCCTGAGGAACTGGCCAAGATTCTAGACCAGCAATTTCAACAGCAAGAATTACGTGATGCATTGAATAGTATGAGCCAAGGCAAGGCTGCTGGCCCAGATGGCCTTCCTATCGAATTCTACCAGATCTTTGCGTCAGACTTGTCATCCCATCTGCTGACATATTTCCATCTCTTATGTTTGCAGCAGCCTTCAGTTGGATCGTTCACTGGAACAACCATAGTGGTACTAGAAAAGTGGGAAGGGATCCTCAAAAGGTTGAAAACTACCGCCCAATCTCCCTGCTAAATGCAGATTATAAACTTTTATTCTAGCCTGGAGATTGGCAAAGGTGACCCTCCCCCCCTAACAGTCCATCCAGATCAGCAGAAAAAGTCTCCTAGTAAATATTTTATCGATTGCTGAACATATGAATGTTCCTGGAGTCGGGCTTTCATTAGATGCTGAAAAAGCCTTTGACTGGCTGGAATGGTCTTTTTTGTTTCAAGTACTTTGATGGTTCAGGTTTGGTGATAATTTTATAAATATGGTTCAAGTTCTCTATAAGTTCCCCATCTGCACATATTAGAGCTAATGGTGTGCTATCTGACTCCTTTTTATTAAAACAGGGCACTTGGCAGGTATGTCCGTTGTGTCCCCTTCTATTTAATATAGCCCTGTAACCCTTGGCTTTACTGCTGCGGCAATCCGCAGAGGTACAGGGAGTGATAATTGAAGACTTGTAAATTAAACTCTCTGCCTATGCCGATGGCCTCCTATTATACTTGTCCAACCCTCAGCCATAAAGGCAGTACTCAAGGTGACTGAGAACCTGAACATTCAAATATTTGGGGGTTAGATATTGTTCCACTGTAGAAGAAACGCTGCAACTAAATGTCAAAACTTTAACTGCAATAATCCACACCTTTACCTTAAAATGCCCCCCCCCCCCCACACTACATCTCTCATGGTGGTGGGGTAGGTTAGAATCAATCAAAATAGTACTTAGGCCTAAAATTAATTATTGTGCTTGAAATGCTCGTGTTGGCGTTGCCACTCGCAATGTATAAAATGCTAGAGCGACTGTTAGTTGCCTTTCTGTGGAAAGGTGAAACACCTAGAATCGCAACAAAAAAAATTAAAGGCGAGTAAATTAAAAGGGGGAGTGCAATTCCTGCACTTTCAATGGTTTCACCACGCCTTTCTGCTCAAACAGGGCTCTATGTGGTTTGCTGAGATGGAGAATTTGCAAAAGCCGGTGTGGCTGATATCGGAGGAACGCCTAGCAGCGCCAACCCCAATGTCTTTAAAGACTGGCATGCGTCAAGATCACGCTAGAGTGGGTAGAGTAGTGCCTTCCACCCAGGAAGCTTTCCAATCCCTAATTTCTATCCTAGGGGAAGATAATCCCCCTGCAGTCAGTATTCCAATATGGCATAACCCTCTAATAAAAATTCAGGGTAGGCCGGTTTCATGGAAGCTATGGCAAGTGCATGGTATCTGGACGATAGGGGAGTTAGTCAAAAATCAGAAGTGGAAGTCATTTGTCGAGTTCCAAGTCGAGTTTGCATTGTCCTGTACATGCTGCTACCAGTGGCTCCAGCTGAGACACTGGGTATCGAAATCCAAACTGCAGATAAAGAATTTTGCAGAGGATTGGGGACTTAGTAAGTTAATAAACTCTATTATTAATATTAAAGGGGGACCTATTTCGAGACAGGGCACCCCCTTGCCTCTTAGGTCTGGAGAAGACCTGGGAGAATGACATGGGGCCCCCTCTCCCTTCAATTATATGGCCCCTTATATGGAGTCCTATAACCAGAGTGTCAAAATCAGCTGCCCTCACACAAAATCTTTATTTCTTTGCGCATCAAGCCTATATCACATCAGTCCGACTATCTAAATGGGTCACAAGGCAATAAATGAGCATGTCAGGAAGCAACCGGTACCCCTGGCACATGCCCTAGGGTTCAGATCTTTTGGTCACAATTGTGATTTCAAGCCCCACTGACTTGGTGACTAATTATGGCGCGCTCCGCTGCAGATATTCCAACCGTGGATAAGGAGAAAATCTCTCTTTTCAATTTTATGATGGCTGCTGAGTTAAAGCTAATAGTTTCCAATTGGAAAGATCCCTTTAAGTTAGATTAGCACATGTGGTGGAATTTGTTGTGCTTATACTATAAACATGAAAAAGCTTGCGAAATGTCTACAGGGAAAAGGGACTTGAAGTGCAACAAGTGGCACTGTCTGGATGAGTATGCTGCTAGCGCTGCTATATGATAAGCATTATAATGTTTCCTTGTAACATTTCCGAGATAGGAACATAGAAACAGAGAAACATGACGACAGAAAAAGACCACATGGCCTGTCTAGTCTGTCCTTCCATATCAACAACTGCAACAGTCCCCTTTTTACCTTCAGAGACCCCCTGCGTTTGTCTCATGCTTTCTTGAATTCAGCTACTGTCCTCATCTCTACCACCTCCACTGGGAGACTATTCCACGGATCCACCACTCTCCGTAAAGATGTATGTTCTATTAATACTGTTAATTAACTACAACGAATGAACCAGCAAAGAGATGGGAGGGGAGGGGGTTGTTGGGTGATTTCGTTTCTCTTATTGCTGTATGATTACAAAAAAATTTAAAAATATAAATTAAAAAAAAAAAGAAACAGTGATACAATTCTCCTGTAGTGTGTAAAATAAAAAGATAATGGATGGAAATTCTAAAAACTGACTTTTCAAATCAGTGAATTGAAAATAATTTTTTTCTACCCTCTCTTTGCACCATTGTTGGAATCAGGGACAGGAGGCCAGGGGCGGCCCAAGGGGGGTGCGGGGCCATGTGCGGAGACTCGATGCGGGGCCTCATTTGCATAAGGGACCTCATTTGCATAAATATTTGCATAATGTTACCATACACTAACTTTTAGTAAACATGTCTCTTAATGAGTGTATGGATAAAGAAAGACTAAAAGATTTCTACAGTACTATAATCCAGTGCCAACCGCCAGGCACATTAGGAACTACTACAAACACTGCCCATTTATAACCCATAGCAAACCCGCCGTATCATAACAGCACTACCAGGACTCACAAAGCACCATACCCTATCTATCAAAAGGCAACACTGCAAATATTAAATAATACATTTCAGAGAATAACAATACATGACCTACTGGGGAAAGAGAACAAGTGGCAATGTCAAATAGGAATTACATAAACAGAATACCTCAGCTCAGTTACACATGCAGAACATAGACCATCACCAAACAAGGAATCACAATTTAGAAACAGGAAGACAATAATTAAACTGGGAACCCTAAAAGCCAAACTTGGAATGTACAACAACAATGTAGAAATAAAACAATAAAATAATTTCCTCTTGTACTAAACAAAGCGCAGACATTAATGATGCACATTTCCCAGAGCTGACATATTCCAGTTAATAAATTCAAAATAAAGAGATATCTTTGTACATTTTGTGCATTTTTTTTCAGTTGCAATTGCTCCAGACACTTTCTTCTGGTTTCTTTGTGCCTTCTGCTAACTCTCCATCGTCTGCTGTCCATTTGTCCTTTCTTCTCTCTTCTAATTTTTTCCATTCTCTCTCTACATCTGCTTTAACATACTAATCTTTCTCCTTTTGCTCTTTCCTCATTCCTATTTCATCCATTCAAATTTTACCCCTTCATCCTCAATCCCCACTTACTCTCCCAATACCCGACCAATTGTAGATTTTTCTTCCGTCCCACACAAAATATTTTTTCCCTCTGCATTTCACTCTCCCAGCTCCATCCCATTCTAATCTCCCCCAACATCAGCTCCCTTCTAGTTCCAGCCCCACCCAGTATCTGCTCGCTTCTTGTCCCTGCATCAGCCCATTTCCAGTCCTAGCCCCCCCCCCATCAGCCCATTTCCAGTCCTAACTCCCCCATCCATTTCCAGTCCTATCCGAGTCCCTCCATCAGCTCATTTCCAATACCAGCCTCCCATCAGCCCATTTCTAGTCCTTTCCTAGCCCCACCATCAGCCCATGTCAAATCCTAGCTCCCCTCCACTCAGCCCACCATCAGCCCACCATCAGCCCATGTCAAATCCTAGCTCCCCTCCACTCAGCCCATTTCCAATCCAAGCCCCCCATGAGCCTACTTCCAGTTCTAGCCCCTCCATGAGTCCATTTCAATCCAAGCCCCCACCACAGCCCATTTCCAATCTTAGCTCCCCCCAACACCCAATTCCCAGTCCTATCCTAGCCCCCTCCATCAGCCCATTTCCTGTCCTAGCTCCCTCCCCTCACAGCCCATTTCCATTCCAAGCCCCACTCCCCATCAGCTATTTGCAGTTCAAGCCCCCCTTCCACTCAGCCCATTTCCAGTCCAAGCCCCCCTCCCCATCAGCTATTTGCAGTTCAACCCCCCCTTTCCCTCAGTCCATTTCCAGTCCTAGGAACCCCCCCAACCCATTACCAGTCCTAGCCCCCCCCCCATAGCCTATTACCAGTCCTAAGTCCCCATCAGCTCACTCTCAGTCCTAATCCCATCAGCCCATTTCCAGTCCTAACCCCCCATCACCCAATTTTCAGTTTAAGCCCCCCATAGCCCATTACCAGTCCTAACCCCCCATCAGCCCACTTCCGGACCTGACCCTATCAGCCCATTTCCAGTCTTAGCCCCCCCATAGCCCATTACCAGTCCTAACCCCCCATCACCCCATTTCCAGACTTAGCTCCCCATAGCCCATTACCAGCCCTAACCCCCTATCAGCTCTCTTCCAGTCCTAACCCTATTAGCCCATTTCCAGTCCTAACTCCCACCCCCAACAGTCCAGGGAAAATTTAAAATTAAAAAAAAGCTGTCTGCTGCCGCTGCCGCCGCTGCCACCACAGCAATGGCAGAATTGAATGTCCCGTGGGGCCACCCCTACCCGACAGAGCCTGCCCTCCCTGCATCAGCACTGTCTCCGCAGTCGCACCGGCTTTCAGAGCGCGAAAAGAGAGTTTCTCCCTCGCGGCTCTGTTAGGCCTGCGGAGGCTGATGGGAAAGTCCCATCAGCCCCTGCGGGCTTAACAGAGTCACGAAAGGGAAACTAGTCTCCCTTCGCGCTCTGAAAGCCAGTGCAACTGCGGAGACTGAGCTGATGCAGGGAGGGCAGGCTCTGTCGGGCAGGGGTGGCCCCGTGGGCCATTCGATTCTGCCGTTGCTCCGGCGGCAGCGGCAGCAGACAGCTTTTTTTTTTAATTTTAAAATTTACTTTTAAAGCAGAATGTTCTTTGCGCGGGGCCCCCTGAAATGTGGGGCCCTGTGCAAAAAACATTCTTGCTCAATGGACGGGCCGGCCCTGCAGGAGGCTGCCAAAGAGGTGGGAGTCAAGGATGCAGCTCTAAAATCAGGAACAATCCCTGAAAATTGGGGACACCTGGTAACCTTACTTGATATTCAATGACAGGGTCATACCTGGCCATCGGCATTGAATATCTGGGTTGGCCGGATAGCACTGCATCTAACCAGGCAGAGGCAACATTCAGCCACTGAGCAGTTAGCTAAAGCGGCTAAAGTTGGGACAGCCTTTATTCTTCCTGATTCTAGCCATTTGAAATGGTTAGCATCAGGGCGTCTAGTGCTGTTATAAGTGGATATTCAACAGCACAAACAGGCTGTGGGCCGCTAAATATCCTGCTCAGCGCAATTAACGCAGATAGCAGGTCTGTTAACCACATTAATCGCTTTGAATATGCTCCCCGTGATGTCCAGTTTTGCATTTGGATATGATCATTGTTGAAAAGGTAGTGTCCAGACGATCATGATTTTTGAGTTTAATTATCAAAATCTCGAAATGGTGCATGAGGCTGAAAGTTTGCCTAAGGCACCCAATACCTTGTCCCAGCCTGAAGCCAGCCCTGCGCATGGACAGTAGGGGCTCAATATTAAGCAGCAGTGTGTAGGCGATATTCAGCCACTGCCCAGTTAGCTTCAGCAGCAAAAGTTAGGCCAGTCTTTGCTACACATGACTTGACTTGAAAGTCTAGAAAAGGGGACTGATACTTCTGGAGAGAGATATGCAATTGTAAGTATTTACTTCTGGGAATTTTTCTAAATCTTGGGGGAAAAAGGAATTCTTTAGATTAAAGCTAATTAATCTGTGAACCCAGTGTATTTGTTAAATCAGTCAGGGCCTAGTAGCAGCAAAGAGTTTTCAGTTTAAATTTAAAACACAGCAGAGAGCTTTCTGGTTAAATTTAGAACTCAGCAGAGAGCTTCCAGTTTAAATTTAATACTCGGTCAAGGCCTAGTAGCAGCAAAGAGCTTTAATTTAAATCCAATCAGATTTTAACTTAGCATAAAAGGCAAAACAGGGTCAGTATTCCTTGAGCAATAAATTATTTCTAGAAACCTTTACAAAAAGGCCTTCTACATAGGGGGCAAGAAACCTGTGAAAATTTTTAAATAGGTGTTAAAGCCAGGTGACAGATCAGAGGGCCAGTTTGAAAGACTCCCTCTATCAAGCAAGGACTGTGTTAATCACTCAGGAAATTGGTCACAGCTTACCTCAGAAGTACAGGCATAAATAATTCAACCAGAGTTCTGTGCTTCTCAGTCTTGAAGGACTACAAAAGGGGACTTCTACTTCTGGAGAGAGATCTGCAATTGTAAGTATTTACTTCTGGGAATTTTTCTAAATCTTGTGAAAAAAGGAATTCTTTAGATTAAAACAGATTAATCTGTGAACCCAGTGTATTTGTTAAATCAGTCAGGTCCTAGTAGCAGCAAAGAGCTTTCAGTTTAAATTAAAAAAAAAAAAAACAGAAGAGAGCTTTCTGGTTAAATGTAGAACCCAAGACTCCCTCTATTCAAGCAAAGGCTGTGGGACTCCCCCTGGAGATTGGTCACAGATTACTTTAGAAGCACAGGACAGGGTACTGTGTAGCAGCCAGCTTTAATTAAGTCTTTTTCCCTCCCTCCCTCCCTCCCTGAAACCTCTTAAAGGAAAGAAGCTACCATATTCACTCTCAGGTTCAGCTGTTTATTCTCATCAACATACATTAAGGAAGTGAGATTAATTAAACTTCAGGTGAACAAAGTATGTTAAACGTATTAGGTATAGTTTTATTAGCATAAGTATCCCCAGCAGCCCTTAGTAAGTAAAGAACTTAAATATCTAAACACAACCTTAAAACTAAGATGCAGACAGCAGTCCAGCAGCGAGATGGGGGCTTTCCAGTCTTTTGCATTGAGTGTCACATGTATGATTTTCTCCCAGTTGGTGAGAGGTCTTACATGTGCATAAGGTGCAAGGAGCTCTTTGCTCTCAGGGAAATAAGTGTTATTTCCCTCCCCACACCCACCCATCCCTGGGATTATCATAGCTTTATAGGTACTTACACATCTTAAAGGACAGGAGGTGCTTTCAGGTGAAGCTCATTACCCAAATCAGTCATACACTAAGGACGTGAGATTAATTAAGCTTCAGGTGAACAAGGTATATTAAACGTATTAGGTACAGTTTTATTGGTATAAATACCCATAGCAACCCCTAGTAAGTAAGAACTTAAAGATCTAGACACAAACTTAAAACTAGGATGCAGACAGCAGTCCAGCAGCGGGATGGGGGCTTTCCAGTCTTTTGCATTGAGTGTCACATGTATGATTTTCTCCCGGTTGGTGAGAGGTCTTACGTGTGCACTAGGTGCAAGGAGCTCTTTGCTCTCAGGGAACAAGTCCATTCTCTAGAGGCTAAAGTAGCAGACTTGGAAAACATAAGACAGACAGAGAGGTACATAGATGAGACCTACAGGGATATAGTCCTGAAGTCCCACCTCCAGTCTGGCAGCACCCCTGTTGCCATGGAGGAGAGAGGTCACGTGACAGGAGAGCATCACCCTGGTGTGGCAGGAAGTGATCCTGTAACTAGGACCTGTCCTCCAGGTGATGTAAAACCCTCTCGCACTGAGGAAGTTTCTCCAGGGCCATGTGCCCATGAGGGAAGGGTTAGGACAGCCATTATAGTTGGTGATTCGATCATTAGGCATGTAGATAGCTGGGTGGCTGGTGGACGTGAGGATCGCCTGGTAACATGCCTGCCTGGTGCGAAGGTAGCAGACCTCACGCGCCACCTAGATAAGGTCTTAGATAGTGCTGGGGAGGAGTTTGCTGTCTTGGTACATGTCGGTACCAATGACATAGGAAAATGTGGTAGGGAGGTTCTGGAGGCAAAATTTAGGCTTTTAGGTAGGAAGTTGAAATCCAGAACGTCCATGGTAGCATTCTCCGAAATGCTTCCTGTTCCACGCGCAGGACCCAAAAGGCAGGCAGAGCTCTGGAGTCTCAATGCGTGGATGAGACAATGGTGCAGAGATGAGGGTTTTGGATTTGTTAGGAACTGGGGAACATTCTGGGGAAAGGAGGGACTCTTCCGAAGGGATGGGCTTCACCTTAACCGGGATGGAACCAGGCTGCTGGCATTAACCTTTAAAAAGGAGATAGAGCAGCTTTTAAACTAGATATTAGGGGAAAGCCGACAGTCGCCCAAGAGCGGATGGTTTGGAAGAATGTATCCTTGAAGGATACTACCAAAAGCAGAGAGGTTCCACAAAAGAGTAAAGTAGCCCAAATGCCCTCAAGTATGGAGCAGACAGAGCTTAAAGATCCCAATTTACCCATGTCTAACAATAGCCAAATTAACATGAATAAAATACATTCTCTAAAATGCTTGTATGCAAATGCTAGAAGTCTAAAGAATAAGATGGGAGAGTTAGAATATATAGCACTAAATGAAAGGTTAGATATGATTGGAATATCAGAGACATGGTGGAAGAAGGACAACCAGTGGGACACTGTGATACCTGGGTACAAACTATATCGTAATGATAGAGCTGATCAAATTGGTGGAGGGGTTGCGCTCTATGTTAGAGAGGGCATTGACTCAGAAAGGATTAAAGTTTTGCAGGAAACAAAATCTGCTGTAGAATCTATATGGATTGAAATTCCATATAAAAGGGGGAAGGCAATGGCATTTGGGGTATACTATCGAGCACCTGGTCAGAATGACCAAATGGATGATGAAATGCTCAAAGAAATCAAGGAAGCTAACAAAAGTTACAGCGCAGTAATAATAATGGGTGATTTCAATTACCCCAGTATCGACTGGGTCAGTGTCACGTCAGGACATGCTAGGGAGATAAAGTTCCTAGATGAAATAAATGACTGCTTCTTGGAGCAGCTGGTTCATGAACCAACCAGAGGGGAAGCCATATTAGACCTAGTCCTTAGTGGAACACCAGATCTAGTGCAAGAGATAAGGGTGTTGGGGCCACTTGGCAATAGTGATCATAGCATGATCGCCTTTGATTTAATTAGTGGAGGAGGGATAGTAAGGAAATCCACAGTACTACCTTTTAACTTTTGAAAGGGAGACTATGATAAAATGAGGAAAACAGTTAAGAAAAAACTAAAAGGAGCAGTTGCAAAGGTTAAAGATGTACATCAAGCTTGGGTGTTGTTGAAAAATACTATCTTGGAAGCCCAGACCAGCTGTATTCCACGCTTTAAGAAAAGTGGAAGGAAGTCCAAAAAACTGCCAGCATGGTTTAAAGGTGAGGTCAGAGAGGCTGTTGTTGCCAAAAAAGCATCTTTCAGGAAATGGAAAAAAAGAGCCAAACGACGAAACCTGGAAACAGCACAAGCACTGGCAAGTCAAATGCAAGGCATTGATAAGGCAGGCAAAGAGAGAATTTGAGAAGAAGCTTGCTGCGGAAGCAAAAACGCGAAATAAAGACCTTTTCAAGTACATTCGTAGCAAAAAACCTGTGAGAGAGTCAGTTGGTCCATTAGATGATAAAGGGGTTAAAGGAGCACTAAGAGGCGACAAGGCGATAGCGGAGAGACTGAATGAATTTTTTGCTTCGGTCTTTACTGAGGAAGATTTAGGGATGTTACCCATGACTGAAGTGGTATTTAAAGGTGCAGAAGAATTGAAGGAAATATCGATACATCGGGAAGATGTCTTACAACTATTAGATAAACTGAAGAGTAGCAAATCACCTGGGCCGGATGGTATACATCCAAGGGTGTTGAAAGAACTGAAATATGAGATTGCAGACCTGCTATCAGTAATCTGTGAACTATCATTAAAATCATCTCTAATACCTGAAGATTGGAGGATCGCCAATGTAACACCAATTTTTAAAAAGGGTTCCAGGGGTGATCCGGGAAACTACAGACCGGTGAGCCTGACGTCAGTACCAGGAAAAATGGTAGAAACCATCATAAAGAATAGAATTACTCAGCATGTAGATAGTCACAACCTAATGGGAGACAGCCAACATGGCTTTAGACAAGGAAGATCTTGTCTTACTAATCTGTTATGTTTTTTTGAAGGAGTGAATAATCAGATCGATTGTTTACATTATCAGAATATAGAAGGACTAGGGGACATGCAATGAAGCTACAGGGTAAACTATTTAAGACTAATAAAAGAAAATATTTTTTCACTCAACTTGTAATCAAACTCTGGAATTTGTTACCGGAGGATGTAGTAAAGGCTGTTAGTGTAGCTGGGTTTAAAAAAGGTTTGGACAAGTTCCTGGAGGAAAGGTCCATAAACCATTATTAAGAAGTGACTGAAGATATCAATGCTTGACCCAGTACAAGCATTGTGGAGCTTGTGTCTCTTGGGGAAACTGCTAGGTACATATGACCTAGATTGGCCACTGTTGGAAAAGAATACTGGGCTTGATGGACCTTGGTCTGACCCAGTCTGGCATATCTTATGTTCTTATGTTCTTATGATTCCAATCTCTGGAGGCAAGAATAGCAGACTTGGAAGACATAAGGAAGATATAGAGGTATATAGACAAGACCTACAGGGATATAGTCCTGAAGTCCCACCTCCAATCTGACAGCATCCCTGTTGCCATGGAGGAGAGAGATCATGTGACAAGAGAGCATCACCCTTGTGTGGCAGGAAGTGATCCTCTAACTAGGATCTATCCTCCAGGTGATGTAAAACCCTCTCACACCGAGGACGTTTCTTCAGGGCTATGTGCTCACGAGGGAAGGGTTAGGACAGCCGTTATAGTTGGTGATTCGATCACTAGGCATGTAGATAGCTGGGTGGCTGGTGGACATGAGGATCGCCTGGTAACATGCCTGCCTGGTGCGAAGGTAGCAGAACTCACGCGCCACCTAGACAAGGTCTTAGATAGTGCTGGGGAGGAGTCTGCTGTCTTGGTACATGTCGGTACCAATGACATTGGAAAATGTGGTAGGGAAGTTCTAAAGGCTAAATTAAGCTTTTAGGTAGGAAGTTGAAATCAAAGACTTCCAGGGTAACATTCTCCTAAATCCTTCCCATTCCATGCGCAGGACCGAAAAGGCAGGCAGAGCTTCAGAGTCTCAATGTGTGGATGAGATGACGGTGTCAGGATGAGGGTTTTAGATTTGTTAGGAACTGGGGAATATTCTGGGGAAAGGAAGGGTTCTTCTGAAGGGATGGGCTTCACCTTAACTGGGATGGAACCAGGCTGCTGGCATTAAACTTTAAAAAGGAGATAGAGCAGCTTTTAAACTAGATAATAGTGGAGAGCCGACAGTCGCCCAAAAGAGCATGGTTCGGAACAATGTATCCTTGAAGGATACTACCAAAAAAATGAAGTTAGGGCACATCAGCAGAGAGGTTCCAATAAAGACAAAGGTAGGCCAAATGCCCTTGAGTACAAAGCAGACAGGGCTTAAAGATTCCAAATTACCCCTGCCTACCGATAACCAGATTTAAATGAATAAAATACAGTCTCTAAAATGCTTGTATGCAAATGCTAGAAGTCTAAAAAATAATATGGGAGAGTTAGAATATATAGCACTAAATGAGAAGTTAGTTATGGTGGGTATCTCAGAGACATGGTGGAAGGAGGACAACAGTGGGATACTGTGATACCTGGGTACAAACTATATCATAATGATAGAGCTGATCAAATTGGTCGAAGGGTTGCGCTCTATGCTAGAGAGGATGTTGAGTCACAAAGGATTAAAGTTTTGCAGGAAACACAATTTGCTGTAGAATCTCCATGGATTGAAATTCCATGTAAAAAGGGGAAGGTGATGGAAGTGGGGGTGTACTATCGACCGCCTGGCCAGAATGAACAAATGGATGAGGAAAAGCTCAAAGAAATCAGGGAAACTAAAAAAAGTTACAGAACAGTAATAATAATAATGGGTGATTTCAATTACCCCGGTATTGACTGAGTCAGTGTCACTGCAGGACATGCTAGGGAGATAAAGTTTCTAGATGAAATAAATGACTGCTTCTTGGAGCAGCTGGTTCATGAACCGACCAGAGGGGAAGCCATTTTGGACCTAGTCCTTATTGGAACACCAGATCTGGTGTAAGAGGTAAGGGTGTTGGGGCCACTTGGCAATAATGATCATAGCATGATCGCGTTCGATTTAATTAATGGAGGAGGGATAGTAAGGAAATCCACAGTACTACCTTTTAACTTTCAAAAGGGAGACTATGATAAAATGAGGAAAATAGTTAAGCAAAAACTAAAAAGAGCAGTTGCAAAGGTTAAAGACTTACATCAAACTCGGGTGTTGTTTAAAAATACTATCTTGGAAGCTCAGACCAGCTTATTCCACACTTTAAGACAAGTGGAAGGAAGTCCAAAAAACTGCTAGCATGGTTTAAAGGTGAGGTCAGAGAGGCTGTTGTTGCCAAAAAAGCATATTTCAGGAAATGAAAAAAAAAAAGCCAAATGACAAAAACGGGAAATAGCACAAGCAATGCCAAGTTAAATGCAAGGCATTGATAAGGCAGGCAAAGAGAGAATTTGAGAAGAAACTTGCTGTGGAAGCAAAAACGCGAGTACATTCGTAGTAAAAAACCTGTGAGAGAGTCAGTTGAACCATTAGATACTAGAGGGGTAAAAGGGGCAGTAAGAGGGGACAAGGCTATAGCGGAGAGACTGAATGAATTCTTTGCTTCAGTCTTTAATGAGGAAGATATAGGGATGTTATCCATGACTGAAGTGGTATTTAAAGGTGATACTGCAGAAGAATTGAAAAAAATATCGATACACCAGGAAGATGTATCACAACTATTTGATAAACTAAAGAGTAGCAAATCACCTGGACCGGATGGTATACATCCAAGGGTGTTGAAAGAACTGAAATATGAGATTGCAGACCTGCTATTAGTAAACTATCATTAAAATCATCTGTAATACCTGAAGATTGGAGGATTGCCAATATAACGCCAATTTTTTAAAAGGGTTCCAGGGGTGATCCAGGAAACTACAGACCGGTGAGCCTGACATCAGTACTGGGAAAAATGGTAGAAACTATCATAAAGAACAAAATTACTCGACAAGTAGATAGTAATGGCTTAATGGGAGATGGCCAACATGGCTTTAGACAACGAAGATCTTGTCATACTAATCTGTTATGGATTTTTGAAGGTGTGAATAAACAGGTAGACAAAGGTGAGTCAGTTGATATAATGTATCTGGACTTTCAGAAAGCCTTTGACAAGGTCTCTCATCAGAGACTTTTGGCAAAACTAAAGAGTCATGGGATAGGAGGCAGTGTACTATTGTGGATCAGGAACTGGTTAAAAGATAGAAAGCAGAGGGTAGGGCTAAATGGCCAATTTTCCCAATGTAGAAAGGTGAATAGTAGTGTACCCCAGGCATCTGTGCTGGGTCTGCTGCTTTTTGACATATTCATAAATGACCTGGAAAAGGGAATAACGAGTTAGGTTATCAAATTTGCAGATGACACAAAACTATTTAAAGTTGTTAAAACCCAAGAGTATTGTGGAAAATTGCAAGAGGAACTTGATAAATTGGAAGACTGGGCATCCAAATGGCAGATGAAATTTAATGTGGACAAGTGCAGAATTATGCACCTAGGAAAGAACAACCCAAACTATGGTTACACAATGCAAGGTTCCGCATTGGGAACCACTACCTAGGAAAAAGATTTAGGCATCATTGTGGATAACAATGTTAATACCCTCCGCCCAGTGTGCAGCGGCGGCCAAGAAAGCAAATAGAATGCTAGGTATCATAAGGAAAGGAATGGAAAATAAAACATAGGATATTATAATGCCGCTGTATCGTTCCATGGTGCGACCGCACCTTGAATATTGTGTACAATTTTGGTCACCGTATCTTAAAAAGAATATAGCGTTATTAGAAAAGGTACAGAGAAGAGCCACCACTAGGTAAAGAGGATGGAAGGATACTCCTATGAAGAGAGGCTAAACAAGTTAGGGCTCTTTAACCTGGAAAAGAGACGGCTGAGGGGAGATTTGATAGAGGTCTATAAATTAATGAATGGAGTGGAACGGGTAAACGTAGATTGATTGTTTACGTCATCAGAATATAAAAAGACTAGGGGACATGCAATGAAGCTACAGGGTAACCTATTTAAGACTAATAAGAGAAAATATTTTTTCACTGAACATGTAATCAAACTCTGGAATTTGTTACCAGAAGATGTAGTAAAAGCTGTTAGTGTAGCTGGGTTTAAAAAAGGTTTGGACAAGTTCTGGAGGAAAGGTCCATAGACCATTATTTAAAGGGACCCAGGATATCAATGCTTGACTCAATACAAGCATTGAGGAACCTGTGTCCCTTGGGGAGACTGCAAGGTACTTATGACCTAGATTGGCCACTGTTGGAAACAGGATACTGGGCTTGATGGACCTTGGTCTGACCCAGTATGGCATATCTTAAGTTCTTATGTGATAACTGGGCAGTGGCTCAGTATCGTTGCTGCGCAGTTATCGCCGGGTGCCATCCCTGGAATGCCCCAGTGCTAACCAGTTAGCATTGGGATGTACAACAGAGGCATCCGTGGATATTCAGCAACACTAACCATATTAGTGCTGCTGAATCCCGGTCAAGAGGATTAACGTGGTTCGCAGGTCTGCTAACCGCTTTAATCCCTTTCAATATCGAGCTCTAGAGTTTTTTACTGTCTTTGTCCTAATCTTCTCTTCCATGAGTGAGATTTTAAATCAGTCCTGGATTTATGATAATGTCATCCTGATGCATTATGGGACCTGCAGCACTGATTCCAATGGGTAAAATCAGGTATTACAAATATTATACTGCACTGTAATGCAAATTTAAAAGCAGGACTGGGAAAAAAATCTCACTCATAGAACTGGATATCTTGGCAACTCTGACTTTCCCCCACTTCAAAATCAGCAACTAGAAAGTGAGTGTATGAGTGTGTGAGAAGGCAATGGCAGTGAAGGTGTACTATGACCGACTGACCAGAATGAACAAATGGATGATGAAATACTCAAAGAAAACAGGGAAGCTAACAAAAGTTACAGCACAGTAATAATAATGGGTGATTTCAATTACCCCGGTATCGATTTAGGCCTCATTATGGATAACAGGTTCAAACCCTCCGCCCAGTGTGCAGCAGCGGCCAAAAAAGCAAATAGAATGCTAGGACTCATAAGGAAAGGAATGGAGAATAAAACAAAGGATATTATAATGCCTCTGTATTGTTCCATGGAGCAACCGCACCTTGAACATTGTGTGCAGTTCTGGTCGCCATATCTTAAAAAGGATATAGCATTATTAGAAAAGGTCCAGAGAAGAGCCACCAAAATGGTAAAGGGAATGGAAGGATACTGCTATGAAGACAGGCTAATAAGGAAAAGGCTCTGGAAAAGAGACTGCTGACGGGAGATATGATAGAGGTGTAAAATTAATGAATGGAGTAGAACGGATAAACGTAGATCGATTGTTTACATCATCAAAATATAGAAAAACTAAGGGGCATGCAATGAAACTACAGTGTAACCTATTTAAGACCAATAAGAGAAAACATTTTTTCACTCAATGTGTAATCAAACTCGGGAATTTGTTACCGGAGGATGTAGTAAAAACTGTTAGTATAGCTGGATTTAAAAAAAGGTTTAAACAAGTTCCTGGAGGGAAGGTCCATAAACCATTATTAAAGGGGATCTGGGAAATCCACTGCTTGCCCCAATACAAGCATTGTGGAGCCTGTGTCTTTTGGGGAAACCGCTATGTACTTGTGACCTGGATTGGCCACTATTGGAAACAGGATACTAGGTTTGATGGATGTTGGTCTGTCCCAGTGGTAGGGGTGGGGGGACAGGGGCAGAGGTTGGTTCATTTGGAATTCTACACCCAGCATAAAGGTAGAGTGCTGCTCCAATGCACACTATTTTATTGATGGATTCATCCAAAGACTCAAAGATTTTCTTGAAATTGCTGAGTCTCCAAGAGCACAGTAGAAATCTCCAGCTGCCACACTGTGTTGGACTGGAGAAAAGTAGTTGCAGCTGATGAAGGAGGTGACAGCGCTGAATTTGGGGCTTCAGCTTACATAGACGCTCTCAGTGAAGGATAGCAGGGCTCAGACACTGGAAAGCAGGGGGAGGTCCTTCAGAGTGCGCTTGCCCAGGTTCTCCCCTTCTATACAAAACTCCCTGTGAGAGGCTACATGTTCAGAGACCCCGTGGCAGCCTTGAATGCTCCTCCACAAAGCTTCCTGCTATTAAAGAAACCCATGTAAAGGGAGGGGGCACCACAGAGCCTACTTACAGGCCCTGTGCTAAAATTTCCTCATTGGTGCTGTAAGCTAGGCCAGAAGAGAGGAGGGAAGAGAAAAGACCTGGCAGTGGCTGGATCCCTGTCAGCATGTTTCAAGCTCTGGCTCAATGTTAGAGATGGGATTGGCAGATCTGCGGAGCTAACAAGTTAGTCAGTTCCAGGAGGGAGATTTAAAGCCAGTCCTGGATTTCTGACAATCTCCTTCTGATGCATTATGGGACCTGCAGCACTAATTCCAGTGGGTAAAACCAGGGACTATAAATACCATACTGCACTGCAATGCAAATGTAAAACCCGAACTAGCAAAAAAAAAATCTCGCTCTTGGAACTGGGTAATTTGGCATCTCTGCTTTGACAAGTCCTGGTTTTAAACTTATATCCAAAGTGGCCCCTAATTCTACCCATTGAAATCAGTGCTACAGATTCCATAATGCACCAGGTTGGGGCTGCTAGAAATCCAGGACTGGCCCAATATGATGACAGTGGGGATTTCAACTTGCCTCAGCTCTAATGTGCAGCTCCAGCCATATTTCTAGCCAGCAATGAAAGACTCAAGTTATATCTGACGCATGTAGGCTTAGATTCATCGTATCCTCCGGATCTAATCTGATTCTTTCACTGTTGGAATAGAAACCTGGCCGGCACCGCACATTAGCACAGTTGGAGGTTTTTCTGGATGCAGAGCATTGACGCTCTTTTCTTCCTTCCTCTAATAAGAGGGAGGTCTTCAGAAGGGTGACGGTGCAAGCAGAGGACAAATCCAAGATGGCCACTTTGAGAATAATTGTTATGGTCAGGTAAGAAACAAAACCTGCCTACCTGCCTGCTGTGGAGCTGGGCTCTGTTGATAACATCACCCCCTCACTGGCAATGTCTTTCTGCTATTCAGGGACCCCTTGTAGCCTTGAGCCTCAGGGCAGTTGCCCTATTCCCTTCCCGCTCCACACAGCACACATACACCCTAATGCCACTTATGGGGCTGGACTCTGGAGGAAAGATAACAGAGGGGCAATGATGTTGCAGAGTAGATGGCTGGGGAAAAAGAGAGCAGAGGAAGATGTTGTGGGGGTGGGAACAGAAAGAAAAAAAGGAAAGAAATGTGGGGTTGGGGAATACAGAAAAGGGAGATGTTTTGGGGATAGGGGACAGAAAGAGAGAGATGAGGGAGACTTTGAAGGACAGGATATGGGGACAGAGAGGGAGAGAGATGAGAGAGGAGGAGGATGTTATGGGGTGGGGGAGAAAAAGAGGGAGGGCAGGAGGTAGAGGAAAGAGAGAGGTAGGAGAGAGATGTTTTGGAGGTGAAAGAGAGAGAAGAGGGGGATGTTTTGGAGGTGAAAGAGAGAGCGAGGAGGGAGAGATGTTGCAGAATTGTGGGGAAGAGAGGGTGCGATGTCAGTCTATACCTAAGAGGATGGGTCTTGGAGTTTTAGAAGCTCAGTTTTGAGTTTGGAGAGGGAATGTCAGCCTGGAGGCTCAGTTTTTCTTGTAGGGCTGTTCTGAATGGGGTTTGTATCAGGAAGCCTGATTAGTGCTATTCCTTATAAAACTGGTCTTTTGACTACACTCCTTGAGGTGTAGCTAAAGTCCCATCTTCAGAGAGCTGCATTAATCTTCAGTCTTATCTAATATAATCCTATACGTTACTGTAGCGCCTCACACTGTCAACCTCCAGACCAGCAACCACCTGTTTTATCTGGGGAACATAAGTAGTGGGTGTATGGAATACACATATGATTTGGCAGGGAGCAAGTTAAAAACTACCAAATCCATACTGCCAGGACAAAGGAGATCCTGAGTGAGAAGGAAGAGTGAAGGGGATTTCCAAAATGTAAACCAGCAGCCAAAGCGGAGAGTCAGAAAGATCTGGAGATATGTGAACAGCCCATCTGAGCTTGTATGCTGGGCCATCTTTGCTACTTTACTTAAAAGCAAAAGTAATTGTGTACACACACATAATATAAATGGGACATCTTTTTCGGTGTGTTTTGCCAATGCAAGAGTGCAGTTGTCGAAGGGTAGTCCCTCCATCTGTCTATACACAAATTTTTGCATACGTGTTCCATACCTCCTACCACCCCACACACTATGCATACCTACCTCCCATAAATCCCACACCTCTACCCCCTACACACTCACACCTATCCCTCAACCTCACACACATCTCCCACACTCCAAATATACACACACAATTACAACAAGCACCCACACTCCCTATGCACATCTCAACACCCCAATCAGACCTATCCCCCACCAAGCCCCCATGCAACCACTTTCCCTATATACACATAACCCCCATAAGCACCCCCCACACACACACACACATATCCCCCAACCACACATACCTCATGCACCCCATGCACCCTTACATATCCACATGCTGCAAAAGGATCCCCCCCACACACACTTTCACGTATGTACAGTCCACACATACATCCACGTACTCCAAGCACACCCAGAGGCACAAACCTCACACCCCCAACCCTCCCACATAATCACACTCCCCACAATGTATACCTACCCCACCACACACATATCCCTATGCACACACATGACTACACCCTCCCATTTGCCCCATTTACCCCCCATTTAAAGGTCTCACCTCCCCCCCCCCCCCCCCACATACATATACCTATACCTGCATCTTTTCTCATAGGCACAATTATATCTACATCACATCCACACACACACACCCCCACCCCAACCCACACACATACATACATATCTCCCTTCACCCTACTTAGACATATTCCACCATGTCCTTTCCCACCTGTACCCCAAAAGGCATGCCTAAGTCTGCCAATGGAGGAAGAAGAAAGCTCCTTGTGTCACACGGTTAACTGTGCAATTGCCAAGTGCTTTTATTTGTTCTGCCGAAAAGATATTCTTGTGCATGATACATAATGCAAACTGCATGCAAGTGTGTTCAAATCTCCTGCAGAATATTCTAACCCCACAATTTACCCTAAACTGCTGTGCAAAATCTTCAGCCTTAACATTTCTCTTTGTTACTACCAGCTCCTCACACTGTCCGCCCCAACCCCCTCCCTGCTCACAGACAAACACATGCAATGCTGTGAAACCCCTTGTACAATGCTGCGCACACGATTAGCAGCTTTCTATAAAGCTTCAGCCCGTGCAATCATTTGCTTCACTTTCCTCCAGCTGCTAAGGATGTGCTTTTTTTTTTAAAGGACATGAAAACACCAGTGACGTTTGTTTTGTTTCTTGTCTTTTTCAAAATGAAATGACAGAAAAAAATCTCACATTTTTGTTTCTTTGGCATTTGCTAAAACAAATAAACACACAGAAAAATCTGAAACAACACAAAAAAAGAACCCCCAAACGAAAGGAAATGAATAACTAAGCAAATAACTTGTTCCCTGTATAACCCCTACTAGTGCCCAGTGAGGGGGCATCTTCTTCTAGCTTCTTAATCAGGTAGGCTGCTGGGTGCAAAGGCATTTCTGCACTTCATGGGTAAGGCTTTTCAGTTTTCCACGGATTTGATAGAAATCTGACATCACTTCATCTGCCTTGTTCAAGACCTGAGGGGTGGAGCCTTTGGGACAGACCTCGCGGACCTCGTGATCTTCCTCTTCCTCCTTTGCCTTTGAAGGATCTGTAGAAAGGAAATAGACGTTAGAGGAAGGGATTTTACTGGCTGGTTGATATGGATACTTAGAATGCCTGCAGTTCCAGTCTTCCCCAGCAGAAGGCACTGTAAGGAATGCTGCAAGCATGCTAGCTGTTTGGCACCTCACAACACCTACAGTTCCCGACTCACCAAGCAAGATGTGTTGCAGAAATAGTGCAAAAGTGCCAAAGGATTGTGTGTTAGCTGTGGGGAATGGCGCAGAAGCAAAAGCAGATGAGATTGGTGCAAGAAGTGCTGGCTGCCGGTGGGCTCACAGTTTCTACCATCCCAATCTCTCCCAGGAGAAGGCCTGTTCGGGAATAAAACAGGGGAACTGGCTGCAGGGCAGATCACAGCTACTGCAGTCCCAGACTCTCTCAGCAGGAAGCGCTACAAGGAATTATGTAGGGCAGGCAGGTCCTGGAGTACCCCCTAGCCAGTCTGAATAGGCATGAGATAGATTTGTGTGCAATGGAGCAATGCATGCAGGTTTATTCATGCATAATCATTGTGCTTCTCCTGAAAACAAGAATGGCTGGGGGTTCTCCAGGACCCGACTGAGAAATACGCAGGGCTGGCATTGCCATTAGGTGAACTAGGCGGTCGCCTAGAGTGCCAATGGTACGAAGGCAGCCCACTGCCGCCCCTCTCCGAGACCTGCAGTGGCAGAAATGACTTTAAACAGCATTGCAGCACTTACTGAAACCTCTAGCACTGCAGTACCATTTGCACTTCCGCTCCCTATGATGCAGACTTCCTGTTTGCATGGGGGTGGAAGTGGCTGGACCAGTCATTGCTGCCGCTGCAGGTCCTGGAGAGAGGCGGCAGGTGTAGAAATAGGGACCAAGGCGGGTGCAGGAGCAAGGGAGCGTTAGGAATAAGGTTTGCCTTGCACTAGACCTGGAAACACTGCTGTAGGAGTGATGGTTGGGGATGTTCACAAGCACTGCAGTCCCAGATTTTCCCTGCAGATGGAGCTCTAGAGTATGGTTCAGGAATCCTGGATTTACCTTCTACTTGCAGGACAATTTCTTTCATGCTGGCGCCAGCTGTGTAATAGAGATAGCAGCGGTAGTTTCCGGCCCTCTTGGCCTTGATGTTGGGGAGAAATAAAGAGGCATTTCCTTTCTGGAGCTCCTCCTGAAATATTTGGACTTCAGGATCCTCAATGACTAGTTTATCATCGTATTCAGCTAGCATCTTCCCACGGTGAAACCATTGGATCATCAGCTGGCTCACGTCCACAGGGGGCTGTTCCACTGTCAGGAGACATGTCAGCAGCACATCGTCTCCCACCTTGGCCTTCACCGGGGACTCAGAAACTGTCACCTGAAGCTTGGACACTATTTAAGCAACATGATACAATGAGTAAAGCAAAGAGCAAACAGACAGACCTGAAAAAGTTGTCAGTGCTATTATAAAGAACAAATATACTAAGGAATCCATGAGTCTTTTTATATGCAATTGAAAATTACTAAAAAATTATCAATTAAGTGGACCAAATAATGGTGATAGATTACCAATGATAACAATATATAAATGTTTTCAATAAACTATATAGCTATAGATACACACTTTATGACATTGATGATATAAATTCATGCTATATTTGAGTTATTAAATAAATTAACAAGTAGAGAAGGATTATGTATATTATAAGCATTAAATATTTTTGACTTGTAAAGCACTGCAAATGCTATATAAAAGTTAAATAATTATAGCTCCCATAGAACTGTGCACATTGTCAATGCTATATAAAAAGAAATAATAACTTAAGACATTCAGAATCACCTATATGCAATATGCACAGAGGTTCTCTTTTGATACAATGAGAACCCCAAAGACTTATTGTGAAGGCTATGCTTGGGCTAGAAGAGACAGTCCAGGCTATGCAATTAAGTCACCTCTGTCAGCTCATGCTGAATCTGAGGTATAACTAACAAGGTACAGTAAGGCAGGATGGATTTCTCAGTGCCAGTCCCAGCAACAGGATAACTTACGGGAAGCTCTGATGAGCAGAAAGAACACTGCAAATACGGCTTGTGCTGCCATCTCTCTCGCTCCACGTCCCGCCCTCTTGTACTCAGTCTGTGTCTTTTTCCCATTGTCTGAAGCCTTCTAACACTGAGAATATATAGAGCTCTTCATGATGCCCCACCTTGACCTAGTCTCTCTGGCCTGTATCCCATTCTAAAGCTTATCATGAGGTCAAGAGCTCCTCAGCAGAGTCTACTGGAGATGGGGGCGCCTGCCACTGGTTCTCACAGATAAACAGTTTCTCTGCTATTAGTTTGTTTACCTTCCCTCCAGAAGGATATCGGTTATCAAGAAAATGTCAAGATGTGTTTATAATTGCCTCAAGAATATATGTCGAAATAGAATGATGACCCTTGGTTCCATCAAATCGGCCTAATTAATTTTCTTACTGTAATATTTTACACTCCACATGACCTCAGGTTTTATTTTCATTTCCTGGCAACCAAGGCTCCTCTGTCCTCATGTCATGTAGGGCCGGCCCCAGAGTTGGAGCCCTAGGCCAAACGTAAGCCTAATGCCCCCCAGCTGTTAGAATCTAGTGTTTAGCTTTGAATGTTCTATTCTTTGCTGTCCCCCAGAAGCTGCTTCCCTAGGCAACGGCATAGTTTGCCTAATGGGTCATCCCTGATAGGCCTTCTTGAATTAGTTAGTTAGAGCCCAATATTCAAAGGCATTTATATGGTTTACAGAGCTGTAAACTGTGTAAATGCCCCTAAGTGGGATATTCAGCGGCACACTGAATGTCCCTGGGTACCTCTGCTATATGCCCCCAATGCTACGCGGTTAGCATCGGGACGTTCTAGGGGCGTTCCGTGGGCTGCCCTTTGCCACTGAAGTTAACCAGGCAGCAGCTGAATATTACTGGGCAGCTGACCCAGACATTCAATGCCAGTGGCCCGATATGTGCTCAGCAGCAATGGTTGGTGCTGTAATCGTGCTAGCTATCTCCGCTGAATATCTTAGTGTTTACATCTCCACTGGGATACTGTTCTATACAGCCACCACTTTTCGATGAAGAGCTAGTTCCTAATGCTGCTCCTCGATCTACCTCCTTTGAGCCTCATTTCATGACCTCTTGTTTAGAAATTCCTTCTCGTTGAAGAAGGCTTGCTTTCTGTGCAATAGGCATACTCATGATATTCCCCAACTCTCACCTCTCCAGGATCGAGCACATATATTTATGTCCTTAAGCATCATTTCATAGGGCTTATGGTGCAGACTGCATTATTTTGGTAATTCTCCTTTGAACTCCCTCGACTCTGCCTACATTCTTTGGGGGAATTGAACATGATACTTCAGATGAGTTGTAGAGCGACATTATCATCTTTTGTTTTTTCTACTGGTAGTCTGTCTTTTCTTCTATTGCTCTTACTCTGGCACTGTTTCGCAACCTTGTGATTATCTGTTGTGATTCTCTTTCGTGTTTGGTCCACATCCAGGGCTGGCTTTAACCATCAGGCAAGACTCGGTGGTCGTCTGAGGTGGCAGCTTCTAAAGTGCAGCAAAGAGCAATAGATCCTGATAGCTTCACAAATTCAAAAAACTATAAGCCTGCAGGGAGAGCGGGCACACAAATATAAACAATGCCATTTTAATATTTAAAAGAATGACATCCAATTATGCATTGTATAGGAGAGGTGATATTTGGATGATTATGATTGCTGAGTTTAATTAGCATAATCATGCAGGAGAGGGGGATGTAAGACTTAAGGTTTTCCTAAGGCACCCAATACCCTTGTACACATCACTGTGTCATAGGGATGAGCTTTCGGGGGACTATTTTTTACATTTTAGTTCCATGGATTTGTTTTAGCACAGGCTAGTGTTTATGGGATGCACTGATACAAAAGAAAATTAACAAAAATAATGAACAAATTCTCCCTCAAACTATACAAAATGAAACCAATCGTCCAGCATTTACCCCTTCTATTTCATCCCCCATCATATACTGCTATCTTGGTTTTAAGAACACAAAATGTGCCATACTGGGTCAGACAAGTGGTCCATCAAGTCTCTGGCAGTGACCAATCCCAGGTTTTTGGAAATATCTGGCAGATCCAAATGTGGATATCACATTATCTGTTAATCTCTAAGTTATTTTTCTTTTTATTTCTCTTTTTATTTAACTACCATTATAATGGACTAACAGGGCTAGCACACTTCTTTGTCTAAGTCTGTCTGACTAATTATAATTAGTGGACCCGCCCTTCATGGAAATTATACATCAAGTTTGAAAACGGGCCATATTGGACTAGCAAAGCCAAAAAATAGATTTTCCTCAAAAACGACCAAATACTTTTCTATGCTTTTCTCTACTCTCCCAGTCATAGATAGACACAGAGCCAACACAGATACACAAATAAACTCAGCCACATACACACAAATAAAACACAGACATACAAATGCACATTCACACAGAAGCAAAACACAGACATACACACACAGACACAGATGCATACACATGTATACAAAAACACCAACACCCACACACACACTCACACAAAATTCAAACACACAAATATGCACACAACCACACACATATACAAAACACAGATGCACAAATACACACGCACACACACAAGCAAAACACAAACACAGAAACAAAACAGACATACAGGCACAGAGATACAACCAAACTTCATATAAATGCTATTACTATGATTTAATTTGCCTAACTTCAAGTTAATACATTGTTATAATTGTCTATTATGCTGACATTTGGTCAGTTTACTACCGTTTTGCTGTTTTTTTATGACACGTTATACCTGTTATACACCACCATGGATGAATCTTTCATAATGGTGGTTAATAAATCTTCTTCTTCTTTAATCCTTAGCTGTGTTTGGGGAGCAGGTCATCCTCTCAACCAATACACTGCTGTAGGTGCCACTGGATTCTGTGTGTTTTTCCCAATATGCTTTCAACTTTGGTGATCAGTGGCCATATTTCTGGCCTCGTCGATGGTCAGTCACTGGTTCCTTAGGTATTCATCGATATGTTTGAGTCACGTTTTCTTCGGTGCTGCTCATTGAACCCTCCAATGGACAGGTTGCTCTCACCAGAGGAGTTTGTATGGTAGCCGACTGGTGTTCATTCTGCAAATGTGGCCAATCCATCGCAGTCTGCGTTTCAAGCTTGGCTGCAAAAGGAGGAGGGTGGTCACTCTGCCGCCGTGACCAGAACTTGGAAACCAGGGAAACTAGGCAAGAAACTGCATAATAAATCTTAATAAATACACATGCACACACAAACACAAATACACAAAAACAGAGACACAAACATACATGCACACAAACAAAATAAGAACACTCCAAAACACAAAATTCAAACCAATAGACATATACACACACACAGAAAGCACATACATACATACAAATACATACATACAGTACATACAGACACACCAAAATGCGTAAACACATACAAATAAAACACCAACATACTTCTACACACACAAACAAAATTCAAACACAAATATACATAAAACACATACATAAATCACAGAATCTAAAAACATGTAAAAGCAAAACACAGACATACAAATACATATATACAGACTCACAAACAACACATACATATATAAAATGCCAACATATCCACACACAGACAAAATTTAAACATACAAATAGGCACAGATACACACACAGAAAGCACATACATGCAATTGTATAGACACACCAACAGACACAAACACAAACAAAACATCAATACATCTTCACATACACAAACAAAATTCATACTCACAAATACACACATACACATATAGGTACACCAACAGACAACAAAACACCAACATACCCACACTCACACAATAAAATTCAAACATACACAACACATAGATACAAATGCATACATACACATGAACATAGAGTATAGACACATGCACACACACATACATAAAGAAAACACAGCACAAACAAATGAAATACAGACACAAACATATACAAATACAAAACACATACTGTACGTAACAAATGTACATGCCCATGAACACATGTAGATATATATACACAAGCAAAACACAAACACACAAACATACACACACAAATACCAATATACCTACACAAATAAACACACACACACACACATAAGCAAGTCAGACACACAAATAGACATACGCACACAGCACTATAAATGCACACAAACTCACAAAACACAAGCAAACACAAACACACACATACATGCAAATCATAGACACAAACATATATACACTCATATATAACAGAGACACAGACATACACAAGTCAGAGACTCAGACACATATGCAGAGGAGTTTGAAATAATTCCATGATGTATAGCAGGCATACTTTCCAACCATGTACCCCCTGTTGCAATGCATCCCTCTCCTGGTGGTTAAACTGTAAAATCCATCAAAAAAATCTGTTGGTTAGATATAATATATTGTTTCATTTTATTATTCTTTCCAAACAAATGGAAATTCCTCCATTCAAAATCAGCCCAACCCTTTCTCCTCCAGATCAGAAGAGATACACACACAGACCAAGACTAAATTGTGTAGAGAAGTGATTTAAAGATCATTTCCCAAAATCCAGGGAGATTCATCAATCAGATCAAAAGATTTGGGTCACAAGTACCTTACTCCAAAACGTGCACTCCTGAGTGACTGCTGGCTTTCCCCTAGGTTCTAGTTTAAAAGCTGCTCTATTTCTTTTTAAGGTTAGCACCACCAACTTAGTTCTACCCTGATTAAGATGAAACTCATTCTTTCAGACTAGGCTCCTCTTATTTTATAAACTTCTATCACATCCCCACCTATGTTCTTGTGGGGTCAATACATGGAAATTACAAACCAACATAGAATTCCGTGACTTCACAGTTCATTCTTGTGCAATCCCTGGTTGCTTCTGTCTCAGTGGTTCCTTCTGTAGAAATGGCTGACATTGATCCCACACTCCCTCAGCTTGCTCTTTAAGCCACTTCTTTTTCTCCTCAGTTCTTACACTTTCCCACTTACTCATCTCCTACCTGCTCACCCACATCCAATCTCACTTCTCCACTCATTGTCCCCCTATCTATATTTACCCCATGATTTCCCCCTCCCTCACATGCCCATCTCCCACGGTGTCTCCCCACAACCTCTCATTCCCCTCCACCTCCATGACCTCCCCCTACTCACTCTTCCCCTCACTTATAGTAAAATCCATGGGTTCTTTCTCCATCTTTTGTTGTCTCCCATTTGATTCTGCATGAGGTCTACCTGTTTATCTGTCTCCCTCTGTCAATCAGTCACCCCCATGCTTTCTTCCCTCGCTTATGCTCTGTCATCCCCCTAGGTTGCTGCCAACTGCACATCAGACATTGCACCCACCTGTGCACCTGACAGCTTTATTCTCTTTCCTAGAACCATGAAATCAATTTTGGCACATTTGAGGAGATGCCTAGCAGTGCCATTTATGTCAACAATCACTAAGTTTGATGAATTTTGGAAATTTCTCTATAATATCAGCTCAAGTGAAAGTGGAGTCGAGGTGTAGATTCTACTACTTTTGATCACTGATGTCCAGCAGTCATCTCACAGTAAAATCATCTGGGGCTCTGCAGGACATTTCCCTCACAAACCCAGAACCAACCGCTCTTTCCTGAACATTCATGACGCATCAGCACTCTCTACCCTCCCTTCTCTGCCCAAGTCAACTCAATTAGCCTCCTCTTTTCCGTTTCTACCCAGTGTTGGGATGGGAACAGCTGGGGGATGTAGAAAAACAGTGGGCAAAACTGAAAGGGAATATTTTAAGGGCAACAAACCTTTTTGTTAGAAAAGTAAATAAATGTAAAAGGAAAAGGAGGTTGCTATGGTTCTCAAAAGAAGTAGCTGAAAAGGTGAAGAAAAAGAGGTGAAGTAGCTGAAAAGGTGAAGAAAAAGAGACCTTCATGAAATACAAGAGATCACAGAGAGGGGAAGACAGGCATCTATATTTGGAAAAACTTAAAGGAGCTAGCAAAATAGACAGGAAAGCAAAGGTACAAAAAGAAGAAGAAGAAATATCTAATGCAATAAAATGCGGGGATAAGACATTTTTCAGATATGTTAGTGAGAAGAGGAATGGCAAAAGTGGACCAACTCAAGGGTGCAGAGGAGGAATATGCAGAAACTGATGAGGATAAAGCAGAATTGCTTAACAAATATTTCTGTTCTGTGTTCACAGATGAAGGGCCTGGAGCCGGACCTCAGAAAACACACACAAATAGGAACCAAAGTGATGGGGATCTCGAATGATTTTCAGAAGAATGTGTTTGTGAGGAACTAGCTAAACTAAAAGTAGACAAAGCCATGGGTCTGGATGGGATACATCCAAGAATACTGAGGGAACTGTGGGACATTCTAGTGGCAACACTGTCAGACCTTTTCAATGCCTCTTTTGAGTCGGGAGTGGTGCCAGAGGACTGGAGAAAGGCACATGTGATCCCTTTATGCAAAAGCGGATATAAGGATGACATTGAGAACAATAGGCCAGTTAGTCTAACCTCTGTGGTTAGTAAATTATTGGAAAGGCTACTAAAGGAGAGAATAGTGAGGTTTCTGGAGTCCAATAGATTGCAGGATCCGAGGCAGCATGGATTCACCAGGGGGCAGGTCTTGTCAGACAAATCTGATTGATTTCTTTGATTGGGTGACCAGGGAGGTGGACCGAGGAAGAACCCTAGATCCAGTGTACTTAGATTTCAGTAAAGCCTTTGACACTGTTCCACACAGGCGACTTATAAACAAACCGAGTAACCTAGGGATGGATTCTAAAGTTACTGATTGGGTTAGAAATTGGCTAAGTGAGAGGCGACAAAGGATACAGGTAAATGGAGCTCACTCTGTGGAGAAGGAGGTTACCAGTGGTGTGCTGCAGGGATCTGTCCTTGGTCCGATTCTGTTTAACAACATTGTTAGTGATATTGCAGAAGGACTGTTGGGTAAGGTTTTCTTGTTTGCGGATGATACCAAAATCTGCAATAGAGCAGACACACAGGAAGGAGTTGATAATTTGAGGAGGGATCTAGCTAAGCTTGAAGAATGGTCTAGAATTTGGCAAATAAAAATTAATGCTAAAAAATGCAGGGGCATGCATTTAGGCTGCAAAAATCCAAAGGAGCTGTACAATGTAGGGAGTGAAGTACTTCTGTCCACAAAAGAAGAGTGAGACCTTGGAGTAATTGTGTCTGACGATCTTAAAATAGCTAAACAGGTAGAAAAGGTGACTGTGCAAGCAAGAAGGATGCTTGGGTGTATAGGGAGAGGAATGGCCAGCAGAAAAAAGGAGGTGATAATGCCTCTGTAAAAGTCTCTAGTGTGGCCTCATTTGGAGTATGGTGTGCAATTCTGGAGACTGCACCTTCAAAAGGATATAACATTTTGGGGTCGGTGCAGAGGGTGGCTACTAAAATGGTTAGAGGTCTTCATTATGAAGCATATGAGGACAGACTTAAAGATCTTAATATTGTCACAGAGCAGACTCATTAGTGACCCCTATGGAGACAGATGATATTGCAATCCAAGGAAATACTAATGTTTGGGGAAAGCACATGGTAGAAAGTTGCCATGGGCAACGTAAGCAAGTGAGGTCACGAGCTAGGGAGACACACCCAGCCAGTAGAGAAGCCAGGAGGTTCTCACCTGACTCTAATCAGCTGGGGAGTGGTGCAGCTAGGAAATACCTAGATAAACTCAGCTCACAAGCAGTTAGGCAGAACAAGAAGGAGATCAAGAGCAAGCCCAAGAGCCAAATCAAGGGCCAGGATAGGAGCTGGAGAGAAACCCAGAAAAGGAACTGGATGAATGAGGAGGACGAGAGAAGCTGTGAAGAGAGCGTGTCTAATTACCACATTGGAAGCCTGAACGGAGGTCTGAGTGAGTCCGAGGAATGCTTGAATGAAAGGTACAGACAGCTTGACACAGAAAGTGAGAGTGAATGTAACAGCCCAGATTGGAGCAGAGACAGAAGAAAAAAGGTACAAGCCAGGAAGTTTTATTCCGGTCCAAAAAGGGGGAGTTCATGGCTTGGAGATAAGGGACAGTTTGTGGAAGTCCAGAAGCCATCCAAAGCCAGCCAAAGGGGAGCAGAGAAACTCCAGTACCCTTATAATAAACAAAGGAAAGGCTTTTTACCTGCAGAAGTAAAACACTCTGAGAGGTACGTGAGACACAGAGTTTCAGAAGGGCTGCCGTCAGAAGTTCCAGCTGGTTCCAGGTTCCTAAACAGAGCAGAGCTCAGAGCAGGAGTAATTCCTCCTAATAGAGGGGCAAGGGAATTCATCAGCCTGCCAAACAGATATCAACAGAGGGGAGGCTCCTTCTATCAAAACCCCAGTAATTGTGGTAACAGCAAACAGTTTTCCCTTAGTGAAAAAGAAGTACGTCACAGCCAGGACGGACTGTTTGCCAAGCCCACACAGGGAGAAAGTAAAGAGGTATTAATTCCTATTGAGGAGCCGATGCAATGTGAAGCCTCTATGATTGAAGAGAATATTGAAGAAATGGATTGTAGCCTTTCTCTGGCAGATAATATAATCTCCCTAAGATAGAGAAGAATAAGCAGCCTGACAAGGTGAAGAGAAGGCCTTATTCTGGGTGGCTACAGGTCTGTGTTTAAATATATATTTCTGTTGTTAAGAAGCTGAAAGAAAGCCATTTTTGTGTTACAGTTTTCTTTCTGTTTTTACCCAAGAAGGGTTATGTTTTGTTTTTGTACATATTGAAATATCCTATTTGGGAAAGGGAAATAAAGCCCTGTTCCTTAGCGCTCCGCAGTGCAGTCCTCAACTTCTGGGTTGTCAACCTCCTCCTGCAGCTAGGAGACTGGCATGTGCAAATTCATGACATCACTGGATATATCCTGTCAGCTCCCTCCTACTTCCAGTGTGACCAGTCTCCTTGCAGCAGGAGGTTGTTGTGAGCCCCGGAGAGGGACTCACTGTGAGGAAAAAATAAGCAGCTCTGTGTTTTTTGATCCTTTTTAAAGCTGAGTTTTGTTCATTTTTATTTCGTTAACTACTGGGCTCTTGTTGCTTTAAATTTTATTCAGCCCGATTGGAGGAAGGAGGGGTCAGTGCTCAGCTCTATTGGAGCCTCCTGCCTCTCCTCCGTGTCAGCCCTGCCTACCGTTCATTGCTCTTTCTTTCTTTCTTTCTTAATTTTATTTCTTTATTTCTTTTGCTTTCTGTTCTTGCTACAGGCAGTTTGGGCTGTGTGGAAGTTCTCTCCCCCCGGACCATACGGGGGAGAGCCCTTCAGGTGCCCGTGGTTCCGGAGTTCCCGGGTGCTGATCTTAAGCACAGCAGATCGCGGGGTTCCTTTCCCCCGGGGCGATTTTTGCGGCAGCGGCTGGAGCTCCGTTGACCTTCGGGAGCCTCGGGGCAGCCTTGGTGAGCGGCGATAAAGCGGTCCGCGATCTTGGCGCCTTTTTTGCCGCAGAGGTTTTGCCTCGGCGGCCATTTTAAAAGCACTTGGTCTACCGCGTGCTTGTCAGCGCATCAGGACTTCAGGATTTTGGGGTAAGTCTCTTGTGCCTTAAGTTTGCAAACGCTATTTTCCTTTGCATTGCCTTGGCCTTTGACTTCTGAGGTTTGGTTTCTTTTGCAAAGGGAATTGTTGTAGGCCTTTCCCTTGGTAGGTTCACACGGTGTGTTGCCTAAAGGGGGGGGAAATCCCATAGTGGGCTCTTGGCTACCAGCGGGTGTGTGGTTAAGGCCAATGCCACAGAGGCCCCTCTGTATCATTTGTGGAGCCCGTAGAGGTCCTCTATCGGTATTGGGAGTCTGCAGGGGTTGTGCTACCCTGTCCTCCCTCATGGAGCAGAAGCTGGAGGTCAGAGATCCTGAGGGGCTGGCCGAGCTTCAGGAAATTGATGCTGAGCGTTCTTCCCGCCACGGTGCGCCGGAGCTCCGGTCAGAGGGGTCCGCTGGGCCCTCTGCACCGCTGCCGGCGGGCATTGCGGTGGAACCCGGAGCTTTTAGTCCCGAGTTTGTTCTGTTAATGCACCAGGCGTTTTGTTTGCGGCAGCAGGGCGCGGTGCCTGGATCGGTTCCTCTGCTGCCCCTTGAAGTCCCCCGGGACGCGGGAGGGGCTTCGAGTGTTCCTCCTCCCGCTCCAAAGAAGGCTCGGAGGTCCGCAGCTTCGGTGGCGGATGAAGAGTGGCCTGAGGGGTCTGAGGCGGCCTGGGACCCGGAGGGGGACCCTCGAGATCTCGAAGAGGGGGAGCTTCCGGAGCAGGAAGACCAGGCCAAGATCATTCGGGTTTTTTCGCCGCGAGGAACTGCCGGCACTCATTTCCGAGTCTTTGCGGGTCTTGAATATGGCGTCTCCTGTGGCCCAGGATGTGGAGATCGAGGACCCGGTTATACAAGCTGAGCGTCAATCGCGCATAGTTTTTCCCTTGCACCGGGTGGTGGATAAAATGATCAAAGACGAATGGGATAAGCCGGAGGCCGGATTGCGTGGCGTTCGCACCCTGTCTCGTCTTTACCCCTTGGCAGACCCGGATAAAGAACGTTTTCGGGCACCGCGCATGGATGCGGTGGTCTCGGCGGTTACTAAAAAGACCACTATCCCGGTTGAGGGGGGAGCGGCCTTGAAGGTTGCCCAAGACCGGAAGGTTGATGGCTTGCTGCGGCAGACCTTTGAGGCCGATTCCATGTCCTTGCAAGCGTCGGTGTGCGGCGCCTGGGTGGCTCGGGCATGTTTGCGCTGGGCCCAGCGGTTGCGTCTATCCTCGCGTCTCGAAGAGGAGGATGTGAAGGAGTTAGATCGCTTGGAGTCTGGGGCAGCGTATCTGGCGGATATTCATTATGACTTAATTCGCGCGTTGGCCAATAGTACGGCTTCGGTGGTGGCGGCCAGACGTTCAGTGTGGCTCAGAAACTGGGCGGCTGATGGTCCTTCCAAATCTCGTCTCAGTAAGCTTCCCTTTAAAGGAGGGCTTCTCTTTGGTGAGGATTTGGACAAATTGGTCAAGGACCTGGGGGAGTCTAAGGCTGGTCGCCTCCCGGAGGACAAGCCTAAGCCGCTTCGTTCGACCTCCTCGGTTAGGGGGCAGTCTCGGGATTTTCGACGGTTTCGTTCCCCCCGCTATGCAGGTTTCTCTAGGGGCCGCTTTCAGACCCGCGCGCAGGGCTTTCGGAGCTACAGAGGTGGAGCGAGAGGCTTCTCTGCGTCCTCCCCCTCCACGTCTCGGAAACCACAATGAAATGAGGCGGGTCCCGGCGGTGAGCATTTCGGTAGGCGGCCGTCTACGGGAATTCCTCTCCGCTTGGACCCTCATCACAACGGACCAGTGGGTCCTCGATATCATTCAACACGGTTACGCCCTCGAGTTTGCTCGGTCCGTTCGGGATTCCTTTATCCGCTCGCCGTGCAAGGGTGCTTCCAAAGCGGCAGCGGTGGCGGCTACTCTCCACAGATTGTTAATGTTGGGGGCGGTGAAAGAGGTCCCCAAAGGCGACTACGGTATGGGTCGTTATTCTATTTATTTCGTGGTGCCCAAGAAAGGCGGGGAATTACGGCCCATTCTAGATCTCAAATCTCTCAACCGCTGCTTGCGGGTACCGCATTTTCGCATGGAGACCTTGCGGTCGGTAATCGTCGCGGTACGTCCCGGGGAGTTTTTAACGTCCCTAGATCTGACGGAGGCGTACTTGCATGTTCCCATTCTGGAGGCTCATCAGCGGTTTTTGCGGTTTGCTCTCCCGTGGGGACATTATCAGTTCCAGGCGCTTCCGTTCGGTCTGGCGACGGCTCCTCGCACTTTCACGAAGATTATGGTGGTCGTAGCGGCGGCATTGCGGCGCAAAGGGATCCTGGTCCATCCCTATCTAGACAATTGGTTGATTCGTGCGAAGTCCAAGGAGGAAAGTCGGCAAGTCACGGACAAAGTGGTCCGTTTTCTGCAGAGTCTGGGTTGGGTGATCAATTTTGCGAAGAGTCATCTGGAGCCCACCCAGGACCTCGTGTACCTTGGAGTCCGTTTCAACACGTGCTCGGGTCACGTGTTCCTTCCGTCCCCGCGGGCCGATGCCTTGCGCGCTCTCATTCGGAAATTCCGAGCCACTCCGGCTCCGACAGCCTGGGACTACCTGCGAGTACTCGGTACCATGGCAGCGACTCTGGAAGTGGTTCCGTGGGCGAAGGTGCACATGCGACCGTTGCAGCGGGCCCTTCTCCGTCGCTGGTCACATCAGGCAGATCCCTTAAGCAGGAGGCTGCCTTGCCCTCTGGCGGTTCGCCAGTCTCTCCGGTGGTGGCTTCTACCTCGCTCATTAGAGACCGGGATGCCGCTGGATCAGCCCGATTGGGTGCCGCTCTTGACGGATGCCAGCCTGACGGGCTGGGGTGCGCATTGTCAGGACAGCTTTGCGCAGGGCCTATGGTCAGGAGTGGAGACGTCGTGGTCCATAAATCGCCTGGAGCTGAGAGCGGTGTTTCTGGCTCTTCTGGCCTTTCAGCACTTAATCATGGGTCGGGCAGTGCGGGTGCTGTCCGACAACTCGGCGACGGTGGCTTACATCAATCGGCAGGGCGGCACAGGAAGCGCCGCCATGGAGCAGGAAGCGGATCAGTTGTTCCGTTGGGTGGAACCTCGTCTTCCGTTGATTTCAGCGGCTCACATTGCTGGAAAGGACAACGTAACGGCCGACTTTCTCAGCAGAGTTCACGTGGATGCCGGGGAGTGGCGCCTGCATCCCGAGGTCTTCGCTCAGATTGTGGAGCGCTGGGGTTCGCCGATGATGGATCTCATGGCGACCTTCCTGTCGGCGCATGTCCTTCGCTTTTACAGCAGGCGAAGAGAGCAGATGTCGGAGGGCATAGATGCTCTGCTACAGGTGTGGCCGACACAGGGTCTTCTCTACGTTTTCCCCCCGTGGGCGTTGATCGGGCGGGTCGTTCAGAAGATAGGACGTCACCCGGGGAGAGTACTTCTGGTGGCTCCCGATTGGCCTCGTCGGCCTTGGTATGCGGATCTCGTTCGTCTATTGGATGGTCGTCCCTGGCGCCTACCGGAGCGCTCGGATCTCCTGGTTCAGGGTCCCCTTTTCATGCCCCACGTGGATCGGTTCTCGCTTACGGTTTGGCCATTGAAAGGGCACGCTTGAGGAAGCGGGGATACTCGGCGGCGGTGATAGCCACGATGTTAGCATCCCGGAAGCGTTCCACATCGTTAGCGTATGTGAGAATTTGGCGCATCTTTGAGGATTGGTGTTCGCGGCATTGGATTCGAGCGGCCACGGTGGCAGTTCCCGTTATTCTGGACTTTCTGCAGGATGGTTTCGCTAAGGGTCTTGCGGCCAGCTCTTTGCGGGTGCAGTTGGCGGCGTTGGCCTGTTATCGCGGTAAGGTTAATGGTGTGTCGTTGGGGTCGCATCCGGATGTTCAGCGATTTTTAACGGCCATTTCCAAGTTGCGGCCTTCTCTTCGGGTTGGCGTGCCGTCCTGGGATCTTAATTTGGTTCTCCGAGCCTTGTCTCGGCCTCCCTTTGAGCCGTTGAAACGCTCTTCCTTGAAGGATCTGACCTTGAAGGCGGTTTTTCTAGTGGCAATTTGCTCAGCACGCCGTATTTCCGTATTGCAGGCCCTGTCTTGTCGGGAGCCGTTCCTGACCTTCTCAGCTGATAAAGTGGTGTTACGTACCGTGCCCTCCTTTCTACCTAAGGTAGTCTCTCCCTTTCATATGGACCAGGTGGTCACCTTGCCGGCTCTCGGTTCTCCGCGATGACGCCCCCCTCGATGGCGATCTGCGCCGATTGGATGTTCGGCGGGTGTTGCGTCATTACTTGCAGGTCACGGACTCTTTCCGCAAGTCCGATCGTTTATTTGTCCTATTTGGGGGGGGTGCGTAAAGGAGAGGCCGCGGCGAAGGCTTCTATTGCCCGGTGGCTTAAAGAGGCAATTTCGGCGGCTTATTTGCTTCAGGGCTGCGTGGTGCCGTCGGGTTTCTGGGCGCATTCCACTAGGGCGCAGGCTTGCTCTTGGGCGGAGCATCGCTTGGTTCCGCCGGGGGATATCTGTAGGGCGGCCACGTGGTCGTCCTTGCATACTTTTAGTAAGCATTATCATTTAGATGTGGAGGCGGCGAAGGATTCTCGTTTCGGATCGGCGGTGTTGTCTGTCGTCCGGAATGATCCCGCCCCTTAGGTACTGCTCTGGTACATCCCAGAAGTTGAGGACTGCACTGCGGAGCGCTAAGGAAATATTAATTACACTTACCTGGTAATTGTAGTTCCTTTAGCGACGACAGTGCAGTCCTCCATCCCGCCCACTACTGTCATATTTCAGGGTTCCGGAGTGGAGTACGGATTGAAGAATTGTTGCAGGTGAGCCGACTCCATTTTCTCCCTGTTTGTTTTCGCTATCTTTATGGTCTGTCTCTTGCCTCTGCTGTTGTGGCTCGCAGGACAGGGATGGTAAGCCGGGCATGAGCACGGTTACCTTAGTAGTGTTAAAAGAAAAAAAAAAAATGCTGTTCTTTTTGGATGTCATGTTCTGGCTACTTATTTCTTGCTCCCTTGAGTCTGCTTTGTTAATAGTTCACACTGGAAGTAGGAGGGAGCTGACAGGATATATCCAGTGATGTCATGAATTTGCACATGCCAGTCTCCTAGCTGCAGGAGGAGGTTGACAACCCAGAAGTTGAGGACTGCACTGTCGTCGCTAAAGGAACTACAATTACCAGGTAAGTGTAATTAATATTTTAACCTTACATCGGTTGTCCACAACTAATTTTTGTAACTGGCAGCAACTACAACTACCAGGAGGCCAGTTACACTGAGGCCCAGTGCAATATCTGATCTCACCGGTAGGTGCACCGAGAGGGCTCACGACAATATGTACACCTTAGAGGAAAGGCAGGATAGGGGCAATATGGTAGAGACCTTTAAATACCTCCGTGGCATAAATTCACAGGAGGGTCTCTTTCAACTGAAGGCAGGCTCTACTACAAAGGGACATAGGATGAGAGTGAAAGGGGATAAACTCAAGAGTAATATGTGGAAATATTTCTTTACAGAAAGAGTGGTAGATGCGTGGAATAGTCTCCCAGTGGAGATGGTGGACACGAGGACAGTATCTGAATTCAAAAAAGCGTGGGACAAACACAGAGGATTTCTAAAGGGAAAAAGGGGACTGTTGTAGTTGATATGGAAGGGCAGACTAGATAGGCCATGTGGTCTTTTTCTGCCGTCATATTTCTATGTTTCTAATTTTCTTCATCCCTCTGACCTTCTGTCTCTCACAGATATTTATCTCTCACTGACTTCTATGGCTCTGCATTCTAGCCTTGCCCTAGGGGGCGAACCTCATCCCTTGCACCTCTCTCCCCTGCAGCACCCATTGCCACCGCCGCCACCCCTCTCCAGAATCAACAGAGGCAACAATAGCACCACGATGCTTACCTTCAAGCTTCAACGCCATGGGGCTGTTTGCTTCCATCTCCTCTCCGATGCCTGATGCCAATTTCCTCAGCAAACAGGAAGTTGGCATCGAGAATCAGACAGCAGAGGCAATGGGTGCCCCCGCCTAATTCACATAATGGTAGCACCGGCCCTGTCTTTGGTGCTACACTGTCATCTAGTCTAAAGTTACAGTATATCTGCTATTTGTGAGGCAACACTTCTATAGATAACTCCTATGAATAGTGGTTACATTTTGTCACTATCTATAGAGGTTTCTGGCTCATCCTTCCTGCTCTGCCCTTCCCTAATTCCTACTCAAAATGTTATCCATATAGAGTTGTATGGATTGTGCTGGACTGAATATTTGCCTCCTGAAGTTCTTCCAATTTTACAAACATCTATTCACTAAGACTTGGGACCCTCCCTCCCCCCCCCCCCCCCCATAATACAGAGATACTTTTCATTTGGACAGACACCAGCACATATTGGGGTTACTATTACTAAGACATGAAAGAGTAACCAATTAATATACTTGCCCTCTCCGGTTTGAAAGTTAATTGGGATAAGTCTTTAGTTTTGGAATTGATTTGGAAGGTGAAGGCGACATGGGAGGGTGTTTTTCCTCTCCAGTGGGCTCCTGGGGTGTTTATCTAGCTTGGGGTTAAAATACCATGAATTTTGCTTTACAGTTCAAATTTGGGGGCGGTACTATGCCAATCAGAGGTATTATTGGGGAAATTAGGGGGTGGCTGTTGCGAGAGACATTGTCTGTGGATATAGATTGGAGGCTGAATTGAAATGACCTTACTCGCTAAGCTATGTGTTACACTCAGTGCGGCCTGTGTGCAGAAATGGAGTGTCATGTATGGTGATTAAGGCTATGAGATAGGCTTGGCGATGGGTGAGAAAGAAGATGGGGGTCTCATACCTTTAGTATGGAATGCAGATTTTTTTTGCCTGGAATGGGAAGGGAGTATTTGATCAATGGGGGGTAGAGGAGCTCCAGTGGGTGGGGCAATTGGTTGAGGAAAGGGGTAGCAGAGAAACTTTTGGGCTATCTGGAGAGGACCATTATGCTTATTTACAGGTCCGCCACTTTATTTGATCTCAGCTTTAAGAGGAATTCCTATATTTGTGGGAGTGGAGATTGGAACATAAAGTACTGAAGAAACAACTTAAGGTAGGTGTGATTGCATGGTTGTATGTTCAATTGAGAAGTAAGTTGAAGGCTGGGCCAGTTGTGTCTGTGGTGAATACATGGGTGGATAACTTAGGGGGTGGAGCTTGATGAGGATGATTTTTGCGCAAGTGTGTATGGTAGTGAGTGGTTGGCTGAAGGTGTTGTTTGAAGGGAATTACATTATACATTTATGTTTCGGGGGTTTGTGACTCCTCGGCGGGCCTATCAAAGGGACTGTGAAAGTATACACTTGTTTAAAGTATAGGGTAAGCCCGGGGACTTTTTTGCATCTGGTGTGGCAATGTGGGGGTCTTCTCGATGGAGGTGTTTAAGGTGCTATCTGATATGTTAAATCTCTGGCAAAGACTAAAGACGTACATCTATCTTTTGGATTAATGGCTCCCCATAGCTTCTGGGGGTGCAGTTATTATTTGTCCAAAAGGCATGCTTGGCTGCAAAAAGGTGGTTAATGGCTCAATGGTTAGTCAGTGAGCCACCACAGATATTTTAATGATGCCTGCAAATGTCTATTCTCTTGAAAAAGAGACTCAGCTGGTTACTACCAGGGCAGGTGCTACCATTAGGCAAACTAAGCGGTTGCCTAGAGCGCCAGGCCTCCGAGGGCACCCATTGCCATCACTGTCACCCCTCTCGGGACAGGCAACAGCAGCAATGGGTACAAACAGCCCTGTGGTGCATATCTTTAAACTTTGGTTTGCTTTCGTTCCTCCGATGCTCGATGCTAACTTCCTGCTATAAACAGGAAGTTGGCATCAGGCAGTGGAGAGAGGGTGAAAGCAACCAGCCACATGGTACCAAAATCTAAAGGTAAGCATTATGGGGCTGTTTGTGCCTATTGCTACTGCTGTACAGCCTGGGAGGGGCAGCAGTGGTGGCAATAGGTGCCCTCGGAGGGGGGGGAAGGGGACCACAAGGGATGAGGTTCACCTAGGGCGCCTTATCTCCTTATGCTAGCCCTGGTTATTACTCATAATTTCCACTTGGAAAAGAAAGACAAATTAATACAGATAGAATCTTCAGTGCAGAATTGCATGTATGCAGGGATGCATTTTGGGAGTGATTTTAGAATCTCTAATCATGATTTGGATGTCTGAAAATGGGTATGCAGATGCCCAAGTCACAGAGATGCCCCCAGAGCTATTTTACAAAATAGCTCCAAAGACGTCCCTGTGCCAGGGATGTCTATGCTGCACAGGGATGTGGTAGGGGGCATCTCTGGGGCATTTTGGAGATTCTAGACATTCATGCCCGATTTCAGACATGGCCAGCAACAGGGCTGGTGCAGGGACTGGAGACATCCTAGGCGGGCCCTCCATCCTGCTGCTCACCATGGCCCCCCCCATTGCCACTGCTACTGCCTCTCTCCGGGGTCTGAAGCGGCAGCAAAAGACCCAAACAGTGATGCAGTACTTACCTGCACATGCTGGCGCTGAGTCGCAGTTTCCTTTACTTTTGTATCTTCCGTTTCTCCCCCCTCTGGTGCAGACTTTTGGTATATGCCATGAGTGTCGGCACAGCCACATGTGACAGCGGCAAGACCTTTGGTCATAGGATCCTTGTTTAAGCTAAGTATTCCCTCTGCTTTTGAAAGTCATATATATATCAGTGCGCCGAGAATTACTTTTTTAATATGCTTATTGATAACATGATAAAAAATAGACATTTAATATATGTAGGTCTTTGAAAGGAAACCAATGAATGATATTGAGGGGTATAGCAAATAGCAATCGTAAATCTGTTTCATCCCATGCTTAGGTCTCCATAATTTACATTTCTATGGGACTTTTTCAGTGTTCCAGGGCAACTGGAGTTTTTTGGTGGTGTTTTCTTTTGCTTTTTGCAAGGCATAAATAGGCATCTGAAAAGTATTTATTTTCCCAGGAAAGTAGTTGGAGGGTATAGAGGAGATGGAACTCTTTTATCCTCAGTATAATCCACAATAGTAAAAGGAATTGATTACATTTGGGGATACCTGTTGTGTGGTTGCCAAGCTGCAAAACATCTCCACTAATTGTTAGACAGGTGGAGTATGTCTCCAGTCTGAGATATAGTTGTGGGGACGTCTATGTAGATGATCCCAACGATGCCCTTATTATGGACATCCATGTTTATAGAATCACCTCTGGACTTGAGCATGCCTGATGCTTTCGGGAACACTTTGATCTAGACAACCCTGACAGCAGCTAGATGTTCTTTCTAAAATGCCCCTTCACATGTACTAAAATCTACCTGGCGGGCAAGATGGCGTCATAAGAACATAAGAACATAAGATATGCCATACTGGGTCAGACCAAGGTCCATCAAGCCCAGTATTCTGTTTCCAACAGTGGCCAATCTAGGTCATATGTACCTAGCAGTTTCCCCAAGAGACACAAGTTCCACAATGCTTGTACTGGGTCAAGCATTGATATCTTCGGTCACTTCTTAATAATGGTTTATGGACCTTTCCTCATGTTAGGACACTCCCGCATTTGCTCTTGTCTTGCAGCAGGAAACTCCTGAGATGTGGAACTGTTTGGGTGGAGTGATGCTGTCCCAAAAGTGGAAGTCTAAGACGGATGTCTCGACTTCACAGGCACAGCTACCCCCAGGTCAGTCGACTCTGCTGGGGTTCATAACGTGGGTGACAGTCACTTGACTTCAGCGGGGCTGGTCAAGTTATCCTTGCTGGACCTCGGCATCAATGGGGTCTCTTTGAGCCCTGAACAGCATGCTGCACCACTGAGACCCGGAAACACTATGGCAGGGGGAAGTAAGGTGCCTGAAGCTGCCCGGAGTGGTGAGGAATTGGCACCTGGCATCAACGTATTCTCCATTGCAGCCTCATTGGGCCCACAGTTGGTGGCAATCCTGAGTGAACAGTGCTTTGGAGCAGCTGGGGCAAAGAAGAGTGCCGTTGGAGAGGAGAATATAGTTGTTTGGAATCCCAGCTTGCTATGAAGACTTGCAGTGATAACTGTGGACAGACCTTGGGATGCCTCGAAGGTTTGAGTGTCTCCTTGTCTGTGTATGTGTCTAAAAGTAATGCTGATTTCCTTAAATTATCTATGGCTTTGGATGGTCTGGCTCAGAAGCAGACCCAGCAAGGGTCACGGCTGGGTGTTTTGGAGACTCGGAATGTTGACCTTGGTGCAGTAGTGGCCAAAGACAGATTGTTGTTGGCAAGGAACTTGGAATGTTTGGAGAATCAGGGAAGGCGCAATAATTTGCGCTTTCTAAATTTTTCTAAGTCTCTGGTCCTTGCCCCAATGGACATGCTACGAAAATATTTTCTGGAGGTTTTGAAGATTCCTTCCTAATCTTTTCCGCCTCTAGCTCGGGTCCAGTATCTGTCTGAAGCTCTCTGATCCAGAACAATCGGAGTATTCTAATGCTGTGCAAGGTTGATTGGACTTGATTGGTTTTCTTGAGCATTCTCTAGAGGTTTATATGGAAAAGTCCAACTTGCTTGTGACTTTTGCTCTGGAACCAGACCGGAATATGGTCTTGTGACTGTTTTTCAGGAATATGCATATGCTGTTTCTGGGCTCTAAAACATTTCCTGATTTTTCTCTCGAGACTCAGTTAGTGCAAAGAATTCCTGACTTCAAAACACAGGGTCCTTGCATTGGGAGCTCTTTTTATGTTAAAGTTTCCATATTGTTGTATTTTTTTTTTGTTTGTTTCAAAAAAATTCCTTTTCTTTGAACCCAAACAGTTTTGTGATTTTTTGCTACAAAGGGAGAAGAGAGCCTTATTAGATGTGCTGGCTGTTAAGTGCATGCCTTCTGCAATGCCTGTTTATATATTTTTTTCTTTTTTGAAATTTGTCTGTAACTTGCCCTTGTTATTGTGTGCTGAAGTGAATTTTCCTTGATTCTGTTTTGATTATGGAATCTAAGAAATTGCAATAAATTTTTTTTTTAAAAAATCTATCTGATGCTCTATAGTTATGCCTCCTTTCAAACACTATTTTCTTTCAGTGCTGACAAGGCATCTTATCATAAGGTACAGCAGATCTCTCATCAGGAAAGGGTAGACCCATGGACACATTTAGGGGTAATTTATTACAAGGCACCTAAGTTAATATGACAGGCACCTATTTAAGTCTATTTTAGAAAGACAAAAAGGCATCTATTTATCTTTATAAAATACTAGCCCAAATCCCTGCACAAACTGCACCTAGATTGCAGGTGCAGACATTAGATATGCTTGAGAGCAGGTTAAATGTCAATATGCAATTTATGCCTATATTTTATAAAATACCTGTGACTCCGCCCATGCTCTGTCCGAACTGCCTCTATGCATGCCTGCTTGTAAAAGTATGTGTTGGCTTGCACCACATGTACTTTTATGCCCAACCTAATTTTTTAAGAGTCCATTTATGTGTTGAAAAGAGTGCTTTAGATGCAAAAATGGTTTATAGAATTGCCCTGCACATACTCTGCATCTCAGATCTGTTCATTCAACATAAGCACACTTAGGAACATTCATAAGAGAAGGTCACTACATGAAAATTCCAAACCAAAATAGAATTCCATGAGGTCACAGTTCATAGAGTTTGTACTCCTAGTCCAACATTCAAGACATTTTTTATTATTCCTTTTTGACATTGTAATGCAAGAATTGAAAAACCCAAATCAGTACATACAAGGATGTTCTGACTGAAGTATTTCTGCTATCTGAAATAAGAAACATTGCACTACTTCATACCCTGAATTCTTGGCTGGAATATGAGGAATCATCGCTTTAGTGATAACAGATTACTGCTCTTACCAGTGCACAGCAATTGCTAATTATTCACTTCAAAATTTGGGAAATGACCGTGTTAGCAATCACCAGAAATAGCTTTCCCTGAAATTTCCTATGCTCCCACACTACTATCTCCTTTTACAGTACAGGATTAACAAACACTCCTTTTCCACAATGTTGCAATAGACTGGATGGGATGTGGTGACATCACCAAATATGTGATCTCCAACTCCATCGCTATATGTATAGTCACTGGTGGTGAACATTTTCCACGTATATTCAGCGCTGCCCGCTATCTATTTAAATGCCATAGCTGGTGCTTTCAAAATAGTCATGGGTGCTACTGAATATTGACCTCAGCATGGATGTAGTTTGACAGCTTCATATGGGGAGGGGCAAAGAGTGGCGTGGCATATTTGCATGCTCATTTGCATATTTGCATATTCATTATGGTTATCTTTTTAAAAAATTAGATGGATAGGAAACCAATATATTAAATAGGCGAGGGATGAGCTTATGACTCCAAGATACTCAACGAGGGGGCAGTGGCTTTGCCAAAAAAATAAAATAAAATGGAAAGTAACATTTTCCCAAACTATACGTATAATTAAAATGCAGCAAAATCTGTAGCTGTTTAATTACACAGGTACACTACCAAAAAACTGCCTCCAGTTTTGCAACTGATTCCTATAGGTTTTGGGGTGCTGAATCCAGGAAAAATAGCCAAAATGTTCCATCACGTCACGTTTTCTTGCAAAATTAGATTTCTTACCCATATAAGGAATGTTCACATAATTTCTTTTTAGCCGACTGCAGTTTATTTTCTTGGCCCAAAATAGAGGTTGTAATGGTTAACTAATTAGAAACACTCCCTCATGATATTTTAGAGTGTTTTGTATTCATTTTATACATTAACAGGACAATTGGGAGGCGGGGGGCTAAATCCAGTACTCGCGCTGGCGCATGTTCTTTCCTGTTCGCCTCACCTCGTTCGCTCGCTCAAACACGGTGGTTGCGACATGAACGTTCCTGTCAAATTTCAGTTTCTTGCAAGTTCATTATTACCTTTTGTTTGCTCAGTCGTAATCCAGCTTTATTCCGAAGTGGTTCACTACAGTTGTAGTTTGCAGTGCTGTGTATTTGTGATGGCTCACAGAGCCAGCGGTTGCGTCAACTCTCCGGACAGTTTTTGTTTTATTTGTGGGGAATATACCGTGAAAAAGCGGCAGAGGAACATTTCTGCATTTATTAAAAAAGTATATTTCGCCTATTTCGGTTTGAAGTTAGGCGATCAAGACAAACCGTGGGCTACTCACAAAGTGTGCAAGACATGTGAGGAAGATCTATGCTTATGGATGAAAGGTAAAAAACAAGCATTTCGTTTCGGAATACCTATGATGTGGCGTGAACAAAGAGACCACAGCAGTGACTGCTATTTTTGCTCTTGCATTGTGAAGGGATACAACTTAAAAAATAAGAACGTAATAAGTTACCCCAACCTTCCCTCAGCAATTAGGCCTATGCCTCATAGCAACGAAGTACCTGTGCCTGAACCACCAAAATCTTTGGATCATATTTGTGTGGACGGTTCTGATCATGATGAGACTCATCAGATGGCTTTTCCCGATGAGTCCAGTACTTCCGAGTTTGAAACTGAACCAGATCCGAAACCTGAACTTTTCTCTCAAGCTGAATTGAATGATTTAGTCCGGGATTTAGGACTCCCAAAAGATGCTGCCCAACTGCTAGGTTCTCGGCTTAAACAGAAAAATCTATTGTCACCAGGAACAACTTTTTATTGGTACCGCAACCGCGAGACACAATTTTTGAAGTATTTCAGCAAAGAGGAAGATTTGGTATTTTGCAACGATATATACGGAGTGATGGAAAAGTTTAAACTCAAGTATGATCCTGCTGAATGGCGGCTGTTCATTGATTCGTCAAAAGACAGCATAAAAGGTGTTCTTCTTCATAATGGCAACACATTCGCTTCAGTTCCTATTGCTCATTCTGTTATTCTCCAAGAAAAATACGAGAATTTGGCGCTGATTCTTCAGAAGATTCGTTATGATGAGCATAAGTGGATGATTTGTGGAGACTTTAAAATTCTATCCATGCTATTAGGGCAGCAATCCGGTTTCACCAAATATCCCTGCTTCCTTTGCTTGTGGGATAGCCGGGCCCGCGACCTACACTGGGGGAAAAAAGACTGGCCAATTCGGGAGTATTTGAGACCCGGTGAGAAAAATGTTCTTCATGAGAGCTTGGTACCTCGTGATAAAATTCTATTACCACCTCTCCACATTAAGTTGGGTCTCATTAAGCAATTCATCAAGTCCCTTCCAAAAGATGGTGAGTGCTTTCGGTACCTTTGCTCAAAGTTCCCCCGACTTTCTGAAGCAAAGCTAAAGGAAGGAGTGTTTGTTGGCCCTGATATAAGGAAACTCATTTCAGATGGAGCATTCGCTGAAACGATGTCTGAGAAGGAAAAAGAAGCCTGGGATTCCTTCAAGGATGTTGTTCTCAAATTCTTGGGGAACAGGCGGGATGAGAACTATAAGGATATTGTTGCCAGGATGCTCAATGCCTTCAAAGAACAAGGCTGTAACATGAGCCTGAAAGTCCATTTCTTGCACTCCCATGTGAATTACTTTCCCGAAAACTTGGGGGCGTACAGTGAAGAACAAGGTGAAAGGTTTCACCAGGACATCAAGGACGCAGAGAGAAGGTACCAAGGAAGATGGAACACCACTATGATGGCTGATTTCTGCTGGTTGCTTCTGCGGGAAACCCCAGATGAAAAATACGCCAAGCAGCGCACCAAGAGAAGCATTCGGGGGAAGAAGAAACGGGCCCACCAGGAGATTGATTGACCCAAGAATGACTTTAAAATCTAAACTGTGTTGACAAATATCGTGTTTTTACTAAACTTTGAAATAAAAATTGCTAGTTATTACCACAGTGTCAGATCTCATTTATTAGAATTTTATTTTCACACCATCGGGTGTTTGTCTTCATGTATTGCAATGGTGCGGTTTGCGTTTTCTATTCTTACATACATACCTGTACAACATTTTTGCACATTTCTTTGCTTTGCTTTGTGTCTAACCTCGCTCTTATATGCTCAATGTTTGTGCACATGTATGTGGCTGTTTTAAGTGCAGACAATTTTGCTACCATCACAGTGTGTTTTGTTGACATTACTCTATTCTTATGTGCTGCCTTGTTACAATTTTCTTTATTCTTATTTGAATAACTACTAAACAATTAGTATAAAGAATTCATCCAAGAAACTTTTATCTCGATCGCACTCAATCTGAAATGTTCACCTCAAACTGCTAACCCAATGTAGCAAAAAATCTGTACGTGATGGAGCAAATTGGTTACCAGATTTGGATTCAGCGCACCAAAAAACGTAAAAATCAATCGAAACATTAGAGGCAGTTTAAAAAAAATTTTTTGTAGTGTACCTGTGTTATTTAATTAAAATCTGTAGCTGTTTAATTATTCTTTCTCCGGTTCCCCTGTCCCTCTAGTCTCCACCTTCCGTTATCTTGGTGTTCACTTTGATTCAGACTTATCATTTCATGCCCATATTTCTCACGTCACTAAAACATCCTTCTTCCTCCGTCAAATTCGCGCAGTCCGTCCTTTTCTATCTCCATCAGCCCTCACCACTTTGCTGTTGTCTCTGGTCATGTCACATGTGGATTTCGCTAATTCAGTTTTCACTGGTCTTCCTAAATCTCAATTGTCCCGGTTGCAACGGATCCAAAACACTGCCGCCCGCCTTGTCACCCATTCCTCCCCTCGGGACCACATAACACCTCTGCTATTCCGCCTTCATTGGCTACCCTTTCCCTATCGCTCCCAGTTCAAGCTGCTTACCTTGGTTCACAAAGCTCTCCACACTGGCACCCCTCAATACCTAACAGACCTCCTTTCTTTTCACTCTCCCAGGTACACTCCTCGCTCCTTCCACCTCAACCGCCTCACCCTTCCCGCCCCCTCCTGCGCTCACTTACAATCCACTCGCTCCTCTGCCTTTTTCTTTGCCGGCCCCGCTCTTTGGAACTCTCTCCCCTCTTCCCTTCGTCTGGAACCTCATCACACCACATTCAAACAAAATCTGAAGACTCACCTTTTTTCCCTGGCTTTTGATGTCCCCTCCCCTTTCGTGTAAACTCCACCCCCCCCCCCCTCTACTTACCTTTGTGTTCTCTCCCTATTTATGTCATGTCATGTCTTTCTTGTCTCTGCTGCTTTCCTACCAAGAAATTGTATATTCCTTTTCCATTTCGCTGGCTTTGGCCTTCTTTTAAGCATGGTTTTAATTGTACACCGCTTTGCTTGTTGTAGAAAGGCGGTTTTTATCAAATGTAATAAACACCTAGTGGTTAGAACACTGGCTTGGTAACCAAGCAACCAGGGTTTGATTCCCACTAGCACTCCTTGTGGCCTTGGGCAAGTCACTTAACCCTCCATTGCCTCGGAAGAAAGGCCTGGCAATCTACTTCCGGTGACACTGCCAAGAAAACCCAGGAGCTTCTGGGTCACCAGGAGTCAGGACTGACTCAAAGGCACACATTGCATTTGCAATAAACATAAACATAGCCTGGCACTCTAAGATTAAAAAATACTGATACCTGTAAATATATATCCTACAATAAACAAACGAGATGTAAGGTGCCCACGTGCCAAGGGACAAAAAAAAAGAGAACCACAGTGCGGTTTCTAACACCAAAATAAATTATAACTGATTTTATTTTGGCATTAGAAATTGTGTTATGGCTCTTTTTCTTTTTGAACATCTATTTTGCGTCCAACAAAACCCCTCCATCAGCAGTAGGTGCAGAGCAGAACTAGGACATTTCACCAACATACAAGGAAAAAAAAATCTGATTCTGTTGTCATTTCATTAACAGCCTCTCCAGTACCAGACAGATTGAAAACCTATTACACAAAATCCTACCAAAGTCACTGAAGATCTATAATGCAAATTTACTATACCATAATGACACCAGCTTCTAAAATTAACACAATAAGGAGCCTATTAGAAAAGAGCAGCACCATAAATATTGCAGTAGACCTTAGGATATCCTTTCATCTTCTCGGAAAACTGAACAAGCCAGACTACTACAGATTCTACATACTAACTCCATGCTAACAGAACACTTGGTTTCAGTCACACAGGCAAAACAACAGTTAGACTCTCACCAAGTGCAGAATAAATTATAATAAACTAAAAGTAAAAATAGTTACTACTAGGGTTACCAACTTTTTCACCGAGAAAAACCCGACACCTGTGGCTCGCCATGCTCCACCCATTCTCCGCCCCTAGTCCCACCCCTGCCCCGCCCCCAGACCCACCCACAAAAATTACCGAGGATACGTGTAGGCTAACTTCCTTGGTCAGATAATAATTAAACTGGGAACCCCAAAATCCAAACATGAAATGTACAACACTGGAGAAATAAAACTATAAAGTAATTTCCTCTTGCACTAAACAAAAACGCAAAGATGTTATCAATACACACTTCCCAGACCAAACATATTCCAGCTAATAAATTCAAAATAAAAGTATTTTCTACTTTCTGTTTGGGCGTTTTATTTTCAGTTGCAATTGCTCCAGTCACTTTCTTCTGGTTTCTTCGTGTCTTCTGCAAGCTATCCATTTGTCCTTTCTTCTCTTTTAGATGTTTTCCATTCTCTCTCTATTTCTGCTTTAACATACTGATTGTTTCCCTTTTGCTCTTTCCCCCAATTCTTTCCTTATTCCTTTATCATCCATTTAAATTTCACCCTTCCATTCTCAAGCCCCTCACTCTCCCAATACCCAGCCCATCATAGACTTTTCTTCCACACAAAATATTTTTTCCCCTCTCCACTCATTCCCCATCTATTCTAGTCCTCCCCCAAAATCAGTTCCCTTATAGTTCTAGACCCACCCAGCATCCACTCCCTTCTAGTCCCATTCTCCCATGACCCACATCAGCCCATTTCCAGTCCTATTCCAGCTCTTCATAAACCCATTTCCAGTGCTAGCCTTCACATCACAGGCCATTTCCAGTCCTAGCCCCCCCCCCCCATCACAGCCCATTTCCAGTCCACGTCCCCCATCACAGCCTATTTCCAGTCCTAGGCCCCCCCCCATCACATTCCATTTGCAGTCCGAGTCCCCCCGCACCATCACAGCCCATATGCAGTCCTAGCCCCCCTTATCACAGCCTATTTCCAGTCCAAGTTCCCCCTCCCTCCACCATAGCCCATTTCCAGTCCAGGTTCCCCCCCCCCCCCCATAGCCCTTTTCCAGTCCAGGTCCCCCCCCCCCTTCACAACCCATTTCCAGTCCAAGTCCCCCTAATCACAGCCTATTTCCAGTCCAAGTTCCCCCCCCCCCCATAGCCCTTTTCCAGTCCAGGTCCCCCTCCCCATCACAACCCAGTTCCAGTCCAGGCCCCCCCCCCTAGTCCTTTTCCAGTCCAGGTCCCCCTCCCCAGCAAAACCCATCTCCAGTCCATGTCCCCCCCCCCCCCCCACATAGCCCTTTTACAGTCCAGGTCCCCTCCCATCACAGCCCATTTCTTTCCAGTCCAAGTCCCCCCCCCCCCCCCCCCATAGCCCTTTTCCCGTCCAGGGCCCCCCCCCCCCCCATCACAACCCATTTCCAGTCAAATTCCCCCCTCCTAGCCCTTTTCCAGTCCAGGCCCCCTCCCCCCATCACAGCCCAGGCAGTCCTTGGCCTCCCCCCCCAAAACCGTGGCTGTCTGAGGCTTTAGAGGGAGCCGGGGAAGCCCGCGCGAGGCCCCGGCTCCCTCTGAACAGCCGCCAGCGTGAAGAGCCTTTTCCTTCACGCTGGCGGCTGTTCCTGTGAAGCCGCGAATGCTGGGAAAGGTTAAAGGGCATTGCCTCTGTGGCGGCAACAGTCTGGGCAGTGGCGATCTGGAGTTGGCAGTGATGGCAATCTGAGGTTGGCAGCAGCACCAGCCAGGTAGGAAACAGGAGGATTTAAATCTTCCCTCTGCTGACCTGGATTGGCTGCCCCAAGATCTGCCAGCACTGCCCTCTGCCAACCTGTCAATCTGGAGTTGGCAGCAGCAGTGGTGGTGGCCAGGGAGGAAACAGGAAGATTTAAATCTTCCTTTTGCCAATCCAGATTGACGGCCGTGGGATCTGTCAGTGCTGCCCTCTGCTGACCTCGATTGACTGCCGCAAGCTCTGCCAGTACCGTCCTTCCTCTCAGCTCATTTGGGGGGGGTGGGCAATTCCTCCCTCCCCACCCCCTTAAACTACGCCCATGGACCTCAGAATTTCCTGAATTTCTTGTTGAGCTGCAGTGGCATACCAAAGGTGGGGCAGTGGGTGCAGCCTGGCCCGGGTGCCGGCCAGGAGGAGGGTGCATCCCTCCAGGCCCATACTTCGAAGGCAGCATGGCAAACTTACCTTAAAGACAGGTGACTTGCTGTGCTGCCTCCAGTCCAGGCTGGTGAGGGGAAGGGGTGGTGTTCTGCATCGTGGGGGGGGGGCACCAGTTGCAGAGGGAGCTGAGAACGCCCTTGTTGCTCTGCAATACCTGCAGAAAAGGATTATGAATAAAATACAGAAAAAAATAATGTTTTAGCTGCATTGCTAAATCTGCAAACAAGTATGTGATAGGAAAGCTATTTTTTTAAATTATTATTTTATTTATGCAGTTTTAAACAATAGCATAAGATAATTCACTTGTTACAGAAAAGAATCATATCACATAAGGAAAGATGAAACAATTCAAGTCTCCTTAACTGAGACACGAAATAGATACATTCAGTGTTCACTAGCCCACTAATAAGAGAGAGGCCAAAACTAACATCAAAGGAAAAATATAGGAAATAAGAGACATACTGGTGCAGATATTCACTTTACGATCTACAATCCCCCTCCTAGGGGGGAGGCCCTGGTGAGTCTAAGGGCTACGGAGATAGACCCACAATTTTCCCCACAAAAAATTGTGTTAGATAACTAGGGTCAAAAAAGGTGTAATTAACCACCTGAAATTTTATCAGACATTTGCACGATAATATAGGAGAAACAGACCCTCCCTAACTGCAAGACTTTAGGCCGGAGCAGTAAAAGCTGCCATCTATGCTTCTGAGTTGCTTTAGAGACATCAGGGAACATACAAATAGAGGCCTCCAGAAACAGTCCATTCCTCACTTTAAAATATAATTTTAGTAAACATTCCAGTTCAGGCTCGAGGGTCAGGTACAAAACATAGATTGGGAGACTTTTGGGGACAAGGAAAAATATATATACAGTACCTGAATATACACCACTTTGACTTGTAGAAAAGCAGTGTATAAGCCTAGTTAAATACATAAATAATAAGCAAGAGAGTAGCACTTGGAATCTCTTCAGGGTCCGAGGTCTCTAGGAACCCAGTTAGATCAAGATCGTCAAATGGTGGTAATTGAGCAGGCAAAGAAAATCCCGGCGCCTTGCACTTAGCTGTGGAAAGGTAAAATACCCTGGCCAAAGGAGGAATAGATTCTGGTGGAATCTTCAGCACTGAAGTAGCATATGAGTTGAACAAATCCTTTGACGAAACAGAAGGTACCCGAGGAAAGTTGAGTAAGCGCAAATTTTTCTTCTGCACAAGTTCTCTAAACTTTCAATCTTTAACTGGATGTTGGAAATATCTTTAACAACAGTACCTATAAGTGTGCTTAATTCTTCCAATTTGGCCTCCAACTGTGTCATCTGTGATGTCAACTGGGCTGCCTTTTGTTTCTGCGGATACACAGCTTGTACAACTCCAGAAAGCACAGTTTGAAGTGAAGCAAATTGGGAGGAGAAGGAAGTTTCTAATGCCTGCAAACCATCCCAGAGCATCTCAAAGTTAAAAATTGCTGGTCTCACCAATGAGGACCTGGACCCTACGACACCAGCCTGAATCTGCTGAGCAACCAAAGGGCACTTGTTCTCCGAATCCAAAGAAGGTGAGGGACCAGCCACCGCAGTGCCCGCTTCCACTAGAGCTCCAGCTAAAACTGCAGCCATCTGTGCCTGTACTGGCGTGGTAGTGGTGCTCTCCATCGCTAATGGCGTCACAGCCAAGGCCTGCCCAGCGATGGGGGATGAGGGCACCTCCCAAAGGTGAACCAGTGCCGCAGGGAAGGGGCTGCATCAGAGCCAATCACTCCTCCGGCCTCAAGATGATGTTGAGCTCTAGAGGACACAAGGAGCCACCTTATACTCCTGCAGTCCTCAGTGAGCTTTCTTCCAGAGTATCTCGAGCTGCACCAGCAGGCCGCACAAAAGCATTGAGCGGCCCCTTAGCCGCTTGACTGCCCTCCTGCAGCTCTTGCCACTTTGCCTCCCATTCATGCAGTATTATATTCAGAGATAATAAAAAAAGAAGAGCAAATCCGAGTCGCTCAGAGCGTGGCTAGCACGCATCCACCATCTTGGCCCCAACCACTGTTTTCAGGAAGGCTATTTATAACATATCAAAAGACACAGTGTGGAACCTTTATTTTGATACTTTAGGATTTTTCCCTATTTTATTATTTTGAAAGTAATACAACATGTGACTGAAGCCATATTACTTTACTAGTAATTTTCTTTATTTCACTTAACTTCTACAACAAACTGGAAGTAAAGTTAATGTCCTACATATAAAAGCTTAGAAGGAAAGCTGATGGAATATGTGTAGAAGGTTCATATTATCCAGGAACAGTGTCTCAGATCAGGTAGAAAACTTGGCTTGCTTCATTGGCACTCAGTTCACAGTTCCGGCGCAGTCAGGTTTAGCTCCGGCTAATGGTGGGATCCTATATGAGGTATGGCACAGCAAACATGAAAAGAAAACCCAGACCTTAATGGTTTTATGAGTATTGCTCAAATGAAGAGGCTGGCATCACCAAGGCACTCCATAACGTTCCATGCAGAACATAGTCCTCGTGGTCTCAGAACCTGACTGTGTAAACTGATTTATAAAAAGTGACCACAGGATCACCAGTCTCCAGCAGATCTGTAGATTCGTTCATGTTAATAGTCAGTTAACAGCAACAACCATTATTCATGGTGGATGGGAGCAGGATGTTTCCTGTCCATTCTCCCTCCATCTCAATTCACCAACTGGCAGTCAGTGTTAGCTGTGGTACTTTCCCCTGCGAGATTCTGCTACAATGGTATTCTATCTTCTGGTCAAAGGCAATGGTTATGGGATCTTACCTTCGGAAGCTAAGGAGTTTCTCTTCTTTTATTGCATTAGGTAATTCCTCTGCCAGCTCTTCTCTTGCTGATCAGTTTAGATTGCAACAATTAGCATCAACAAAGTTGTCCATAGTGTAACTAGGGGTTCTTATTTGAGAAGGTACCGGGTCGCAATATGGTTATGGTTGCTTTTATATGATATACTTGAATTTCAACAATGCAATCAATGTGGTTTACAATAAAACTAAAACTAAAATCAGAAACATTGAATGTAGTGCCAGCTTTGCTGATTGGAGACAAGAGAGAAAAACAAGGAAAATAAGGTCAGAGTAAGAAAGAGGGAAGGGAAGGTTTGGGGTTAGGGTTAGAATTAGGAATTAGGGTTAGGTTTAGGCTCTGCCAGGTAGCGGCTTGGTGACACCTCAAAATTAAAGGCAGACTGAACTAGTGGAGGTCAAAGGCAGATTCAAACAGATGGGTTTTGCGTGCCATCTTAAAACGTTTAAAAATGGGCTCTGTACCATGGGAGGTGGGTAGTCTGTTCCAGAGGGAGAGAGCTAGAATCGAGAATGGTGATTGACAGATTCGTATCTGACTATAGAGTGATTAACGAGGAAATATAAACAGGTATTATGTCGTGAATAGCTTTATATGCTAGGGTTAGACTTTTTAACTGAATATGGAATTTTATTCAAAGTCAGTGATAATGCATTATCGGGGGGTAACATGATCATAGTTACCCCCTGCAATATTCAATCACTCCATTGTGAGATTCATAATTTGACTGGTACAGCCCAGCTCCTAGGGGAAGAGACTTGCAACAAACTCCATCTTTACATGGAAAGAATCCATTTTGTCCATAGAAACACAGAAACATGACGGCAGATAAAGACCATACGGCCTATCCAGTCTGTCCTTCCAAACCAACAACTAAGCTTTCAGTCCCTTTTTTTGTTCTTTAGAGATCTTCTAGGTTTATCCCATGTTCTTGAATTTAGATACAGTCCCTGTCTCTATTACCTCCACTGGGAGACTATTCCCTGTATCAGCTGCTCTTTCGTAAAGAAATATTCCCGCAAATTACTCCAGTCTATCCCCTTTCACTTTCATGCCCCCTTGTTGCAGAGCTTTCTTTCAAATAAAGACTTTCCTTCTGTGCATTTATGCCATGGAGGTATTTAAACATCTCAGTTATATCTCCCCTCTCCTGCCTTTCTTCCAAGGTATACATATTGAGATCTTTAAGTCTTTCCCTATATGCCTTATGATGAAGCTCATAACCACTTTAGTAGCCACCCTCTGCATCAACTCCATCCTGTTTATATTCTCGGTAGTGTCAAGAGGCAGAACTTTTGCAAGGCGTTAGAGAGATAAGTCTGACATTTTCCAGAACAGGGAAGGTTCTTGCTGCCAGTCATTCCATATTGGGAAGAGACTCCTCTGAGAGGGAACATTCCACTTCATATATAAATTACTTTTAAAGGCAGAACTCTGTCTTTGACACACAGCCACTTCACCAAAGCGGTGTAGAAGGAATTTGCCCTTAAGGGGCAGGTGCTTTTGGCATCTAGCCATAGTACTATAGGGGAGAAGAGATTTTTTGCACACAACCACTCAGGTCCATACCAAGCTAAAAATGAGCCTTGTTGAACTCGTGAACCTGGAATTCCCCTTCCGAAGCCGCACACAGGAACTTGCTCTTATCAGGCTTTCTGGAAGCTCAGTGAAGACATCAGCACCCCTTTTATACTGGCACCCTGTTTGGCTGCACTGCTCAGACAGCCCTTGGTAAAACCTCGCAGAGAGCCTATATGCTACATGACCTGGCAGAAAGAAAAAGCAAAAACAAAACTGGGCTGCCTTCAGGAGGCTGGGGAGTCATCACTTGGTCACATGCAGGCCTGGTAAGGACTTTCTGCGTAAATGCATCCTGTTTACCCGTCCATAGAGGAGACATGATATGCTTGAAGGAGGAGGAAGACTGATGCCCTGCTAGGGGATGGGGGTCATCAAGCCGCACACTGGCAGAGATAATTGTAAACTCACTCGACCAGGATCAGTCAACTCAGGGCATACACACTCACTATTCTATCGCCTGATAACAAGAGACTACTACTGGCACCAGCACACTGAGGCTCCTGAGGTCCCTCTGACAATGCTGGAGGGTGAGTGGAACCATGGGCAGCAGTTCATTGGCTCTTCAGATCATGCCATCCTCTCATCCCGCCTGACTCGAGAGCGCATTTGCAGGAGAGGCTAAGGAGCTTGCATTATTCCTGCACATAGCAGGCAGGCTCAAATTGCAAAAATGAATGAGAGGAGGGGGCAAAGGCATGTGAACATGAGAATGGGGCCAATTAAGCCATATGCATCATGCGTGCGACTTGGTATGTCCTGCTACCATCCATGCTGGCAGTTTCTCAGGATACCCTGCCTGGACCCTATTCCTCCTTCCCACCATCGGTGATAGGAACAGTAGCTGCACTTTATCAAGCTGGCCTGGGCCTGCCACCCCCTTCCGCCTCTAGGATGTTTCTCTTTGGTTGGACTGAAAATGCTACAGTTGAAAAAAAATGCAGAACCTTGCATCTACTTAGGTGGGAACATGTAGCATGGAGTGATTGGCTCTGGCTGACTGCTAATTACTTAGCCACTACTCCTGCCCTGTCCTCATGCATCATCATCTATTATTATCATTATTATTATTATTAATCATTTATTAAGTGCTATAAAGCGTAAGTAGCACTGTACAAACACATAAGAAGACAAACCCTGCTCATAGACCTTGCAATCTAAAAAGACAAATAGGCAGTACAGTACAAGGAAGCATGAGGTCAAAAGGGAGAGGAAACACAAGGGAACAAAGATCAGGAATCAAAAGCGGTCTCAAAGAGGTAGGCCTTAAGCAAGGATTTGAAAAGGGTGAGAGAAGAGACTTGATGTAGGGCAGAGGAAGCTTATTCCAGGCATAAGAAGCAGCAAGGTGAAAGGATCGAAATTTGGAATTAGCATTAGAAGAGAAGGGCATAGAGAGAAGGAAACCAGAGGAGGAGCGGAGATCACGAGGAGGGGTGTACGGAGAGAGAAGAGAAGAAAGATAATGAGGAACAATGGAGCGAATGCATTTATAGGTTAGGAGAAGTAGCTTGAATTGGATGTGGAAACAAAAGGGGAGCCAGCGAAGTGATTTGAAAAGAGGGGTTACATGAATGTAACGTGGCTGGCGGAAGATTAGCCATGCCACAGAGTTCTGAACAGATTGAAGAGGAAAGAGATGACACTGAGAGAGACCAGTAAGGAGGAGGTTGCAGTAGTCAAGACGGGATGTAACTAAAGAGTGAATGAGGGTTTTAGTAGTAGTGTCTGAGAGGAAGGGGTGAACTTTGCTAATGTTATACAGAAAGAAACAATAGGTTTTAGCAATCTGTTGAATGTGTGAGAAGGAAAGCGAAGAGTCAAAAATGACGCTAAGGTTACAGACTGAGGGGGCAGGTAGAAGAAGAGTGTTGTCAACAGTGATGGAGAAGGGAGGAAGGAGGGAGGAGGATTTAGGGGGAAAGATAAGGAGTTCGGTTTTATCCATGTTCAATTTCAGACGGCGGAGAGACATTTATCTATGACATTTGTCATCTCCTTCCACTGGGCTTTTCCTACATGCATTGGAGAATTACTGCTCTTCTAGTTCATCCTTCAGCAGGGCTTTTAGCAGGGCTGGTGCAATCATCAGACAAAACTAGGTGATTATCTAGGATGGCAATTTCTGAGAGGCAACACGGAACAGCAGCAGTAAAACCAAAACAATAGCTTCTGATTCCTGACAGCCACACAAAAAAGAGTCATCAGCACATTCCTTTACCTGCAGGGGGAGCAAGCATACACTTACATATGAAGCAAAATTTAATATTTAAAAGTATAACGATCAATTTTGCATTTTTACAGATTTTGTGAGAGGGATAGTGTTGGGATAATCACAATTGCTGAGTTTAATTGTCAAAATCTCTAGGGGTAGGGGGCATAAGGCTGAAGTTTCACTTAGGGTGCCCAACATCCTTGCACTGGGCCTGCCTTTTAGACCCACACCTGGTGACCACAGCCACCTCATCCCCACCTCAGTATACCACTGGATTTCACATTCTTTTAATATAGCGTTACCAGATATCTCCAATTTTTAGGGATGTCTCTAGTTTTAGAACTGTGTTCCAGACTCCAAATGTTTGGCAGCCTCCTGTCCCCGATTCTAGCAGTGGGGACAGAGAGGGTAAAAAAAAATGTATTTTCAATTTAGTGATTAGAATATCGATTGGAATATGTCCGTTTTTAAAATTTAAATCCACTATCTTTATATTTTGCATAGCACGGAAGAAATGCATCACTGTTTCTCTTTCTCTGTTGATTTACCCTCTTGGAAGTGGTTGTGGTGTTGTCATGGAATGGATGTATGGGGGAGAGGGCAGGGTAATGACTCCTTTTCCCTCCTCCACCTCTTCTTGCTCAAATGTGAAACTAAGGTGTCCCTTCCTTTCCTTCCTCTTCTCCGCTTTGGATAACAAGGGTTCCAAATTTACCTGCAAAAAGATCTGGTAACCTTACTTTAGTATTATTAATAGGTTGTTGTTAAGTGCCATCGAGTCATTGTTGACTCATGGCGACACTCTGGATAGTTGACTTAAGCTGTGTTCGGTCGTCAGTCAAGCGTCTCATTGTTGATAGAGTGGCAGCCATAGTTGCTGTTATTGTATCGATCCATCTCATTGCCAGCCTTCCTCTTTTGCGTTGACCTTCTACCTTGCCAAGCATGATGTCTTCCTCTAAAGATCTCTCTCTTCGCATGATGTGTCCAAAGTATGAAAGTCAAAGTCTTGTAATCTGAGCTTCTAAGGAAAGCTGTTTGATCTCCTCTAGTATTGACTGGTTTGTTCTTCAGGCAGTCCATGATATACACAGTATTCTTCACCAGCACCATAATTCAAAGGCATCAATTTTCTTCTTGTCTATCTTTTTCACTGTCCAACTTTCACATCCATATGATGTTATTGAACGTACCATGGTTTGGACAAGTCAAATCTTTGAATGGAGAGAAACATTTCTGCTCTTGAGAATCTTGTCTAGGTCCTTCATAGCCTTTCTTCCAAGAGCAATGCATCATTGGATTTTTTGACTGCTACTCCTTTCTTTATTGATTGTTGATCCAAGTAGGTTAAAGTTATCAAATACTTCAATTTATCCTCCATCAATGATGAACTTATTGATTTTGCCAGTTTTCGGAATGTCTGTCTTCTTAACGTTAAGGTGCAGGAGCATTTTAAGACTATGTTCCTTGATCTTGAGAAGCAAATGTTTTAGATCATCTTCACTTTCAGACAGTAATTTTTATTTATTTATTTAACAATTTTTCTATACCGCCTTTTCACTTAATCAAGGCGGTTTACATTAACTTCAGTTTTTACATAGAACTTGCAAGTGTAAACAAAACCATCAAAAGTTCAAAACTTAAACAATCACATAAGAGTTTAAATGGAGAATGAAAGGGAGGGGTCAGGTGGGAGTACTGAAATTAAACTTATACACATCGTAACAAGAATGAAGGGTGGATGGAAGGTGCAGATAGCACAACTTAAGTAAATAGGTGTGTGGAGTGGGGTAGGCAAGGTACCGTGGGATGGTTAGTGTGATTGGGGGTCTTCATTGAATTGTTTTATGAATAGGAAGGTTTTGAGTAACTTCCGGAAATCTTTTATATCAATTATGGACCTTAGCTTTTCAGGGAGTGAATTCCAAATAGTGGGGGCAGCAAAAGAGAGAGCCCTCATAGAGGTGGATTTATTGGTTTTAGTTATCAGGTTAGGGGTTGGTATGGTGTTTTTGGTGCTGCTCCTGTCCAGGCTTTTACTTGCTTTGGTGCCGATGAGCTCTTGTATTATTCCTGCCGACATGTTATTTTTAATCTTGAAGATGGTGAGTGACGATTTATATTTTGCTCGTGAGGAGATTGGTAACCAGTGCAGATCATGCAGGATGGGAGTTATATGGTCTTGTTGTGAAGCGCCAGCGATAATACAGGCAGCAGTGTTCTGGACTACAGTAGTTGCAGGGGTCGAGTGGATTGTTTTGGTAGTCCTTGGAAGAGGAGATTACAGTAGTCCAGCACAGGTGTAATGATGGCCTGGCATACTGTATGGAAGTGGTCTTTACTGAGGAGAGGTTTTAGTCTTTGGATCATTGCTAGTTTGAAGAAGGCAGTCTTGGACGTCTTATTGATATGCTCTTTGAGGGTAAGTTGTTTGTCTAGTATCCAAGGTACCAAACTTCGTTTTTTATTGTGATCGGTATATTTGAGATGTTGATTGAGATAGGAGGGCTGAATGTGGATTCCCGTGTGATGATGATCGCTTCAGATTTTTTTATGTTGATGTTCAAGTTATTGTTAGCAAGCCAGATCATCATTTCTTGTATGCAGGTTGATATAGTGGTATAGTCTGGGGAGTCTAGATGGATTGGGGTATATGCCATAATATCGTCAACATATATGGCATATTGTATCTTGTATTTATTAAATATTTTGCATACTGGCTGAATGTAAATATTGAAGAGAAGGGCAGATAGTGAAGTTGTGTGGAAGGGCGCTGAGGTGAGGTGGTTGGATGTTGCTCTCTGCTAAGAACATAAGAACATAAGATATGGCATACTGGGTCAGACCAAGGTCCATCAAGCCCAGTATCCTGTTTCCAACAGTGGCCAATCTAGGTCATACGTACCTAGCAGTTTCCCCAAAAGACACAGGTTCCGCAATGCTTGTACTGGGTCAAGCATTGATATCCTGGGTCCCTTCTTAATAATGGTTTATGGACCTTTCCTCCAGCAACGTGTCCAAACCTTTTTTAAACACAGCTACACTAACAGCCTTTATTACATCCTCCGGTAACAAATTCCAGAGTTTGATTACAAGTTGAGTGAAAAAATATTTTCTTTTATTAGTCTTAAATAGTTTACCCTGTAGCTTCATTGTATGTCCCCTAGTCTTTCTATATTCTGATAACGTAAACAATCGATCTACGTTTACCCGTTCCACTCCGTTCATTAATTTATAGACTTCTATCATATCTCCCCTCAGCCTTTCTTCATAGGAGTATCCTTCCATCCCCTTTACCATTTTGGTGGCTCTTCTCTGTACCTTTTCTAAAATCACTATATCCTTTTTAAGATACGGCAACCAGAATTGCACACAATATTCAAGGTGCGGTCTCACCATGGAACGGTATAGAGGCATTATAATATCTTTTGTTTTATTTTCCATTCCTTTCCTTATGATACCTAGCATTCTATTTGCTCTCTTGGCCGCCGCTGTACACTGGGCTGAGGGTTTTAACATCTTATCCACAATGACGCCTAAATCTTTTTCCTGGGTGGTGGTTCCTAATGTGGAACCTTGCATTGTGTAACCATAGTTTGGGTTGTTCTTCCCTAGGTGCAGGGCCGGATTTACGTATACGCCATGTAAGCCATGGCGTAGGGCCCACAGCCGGCAGGGGCCCACAAAAAAAGAACCAGTTTTTTTTTTTTAAACTCAATTTAAAAAAAAAACCTGGTGGCTGCCGCCGCGGGGCCCCCTCTGCTGCCGCGGGGGCCCCGTCTACAAGCTGAAGCGGTCCGGTCGGGTCGGGTCCGGTCGGGTCTCTCTCCCTCCCTCCCTCGCTGCAGGCTGCGAGAGACGCGAAGATAGAGCGTCTCCTCGCGTCTGTGTTAAGCCCGCAGGGGCTGATGGGATTTCCCATCAGCCCCTGCGGGCTTAACACAGACGCGAGGAGACGCTCTCCCTTCGCGTCTCTCGCAGCCTGCAGCCTGCAGCGAGGGAGGGAGGGAGAGAGACCCGACCCGACCCGACCCGACCGGACCGGACCGCTTCAGCTTGTAGACGGGGCCCGGGCGGCAGCAGAGGGGGCCCCGCGGCGGCAGCCACCAGGGTTTTTTTTAAAGTAAATTTTACTTTAGGCCGGGGGGGGGGTAGGACTGGTAATGGGCTATGGGGGGGGGTAGGAAAGGTAATGGGCTATTGGGGGGCTGGGGCTGGAAATTGACTGGGGGGGGTAGGGCTGGTAATGGGCTATTGGGGGGCTGGGGCTGGAAATGGGCTGGGCTGGGCAGGGCTGGGCTGGGCTGGGCTGGGGGGGGTTAAGGCTAGAGGTGGGCTGATGGGGTTAGGACTGGTAATGGACTGGGGGCGGTTGGGGGGGCTTAGAACTGGCAATGGGCTTTGGGGGGGGTTAAGACTGGTAATGGGCTGTGGGCTGATGGGGGCTGTCTGGTAATGGGCTATGGGGGGGGCTAGGACTGGAAATGGGCTGGGGGGTTAAGACTGGAGGTGGGCTGATGGGGTTAGGACTGGTAATGGGCTGTTGGGGGGGGGTTAGAACTGGTAATGGGCTTTGGGGGGGTTAAGACTGGTAATGGGCTGTGGGCTGATGGGGGTTGTCTGGTAATGGGCTATGGGGGGCTAGGACTGGAAATGGGCTGGGGGGTTAAAACTGGAGGTGGGATGATGGGGTTAGGACTGGTAATGGGCTGTGGGCTGATGGGGGGGGTAGGACTGGCAATGGGCTATGGGGGGCTGACTGGAAATGGGTTGATGGGGTTAGGACTGGAAGTGGGCTGAGGGGGGGTTAGGACTGGTAATGGGTTATAGGGGGGCTTAAACTGAAAATGGGGTGATGGGGGGTTAAGGACTGAAAATGGGGTGATGGGGGTTAAGGACTGTAAGGGGGGTGATGGGGGGGCTAGGACTGGTATTGGGTTGGGGGGTTGCTAAGACTGGAAATGGGCTGATGGATGGCTAGGACTGGAAATGGGCTGATGCAGGGACTAGAAGGGAATGGATGCTGGGTGAGGCTGGAACTAGAAGGGAGCTGATGTTGGGGGAGGATTAGAATGGGATGGGGCTGGAAGAGTAAAATGGAGAAGGGAAAAATATTTTGTGTGGGAGGGATAAAAAATCTACAATTGGCCGGGTATTGGGAGAGTAAGTGGGGATTGAGGATGGAGGGGTAAAATTTGAGTGGATGAAATAGGAATGAGGAAAGAGCAAAAGGAGAAAGATTAGTATGTTAAAGCAGATGTAGAGAGAGAATGGAAAAAAATCTAGAAGAGAGAAGAAAGGACAAATGGACAGCAGACGATGGAGAGTTAGCAGAAGACACGAAGAAACCAGAAGAAAGTGGCTGGAGCAATTGCAGCTGAAAAAAATGCACAAAAGGTAGAAAAATATCTCTTTATTTTGAATTTATTAATTGGAATATGTCAGCTCTGGTAAATGTGCATCATTAACATCTGCGCTTTGTTTAGTACAAGAGCAAATTAATGTATAGTTTTATTTCTACAGTGTTGTACATTCCAAGTTTAGCTTTTGGGATTCCCAGTTTAATTATTGTCTTCCTATTTCTAAATTGTGATTACTTGTTTGGTGATGGTCTATGTTCTGCATGTGTAACTGAGCTGAGGTGTTCTGTTTATATAATTCCTATTTGACATTGCCACTTGTTCTCTTTCCCCAGTAGGTCATGTATTGTTGTTCTCTGAAATGTATTGGTTTAATATTTGCAGTGTTGCCTTTTGATTGGTAGAGTATGGTGCTTTGTGAGTCCTGGTAGTGCTGTTAGGATACGGCGGGTTTACTATGGGCAGTGTTTGTAGTAGTTCCTAATGTGTCTGGCAGTTGGCACTGGATTATAGTAATGTAGAAATCTTTTAGTCTTTCTTTATCCATACACTCATTAAGAGGCACGTTTACTAAAAGTTAGTATATGGTAACATTATGCAAATATTTATGCAAATGAGGCCCCCTATGCAAATGAGGTCCACACCCCCCTTGGGCCGCCCCTGCTGGGGGCCCACAATTTTTGTTGGCGTAGGGCCTCACTCAAGGTAAATCTGGCCCTGCCTAGGTGCATAACTTTGCACTTGTCCACATTAAATTTCATCTGCCATTTTGATGCCCAGTCTTCCAATTTATCAAGATCCTCTTGCAATTTTCCACAATCCTCTTGGGTTTTAACAACTTTAAATAGTTTTGTGCCATCTGCAAATTTGATAACCTCACTCGTTATTCCACTTTCCAGGTCATTTATGAATATGTCAAAAAGCAGCGGACCCAGCACAGATCCCTGGGGTACACCACTATTCACCTTTCTCCATTGGGAAAATTGGCCATTTAGCCAACCCTCTGCTTTCTATCTTTTAACCAGTTCCTGATCCACAATAGCACACTGCCTCCTATCCCATGACTCTTTAGTTTTGCCAAAAGTCTCTGATGAGGGACCTTGTCAAAGGCTTTCTGAAAGTCTAGATACACTATATCAACCGACTCACCTTTGTCCACCTGTTTATTCACATTTTCAAAAAAACATAACAGATTAGTAAGACAAGATCTTCCTTGTCTAAAGCCATGCTGGCTGTCTCCCATTAGGCCATGACTATCTACATGCTGAGTAATTTTATTCTTTATGATGGTTTCTACCATTTTTCCAGGTACTGATGTGAGGCTCACCGGTCTGTAGTTTCCTGGATCACCCCTGGAACCCTTTTTAAAAATTGGTGTTACATTGGCGATCCTCCAATCTTCAGGTATTAGAGATGATTTTAATGATAGTTCACAGATTACTAATAGCAGCTCTGCAATCTTATATTATATTTCAGTTCTTTCAACACCCTTGGATGTATACCATCCAGCCCAGGTGATTTGCTACTCTTCAGTTTATCTAATAGTTGTAATATATCTTCCCGATGTATTGATATTTCCTTCAATTCTTCCGCACCTTTAAATACCACTTCAGTCATGGTAACATCCCTACATCTTCCTCAGTAAAGACCGAAACAAAGAATTCATTCAGTCTCTCCGCTATCGCCTTGTCGCCTCTTAGTGCCCCTTTAACTCCTCTATCATCTAATGGACCAACTGAGTCTCTCACAGGTTTTTTGCTACGAATGTACTTGAAAAAATCTTTATTTCACGTTTTTGCTTCCGCAGCAAGCTTCTTCTCAAATTCTCCCTTTGCCTGCTTTATCAATGCCTTGCATTTTACCTGCCAGTGCTTGTGCTGTATCCAGGTTTCATCGTTTGGTTCTTTTTTCCATTTCCTGAAAGATGCTTTTTTGGCAACAACAGCCTCTCTGATCTCACCTTTAAACCATGCTGGCAGTTTTTTGGACTTCCTTCCACTTTTCTTAAAACGTGGAATACAGCTGGTCTGGGCTTCCAAGATAGTATTTTTCAACAACACCCAAGCTTGATGTAAGTCTTTAACCTTTGCAACTGCTCCTTTTAGTTTTTGCTTAACTATTTTCCTCATTTTATCATAGTCTCCCTTTCGAAAGTTAAAAGGTAGTACTGTGGATTTCCTTAGTATCCCTCCTCCACTAATTAAATCAAAGGCGATCATGCTATGTTCACTATTGCCAAGTGGACCCAACACCCTTATCTCTTGCACTAGATCTGGTGTTCCACTAAGGACTAGGTCTAATATGGCTTCCCCTCTGGTCGGTGCATGAACCAGCTGCTCCAAGAAGCAGTCATTTATTTCATCTAGGAACTTTATCTCCCTAGCATGTCCTGCCATGACACTGACCCAGTCGATACCGGGGTAATTGAAATCACCCATTATTATTACCGCACTGTAACTTTTGTTAGCTTCCTTGATTTCTTTGAGCATTTCATCATCCATTTGTTCATTCTGGCCAGGCGATCGATAGTACACCCCCACTGCCATTGCCTTCCCCTTTTTACATGGAATTTCAATCCATAGAGATTCTACAGCAAATTTTGTTTCCTGCAAAACTTTAATCCTTTCTGACTCAATGCCCTCTCTAACATAGAGCGCAACCCCTCCACCAATTTGATCAGCTCTATCATTATGATATAGTTTGTACCCAGGTATCACAGTGTCCCACTGGTTGTCCTCCTTCCACCATGTCTCTGATATTCCAATCATATCTAACCTCTCATTTAGTGCTATATATTCTAACTCTCCCATCTTATTTTTTAGACTTCTAGCATTTGCATACAAGCATTTTAGAGACTGTATTTTATTCATATTAATTTGGCTATTGGTAGACATGGGTAATTTGGGATTTTTAAGCTCTGTCTGCTCCATACACGAGGACATTTGGGCTACTTTACTCTTTTTTGGAACCTCTCTGCTTTTGGTAGTATCCTTCAAGGATACATTCTTCCGAACCATCCGCTCTTGGGCGACTGTCGGCTTTCCCCTATTATCTAGTTTAAAAGCTGCTCTTTCTCCTTTTTAAAGGTTAATGCCAGCAGCCTGGTTCCATCCTCGTTAAGGTGAAGCCCATCCCTTTGGAAGAGTCCCTTCTTTCCCCAGAATGTTCCCCAGTTCCTAACAAATCCAAACCCCTCATCTCTGCACCATTGTCTCATCCATGCATTGAGACTCCGGAACTCTGCCTGCCTTTTGGGCCCTGCACGTGGAACGGGAAGCATTTCGGAGAACGCTACCCTGGAAGTTCTGGATTTCAACTTCCTACCTAAAAGCCTAAATTTAGCCTCCAGAACCTCCCTACCACATTTTCCTATGTCATTGGTACCGACATGTACCAAGACAGCAGACTCCTCCCCAGCACTATCTAAGACCTTATCTAAGTGGCGCGTGAGGTACGCTACCTTCGCACCAGGCAGGCATGTTACCAGGCGATTCTCACGTCCACCAGCCACCCAGCTATCTACATGCCTAATGATTGAATCACCAACTATAACGGCTGTCCTAACCCTTCCCTCATGGGCACATGGCCCTGGAGAAACCTCCTCGGTGTGAGAGGGTTTTACATCACCTGGAGGACAGGTCCTAGTTACAGGATCACTTCCTGCCACACCAGGGTGATGCTCTCCTGTCACGTGACCTCTCTCCTCCATGGCAACAGGGATGCTGCCAGACTGGAGGTGGGACTTCAGGACTATATCCCTGTAGGTCTCGTCTATGTACCTCTCTGTCTGTCTTATGTTTTCCAAGTCTGCTACTCTAGTCTCTAGAGAACGGACTCGTTCCCTGAGAGCAAAGAGCTCCTTGCACCTAGTGCACACTTAAGACCTCTCACCAACTGGGAGAAAATCATACATGTGACACTCAATGCAAAAGACTGGAAAGCCCCCATGTCGCTGCTGGACGGCTGTCTGCATCTTAGTTTTTAGTTTTTGTTTAGATCTTTAAGTTCTTTACTTACTAAGTGTTGCTATGGATATTTATACCAATAAAACTGTACCTAATACGTTTAATATACCTTGTTCACCTGAAGCTTAATTGATCTCAGGTCCTTAGTGTATGACTGATTTGGGTAATGAGCTTCACCTGAGAGCACCTCCTGTCTTTTAAGATGTGTAAGTACCTATAAAGCCATCCATCAAATACAGAACACCCAGCTTCGCACCCTACTGTCTCGTCCAGCCCATGGCAGATCTACCAGACAAGCCTCCAGCAACTCCCTCACCGTCCCTCACAAAAGGACCAAATGCTCTCAACGGACATGCAATTGAGCCTTTGAACTTTATGCCCCATCCCTATGGAACTCTCTGCCGAGCCATCTCAGAAATAATACTGATCTACTATCTTTCAGAAAACAACTAAAAACCATCCTCTTCCAAGAATACTTCAATACGACTCCCATCAAAAAATGTCCTAACCCCTAATATCGCCCACCATGATCCAATGACTCAAAGTGCCTCTAATTCTGTCCATGTCCAATGTTTGTCTCACGTCAGAATCATCAGTGTTGCCCCCTGGTGAAGGCCCCACCCTATATTTAATTTCCCCCCCCTTTTATGTAACGCTGCTTTGACCTGGTGAAAAGCGGGATATAAATACAGTTAAATAAATAAATAAGATTATCCCAGGAGTGGGTGGGTGTTGGGGAGGGGGGGAAGGAAATAACACTTATTAAAAGAGGGCTGCTACACAGTACCCTGTCCTGTGCTGCTGAGGTAAGCTATATTCTTATTTGATTTAAATTATAGCTCTTTGCTGCTGCTAGGCTCTAACTTATTATGAAATTTAAACTACAAGCTCTCTGCTGGGTTCTAAATTTAACCAGAAAGCTCTCTTCTGTGTTTTAAATTTAAACTAAAAGTACTTTGCTGATACTAGGCCCTGAGTGACTATTAAATTAAATTAAAACTACAAGCTCTCTCTCACTTGGTTTGCAGCTTGTCGTGCTGTAAGGGCTTGCGTGCACCAGTGATGCTGAGAGCTAAACTATCGGTAGTTTAACTACTGGCAGGGTCTCCCAAGATGGACAGGTCTCAGCTGAGGTGCCAGACCAAGACAAACCACCCGTCTGGGCAGCAGCAGAATGGGACAGTGTTGACGGCGGAGGATCACATTTTTGAGACAACGGCAACAACACCAAACTTAAACTGCGCGGAAGAAAGGCCCGGCAATCTACTTCTGTATCTTGCCATGAAAACCCAATGGATAGTTACAACAAAACAAATTGTGCTATGGTGCTGGAAGATGAGACCCCCAGGTCGGAAGGCACTCAACTAGCTACTGGGGAAGAGCTGAAGACTTTTCAGAGTAAAGCCAGCATTTATGATGTGGTTGGATCAAAGCCCTCGGGAAGTCTGACTGCTGATGTAGCTGCGCATGAAATGAGAGTCAGAAGCTGTAAAGATGTCTTACACATTGGAACATGGAACGTATGAAGCATGAACCAAGGGAAGTTTGAGGTGGTCAAGAATGAAATGGAACGTGTACAACTTGATCTGTTGGGTGTCAGTGAACTGAAATGGACTGGCATGGGGCACTTTGCATCAGATGATCACATGGTCTACTATGCTGGAAATGAAAGACAAAGAAGAAATGGTGTAAGAACTGTAATGAAATACAATGCAGTCAGAGAACGCTTAATCTCTATTTGTCTACGAGGATTGCCTATCAACACAACTATAATTCAAGTATATGCCCCAACAACAGCTGCAGAAGAGAATGAAATTGAAGACTTCTATCAACAAGTACAAGCTGAAATTGACAGAACATGCAAACAGGATATCCTGATAGTCATGGGTGAATGGAACGCAAACGTTGGCAACAAAGAAGAAGGCAAAGTAGTTGGAAAATATGGACTTGGCAACAGAAATGAAGCTGGAGAAAGACTGATAGAATTCTGCAAGACCAATGATCTATTCATCTCAAACACCTTCTTCCAGCAATACAAGCGGCGACTGTACACATGGACTTCACCCAATGGATTGTATAAAAATCAAATTGACTACATCTGTGGAAGTCAACGATGGAAAAGCTCTGTAACATCAACAAAGACAAAACCTGGAGCTGACTGTGGTACAGATCATCAACTACTAGTATGCAAACTCAAGCTAAAGTTGAAAAAGAGCAAACCACTCATGAATGCAGCAAAATATGACCTTGAGAATATACCACTGGAATTTAAAGACTGCTTGCAAAATCGATTTGCTGCTTTAGATACAAATGACAGAGCTCCGGAAGAGTTATGGAATGAAATCAAGAAGGTTGTGTTGGAAGAAAGCGAGAAGTCTCTACAAAAGGTGAAAAAGCAAAAACGGCCAAAATGGATCACGGAAGAAACTCTGAAAATTGCCCAGAAACGCAGAGAAGCTAAAGCCAGAGGAGAAAGAAAGACAGTCGCAGAACTCAACAGAGATTTCCAACGTGCAGCAAGACAGGACAAGGAAAAGTACTACAATGACACTTGCAAGGAAATAGAAGCAGAAACTATTAGAGGAAGAACAAGATTGGCTTTCCTAAATCTACGAGAGTTAAAGAAAAAGTTCCAGCCTCGAATTGGAATGCTACAAGATGCTCAAGGTTCAATGTTGAATGATGCTGAGAAGATCAAGAAAAGGTGGAAGGAATATACAGAGTTTTTATATGATAAAGATCAAGTGGACCAACAGCCGTTTCAACCTGTACCTTATGATCGGGAACCATTGGTGATGAAAGAAGAAGTTGAAGCAGCATTGAAAGCCTTATCAAAGAACAAAGCACCAGGCATTGATAGCATTCCCATAGAAGTATTGCAGCAATCTGATGCAGCTGTTACCGTACTCACAAGGCTCTGCCAAGAAATATGGAAGACAACATCATGGCCACCTGACTGGAAAAGATCTGTGTTTATACCAATACTAAAGAAAGGTGATCCAACTGACTGTGGAAATTATCGCACAATCACTCTGATCCCACATGCCAGCAAGATTCTACTGAAGATTATTCAAAAGAGACTACAACCATACCTGGAACAATAACTACCTGAAGTGCAAGCAGGGTTCAGGAAAGGGCGAGGAATGAGAGACATCATTACAGATGTGAGATGGATCCTTGAAAAGACTAAAGAATACCAAAAGGATATCTATTTGTGCTTTATCGACTATAGCAAGGCTTTGACTGTGTAAACCATGAGAAACCATGTGGGTTCGGGGGCAGTTGAATGCTATGAATGTGGGCGGTGTTATTTGATTCAGTATTACCTGGTCTGAATTCTTAAGCCACGATTCAGTAATACATAGGATGTCAATGTTGTTTTCCTGAATGTGATCCATAATAGTGTTTGTTTTGTTGCGTATTGATCTTGCGTTTATCAGCCCTATGGTTCTGTGAGTGGAATGTGATAGATGTGAGATGTAGATGTATGTGAGGATGGCTCTATATGAATGTATCTGGTAGGTCTCCCTGTTGGGATGTTTGTAGGGAGCAGATTTGTAGAAAGTTTGGTAAATGGTAGGGAGGAATGTTACATAGATCGGGGGAGCTTGTAAGGCTGTAATGGAGGCAGTGTAGTAATAAGCACTTGTTAGGTGAGAGCATAGGATAATCATTAATATGATAGCATACATCTGATGGCAGAACGTCCATTTGTACATTTGAGGTCTGTACAGTAACTTGTAAGTCTTGTATGTAGGGAGAGCATGTTGAGGTAGTGGTTCAGTGTTGGCATCCGCCATGTGGAGTAAGTTACTCACCGCATGTGATACTTCGTGTTACAGTTGGGGCATCATCAGCATAGTGAAGGTTGTTGATGAGTCTTTCATTAATCTTCACGCTTTGGTTGTCTTCACAAAGTCCTGCTTCTCTGACGATTTGTTCTGCATATAAATTAGAGGTAGGGGTAAAGAATGCAGCCTGTCAGACGGCTGCCTGGGTGAGAATCTTCACAGTCTTGGCAAGTGCATATATCTATATGATTTGCAAGGGATTGTGGGCAATGCAGTTCATTCACACCAGACACAGCTGCTCACAATAATTAGTTGTGCTTTTGGGTAAAGCCAATAAGATATTTATTTATGGGGTTATTTCTCCCAACACAGATATGCTTGGTAGCACACAAATCAGGTTACTTGCTTTCAGTGTTAAACTTGAAAAACAAAATCAAGAAAACAACATTTGAATTTGTCAGGCAATCAAAGCAAAAGAAATAAGACCTGGTTGGCAACAAACTGGTCTTTTCTGTAGGCTTTAGCTAATATTCTCTTAGCAAGGTATCAAACAACAAACCAAAAGCCACAAAGAAAGAAAAAAACTGTTCTTTTCAGGTAAACTTCTTATATCTTCCCACATAGATTCAGAAGTGATTCTCTCAGAGCTCACAAGCAATTAGGTAAGGCTCAATTGCTAGCAGAACCCAGCTGAAACCCCTTAGCTGGCTTGCTTTCTACTGCGTGGCTAAAAATCCTACTCAGGTGCTTTTCTGAGTAGATTAAAGAACAAGTTTGTATTTCTTTGTGATGGTTGCTGTACTTTATAACAGAAAATCACCAAAGGAGTTTAGACAGAGAGCAGTCCATGTAAACAGATTCTTCATCTGCTATCACCCCTCTTCTTCAACAAGCATGGGTTCAATATCATGGATTGGCACAGATGAATCTCCCAATGGAGCACTTTCAGGAGAATACTTGTTTCCCTGCTGTCTTTCAAGGTTATAGCTAGGGCATAGATCAGTGTTCATACCTGAGCTTCCATTGCTGTTAGAGTTCCTCTCTATATAGCCTGGCCAGTATGTAGTCCAGTTCTTATGTCCAGCCTTCCAATCCAGATCCCTGGCCACTGGATCTCTCTTCACATACCTTCTGGCACGGGTCTTAGGGTCCCTTCCACGTGCAGCCGTCTCCCTCACAGGTACCGTCTGGAGATTCCTAGCTCTGCAGCACCATTCCTCTGGCTTTCCCCAGTCCAATGGTGTATGCTGGCCCTTGGAATGCCTCCCAGTATACGTACTGCTCTGGACTCTTCTAGACCTCTCAAAGGCTTTTCTCCTCTTTCTTCCAAAGGGTTTCTTTTCCTCTCCATTATCTTTAGGACATCTTTGCAATTTCTGACTCTCACTTCATGCGCAGCTTCATCAGCAGTCAAACGTTTCAAGGGCTTTGATCCAACCACATCATAAATGCTAGCTTTACTCTTTTTCAGCTCATCCCCAGTAGCCAGTTCAGTACCTTCTGACCTGGGGGTCCTATCTTCCAGCTCTATAGTACAATTTGTTTTGTGACTATCCATTGGGTTTTCATGGCAAGATACAGAAGTCGATTTGCCAGGTCTTTCTTCTGCACAGGTAATTCTAGTGTTGTTGCAATTGTCTCAAAACTGTGATCCTCCACAGCCAACACCATCTCATTCTGCTACAGTCCAGAAGGGTGGTTTGTCTTAGTCTGGCACCTCAACTGAGATCTGTCTATTTTGGGAGATCCTGCCAGTAGTTAAGCTTAAGATCACTAATGCACTCAAGCCCTCACAGCATGACAAGCTACAAACCAAGTGAGAGATTATTAATAGGTAGTGTTGTGTAAATTTTGAAATAAATAAGCACTCTTTGGATAATTGGAATGAGCCTTTGTGTCAGTCTCTTAGTGATACATAGAATACATTGACATCCACATTGGACAAAGAAAAACAGAAATAATAATACTACTACTATAATTTCCAACCGTCACCTTCTACTCAAAGCCATAGTACACAAACACAACCATAATCTTTAAAGATAATTAGGTTTTTAAGTTTCCCATCTTGCTAGAGGTCTATCATTCCTGAACAGCCGGTAAATATACACTTTACCTCTCGAGGGCACTTATCCAAGCTCTCCCATCAATGCAACAGGACTCTGTCCAGTACAGGCTGTCTATCATCAGGCATCCTCAGGATGTTCTCACAGTTAAAGGACAGGCTAGGCATTGGGGTCTGCGAGATCAAGTTTAGGATGTGCTGAATGTTTAAGTTCTGTATTCTACCCCTAATCCAGGACTTCAGTCCCTAGGTGAGGGAAATGGATGAGTATATTCTTAACTGCATTAGCCATGTCTCTCCAGTTCTCATCAGTAGTCTTCATCATCTTTTCTTCTTCCTCTTTCTTTGTCAGGACAGTGCACTGGATCTCATAAATAGATTTGCATTCTGTATAAAGTGAGAGCAGGGAGAAAATCCCTGAAGAGAGCAAATAAGGAATAAGGATAGGACTCAAATCAGGATGGCTCTAATTTCAATCAAATTCCCTAAATCAGCTATCTACATACAGCATTGAAAGCTCTTCTCTTTTTTTCCCAATTTCTCGAAATCCATGCAAAGCAATATTAACAAAAAGGAAACATTCCATAAAAATAGCAAACATTTGTTACAATTCTATTAAAGTTTGTTTTTTAGAGCAATGGAATAGCGAGGCAATCTGATTCAAATCCTTGGGCATACTGAGGCAAGGTATTCAAGTCTTGATGAGAAGTTCTCACCGTGGTCCTGCTGCAAGAAGAATGCATCATCGATCCATGTTGAGAAGTCTGATATACTGTTGGTGAGGAGTACTTGATAACCTCTTTTCCATGAGGTTCCCATGAGAAACTTGTACTGATATACCTTTACATATCCAAATGGTGACAATATCACTGCGCTCAAGTTCCTTTGGCGTAATCTCTAAATGGAAAGCTTTGACAATGTTAAATAAAGTGTGATAAAAGTTCAGATAGTAGATTCAGGATCATGATGCCTTTTCATCTTTTGATAATTGGTCCTGCTTTCCAGCAGTTCTTCAGGACCTGCAGATTTCCTACACCTTTCTCTGAAGCTTGAGCCTAATTTCTCCAAGAGATTGCTAAATAATTTTCATATCTACTAGTACAATAACATGATGACAATACAAGTTCTAATAGAAGAGCAAGCCTTACACATTCCATCTCTCTCTCTATATATATATCTTATATACAGGGTGGCCCAAAAAAGTGAGAACATCTCGTAGCATATAAGTTATTTAAAAATTCAAAAAGACGGATGTAAACGATTGACAAATTTTTAAAAAAAGATGGCGACCGGAAATTGTCGAAATAAAGACGTTATATAGCTAAAATAGGTAAATAAGTAAACTATTTAAGCTTTTAATTTACGAGATGTTCTCACTTTTATCCTCAGGATAATATAGTTCTGTAATCCATGAACACTCAAAACAGAACAAAACAATTAAATCAGCGTCAAACTGTTTCTCAGCAAGTAAATTCTAAAGTGTAGTCACCCTATCCATCACTTCCATAAGGTACAAACAGGACAGATTAATTACTGGAGCAAGTTACAGGTTAACTAAACCTTAATCACAAAAACTCAATATGGCTATGTGTTTACACGTTGCTGACCAAAAAGGATTTGTTGAATCTGCCTAAGTCTCAGAATCCGTATTCATCTGTCATTGGTTTCACCTCTGGATTGTAAACAGCTATGATGGTTTATACCATTAGTGGTATAAACATATCACAGAGATAATTGAATAAAATCTAGTTGAAAATGAGGAAAGGCTGCACAGACTTCCTTGACAACCCTGAAGAATTTAGAATTGTGCAGGATTTAGAATTATGCAAAATTTGCAGTTAGGATTGTAAAGCTATCATCTGTGAATCATCTCCCCCCCCCCCCCCCACCCTTGCCTCCATGTGTCTGGCCAAAACAGTTATTTCAAGATTTCAGTCAGAGGGGCTATCCTGAACCGATCCTCAAACGGGCTTACTCCCGGGCATTGTATAATCATAGAGCGGCTTTACTAATGATGAAGCCCTCCCGTGTAAATGTGGAGTCTGAAGACGTAAATGTTAATTTTATTTCCAAATATTCCCCCCTGAGTGTAGGGATTCAGAAAGTATTTAAAAGACATGCTAATGTACTTCAGCTAGTGCCGGGACTCCAAGATAAACATATCCGGTGCGTTTGGCAACGGCACCGTAATCTAAAAGAATGGGTGAGCCCGGCCGTTTTACCTACACCGAGGGAGGGAATGGGACTTGGTCAACCAGGGGGTCATAAGCCGTGTGAGAATTGTGACATTTGCGATCTGACAATTTCGACTTCGTCATTTGAATATCACGGAGTAGTTTTTTCATTGAGACAAAAGACTACATGTGAATCCCGAAATGTAGTCTATGCGATAGTCTGTCCTTGTGGATTATGCTATATAGGGAAGACCATTAGACCCTTCCGTGTACGTATGAGGGAACATCGTAGCCGTTTACATTGTAAGGTGCTTGAGGCTCCTCTGGTGACACATTGTTTACAAAAAAATCATATCTTTGAACAACTTAGATGTCTCTGCTTGGTTCAGATTCGGCAGGGTCAAGCGGGGAAGACATTAGATCAGACATTAGTGTTACAGGAGCAGCGTTTGATTTATACACTGGACACTTTGGAGCCTAGGGGTCTGAATAGTGTTATAGAGTGGGCGGCGTGTGTATGAATGTAAAGAGATGTGGCTGCAAATTGCTTTTTTGGAGAGGGGTTACTGGGGGCTGCTGGGCAATACGGATATCAGCTGCTTGAATATTTGCAGAGTGTGTTTTTTCGGGGAGCTACCATCGAGCCTACAGCGGGGTTCCTGTATACAACATATGTTTATTTGTTCCGTAGGGGTAGAGAAACACCGCAATACAGTAGATAATTGGAGGGGGAGGTATGCCTTTAAGCAGAACGATGAGTCACCTCTATGAGTAGTTTAAGAGGCCTTTAAAAATGGAAGCTGTAGAGCCTAATAGACATGCGCGGCGTTTTTGTTGGACTGTTTGAAAGTTCCCTGTATATCGGGAGCAGTTTGTCATTACCGAGAGAGAAAGCGTGGGCAGCATCTTTTGGTAGGATTTTGTTTTTTAACTTTAGTTAATTGTTAGTTATTTAGTAGAATAGTTTAAAAGGGAAAATGTATGGGATTGGAGATTGATTGTGTTTGCTTTTTATCTTTAGATAAATTTATGATCCCCTGAGGAAACAACAAAGTGAAACGTCTAAGCGGTGCCGGGGATTCGACGTTGGGATCTGAATGAATGTTATAAGTGAACAGACCCCTTGTACATTGAGAAGTGAAATCGATTATTGTTTATTTTTTGAGCTAAGACCAATGTATTTGGAAGAGTTTTATTTTTTTGAGCACTTCACTGTGAAATAGGAAGCTGTTTACATTATATTGAGGTCGCTGATGTGATCATGCAATTAGCCTTATTATGACGGAAGTCTATGAGGCCTTGCTAATGTTTAACTGAGACCTCGGAAAGATTAAAATTGGATTTTTTTTTGTTTTTTGAATATTAGTGTTTGGATACTCTAATCCAGTTGCTGGTGATAGTGAACGAAGAAAATCTTTTTTTGTAGTTATTAAGTAATCGTTCAAATAGTAAGGGCCATTGAAATTTTGTGATGACACGTGGAGGCAAAAGGATATCTGGGAGCACATCTGGCCATGAGATGTTTTTCCAGATGCATACTGAACTACAAAAAGGATGGAATACCAGAGCAGTGACTATAAACACCAATACGATCCTTATCTGTCTCTTCCATATCAAACCACAGTAGCATAATGGAATTCTGAACATTTCTGGATAAGGTATTAATTAGGAGGCAGAATCAATATCTACCTACAGTGCCCACATTTCTATTTGCAATGACAATCAGAATGTCAGCCTGGAAGGAGCTGCACATCTCAAAATCCTTAAGCTTTAAAACTTTTTGTTCTCCCACATATTGTACATCAGTCCTTCTCAAAACAAAAGCTTCAAATATGGTATAATTGTTTCAGATGAAGAAATTAGTGGTTTCCGCCTTCTAAACATTTTTGCAAAGCAAAGCGGCTGCTGCCTCAGTTTCCATAAGAGCAGACAATCTGGGACAGTTCTTAAAAAAACACTGTCTGAAGGAACATGATCTCTTGCCAACAGGGGGGTCCCATCTATTGAGCAACAATTTTGTTCACACAGGGCCCTGTGCATCAGGAGGTCCCACGCCATCTCTGCACATGGTGTTTGGTTTGCAGGGCCAGCTGGCTTCACAGGCAGTCGGAAAGGCCCGAAGCCCCAGTTCACCTCTGCACAGCACTGGAGTGAAAAGCGGCATCCAGCAGCTGTGTTCTCCTGAAGTGCACTAAGTGACGGGAAAAAGCAAATGCCCTTTAACCTCCGGCATACCAGCGCACTTCAGGAGAACACAGCTTCTGTAGTGAAGGAACACGCTATTCTTCACTCTGGCACTGTGCAGAGGTGAGCCAGAGCTTTGGGCCTCCCCTGCTCTGTCTCAAGCCAGTAAGACAGGTGGGGGGCTCTTCAGGGGGGAAGTCTAGGATAGGACTGGAAATAGCTGATGGGGGGCTAGGATTTGAAATCAGCTGATGGGGGCTAGGAAATGGGCTGATAAGGGGATAGGACTGGAAATGGACTGATGGGGGGCTAGGAATGCAAATGGGCTAATGGGGGAGGCATGGACTGGAAATAGGCTGATGGAGGGCTTGGATTGGAAATGAGCTGATGTGGGGGGCTAGGATAGGACTGTAAAGGGGCTAATGGGGGGGCTAGGACTGGAAATGGCTAATGGGAGGGCTAGAACTGGAATAGGGCTGATGGAAAGCTAGGATAGGACTGGAAATGCCTAATGGGGGGGGGCTAGGACTGGAAAGGGCTGATTGGGGGGCTAGGACTGGAAATGGACTGATGGGGGTCTAGGAATGGAAATGGGCTGATGGGGGGAGGCTAGCATAGGACTGGAGATGGGCTGATGGGGGCTAGGACTGGAAATGGACTGATGGGGGCTAAGATAGGACTGGAAATGGCTGATGGCGGGCTACGATTGGAAATGGGCTGAAGGGGGGCTAGAATAGGAATGGAAATGGGCTGATGGGTGGCTAGAACTTGGAATGGGCTGATGGGGCCTGGATAGGACTAGAAATAGCTGATGGGGGGCTAGGACTGGAAATGGGCTCATGGGAGGGGGCTGGCCTGGAAATGGCTGATGTGGGTTAGGATTGGAAATAGGCTGATGGGGGAGCTTGGACTGCAAATTGGCTGATGGGGAGGGGGGCTAGGAATGGAAATGGGCTGATGGGGGGCAGGACAGGACTGGAGATAGCTGATGGAGGAGCTAAGATTGGAAATGGCTGATGGGGTGGCTAGGATTGGAAATGGGTTGATGTGGGAGCTTGGACTGGAAATGAGCTGATGGGGGCTAGGACTGGAAATGGCTTATGGGGGACTAGGACTAGAAATGGGCTTATGGGGGGGCTAAGATAAGACTGAAAATGGCTGATGGGGGGCTAGGACTGAAAATGGGCTGACTGGGGGTCTCGGACTGGAAATGGGTTGATGGGGGCTAGGATATAACTGGAAATGGACTGATGGGGTATAGGACTGGAAAAGGGCTGATGGGGGCTAGGATAGGACTGGAAATGAGCTGATTGGGGGGTAGGACTGGAAATGGCTGATGGAGGGCTAGGACTGGAAATCGGCTGATGGGAGGGGCTTGCACTGGAAATGGGCTGATGGCGGGCTAGGCTGGAAATGGGCTGATGGGGGCCTAGGATAGGACTGGAAAAGGCTGAGTGGAGGGGGATAGGACTGAAAATGGGATGATGAGAGGCTATGATATGACTGGAAATGGCTGATGGGGGGCTAGGATTGGAAATGGCTGATGGGGGCTAGGATTGGAAATGGAGTGATGGGGGGCAAGAACTGGAAATGGGCTGATGCGGGGGGTTGGGAGAATGGGACTAGAAGGGAGCATATTCTGGGTGGGGCTGGAACTACTGTAGAAGGGAGCTGATGTTGGGGGGGGGGACTAGAAAGGAATGGGGCTGGGGGAGTGAGGATGGAGAGATGAAAAGATATTTTGTGTGGGAGGGAAGAAAAATGTATGATTGGCCAGGTATTGGGAGAATAATTGGGGACTGAGGATGGAAGGGTAAAATTTGAGTGGATGAAAAAGGAATAAAGAAAGAAATGGAGGAAAGAGCAAAAGGGGAAAGATCAGTATGTTAAAGCAGATGCAAATGAGGCCCCTCAATGAATCTCCTCACATGGCCCCGCACTCCCCTTGGGCTGCCCCTGCTTGCCGAGAAGAGCGTTTCCTGTGTTTTTCCTTTTCTTTTTTTCACACAGTGATCTTAACAAAAGATAACTAGTATATTCAAAATGAAGTACTACATTTCCCAAAATTCATCAGAATTAACTTGTAGCCTTCAAAAGACAAAAAAAAATGTACTTACTCGTTTACTATTTGCCTCTGTCTACAGATCAGAAAAGAAAGAAAGGGGAGGAGTATAGCGGGGAACAGGCTACTTCCACTTCTGGACCACAAGACACAAGGAAGACTTAGAAACATAGAAACATAGAAACATGATGACAGAAAAAGACCACATGGCCTATCTAGTCTGTCCTTCCATAACAACAACTACAACAGTCCACTTTTTACCTTTAGAGATCCTCTGTGTTGGTCCCATGCTTTTTTGAATTCAGTTACTGTCCTCATCTCTACCACCTCCACTGGGAGACTATTCCATGGATCCACTACTCTTTCCGTAAAGAAATATTTCCGCATATCACTCCTGAATCTATCTCCCTTCACCCTCATCCCATGTCCCCTCGTAGCAGAACTTGCTTTCAATTGAAAGAGGCTCTCTCCCTGAACATTTATGCCACAGAGGTATTTAAACATCTCAATCATATCACCTCTATCCCGCCTTTCCTCTAAGATGTACATATTAAGATCCTTAAGTCTGTCCTCATATGCTTTATAACGAAGCCCATTAATCATTTTAGTAGCAACCCTCTGCACCGACTCCATCCTGTTCACATCCTTTTGAAGGTGCGGTCTCCAGAATTGCACACCCTACTCCAAATGAGGTCGCACCAAAGACTTATACAGAGGCATTATCACCTCCTTTTTTCTGCTAGCCATTCCTTTCCGTATGCACCCAAGCATCCTTCTAGCTTTTGCTGTCGCCTTTTCTACCTGTTTAGCTACTTTAAGATCATCAGACAAAACCACGCCTAGGTCCCGCTCTTCTTTAGTGGACAAAAGTACTTCACCTCCTATACTGTATTGCTCCCTTGGATTGCTGCAGCCCAAATGCATAACCTTACATTTTTTAACATTAAATCCCAGCTGCCAAATTCTAGACCATTCTTCAAGCTTAGCTAGATCCTTCCTCATGTTATCTACCCCTTCCTGGGTGTCTACTCTATTGCAGATTTTGGTATCATCCGCAAAGAGGCAAACCTTACCTGACAGCCCTTCCGCTATATCACTAACAAAGATGTTAAAAAGAATCGGACCAAGGACAGATCCCTGGGGCACACCACTGGTAACATCCTTCTCCTCAGAGTGAGCTCCATTTACTTGTACTCTTTGTCGCCTCCCACCCAACCAATTTCTAACCCAAGCAGTAACTTTAGGGTCCATCCCTAGGGTGCTCAGTTTGTTTATAAGTCGCCTGTGAGGAACAGTGTCAAAGGCTTTACAGAAATCTAAATACAGAGCTCTCCCTCGGTCCAACTCCCTGGTCACCCAGTCAAAGAAATCAATCAGATTTGTCTGACAAGACCTGCCTCTGGTGAATCCATGCTGCCTCGGATCCTGTAATCCGCTGGACTCCACAAACCTCACTATTTTTCTTTCAGCAGCGTTTCCAATAATTTACTCACCACTGAAGTTAAACTAACCGGCCTGTAGTTTTCAACCACATCCTTACTTCCGCTTTTGTGTAAAGGCACCACATGAGCCTCTCTCCAGTCCTTTGGCACCACTCCAGACTCCAATGAGGCATTGAAAAGGTTAGTCAGTGGAGTTGCTAGAACGTCCCCAAGTTCCCTCAGTATTCTAGGGTGTATCCCATCCGGTTCCATTGCTTTGTCTACTTTAAGTTGAGCTAGTTTCTCACGAACACAGTCTTCTGAAAATAGTTCAAGATGTCCCTCGCTTCTGTTCTTATTTGTGGGTGTTTTCTGAGGTCCTGCTCCTGGTTCTTCATCTGTGAACACAGAACAAAAATATTTGTTAAGCAATTCCGCTTTATCCTTATTAGCTTCTATATATTCCCCCCCTGCACCCTTGAGTCTGACAATACCACTTTTGCCCTTCCTCTTCTCACTAATATATCTGAAAAATGTCTTATCCCCCAATTTTATTGCATTGGCTATTTCCTCCTCCTTTTGAATCTTTGCCTTCTTGACTACTTTGCTAGCTTCTCTAAGTTTTTCCAAATACAGATGCCTATCTTCCTCTCTCTGTGATCTCTTGTATTTCATGAAGGCCTCCCTCTTTTTCTTCACTTGTTCAGCTACTTCCTTCGAAAACCATAGCGGTCTCCTGTTCCTTTTGTCTTTATTTACCATTTTAACAAAAAGGTTGGTTGCCTTTAAAATACCCCCTTTCAGTTTTGCCCACTGTTTTTCTACATCTCCCAGCTGTTCCCATCCCACTAACGACTCCCTGAGGTATTGGCCCATCTTCGCAAAGTTAGTCTTCCTAAAGTCTAAGATCCTCACCTTGGAATGGATTCTAACAGCCCTAGTCCTAATACTGAACCACACCATCTGGTGATCACTGGATGCAAAATGATCTCCCACTACAACATCAGAAACACTTTCACCATTGGTAAGCACCAAGTCCAGTATGGCCCCTTCACGTGTGGGGTCTGTTACCAATTGCCTGAATAGTTCTCCCTGTAGAGAATCCAGGATCTCCTTACTTCTAGATGATACTGCAGCAGGAATGTGCCAATCAACATCTGGCATATTGAAATCTCCTATCAGTAGCACTTCCCCTTTCCTAGCAATGCTGCGTATGTCTTCAATTAACTCTCTGTCCACCTCTTCCTCTTGTGAGGGAGGTCTGTATATCACACCAATGCAAATAGATTTCTCTTTCCCTCTTTCTAGTTTAACCCACAATGCCTCCTCTCTCCCTTTGAAGCTCTGTAATTCCAAAGCTTTAATAGTAGTTTTTACATATAGTGCCACTCCTCCTCCCCTTCTTCCTACCCTGTCCTTTCTGAATAAAGTATAGCCAGGTATAGTTACATCCCAGTCATGGTTTTCTGTGAACCACGTTTCTGTAACTGCCACTAAATCCAAGTCAGCCACTCCCACCAAAGCTTCAACTTCAGGGATCTTATTTCCCATGCTACGGGCATTAATACACACTGCTTTCCATATGTTACCCCTGTTACCCATTTCCATAAAGGTATTTAATGTATCACCTACCTGGGTGCTTTCACCTACCTGGGGGCTTTCTTCACCCATCCCCAACAAATCTAGTTTAAAACCCTCTTCAGTAGATTAGCCAGTCGACTACCAAAGATGCGTTGACCTCTCTTGGACAGATGGATGCCATCTCTGCTTTGCAACCCTTGGAACAGCATCCCATGGTCTAGGAAACCAAAACGCTCTCGATGACACCATCCACGCAGCCATGCATTCATCTCCAGGATGCGAGCCTCTCTGCCTTGGCCTTTACCCTCAACAGGGAGGATTGAAGAGAACACCACCTGTGCACCTAACTGCTTCACCCTCTGTCCCAGAGCCATGAAGTCACTTTTGATACGTTCCGAGGTATACCTGGCAGTATCATTTGTTCCAACATGGATTAGCAACATTGGGTAATAGTCAGTGGGCTTGATGAGTCTCGGCAAACTCTCTGTAACATCTTGGATTTTGGCACCAGGCAGACAGCATACCTCTCTGGACATCAAGTCTGGTCGGCAGATGGACACCTCAGTACCCCTCAGAAGAGAGTCTCCAACCACCACTACTCTTCGTTTCCTTCTGGTCACTGATTCCACAACTTTGGGGTACTTGAACTCTGGTTCTTCCCTTTCCAGGGATGCTTTCACCTCATCCACTTCCAGGGCTGCATAATGGTTCTTCAATTCAAGGGCTGGATAAGTTGGATTGGTGATTTTGCAGGCCCTGGTGACTTGTGTCCAACCATCGACATTCTGTTGGCACCCATCTTCTCCTGTGCTGGAGAGCCTGGTTGCTGCAAGAAGCATCTCATCAATGTACTTCTCACTGTCTTGAATGCTCCTCAGCCTCGCCAACTCCTCTCTGAGTTCCTCCACCTGTTTCCTCAGAGCTTCAGCATGCAGGCACCCTGCACATGGGACCGGTCCTTCAACCGGCATTAGGACCTCTGTCTGGACCGAGGCAGAAGCTGTAACGGGGCAACAGCTTTAGCAATACGATTTTTCCCAGCCATTGTTCTTTTCATGGAGCTTAGGTATCTGTTAGAGCAAAAGAGAGAGATCTACCAAGTACCAGCCGGTTTCGCAGCTGTCCTTTCAGAGAAAAAGCAGTTAAAACTCTTTAATTACATACAAATGTGCTGGTCCAATTCACTGTGATCTGTTAAAGGGGGAGGTGCCCTATAAAGCAAGACTGCTCACTAGGGGTGGGTGGGAGTCGGGGTGGGTAGGGAGGGAACTAACACCTGATTAGGTGTTAAGAGTTTCTAAACCTGAGGAGGTTACTGGAGTCAGCAACCTACAGTGCTCAAGTAAAGTTCCCCTAAAACAGCAAAATGAAAGTAAACTTGCTTTAAAAAATATACACAAAACCCTTTTAAGAGCTCCCAGTCAGAGAGCTAGCAATGTAATAAAAAAACCAAACAAAGAAACCCTCAAATCCTTACTTACTGTTTGATGTGTGGAGCCCTGGTTAGGAAAGCCTCAAAAGGGCAGGGCACAGGAGCCTTTTATTCAGGCTTCAACTGCACTCAGGAAACAGGCCCACTAACTCCTGATTAGGTGTTAAGAGTTTCTAAACCTGAGGAGGTTACTGGAGTCAGCAACCTACAGTGCTCAAGTAAAGTTCCCCTAAAACAGCAAAAATGAAAGTAACGTTGCTTTAAAAAATATACACAAAACCCTTTTAAGAGCTCCCAGTCAGAGAGCTAGCAATGTAATAAAAAAACCAAACAAAGAAACCCTCAAATCCTTACTTACTGTTTGATGTGTGGAGCCCTGGTTAGGAAATAATAAGGAGCAAATGAAATATATTCTAAGGACACAAATATAAGATATGTATGATACTTATTTACATATTACTGGACAGCAGTAATAAAAGTAAGCTTATTAACCATCTTGATCACACTTTCTCTTTAACTCTCTATTCAAACGACTTTGTAACAGTATATACTATTTCCCTGGATTTCAAACTCAGCGCTGACTTCTTCCTTCTCTTGTTTATCAAGTGCACATTCTTGAAACATGTTTTTCCGCATCTGTTAAACGTTCTTACTATTAGCAGTTTCTCTTTTTAATTCCTGAGTTATGTCCCAGTAAGACTCTAATCTTGTGAAATATGTTATCTTTTGATACCAGGTAGCCCTTAAAATTTTCTACTAAAATACATCTCACAAATTGTTTATTTTCCTGTCTAAAGGACTGAGTACCAAAATGCACAAATTATTAGAAATAAATTAGACAGTCCTTTATAACTTGAAACAAACTGGGCTTTTAATGTAAAAAGGACATTAATACTAGTCCTCTTCTCTTACTGCAATGCAAAAGATAGATGAAAGTAGTGCAGGAGCCAAAATATCCCTCTGATAGTCATACAAAGACAGCCAGAAAGATAAGTAAATGCTACCTGGGCACCTCTGACCACCTTACCTATCTACCTATTGCTGGATAAATCTAGCAGTCCATCGGCTTCTGTTTTTAATTTGAGTGTTGCTATTCTTCTACAAACCTTGCAGGGGGTTTTTTTTTACATACCATATGCACTGTATATCTAGTGAGTGTATTCTTAACTGAGGTTTCAGAATCTATCTGATTTCTCCAGCTTTCACATTAACTCAATTCACACACTTTTCCCACTTCATTGTTTCAATTTTTTTTTCACTTTCCTTTGTAATGTACAGCTGATCAGTACACAATAACAAAAAACACGACACAGGTAAGATCATAGGCATCAGAAACAACCTGCAACTTTTGCTGCCACTTAAGAAGAAATATAGAAACATGACTGCAGAAAAAGATCGCATGGTCTATCTAGTCTGCCCTTCCATATCAACCACTACAACAGTCCCCTTTTTTCCTTTAGAGATCCTCTGTGTTTGTCCCATGCTTTTTTGAATTCAGATACTGTCCTCATCTCTACCACCATAGAGATTTGTTGCAAAGACCTGTGTTTGAATGGCTGGCCTGGTCCTCCCTCCTCTGACGCGACCTACATCAGAGAAGGGAAGGAGGGACCCGATCTGCCTACAAACGTGGGTCTGCCTCACTGCTGCTGCTGCTGCTGCCATTCCGAGAAAACAAAAAAGTGGCGGCAGAGGCAGGGCAACGCGGAGGTGTGGGCTGAAGCTGGCAGCCCGACATGCGCCCCTAATCCTTTTGTGCCCTGTGCAGCTGTACCGCTCGCACAGGGCTAGGTATGGTACAGGGTATGGGGCAAGGAAACAATCTTTCATTTTCTCTAGGCATAAGCGTGAGAGGCATTTCTGGAGTGAACTGTTCACAGAGCTGGTCTTCTGCAACACAGTTATGGAAGGTCCACAGAATGCATTAGTATCACATTTACTTCTTAGAGAATAGGAATCATATGTCCTGCCAGCTAAACTACTTGCTCACAGTGCCAGACTGAGGAGAAGTGCTGATACTATGCATGAAATGTTGTAGCCCATCATCCACTTCCTCCTGCTCACAAAGCTTTTTCAGCTGAGCCACTGGTTCCCTATATTCTTTAATTCCTTTATAGATATCTCCTGGTCTTAGGAGGGAGATCCGATGGTAGCCGGTGGTAGCCGTTCTTCCTGATCTTTGTTTCCCTTCCTCCTCCTGCTTTTCCAGTTCCCAAAGCGGCCCACACCCCAACCCTTCATACTCAGGCGGAGGCGCACTGAGGGCTGAAAGAGCAGGGTACAAGGATCCAGCTGTGCTGACTTGCTGGCGCTGTCTTTGAAAATGATCAGCTTTATTCTTAAAATTGGCAACCTTCTTTTCCATTGTCTCAAATTTCTTATCCATAAAATTTTGTAACCCAGCCAAGGCAGATGCCTTGTCCCTTTTGATGCCCTCTGTAAACCAACTGAAATACTGGGACTACTGGGCCTCCCTTATTTTCTTTTTATGTGCCTCTAAGGATCCCTGCAAATGAATTAACACACCAAGATTAAAGGAGCTTGTATCTGGGAAATGGAAAGAGAGATCATCCATGGCGATATGACTCCAGGCCATAATTCTTATACATGTAACTTGCTGGTGTGCCTGTAGGGGGCGCTACCCTTTCTTTACTGGAGGGGTTCCCCATGTCTGCCACTTAATATTTTCTAAGTGCTGATAAAGGTTAACTTATACTAAAGAAGAGAAATAGGGAGAACGAAAAAGGATTCCTATGTAGTTCCCTAGTATCTCTATAAGAGGGGTTCGTGACTCCCCTGGACACAGACTGCAGTTTCTCCCTCCCCACAGAAAACCCCCTTTGCAGAACCTGGTCTAGATACTAAATGCACCAGCAGCCCCGTATGCCCTGAGGCAATACGCCCTGCTATTCGCAACCCAGCATCAGTAGACCCGCACGTTCTGAAAAGCACTGCGCTCCACTATTCGCAACTTGGAAAGTGTCAGCAGACACGCACAATCTAAAGGGTGCTGCATTCCATTTCCACAAACCAAACCCTGCCAGCAGACCCGGAGGCTCTGAAAAGCACTGCGCTCTGCCGCCTTCCTACAAGTAGGGATCAATTGTCCGCCCTATTTTTAATGAAGGCTTTAGATATGGAAAATCTATCTGTGTTTGTGGTAGAATCACACTTCCTCCTTTCTCTTACACTGTCACCTCAGTGCTACAGCAGACACTATAAAAATTCACAAATAGGATATCACAGGGACATCTCCCGCCAATTCCCAATCCCTTCAACCTTAGACCCAAAGGTTTTCCCAATAAATTTCAACAACCACAATCACAAGATCTTCTGGTTTGCTTTCTAGCATAACACTCTACGCAAAACATAATAATGATAAGCCGAACAAAATATACCCCAAAACAGAGCAAAAACAAATAAGTCACAGTAAACATGAAGAGTAGCTTTTTCAATAGGAAAAGAAAGGATTAAAACCAGGCAGGAAATGACAGTTGTGCCTCTCAAGTCTTTTGCGTCTGAACAAAGAGGGTTCAGCGCATGGCCACCCTGCAAACAGGCTGCTTTAGAGTCCCTTGTTCATTTGATCCAGGGAGACAAGTAGGACCATGACAAATACTGAACATTCACCCCTTAAATAAAGGCTTAAACCAACTCACATAAAAATTTGGACCGGAACGCAAAGCCTCTATCCTGAACTCAACCAACAGCTTGTGTTGCAGCGAAGTGCACGCAATGAATAAAAACAGGAGTCAGTTCGAAGATCCAAGCCAATTTATTGTGCACAAGTCTCAGGCAAATGTCACATTCAAAATGGTCTGAGCAATGGAGTCCAGTAAACAACACCTTTTATACCTTTCTTCTTCAGTTTAATACAGGCAAACTTTCTATTGGTCCTACTGACCCTTGCACCCATCCAATTGGGATCCCTCTGTGGGCCTAGTACTCTGTTCCCCCTGCTCAGAATTCTCTAACAAAGGCACAGTTCTAAGACTTTGATACTTTTCTCCTACAAGGCCACTGCTAGCTTAGAAAATGTGTGAATATAGAGTACTGGAGCATGTCTGTCATCAGCATAGAAGAATTCAACAAAGGATTTATACAACCTTATCAAAAAGCAGTTTAAAGCAGTTTAGAGCAGTTTCTCTAATTCTTACTGACTTTGGTTTTTCTCAGCATTCTTATTCTCAGGTGGGGGCTGGGACTCAGGCCTAGCTTACAGGCCTCTCATTCATTTACAGGCTATTCTAGGCCATAGCCTGCCACATTCCCCCCTTTGATTATTCTCACCCGCAAGTGAGAAAGGGTGAGAATCAAATCATACGTTACACGTGGTCATCAGCATCATGTTGGGGTACAGGGGAATATTGCCACATAGCTAATACTTTTGTAGCTGCTTTACGTTCAACAACACTATCAATGGTTGAGTTCAACATGCGCAAGCATAAGGGTAGGAAACATGGGAGAAACAAGCAGATAGCTAATATGAATAGAACAATGAACACAAATGTTTTCAGGCCGCCCATTCCTGAAAACAGAGAACCAAACCATCCATCGAGTTGCAAGTCATGCCAGGTCTGGACTGGTACATAGGTTTGTTTTCTCATATGATTGGCTATATCTTCTACAACTTGTCCTTCATTATCGATTTGCAAACAACAGTTAGTTAAATTCAGCTTTCCACATACTCCTCCTTCAGCAGCAAGTAAATAATCTAATGCTAAGCGATTCTGATAAATGGCTGTACGCATCTGCGTGGCTTGTTTGGCTAACAGGGTTAGTGCTCTACTAGTTTCATTAGTTATTATTTCTACAACAGCTTGCAAACGTATAATACGATTTAACATATACACAGGGGTGCGGTAACCCCAAGAGCCATCTTGTGCCCAGGTAGCAGGTCCATAGTAGGAAACAATTCTCTCTGGTGGCCATTCTTCAGATGTCGCATCCCATTTGTCCCATTGGCCTATTTTCAGGACCTCTCGCTTCTGTCGACTCTTATATACAGGAAATCCTAGCTGTTCTCCGTGGGAAATGGGCAAGAGAAAGAAAGAAGGTCTTATGGTCCCCAAAACACACGCACCTCTCCAGTTGGTAGGGAGTCTAGCATATGCTCGAGTTCCACAGATCCAATATAGTCCAGGTGGAGCTTGCCAGTTATTGTGAGAAGCCAGATTTGTCCATAACCTGGCAAGGTTAGGAAAGATAATCAGAGGATTGGAGGGTTCCGGGGCATTGGTTCCTGACCACCAGGATGTCTTTTTGGTGGTAGCATTATAGTACTTCTGGTTCAAACAGACTAATTGTCCCACTAACATAGTCAATTGTGGTCCAGTTCGAGCGAAACACAGGTTTCCAACAATGGGGCTAGCTAGAACCCATTCGCTGGTAGCTGCATGCAGATCAGTCTGGTTATATGGTACAGAATAGTTCAATTCTTGCGCCTCCCAAGGCCACTGGTCACCCATCTGAGTTCCCCCACAGAAAAGACAGTCAGAGACATGAAGACTGGATGCTACAGCTCCAGCTATTTCAATGAACAAATTTCGAGAAGCGTGGGGGACTACAAACTCTGCCTTCATGGCCTCATAGAAGGTATGATGTATTCTGTAAGGTGAAGAAACATGACTTTTCATGTTAAGCTGGATATATACAAAAGTTCCAGGATCAGTTCCACTTCCTGCTATACGTAGGCCGAATCGGAATCCTTGCTTCCACTGGCTTGGGTCGAGGATGAGGAGCCATAGAGGATTACAGGCACCTTTCTTGCACTTCTTAGGTTCCAGTAGGGGCAATCTCTCCAAATTGGCCTTGCGATTATCTCCGTCTTGTCCAGTAAGGCTACCAGACCAGGTAGCATAGTACACACAGCCCCACTTCGGACAGAAATAGTCATCTTTTGATGGCTTACCATAAGTAGATGGAGAATGTACCCCAGTGCATATTCCCCATCTGTATGCACCTTCGGGACACATATACTTGTCATCATAGTAGTAAGCTTGTTCCCATGACCCACACCTATAATAGTCATTTCTGTTTATTTTATTTATTTATTTATTTAACGTTCTTATATACCGCACTCTTTCTCATCAACGCGGTTTACAGTAAACATAAAGTGCTCACAGATAGCAACAGGCTGTCGTGAGTTTACATGTAACAGGAGATCTAACAGGATTCAACTTAGGAAAACCTTGTACATCTTAATTATTCAACTATATACAATGGTAACTATCAGATCACAAGCATCAAAGTACAGGGGTACAGGTCGGGTGGGATCAGAGAGTTGACTTGTAGCATTTATGAGGGCTCCATCTTCATCATTCCATCGTAGTTCCAGGACATAGTAAGAAGGATTCTGTCGGGGTTTAAAACAAGTACGAGTCTTTCCATTCGTGCAGACATTTAGTTCTGTACCATTATACACGCACTGACTGACTTTACCAGTGCAAGTGTAGTAAGAGTGATAAAGTAAAGTCTGGGTGATTTTCATCCCAGTTCGGGTAGTGGTTATACAAGCTGCACAAGGGGGCAAAGCAAAAGTTGTCCCAAGGGGTCCCAGGGTTACCGCAAAAATGAAACAGTAGTAGGTAATCATCATGATCATAGTCTCTGATGATGGATAAACTGAAATGTTGATAATTCAGAGCTTGAAAACTTCACGAGGATGATTGTTTTCTTTGCAGTGTAAGTCGCAATGGTGATGCAGGATCCGCGGTCGAAGTCCAAGGACGACCTTCAGGAACTGCTGCTGGCTTCACTCGACTGTGGTGGATCCAGGAGTCGATTTCTGCCACTTTAACTGCTGTGGGTGTTGACAGTAGAACGACATATGGTCCCTTCCAATGAGGTGCCAATGGTGTCTTCTTCCACTCTATGACCCACACCGAGGCTCCAGGCTTGAAAGGATGCAGTGGCTCTGTCAGATTGATAGGCAACTGGTCTTGCACCCAAGTATGGAGGTCCTGCAAGACAGAACTGAGAGCCAACAATTCTTGTCTAGTGATTTCCGATCCAATCTGACTCATATCCCCCCTTATTCCCTGAACTATGGGCGGGGGTCTCCCATACAAAACCTCAAATGGGTAAACTCCTAATGACTTAGTGGGGGCTGAACGTACTCTGAGAAGGGCTATGGAGAGAGCTTGGGGCCACTTCAGGTGAGCTTCCTGACAGAGCTTGGACAACTGAGACTTCAGGGTTCGGTTCATTCTCTCTACTTTCTCTGAACTCTGGGGTCTATAAGCTGTATGTAACTTCCACTGTATTTGTAAAGCATGGGCTAGCTGCTGAGTTAATTGTGACACAAAGGAGGGCCCATTGTCTGACCCTATGGTCAAGGGTATTCCAAACCGAGGAATGATTTCATGGAGCAGATCCTTAGTGACTTCTCTGGCCTTTTCAGTTCTGGTGGGGAAAGCCTCCACCCACCCAGAGAAGGTACAAACTAGAACCAGTAGGTAGTGATATCCATTTGCTCGTGGCATTTCTGCAAAGTCTATTTGGATATTTCCCATGGGGGTAACTCCCACTGATTGACCCCTTGGAGGTGGGACAGGACCCTGTCGGGCATTATTCTTTGCACAGATTACACATTTTCGGGCTATTGAGACAGTTAAGGGTCCCAATAATGAGATACAGAAATACGGTTTCAGAGCTTTTTCCATTGCAGTTTTTCCATAGTGTGTAGCTTGATGAAAGGCGTGGACAAAGGCTGGACCCAGGGCTTCAGGGATCACAGTCATACCAGGGAGTGAGCCTCCCTCGGGTGGTGGTAGCACTATCCATCCGGTCTCTGATAACTGTCCTCCCTCATTCTGACAGTAGAAGTCTAGCTCATTTGGGGTATATCGGGGTGTCCAAGCACTGAGAGGTACTGGAAATATGGCTGCTTGAACTGTAATACTGGGGGTAGAGATTTTTCCATTGATTGCTGCTTCTCGGGCTGAGGCATCGGCAAGTCTGTTCCCTCGGGATACTTCTCCATCTCCAGTCTGGTGACCTCGGCAGTGCATTACAGCAACTTGTTTGGGTGCCCATACTGCTTCCAATAAAGTCAATATTTCTGGGCCATACTTGATGGACTTGCCTCCCAAGGTTATCAATCCACGTTCTTTGTACAAAGCTCCATGGGCATGTAGCGTTGTAAAGGCATACTTGGAATCTGTGTATACATTCAGACGAATCCCAGTCCCTATTTTCAGTGCTCGAGTGAGGGCTATTAATTCGGCCTTCTGTGCTGAAGTTCCTGGAGCCAAAGCTGATGATTCTATTACCATGTCCAGGGTCACCACTGCATAACCGGCACATCATTGTCCATTAATTACAAGACTGCTTCCATCCACGAAGAAAGTTCTTTCTGGGTTGTTCAAGGGGATATCTGTTAGGTCTGGGCGGCTTGAGTATACAGTGTCCATTACTTCTAGGCAATCATGGTCAGGAGGGCCTGGACAGGTCGGCAGTAGAGTAGCAGGGTTCAAGGTTTGACTGACACTCAATTTTAGTCGGGGATTTTCACACAGCATACTTTGGTATTTCAACATTCATGCGTTGGTAAACCAGTAGTTCCCTTTGTGTTCCATTAGGGTTAAAACAGAATGCGGTACAGTGACTTGAAGATTCTGTCCCAAAGTGAGCTTGTCAGCTTCACTCACTAAGAGGGCTGTGGCTGCTACAGCTCTTAGACAAGGTGGCCATCCTTTTGCAACAGGGTCCAATTGTTTTGATAGATAGGCTACGGGTCGTTGCCAGGATCCGAGGGGCTGAGTAAGGACTCCCAGCGCGTGTCCACATGACTCATGGACATAGAGACGAAATGGTTTCTGCACATCTGGTAGGCCTAAGGCTGGTGATGACATTAATGCTGCTTTCAGTGATTTGAACGCTTTATCCTGTTCTGGGCCCCATTCCATGGGTGATCGTTCCACTCCCTTCGTGACTTGGTACAAGGGTTTTGCCAAGAGTGCAAAATTGGGTATCCATATCCGGCAATAGCCCGCAGCTCCCAAGAAGGCCCGCACCTGCTTTCTGGTGGTGGGGGTTGGGATGCGGCATACTGCTTCCTTTCGCTCAAGTCCCAATTTCCGGATTCCTCTGGACAGATGGAACCCTAGGTATTTCACTTCTGTTTGGCACAACTGCGCTTTGGCTCTTGAGACCTTGTATCCGGCTTCATTCAGGAGGTGCAAGAGATCACTGGTAGCTTGCACACATTCAGTCTTGGAGTTGGTGGCTATAAGCAGATCATCTACATATTGAAGTAAGATTCTTCTTCCTGGAGTCACAGAGTAGTTTGAAAGATCTTGGTTGAGAGCTGCACTAAAGATGGTGGGTGAATTCTTGAATCCTTGAGGCAAGCGAGTCATAAGAACATAAGAACATAAGAAATGCCATACTGGGTCAGACCGAGGTCCATCAAGCCCAGTATCCTGTTTCCAACAGTGGCCAATCTAGGTCATACGTACCTAGCAGTTTCCCCAAAAGACACAGGTTCTGCAGTGCTTGTACTAGGCCAAGCATTGATATCCTGGGTCCCTTTTTAATAGTGGTTTATGGACCTTTCCTCCAGGAACTTGTCCAAACCTTTTTTAAACCCAGCTATACTAACAGCCCTTACTACATCCTCCGGTAACAGATTCCAGAGTTTGATTACACGTTGAGAGAAGAAATATTTTCTCCTATTTGTCTTAAATAGTTTACCCTGTAGCTTCATTACATGCCCCCTAGTCCTTCTATATTCTGATAGCGTAAACAATTTATCCACGTTTATCCGTTCCACTCCATTCATTAATTTATACACCTCTATCATATCTCCCCTCAGCCGCCTCTTTTCTAGGTTAAAGAGCCCTAACCTTTTTAGCCTCTCTTCATAGGAGTAGCCTTCCATCCCCTTCACCAATTTGGTGGCTCTTCTCTGTACTTTTTCTAATAACTCTATGTCCTTTTTAAGATACGGTGACCAGAATTGCACACAATATTCAAGGTGCGGTCGTACCATGGAGCGATACAGAGGCATTATAATATCCTTTGTTTTATTCTCCATCCCTTTCCTTAGGATACCTAGCATTCTATTTGCTTTCTTGGCCGCCGCTGCACACTGGGCGGAGGGTTTTAACATGTTATCCACGATGACTCCTAAATCTTTTTCCTGGGTGGTGGTTTCTAATGTGGAGCCTTGCATCTTGTAACTATAGTGTGGGTTGTTCTTTCCTAGGTGCATAACTTTGCACTTGTCCACATTAAATTTCATCTGCCATTTGGATGCCCAGTCTTCCAATTTATCCAGATCCTCCTGCAGTTTTCCACAATCCTCTTGGGTTTTAACAACTTTAAACAGTTTTGTGTCATCTGCAAATTTGATTACCTCACTAGTTATTCCCTTTTCCAGGTCATTTATGAATATGTCAAGTGAGTTGGCTCCGTCTTCCTGTAGTAGGGTTCTCCCATTCAAACGCGAACAAGAGTTGGCTGGCAGATGCCAGACGGATACAGAAAAAGGCATCTTTTAAATTCAGAACGGTGAAATGAGTAGCTTCTGATGGAATCAGTCCCAGGAGGGTATAGGGATTTGGTACTACTGGATGTATGGTTTCCACTGCATTGTTTACTCGTCGCAAATCCTGCACTGAGCGGTAGTCACCTGTCCCAGGCTTCTTGACTGGGAGAAGGGGGGGGGTGTTCCAGGGCAATTGGCATTCTTTGAGGAGTCCATACTGTAGTAATTTCTTTAGGTGACCATGGATGCCTTCGATTGCTGGTTGTGGAAGAAGATATTGTCGCACATGCACTGGTTCTGCTCCTGGTTTAAGGGTGACAAGCACAGGAGCTATATTCTTTGCTAGGCCAGGAGGATTATCCTCCGCCCATACTCCGGGCGGAGCTAAGATGTTGGTGGGTATAAGGGGGCTAGCTGCCTTGGATGAAGGTGGACTATAGAACCGCCATTCTTCTTCTCGGGGGACAGTCAGCACCATCAGGCCAGCAGATTCCGAGTTCACAGTCATTTCCATTTTTCCTCCTTCGACAAAGGATATCTGCGCCTGGAGCTTAGCAAGCATGTCTCAGCCCAAAAGGGGAACTGGGCATTCAGGTATGTACAGGAACTGATGCGTTATTCTCCATCCCCCTAATTCGCAGGCACGGTTCTGCAGGAAAGGTCTTGTGGTTCTAGTTCCAGTGGCGCCAACAGTGGTGACAGATCGGGAAGACAAGGGAGCCACTGGCTTAGCCACTACTGAATGTTCGGCCCCCGTATCCACCATAAAGTCCATGTACTGGTCCCCAATCTTTAAGTTGACCATAGGCTCCTGGGGACCCAGGGAAAACTTGGAGCCCGGTCTGGCCTAGTCCTCATCCACATAGTCGTCTTCAGTGGTCGCCATTCCTTCCACGGCAGCGGCTTCTTCCTGCTAAAACTGAAACTGTGCACGCTGCATTCCCCCTCGCTGCTGGAATCACCCCCCCCCCGCTCTCCTGGTGCTCCCTCCTCCCCTCTAGGGGGTGGAGCCACTATTTGAGCATTCATTCTTCCAATGTCCTTCTTCCTTACAGTAGGCACACTGATTTGCACCTAAGGGGGACCGAGCGCTCCCTCGGCCCCTTCCCCATCCTCGAGTCCTTCTGTTTGAGTATCCTCCACGTCCTTCAACTAGAGCTGCAGCAAGCAGATCGGCTTTCTTCTTCATCTTTCTTTCACTTTCTCTTTTACTTTCTTGATCCTGATTCACAAATACCTTCTGGGCAACTTCCATTAGCTGTGCTGTATTCATGCCCGCAAATCCTTCCAACTTTTGCAGTTTCTGTTTTATGTCTCCCTGGGACTGACTCACAAAAGCAGCATTCACCATACGCAAATTCTCCTGGGCTGCTGGATCATACGGGGTATAAAGTCTATAAGCTTCAGTTAATCGTTCATAGAAGGCAGCTGGACTTTCATCTGGGCGCTGAAGAACGTCTGCTACCTTCCCAACATTCATGGCTTTCTGGCCTCCCCTCCTCAGGCCTTGCAGTAGGGCCTGGCGGAAACGGGCGAGGGCTTTCTCTCCATCTGCACTATTTGGATCCCATTTTGGATCTTCATTTGGGAGATCTACGGCCGCTGCCTGTCAGGGATCTAGGTCTCTTCTCTCTACAGGGTTCTCTTCCAGCCATCGGGTAGTTGCTTGCACTATTCGTGCCCGCTCTTCAGTAGTAAAAAGGGTAGACAAGAGCTGGCGGCAATCAGACCAGGTAGGCTGGTGGGTCTGCATGATACTAGACATTAATTCTGTCAGATCTTGGGGTTTTTCAGTATAAGAGGCATAGTGCGTTTTCCAGTTTAGTAAATCTGTGGAGAAAAGGGCACATAAACGAGACTAGTTGGCCCAGCTATAACCTGACCTTCGTCATTGAGAATGGGTAATCCGGGGACCTGGGGTAATGGCATCTGGCGAACTTCCTTCGTCTCCCTACTTCGGAGGGCGTAACGTATATTTGCGTGCCCAGCGGTGGCTCTTCCGCTGGGGCCTGGACTAATGGGTGACCCTGGACTGGCAGTTGATCTCCCGCTGGCAGTTTCTTCAGGAGATGATAGCCCTGCCGGGGACTTTGTTCGGGACTGGGACTCCTGCTCCGGGAAGGGGGTTGCTCTCCTTCGGGCGATGGATGTGGCTGATGGGGTGGCGGCACATCAGCTGGGGGAACTCTCTCTTCCTCTGGCTCTGCTCGGGGTAATGGTGGAGCTGACGGGACTGGCTTATACAGGAATAGGGGTGGATAATTCGGGATTTCTGCAGGTTCTGGGGCTGAGTGAATGAGAGGCTTCTCTTCCTTAATCCCAGGGACTCCCTTCGTAGTTGCTAACATTATCCTGCACTGCTCTTCACGGCAACGCTTTATCCAAGAGGGCTGCCTTTCACAGATATCTAACCAGGAGTCTATATAGGGGAACTGGTCGGGGTAATTCCTACGCACTATCCCATGCACTCGGGTTACAATTCTAACATCAAAAGTACCATCTGGTGGCCACATGGTGTCCAGCACCGGCCACTCCCTACCACATAATTTTTCTAATCGGGACGGCGACATTTTCGTCCCGTAGTTACCGCTAAATCCCTTCTTAAAATTCGTGATCATACAGTTCAACGAAGTTTGCACAGACCCCGCCCCTCCCATTATGACGTACAAGACAACAGACAAAGAGGGCGGGTAGTATTTATTTATTTATTTATTTATTTATTTAACACTTATTTATATACCGCATCTTCCAGCGATCAGTTGCGGTGTACAATTAACAACAATTTACAATGCAGAGCTTGTATTACATAGAACAATTATAACTTTTTACATAGAACATCTTAACTTGCACAACAAAGGGTTTAAAACTAAGCGGAATATTCAACTAACACAGATTGTGTAACTATTTAAACAAAGTACTGTCTCTATAACAGTTGTAACTATATACAAGTTGGGTATCAATGCATAGGAATGGAGTGATTATTCATTTAGGTTTGTAGTATGGCTGCAGGTAAGGGGTCCGTACAGCCCACAGAACAACAAGGGAAACAAACACCAAACGCTTCTTCCTTTTCGCAACCTGGGCGTGGTCGCCCGGCCAGGAACTGCGCTACTCAGGAGTCCGCTCTCGTGTGGTCTGTGTTTCAAGACCTCTCATTCACTCAAACAGACAGGCATGCCACCGAGTTCCCAAAATTCCATAAAGGCCTACCTTACTTATCCATGAGGGGTGGGGTTTCGTCCTCGCACATACTCATGCAAGGAGTACTCGGCCACACCCTGAGAGGTGATCAGGCTCTTGTTACCTTAAACCGTATTAGTCCCGTGCATGCGGGACTTTCCCATAGCTAACTGACTAAGAACCAGACAAATTGCTACTCACCGGATCCGGCCACTAATGCGCTGCGCAACCAGTCCCTCCTTGGGTTGAATCCTGGACTCCCCTCGGGTTCAGAGGTTTTGGCCGGTCGGACCCGCCAGGCCGCCGAGGCAGAGCCAAACTCTCTACGATACAATGGGACCGGCGGCGCCTGGGGTCCTCTCCGCTGTCGGTCGATCGCGGTCCCGACCAGACCAACCCTGGAGGCGGTAATACGTGGTATATTCACTTGCGCACCATTCACATACTCCACCTTCCCGGCCAATGCACCAGGAATATGTTGCAGCGAAGTGCACGCAATGAATAAAACCAGGAGTCAGTTCGAAGATCCAAGCCAATTTATTGTGCACAAGTCTCAGGCAAATGTCACTTTCAAAATGGTCTGAGCAATGGAGTCCAGTAAACAACACCTTTTATACCTTTCTTCTTCAGTTTAATACAGGCAAACTTTCTATTGGTCCTACTGACCCTTGCACCCATCCAATTGGGATCTCTCTGTGGGCCTAGTATTCTGTTCCCCCTGCTCAGAATTCTCTAACAAAGGCACAGTTCTAAGACTTTGATACTTTTCTCCTACAAGGTCACTGCTGGCTTAGAAAATGTGTGAATATAGAGTACTGGAACATGTCTGTCATCAGCATAGAAGAATTCAACAAAGGATTTATACAACCTTATCAAAAAGCAGTTTAAAGCAGTTTAGAGCAGTGTCTCTAATTCTTACTGACTTTGGTTTTTCTCAGCATTCTTATTCTCAGGTGGGGGCTGGGACTCAGGCCTAGCTTACAGGCCTCTCATACATTTACAGGCTATTCTAGGCCATAGCCTGCCACACTTGAGGGAGCCTTTTATATTTTAGTTCTTACCTTGTTCTTCTGTGGCAGGTGCAGGCCTGTGATCCACGGTGTCTGACATAAGCAGGCCAGCATAGCTAGCTTGACCTGTAAATGAAGCCTGTGGAGAGGCTCATAGGAATTGCACATCCCCCAACATGCTGCTATTGTAGGATAGAACTCTGTAAGAGAACTAAACTAACTTAGGTAAGCAAAATTGAGAGATGGAAAAATACAGAAAAATATGTTTAAAAGTTACTGATAAGAAAAGTACATCTGCAAGGAATATAATTGGGAGTGCTGACAGATGAGTTGCAGAGCCCTGCTCCCCTGCATGCACAAATTGGCTCTATGGCCTTGAGAGTATGAAAGTAACAAGTTGATGAACTGACCATTGTAATTGGGACTAGAAGGGGGGTATGCAGGTGCCATGCCCACTGAAGGAACATAATTGGATAAACTTATCAGTACTGGCACCAATGGAAGAGGTACGGGAGGTACGGGAGAGTACCGGGACCAATGAAATGTTTTTCTATACCTAGAATGGAACAGAAGTCTATAAAAGTTGTTGTAATGCTAGAAAACTTTGCTCAGCCATTTTGAATTTGATCGTGCTTGAGACTTGTGCACAAATAAATGATTTGGACCTTCTGAACAGACTCCTGGTATTATTGGTTTGTCTGCGCTTTGCTGCTACACTTCCAGGCTGCTTCAGTACTCAAGCAGGAACCTTCTCTTAGCCCGTGAGCCGCAGTGAATTCAGGGGATAGCATTTGTGTTGCCCGTGTTACTCCACCAACCTGTCAGGTAAATTTTGAAATAAAGAAGTACTCTTTGGATAATTGAAATGAGCCTTTATTATATAAATTGCACAATTGAGAGAGAGCTGACAGACATGCAGGGATTCTAGTACAAAAGACAAGTCTCTAACATAGTTTTGATCAGGCACATCTTTTATAAGCCAAAAGCAGAAGTACAGATGCTAAGAAAAGCAGGACTAAACAGGAGCAGGAGCAGGTGTTTCATCCTGACAGTCTCTCAAGTCTAGACTAGAAACATATTTTTAACAGCGATGTTATTCTGATTCCTATTGGCTCGTTCATAGTGCTTATACCCCCTCACCATGACCAAGCAAATTGTTATGGACTCTTGACCAATGTCTTGTGGCAGGTGCAGGCCTGTGACCCACAGTGTCCGAACATAAGCAGGCCAGCATGGCTAGCTTGACCTGTAAATGAGGCCTGTGGAGAGGCATATAGGATTGCACATCCCCCAATATGCTGCTATTGTAAGATAGAACTCAGTAGAAGTATTGAATTAGCTTAGGTAAGCAGAACTGCAGTATTGAAAGATGGAAAAATACAGAAAAACATGTTTAAAAGTTACTGATAAGAAAAAGTACATCTGCAAAGAAATAATTGGGAGTGCTGACAGATGAGTTGCAGAGCCCAGCTCCTCTGCACGTACAAATTGGTTCTTTAACCTTGAGAGTGTGAAAGTAACAAGTTGATGAACTGACCATTGTAATTGGGACTAGAAGGGGGGTATGCAGGTGTCATGCCCACTGGAGGGACATAACTGGATAAACTTATCAGTACCGGGACCAATAGAAGAGGTACGGGAGGTACGGGAGATTACCGGGACCAATGAAATGTTTTTCTATACCTAGAATGGAACAGAAGTCTATAAAAGTTGTTGTAATGCTTGAAAACTTTGCTCAGCCATTTTGAAATTGACTGGTTCGAGACTTGTGCACAAATAAATGATTTGGACCTTCTGAACAGACTCCTGGTATCATTGGTTTGTCTGCGCTTTGCTGCTACATATTCCTTGGTGCGTTGGCCGGGAAGTTGTGGAATCAAAGTGTATATAGGGCAATATACCACGACTTTCCGCCTCTATAGGCTTGGTCCTGCCGGGATCGCGCCCTTCCGACGAGGGCTGCTCCCTGGCGCCACCGGTCCCTTGTATCGGAGGGAGCTGGTCGGACTTCGGCGGGTGACGAGCCCGGCTGGAGTCAACGCCTCGAACCCGAGTGAGGGGAGTCCGAGGTCCAACTCATGCGCCTGCTTGGGAAGTTTGAGGACCGGATCCGGTGAGTATAGTTTTGATTTTGGGTCTAGACAGAAATAGAAAGCGCAGTACTGCCATTGGAACTTGGAACTTTGGAATTTGTAATCTCGAGATATTGGGAATTGGTAAGAGAGCATGATCACCTCTCAAGGAAGAGCCGAGTAGCCTGGCATGGGAATTCGCTGGGTGAAACCCTCATCCTTTTTGTAATTGGGAAATTGGAAAAGACTAGTCAGAACAGATAGAAACGAATGCATTCTGGGATACGTTGCTAGCATGATTGTGTGAACGAAGTGTGAATGAGAGGTCTGGCAGCATGGACCAAGTGAAGGCGGACCCCTGAGTAGCGCATTTCCTGACCGGGCGACCGCGTTCAGGTCGCGAAAAGGGGGAAGCGATTGTCGTCTTGTCTTGTTATTTGTACTCCTTATACGTTTCCAGGACCGTGAGGACCCCTTACCCACGGTCCGCCCTCCTTTTCCCTTTTGTCTGTTGTTGCGCGCACACATCGAAATGGGAGGGGCGGGGTCTACTAGAAACACTCCATTAGAATGTATGATCGCACATTTTAAAGAGGGATATTCAGGAGATTATGGTATTAAAATGACAGCAGCCCGTTTGCAAATTTTGTGTACTAGGGAGTGGCCCGATCTAGACCCCATCTGGCCCCGAGAGGGAACGTTCAAAGTAGAGATTATTCAGTCAATACACCGTAGAGTGCGGATAGCGCACCCCGACCAGTACCCCTATATAGATTCCTGGTTAAGTATTTGTGAAGATCCGCCCCCCTGGGCGCAGCGCTGTTATGAGGAACAGTGCAGAATAATGTTAGCTAAAACAGATTCTAGACAGAAAACGGAACAGCCTAGAATGAAAGAGCAGGATAAGAAAGCCAGAAAGAAGCCCATCCTGGCAGATCCTGATTCCCCAGAAATAACTCTTAGGCGGCCCCGAACCCCAGGTCCAGTAAGAGTAGCCCGGCGTCCTGCCCCAGAAACCCAGAGACGGCCAGAGCCGAGGCGGGACCCAACCCCTGATCCCCCTCCTGGAGAAGAGAAAAAGGAAGAATTAGCGAGAAAAGAAGAGGAGGACCTAAAAAGCGAGTCAGAAGTGGAGACTGAAGAAGAAGGAGAAAGAGAGAATCCCCCAGATGAGGAGGAAAATGTACAAATAATTGAGAAAGCTAGCGTTAGCACTAGCACGCCAGTGAGAGAGAAACCCAAAGCAAAACCTGTTGAGAAAAAGAAAGTGACTCCTGCAAAGGCAACGACAATAACCCTTAGATCCCAAAAGACACCCATAGCAGCTAAACTGTTTCCCTTACGGCAAGTCCCGGGAGTGCCCGTAAAGAATGATAATGATGAAGTGGTAGCGGGACCCCTAACTTATGTGTATATCCCTTTCTCTACAACTGATTTATTGAATTGGAGGTCGCATTACGCCTCCTATACTAGTAAGCCCCAGGAGCTGACAGAATTAGTAACTAGTATTATGGAAACTCACCAACCCACTTGGCCAGATTGCCGTCAGCTCCTGACCACCCTATTCACTACAGAAGAACGAGCAAGAATTAGAAAAGCAGCTATTGAATGGTTGGCAGAAAACCCTGCAGCTCCGGCACAGGGGCAGAATATAATAGACCGTCGAGAAGCAGCTCAGAGAGAATTCCCGAATGAAGACCCCCAATGGGATCCAAATACAGATGAAGGATCCACAGCCCTAGCCCGTTTTCGCCAAGGCTTTTTACAAGGCCTGAAAAGGGGGGGCCAGAAAGCTATGAACCTTTCCAAAGTTGCAGGAGTTATCCAAGGGATAGATGAGAGCCCAGCAGATTTTTATGAGAGATTAACTGAAGCTTACAGAATGTATACTCCCTATGATCCCGAGGCACCAGGAAGTTTATGTATGGTGAATTCTGCTTTTGTAAACCAGTCTCAACCAGACATTAGACGCAAATTACAGAAGTTAGAAGGGTTTGCGGGCATGAATGCAACACAGTTATTGGAAGTCGCTCATAAAGTGTATGTGAATCGTGATACTGAAAGACAGAGAGAATGTGATAGAAAGATGAAGAAGAAAGCTGATTTTTTGGCTGCGGCCATAGTGGAACAGAAAAGGGGAGGTGTCCCTAGTCGAAGGAGCGGAGGAAGAGGGCGGGGTCAAGGCGGAGGCCGGACCCTGAGACTAGGCGTGAACCAATGCGCCTATTGCAGAGAGGAAGGACATTGGAGAGATATGTGCCCGCAACTCGAAGACGCCCAGCATGATGACGACAGCAGCCATCAGTGGCGAGAAGAAAGACGAAGCTATCCCCGAAGCCGAGGAGGAGCCAATCGAGAACAATTCCAGCGAGAGAGAGGAGGAACCATTCAAGCATTGGCCACACCAGCCCATGATGAGAATGACGTGGATTAGGACAGACCGGGCTCCAAGTTTGCTTTAGGTCTCCAGGAGCCTATGGTCGGAATACAAATAGGAGACCAAATTATGGACTTTATGGTTGATACTGGAGCACAACATTCAGTAATAGACAAAAAGATAGCCCCATTCACTACAAAAGCAGTCACCATTATAGGAGCAACTGGTGCCAAAGCCACAAAGTCTTTCCTTCAAAACCGAATATGCAGTCTGGGAGGACAGCAAGTAACTCATCAATTCCTTTACATGCCCGAATGTCCAGTGCCACTACTGGGACGAGATATGTTAGCCAAGCTTCAAGCACAAATATCTTTCTCTGAGCAAGGAGAAATGCAAATGACAGTAAATCCCCAAACCAAACCAGCAGGAGTGATGCTGCTGACGGTTCCCCGAGAAGAAGAATGGAGATACTATATTGATGATTCGATTCAAGATACCTATTTCGAACAAACTTTGAAAAGTATTGATGCACCACCTGGAGTATGGGCAGAAGGCAGCCCCCCAGGCCTAGCCAAACATATAGCTCCAGTGATTGTAACCCTCAAGCCTAGTGCTACACCAGTGCACGTCAAACAGTACCCTCTCCCAAGAGCCGCAATTGAAGGCATTCATCGCCACCTACAAAGATTGCTTGAGTATGGCCTACTAAAAGTATGTCAATCCCCATGGAACACCCCACTTTTGCCAGTAAAGAAACCTGGGACAGATGATTATCGCCCAGTGCAAGATTTGAGAAGAGTGAATGATGCAGCTGAGACCATACATCCAGTCGTACCCAATCCTTACACCCTCCTAGGACTGATACCTGCTGAAGCTACCCATTTCACTGTACTGGATTTGAAAGATGCATTCTTTTGCATAAGATTAGCCCCTGTAAGCCAAATATTGTTTGCATTCGAATGGCAGGACCCCATCTCTGGAAGAGGGGGCCAACTTACCTGGACAAGATTACCCCAAGGATTCAAGAATTCACCTACCATCTTTAGTGCTGCACTAAATCAAGACCTTTCAAGCTATCCAGTAGCCGGTGGTAAGAGAGTGCTTCTCCAATACGTGGATGATCTGTTGATAGCTGCCGTATCAGAAAGTGAATGTATACTAGCCACCAAAGATCTCTTGCAGTTACTAGAGGAAGCTGGATACAAAGTTTCCAGAGCCAAAGCACAGCTATGCCAAAAAGAAGTGAAATACTTGGGTTTTCGTATCACCCAAGGAAGCAGAAGATTAGGCAGAGAAAGAAAAGAAGCAGTATGTAGAATTCCAACTCCAACAACCAGAAAGCAAGTCAGAGCCTTTCTGGGAGCGGCAGGATATTGCCGAATTTGGATACCCAACTTTGCCCAAATTGCCAAACCACTGTATGAAGCCACAAAAGGAGAAGAGAAGTCACCACTGGAGTGGGGACTTGAGCAGGACACAGCCTTCCAAAAGTTAAAAGAAGAATTAATGTCATCACCAGCACTTGGACTACCAGATGTCCACAAACCTTTCCACTTGTTTGTACATGAAGCACAGGGAAATGCCTTAGGCATGTTGACTCAGAAATTGGGAAATTGGGAGCGACCTGTAGCCTACCTATCGAAACAATTGGACCCTGTGGCCAAAGGATGGCCACCTTGCTTGAGAGCAGTTGCAGCTACAGCGCTACTAGTGAGTGAAGCAGACAAACTCACACTAGGACAGAACATACGAGTCACTGTGCCACATGCAGTCCTTGCCCTTATGGAACAGAAAGCAAATTATTGGCTCACCAATTCCCGAATGTTGAAGTACCAGAGCATGTTATGTGAAAACCCACAGATACAACTTGAAGTGAGCCATGCCCTGAATCCAGCCACCTTGATACCCATCAGTGAAGAACTCCCAGAACATGACTGTATCGAAGTCATGGAGACTGTGTTCTCCAGCCGACCCGACTTGACAGATGTGCCCATAGACAATCCTGACCAAACCTATTATGTTGATGGGAGCAGTCTCATCCTTGATGGACGACGCTGTGCCGGATATGCAGTCGTCACTCAACACGAAGTAGTTGAATCATCAGCCCTAGCCTCAGGCACATCAGCCCAGAAAGCCGAATTGATAGCACTCACCAGAGCATTGTTGTTAGGAGAAAAACTTATACTGAATGTATATACAGATTCCAAATATGCCTTCACTACCCTGCATGCCCATGGAGCTCTCTATAAAGAAAGAGGACTCATCACATCCGGAGGAAAATCAGTCAAATATGGTCCCGAAATATTGATGTTACTTGATGCCGTTTGGGCCCCAACACGTGTAGCTGTCATGCATTGCAGAGGACATCAAGCAGGAAAAGGAGAAGTTGCCCGAGGAAATAGATTTGCAGATGCCTCAGCACGACAAGCAGCTATGACAGGACAAATTGCCCCACAAGCTATGCCAATGCAAGCAGCATTGTTTCCAGTACCTTTGAATCTATGGACCCCACGATATACCACCAAAGAATTGGACTACTATTGTGACAAAGAAAATGGAGTATTAAAAGACGGATGGATTGAGCTGCCACCAGAAGAGGGCAGTCAACCTCCAGGACGAATAGTAATCCCTGAACTGTTAGGACCATCCTTTGTCAGAGCTTTCCACGAAGCCACCCACTATGGGAAAAGTGCTATGGAAAAAGCACTCAGACCACATTTCTACATCCCTCTGATGACAACCATATCAGCTTCAGTAGCACGACAATGTCAAACTTGTGCCAAGAATAATGCCAAGCAAGGCCTTATTACAGCACCCCGAGTTCAGTCAAGAGGTGTGACCCCCATGCACAACCTCCAAGTTGATTTCACCGAAATGCCAAAAGCCAATGGGTACCATTACCTATTAGTATTAGTATGTACTTTCTCTGGGTGGGTAGAAGCATTCCCAACCAGAACTGAGAAAGCCCGAGAAGTTACCAAAGTCTTAATGAGAGAGATTGTCCCCAGATTCGGAATTCCAGCAGTAATAGGGTCAGACAATGGACCCTCATTTGTCTCCCAAGTCACTCAGCAGTTAGCAAAAGCTTTGCAGATACAATGGAAACTCCACACTGCATACAGACCCCAGAGTTCGGGGAAAGTTGAGCGAATGAATCGTACCTTGAAAGCCCAAATGTCTAAGCTTTGTCAGGAGACACAATTGAAGTGGCCCCAAGTGCTCCCCATAGCTTTATTCAGAATACGCTCAGCTCCTGTAAAGTCAACAGGATTTTCCCCTTTTGAAGTTTTGTATGGTAAACCCCCACCAATAGTGCAGGGAATCAAAGGAAGTCTAGCCCAAATTGGTTCAGAAATAACCAGACAAGAACTTCTAGCTCTTAGTTTTGTTCTGCAGACTCTCCATACGTGGATCCAAGACCAGTTGCCTATCAACTTGACGGAACCCTTGCATCCCTACCAGCCTGGTACTTCGGTGTGGATCAAAGATTGGAAGAAGACACCGTTGGAACCCCATTGGAAGGGACCGTACACCGTCATCCTGTCTACCCCAACTGCAGTAAAGGTAGCCGAGATCGACGCCTGGATCCACCACAGCAGAGTCAAGCCCGCCGCCGATCCTGAACCAGAGCGGTGGACAGCAGAACAGCACCCTGATGTACCCTTGCGAGTTACTTTGAGACGACAACCAGCAGCTTAGACACTTCATCACAAGTGCTTTGCAGCAGCCAAAGTCTTTCGAAGAGGATTGCTGTTTTCCATGCAGCAACAGTTTTGTTTCAACGAACCCAATTTGTGTGTGATTTGACACACTACTTTGAGACTACATTGACTAAGCCAGACTTCACAAGCCAACTGAAATTACTAAAAAGTTGGTTAATGTGTACTGGACAACCTGAGGATCTTCAATCAACACTCAGCACCCGTTAAATTGCTTCATTAGCAGACGGGGCGAAGAATAAAAGACCGTCGTGATCAAGATCAGCAAGCTGAGGATTCAGAAGAACTCCAATCAACATCGACATGTATCTTTACTTTTGCTTTGCTTTGGTTGCCTTCTTTGGAGGTTTTGAACAGACTCATGCTTTACCTCCATGCACTGCCTGCATTACTTCTACTAGAATTGGACTGAAAGTAACTCAGACTTTGCTTTATCATTCTTACTATACCTGCAAAGGGACAGTAACTCGGTGTATCTATAACACCACTGAACTAAATGTTTGCACTCATGGAAAAATTAAAACATGCTATAATCCGCATCAGAATCCATCCTATTACACGATGGAAATAAGATGGAAGGATGCAGATGGACCTATATTAGCTGCAACGCCGCCACTTAAGGACATTACTAAACCTGCTGTTTTGAATTTTGATGCATGCAATGCTATTAATAGAGATAGTTATTCTACCTGTGGTACATGGGAGAAAGCGTATCGAAATGACCATAAGTATATGTGTCCAGAAGGTGCCACAGGATGGAGAAAGTGTACAGGTAAAAAGGAACCAGGCTATAGTACTGCCCCAGCAGCAGACTACTATTGCCCGTATTGGGGATGTGTTTTTTATGCTACCTGGAACACTGGTATAACTGATGAGAAAATAGATAAACGAATGGCTACTTTAACCAAGCCAACCACAAATGATAAATGTCAGAAAGATGCTTGTAACCCCTTACATTTACGTATACACAATCCCCATGCATGGAAACAAGGATATAAGTTTGGTTTACGTATTGCTGGAGGAGCAATAGATCCAGGGACCATTGTGTATATCAGATTGAATACTCAAGCCCACAAGTCATCTAAATATCATATTCATAATACCTTTTATGAAGCCATGCATGTAAATAAGTTTGAGATCCCTCACCCCTCACAGAATTTATTTCTAGAATTAGCCGGAGCAGTAGTATCTAGTCTTAAGATCACAGATTGTTATTTCTGTGGCGGAACCCAAATGGGAGATCAGTGGCCATGGGAAGCCCAAGAATTGAATTATTCCATGATTTATAATCAGACTGAATTACATAAGACTACCAGTGAATGGGTGTTAGCGCACTCAATCGTTGGACGTCTTTGCTATGCCAGAACTGGACCCCAGTTCACCCAAAAGGTAGGACAGCTGGTCTGTCTTAGCCAGAAGTACTATAATGCCACGACCAAGAAGATAGCATGGTGGTCAGGAATTGGACATCCTGAACCTCCTAACCCATTAGCCAGATTTCCTGAACTTGCAGGTCTATGGACTAACCTTGTTGAAATCCAAGCCTGGCAGGCCCCACCTGGCCTATATTGGATCTGTGGAAACCGAGCATATGCACAACTCCCACCACACTGGGGAGGAGCATGCGTCTTAGGAACCATCAGACCTTCTTTCTTTCTTTTAAACACTGAACATGGAGAACAATTAGGATACCCAGTATACACTACCCACCGACACAAAAGAGCACTAAGACAGAAGAGAGAGGCCTTACAGATAGGCAAGTGGGAGAAATGGCAAGGTGATGATTGGCCACCAGAAAGAATTATTGAGTATTATGGACCCGCCACTTGGAATGATGATGGTATGTATGGTTATGTATGGTTATCGTACCCCAATTTATATGATTAATCGTATTATTCGCTTACAAGCAGTAGTTGAAATAATAACCAATGAAACTAGTCATGCTCTTACGCTTTTAGCTAGACAAAGTACACAGATGCGCACTGCGATATATCAGAACCGCTTAGCACTTGATTATTTGTTAGCAGCTGAAGGAGGAGTATGTGGTAAGCTGAACTTAACCAATTGCTGTTTGAAAATAGATGATAAAGGTCAAGTAGTTGAAGAAATTGCTAAAGATATGCAAAGACATGCTTATGTGCCAGTACAGACGTGGCACTCATTGAAATTTCCTAATTGGTTTGCTAACCTCTTTTCATGGGTGGGAGGATTTAAGACTTTCATCGTATTGGTACTAATCCTTGTTGCTGTTATCTTCTTATTACCATGTTTAATCCCATGTTGTATGCGTTCCATTCATAACACTATTGATAGTACAGTAGAGCGGAAGACCGCAACAAAAATCATGGCTTTATATACAGCCAGTCCTGGTAGAAATCCTTTAGCCAGGATGTGATTCTTCAGAAAGTGATTTAATTCTCACACCTTATTAAGTAATAGGGTGAGATTAATCAAAGGGGGGAATGTGGCAGGTGCAGGCCTGTGACCCACAGTGTCCGAACATAAGCAGGCCAGCATGGCTAGCTTGACCTGTAAATGAGGCCTGTGGAGAGGCATATAGGATTGCACATCCCCCAATATGCTGCTATTGTAAGATAGAACTCAGTAGAAGTATTGAATTAGCTTAGGTAAGCAGAACTGCAGTATTGAAAGATGGAAAAATACAGAAAAACATGTTTAAAAGTTACTGATAAGAAAAAGTACATCTGCAAAGAAATAATTGGGAGTGCTGACAGATGAGTTGCAGAGCCCAGCTCCTCTGCACGTACAAATTGGTTCTTTAACCTTGAGAGTGTGAAAGTAACAAGTTGATGAACTGACCATTGTAATTGGGACTAGAAGGGGGGTATGCAGGTGTCATGCCCACTGGAGGGACATAACTGGATAAACTTATCAGTACCGGGGGACCAATAGAAGAGGTACGGGAGGTACGGGAGATTACCGGGACCAATGAAATGTTTTTCTATACCTAGAATGGAACAGAAGTCTATAAAAGTTGTTGTAATGCTTGAAAACTTTGCTCAGCCATTTTGAAATTGACTGGTTCGAGACTTGTGCACAAATAAATGATTTGGACCTTCTGAACAGACTCCTGGTATCATTGGTTTGTCTGCGCTTTGCTGCTACAGTCTAACATCTTGTGCTCCCTTTCTTATCCTTTGCAAGGCCCCTCATGGTCTAACAGACATATTTATTCCTGCTGTATGCTTGGCATCATATTCAAGCATGTATTTATGCAAGTCATGCAGTTATTTGAAACTTCAAACAGCAATCTGTACTTAACAATTTAATAAAAATTAAACAAGCAACTGAGCTTTTAACTATTTCACTCCTCACTAGGTACATGGAAATGAAAAACATAGAGGACTTTCAACTAAATAGCCTATATAATTAACTGAGCCAACTCCAAAAATGCCATAATTCTACGCCACATGAAAAGGCACATAAAATGCACAAAAATGTATTTGCTCTTCAAAAGGTTACATGGGCATTGCTCCCCTTACGGGTAGGAGGAGTCATAAAGCCAAATGTTCCGGAAACAGTGACCTCATCGATGACTTCACAGGCCTTGGAGCCTCACTTTGCTTTCTCCCTCTGGCAAGGGAAGATGTGCTATATGTTCTGGGTAATTGTATGAGGCAGAGCAGAGCTCCTGGTCCACCCTTAAAGGTCAGTGATTTAGGAGAAAGTTGAATTGGTTGGTACCTCAGTACTGTCAGGACCCAAAGGCTAGATAGGGTCTGATTCCTCTGCAGCACCAACAGCAATTGATACCCCTCCTTTTTCAAATACTTTTTTAGCATGGGAGGTGAGGTCATGTTGTAAACTTTGTAAAAAGACCAAGCTTTTGAGAAGACATAGAAGTTTTCTGGACTTGGCCTTTTACTGTACACACCAGCAGATATATGAAAGTTCAGCTGAGAAGCAGAAGCCTGTTGTTATAGCAACATGCTAAGGAGACACACAGTCAGTTTCAGGCCTCAGTATGTGTTTGTCTTACAACTGAACTTTTGGGTACTCTTAGCCCTTTGTGTTAATTTACAAGCATTTAAATTAGCACCTCTAATACTGCAGTTATCACAAAAGAAGCAACTGCTCCCAGAGGCTATGTTAAGTTTTTAGCATGAAGAGGTCTGTTAATTTTTGCGTGTTTCAACACATGCTTTTTTGTACTAACAGCTAATGTCATGGGTGTAATTTGACAAAGGGTGGGGTAGTCAGATGGGGTAATTTGTCTGCGTACATCTCATATATATTCATTATGGTTAACTTCCTATCTGGTCGTTTTTTTTTTTTTAGATAGTATATCAAACAGCAAAGATTTTTATTGAAATATGCCAGCAGCATAAAACATTTCTTTCAGGGTGGCCCCCACTAAATTCATATGACTTAGCAAGCGAGGACACTTTCCTTCTCCCCTTTCCCTAGGCCTGATGCCACCATGCTTCCCTTCCCCCAGCACCCTAGCCCTTTCTCCATTTCTCCTTCTCCAAAGCTCAGCAGGGGGCAAGAGAGAACAGGGAAGCTGTTGGGCAAGGTCTCAGGAATAAAGAGGACTGCAGGATGAAGTGTGTTGGCCCTCACAAGGCCCTGTTCTTCATCTCCCATCTCTTCACCCCATATCCCTTTCTCTCTTTCTCTGCCCCCCCCCCCCCCTATCTTATTACTTGTCTTCAAGTATAGGAGGAGGTGGGGCATAGAGACAGGCATGCAGGATAAAAGTGCTGTGTTGTCCCTCACCCCTTGCCCTGCTCTCTTTCTTCCACCGCTCACCTTCCATATATCTCTGTGCCCTCCCCCACTCCTTCCCAGTCCTACCAAAGGAGATAAGGCAGGGGGTGAGGGTAGAGAAGGGGAGTGTGAAGTGAAAGGGAAGATGGAGAGCAGGGCAAGGGCTAAGGAGGCAACATAAACATATGCTTTGCAGGGAAATAAATAAATGATATTTTAAAAAATTGTGGAAATATCCAGAATAGGTTGGATCTCCGGGGTCCCTACTGAATCACAAAGTTGCTCGCTGCAGCTGCACTCAGGATTAATATGCTGCTTCGCATAGATTTGTACCTCATTACCTCATTAGTGTAGGTTTTTGCTTTAAATTCTCACAAGATAATTGTGTGCAAACTAGACTGTGTGTGCTATGAGTACTTTTAATGTGTGTTAGCACTTGCAATTGCAGTAGTGCAGAGAGACCAACTCTCAGTTATTAAGCATGTTTATGGTTACCGTTTACAGTTTATTAAGTTTGATATAACACCATTCTGCGAGCAATCAAAGTGGTTTACAATAAAACAATAAAGCAAGCTGTCAGAAAACATATGCATTAATATTCAGATTGTTCCACCACCCCTCCCAAAATGCACTCACCACAAGAAAATATCCCCAGCAAACTGCCCCCACTCCTAAAATCTATTCCCCTATAACTTCCAACAACCAGCAAACTGCACACACCTCACAAAAAGCAACCTCTGCAACTGCCCAACATGCTCCGAACTCCCCCCCCCCCACCATGCCAAACAGACAATACTAACAAACAGGTCCTGAAATAAGACAGCAAATAATGACTTTTTGTCAGCGCCGCAAAAACAAAAGAAGGTGGGAAACACCCCCACCTCCTCGCTGTAGCCGCTCCTTTTACTCACGGAAAAACAGCAGCATTTCGGCAGCGGTGGTAGTAAAGTTTAATTTGGGGGGCTATTAGCTGAGCGGGAAGCATCAGCGGAGGCCATTGCCGGCAGTCCGGTGAAGTGCGCTGTTAGGACATGCAGGCCCTACCGCATGGCAGCAGCACAGGAAGTACAGCTGAGCCTTTTTTCCCTTTCCCCTGTTATTCTCGGTTGGTTTAGCTTCCCCCTAAGCGTCAGCTGGCTGCAAGTTAATTTCTTTTGTTTTGGGTTCTGGCTAGAAGGCATTTTAAATAAAAGGGTGCTCCTTTAAAAAAAAAAAGAAGAAGAAGAAGAAGGTAGTGTAAATAATAGGAAGGCCACACAGAGAGGGAGCTATGCAGGACCATTTATAGGGTAGGTCAGGGCAAGGCTCTGCAGGGCTTGTGGCAGCTAGTCCCTATCTGTTGGGGGGTATGCCTTCTGGAGATCCAGAACCGACTCAGGGACCTCCAAGCCGTTTAAACAAATGCAAGGGGTCCCCCAAGGATCATCACTCTCAGCCCTCCTTTTTAACATATACATGCAACCCATCTGCGCAATCATCCGTTCCTTGAAGGTCTCCTGCCTAGTATACGCTGACGATGTGCTACTCTTCTCTCCGTTCTCAATCAACCAACCCGATTTCTCGTCCCTGACAAAGTGCTTCGAGGCTGTCACAGATTGGCTCCACACACAGAGCCTCAGACTTAATTTCAAGAAAACTGATGTCCTCTTCATCACGAGGAATCACTCCTTCACCCCACCAACATCAATAAGAGACACAGAGCTCCTGAGCAAGCCCACCATCCGCTACTTGGGAATCACCCTCGACCAGCATCTTGACTTGAAAGCACACATAAGCAATACAGTCAGAGCAATCTATCATAAGATACGAACCACCCGCTACCTGCGACCCTTATTGGAACCAGATGATTTCCGGACAATTTTCCAAGCCTTGGAAACCCGCACTTCGACTATGCCAACGCTATTTTACAAGGACTCCCCAAGAACCCCCTGAACCCCCTGCAGCTGGCGATGAACACAGCCGCCCGAGTTCTGCATGGAGCCTCCAGAAGGGACCACATAACCCCTGTCCTAAAACACCTCCACTGGTTTCCCATCCACTGCAGACTCACTTTTAAAGTTCTACTAATGACATTCAAGGCCATCAACAACCTATCCCCCATCTCCCTAACAGACCTTATCCTCCCAATACCTGCTAATAGGGCCAGCAGATCATGCGCTTTAAACACACGAGTAATCCCTGGAGCAATAACAAAATGCTCCCAGACAGCAAGGAATAGAGCATTTGTATATTACGCACCTATGCTCTGGAATGCCCTCCTAACCTCCATCCAGGCAATAACTGACCCCGCCCAATTTCGAAAGGCCCTGAAGCACCACTTATTCCTCCATTACTTCCTGCTTGGTGAAACAACACAGCCAAGCTTACCCCCCCAACCACCATAATGACACCACCGTTACACCCAGGGCACGATAACATACCCACTGTCTGAACACGACTGCCCAAACTTGTATATAACCTAATATGTAATCAGCTCAGAGAGTGCCTGTGACAGACATGTTGACGCACAGCTCAGTTGTACATAGTGTAAATAGTTGCCCCTGATGAATCCAAGTTGTAAAAACCTGTTCTCTGGAATGTACACCTCATGCCTGCTGCTTTGTACAATTTGTTTGTGTCATGTAAACAGCGCTGATTTTAAGAGCGCAGTATAGAAATAATATAAATAAATAAATAAATCCCAGTGCCTGGTGTGTGGTACTCAGCGAGGGGCTGTATCGGAGGCAGGCATTTGTAGGGGGTGTGCTCAGGAGGCAGCCTCTATGGAGCAAGCCCTAGGGGACAGTTTGGAGCAGCAGGAGGTGTCTTCTCTGGTTGGGGAACAGCAGGATCCACTGTTCTTGCTCTTGCCGGCTCAGGAAGTGGTACCTTGCTTCTCGGCCAATCCCGGTCTTCCTCTCCCGCAGACTCTGGATTAGGTAGGGGCACCGGGGTTTTTTTCGCCAGAGTTTGTACTGCTGCTCCACCAAGCATTTTGTTTGCATCAGCAGGGACATGGTGCTGTTTCCGCAGGGGTGGAATGCGGGGAGAAGCGAGCGGGAGCATCTGCGGGGGTGGAGACAGGTGTGATTCCCGCAAAGAAGCACAGACCCTATGAGGAGGGTTCAGAGCGTTCCCCGGCTTGCTGTCCAGTACAGAAGCTTTGGATGGGGAGGACCTCAACGCAGACCTGGAGGTTGAGGAGGACCTGGAGGATGGTGAACTCCCGGAGCGAGAAGCGCAGGTGAGGGTTGTCCGGGTGTTCCACCAGAAGGAGTTACGGCGCTCATCTCAGAATCCCTCAAGGCTCTTAATCTGCCCACGGCTCCTCCGGCGAAGGACAACACGTTGGAGGATCCTTTAATACAGGCGGTACGTAGAACGCAAAGAGTGTTTCCGGTGTATAGAGTGATCCAGCAAATGATCCAGGAAGAATGGGATATGCCGGAAGTGGGTCTCAGGGGCTCTAGGATGATGGCACGCATCTATCCCTTGTCAGATCAGGACCGCAAACTCTTTCAGCCGCCCAAGGTGGATGCAGCGGTTTCTGCGGTCACCAAGAAGACAACGATTCCAGTGGAAGGCAGTGCGCCTCTTAAGGACGTCCAGGATAGGAAGTTGGACACATTGTTGAAGCAAGTCTTTGATATGAATGCCCTTTCTCTTTTTGCTTCCATTTGTGGAGCATGGGTCACTTGGTCCTGCCTCAGATGGTCTCAATGGTTATAGCAGGAGGAGCCGGCAGCGAAGCAGACTGGTGAAGCGGCCAGGCTGGAATCGGGGGTGGCGTATTTGGCAGATGTCCACTACGACATGATTAGAGGTCTCTCAAAGAGTATGGCTTCGGTGGTAGTGGCTCACCGCTATCTGTGGTTGCATAACTGGGTGGAGGATTGTTCCTCCAAGGCTCGTTTGAGCAAGCTCCCTTTCTTGGAAAAATTGGTGAAGGACTTGGGCGAGTCCAAAGGGGGTTGACTGCCAGAGGATAAGCAAAAGCAAAGCCATCCTTCATCATCATCATCATCATCCACTTCCAAAGGGCAGCAGCAAGGGGACTTTAGGCGTTTCTGTCCCGCAAGATTTAACCAGTTCTAGAGGGAAAGGTTTCCTTCCATAGGCCAAGAGTTTCGAGGGTTTCGGGGAGCTGGCAGAGGTTTTACAGCCTCCTCGCCCTTGGGGCTCAAGAAGTCCCAATGAAAAAAGGAAGGCCCAAATGCGGGTGCAGCCTGTAGGGTGTTGTCTGTGGGACTTTTACCCTGCCTGGGCCCAAATCACGGCCGACCAGTAGGTGCTTGAAGTCATTTGAGAGAGGTACGCACTTGAATTCGAGTGTCCATTGGCTGATTCATTCATTCAGTCTCCTTGCAAGGCACTGGCCAAGCTGGCAGTGGTGCAGGATACCTTGGAGCAGCAGCTAGAGCTCAGGGCCGTGGTATTGGTTTCTCCGGACCAGTGCTGCAGCGGTCAGTACTCCATTTATTTTGTGATGCCAAAGAAGGAAGGGTCCTTTCACCTGATTCTAGATCTCAAGTGGGTAAACCGCTGTCTAAGGGTGTCACATTTTCACATGGAAACGCTGTAGTCCGTCATAGTGGCGGTTTTAAAGGGAGAATTTCTTACATCTCTGGACCTGTCAGAGGCTTATCTGCATATCCTGATTCGGCAGGAACACCAACAGTTCCTCAGGTTTGTAGTACCTATGGGGCATTTCCAGTTCTGGGCTTTGCCCTTTGGGCTGACCATGGCGCCGCACCCCTTCACCAAGGTGATGGTGGCGGTGGCTCTTCGCAGGGAAGGGATACTAGTGCATCCCTACCTCGACGATTGGCTGATCCAGGCAAAGTCGAAGGAAGATAGTGAACATGCCACAGCCTGGGTGGTTCAGTTTCTGCAAAGCTTAGACTGCATGGTCAATATGTCCAAAAGCTGGCTGATCCCTTCTCAGAACCTCGAATACTTGGAAGCATGGTTCAGTACATACGAAGGGAAAGTTTTTCTCCAAGGATTGTGGGCGCAGGGGCTCTGCAGGCTGGTGCGCCAGTTTCTGACCAGGACCTATCCCACAGGCTGGCACTTTCTTCAGCTCCTGGGGACCATGGCAGCCACGCTCGAGTTGGTGCCGTGGACAAGGGCACACATGAGACCATTGCAGAGGGCCTTGTTATGGAGGTGGTCTTACCAGGCCCATCCCCTTTCGCAGAGGCTCGCCTGTCCGCGGGAGACCAAACAGGCCCTTCGGTGGTGGCTTCGCCCAGGGAATTTGGAGAATGGAATGCTGCTGGAATCACCGTCTTGGGTTGTGTTAACGATGGACGCCAGCTTGTTCACCTGGGGGGCCCATTGCGAGGGGCGCTTTGCCCAGGGACAGTGGAATGCTCAAGAACGGAGCTGGTCGATCAACAGGCTGTTAATGAGGGCCATTTTCCTGGCACTCCAGAAGTTCCAACAGAGGTTGCAGGGGAAGGCAGTGTGAGTGCTGTCAGACAATGCAACCACGGTGGCCTACATCAATCATCAGGGGGGCACAAGCAGCATGCCCTTGGAGGAAGAGTCCGATCGGCTGTTAGGTTGGGCCGAGGTACACCTCCAAGCGCTGTCGGCGGTGCATATGGCAGGGATCAACAACGTGACGGCAGACTATCTCAGTTGAGTATGGGTAGATCCCGGAGAGTGGGTGCTCAACCAGGAGGTGTTCTTCCAGGTGGTGCGCCGCTGGGGCGTGCCGGTCATGGATCTGATGGCAACCTTCGAGTCGACCAATGCCAGTCGCTTCTTCAGCAGGTGGCGGGAGAGGATGTCGGAAGATCTCGATGCCCTAATTCAGCTGTGGCCCGAGGAAGGGCTGCTATACGTATTTCCGCCGTGAGTGCTAATAGGGTGGATTTTACAGTGGATAGAGGCTCATCGGGGTCTAGTGATTCTTATAGCTCCGGACTGGCTAAGGCGGCCATGGTACACAGATTTCATTCGACTTCTGGAGAGTTGTCCATGGCGGCTTCTGGTTTAGGAGGACCTCCTAAAGTAAGGGCCAGTGCGTATGCCGCAAGTGGATCAATTCTCGTTTACGGCTTGGCTCTTGAGAGGGCGCGGCTGATGAAGGAGGGGTATTCGGCTGCGGTGGTCTCCAACTTGTTGAAGGCCAGGCGCAGATCTACTTCTCTTGCTTATGTTCGTGTCTGGCACATCTTCGAAGCTTGGGGGCGGAGCATCAGGTTCGGCCTTCCAAGGCTTCAGTTTCCAATGTTTTAGCGTTCCTGCAGGACGGTTTTGATAAGGGACTGGCAGCTAGTTCCTTGAGGGTCCAGCTGTCGGCGATTTCCTGTTATCGAGGTAAAGTGCAGGGGGGTAGCCTTGGGGCGCACCCTGATATGTGAAGGTTCCTAAGGGCGGTGACGCTGCTTCGTCCGCTGAGAAGGGCAATGGTACTGACGTGGGATTTCAATTTGGTGCTGGAGGCATTGGTACGGGAACCTTTTGAGCCACTGGGCAGAGCCTCGCTCAAAGATCTTATTCTCAAGATGGTGTTCCTCATGGCTATTTTTCCGTGTATAGAATTTCGGAGCTGCAGGCTTTGTCCTGCTGGGAGCCGTTTCTGTTGTTTTTCGAAAGTGAAGGTGGTGTAGGAAATCAGTTATGACTCCTAGACATATGTCGGGTCCTGGGGAGATACCTGAAAAGAACAGCACCTTTTGGATCACCTGTTCGTGTTGTTCGGCGGGCAGCGGAAGGAGGAATTGGCAGCGAAGGCTTCGATTTCCCAGTGGATTAGGGAAGCTATCGTGTCTGCGTACCTGGTGAGCGGTAAGTCAGTTCCGGTTGGTCTGTGAGCTCATTCCACGAGGGCTCAGGTGGCCTCGCGGGCAGAATATAGCTCGATTTCTCCGGTTGAGATTTGTAAGGCGGTTCCTGGGCGTCTCTACATTCCTTTGTCAAGCATTATCACCTGGATGTCCAGGCGGCAAGGGATGCCTGTTTTGAATCGACTGTGCTTCAGGCCAGTTTGGCAGGTCCCTCCCGTTGAAATTTACTGCTCTGTTACATCTCCAGAGGTTTCGGGACTGGACTGGAGGGACGATAAGAAAGAGGAAATTAGACTTACCTGCTAATTGTTGTTCCTTAAGGAACTCCAGTCCTGTCCCGGATCTCGCCCTACGTATCAGTTGTTGGTTCCGGGGCCTGAAGCCGGATTCAGAGTTATAATAAGGGAAGGATAGGCCTTGGATCGTGTTTGTGGGGTGAGGGAGCTGGGGGTTGAGGACAAGGAGGGTGTCTGTTCCGCGCTGCCTGAAGGAAGTTGGCTGGCGCCTGGAAGAGTTTCTGGTAAGTTTCCACATTTTGGAGGAAGGGGGGGGGCGTTTCTTCTCCATGAGATGATCTCATAGGTTCAGTTCACATAGATGACAGGTTTCTGAGTTTTGTTTCATGTTGACTACTTATTTGTTGCTCCGGTGAGTCTGCTTTGTCAATAGGTTACTGGAGCCTGTGGGCGGTCCCTTGGGTATTTATACTGGAGTCATCAAAAGATGGCATGCTCAGCCTCCATGCTCCTGGAGGAGGTGCTCAAACCCAGAGGTTTCGGGACTGGACTGGAGTTCCACAAGGAACAACAATTAGCAGATAAGTCTAATTTCCTCTTAGTTCTGTTCAGGCAGATGAAGTAGGAACAGGTGGGTAGGGTGGGGTATGTGCCTGTTTTAAAGCTCTCTGACAACATCAGATATCCGGGGTACCCTTCCTAAACTTTTAAAATACCATATAGTGCACAAGTTACAGAGGGATTTACCATGCTTATGAATGGATGAAAAATGGGGTTGGTAAGAAGCAATTATCTCTCTCTACTCCTTCTACCACCAGTTTTACAATATTTAACAACTCAGAAGTTCTCTGAACCTTTGATTACTGCTGTACCCTTCTCCATCCTTTTTACTTCTCATGTCTGGGCTATTGCAACTTTCTACTGTCTGGTTTCTCCATCTCTGTACTTCATTAGTTACAATTCTTCCAAACCTCTCCTGATTCTCACCATTTACTCTCTCAGCATACATTTGATGATTTGCCTGCATTCGTTTTCTATCAAATACTGAATCATTACAAACGGTTTGTGCTCTCTGAATTCATCCATGATATTTGTGCCTCCCCGGTCCCTTTGTACACTTCTCTAGTACCACAAACCCCCTTTATCCCTTTGCATTCAAGCTCATGCTTTACTTTCTATCGGTCCATCCTACATACTAGGCAGGTACCCTCCCTTTCCAAAAGCTCTTGTTTCTTAATTAATATTTCTTTTGGGAATAAACTCCACCCAACAATCTTATTGGGGCAGGCAATGCTTGCAGTTGTTCACCCTTCCTGTTACCTTTTTTTGTATATTTCTGATCAAAAGATTGTAATTATGGTCTGCCCTGAAGTGTGTTGTAGAGTAATGGTTTGTCTATCTTCTGTCTTTAATGTTTAAAATAGTTTTATTTGAGTTTTACATCAATTTTATTGTAAACTGCCATGATATCTTGGGAATAGATAAATGCAAACATGCTATTCCAAATTAAAGTGTCACGTCTTCCAACTCACCTGTCCTGATTCTTGATCTCTCAGGGGTCAATATTCAAAGGAATTTATCTGGTTAGCAAGATCTGCTAACTGGGTAAGTTTCGCTGAGAGGGATATTCACTGGCACTATTTGGATAGTGCTGCTGAATATTACCTCTGATTGCCTTAACACTAGCTGCATAGTGCTGGGGTGGTCCATGGGTAGAGCTGACATGGAGCCGGAACATATCTGGATTGAAACTATTTTCAGCACTGCTATCTAGATAACAATCCACATGACTTCAGACAGCAAAAATTCTGTCCAAAGTGGATTGCCTATCCAGGTAGTGACTGAATATCACTGCTGTCCGGATAGTGCTGGGACTTACTGCAGTATCTCTAGTTCCTTATCATCCCTCCAGTCCAGTCCCGAACCTCTGGGTTTAGCACCTCCTCCAGCAGCTTGGAGACTAATCACGTCATCTTCTTGATGACACTGGTATAAAAATAACCCAGGAACCGCCCAGTAATCTCAGTCTCCAAGCATCTGGAGGAGTGGTGAGCCTGGTGGTTCAGGACTCACTTGAGGGACAAATAAGGAGAGTTACCGGTGCTCATTGCAGAGACGCTCAAAGCTCTTAATATGCCTTCCACTATTCCGGCAGAGGATGCCACATTGGAGGACCCGTTGTTGCAGGCTTTTTGCAAGGCTCAAAGAGTTTTTCCGGTGCACAGGGTAGTGCGAGAGATTCAAGAAGAATGGGATATGCCAGAGGCAGGTCTCAAAGGTTCAAGAGTGTTGGCCCGCCTTTATCCCTTGTCGGATCAGGATCGGGATCTGTTTTGGTCTCCAAAGGTAGATGCAGCCATCCCGGTGGTTACCAAGAAGACAACGATTCCAGTGGAAGGTAGTACCGCTCTCAAGGATGCCCAGGACAGGAAGCTGGACACTTTGTTGAAGCAGGTTTTTGACGTCAATGCACTATTGATGCAAGCCTCTATTTGTGGATCGTGGGTCGCTAGGGCCTGCCTTCGTTGGTCGCAGCAGATTCAGGGAGAACAGGTTGACGAGCCGGCCAGGGAGGCGGCTCAGTTGGAGTCAGGGGCCGTCTAACTGGCTGATATTCATTACGACCTTTCCGAGGGCTATCGAAGAGCATGGTGTCGGTAATAGCGGCGCGGCGGTATCTGTGGCTATGTAACTGGGCGGCAGACAGTTCCTCAAAAGCAAGGTTAGGTAAGCTTCCATTCAGAGGTAAGCTTCTCTTTGGAGAGGACTTGCACAAGTTGGTGAAGGACCTGGGGCTAAGGAGATAGGTGGGGATAGCGTCAGAGGAGCAGGTGATGAGTTTGGAGGAAGAAAGAAGATATGCAGTTTCCTCTTCAGAGATGACAGGAAAGGGAGAGAAGTTAGAATGTTTGGTTACATATGTTTACTACTTATTTGTTGCTCTGGTGAGTCTGCTTTGTCAATAGGTTACTGGAGCGAAGAGGCAGTTCCTGGGCTATTTATATCAGTGTCATCAAGAAGATGAGGTGCTCAGTCTGCAAGCTGCTGGAGGAGGTGCTAAAACCAGAGGTTCGGGACTGGACTGGAGTTCCTCAAGGAACAACAATTAGCAGGTACATCTAATTTCACCATATTCAGCACCAAACCCTATCCGGATCCTGGCACTGACTATCTGGATACTAGTTAACCACGGCAGCCAGCATTTTAAAAAAAGCTAATCACGCCAGTTTCAATATTACTCCCTTTGTTTTATTTCTTGGTCAACAATTTTGATTTATTTGTATGCTAGCTCCATCAAATATAAAATATAGAAACATAGAAACATGATGACAGAAAAAGATCACATGGCCTATCTAGTCTGCCCTTCCATATCAACTACTACAACAGTCTCTTTATTTACTTTAGAGATCCTCTGTGTTTGTCCCATGCTTCTTTGAATTTAGATACTGTCCTCATCTCTACTACCTCCACTGGGAGACTATTCCATGGATCCACCACTCTTTCTGTAAAGAAATATTTCCGCATATCACTCCTGAATCGATCCCCTTTTACCCTTATCCCATGTCCCATCATAGAAGAGCTTGCTTTCAATCAAAAGAGGCTCGCCTCCTGTGAATTTATGCCACAGAGGTATTTAAATGTCTCAATCATATCACCTCTATCCCGCCTTTCCTCTAAGGTGTACATATTAAGATCCTTAAGTCTTTCCTCATATGTTTTATAATGAAGACCACTAACCATTTTAGTAGCCAACCTCTGTACTGACTTTAGCCTATTTATATCCTTTTGAAGGTGCGGTCTCCAGAATTGCACACAAATGAGGTCGCAAAAAAGACTTATACAGAGGCACGATCACCTCCTTTCTTCTGCTGGCCATTCCTCTCTCTCTCTATGCACCCAAGTATCCTTCTAGCTTTTGCTGTCACCTTTTCTACCTGTTTAGCTAATTTAAGATCATCAGACACAATCATGCGTAGGTCCTGCTCTTCTTTAGTGGACAAAAGTACTTCACCCCCTATACTATATTGCTCCCTTGGATTGCTGCAGCCCAAATGCATGACCTTGCATTTTTTAACATTAAATCTCAGCTGCCAAATTCTAGACCATTCTTCAAGCTTAGCTAGATCCCTCCTCATGTTATCTACACCTTCCTGATATCTACTTTATTGCAGATTTTGGTATAATCCGTAAAGAGGCAAACCTTACCCGACAGCCCTTCCACAATATCACTAACAAAGATGTTAAAGAGAATCGGACCAAGGACAGATCCCTGGAGCACACCACCAGTAACCTCCTTCTCCTCAGAGTGAGCTCCATTTACCTGTACCCTTTATCGCCACCCACTCAACTAATTTCCAACCCAAGCAGTAACTTTAGGGTCCATCCATAGGGTGCTCAGTTTGTTTTTAAGTCACTTGTGAGGAATGGTTTCAAAGGCTTTACTAACATTTAGGGTTCTCCATTGGTCCAACTCCCTGGTCCCCAGTCAAAGAAATCAATCAGATTTGTCTGACAAGACCTGCCTCTGGCGAATCCATGCTTCCTCAGATCCTGTAATCTGCTGGACTCCAGAAACCTCACTATTTTCTCTTTCAGCAGCACTTCCAATAATATACTCACCACCGAAGTTAAATTAACCGGCCTGTAGTTTTCAACCACATCCTTACTTCCGCTTTTGTGTAAAGGACCACATTTGCCTCTCTCCAGTCCTTTGGCATCACTCCTGACTCCAATGAGGCATTGAAAAGGTCAGTCAGTGGAGCTGCTAGAACGTCCCCAAGTTCCCTTATATTCTGTGGTGTATCCTATCCGGTCCCATCGTTTTTTCTACTTTAAGTTTAGCTAGTTTCTCACGAACACAGTCTTCTGAAAATTGTTCAAGATGTTCCTTGGTTCTGTTCCTGTTTGTGGGTGTTTTCTGAGGTCCTGCTTCTGGTTCTTCATCTGTGAACACAGAACAAAAATATTTGTTAAGCAATTCCGCTTTATCCTCATCAGCATCTACACATTCCTGCCCAACACTCTTGAGTCTGACAATACCACTTTTGCCCTTCCTCGTCTCACTAACATATCTGAAAAATGTCTTATACCCCCATTTTATTGCATTGGCTATTTCTTCCTCTTTTTGAATCTTTGCTTTCCTGACTACTTTGCTAGCTTCTGTAAGTTTTTCCAAATATAGATGCCTGTTATCCTCTGTCTGTGATCTCTTGTATTTCATGAAGGCCTTTCTCTTTTTCTTCACTTTTCAGCTACTTCTTTCTAAAACCATAGCTGTCTCTTTTTCCTTTTACCTTTATTTACCATTTTAACAAAAAGGTTGGTTGCCCTTAAAATATCCTCTTTCAGTTTTGTCCACTGTTTTTCTTCACCCTCAAGCTGTTTCCATTCCGCTAATGACTCCCTGAAGTATTGGCCCATCTTGGTAAAGCTTAGTTTTCCTAAAGTCTAAGACCCTCGCTTTTGAATAGATTTTAACAGCCCTAGTCCTAATACTGAACCACATCATCTGGTGATCATTGGATGCAAAATGATCTCCACTATAACATCAGAAACACTTTCACCATTTGTAAGCACCAAGTCCAGTATGGCCCCTTCATGTGTGGGTTCTGTTACCAGTTGCCTGAATAGTTCTCCCTGTAGAGAATCCAGGATCTCCTTACTTCTAGATGATACTGCAGTAGGAATGTGCCAATCAACATCTGGCATATTGAAATACCCTATCACTAGCACTTCCACTTTCCTGGCAATGCTGCGTATGTCTTCAATTAACTCTCCATCCACCTTTTCCTCCTGAGAGGGAGATCTGTATATCACGCCAATGCAAATAAATGTCTCTTTCCCTCTTTCTAGTTTAACCCACAGTGCCTCCTCTCTCCCTTTTAAGCTCTGTAGTTTCATAGCTTTAATGTTATTTTTTACGTATAGTGCCACTCCTCCTCCCCTTCTTCCTACCCTGTCCTTTCTGAATATAGTCTGGTATAGTTACATCCCAGTCATGGTTTTCTGTGAACCATGTTTGTGTAACTGCCACTAAATCCAAGTCAGCCTCTCCCATTAATCTTGAACATCTGGGATCTTATTTCCCATGTTACAGGCATTTATACACATCACTTTCCATATGTTGCCCCTTTTACCCATTTCCATAAAGGTATTTAATGTTTCACTTACCTGGGGGCTTTCACTTACCTAGGGGCTTTTTTCACCTATCCCCAATGAATCTAGTTTTAATCCCTCTTCAGTAGATTAGCCAGTCTGCTACTGAAGACACATCAACCTTTCTTGGACAGATAGACGCCAACTCTGCTCTGCAAACCTTGGAACAGCATCCCATGGTCCAGGAATCCAAAATGCTCTCGATGACACCATACACGCAGCCATGCATTCATCTCCAGAATGCAAGCTTCTCTGCCTTGGCCCTTACCCTCAACTGGGAGGATTGAAGAGAACACTACCTGTGCCCCTATCTGCTTCACTTTCTGTCCCAGAACCATGAATTCACTTTTGATAAGCTCAGATTTGTGCTGACATGGATTAGCAACATTGGGTAATTGTCAGTGGGCTTGATGAGTTTACTCTCCATAACATCTTGGATTTTGGCACCTGGCAGACAGCATATCTCTCTGGACATCAAGTCTGGTCAGCAGATGGATGCCTCAGTACCCCTCAGAAGAGAATCACCAACCATCACTACCCTTCGCTTTCTTGTGATCACTGATTCTGCAACTTTGGGGTGCTCGAACTCTGGTTCTTCCTTTTCCAGGGAGGCCCTGGTGACTTGTGTCCAATCTTCATCATTCTATAGGCTCCCATCTTCTCCTCTGCTGGAGAGCTTGGATGTTGCAAGAAGCATCTCAGCAATATACTTCTCACTGTCTTGAATGCTCCTCAGCCTTGCCATTTCCTCTCTGAGTTCCTCCACTTGTTTCCTGAGGGCTTCAGCATGCAAGCATCCTTCACATGGAACCAGTCCTTCAACTGGCATTGGGACCTCTGTCTTGACAGAGGCAGAAGCTGTAACGGAGGCAACAGCTTTGGTGATACGATTGTTCCCAGCCATTCTTCAGTTGATGGAGCTTAGTTATCTGTTGAAGCAAAAGAGAGAGAGAGACCTACCAAAGTATCAACTGGTTTCCCAGCTGTCCTTTCAAAGAAAAAGCAGTTAAATCTCTTTTAAGTGTGTTCAAAAAGTGCTGTTCCAAGTCCCTGTGTAGTTAATTGGGGAGGTGCCCTATAAAGCAAGACTGCTCACTAAGGGTGGGTGGGAGTTGGGGGGGTGGTAGGGAGGGAACTAACACCTAATGAAGTGTCAGTAGCTTCAAAGAGCTGAGAAAGATACTAAAGCAGAAACTAAAGCTACAAAAAGAATGTAGCTTTGTATTAAAAATGTACCAAGGGGAGAGCCAGGAGAGACAGCACTATCTGACCAGAGGTGGCAGGCTCCTGTTCCGGCGGCCCCGACATCATTGGGGGCCTCTTTAAAGGCAGGGTGGTGAAACGGAGCAGTGGGAGAGCCAGGAGAGACAGCACTATCTGACCGGAGGTGGCAGGCTCCTGTTCCGGCGGTCCCAATGTCATCGGGGGTCTCTTTAAAGGCAGAGTGGTGAAACGGAGCAGTGGGAGAGCCAGGAGAGACAGCACTATCTGACCGGAGGTGGCAGGCTCCTGTTCTGGCGGCCCCAACGTCATCGGGGGCCTCTTTAAAAGCTCTGCCTGCTTGGCGCAGCCGGAGGCGCTAGTCGGGGGCTGCGATCTAAGAGGCAAGATACAAGGGGTTTGCTAGGCCCCTTGGGAGCCCCTTGGAGCACCGCAGGAGGACAGGGCCAGGAGCCAGCAGTTTGCTTAGAAAACCCACATGGGTAAGAGGAAGAAGAAAGCGACGCCAGCGGTATCAGCAAATCCAGTAGTGGGTCCTATGGATAGGCACGTTAAGGTAACGGCTGGTGCTAATGTGTCTTTGGACCCTGACTTTCTTGTTCTTCAATCTCCTGTGGCGTCTCTGAGCTCTCCGGATCGCTCTCCACCTTCTCCTCCAATTTATATCTCTCCATCATCTTCTGGTACTGTGGGGGTGCAGTTTCAGCAAAGTATACCGGCTGATACCAATGGAAAGCTGAAACCTGTTGTTTGGCCTTCCATTCCAGATACACCCAGGGAGGTACCTGATGAGCAGGTTACCCTGGATGATATTTGGAAGGGGTCATTCGTATAGAAAATTCTTTAGTACCCACGGTCTCTCAGCTGTGTGGTTTCTCTTCTGAGATTACTACTAAGCTGAGTGAAGTTGAGGATAGGGTGGGGAGTATGCTTTCTCAAATTTCTAATTGTGAGAACCAGTGTCTAGCTCTTAAGGCTGTTAATTCCTCTAGCATTAAAGATCGTTTAATTATACACCATAAGATGGAAATGTATGACAATATGTTTCGTGTTAAAAATATTTGATTACTGAATTTTCCTGTTTGCCATTTGCTTTCAGCTGAGATTTTGCTACGGAAGTATTTTAGAGAGGTTTTGGGCTTGGCTGCGGCCAACTCCATTCCTATCTCAAGATTATATTATTTGACTGGACGTGGGGTTTCTATTGGTCCTCCTGGGGATTTGGATACACTAAAGGGGCATTTTGTGGTAGGCTATGGCCTATATAATAGCCTGTACATGTATGAGCCTGCAAGCTAGGCCTGAGTCCCCACCCCCACTGCTAGAGATAGTAGTGCTGGGAAAGACCAAAGTCAGTGAAGGCTGAGGATCTGCCTTAAACCGCTCTAAACTGCTTTTGATAAGTTTGCATTAATCCTTTATTCAATGCTTTTATGCTGATGCAATGACCTTGTAGCAGGAATGTATTATGTCTAGAAACTGAGTCTGTGTTAGCATAGCCTGAGAAGGGGGAACAGGGCCCAGTGAGGGTCCCCGATTGGATAGGTGCAGGGGGCGTTGGGACCAATAGAAAGTCTGCCTGTATCAAACTGTGAAGCTTGTATATAAGGAAGTTGTTCCTGTTCGCCATTGCTCAGTCCTTTGATGCTTGGGCCTTGTGCACAATAAATTGGTTTGGATCCTTGCACTGACTCCGGGTATTATTTATTGCATGCTTATCAGCTGCTACAATATTGACCTTGATCTAACCAAATTCCTAGAGGATTCTCAAGATAATATAACATCTCGTGCTACTTTGGTAGTAACTTTTGTTTCTGAACAGGATAACAAAATAGTGGTCCTTCACAGAGCAAATCTACTGTTGAGACTTGAACTAAAGTTTGCTCAATCATATATATGTTCCCATATTTTGTACTACCAAACATACTATAAACAGGTTTGTTATTATAGTCTTTTAAGCGACTGGTCTCAGACTTCACTGGAGCTGTACTTTCGGTTTATATTTCTAAACCTTCCTAGTGCTCCTTTTTGCATCAATGACCATTTACATCGCTTAACAGACATACAACTTGTAAATCCAACGTTGTTCATTAATCGTCAATGTCTGATCTGTGGATTTACCATTACAGCCTCCTAAGGTATGGTCAATGCAAAAGCATTGTAGATCTTCAAATCTATGCCCTTTTTCAAGGCAATGTTCAACAATTGGGGCTGAGGTGGTCTCATCTTCCAGCACTATAGTGCAATGTTCAACAATTGGGGCTGAGGGGTCTCATCTTCCAGCACTATAGTGCAATTTGTTTGTTGTGACTATCCATTGGGTTTTCGTAGCAAGATACGGAAATAGGTTTACTAGACCTTTCTTCCGCGCAGTTTAATTTTAGTGTTGTTGTTATTGTCACAGGAATGTGATCCTCCGCTGCCAACACTATCCCATTCTGCTGCTGCCCAGTTGGGTGGTTTGTCTTGGTCTGGCAGCTCAGCTGAGACCTGTCCATCTTGGGAGACCCTGCCAGAAGTTAAGCTACCGATAGCTTAGCCCTCAGCATCACTGATACACACAAGCCCTCACAGCATGACAAGCTGCAAACCAAGTGAGGGCTGTGAAATCTGTTAGGAGTTAAATACCATGGGTCTGATATTTGAAAGGCATTTACATGGTTTACAGCCCTGTAAACCATCTAAATGCCTCTATCTGGGATATGCTGAATATCCCTGATCTTCTCCCCTGCACGCCCCGATGCAAACTGCTTAGCATCGGGGCGTGTTGTGGGCATTCCAGGGAGGAGCAGAGGTGGCTACAGTTCATAACCAGGCAGCGGCGATATTGCATGCTGCCTGGTTAGTGACTGGCTAAAAGATAGGGGAAGCAAAAGCTCGTAGCAGCACATAGCCAACCCAGATGAATATCAGACCCCATATATATAACATTTTATAACCATTTTCCTTGAGCATTACAGAAATTTGGGGTTGGGGAATGTAAGATTGAACACTCATTACCCTTGCACTGTCCCTGTCCATACCTTCCTCCTCCTAGGCAGTATTTACAGAGGTTATTACCCTGTACAACTGTAAGTTCATCAAAAATACCAATAGTGCATTTAAACAGTTGAGATATAAATCTTTCAAAGCATAACCATCCAAAGAACAGCATGATTTTCTTATACATTCCTTCACAATATCAGATAATCATTTGGACAATCTGAGGTATGAATTTCCACATAGTTTTACCAATTAGATAGGAAACCCCTTTGGTCTCCACCATATCCAATTACCAGTTATCTTTTTTTTTCTCTCTCTCTCTCTCTCATTGTATCCCAAATCTCACCCATATTCAGAAGTGCTACTGGACCAGTGGATTCTGCAAGTCATGGGAGGATTTTTTATGCCCGACCTGGTCTTCTCTGTCACTCCGCTGTCTGGTCCCAAAGCTCTACGTCTGTTGCAAACTCTGTTCCTCCTGGGGCTGTTGCTTTGCTGCCTCTCAGCCCCTGGACCCTGCGCTGACTGGGGCCATCTGCCGCTCTGCTCCATCTCAGCCACTGAAGCTCGCTGCTCCACCTGAGCTGGAGCTGTCCATTGTTTTGCTGCCTCTCAGCCCTTGGGACCACTGCTCTGCCTGTGCTGCTTGGGGCTGATGCTTTGCTCACTATCCCCACTTTGGCTGGGGCCATCCATGGTGTCTTCTCAGCAGCAGCTCAAAATCTTGCAGGGCCTCCCTCCTTGGGCAAATGGAGCTCACTCTAAGGAGACAGATGTTACAAGTGATGTGCCTCAGGGATCTGTCCTTGGTCCAATTCTTTTAAACATTTTTGTAAATAATATTGCGGATGGGCTGTTAGATAAGGATTGCTTCTTTGTGGATGAAACCAAAATCTGCAATAGGGTAAACACCCAGGAAGGTGCAGATAACATGAGGGATCTAGCAAAGTTTGAAAAATGGTCAAGAATTTGGCAGATGAGATTTAATGCTAAAAAAATGCAGGGTCATGCGTTTGAGCTGCCAAAATCCAAGAGAGCAGTATAGTATAGAGGGTGAAGTATTTCTGGCCATGAAAGAAGAGCAGGATCTGAGAGTGACTATTTTTTTAAAATAAGTTTTACAAAAAAGGATACAAGAAAAATGTAACAAATATACAATCCAACCCACACCAAGGAGGTACCTTGCCAGCACAAGAAGAAAAAAGACAAAATATAAGAAAATTAGTGAAACCCCCTGGTACTCTGTATAACCCACTAAACATATACTGTAACCAAGCAATAGTAACAGAGAGTAAAACAAAGCAACAATTATCCTTTCCCACGAAGAAACTGCTCCAACTGATCTGAATCAAAGAATATGTAACTAATACCCTGATAGACCAACAAATATTTACAGGGTTATTTTAAAAAGAAGGAAGCCTCCAGAGCTAAGACACGAAGTCTAAGCTCCAGCAGGGCCTTCCTATGAAGTTGTGTTGTCTTTGAAACATCAGGGAATATCTATATCATCTGTCCACAAAACCTCTCATTTTGCTTAGCAAAATGTAAACACAATATAGCATTTTAATCACTATGGGAAATAAAAGTAACTATCAGTGTTCCCCGAGAGAAAGTCTCCTCCATCGAAGACTCAAGATAAGCAGAAATGTCTAAACTCACACCAGGATTTAATCGATCCATTTCCCCACCAAACCAACACCATCTCCTGAAGCCACCTTTTTGCCTAAAGGAATATAATACATTTTTGAAATTTTAACTAAGTCTGGATTTGGAAAAAGCAAAACTTCTTTCAAATACTTGTGGAACAAATTCTGCGGCAAGCGATAATATGTTCGGGGGAAGTTCAACAATCGTAATTTAACGCACGGTGTTAATTTTCGATTAATTCACATTTCCTATGCAGTAACAAAAAAATCTTGAACAGATGACGTACATGCTATCTGCAGTACCGAGAACTGTGACTCAGTTTTTATTAAACAAGAGTCCAACACTGAAATTGTGGTCTCGTGCTCTGCAAGTTTAACAACAACTTCTTTAGAGAAATCAGATACATGCTTCAGAAATGACTGTAACAATGGTTCACTTCAAGAAACAATTTCCCATATATCTCATAGGGAAATCTCCTGTGAAGGAACAGGCAGTTCAACAGAAGTCCTGGCACTTTCAACAGGAGCAGGTAATGAAACAAACTTAAAGGAAGTCTTAACAATATTACCTAAAGATACTTCTGCAGAGGAAAGAGTACCACCAGAAATCTCCTCATATTGTTTAGAAGGTGAAGAGGTCTTGGCGTCCAGACCAGGAAACTAGTTGGGTGGAGTTAAGCACCCAATGCGGGACAGGAGGGAGAATCCGAAACCGTACTCACAGTTAAATCTGGAGCATCCGATTCAGGTGACTGCCCCAACAAATCCATCCCAGAAAGCACTCTAATGTGAGAATACATAGGGCCCACCACTTTAACCACTTTATTAATTTCAGGATATATAACCTTTTTACAATGCTTCCCCATAGCAAATGCTATGTACAGCTTCACTCCTCAAGTGCGTCCCGTGATGGGGCTAAGTTCTTATATAGCCCTTCAGACACCCTGACATCAAACGCCAGAGAGACAGGTCAGGAGGTACACCAATCAACTCCACTCAAGCAGGCAGGCAATCAGGAAGTAATCTCCGAATCCTACCATGGGGCTACGTTCTTATATAGTCCTTCAGACACCCTGACGTCAAATGCCAGAGACACAGGTCAGGTGGTACACCAATCAACTCCACCCGAGCAGGCAGGCAATCAGGAAGTAATCCCCCGAGAGTGATTGTTAAGGTGGCTAAATAGAAAAAGCAACAGCGAAAGCCAGAAGGATGCTTGGGCACATAGGGAGAGGAATGTCCAACAGGAAGAAGGAGGTGATAGTGCCTCTGTATAAGTCTTTGGCAAGACCTCATTTGGAGTATTGTGTGCAGTTCTGGAGATCACACCTTCAAAAAAATATAAACACAATGGAGTCAATACAGAATATGGCTTCCTAAATGATCAGTGGTCTTCGTTATAAGGCATATGGTGACAGACTTAAAGATCTCAGTATGTATTCTATGGAAGAAAGGCAAGAGAGGGGAGATATGACAGAGGTTTAAATAACTCCATGGCATAAATGCACAGGAGGGGAGCCGTTTTCATTTGAAAGAAAAATCTGCAACAAGAGGGCATAGGATGAAGGTGAAAGGGTTGCAGAGCAGAGATGGTGTCTATCTGTCCAAGAAAGGTTGACATGTTTTTAATAGCAGACTGACTAATCTACTGAAGAGCGCTTTAAACTAGATAAGTTGTGGATAGGTGAAGAAAGCTCCCAGGTAACTGAAAGCCCCCCAGGTAAGTGAAGCATTAAATACCTTTATGGAAATGGGCAAAAGGGACAACATATGGAAGGTGGTATGTATAAATGCCCATAGCATGGGAAATAAGATCCAAGATGTTGAAGCTTTAATGGGAGTGGCTGACTTGGATTTAGTGGCAGTTACAGAAATATGGTTCACAGAAAACCATGACTGGGATGTAACTATACCAGGCTATACTTTATTCAGAAAGGACAGGATAGGAAGAAGGGGAGGAGTAGTGGCACTATATGTAAAAAATAATATTAAAGCCTTCGAATTACAGAGCTTAAAAGGGAGAGAGGAGGCACTGTGGGTTAAACTAGAAAGAGAGAAAGAGAAATCTATTTGCATTGGCGTGATATACAGACCTCCCTCACAAGAGGAAGAGGTGGATGGAGAGTTATTTGAAGACATACGCAGCATTGCCAGGAAAGGGGAAGTTCTACTGATAGGGGATTTCAATATGCCAGATGTTGATCGGCACATTTCTGCTGCAGTGTCATCCAGAAGTAAGGAGATCCTGGATTCTCTACAGGGAGAACTATTTAGGCAATTGGTAACAGACCCCACATGTGAAGGGGTGATACTGGACTTGGTGCTTACCAATAGTGAAAGTGTTTCTGATGTTATAGAGGAGATCATTTTTCATGCAGTAATCACCAGATGGTGTGGTTCAGTATTAGGACTAGGGCTGTTAGAATCCATTCAAAAGCGAGGGTCTTAGACTTTAGGAAAACTAACTTTGCCAAGATGGGCCAATACCTCAGGGAGTTGTTAGCGGGATGGGAAGAGCTGGGGGATGTAGAAATACAGTGGGTAAAATTGAAAGGAGATATTTTAAGGGCAACCAACCTTTTTGTTAAAATGGTAAATAAAGGCAAACGGAAAAGGAAATCACTATGTTTTTTGAAAGAAATAGCTTAAAAGGTGAAGAAAAAGAGGGAGGCCTTCATGAAATACAAGAGATCACAGAGAGAGGAAGACAGGCATCTATATTTGGAAAAACTTAGAGAAGTTAGCAAAGTAGTCAGGAAAGCAAAGATTCAAAAAGAGGAGGAAATAGCCAATGCAATAAAATGGGGGGATAAGACATTTTTCAGATATGGTAGTGAGAAGAGGAAGGGCAAAAGTGGTATTGTCAGACTCAAGGGTGAAGGGGAGGAATATGTAGAAGCTGATGAGGATAAAGTAGAATTGCTTAACAAATATTTCTGTTCTGTGTTCACAGATGAAGAACCAGGAACAGCACCTCAAAAAACACCCACAAACAGGAACAGAAGCGAGGGGCATGTTGAAAAATTTTCAGAAGACTGTGTTTGTGAGAAACTAGCTAAACTTAAAGTAGACAAAGCGATGGGACTGGATGGGATACACCCTAGAATACTGAGGGAACTTGGGGACGTTCTAGCAGCTCCACTGACTGACCTTTTCAATGCCTCTTTGGAGTCAGAAGTGGTGCCAGAGGACTGGAGAGAGGCTCATGTGGTGCCTTTACACAAAAGTGGAAGTAAGGATGTGGTTGAAAACTACAGGCCGGTTAGTTTAACTTTGGTGGTGAGTTATTAGAAACGCTGCTGAAAGAGAGAATATTGAGGTTTCTGGAGTCCAGCGGATTACAGGATCCGAGGCAGCATGGATTCACCAGAGACAGGTCTTGTCAGACAAATCTGATTGATTTCTTTGACTGGGTGACCAGGGAATTGGACCGAGGGAGAACCCTAGATGTGGTGTATGTAGATTTCAGTAAAGCCTTTGACACCGTTCCTCACAGACGACTTATAAACAAACTGAGCACCCTACTGATGGACCCTAAAGTTACTGCTTTGGTTAGAAATTTGGTTGAGTGGGAGGCGACAAAGGGTACCAGTAAATGGAGCTCACTCTGAGTAGAAGGAAGTTACCAGTGGTGTGTCCCAGGGATTTGACCTTGGTCCAATTCTTTTTAACATCTTTGTTAGTGATATAGCAGAAGGGCTGTTGGGTAAGGTTTGCCTCTTTGCGGATGATACCAAAATCTGCAATAGATAGACACCCAGGAAGGTGGAGATAACATGAGGAGGGATCTAGCTAAGCATGAAGAATGGTCCTTGAATTTGGCAGTTGGGATTTAATGCTAAAAAATGCAAGATCAAGCATTTGGGCTGCAGCAGTCCAAGGGAGCAATATAGTATATGGAGTGAAGTACCTTTATCCACTAAAGAAGAGTGGGACCTAAGCGTGATTGTGTCTGATGATCTTAAAGTAGCTAAAGAGGTAGAAAAGGTGACAGCAAAAGCTAGAAGGATGCTTGGATGTATAGGGAGAGGAATGGCTAGCAGAAAAAAGGAGGTGATAGTGCCTCTGTATAAGTCTTTGGACCAACCTCATTTGGAGTATTGTGTGCAATTCTGGAGACCGCACCTTCAAAAGGATATAAACAGGATGGAGTCAGTACAGAGGTTGGCTACTAAAATGGTTAGTGTTCTCCATTATAAAGCATATGAGGACAGACTTAAGATGTTCTATGTAAAAATTAAGATGTTCTATGTAAAACAAACTTAGCTTTGTTAATTGTTGTTAATTGTACACCGCACCTGATCTCTGGAAGATGCGGTATAAAAATGAGTGTTAAATAAATAAAATAAATAAGGATCTTAATATGTATACCTTAGTGGAAAGGCAGGATAGAGGTGATATTATTGAGACGTTTAAATACCTCCATGGCATAAATGCACAGAGGGAGAGCCTCTTTCAATTGAAAGCAAGTTCAGCTATTAGGGGACATGGGATGAGGGTGAAAGGGGATAGATTCAGGAGGGATAAGCAGAAATATTTCTTTACAGAAAAAGTGGTAGATCCGTGGAATAGTCTCCCAGTGGAGGTGGTAGAGATGAGGACAGTATTTGAATTCAAAAAAGCATGGGACAAACAGAGGATCTCTAAAGGAAAAAAGGGGACTAATGTATCTTTATAGAAAGAGTGGTTGATCTATGAAATAGTCTCCCAATGGAGGTGGTAGAGAAGAGGACTGTATCTGAATTCACAAAAGCATGGGACAAACACAGTTTAGCTTAGTAGGCATGGACAAGCAGAATGGATAGGCTGTATGGTCTTTATCTGCCATCATTTTTTCTTTGTTTCTATGTTTTCTATGCTTCTTGGGAAGGGTTGGAATTTCCCTCTCTCCTTTCTTTTCTGTCTCCTAGCTCTCACCCTTCCTCTTCCTTTGCCCCCTTCCTTGCCATTCCTCTGGCTCTTTCAAATGATATTATAGTCCCTATTTCTATTCTCCTTTCTTTTCTCTAGCTTGATCTATTTTTCCCCTTTCCCAGATTTTTTTTTATTATAAACTGCTATGCATCCCTGTGGTCCCTTGGCAGTATATCAAGCACCGGGAAATAATAATAGCACTAAGGCACCCTTTTACTAAACATCACTAACAGTTTATGCACATTTTAGCCAGTGGTAACTGACCATGGTAAACTCTAACTCACAGACATGTCAACTACCGACTGCTGAAACGCATGTTAACTGTCACTCACAGGCTAATTTGGACAGTGGGCAGGTTAGAGGCAGAGTGTGGATGTGGCAAAAACATTAGCATGTGAGTGAAATTAATGTGTCACTTAGCTCCAGTTCACCTAACGCCACCAATGTATGCCCATTTTTTAGGTGCATCCACATTACTTTGCCGGTGATTATGGCACCCTGTTGCTGTTTAGCTGCTGGGGTATAGCCCCGACAGCTAATGTGAAGGCAGCTAATGTGAAGGCTTTGCACTTAACATGCACTGATGCTCATTAAGAGATCCCAGTGCCATTTGAAGGACCGGTTCCATGTGCAGGATGCCTGCATGTTGAAGCTCTCGGGAAACAAGTGGAGGAGCTCAGAGAAGAGGTGGAGAGGCTGAGGAACATTCAAGACAGTGAGAAGTACATTGATGAGATGCTTCTTAAAACATCTTAGATCTCCAGCAGAGGTGAAGATGGGTGCCTACAGAATGATGAAGTTTGGACACAAGTCACCAGGGCCTGCAGAATCACCAATCCATCTCCTCCAGCCCTTGAATTGAAGAACCTTATGCAGCCCTGGAAGTGGAGGAGGTGAAAGCATCCCAGGAAAGGGAAGAACCAGAGCTCGCACACCCTAAAGTTGCAGAATCAGTGATCACAAAGAAGCAAAGGGAGCTAAGGGTAGTGGTGGTTGGTGACTCTCTTCTGAGAGGTACTGAGGCATCCATCTGCCAACCAGACTTGATGTCCAGAGAGGTGTGCTGTCTGCCAGGTGCCAAAATTTGAGATGTAACGGAGAGTTTGCTGAGACTCATCAAGCCCATTGACTATTATCCAATGTTGTTCATCCATGTCAGTACAAATGATACTCCCAGGTATCCCTCTGAGCATATCAAAAGTGACTTCATTGTTCTGGGACAGAGGGTGAAGCAGATAGATGTGCAGGTGGTGTTCTCTTCAGTCCTCCCTGTTGAGGATAAAGGTCACAGCAGAGAAGCTCGCATCCTGGAGATAAATGCATGACTGCATGGATGGTGTCATCATGAGTGTTTTGGTTTCCATGACCATGGGATGCTCTTCCAAGCGTTGTAGAGCAGAGATGGCATCCATCTGTCCAAGAAAGGTCAATGTGTCTTCAGTAGCAGACTGGCTAACCTACTGAAGAGGGCTTTAAACTAGATTCGTTGTGGATGGGTTAAGAAAGCTCCCAGGTAAGTGAAATCCTCCAGGTAAGTGAAACATTAAATCACTTTATGGAAATGGGTAAAACGGGCAACATCTGGAAAGGGGTGTGTATAAATGCCCACAGCATGGGAAATAAGACCCCAGATGTTGAGACTTTAATGAGAGAGGCTGACTTGGATTTAGTGGTGGTTACGGAGACATGGTTCATGGACAACCATGACTGGAATGTAACTATACCAGGCTATACTTTATTCAGAAAGGACAGTATAGAAAGAAGGGGAGGAGGAGTGGCACTATATATAAAAACTCATATTAAAACTCTGGAAATACAGGGATTAAAAGGGAGAGAGGAGACACTGTGTGATAAACTAGAAAGAGGTAAAGAGAAATCTATTTGCATTGGCGTGATATACAGACTCCCTCACAGGGAGAAGAAATGGATGGAGATTTCAGAATGCTGGATGTTGTTTGGTGCATTCCTGCTGCAGTGTCATCTAGAAGTAAGATCCTGGATTCTTTACAGGAAGAACTATGCAGGCAACTGGTAACAGAACCCACATGTGAAGGGGCCATACTGGACTTGGTGCTTACCAATGGTGAAAGTGTTTCTGATGTTATAATGGGAGATCATCTCACATCCAGTGATCATCAGATGGTGTGGTTCAGTATTAGGACTAGGGATGATAAAATCCATTCAGAAGCAAGAGTCTTAGACTTTAAGAAAACTAAATTTGCCAAGATGGGTCAAGTACCTCAAGGAGCCATTAGAAGGTTGGAAACAACTGGAGGATATAGAAAAACAGTGGACAAAACTAAAAAGGGGATATTTAAGGGCAACCAACTTTTTTGTTAGAATGGAAAATAAAGATAAAAGGAAAAGGAGGCCGTGTGAGATACACCTGAGAATACTGAGCGAACTTAGGAACGTTCTAGCAGCTCCACTGACTGACCTTTTCAATGCCTCTTTGAAGTCAGAAGTGGTGCCAGAGGACTGGAGAGAGGCACGTGTGGTCCCTTTACACAAAAGCAGAAGTAAAGATGTGGTTAAAAACTACCGACTGGTTAGTTTAACCTCAGTGGTGAGTACATTATTGGAAGCGCTGCTGAAAGAGAAAATAGTGAGGTTTCTAAGTCCAATGGATTGCCGGATCCGAGGCAGCATAGATTCACCAGAGGCAGGTCTTGTCAGACAAATCTGATTGATTTCTTTGACTGGGTGACCAAGGAGTTGGACCGAGGGAGAACCCTAGATGTGGTATATTTAGATTTCAATAAAGCCTTTGACAATGTTTTGCACATGAAACTTATAAACAAAGTGAGCACCCTAGGGACTGACCCTAAAGTTACTGCTTGTGTAAGAAATTGGTTGAGTGAGAAGCAACAAAGGGTACAGGTAAATGAAGCTCACTCTGAAGAGAAGGAGGTTACCAGGGATCTGACCTTGGTCCGATTTCTTTTTAACATCTTTCTTAGTGCTATTGAGGAAGGGCTGTCGGGTAAGGTTTGCCTCTTTGCGGATGATACTAAAATCTGCAATAGATTAGACACACAGGAATGTGTAGATAACATGAGGCGGGATCTAGCTAAGCTTGAAGAATGGTCTCTCTAGAAGAATTTGGCAGCTGAGATTTAATGTTAAAAAATGTAGGGTCATGCATTTGGGCTGCAGCAATCCAAGGGAGCGATACAATATAAGGGGTGAAATACTTCTGTCCACAAAAGAGAGCAGGACCTAGGCGTGATTATGTCTGATGATCTTAAAATAGCTAAACAGGTAGAAAAGGCGATGGCGAAAGCTAGAAGAATGCTTTGGTGCATAGGGAGAGGAATGGCCAGCAAGTGAAAGGTGGTGATAGTGTCTCTGTATAAGTCCTTGGTGCGACCTCATTTGGAGTATTGTGTGCAGTTCTGGAGACTGCTCCTTCAAAAAGATATAAACAGGTTGGAATCGATGCAGAGGGTCGCTACTAAAATGGTTAGTGGTCTTCGTTATAAAGCATATGAGGACAGACTTAAAGATCTTAATATGTATACTTTAGAGGAAAGACGGGATAGAGGTGATATGATTGAGACTTTTAAATACCTCTTTGGCATAAATGCACAGGAGGAGATCCTTTATTGAAAGCAAGCTCTTCTACGAGGGGACACAGGATGAGGTGAAAGGGAATAGTCTCAGGAGTAATATGCGGAAATATTTCTTTACAGAAAGAATGGTAGATGCATGGAATAGTCTCCCAGTGGAGGTGGTAGAGATGAGGACAGTATCTGAATTCAAAAAAGTATGGAACAAACACAGAGGATCTCTAAGGGAAAAAAGGGACTGTTGTAGTGGTTGATATAGAAGGGCAGACTAGATAGGCCATGTGGTCTTTTTCTGCCATCATGTTTCTGTGTTTCTATTAATGCAAAACCTTAGTGGTGTTTGGTAAAAGACCCATGGTTCAGTACCTGTAGCTCTTATTGACTCCAGTTCTCAGTGATTATAGTTGATTGATCTCCTGGCTTGCAGTTCAGCTTTCCCCATCTTGGAGAGACACTCTCCTCTCAGTCCATAGACCAAAGGTCATGCAGGAAGATACAGTACACAGAGTATACATGAAAGCTCTCCTCACCCTAGATTTTAATTCCAGTGTGAAACCCAGCATGCCTAAAGTTTTTCTCTTACTCTGGGTGAGGAGAGAGTTTGCCTTCCCAGTGAATGCACTCCTGAAATCTTCACTTTCTCCTCAAAATACATCTCTCTTTCAGTTTGAAGGTGGTATTGTCATTTATGTGTGTAAATAATAGTGATATGTGATCTTTACCCCAGTGAAAGTCAGCAATTTTCATGTCCACCTTATGCAGATCCCTCTAGTCTGAGTACAGCAGGTGCCTAATCTCCACTGCAGGAGTTTATAACTTCTGCCCTCGAGTGCTTGAACTTTATTCCAGCTAAATAATAGCTTCCTTTATTCCACAAATCCTTGGGGGAGTTTCACTCACCCTCATTTAAATTTCTTGTTGCCCTCATCAAGAGCCCACACTTTGCATATGGTCTCCTTAGACTAGCTCTCAAGGTGCATTTTTGCCCAATTTGTGTAACTGACAGTCAATTGTCTATCTATATGGTCAGTAATTTTGTTTTTCAGAATAGATTCTATCAGCTTGGAGAATAGAAAGCTGAGGAGAAATATGATAGAGGTCTATAAAATCATGAGTGAAGTAGAACGGGCAAATAGAAATTTGCTTGATCTTTCAAAAGTATGAAGATGAGGAGACACATCAGAAAGCTGCTAAGTAAATCAAATCATAGAAATTATTTTTTCATTCAGTATACAACTAAACTCTGGAATTTACTATGGAGCAATGAGGTAAACACAATTAATGTAGTTGGGTTTAAAAACAGGTTTGGATAAGTTCTTAGAGAAAAAGTCCATAAGCCATTATTAAAATAGACTTGGAGAAATCCACTACTTATCCCTGGAGGTAAGAAAGAAGGAATCTATCTACTTTTTGGGATCCTGTTAGGTACTTGTGATCTGGATTCACCACTGTTGGAAACAGGATACTGGGCTTGATGTTCCTTTGGTCTGATCCAGTATGGCGGTTCTTATATTATGTTCTAAAGTAACCATGGTAAGTTCCTTATCGTTCCTCCAGTTTAGTCCTCCACCTCTGGGTAGTGTACCTCCTTCTGCAGCTTGGAGACTGGGCATGTCAAAACTCGTGACATCACTGGACAAAGCTTGCTGGCACCACCCATCAGCCCCAGTGTGTCCAGTCTCCATGCAGCAGGAGGATGTAGTGAGTCTAGGTGCTGGGCTCACTTGAGGAACAATTAAGGAGCAGTTAGTTAGGTTTCTATGATATTTAGTTGTTCTAATCTTATCTGTATAGGGAGCACAGTTTGAATCCAATTGCTTTAAAATTATCTTTAAATTACTTTGAGATTACTTTTAACTTACCTTGTAGTGACTTTTACATTACTCTTAAATTTCTTTTAAATTAAAGGGGTTAATTTCCATCCTTTTACATTTATTTGGGGGTCCTGTCCCTTTAAGAATGGCTGTCTTGTCTTTCCTTTTACCTTTCTCTGCTGAGGCAGCTCTCCACCGGGATCTCTCCCCCCGGACTGTACAGGGGAGAGCCCCGTGAGTCCCATCGGCACACGATGTGTGTGTCGGTCGGAGGTGTTGCTTGAGCTGCAGCGCACTGCCGGGTCCGACGAGACACATTGAGCCGCGAGCGGCAGGTCGGGAAGGACACATGTGGCTTCGCAGAAGAGAGCTAGTTCACTCTCCGGGGTAAGTGGAGCGCTGCAGTGAACGGGGGCTGCATCTCTTAGGCCGGTATCGCTGCCAGGGCCTGGTGGGAAGCTGTGGCCAGTTGCAGGGAGCTTTTCTTCAAGCGTGGTTTTTGGTGCCAAATAGGCCTGGAGCGAAGCAACACCATTTTATGTAACAGCGTGGCTGAAGTAGTGTCGGCCTGCAGGTCTAGAGCCCGCTGCAAAGAATAAAGCTGTTCCCTACTTTTTCTTTTCAACTGCTTTAGGCAATTGATAGTTTAATTTTCATTTGGCTGTTGATTTTAATTTTGAGTTTAAAAAATAAAAAAATAAAGGCAGGAGATGCTGTGTTTAACCCAAGTTCCTGGCTGGGTAGACAGCTGCTGGGGATTCGAACGGATGTCATCGCGACCATAGTGTGTGATCTGTGGCACACGCAGAGGGACAGTGGCTGACACAGGCATCCATCGGACCTGTGTGTCTGTATCGAGCAGTGTAGAACAACAGATGGAATCTCATGTAGTTTTGGATGTCCCGGAGCCAGCGACTGCAGCTGGAGAAGAGGCGCTGGCGGTCCCGCAGCCAGGGCCCAGTACAGAGGGCCTTGCAGGACCATCATATGCGCCATCTATGATGTCTTTGGGACAACCGCTGGAGGATTTCTGTCTGGATTTCGTGTTAATCATGCATCAAGCGTTCTATATGAAGCATCAAGGGAAGTTGCCTGAGTCTTTGCAAATGGCAAACTCTGCGCCACAACCCCGAACTGGAGATCCTTGTGGGGCATCTCCACAAGCCCCTAAAAGAGCTCGGGCTACTGACCCTTCTCCCTCAGATGTGGCTTGGGCCAAGACGGATGAGATGGAGGAGGGACTTGAAGCTGGCGAGGACGACTTGGAAGAAGGAGAGATACCTGAGCCTGAGATTCAGGCGAAAATCATTCGGGTGTTCCGGAAGGAGGAGCTGACGGCACTTATCATGGAATCTCTCCAAACAAGACTCGCTACAGCACAACCAGTGGAGGACGAGGAGGTTGAAGATCCTGTCATTCAAGCGGTGAGACAGGCTCAGGTAGTGTTTCCCGTCCATCGCGTTGTGGAGCGCATGATCCAGGATGAGTGGGATCAGCCTGAAGCAGGTCTAAAAGGTGTTAGGACCATGAACAGGCTCTACCCATTGGCAGATACGGACAAGGAGAGGTTCCGGTCTCCACGGATTGATGCGGCAGTCACAGCAGTGACAAAGAAGACCACCATCCCAGTGGAAGGTAGCACAGCCTTAAAGGATGTGCAGGACAGGAAGGTAGATGGTTTCTTGAAACAATCGTTTGAAGCTGATGTGCTTTCCTTGCAGGCTTCCATCTGTGGAGCTTGGGTGGCGAGAGCTTGTCTCCGATGGTGGCAACATTTGCGTAAGTCTCCGCAGTTAGAACAGGAGAGTATCAGGCAACTAGATCGCCTTGAATCTGGATCAGCATATCTGGTAGATGTGCACTACGATCTGATCAGAGCACTGGCTAATAGTATGGCTTCCTTAGTGGCCGCCCAGAGATCCCTGTGGTTAAAAAACTGGGCAGCCGATGGGTCATCTAAGGCACGTCTCAGTAAGCTACCTTTTAAAGGGAAGTTGTTGTTTGGCAAAGACCTCGATACGTTGGTCAAGGATTTAGGTGAATCCAAGGGTGGAAGGCTTCCAGAGGATAAGCCTAAACAAGGGAAATCCCTGCCGGCCTTTTGGGGACAGTTTAGGGATTTCAGGAGATTTCGTACTTCTCGGCTGGGTGGTTTTCAAAGGGGAAGATTTGCTTCTAGAGCCCAGGGGTTTCATGGGTTTTGAGGCACAAGTAGAGGTTTCACGGCATCTTCCTCTGCGACATTTCAAAAATCACAATGAAAGGGGGCGGGCTCCGGTGGGAAGCCTACCGATCGGGGGGCGTCTTCGGGGGTTTCTTCCTGCCTGGGCCCAAATCACGTCCAACCAGTGGGTGTTGGAGATCATTCGCAAAGGATATGCGCTGGAATTGGCAAAACCAGTTCTAGACTCTTTTGTGATATCCCCCTGCAAAGGACAACAGAAAGCTTTGGAAATTCGATAGACATTAGACCAGCTGTTACAGTTGGGAGCTGTCACGCCGGTGCCAAGAGCGGATTATGGCGTGGGTTGATACTCCATCTATTTCATGGTACCAAAGAAAGGCGGATCAGTCCGTCCTATTCTGGATCTCAAAGGAGTAAATCGTTTTCTGCGAGTACCTCATTTCAGAATGGAAACATTGCGGTCGGTCATTGTGGCGGTGCATCAAGGGGAATTCTTGACGTCTCTAGATCTTACGGAGGCGTATTTGCACATTCCAATAAGAGAGATTCATCAAACGTTGCTACGATTCGCCCTGCCTTGGGGTCATTATCAGTTCCAGGCCTTACCTTTTGGTCTGGCAACAGCTCCACGGACCTATACGAAGATCATGCTAGTGGTCGTGGTGGCTCTACGAAAGGAAGGAATTTTGGTCCACCCTTATCTCGACAATTGGCTGATTCGAGCAAAGTCAAGAACCGAGAGTGTTCAGGTTACAACCAAGGTGGTGAAGTTCCTTCAGAGTCTTGGCTGGGTGGTCAATGCGGCCAAGAGTCGCTTAGCTCCATCCCAGGACCTCGAGTATCTGGGGGTCCACTTCGACATGCAGAGAGGGGTGGTGTGTCTCCCGAAGCGGCGAGTACAAGCTCTGCAGCAGTTGGTATGCAAGTTCAGAACTACTCAGGCACCCTCGGCGTGGACTTATCTTCGGGTACTAGGGACGATGGCAGCAACCTTGGAGGTAGTGCCGTGGGCCCGATTTCATATGAGACCCTTACAGGGGGCGTTGCTTCGCCGTTGGTCACATCAGATCTCCAGGAACAAGCAGGAATGAGTCTTCACATATGGGTACGTCGGTACCGACGGAGCCTGCGCGGGAACGCTCCGCAGCGTCCAATCAGAAAGCTTTTGGGAGCATCCCACAGCGCCTGCGTGCTGCCTTCCTGCCTTTCCAACTGTCTCTCCTCAGTTCTTTTTCTGCGGAGCCAGCAGGTCGTGTTCCTGTCACCGCAGAAGAATTTCCTTATTTTTCTTTATTTCTTTTCTGTACGCGTCTGCCTTCCTCGACGCTATACCGGTACCGCCGGTTCTTATTCTTTTAAAAAAAAAAAAAAAAAAAAGACCTTCTATTTTTTCTTCAGGTGTACTTCAGTTTTGGGCCTTAGGCCCAAAACCTTTTTCCTTAAATATGGAAAAACCTGCCTCAGGTTTTAAGAAGTGCACAAAATGTGGCGGTACTATATCTGTCACCGACACCCATGACTGGTGTCTCAAATGTTTAGGCCCTGACCATTCCATTAAAGATTGTGTGTCCTGTTCCATGATGTCTAAGAGAGGTCAACAGAACCGAGCTGCCAAGCTCAGTATTCTGTTTCCCTCTGATGCGGCTTCGGTGGCATCGACGTCTTCCAGGGCTTCTTCTTCCTCACATGGATCTCAGGTAACTAAACATAAATCCAGCCGGTCCTCAAAGGGCAAATCTCCTTCTAAGCATCGAGATGCCTCTGGCCTTGCCCTCGAGGATTCTGCACCGGCAAAATTACCCTGGCGGGAGGCTTCGGCTTCTAAAGCATCATCATCGGGGTTCCAGGACGATCTAGATGGCGTGGCCTCAACAGATCTCCTGGTGCCATGCTCTGGGGTACCGGTGGCCTCCACCGGTACCGACTTCCAGGCATTGGCAGCTTCGATGGATCAGAGGATTCTGTCCATGGAACGCAGTCTGGCGGCTTTCCTTGTGGCATCGACGCCCGTGGTACCGCAACAGACTACTCCGCAGGTACCGCCTCCGGTATCGCCATCGGTACTGATTCCGGTACCGGTGGCATCAACATCGGCATCGGTGTCAGCCATGCCGGTACCCTGCCCTCTGCAGCCTTCCGGTACCGATACCCCGGTACCGATGATTCCCGATACCGACCCAGGTCGGTACGGGTATCGGGCTTTGCAAGAGCATCCCGACAGACGATACTTCGATTCCTCTGATGACTCTGAGGATTCTGAAGAGTCTGTCGATGCAGCGATGCTTCTTCCACAGGAGGAGTCCTCTCCTAAACGAAGGATGTCTCCTCCAGAGGACTTGTCTTTTCAGGACTTTATCAGAGAGGTGGCTCGGGGTCTCTCTATTACAGTAGCCCCAGAGTCAGAGCCTAGAGCTAAGGAGTTAGATATTCTACAATATCCTAAAACTCCTAAAGAGGCAGCTACCTTGCCTATTCATGAGATTCTGTATGATCTCATGTTAAGGATGTGGGAAGCACCTCTAACCACCTCTCCTCATTCTCGCAGGTTGGACACCATGTATCGTGTCCCTCCTTGTCCTGGTTTCCATAAAACTCAGCTTCCTCACCACTCTATTGTGGTTGAGTCTGCAATGAGAAAGATTAGAAGTGCCAAGAGACATGCCTCTAATCCTCCAGGACGTGAATGTAGAACCCTGGATGCTTTTGGTAGAAGAGTCTTCCAAGCTTCCATGCTTGCTGCGAGAATTAATTCTTATAGTCTCTACATGAGAATGTTCTTAAAAGAAATCACTGACCATTTGCAGACTTTAAGTCCTTTTATGTCTGACAATAAAAGGCAAGAATTTCTCTCTGGGCTCAAACATGCCCAGGATAGCTCCAAATTCTCCAACCGTGCAGCTTTCGATTCCTTTGAATGCGTAAGCAGAGCCTCAGCTATAGCTATAGGTGCACGTAGGATTGCTTGGCTTCAAGCATCTGATTTGGAGACCTGGGTCCAAGATGAATTGGGAAATATCCCTTGTACAGGTGAAAATCTGTTTGGTAAGGATTGGCAAGCAAAAGCCAATCAGATGGATGCTGAAAATTCTGCTTTGGATAGACTATCCAAATCTACAGCTGCTCCTGCTAAGAAAAGGTTGTTCAAGAAAACACCTTTTTCTAAAAAGGGAAGATCCTATCCTGCTTATATTCAGAGAGCATCTTCTGCAGCTCAGTTCCCTTCCAAACGTCAACAATCCTCCAAACAGACCAAGGCAAAGGCTGCGAGGCCTGCTCCAGCCCAGCAGTCTCAGCCCCCTCAGGGCCTTTGACTTTCTGCTAGAGAACTTAGCCTTCCTGGCTCTAGAAGGACCAGAGCCCTCCACCATTCCATGAAGGCTATGTCACTTTGCTCCCAGATGGGGGCAAATCACAGCAGAGCATTGGACACTCTCCATCATAAGAGAGGGGTACAAACTTCATTTTTCCAACTTGCCCCCTCTCACAAGAGTGCACCAGTTCAATTCTCCAACCTCCCTCCTCAGCCTATTAGAGCAGGAGGTTGCCACTCTTCTAGCCCAAGGGGCAATAGAGGAAGTGCCTTCTCAACAACAAGGCATAGGGTTCTACTCCCCCTATTTTCTTATCCCAAAGAAAACAGGGGGCTTCAGACCCATTTTAGATCTCAGAGAATTGAACAGATTCCTAGTCAAAGAAAAAATCAAGATGGTTTCTCTAGGAACTCTGCTGCCATACCTTCAGAGTCAGGATTGGCTTTGTTCTCTAGATCTCAAGGATGCGTACACTCATGTTCTCATCCATCCAACTCACAGAAGGTTCCTTTGGTTCCTTTTCCAGGAGAAGCACTATCAATACAGAGTGCTCCCCTTTGGCCTGGCCTCTGCACCAAGGGTGTTCACGAAATGCATGGCAGTGGTTGCTGCTTTTCTGCGCACCCTGGGAATATTTGTCTTCCCCTATCTGGACGACTGGCTCATTCGAGCTCCCACTCAATCAGAGGCCAAGACTGCTCTAACCTGCACAATGCGTATCCTTCAATACTTAGGGCTGGTAATAAACATCCCAAAATCCAATTTGATCCCTACTCAGTCCCTGGAGTTTATAGGGGCATTGCTGGATACCACAAAGGCAAGGGCCTTTCTTCCCCAGGCCCGTTGCCTCCGCTTGATGCAGTTAGCTTCTCAAGCAGAGTTGAAACCCCTACTAACTGCTCGAGAGATGTTACAGTTGCTAGGCCACATGGCTTCCACCGTTCATGTGGTACCATATGCTCGCCTTCACATGAGAACAGCTCAGTGGACTTTATCCACCCAAATGGACCCAGGCATTAGGCTGCATGTCAGACAAAATAGCAAACACAAGTCGCCTCATTTTGTCCCTTCAATGGTGGAAGTCCCCTCAAAACCTCTTGCTGGGGTGTCCTTTTCAACAGCCTCTACCCCAGGCAACTCTTACAACAGATGCTTCTCCAATGGGCTGGGGAGCTCATCTTCACAACCTCTCCACCCAGGGCATCTGGTCCCCACAGGAGACTTGTCTCCACATCAATCTCTTGGAACTCAGAGCAATCTTCCTTGCTCTATGAGTTTTCCACACCCTGCTCAGCCACAAGACAGTCCTTGTCCACACGGACAATCAGGTAGCCATGTTCTACCTAAACAAGCAGGGGGGAACTGGCTCTCTGTCGTTTTGCAATGAAGCTCTGCGACTGTGGGCCCTCGCCAGAGAGCATCACATTCATCTTCTGGCAGTCTATCTTCCAGGGGTTCAAAACTCTTGGGCAGACAGACTCAGTCGAGTTCTGCTTCCAAACGAGTGGTCCCTACATATGGACCAGGTGTCAAATATTTTTTAAATTTGTGGAACCCCGGACATAGACCTCTTTGCAAGTCCGTGGAATGCCAAACTTTCCCGGTTCTGTTCCAGAACTCCGGCTCAGGGGGCTCAGGCAAGGGATGTGTTCCTCCTTCACTGGGGTCCAGACTTCCTGTATGCCTTTCCACCCATTCCCCTAATTCCCAAAACCCTATTCAAGCTTCAGAGAGACAGAGGCCACATGATTCTCATAGCTCCACATTGGCCACGGCAAGTGTGATACCCTCTGCTTCTACATCTCTCTCAATCTCCCTCCCTAGAGTTAGGGTCTGCTCCAGACCTCCTCTCTCAGGAGGATGAAAAATTGTGGCATCCCAATCCCCAGTCTCTGCATCTCAGGGCTTGGTTGCTGAAGGCCTAGATCTCCAGGATCTTCCTCTTTCTCAACAAGTGAAAGATGTTCTTCATGCTTCCAGAAAACCTTCCACTAGACGTTCTTATGCCTTCAAGTGGAAAAGGTTTACCATCTGGTGTTCTGGAAGGGGTCTTAACCCCCAGTCAATACCTCTGGAATCGTTGCTGGAGTATCTCCTGCATCTGTCTAATGCAGGCCTTAAGACAAATTCAGTAAGAGTCCATCTGAGTGCTATTGCAGCTTCACTCAAGCCTCTAAATGGACAACCTGTTTCCTCTCATCCCCTTGTAGCAAGGTTCATGAGAGGCTTCCTTTTAACAAAGCCTCCCATTAGACCACCACCGGTGGCATGGGACTTAAATTTGGTTCTTGGTCAGCTTATGAAGCCGCCTTTTGAACCTTTAGCTACTACCTCCTTGAAATACCTTTCTTGGAAGGTTATCTTTCTCATTGCCATCACATCAGCACGCCGCATCAGTGAATTGCAAGCACTAGTAGCTAATCCACCTTATACAAGGTTCCATCATGACAAGGTGGTCCTTAGGACTAATCCACATTTTATGCCTAAGGTGGTGTCGCCTTTTCACCTCAACCAAGAGGTCTACCTACCTGTCTTTTTTCCAGGGCCTCATGCATCAAGTGCAGAGAGGAATCTTCATACCCTGGACTGTAAAAGAGCTCTGGCTTTTTACTTACAAAGGACACAGCAACATAGAAAGTCTTCCCAACTCTTTGTTGCTTTTGATCCTTCTCATTTGGGACAACCAGTCTCCAAGAGAACTCTTTCCAACTGGATTGCCCAATGTATTTCTTTTGCCTATCAGAGCAAGAACATTTCTCTGGAGGGCCATGTCACAGCTCACAATGTGAGAACCATGGCAGCCTCAATGGCTCATCTGAACTCTGTGTCTATCGACGACAACTGTCGAGCAGCCACTTGGGCCTTGGTTCATACCTTCACAGCCCATTACTGCTTGGACAAGGACTCCCGCCGGGATGCCTTGTTTGGTCAGGCTGTTCTCAAACACCTGTTTCATGCTTAATCAAATCCTACCCACCATCCCTCATGGGATGCCAGAGATCAGGTGGTGAAGTGCAGCCCTGTCCCAGGGACACAGAACTTCTGGGCTCTCTCCCTGGCATCAAAAGCTAGGGAGTCCCCATATGTGAAGACTCATTCCTGCTTGTTCCTGGAGATAGCACAGTTACTTACCTGTAACAGGTGATCTCTGGGAACAGCAGGAATAAGTCTTCACAACCCACCCACCTCCCCTAGGAGTTGTCTCTTTCTTTCTATCTCTCTTCCTTTCCCTCTCTCTCCCCTTTGTCTCAGCTATAAAACTCAACTGAGGAGAGACAGTTGGAAAGGCGGGAAGGCAGCACGCAGGTGCTGTGGGATGCTCCCAAAAGCTTTCTGATTGGACGCTGGGGAGCGTTCCCACGCAGGCTCCGTCGGTACCGACGTACCCATATGTGAAGACTTATTCCTGCTGTTCCCAGAGATCACCTGTTACAGGTAAGTAACTGTGCTTTACATTCGTTGAACAAACGGTTCCCTTGCCCTCTCTGGGTCAGGGAGTCGCTTCGATGGTGGCTTCGTCCGGAGTCTCTGGCGGCAGGGGTGGCTCTGGAACAGCTGCATTGGCTTCCCTTGCTCACAGATGCGAGTCTAGCGGGATGGGGAGCGCATTGCGGTGCTCTTTTTGCGCAAGGCACGTGGACCAAACAAGAAAGGACGTTGTCAATCACCGGTCTCACTGGCATTACGGACATTCGAAATTACAGTTGTCACGTAGAGAGCCGTTTTTATCTTTCTCAAGAGAAAAAGTGGTGTTGAGACCAGTACCGTCATTTTTGCCAAAGATAGTGTCACTGTTTCATCTAAATCAAACGGTTTCCCTTCCAACGCTCAGTTCTATGGAGGGGAACGGCTCGGACCGTAGTTTACATTGTTTGGATATAACAAGAGTCCTGTGGCAGTATTTGAAGGTCTCTGAAACTTTTCGCAGATCGAACCGTCTCTTTGTGCTGTTCGGAGGTCCTCATAAAGGGGAGGCGGCAGTGAAAGCATCTATCTCCAGATGGATTAAGGAGGCGATTGCGTCAGCATATATTTTGCAGGGTCGGGCAGTGCCAGTGGGGCTATGAGCTCACTCTACTAGGGCACAGGAGACTTTCTGGGCGGAACACAGTTTGATTCCTCCAGCGGAAATTTGTAGAGCGGCCAACTGGTCCTCTCTGCATACTTTCAGTAAACACTATCGACTAGATGTTTTGGTGGCAAGCGATGCCTGTTTCGGGACGGCGGTGTTAAGATCCGGGTCAAAGGTCCCTCCCAGTGATTACTGCTCTGATACATCTCAGAGGTGGAGGAATAAACTGGAGGAACGATAAGGAAATTGAAATTACACTTACCTGGTAATTGTAGTTCCTTGAGTGAATCCAGTTTAGTCCTCATCGCGCCCTTTGGATGATCACTTCTCTGATTAATATTTACACATGGAGAAGAGAATTCGTTGTGAAGGCTGAGGGGCTTCTATCGCTCTCTGGATCACTGTGAGTATGGCTGTTTCCCATATTTTCCTTTCCTTCTCTTTGCTTGGTTAGAGGGTGGAGCAGAGAAGGTAAGAGGATGCTAGAAAGCAACAGTATGTAAAAAAAAAAAAAAAAAAGACCGGTCGTTATAAATGAATTCATATGTAAAGGCCAAGGTCTTCTTGTTGAAGGTTTCACTTAGTTGTAGTTCTTGTTGGAATTAAATTTTAGCTACTTACTTGTTGCTCCTTTGAGTCTGCTTTTTCAATAGTGCACTGGGGCTGATGGGTGGTGCCAGCAGGCTATGTCCAGTGATGTCAAGAGTTTTGACATGCCCAGTCTCCAAGCTGCAGGAGGAGGTACACTACCCAGAGGTGGAGGACTAAACTGGATTCACTCAAGGAACTACAATTACCAGGTAAGTGTAATTTCAATTTTTTCCAAGTGAAAGTAAGCATATATATTTCCTTTGAAAACTGATGCAAGATCTACAGGTTAAAAACATCTGCAGACTGTATCCCATTGCACTCAATTTGAAAATTTCCTTCTATATCTGTAACAATCATCAAATCCTCTATACTGTAATATCCAAATTAATTCATTTTATCTGTAGAAATGATTATATTCCCTTTATATCAGAATTATTCCATTATGGCTGTGCAGAGAATCTCTTCTTCCAAATATACTTTTACCGTGCTTAGAAATGTCTACAGTTCTGCAAGCAGCTAGAAAAGTGTTTCACATCTAGTGTGCCATGGACCTGAAGAGTATGCCTTCGGACCTGAATAGCTGTGGCATGAAAGAAACTCACCACTGCTTGATGCCTGGGTCTAGACTAGCATATGGGTTCTGCTCTCAGTATATCATAGCAACAAGAGATGCCAGTGGTGGCTCTTAAATATGCAGGGGCTCTTTTCTGAGCACATGTTTAGTCACAGAGTCTCTCTAGCCCCAGAATGAGCCCTAGAATGTGTAAATGAGCAGGCAACATTTAGGGCATGGATAGCCAGACCATGCTTTGTACCGCACACACACTGCACATGAGACCTACTGCTCTTCCCCCTTCTCACCCTCCTCCTTTGAGTCCTTCTAGCCTCTGCTAGAAGTGTTTCTCTAGCTTTTTTTTTGGCTGTCTGGGTCTTCTCTGTCCACACAGCCTAGTCTGTGGAGGTTGGTGTGCTGCACAAAGTTTTTTGTTAATGTAGGTGTGCCTTAGACTTGAAAACATTGGGAAATACTGGGCTAGATGATGACACCATTGCTCCACCAAGAGCAACTTTTTCTACACAAAAAGTTTCTTCAATTAAAGAGCCAGTCAATCCAAAAAATCCCTGAATTCAGAGTTCTGCAGCTGTGAGTTCATAGCCTGAAACTTGAACATGTTTTAAAGTGTGATTGAATAAACGTTGACTGTTCAGGGTTATAATTTCAGGTGGACATTCTGTCACCATGTGGAATATCCTTCCATCAAACTGCCCCACCGAGCTAGGATATGTGAAAGATCAAGATTCATCTGCAGCACACCTCCTCCGTTATGCCATCAAGGGCAGGAGTAAAAAAGTGAAGCGGCTGCTCAAACAAGGTGAGTGAGTATTGGAAAGCTGTTGGGCCAGAAAATGTGAGTACATTTGTATGTTCCAAACAAAACCACTCTGTGAGATTATATGAGCACATAAATGTGTTTCCAACAAAGCTATAATGCTAGGACTGGCATACAGAGGCCTTTTATGAGTTCCAGGGACTGAAGTAAAATGGCAAGGCATGGTATTTTCAAATCAGTGTTCCTTTTCGTCCCTCCAGTCCAGTCCCGCACCTCTGGGTAGTGCACCTCCTCCAGTAGCTTGGAGACTGAGCATGTCATCTTTTTGATGACACTAGTGTACATATGCAGCTGGCAACGCCCACCAGCCCCAGTAAGCTCAGTCTCCAAGCAGCTGGAGGAGGTTGTGAGCCAGGGTGCTGGACTCACTGAAGAGACAACTAAGGAGATAGGTTTAGTTAGAGTTTGCTTTTATTTCCCCTGTTAAGGTGCAGGTTTCTTTGTTTTTAAAGGCAGAAGTGTAAAAAAAGAAAATCAGAAGGAACAGAGAGAACCCGGGGGACAACAGGGCTGAGGGAAGGATATTCCTTCTTCCCCCTCTCCCTCCAGAATTTCAGGGGGGGGAGTTCTGTAGGGGCCTTCCTCAGTCCGAGACTTCTGGCTGCTTCCGAACCCGTTACCAGGTGAGGAGCCGCTGCAGGGGCTGCAGTTGCTTGACAGGAGTGAAAGCTGGCAGCCCCGAGTCACCCACCTCAGTGCCGAAGCCGGGAAGGAAGGCTGAGCACGAGGGGTAGAAAAGACATGCGGCAAAGAGGCTCCAGGTTAAGCGTGGTGGGGAGGAGGACAGCAGGAATCCCTAGCAACCGCCAGAACACGAGGAGACAGAGAGCGGCCTGCAGCCGCATGTTTGGGAGCCTGCAGCAGTGTGGGAAACACCCCCTGCTGCATTTAGGCGCGATTTCTTCTTATTCAGGCCCGCATGTGTTTAACCCCCTGCTATGTTTTCGGTGCCTGGGAGCAGCAGCCACCGGAGAATAAAGCAGGACAGAGCAGCCTCTTTCTAGGGGGGCATTTGTAGTTTCTTTTTAATTTCCGTTCCTTATCATAGTAACATAGTAAATGACGGCAGATAAAGACCAGCATGGTCCATCTAGTCTGCCCAGCAAGATGGCAAGAGTAGGTGCACCTGTCGCTCTGTGCAGGCCACCCCTTGCCATGTCTTTGCTTAGGAGTAAACCCACCACTCCATGTAGGACACCCCTATTTGTTGAGACGTTATATGGTTCAGAAGTTAGATGGTATCGTTTATCTTGTTTTTATCCTATTGCTGTAAAGGGATCCACTGTGTTTGTCCCATGCCTTTCTGAATTCCGTCACCGTGTTTGCCCCCACCACTTCCATCGGGAGGGCATTCCAAGCATCCACCACCCTTTCAGTGAAAAAATATTTCCTGACATTGCCTTTCAATTTACCATCTTGCAGCTTCATGTTATGCCCTCTAGTTTTACAGCTTCCCTGTCTTTGGAAGAGGTTTGTTTGTTCATCATTTCTCTTTAAGTATTTAAAGGTCTGAATCATATCTCCCCTGTCCCTCCTCTCCTCCAAAGTGTACATATTTAGGTCTTCAAGTCTCTTCTCATAAGGCTTCTGACGCAGGCTCCAAATCATTTTGGTCGCTTTCCTCTGAACAGTTTCCAGTCTTTTTACATCTTTTGCAAGATACGGTCTCCAAAACTGAACACAGTATTCCAAGTGAGGCCTCACCAGTGACTTATACAGTGGCATAAGTACCTCTTCCTTTCTGCTGGTAATCCCTCTTTTTATGCAGCCCAACATCCTCCTGGCTTTTGCCACCGCCTTGTCACACTGTTTTGCCACCTTGAGATCATCAGAGATAATCACACCAAGGTCTTTCTCCTGAACCGTGCATACCAACCTCTCGCCCCCTATCGCGTACATTTCCCTTGGATTTCTGCTACCCAAGTGCATGACACTGCACTTTTTCGCATTAAATCATAGTTGCCAAGCATTAGACCAGTCTTCCAGCTTTTGTAGATCTTTCCTCATGTTAACCACTCCTTCGGGGGAGTCCACTCTGTTGCAAATTTTTGTGTCGTCTGCAAAAAGACAGACTTTTCCATTCAGTCCTTCAGCAATATCACTCACAAATACATTGAACAGTGCCGGGCCCAGGACCGAACCCTGGGGCACCCCGCTAATCACCTTCCTCTCATCCGAGTGAGCTCCATGTACAATCACCTTCTGTCGTCTGTCAGTCAACCAATTTCTAATCCAGTTTACCATCTTGGGATCCATTCCCAAGCTACTGAGTTTGTTGACAAGCCTTCTATGAGGAACAGTATCAAAGGCTTTGCTGAAATCCAGGTAGATGACATCCATCGCATGCCCCTGATCTAGTTCCTTGGTCACCCAGTCAAAGAACTCAGTCAGATTTGTTTGGCAAGACCGTTCTTCGGTAAAACCATGTTGCCTCGGATCTTGCATCCTGTTGGTTTTGAGAAAGTTCACTATTCGCTCTTTCAGGAGCGCCTCCATTACTTTTATCGTCTCTCTAGTCTAGTCCCGGACCTCTGGGTTTATGCTACTCCTCCAGCAGCTTTGGAGACTGAGAAAATGCCACACTCTTGTGATGTCACCCATATATCCACTCCAGATCCGCCTCCTCTCACCAGTTGTCTTAGTCTCCAAGCAGCTGGAGGACTGGTGAGCCTGGAGGTCCGGGCTCACGTTGGAGAAACAAATAAGGAGCAAAGTAGAATTGTTGGACAAGTGTAGTAACTAGAGTAGAGAGAAAAGCTTCAAGTAAATTAGTTTTAAAGGGGATTATCTGCCTTTAAGGTTGATTTGGGGCCTCTCCTCCTTCCCCCCACCTTTTTCCCCCGTTTTTCTCCCTCAGACCGAACGCGATCGTGTGGGAGCAGCAGGAAAAGGAGCTGACAGGTTCTGTCGTAGGCTCCCGGTCCCGATCGGCACAGTGTTAGTCAGCGCATTCAGATGTTCTGCCTGGCAGCGCTGTGAAGTGTACCAGAGAAGCTTCAGTCTTCAAGGATCTCTCCCTCGCTTGCTTCTCTCTATGTGCCCGGATCAGCTCCCTCCTGCTCTTTGTCTCCCTGTGCTGGGATCGGCTCCTGACCCGCTGAATGAAGGTCGGTGGAGCGGATCTCGTTCTATTTTTCATATCCGGCTCAGCGTTTGCTCCCGACGCCGTAATAGCAAGGTCGGTGGAGCGGAAGACAACGATATCCGCCGCAGTGAGTACGAGACTGTCAGGGGAGTCGGATCATGTGGAAACGAGTGGCAGCGAGGTGCAGGAGTAGGCCGGGTGTCAGGGAGTGGGCATACCACGTGGCGGCAGCACGTCGGGCCTCACTCGATTTTTCAGGGGCGCATATTTTTGGAGGGAAACCTCGTTTTGGAATCTGAGAGGTATATTCTAGCTAAGGGGACTTAGCTTACGCTCTCTTATTACGTTTTCAGAAAAAAAAAAGGGATATTTTCTTTCGGGCTGCCACGTTTGTTGGTGGAGAGAGGGAGACTCAGTTTAACCAGGCACTATGCCTGCAAGACCGCAGTGCGTGGTCTGTGGGACCAGATGTGGGGCGGTATCGGAGACGGGTGTCTGTAGGGGGTGCATTCAGGAGGCTGAGGCTCTGGTGCACACCTTGGAGGTGGACGTGGATGCACAGGAAGCCCTAGGGGCTGATCAGGGCCCCACTCCCCTTGAATTACCACTAAGAGAGCCGGTAGCGAGGCCGTCTTCTGCTACAGATCCTCCGGCTGCGCAGACAGCCTTGCCAGGGGGTCTGGCAGCGATCTTTTCCCCAGAGTTTGTTAACCTTATTCAGCAAGCCTTCGGAGGAGGGCAGAAAAGTCCATCGGCATGGTCTGGAGATAGAGTGCAGGGGAAGAAGAGACCTGGAACCCCTCTAAGTATGGGGGCCACCGGGGACCTGGCGAAAAGGGCCAGGGTGGAAAAGACACAGAAGGATCCGTCGATTGCCTCGGAGGGACCTCTTTCCGATGAGGGGGATCCTGACAGGGAGTTAGAAGAGGATATGGAAGAAGGCGAGATCACGGACAGGGAAGACCAGGCGAGGGTGGTCCAACTGTTCCGGAGAGAAGAGTTGCCGGTGCTCATTACAGAGACATTGAAGGAGCTAAACATGCCGGTGCGGGCCCAGCGGAGAATCCTACCTTGGAAGATCCGTTGCTGCAGGTGTTTAGGAAGAATCAAAGAGCGTTCCCGGTGCATCGAGTGCTGAGGGAAATGATCCAGGTGGAATGGGACATGCCCGAAGCAACGTTAAAGGGGGCCAGAGTTATGGGCCACCTTTATCCGCTGGTGGAACAAGATAGAGAATTGTTTAAACCTCCGAAGGTGGATGCGGCCGTATCGGTGGTTACTAAGAAGACTATGATTCCGGTGGAAGGCAGTGCGGCGCTTAAGGACACACAGGACAGAAGGCTAGATACCTTGTTGAAACAGGTCTTTGACATTAATGCTCTGTTAATTCATGCGGCGATTTGCGGAGCGTGGGTGGCGAGAGCCTGCCTCCGCTGGGCACAAGGACTGAAGGACGAGCAAGGAGAGGACATTACGGGGGTGCCAGCCAGACTGGAGTCAGGGGCCGCTTACCTAGCGGATATACATTATGATCTCATTCGGGGATTGTCGAAGAGTATGGCGTCGGCGGTAGCGGCTCGACGGTACCTATGGCTGTGCAATTGGGCAGCGGATGGGTCGTCTAAGTCCAGGCTCAGTAAGCTTCCGTTCAGAGGAAAGCTCTTGTTTGGAGATGATTTGAACAAGTTAGTTAGGGATCTGGGGGATTCCAAGGGGGGTAGGCTCCCTGAAGACAAACAGAAGCAGGGGTGTTCGACTCCTGCATCCAGAGGACCGAACAGGGAGTTTCGTCATTTCCGTTTTCCGAGATTCAATCAGGTGCAGAGAGGACGTTTTCCCAGTTGAAATCAGGGGTTTTGTGGCTTTCGGGGAGCAGGCAGAGGGTTTGGAGCCTCTTCCTCCTCGTCTAACCAGCGGAAGTCACAATGAAGTCTGGGGGGCCCAGGGGGATCTGGTACCCATAGTTGGTCGTCAACGGGATTTTTACCCTGCCTGGGCCCAGATTACTTTAGACCGGTGGGTGCTGGAGGTCATTCGAGAGGGGTATGCGTTAGAGCTTCAGCGGCCGGTGAAAGAGTCTTTCGTTCAGTCGCTGTGCAAGGCGCCAGCCAAGAGCACCACGGTAAAGGAGACAGTGGCGCGGCTGCTCGATCTCAAGGTGGGTACCGGTGTCTCCAGACTAGTGTGGCTGCGGTTGGTACTCCATATACTTTGTGGTGCCGAAGAAGGAAGGTTCTTTTCGGCCAATCTTGGACCTCAAAAGAGTGAATCAGTGTCTTTGGGTGTCGCATTTTCGCATGGAAACCCTGAGGTCAGTGATCGTGGCTGTAAGAAAAGGGGAGTTTCTGACCTCCCTCGACTTGACGGAGGCGTACTTTCACATCCCTGTACGAGAGGAGCATCAGAAATTTCTCAGGTTTGCGGTGCCCCAGGGGCATTTTCAGTTCCGGGTCTTGCCCTTCGGTCTAGCGACAACACCATGCACTTTCACCAAGGTAATGGTGATGGTGGTGGTGGCAGCGGCGTTGCGAAAGGAAGGGGTGCTCGTACATCCTTATCTAGATGACTGGCTAATCCGGGCAAAGTCCAGAGCAGAAAGTACGGCGACTATGGCCAGAGTGGTAGCGTTTCTACAGGGTCTCGGCTGGCTCGTCAATATGGCAAAGAGCAAGTTAGTGCCATCTTAGCAGCTAGAATATTTAGGAGCTCGGTTCAATACGAATACAGGAAGAGTTTTTTCTACCGCCGCAACGAGCTCAGGGATTAAGGAGGCTCCTGGAGCAGTTTCTGGGAAGGCCTTCGCCCACGGCCTGGCATTATCTGCAGTTGCTCGGGACCATGGCGGCGACCCTGGAGCTCGTTCCGTGGGCGAGAGCTCACATGAGGCCGTTGCAGAGGGCGTTGCTCCGGCGCTGGTCACATCAGAACGATCTTCTGTCATAGCAACTACCTTGTCTGCCGGAGACACGAACAGCTCTCCAGTGGTGGTTAAGGACAGAGTTTCTGGAGAAAGGGATGCCGCTGGAAGCACCTTGTTGGATACCCCTGACGACAGATGCCAGTCTCAGAGGCTGGGGGGCTCATTTCCAAGGAAGGTTCGCCCAGGGGCAGTGGGGCAATCAGGAAAAGGGCTGGTCGATCAACAGGTTGGAGTTAAGAGCGGTGACACTAGCCTTGCACGTTTTTCACCCATATCTTCAGGGCAGGGCCATTCGGGTGTTTTCCAGCAATGCGACGGTGGTAGCTTATATCAATCGCCAGGGCTGCACCTCCAGTGTCCCAATGGGAGCCGAGGCCAAACAGCTCTTTGCTTGAGCAGAAGTCCATCTGACGGCCTTGTCAGCGTTACATGTAGCAGGAGTAGACAATGTGGAAGCCGACTTCTTAAGTCGCATGCAGGTGGACCCGGGAGAGTGGGTCCTGAATCAAGAGGTCTTCGAGCTGTTGGTGGGTCGTTGGGGTACACCGGTAAAGGATCTCATGGCGACCTTTCGGACGGCAAAAGTGAGCCGGTTCTTCAGCAGAAGAAGAGAAAGGATGTCGGAAAGCCTGGATGCGCTTATGTAGCTGTGGCCAGAGGAGCGCTCCTTTACGTGTTCCCTCCGTGGCTATTGATAGGAAGGGTACTACAGCGCTTGGAGTGACACAGAGGACAAGTGATCCTGATTGCACCATACTGGCCAAGGCGGCCGTGGTACGCGGATCTGCAGAGGCTCTTAGTGGGGAAGCCGTGGAGCCTTCCGTGTCAGCCTGATTTGTTAGCTCAGGGTCCTCTATTCATGCCCCAGGTGGATCGGTTCTCACGGCTTGGCTATTGAGAGAGCTAGGCTGAAGAAGAAAGGATACTTTGCTACAGTGGTCGCCACCTTGCTAAGGGTGAGAAAGAGGTCTACCTCGTTAGCATATGTCTGTGTTTGGCGGGTGTTTGAGGCATGGTGTGGTGAACGTCAGGTCGAGGCCTTGCGGGCGTCAATTCCGCTGGTCCTGGAGTTTTTGCAGGATGGTTTAGTTAAGGGCTTGGCGGCCGCATCCCTGCGGGTGCAAGTAGCAGCATTGTCATGTTATAGAGGTAAAATAGGAGGAGAAGGTCTAGGTCATCATCAGGATGTTAAGAGATTTTTGAGAGCAGACTCTCTTTTTCGGCCGCCGCGGTGACAGGTTGTCCCAAAGTGGAATCTGCCTTTTGTGCTGGAGGCGTTGTGCCGCAAACCATTTGAGCCTTTGTCGGACGCTTCATTAAAGGACCTTATTATTAAGGTGGTGTTTCTGGTAGCCATATGTTCGGCTAGGAGAATCTCGGAATTGCAAGCGTTGTCCTGTAAGGAGCCTTTTTTGGCCTTTTATGAATCAAAGGTAGTGTTGCGGCCTGTACCGTCATTCTTGCCCAAGGTGGTTTCGGCTTTTCATGTGAATCAAGTAGTTTCTTTTCCGGTGTTCAGCGAGAAGCGGGAGGGTTCATCCGCGGAACGCCTGCACCCGTTGGACATTCGTAGGGCCTTGAAGAAGTAGCTGCATTGGACGGCAGAGTTCCACAGGTCAGATAGGCTTTTCGTCTTGCTTGCAGGACCGAAGAAAGGAGAGGCAGCATCAAAAGCTTCCATTGCCAGATGGATAAAGGAGGCCATAGCGTCTGCTTATGTGTTAGCGGGAAAGGCAGTCCCTGAAGGGTTGCGGGCTCATTCCATGAGAGCGCAGGTGGCTTCTTGGGCTGAGTTCCGTTTGGTACTGCCTCTGGATATTTGTGGGGCGGCTACCTGGTCTTCCTTGAATTACTTTGTTAAACATTACAGTCTGGATGTTCAAGCGGAAAGGGATACCAGGTTTGGATCAGCGGTGCTTCAGGCTGGTCTAGCAGGTCCCTCCCATTGATTGTTGTTTCACTGTTCTGGTACTTACCCAGAGATCTGGGACTAGACTAGAGAGACGATAAGGAAGGTTAAATTAGACTTACCTGCTAATTATTGTTCCTTTAGGAAATCTAATCTAGTTCTGTATCCCTCCCTGAGTTTTTCTGTGTGCTAGGGCCTGAAGCAACTAAGAGATGACCGGTATGTTTGTCACGTTTCACGGCATGGGGAGTACGTGGGGTCACTATCCTCCTGGGAGGAGGGGGGCAGGCCTACGGAGTTGTTAGTCACTGGTCAGGTAAACTAGGTGGGGGGACAATTTGCTGTTAATGTTGGGTTTTTTTGGGGAAAAAAAAGAAAAAGATTATGGTAGTAGTTTTGCTACTTAATTGTTGCTCCGGTGAATCTGCTTTGCCAATAGGTTACTAGTGAGAGGAGGCGGATCCGGAATGGATATATGGGTGATATCACAAGAGTGTGGTATTTTCTCAGTCTCCAAAGCTGCTGGAGGAGGAGCATAAACCCAGAGGTCTGGGACTAGACTAGAGTTCCTAAAGGAACAACAATTAGCAGGTAAGTCTAATTTAACCTTTCAGTTAATTAGATTTTGGTTTGGTCTTATTTTATTTTAGTTCAAGTACTCTAGTGCTCTGTGCCTGAGCCTGTGGAGGTGCACTGTGCTGGGGATCCTTTTACCTACCCGGGTACAGATTGAGAGCGTTCCTAGGGAGTGCCCCCAGCCCTTCCCACCATGCCAGCCATACCGCAGTGCCTGGTATAGGATGGTATCAAGGGGCGTGAACCCCACTTAATCCTTAAGCATTCCTTGTGTTATACAGCTCAAAACTGATTCAGTGCACAATGACTTGATGCAGACATGTGGGAAAGGCCTAATCAGATAGACCATTGATTGTTGCTGGGCGGATTTTCAGAGGGCTGTTGTGCTAGGTCAGGTGATGTAATTGGCACTTGGTTGAGACATTATTGCTTTCTCCCGAGAAGGGTCAGATAAAAAGTCAGAGACAGAAATAAAGATAAGTGTAAAAAAAAAAAGAGGTGCTGCATATAGGTTTGTAGCAGCTACAGCTCTAGGGAAAACAGGAAGTACCTGCATACAAGAAATGTATGTAATTTGAAAGATAGTCAGTCAGTGGATTGGATGCAAATGAAATCCTTCCATCTGTCTATGGTCAGTGAGTAACCTGACATGATCATCTCTTGTCGTTTAGCCCAGATTATGTGCCTATTAAATCTGTAATATTGCTTGTAAGGGAAGCTGTACTCCCTTATAGTCATTTGTAGTATTAGAAGAAAAACGTAAGCTTTACTCAGAGAACGTGTCAGTTTGATTGGATCAGGGCAAGGTCCATTTCATATCTTTAAGATACAACACTGCAGTGCAATCTAAAAATCCTCAACATATGCAGTCCCCAATGTGGTGTGGTCTCGGAGGCAGGCGTCTGCCTAAACTGCACGCAAGAGGCTGTCATGGGAGCAGGACCTGCAGGATGAGATGAGACAGGAGAGTCCCCCCCAGTTGCAAAAGACCCTGGGGGTGGGGGTGCCATGTTACCTTCAACGGATCTGGCCTCCAGTCCCTGCACGATGCCTGGACCATCCACCCCCTGAGCCCAGGGAGCAGTAGGACTCCTGGGGGAGTTCTCACTGGAATTTTTCTTCCTTTTGCAGAAGGCGTTTTGCCTACCAAGTGCCTAAGAGGATGTCAGACTCAAAAGAGCACGAATCAGGAGCAGTGGCGTCTAAGCAGGCTAGAGGCTTAGAGGAGTGGCAGCAATCGCCGTTGTCGGAGGGGCTGGATGGGGAAGACCTTGACACGGAGCTAGATCTGCAGGAGGAGTTGGAAGAAGGAGAGAGCCTAGAACAGAAGGATCAGGCTGGATTGTTCGGGTTTTCCGCCGGGAGGAGCTACTAGTGCTCATCTTTATGCTTTTGTTTATGTTTATGCAATTTCTCGATATACTGCCCAGGCCGAAGGCCATTAGGGCGGTTTACAAACACTACAAGCGGGTACTGATACAATTCCTCGTCCCCAAAGGGCTTACATTCTTTGTGTACCTTGGAGACCCTCAAGGCCCTGAGTATGCCTGCTAACCTCCTGGCAGAGGAAGAGGCGCTGTAGGATCTGCTGTTCCATGGAGTAGTAGGATAGATGATCCAGGATGAGTGGGATCTGCCGGAGGTTGGCCTTAAAGGGGTGCAATCCATGATGCGCCTATACCCGCTGCCGGAGCAAGAATGAGCTCCTTTGATCACCCAAAGTGGGCGCAGCGGTGTTGGCAGCAGTCGAAGAGACCTTGACTTGTCTCCTGCAGCTGAGAGCCGTGGAACTGGTTCCGCGAGAACAGTACGTCTGCGGTCGATACTTCATGTATTTCGTGGTGCCCAAATGGAAGGTTCCTTTCGCCCAGTTCTCAACTTCGAGGACATGAACTACAATCTCCGGGTACTGCATTTTCACAGTAATAATAGCGGTAGGAAGCAGAGATTTTGGGCAACTCTCGATTTTCGCAGAGGCATATCTGCATGTTCCCATCCATCCAGAACATCAGCAGTTTCTCTGCTTTGCAGTGCCAAGGGACCATTTCAAGTTTTGAGCATTGCCCTTTGGTCTGGTGACCACCCCCCATACCTTCACCAAGGTCATGGTAGTGGTGGCGGCGGCAGCTCTCCACAAGGAAGGGGTTCTCGTCCATCCGTGCCTAGACGATTGGCTGGTCCAGGCAAAGTCCAGTGACGATAGCGAAAAGAGCAACAGCGTGGGTGGGAGAGTTCCTTCAAAATCTTGGTCGGGGTCATCTTGGCCAAGAGTCAGTTACGGCTGGCCCAGGAGCTAGGGTATTTGAAAGCATGCTTTGATACCTGTATGGGCAGGATTTCCTGCCAGTTTGCCGGGCGCAGGAGCTACGACAGTAGATACGGCAGGTCCTGAAGATGGCAAGACCATCAGAGTGGCAGCATCTGCAGGTTCTGGGGACCATGGTGGCCACTCTCGAGCTAGTCCCATGGGCAAGGGCAAACATGCAACCACTGCAGAGGGCTCTGCTTAGTCGATGATCCTATCAGAGTCAACCCCTGTCCCAAGTACTCCCCTGCCTGCGGAGCGCCAGGAGAGCCCTCAGTTGATGGCTGTATGTGGGGAGCCTGGAAGGAGTTCCCAGTGTGGATTCCTCTGATGCCAGCCTGTCAGGTTGGAGAGCCCATTGCGAAGGACGCTTTGTTCAGGGACAAGAGTCCGCAGGAGGCCCTGTGGTCGATCAACAGGCTTGAGATGTGAGCGGTGACCTTGGTGCTAGAAAGTTTTGAGCCATGGTTGCAGGGGAAGGTTATCCAAGTCCTCTCGGACAATGTGACATGTTGGCTTACATCAATCGGCAAGGAGGCACAGGCAGTGCAGCCCTGGAGGAGGAAGCCGAAAAGCTGTTCGGATGGGCAACGATTCATCTCCAGATGTTGTCGGCTTCGCACGTAGCAGGAGTTGACAGTGTGACGGCAGCCAACCTCAGCCGAGTGTGCATGGATCCTGGAGAATGGCAGTTCAATCAGGAGGTGTTCGAGCAGGTGGTCCGCCTATGGGGCACACCAGTCATGGACTTAATGGCAATGTTCGAGTCGGCCAAGGCCTGCCGGTTTGTCAGCAGAAGAAGAGAGGAAGTCCAAGGGCCTGGATGCTCTAATTCAGCAGTGGCTCGAAGAGAGTCTTCTCTGTTTTTCCCCTTGGGTGCTCATAGGCCGGTTAGTGCAATGGCTAGAGGTGCACCGGGGATTTGTAATTCTGGTGGCACCAGACTGGCCGAAGTGCCAGCAGTATGCTGACCTGATTCGGATACTGGCGGATTGATTGTGATGGCTTCCGGTTGGAAGGACCTCTTAACACAGGAGCCGCTTCGTATGCCCCAGGTGGATCAATTATCACTTACGGCATGGCTCTTGAAAGGGTGAAGTTGAAGAAGAAAAGATAATCAGGCTCAGGGTTGGTGACCTTGCTACAGGCCCAGAGGTGGTCTACGAACCTGGCGTGCTTCTGCGTAGGGCGCATCTTTGAATCATGGTGCGGAGAGAGGCAGGTGCGCCCTTCCACTTCCTCCATCTTGGACATCTTGGCATTCTTGCAATCCGGTTTTGATAAGGGTCTAGCTGCCAGTTCCTTGAGGGTGCAACTGGCGGCGATTTCCGGTTATCGCGGGAACGTCTACAGGGTGCCATTGGTACACACCCAGATGGGCTGAGCTTTCTAGGGGCGGTAAACCACCTCCGTCTGCCAAAGAGGACAGTGCTTGGAATCTCAATCTGGTGCTGACGGTGCTGTCTGGGGAACCCTTTGAGCCATTGAGTCGAGCTTTCCTGAAGGATTTGACTCTGAAAATGGTATTCCTGGTGGCGATTTGCTCGACACGCAGGATTTTGGAGCTTTGGACCCTGTCATGCCAGGAGCCATTCCTTTCCTTCTCCAAGGAGAAAGTGGTCCCACGCCCGGACCTTCATTTTTGACCAAGGTGGTGTGAGCATTTCATGTAAATCAGGCTGTTTCCTTACCGGCTCTGGCGAGCTCATATGTGGGCGAGAGCGGATATGGGCTCTGCCATTCCACAGCTGTGCCACTTGGATGCAAAGGTATGTGAAAAGGGCTTTGTCCTTTTGGAGATCAGACCATCTGTTGGTTCTGTTTGGCGGGTCGCGCAAAAGTGAGACGGCAGCTAAGCCTCCATTTTCAGATGGATCAGTGAGGCAATCACACCTGCATACATCTTGAAGGGTAGAGCAGTGCCGGCGGGGTTGTCGACACATTCCATGAGGGCTGAGGCAGCCTCGTGAACAGAGTATAGTTTAGTTCTGCTGGTGGAGATCTGTAGGATGACATACTTTATCTGAACATTTTCACCTGGATGTCCAGGTGGTGAGGGACGCTCGTTTTGGATCGGCAGTGCTTCAGGCTGGTTGTGTGGGTCCCTCCCATTAGTTTAACTGCTCTGATACATCCCAGAGGTACGGGACTGGACTGGAGGGACGATAAGGAAAGAGAAATTAGACTTACCTGCTAATTGTTGTTCCTTGAGGAACTCCAGTCCAGTCCCAGAACCCTCCCTGAGTGCTTTCTGTGATAATCTATGTACACCCTGGTCCTGAAGCTGGTTCCCTTGGATAACCTTCCCCTGCAACCATGGCTGAAAACTTTCTAGCACCAAGGTCACCGCTCGCATCTCGAGCCTGTTGATCGACCACAGTCTTGAAGGACTAGAAAAGGGGACTGTTACTTCTGGAGAGAGATCTGCAATTGTGAGTATATACTTCTGGGAATTTTCTGAAAGGAATTCTTTCTATTAAAGCTAATTAATCTATGAACCCATTATTTTTTGTTAAATCAGTCAGGGCCTAGTAGCAGCAGTTTAAATTTAAAACACAGAAGAGAACTTTCTGGTTACATTTCATACCCAGCAGAGAGCTGTAGTTTAAATTTAATAGTCACTCAGGGCCTATCATCAGCAAAGTACTTTTAGTTTAAATTTAAAACACAGAAGAGAGCTTTCTGGTTAAATTTAGAACCCAGCAGAGAGCTTGTAGTTTAAATTTCATAATAAGTTAGAGCCTAGCAGCAGCAAAGAGCTATAATTTAAATCAAATCAGAATATAGCTTAGCACAAAAGGCAAAACAGGGTCAGAACTCTTTGAGCAGCAAATAAAGTCTTCTAGGGACCTTTACAAAGAGGCCTTCTACCTAGGGGGCAAGAGACCCGTGAAACCTTTTCAATAGGTGTTAACACGAGTTGGCAGTTCAAAAGGCCATTTTGAAAGACTCCTTCTATCCAAGCAAGGACTGCTAATCATCAAGGAAGTTGGTCACAGCTTACATCAGCAGCACAGGCATAAATAGCTCAACCAGAGCTCTGTGATCCTCAGTCTTGAAGGACTAGAAAAAGGGACTGTTACTTCTGGAGAGAGATCTGCAATTGTGAGTATATACTTCTGGGAATTTTCTGAAAGGAATTCTTTCTATTAAAGCTAATTAATCTGTGAACCCATTATTTTTTGTTAAATCAGTCAGGGCCTAGTAGCAGCAGTTTAAATTTAAAACACAGAAGAGAGCTTTCTGGTTAAATTTAGAACCCAGCAGAGAGCTTGTAGTTTAAATTTCATAATAAGTTAGAGCCTAGCAGCAGCAAAGAGCTATAATTTAAATCAAATCAGAATATAGCTTACCTCAGCAACACAGGACAGGGTACTGTGTAGCAGCCCTCTTTTAATAAGTGTTATTTCCCTCCCTCCCTCCCCACACCCACCAACCCCTGGGATAATCGTAGCTTTATAGGTACTTACACATCTTAAAAGACAGGAGGTGCTCTCAGGTGAAGTTCATTACCCAAATCAGTCATACACTAAGGACCTGAGATTAATTAAGCTTCAGGTGAACAAGGTATATTAAACGTATTAGGTACAGTTTTATTGGTATAAATATCCATAGCAACCCTTAGTAAGTAAAAAACGTAAAGATCTAAACACAAACTTAAAACTAAGATGCAGACAGCAGTCCAGCAGCGAGATGGGGGCTTTCCAGTCTTTTGCATTGAGTGTCACATGTATTATTTTCTCACAGTTGGTGAGAGGTCTTACATGTGCACTAGGTGCAAGGAGCTCTTTGCTCTCAGGGAACGAGTCCGTTCTCTAGAGACTAGAGTAGCAGACTTGGAAAACATAAGACAGACAGAGAGGTACATAGACGAGACTTACAGGGATATAGTCCTGAAGTCCCACCTCCAGTCTGGCAGCATCCCTGTTGCCATGGAGGAGAGAGGTCACGTGACAGGAGAGCATCACCCTGGTGTGGCAGGAAGTGATCCTGTAACTAGGACCTGTCCTCCAGGTGATGTAAAACCCTCTCGCACCGAGGAAGTTTCTCCAGGGCCATGTGCCCATGAGGGAAGGGTTAGGACAGCCGTTATAGTTGGTGATTCGATCATTAGGCATGTAGATAGCTGGGTGGCTGGTGGACGTGAGGATCGCCTGGTAACATGCCTGCCTGGTGCGAAGGTAGCGTACCTCACGCACCACCTAGATAAGGTCTTACATAGTGCTGGGGAGGAGTCTGCTGTCTTGGTACATGTCGATACCAATGACATAGGAAAATGTGGTAGGGAGGTTCTGGAGGCTAAATTTAGGCTTTTAGGTAGGAAGTTGAAATCCAGAACTTCCAGGGTAGCGTTCTCTGAAATGCTTCCCATTCCACGCGCAGGACCCAAAAGGCAGGCAGAGCTCCAGAGTCAAAATGCGTGGATGAGACAATGGTGCAGAGGTGAGGGGTTTGGATTTGTTAGGAACTGGGGAACATTCTGGGGAAAGGAGGGGCTCTTCCGAAGGGATGGGCTTCACCTTAACCGGGATGGAACCAGGCTGCTGGCATTAACCTTTAAAAAGAGAGAGTAGCTTTTAAACTAGATAATAGGGGAAAGCCGACAGTCGCCCAAGAGCGGATGGTTCGGAAGAATGTATCCTTGAAGGATACTACCAAAATCAGAGAGGTTCCAAAAAAGAGTCAAGTAGCCCAAATGCCCTCGTATATGGAGCAGACAGAGCTTAAAGATCCCAAATTACCCATGTCTACCAATAGCCAAATTAGTATGAATAAAATACAGTCTCTAAAATGCTTGTATGCAAATGCTAGAAGTCTAAAAAATAAGATGGGAGAGTTAGAATATATAGCACTAAACGAGAGGTTAGATATGATTGGAATATCAGAGACATGGTGGAAGGAGGACAACCAGTGGGACACTGTGAAACCTGGGTACAAACTATATCATAATGATAGAGCTGATCAAATTGGTGGAGGGGTTGCGCTCTATGTTAGAGAGGGCATTGAGTCAGAAAGGATTAAAGTTTTGCAGGAAACAGAATTTGCTGTAGAATCTCTATGGACTGAAATTCCATGTAAAAAGGGGAAGGCGATGGCAGTGGGGGTGTACTATCGATCGCCTGGCCAGAATGAACAAATGGATGATGAAATGCTCAAAGAAATCAAGGAAGCTAACAAAAGTTACAGCGCAGTAATATTAATGGGTGATTTCAATTACCCCGGTATCGACTGGGTCAGTGTCATGGCAGGACATGCTAGGGAGATAAAGTTCCTAGATGAAATAAGTGACTGCTTCTTGGAGCAGCTGGTTCATGCACCGACCAGAGGGGAAGCCATATTAGACCTAGTCCTTAGTGGAACACCAGATCTAGTGCAAGAGATAAGGGTGTTGGGTCCACTTGGCATTAGTGAACATAGCATGATCGCCTTTGATTTAATTAGTGGAGGAGGGATAGTAAGGAAATCCACATTACTACCTTTTAACTTTCGAAAGGGAGACTATGATGAAATGAGGAAAATAGTTAAGCAAAAACTAAAAGGAGCAGTTGCAAAGGTTAAAGACTTACATCAAGCTTGGGTGTTGTTGAAAAATACTATCTTGGAAGCCCAGACCAGCTGTATTCCACGCTTTAAGAAAAGTGGAAGGAAGTCCAAAAAACTGCCAGCATGGTTTAAAGGTGAGGTCAGAGAGGCTGTTGTTGCCAAAAAAGCATCTTTCAGGAAATGGAAAAAAGAGCCAAACGACAAACCCTTGAAACAGCACAAGCACTGGCAAGTCAAATGCAAGGCATTGATAAAGCAGGCAAAGAGAGAATTTGAGAAGAAGCTTGCTGCAGAAGCAAAAACGAGAAAAAAGATTTTTCAAGTACATTCGTAGCAAAAAACCTGTGAGAGAATCATTTGGTCCATTAGATGATAGAGGAGTTAAAGGGGCACTAAGAGGCGACAAGGCGATAGCGGAGAGACGGAATGCTTCGGTCTTTACTGAGGAAGATGTAGGGATGTTACCCATGACTGAAGTGGTATTTAAAGGTGCGGAAGAATTGAAAGAAATATCGATACATCGGGAAGATGTATTACAACTATTAGATTTATTTATTTATTTAACTGTATTTATATCCCGCTTTTCACCAGGTCAAAGATAAACTGAAGAGTAGCAAATCACCTGGGCCGGATGGTATACATCCAAGGGTGTTGAAAGAACTGAAATATGAGATTGCAGACCTGCTATTAGTAATCTGTGAGCTATCATTAAAATCATCTCTAATACCTGAAGATTGGAGGATCGCCAATGTAACACCAATTTTTAAAAAGGGTTCCAGGAGTGATCCGGGAAACTACAGACCAGTGAGCCTGACGTCAGTACCAGGAAAAATGGTAGAAACCATCATAAAGAATAAAATTACTCAGCATGTAGATAGTCATGGCCTAATGGGAGACAGCCAACATGGCGTATCTGGACTTTCAGAAAGCCTTTGACAAGGTCCCTCATCAGAGACTTTTGGCAAAACTAAAGAGTCATGGGATAGGAGGCAGTGTACTACTGTGGATCAGGAACTGGTTAAAAGATAGAAAGCAGAGGGTTGGGCTAAATGGCCAATTTTCCCAAAGGAGAAAGGTGAATATTGGTGTGCCTCAGGGATCTGTGCTGGGTCCGCTGTTTTTTGACATATTCATAAATGACCTGGAAAGTGGAATAACGAGTGAGGTTATCAAATTTGCAGATGACACAAAACTATTTAAAGTTGTTAAAACCCAAGAGGTCTGTGAAAAATTGCAAGAGGATCTTGATAAATTGGAAGACTGGGCATCAAAAAGGCAGATGAAATTTAATGTGGACAAGTGCAAAGTTATGCACCTAGGGAAGAACAACCCAAACTGTGGTTACGCGATGCAAGGTTCCACTTTAGGAACCACCACCCAGGAAAAAGATTTAGGCGTCATTGTGGATAACATATTAAAACCCTCGACCCAGTGTGCAGTGGCGGCCAAGAAAGCAAATAGAATGCTAGGTATCATAAGGAAAGGAATGGAAAATAAAACAAAAGATATTATAATGCCTCTATATCGTTCCATGGTGAGACGGCACCTTGAATATTGTGTGCAATTCTGGTCGCCGTATCTTAAAAAGGATATAGCGTTATTAGAAAAGGTTCAGAGAAGAGCCACCAAAATGGTAAAGGGGATGGAAGGATACTCCTATGAAGAAAGGCTAAAAAGGTTAGGGCTCTTTAACCTGGAAAAGAGACGGCTGAGGGGAGATATGATAGAAGTCTATAAATTAATGAACGGAGTGGAACGGGTAAACGTAGATCGATTGTTTACGTTATCAGAATATAAAAAGACTAGGGGAAGCAGCTAATTACTACGTCATTGAAAGAACTGAGATGTTTGGCTCTAGCTTTGCTAACTGTCTTTTATTATAGGGACGGTGGAGTGAGTGCCGTATCATGTTGTTAAAAGCCCCACTTAATGGTGTAAGGGCATTGGATTGGTTACCTATTAAGTGAATGAATTAAATGAATTGAATAATTTTTATTGTAATATTTAAAGTAGAAAATAAATACATATTTCTCCAGGAACAAGCAGGAAGTCAGTCCTCACTTATGGGTGACGTCGGCGCTGGCGGAGCCTGTGCGGAGCATTTCCACAGCTTTCAAAGAAAGCTTTTGGGAATGCTACCACACACCACCCAAGGGTGCCATCTTGCTCAGTCTCCTTTTTTCCATGGAGTCCAATGGATATCTGTTCTGTTTCCCCAGAAAAGGTACTTGCTAATTATCCTTAAAGTTAGCTGTTCCCAGTTGCGTACCGGTTCCTCTTCCTGCCTCGAGCCGGCGCCAGCCCTGGCGCTGCCCTCGGCTCATTTCCCTCTTTTTGATCGAGGTTCACCTCGACTGGCATTCACACCCTTATTCGGGGATCTCCCACCATGTCCTCCGGTGGGTTTAAAAAATGTGACTGCTGCAGTCAAACCATGTCTGTCACCGACACCCACGACTGCTGCTTCCGCTGCTTGGGACTGGACCACGATAGCACCTCCTGCAGCCTGTGCCCAGCGATGATGCCTACAGCCAACAAAAAGAGGTCTGAGGTGCAGCAGAAAATGTTCCCGAGGTCTGACTTGGAACTGGCCTCCCCGAGGCCGAGCTCCAAGCCTAGCACTTCTTGTGAGGGCCAAGCATCCTCCGAGAAGACCTCGGACCCTGAGCAAAAAAAGAAAACAGTCCTCGAAGTCCATCGAAATTGCACTGGGAAAACCCAGTAAAATTGCTCTAAGGGACTCGGACAACTCCGAGAAGCATTGCACTAAGGTCCTCAAAAAGGATTCCTCAGCTGACAGAGACCATGTGAGTGGCCTTGTCGAGGATGTACTCTCGAGAGTGCCGGCACCAGGCCCAAGGTCCTCGGTGCCAACGCTAAAAGCTGCAGTTGTCGATCTGAGCTCCGAGCTTGTCCTTGGCTCTGATTGAGGTCCCGGTCCCTTTTCTCAGGTATCTGGTCCTCCCCTTTTGGTGTGGGCCTCAAGGCAAGGAGTCACAGAGCTTTGGACTCGTCATGTCCCCTCGACTCCGAGTGGGAGACCAATGATGAAGCTTCCCCGGAAACTAGATGACACCGAGATATCCTCTCAGACCAGTCTTGACTTGGCGCCATTCTCTTCCAGAGGACACAGCCTTCCACGACTTTGTCAGGGACATGGCCCGTGCCCTTTCGGTACAAACCGAGGTGGAGGTAGACCCGCGTGCCGAAGAGCTGGAGAATCTCCAGTTTGAGTCTCCACCTAAGGAAACTCTCACGGTGCTGGTGCAGCTAATCCTCGAGCGGCTGATATTGCGAATGTGAGAGACCCCGGCATTGGTGCCGGTATTCAGCTGAAGCCTCGATGCCATCTACTGCATTAGGAAGGGGCTGGGATTCCACAAGCCCAACTCCCACATAATTCCATGGTTGTCAAGTCAACCATGCAGAAACTCAAAAGTCAGAAGGATTAGTAATCTGTGAACTACCATTAAAATCATCTGTAATACCTGAAGATTGGAGGATCACCAATGTAATGCCAATTTTTAAAAAGGGTTCCAGGGGTGATCCGGGAAACTACAGACTGGTGAACCTGACATGAGTACCGGGAAAATGGTAGAAACCATCATAAAGAACAAAATTACTCAACATGTAGATAGTCATGGCTTAATGGGAGAAAGCCAACATGGCTTTAGACAAGGAAGATCTTGTCTTAATAATCTGTTATGTTTTTTTGAAGATGTGAATAAACAGGTAGACAAAGGTGAGTCGGTAGATATAGTGTATCTAGACTTTCAGAAAGCCTTTGATAAGGTCTCTCATCAGAGACTTTTGGCAAAACTAAAAAGTCATGGGATAGGAGGCAGTGTACTATTGTAGATCAGGAGCTGGTTAAAAGAGACAAAGCAGAGGATAGGACTAAATGGCCAATTTTCCTAATGGAGAAAGGTGAATAGTGGTGTACCCCAGGGATCTGTGCTGGGTTCGCTGCTTTTTGACATATTCATAAATGACCTGGAAAGTGGAATAACGAGTGAGATTATCAAATTTGCAGATGACACAAAACTATTTAAAGTTGTTAAAACCCAAGAAGATTGTGGAAAATTGCAAGAGGATCTTGATAAATTGGAAGACTCGGCATCCAAATGGCAGATGAAATTGAATGTGGACAAGTGCAAGGTTATGCACCTAGGAAAGAAAAACCCAAACTATGGTTACACAATGCAAGGTTACACATTAGGAACCACCACCCAGGAAAAAGATCTAGGTGTCATCGTGGATAACATGTTAAAACCCTCTGCCCAGAGCAAATAGAATGCTAAATATCATAAGGAAAAGAATGGAAAATAAAACAAAGGATATTATAATGCCTCTGTATCGTTCCATGGTGCGACCGCACCTTGAGTAATGTGTACAATTCTGGTCGCCGTGTCTTAAAAAGGATATAGCGTTATTAGAAAAGGTAGAGAGAAGAGCCACCAAAATGGTAAAGGGATGGAAGGATACTCCTATGAAGAGAGGCTAAAAAGGTTAGGGCTCTTCAACCTGGAAAAGAGATGGCTGAGAGGAGATATGATAGAGGTCTGTAAATTAATGAATGGAGTGGAACGGGTAAACGTAGATCATTTGTTTACATCATCAGAATATAGAAAGACTAGGGAACATGCAATGAAGCTACAAGCTAAACTATTTAAGACTAAGAGAAAATATTTTTTCATTCAACGTGTAGTCAAACTCTGGAATTTGTTACTGAAGGATGTAGTAAAAGCTGTTAGTGTAGCTGGGTTTAAAAATGTTTTGGATAAGTTCCTAGAGGAAAGGTCCATAAGCCATTTTTAAAGGGACCCGGGATATCACTGCTTGACCCAATACAAGCATTGAGGAACCTGTGTCTTTTGGGGAAACTGCTGGGCACTTATGACTTAGATTGGCCACTTTTGGAAACAGGATACTGGGCTTGATGGACCTTGGTCTGACCCATTATGGCATATCTTATACTCTTCTGTCCCCCCTGGTAGGGATGCCAGAGCTCTTGATGCCCTTGTGCGCAAGTGCTACCATGGCTTGATGCAGGGATGTCGAATCCAGACCTATGAGCTGTACATAAGTATGTAATGTTTAATGTACGTTACCAAATTTAAGTTACAATGTAAACCGCTTTGATTGAAATGATAAAGCAGTATAAAAAGCCTGTTAAATAAATAAATAAAATTTACTTAAAGGCCTTGACCCAGGAGTTGTCTGGGTTTTCGGCAGTGCTTACCAGGGAACCTCTCCAGCAGTTCCAAGCTCTGATTTCTGGGATCAAGGACTGCTCGAAGTTCCTCTCCTGGGCAGCCTATGATGGATTCAAGTTAGCAGCTCGAGTAGTGGCAGCAGGCATCAGGGCTCAACGCCAGGTCTGGCTACAGTCCTTGGACCTCGAGCAGTGGGTCCAGGACAAGCTGCTCAAGATCCCCTGCACAGGCAAGAACCTATTCGGCAAGCCCATGGCTGACAAGGCAGCCGAGATAGAGGCCAAGATGATGACCCGCCAGAGGATCTCGAAGAAGATCTCTTCCTTTCCCCGCAAAAGGACCTTGGGTAAGAGATCCCTGTTCCAAGGGAAAAAGGGACACTTTCAACAGGGTCACCACTTCCAGTCCTTCTCTGGATAACAACAGGGTTCTCACCCCAGAAAGCAAGGCCATGGAGCTCAGAAGCCCCAGGCCTCAGCTCCAGCCCGACAAGGGAGGAGCTTTTGACTCCAGGGCAGGGCCTCCTCCTCCCCCCCTTTGGGAGACCTTCACCAGCCCACAGGGAACACTCTTTTTCCAGAGGTGGGCCAAAGTCATCTCATACCAATGGGTACTCCAGGTGGTGAGAGAGGGTTACCTTCTCCACCTGCAGCAAATACCACCGGGGTTCTTCCCAGGAGAGCCGGTGCAATCTTTCCTTCACCAGACCCTTTTGCTCGCAGAGCTCTCAGGTCTGCTCAGGAGCAATGCAGTGGAGCCTGTACCCAAGAACCTATGGGAGAAAGGCTTCTACTTAAGGTACTTCCTTGTCCCCAAAAGAACTGGGGGCCTCAAGCCCATCCTAGACCTGCGAAACTTAAACAAGTTTCTGGTGAGGGAGAAGTTCAAGATGCTCTCCCTTGGAATCCTGCTGCCTTACCTCCACCAGGGAGATTGGCTGTGCTCCTTGGATGTAAAAGTTGCGTACACTCACATCCTCATACATCCCTCCTACAGAGGCTGTACCTAAGGTTTGTGGTGGGATGAGGGCACTACCAGCACAGGGTGCTGCCCTTCGGCCTAGTGTCCTCGCCAAGAGTCTTTAGCAAGTGTCTGGCGGTGATAGCAGCCCACCTGCACCTTCAGGGAGCCTTCGTCGTCCCCTACCTGGATGACTGGCTGATCGGGTCGGGGGGGCACGGCCTCAGAGGCCAATCAGGCCACAGAGCGTGCGACCCCCTCGTTATCAACTACCCAAAATCCCATCTCATTCCAACCCAAAGTTTGGAGTTCATCGGTGCTCAGTTGGACACCATGCAGGTCAAGGCCATCCTCCCAAATGAGAGAGCAGATCGCCTCATGCAACTGTCAGGAGAGGTGCAGAGCCGTGGTCGGTACCAGCCTGCCTCCTCCTCTGCTTGCTGGGCCATATGGCCTCGACGGTCCACATCAAGCCCTTAGCCCGCTTACACATGTGGACAGCCCAGCGGTTCCTCCGCTCTGAGTGGACCTAAGCCACGGAAAGGCTACAGGACAGGGTCAGAATCATCCGCCAGCTTGCGGAATCCCTCAACTGATGGTAGTCCTTACGCCACCTCCAGGCAAGAATGCCATTCCAGGCATCCATACCACAGAGGGTCTTGGCCACCAGGGGGGTTGGTGGGAAGGCCTAGATTTTACATCATCAGAATATAAAAAGACTAGGGGACGTGCAATGAAGCTATTTAAGACTAATAAGAGAAAATATTTTTTCACTCAATGTGTAATCAAACTCTTGAATTTGTCACCGGAGGATGTAGTAAAAGCTGTTAGTGTAGCTGGGTTTAAAAAAGGTTTCCTGGAGGAAAGGTCCATAAATTATTATTAAAAGGGACCCAGGATATCACTGCTTGACCCAGTACAAGCATTGTGGAACCTGTGTCTTTTGGGGAAACTGCTAGGTACGTATGACCTAGATTGGCCACTGTTGGAAACAGGATACTGGGCTTGGTGGACCTTGGTCTGACCCAGTATGGCATATCTTATGTTCTTAACCCTGACCACAGACACCTCCCTCCTGGGGTGGGGGGTACACTGCGGAGACCGCCGCACACAAGGCAGCTAGTCTCAGGAAGAGTTACTCTTGCATATCAGCCTCCTTGAACTCAAGGCCATCTTCCTAGCCCTATGAACGTTCCGCCACCACCTGCGCAGCCGACCTGTGCTGATCCAGACAGACAACCAGTTTGCCATGTTTTAAGTAAACAAGCAGGGAGGCACGGGCTCGTACTCTCTCTGCCAGGAGGCGGTGGCTGTCCTCTCCTTTGCAGTTTGCAACAACATGCTCCTGAGACCTCCCGGGTCAGGACAACTGCTTAGCAGAGAGGCTGAGCAGAGTCCTTCGCCCACATGAGTGATGCTTGAACCCCAGAGTGACAGGGAGACTCTTCCGCCTCTGGGGCAGGTCCGTGCTGGACCTATTCGCCTCCCCAGACAACACGCAGCTACTCCATTTCTGCTCGCGACAGCTGCACCCGGGGAGAATGGCGGCAGATGCCTTCCTGATCTCATGGTCCGAGGGCCTACTCTATGTCTTCCCACCAACCCCCCTAGGTGGCCAAGACCCTCTTCAAGGTCCAGAGCGAGTGGGCATCAGTGATACTGATCGCCCCCAGGTGGTCCAGGTAGCCCTGGTTCCCTCCGCTGCTTGCCTTGTCGGTGGCACTCCCTGTTCCACTGGGTCGGAACCCGGACCTCTTGTCCCAGGAGGAGGGCTCCCTCCTGCACCCCAATTTGGGGTTGCTAGCGCTGATGGTATGGCTGCTGAAAGGGTAGTTAGCCCCTTTCAGTCTTCCGGAAGAAGTCGAGGAGATCCTGCTGGCCTCCCGAAAGCCTTCCACCAGATGGGCATATTTATTTATTTTTTATTTATTTATTTATTTATCAATTCTTATATACCGCGCTATTCAAAGTCAGTGCAGTTTACATAAAACATAACATTTGCATTACATCAGAACAGTGATATAAATGCATAAATTACATCAGAACAGTGATATAAATACATATGCCTTTAAGTGGAGAAGGTTCTCTGTGTGGTGTGCAGAGAAGGAGGAGAATCCTTTCTCCTGCCACGTGCAAATAATACTGCAGTACCTATTGTACCTATTGCACACTGGGCTAAAGTCTAATTCGTTGAGAGTGCATCTGAGTGCCATAGCCACTCACCACCATCCTATCGAGGGGAAACCCCTCTTGAGCCAGCCCCTGGTCTTCAGGTTCCTCCAGGGCCTCCTGTTGTCCAGGACCCCTCTCTGCCCTCCGGTGGTGGAATGGGACCTTAATGTGGTGCTCTCCAAACTCACCAGGCCACCATAGGGTAGTGCTCCGCGCACACCCAAAATTCCTCTCCAAGGTGGTATCTCCCTTCCAACTCAACCAAGAGGTGGTCCTTCCCACCTTATTCCTGCGGCCTTACGCCGGCAGGGAGGAACCTAATACTCCATACACTGGATTGTAAGAGGGCCCTATCCTTCTACCTGCAGTGGACTCAGGCTCATCGCAAAGCTCCTCAGCTTTGTGTGTTTTATGACTCCAATAGACTTGTGCTCCCCATAACTAAGCAAACTCTCTCCACTTGGGTGGTGGACTATATTGCCCTCGCTTATGAGCGAGCTGTCCTCTCTCTGGAACACCGGATCACAGCGCATCACATGAGGACGATGGCCACGTCGGTGGCCAACCTCCGCTCAGTGCCAAAGACAGAAATCTGCAAGGCTGCCACATGGTCTTCAGTTCATATGTTCACAGCTCACTACTGCCTGGAGAGCGAGTCCTGTAGGGACAGTGCCTTTGGTCATGCAGTACTCTGTAATATTCTCAGGGTGTAGGCAACTCTTGCTCTCTGACCCTTCTGTGTTCAGGCTATTGGAGTGATAGTGTCACTGGACGCTGGGGTTTTGCAGAGTCTCTCTGTAGGTACTCATTTCTGCAACTCATGGCTACCCAATTGATCGCCATAGGTGCTGTCGTGGTTCGGTCCTCGGCAGCCTGGAGCTAAGGAGTCCCATATGTGAGGACTGACTTCCTGTTTGTTCCTTGAATAAGTGTAATTACTCACCTGTAACAGATGTTCTCCAAAGACAGCAGGAATCAGTCCTCACAACCCTCCCTCCTCCCCTGGGAGTTGCCTCCCTACCTTGTTTTAGTTTTTTCTGCCGTCCTAGCTATGTCATCTGACTGAGCAAGATGGCATCCTTGGGCGGGAAGGGGATCACGCATGCATGGTAGCATTCCAAAGGCTTTCTTTGAAAGCTGGGGAAATGCTCCGTGCAGGCTCCGTTGGTCCGGACATCACCCATATGTGAGGACTGATTCTTGCTGTCCCTGGAGAACACCTGTTACAGGTGAGTAACTATACTTTATTAATATATAGAGACATTCCTTAATGAATTCATTTCAGAAAATTAGAGGGCAATAAAAATTATGATAAAAATTCAATTTGGTAGGACAGAGAAAGTTTTAGACCTGTGATGGTCTATTGATGGCATTTTCCACTTTGGGCAAGTGATATACTGCCATTCTGTGGGATACCATGTGTTGCTGAGGTCTTTTCTCCTCTATTTTAATTTTATTTTGTATTTTTTAGCTAGTCTAGATATTGAAGGATCAATGATTAAAGATTTAGTATTTGGCATTTCCTTGGGATACTTTTAAGGTTTGAAGTATGGTGATTTAACAGGACTAGTTAGTGATATAAATTCAATAATTTTTATAAAAAAAACTATATAAATTGAGGCAATAGGATTAGTGACATATTGGTGCAAGGGTTTTCTTTTATCATTGGATTCTGTATCCTTGGTGCAGTTTTTTGATTGTGTGGTTTCCTGGCATTGAATATCCATGTTTAATGGTCAGCACCAGTGGCTAGCCGCTGTAATTGCACTGGCTGTTGGAGCTGAATATCGGGCTCTGTGTCTTTATGTAACTTCCTTTGTGCTTCGATTTGGGGTATTTTTTCCTTGATATCAAAACAATGGAAAGTGAAGAAACTTTCTTTTCACAGCAGACAACAGGGGAATGCAGTCACACTTGATAAGCGACGTCTCTGACGTTGCCAACATGTTGGACTCTTCCTAGCTTAGACAAGTCTTTTGACTTGTCTGAGCATGTGCGCTCTGCTTCCCGCCCTGCCAGCCCCGTAGTACCTCAGTTTTTTCTTTGACCGTGCAAATGCTGCCACAGTTCTCCCCCTCTCTCCGCAGCCTTGAGCCTCCTCCTCTTCAATCCGCCAGTAGTTTTCCAGCAACAGCAATTCCCTTTCAATGCAACAACATTAAAAAAAATGGACAGACAACTTCATGGTGCGATCACGTGTGCATTTTCTCCCCCACAAAAATCCTCTCAGAAGGGCGCCAATGCCAAATCTTCACCAAAAAAACAAAATCAGCGAAAGGGGACAGAAACAGCTAACAGATACATATTATATATACAGTCAATGGCAACAAATCAGCTGCGATCCCCCTCTTCTCCATCCCCCTCCCATCGGGCCCAGACGTGGCATGATTGGGAGACCCTAGGGCAGCCGTGAGGCCCAGAGCCTGCTTTAAATCTATTTTGGAGGTTGACTCAAGCCACAAAGTTGTCTTTGTCGTCAGGGCTCAGCTGACCAGCTGCCTTTTCGGGTGAGTCTCTGCATTTGTTGGGGGATTTGGTTTCGTTTCATTTCGTTTAGGAGTTCTGCTATTCTTTGCAGCAGTGGTGCTTCAGTATGTGTCTCAATCAGGCGCCTATCCTTTGCTTTCAGGATGCCGGCGGGGAATGCGGTGTGTGTGGTCTATAGCTGCAGGTGGATGCACTTGTCTCCTGCAAGATTTTGCTGTGCTTGTGAGGAAGAGGGCTGTGTGGCTGGGGATGGATTTCGGGGTTCGCCATCTGGGTTGGGGGAGTCTCTGGGGGTGATTTTGACAGTAGAAGAGCAGACTAGCTCGGGGCTTCCCCTATCGGTGGTTCCAATGGTTTTGACAGGAACAGCAGCCATTTTGTGCCCCTCTGATTCCTCTCCACTCAGCCCTTCAGGGAGACATGATTCAGTTGCTGCTGCTGCAGGGCAGTGTTCGGGGCAGCGTTCTGAGGCAGACAGGGTGCCTTTCTCTCTTGACTTCGTTTTGTTCCTCCACCATGCTTACTGCATGAAGCAGGGCCTCGGAGGGTTGCCAGAGATCAGGAGTGCTCCCCCTAAACCAAGAAAGGAGGTTTCAGCTGAAACAGTTGTTGAAGGCTCTAGTAGCTAAGTGTAGCCAATTGCTGGATGACCTTGAAGAGGACTGGGCTTCAGTGCTATCCACAGCTTCAGAGGACCTGCTGGAGAGTTCTTTGGGTCCTGGTGGGGAGTTTGCCCCTGGATCTCGAGGAAGGCGAAATTCCACTGGGAGAGGATCCCAGCATCATTAGGATGTTTCATTGTGAGGAATTGTCAGTGTTGATTGCACACTCCCTAACTGCTCTCAATATCCTGCTAGATCCTCAGGAGCTGGAGCTTGCCTTGTTGCAGGTCATAAGAACATTGGGTCTTCAAGCAGATGATCGAGATGGAGAGGAAGGTTTTAGAGGTGGGATTGCGGGGCGGTCGAGCGATGGCACACTTGTGTCGCATTTCGGCCAGGGAGAAGGATCTCCTCAGATTGCCTAAATTGGATGCTTTGGTCTCAGCGGTAACCAAGAAGACTACCATTCCCATAGAGGGTGGTGTGGCGCTTAAGGATGTGCAGGACAAGAAGTTGGAGACCTTATTGAAGCAGGCATTTGAGGTGAATGCTTTGGGGCCTTGAGGGTGCTGCATTTTTGTATGGGGACATTGCATTCCGTCATAGTGACTATGTCCCAGTTCATCTGGAGCATCAGCATTTCCTGAGTTTCTCAGTTCCGATGGGTCATTTTCAGTTTCAAGCCCTAAAGCTCGGCCTGGCGACAACTCCTCAGACTTTTACAACGATCATGGTGGTTGTGGCTTTTGCTTTGCATCGTGAGGGAGTGTTGGTACATCCCTATTTGGACAATTGGCTGATCAGGGCAAAGTCATTGGAGGAAAGCTGCGCAGTGACTCGTCGGGTTCTTGCAATTCTGCAAGAGCTCGGCTGGGTAGTTAATATGGCCAAAAGCCATTTGATCCCCTCGCAAGATCTCACTTTTCTCCAGGACCAAGCAGGAAGTCAGTCCTCACATATGGGTGACGTCGGCGCCGACGGAGCCCTCGTGCGGAGCATTTCCCCAGCTTTCACAGAAAGCCTTTGGGAATTGCAGCACGCATGCGCGGTCCCCTTCCCGCCCAAGGGTGCCATCTTGCTCAGTCTTCATTTTTCCGCGGAGCCCGACGGACGTAGTTCATTTTTCCCCGTGGAAAAAGTTGATTTTCTCTATTTTTCTATTTTTTCTCCGGTTCGACGCCGGATCCTTTTCCCGCTCGAACCGATACGCCGGTATCGCGTCCTTTTCTCTCTTTTTCAGTTTTTGTCCTTTGTGACTGGCGTTCACGCCTTTTTTCTTTTTTCCCTGACAGACCGGTCTTTTGACCTAGCAGGGGCCCTTTTTCCCCCGATGGCTGCCAGCGGGTTTAAGAAATGTGATCGGTGTAAGAAACTTATGTCTCTTACCGACACACATGACTTTTGCCTCCGTTGCCTCGGACCCGATCATGACCCGATGATCTGTGGTCCGTGTGGCAAAATGTCCTCAAAGGCGTTGAGGAGTCGGCAGCACCAGAGGGATAGAATTTTTTCTGACTCCGCGTCCGGCCGAGCCCGGACCCTGTCAGAGGCCTCGACGTCTCAGGACTCCGGCCCCGAGCAGCGTCGGGGTTCCTCTGAGCGGGGGTCTCCTTCACGGGAACATCGCAGGAAGAAGAAACCCACAAGGGTGGCGTCGGTAGACGCTCCTGGTTCCTCGAGGGCCAGGTCGCATAGCCCCGATAGCCGTCCCGGGTCTTTGGAGTCGGAGAGGCCTGCGAAGCATCCTCGTGTCGAGATGGAGTCTCCTGGACACGTAAGTGCTGTTGTCCTCGTTAACTCTCCTCCGAGGGAGCCGACGTCGGGCCCGACGCTGTCGGGGCCCGAGTCGGGGGCTGCTGGGTCTACTGAGCTCGGACTCAGGTTGACGGCCTTGGAGAGCAGCTTCGCTGCCTTCATTGAACAGCGGCGGGCATTGATCGCTGGTCTCACCGGTGCATCTGCCTCAACCACCGGGACCTCGACGTCCAAGTCGACCCCGGAGACCGAGCCGATCCTCGAGTCCATGCGTGCTCGAGTTGATCCTCGGCCACGGTCTCCCTCGACCTCCCGTTCGGGGCCAAGGTCGTCGACGCTGATTCCCTCGGCGTCGGAGCGGAGAGCATCGGTGCCCGCCCGACCGGAGCCGCTCGATTCCTCCTCCGAGGAGTCGGGCTGGGAGACGGAGGACGAAGAGTCACCCGACACCCATCGGACTCGGTGTGTCCCCTCGGACTCACCTGAGTCTGAACCTCGGAGGCGGTCCCCACCGGAGGATACCCGGTTCTCGGACTTCGTGCGGGATATGGCCAAGGCCTTGGCCTTCCCCACGGATCCCGAGGAGGAGCCTCGAGCCGAGGAGCTCGAGGCCCTCCAGTATGACTCTCCCCCAAAGGAGGCCTTTACTGTTCTGGTTCCCCCAATGCTGGAGCGGCTGCTCTTCCGCATGTGGGAGACCCCGGCTTCGGGTCGATTCCATTTATCGAGTCCGCAAGAGCCCCGGGTTCCAAAAGGCACAATTACCGCACCACTCCATGGTTGTGGAATCGGCCATGCATCGACTGAAGAGTCAGAGGATGCACTCCTTGGTGCCTCCCGGCTGGGAGGCCCAGAACCTGGATGCCCTCGGTAAGAAGTGCTTCCAGGGCTCTATGCTTGCTTGCCGTGTCCAGACTTACCAGCTCTACATGGGCATGTACCTCCGAGACCTGGCAAAGGAGATTGCCGGGTTCTCTGCTGGTCTCTCCGAGGAACCTTTGCAGAGGTTCCAGGCCTTGTCCACCGGTATTTGAGAGTGCTCGAAGTTTATCTCTCGAGCAGCCTACGATGGCTTCGAGACTTCGGCCCGAGTAGCCGGGGCCGGCATCGGTGCCCGCCGACAGGCTTGGCTACAGTCATCCGACCTCGAGCCATGGGTCCAGGACAAGTTGGTCGATGTCCCCTGCCGAGGTAAAAACCTCTTTGGCAAGCCATTGGCTGAAAAGGCTGCGGAACTCGAGACCGAGACTCTGACTAGGTCTAGGCTTTCCAGGAAAACCTCTGCCCCTTCTCAGAAAAAGAAGGGCTCGGGAAAAAAGACCTTTTACCCAAGGAAGTCATCTGCCTACAAACAGTACCCTTATTATCAGGCCTCTGCAGCTCCCCAACAGGGTCAGCAGGCCAAGGGGCAGGGTCAAGGGCCCCTTAGGCCGAAGACCCCCAAGCCACCAACACCGGCCCCTGCTCAGCAGGGTGGGGGTTTTTGACTCAAACAGCATAGCCTCTTCTCCTCAGCTGGCTTCTCTCAGCACAGGAGGCCGGCTGGCCCACTTTGCCCACAGGTGGTCAGCCATCACATCAGATACCTGGGTTCTTCATATAGTCCAAAAGGGCTATCTTCTCCATTTTCACCAGGTACCTCCCTCCTATTTTCCAGGGGAGCCTCCAAGACTCCCTCTGCATAGGGGCCTACTCCTTCAGGAGTTGACAGGTCTACTAAAGGATCAGGCTGTGGAACCGGTGCCCCACCACCTGAGAGGTCAAGGCTTTTATTCAAGGTACTTTCTGGTACCAAAAAGAACAGGAGGCCTCAGACCCATCCTAGACTTGCGAAACCTCAACAAGTTCCTGCAGAGGGAAAAGTTCAAGATGCTTACCCTTGGAATCCTGATGCTCTACCTCCAGCAGGGAGACTGGCTATGCTCATTGGATCTAAAGGATGCGTATACTCACATCCTTTTTCATCCAGACCACAGACAATATCTCAGGTTTGTTGTGGGAGGAAACCACTATCAGTACAGAGTACTTCCCTTTGGCCTATCATCCGCTCCCAGGGTGTTCACCAAGTGCCTGGCAGTGGTGGCGGCCTTCCTGAGGCTTCAGGGTCTTTTTGTGTTTCCGTACCTGGACGACTGGCTCATAAGGGGCCAATCTTCCCAGGAGGCCAACCAGGCCACCTTTCGCACTGTGGCTCTGCTTCAGCCTTTGGGGTTTGTCATAAACTTCGCAAAGTCCACTTTGCTCCCGTCCCAGAACTTAGAGTTCATAGGGGCCAGACTAGACACTCTTCAAGCAAAGGCTTTTCTGCCTCTGGACAGGGCCCACAGGCTAATAGATCTGGCCAGCCAGTTTCGCAGCAATTCCCTGGTCTCTGCTAGGCAATTCCTGAGACTACTCGGCCATATGGCTTCCACGGTCCATGTCACCCCCAATGCCCGCCTGCACATGTGACCTGCTCAGTGGAGCCTTCGCACTCAGTGGCATCAAGCCACAGGGGGCCTAGCGGACTCAGTGATGATCTCCGACCTCCTGGTCTCCTCTCTGCAATGGTGGCTTCATCTTCCAAATCTAGTGCTCGGAGTGGTTTTTCAATCCCCTCCGCATACTCAGGTGCTGACAACCGATGCCTCTCTTCGCGGTTGGGGAGCACATTGCCAAGGGACATATACTCAGGGTCTCTGGACCCCTTGGGAGGCTACTCAGCAGATAAACTTCCTGGAGCTACGGGCGATACGCCTAGCTCTGAGAGCCTTCTCCCACCTCGCCTCTCACCAGTCTGTACTGGTCCAGACGGACAATCAAGTTGCCATGTTCTATGTGAACAAACAAGGAGGCACAGGCTCCTTCCTTCTTTGTCAGGAGGCACAACGACTGTGCTCTTGGGCTGTCAATCACGGAATCCTTCTCAAGGCTGTCTACGTCCCAGGTCAGGAAAATTGCCTGGCAGACAGACTGAGCCGGATCCTGCAACCACACGAATGGAGATTGAACCCATTGGTGGTTCAGCAGGTCTTTCTCAAGTGGGGGCTCCCTACCATGGATCTTTTCGCCAGTCCTCTGAACCGGCAACTCCCGAGATTTTGCTCCAGACAACCACATCCTCTCAGAGTAGCAGTGGATGCGTTTCTGATCTCATGGTCCACAGGCCTACTGTATGCGTTTCCTCCCACACCACTAGTGTCCAGGACGCTGTTCAAAGTCCTCAGGGACGGGGCTTCCTTGATTCTCATAGCCCCCAGGTGGCCGAGGCAACCGTGGTTCCCATTTCTGCTACAGTTGGCGGTGGACACACCTCTTCCTCTGGGGTTTCAACACGATCTCCTGTCTCAGGATCAGGGGACTCTCTTGCACCCCATCCTCCAGTCCCTTCATCTGATGGCCTGGCTGCTGAAAGGGTAGTCCTAGCTCCCTTACTACTACCTCGAGAGGTGGAAGATGTAGTCTTGGCCTCTCGGCGTCAATCCACAAGGAAATCCTATGCTCTTAAGTGGCGTAGATTCTCCGCATGGTGTGCTCAGCACAGTGAGAATCCCTTCTCGTGCTTGGTAGCGGTAGTGTTGCAATATTTGCTCTACCTCTCCAATCTGGGCCTTAAGTCTAACTCTGTCCGAGTTCACCTTAGTGCTCTCTCAGCGCACCACTCGCCGGTGGACGGCAGGCCTCTTTCTAACTACCCTTTGGTGGCTCGTTTCCTCAGAGGCCTTCTTCTGCTTAAGCCTCCTTTGCGTCCACCGGCCCCTGAGTGGGATCTGAATGTGTTCTTACAGCGGCTTACTTGTCTGCCTTTTGAACCTATGGCTACCTGCCCTCTCCGTTTTCTCTCCTGGAAAACTTTATTTCTGGTAGCTCTCACCTCTGCTAGGCAAGTGTGTGAACTGCAGGCACTAGTGTCTGATCCTCCTTACACTAGGTTCTACCAGAATAGGGTAGTCCTACGGACTCACCCTAAGTTTCTTCCTAAAGTTGTCTCAACTTTTCACCTCAATCAGGAGGTGGTTTTTCCGACCTTCTTTCCCAGGCCGCATGCCAGCCGGGCTGAGATGGTCTTGCATACCCCAGACTGTAGGAGGGCGTTATCCTTCTACCTTGACCGTACGCGGGAGCATCGGAAGGCTGTTCAGCTTTTCGTTTCTTTTGACCCCAATAAGTTGGGGCTCCCTGTCTCCAAGCGTACGTTGTCCATATGGGTCGCTGACTGTATCACCTGGGCTTATGGGGCAGCCAGCCTCTCGTTGGAGCGTCGAGTCACGGCTCATCGTGTCAGGGCGAAGGCTGCGTCAGTGGCTCATCTCCGCTCTGTTCATAGAAACATAGAAACATGATGACAGAAAAAGACCACAAGGCCCATCTAGTCTGTCCTTCCATAACAACAACTACAACAGTCCACTTTCTACCTTTAGAGATCCTCTGTGTTGGTCCCATGCTTTTTTGAATTCAGTTACTGTCCTCATCTCTACCACCTCCACTGGGAGACTATTCCACGGATCCACTACTCTTTCTGTAAAGAAATATTTCCGCATATCACTCCTGAATCTATCTCCCTTCACCCTCATCCCATGTCCCCTCGTAGCAGAACTTGCTTTCAATTGAAAGAGGCTCTCTCCCTGAACATTTATGCCACGGAGGTATTTAAACATCTCAATCATATCACCTCTATCCCGCCTTTCCTCTAAGGTGTACATATTAAGATCCTTAAGTCTGTCCTCATATGCTTTATAATGAAGCCCATTAATCATTTTAGTAGCAACCCTCTGCACCGACTCCATCCTGTTCACATCCTTTTGAAGGTGCGGTCTCCAGAATTGCACACCATACTCCAAATGAGGTCGCACCAAAGACTTATACAGAGGTATTATCACCTCCTTTTTTCTGCTAGCCATTCCTCTCCGTATGCACCCAAGCATCCTTCTAGCTTTTGCCGTCGCCTTTTCTACCTGTTTAGCTACTTTAAGATCATCAGACACAACCACGCCTAGGTCCCGCTCTTCTTTAGTGGACAAAAGTACTTCACCTCCTATACTGTATTGCTCCCTTGGATTGCTGCAGCCCAAATGCATGACCTTACATTTTTTAACATTAAATCCCAGCTGCCAAATTCTAGACCATTCTTCAAGCTTAGCTAGATCCCTCCTCATGTTATCTACACCTTCCTGGGTGTCTGCTCTATTACAGATTTTGGTATCATCCGCAAAGAGGCAAACCTTACCCGACAGCCCTTCCGCTATATCACTAACAAAGATGTTAAAAAGAATCGGACCAAGGACAGATCCCTGGGGCACACCACTGGTAACATCCTTGTCCTCAGAGTGAGCTCCATTTACTTGTACTCTTTGTCGCCTCCCACCCAACCAATTTCTAACCCAAACAATAACTTTAGTGTCCATCCCTAGGGTGCTCAGTTTGTTTATAAGTCGCCTGTGAGGAACAGTGTCAAAGGCTTTACTGAAATCTAAATACACCACATCTAGAGCTCTCCCTCGGTCCAACTCCCTGGTCACCCAGTCAAAGAAATCGATCAGATTTGTCTGACAAGACCTGCCTCTGGTGAATCCATGCTGCCTCGGATCCTGTAATCCGCCGGACTCCAGAAACCTCACTATTTTCTCTTTCAGCAGCGTTTCCAATAATTTACTCACCACTGAAGTTAAACTAACCGGCCTGTAGTTTTCAACCACATCCTTACTTCCGCTTTTGTGTAAAGGCACCACATGAGCCTCTCTCCAGTCCTTTGGCACCACTCCCGACTCCAACGAGGCATTGAAAAGGTCAGTCAGTGGAGTTGCTAGAACGTCCCCAAGTTCCCTCAGTATTCTAGGGTGTATCCCATCCGGTCCCATCGCTTTGTCTACTTTAAGTTGAGCTAGTTTCTCACGAACACAGTCTTCTGAAAATTGTTCAAGATGTCCCTCGCTTCTGTTCTTATTTGTGGGTGTTTTCTGAGGTCCTGCTCACATCTGCTGGGCCGCTACTTGGTCTTTAAGCCAGACCTTTGCAGCCCATTACTGCCTTGAGAGGGAGTCCCGCAGGGACAGTGCTTTCGGACAGGCAGTACTCCATAATCTCTTTGGGGTTTAGGCAACTCCTACCCTCCGGCCCTGGTGTTGGGCTACTGGTCGGGGGCGCTCTCAGAGAAGATTCCTTCCTTCTGTGCTGTCGAGCTTGAGGGAGCTCTGTTTTCCGCTTGGGGTCTCCGGTAGCCTTAAGCTGGGGAGTCCCATATGTGAGGACTGACTTCCTGCTTGGTCCTGGAGAAAGAGTAGTTACTCACCTGTAACAGGTGTTCTCCAGGAGCAGCAGGAATCAGTCCTCACAACCCTCCCTCCTCTCCTTGGAGTTGCAGTCATATGATTTGCTTTTGCTAATTTTTTTGCTGTCTTTTAGCTATGTCATCAGACTGAGCAAGATGGCACCCTTGGGTGGGAAGGGGACCGCGCATGCGCGCTGCAATTCCCAAAGGCTTTCTGTGAAAGATGGGGAAATGTTCCGCACGAGGGCTCTGTCGGCGCCGACGTCACCCATATGTGAGGACTGATTCCTGCTGCTCCTGGAGAACACCTGTTACAGGTGAGTAACTACTCTATCTGGGAGCACGATTCAACAAGAGCAGGGGATTGTTTTTTCTGCTGCTATAGTGGGCCAGGAAGCTGCAAGCGCAGATTCTACTTTTCATGCATCAATAGGCTCTGTCGGCGTGGTCCTATCTCCAGATCTAGTCCCCTGGGCCAGGGTGCACATGCATCCTTTACGGAGGTTCCTGTTCTCTCGCTAGTCCCCTCAGCGGCATCCCATCTCGAGGAAGCTTGTGTGTCCACAGGTAGTCCGGCTCAGTTTGAATTGGTGGTTGGATTCTACCAGGCTGTTGATGGGGATGCCTTTGAAACCTCTGGAGTAGATGGTGGTGACAACGGATTCGAATATGACCAGTTGGGGAGTGCATTGTCTGTTGCAGTTAGCACAGGTGCCGTGGTCTCCAGAGCAGAGCTCATGGTCCATCAACTGTCTGGAGATGAGAGTTGTTTTCTGGTGCTCCAACTTTTTCTGCCACTGGTGTAACACAAAGCAGTATGGATTTTCTCGGACAACGCCACCATGGTGGTGTACATCAATCGCTAAGAAGGTACAGAAAGCATAGTGTTAGCAGAGCAGATCTCACTGTTACATTAGTGGGTGAAAACAAATCTCCTCGCGTTATCCACTGCCCACATGGCAGAAAAAAAGAACGTGCAAGCTAACTTTCTTAGTCGGAATCAGTTGGATTCGGGGAAATGATCGCTGAAGGATTCAGTGTTTTGCAGTATCACTCGTCAATGGGGGATGCCGATAATGGATCTGATGGCTTCCGCCTCCAATGCCAAGGTGACCCAGTTCTTATTTATTTATTTATTTAACAATCATTTATATCCCGCATCTTCCAGAAGTTCAGGTGCGGTTTACAATTGAACAACAGTCAACAAAGCAGTGCTTGTTTTACATGGAACAATATTTGGCAGAAAACAATGTAATGGTTAAATACTGTGATGGGGCCTGTGGTTAGAGGCCTATTTAGCCCTATATAGGCGGTTGCCTAGGGCGTATGCACAAGTAATTGCTCTGGCCTTGTAAATAAAAAGTCTTTCAGAGCAACTTGAAATGAAAAGTGGGTTTTATTCCCCGTCCCGCTCGGACTTTGTCAAAGGAAACAGAAACTTTAAATCAGATAAGCTTAGCAACAAAAGTGGTGACACACGTATTTTCTCCTGTTATATTCACAGAGTTCTCTTCATCCAGTATTTACATCATACGGTTGCATTTAACACAGACACTGCAATCCATAGGAATATCCTCTTGCAGACTAGCAGCGTCTTCCCATATCATTTCCCCAGCACTACTCACACTGCTGGTATCAGACCCTTCTTGAGAACGGTATTCAGCTATAGCGTCTTGTGACACTTCACTATAACAGTCACTGGAGGCTTTTCCCCCTTTGGGTCTATATCTCTCTGTAGCTGGTTCTGCCTGGGCTTGCCTCCCAGAACATTAGCTCTGAAACATCTTGCTTCTTATGTCTGTAATCAGAACCCTGCCCTTTGCAGTTATAAGCTTTAAACTTCTCTTTGTTACTATAGGGAAGTTTCCTTCTCTCTGCAGGGCTTGTCTTTATGCTTGGCTCTCTATAGCCTTTGCTTCTAGCCTCCCGGGCTGGTTGAACAGGAATATATTTGTTCCTAACTTTACACCTATTTCTTAAGCTGTAGTCATGCATGGAGTGCCCATCCCCCAACACTTCCCTCTCACCGTGACCTCTGCCTTGAGCTGGCAAATACTGGCCTCTGGGGTAGTGAGGTAATCCTGGCTTCTCTCCAAAGCTATTCTTGGTAGCAGGTCTTCCCTTAGTGCAGCTTGCCTTGAACCTTCCTTCTCGAGAGCTGGAGACAGACTCACTTCCTGACTCCTCGTGAGAAGAATTTCCTCCCAGCAATCCCCTGGGGCTTCGGCTCAGCTGACCTGGGACACACCTCCTGCTCCTCTCTCTCTTACTGCTTCCCGTGGTGATCCTGCTTCTGACTCTCTTCCCTAACTGACTGGAACCCTGCCCTAAATAATCCCTAGCTCTACACGTGACCTGGGGACTCTCACTCAGGTGTTCCTGATGGGACTTTTGTTTGCTACGTAGCAAGAATTTCCCTTGCTGCAGTGAATCATGGTGCCTAGTGCTGCTTTCTAAAGCTGACCCTGAGGTAAGTCTCTCTTTTATCTTATTTTCCCTGGGCTGTGTGCCCCTTGCTGCATCACATATCCCCCCTCTTAAGATATTCCGTGCTGGTGCACTTTCATGCTCCCAGCCCGGAATACGCGACAAAGCGTCTGCATTAGTATGTAGCTTTCCCGCCCTATGGTGTATAGTAAAATTGAAAGCCTGCAGCGCCAGGTGCCAACGGGTGAGGCGAGGGTTGTGGTTCCTCATGGTACCTAACCATTTCAATGGTGCATGATCAGTAATCAGCACGAAATGTCTGCCGGTAAGGTAAAAGCGAAGTGATTCGATGGCCCACTTGATGGCCAAACATTCCTTTTCAATGGTTGAGTAGTTGCCCTCAGCCTTGGTCAATTTCCTACTCAAGTAGATGACGGGGTGCTCAGTACCCTCAAACTCCTGGGATAGGACGGCTCCCAGCCCCGATTCCGAGGCGTCCGTCTGCAGGATAAAAGTACGGTTAAAATCCACCCCATATAAAACAGGCGCCTTACATAACTTCCCCTTTAGAAGTGTGAAAGCGTCCTCCGCTGCCTGTGTCCATTGTAAATTATTAGGCGCGTTTTTCCTCAACATATTTGTTAACACTGTACTCTCCTCCGCGAATCTAGGTATAAACCGCCTATAATATCCGATTAAGCCTAGGAAACTTCTCAGTTGTTTCTTATTTAGGGGACGCCTAAAATTCTGTACACTTTCCACTTTATCATGTAGTGGTCGGACCGTCCCATTTCCCACTAAGTGTCCTAGATACCTAACCTCGGTACCTCCAAATAGGCATTTTCCGGGATTTAGAGTCAAACCAGCATCTCGCAAAGCCTTCAATACGGCCTCTACACGTGGAAGGTGCTGTGCCCAGGTGGTGCTGTGGATGACTATATCATCCATATATGCTACGGCGTAGCTGTGGTGCGGCTGTAGGACTTGGTCTACCAACCTTTGGCATGTTGCCGCAGCACCGTGTAAACCGAACGGCATGCGTTTAAACTGGAATAAACCCAGTGGTGTACTGAATGCTGTCTTGGGTCTGGAAGCACGGGTCAACGGTATCTGCCAATAACCCTTGGTAAGGTCGAGGGTGGTCAGATACCGTGCCTGCCCCAGTCTATCCAACAACTCCTCGATCCTTGGCATAGGGTAGGCATCGAAGAGTGATATGGTATTGACCTGCCTAAAGTCAATGCAGAAACGGAGACTGCCATCCGGTTTCGGTACCAGGACTACTGGACTACACCAGGGACTTTTAGACTCTTCAATCACGCCTAGTTGTAGCATCTCCTGAACTTGTGCAATAATCTCGCTCTTGCGAGCCTCCGGTAAGCGATAAGGTCGCAGTCGCACAATTTTCCCCGGGGGTGTGAGAATTTCGTGTGCGACCAGATTGGTCTCTCCCGGGACGGGCGTAAGGACGTCCCTAAACCGTGTCAACAACTGGTCTAACTGGCCTCGTTGCTGCAAGGACAACCCTAGGCCAACCTTCGGTGCAGGGACTGTTTTACAGTCTGCAATTTGGGGACCTAAATCCTCTTCTAGATTTGTCTTAGCAGAGGCAGTAAGACCCTGTACCTCCCTCTGTCCGGTGAATCCAAACCCTTGGCCTCCCCTGCTGGTAGGGACTAGGTGGGTTACCTCCTCCACCTCTGGCGACCCAAATCGTTCACATATAAATTGTGCAACGCGGTCTCCTCTTTTGACCTCAAAGTCCTGCTCTCCAAAGTTAAACAGCAGTACTTTGACCTCTCCCCTGTAATCGGGGTCCACAACCCCCGCTCCGACATCGACAAAGTGCTTCGATGCTAAACCCGATCGGGGAGCGATCCGCCCGTAGCACCCAGGTGGCAGCTGGACTTGTAGGCCTGTATTAATTAAAGTCTTTCCTTTCTTCGGTACCACCCCTTCCACAGCACTAAAAAGATCAAAGCCAGCCGCATCGGCGGTTGCTTTCTGGGGGACCTGTGCGTCTGGGGACATTTTTCAGACCTTTCATACAAAACCCATTTTTACCAGGTGTCACTACCTCTATTGGTGCTTTTTGGACAATTTCTTTCCTTGGGGTTTTAGCAAATAAAGGCTGGGGAATTACATTTACCAGGGCTTCCCCTTCATCATTGCTTTTTCCCCTGACCTGGTCTTCTTCCTCTCCTTCCTTAGGTTGCCCTTGGGGTTCCTTTTCCTTAACCAGGCCTTTCTTTAGGCCTTCACCAAATGGGGGCCAGTCCCGGCCTAACACCAAATCAAAGGGTAGTTTGGGGACTACCGCTACCAAAATCTTTCTCCGAACCCCTAATCCTTGTATCCTCAGCTGGTACAGCGGATAACCAGTGGAAGATCCATGGATACACCTGATATTGGCTACTCCTTCGGCGTGACTCGGGGGAAAACCCCTCTGGGCCTGTATGGTTTCCCAAAAACGGCGAGAGACCATACTTTGGTCGGCCCCCGAGTCAAGCAAGGCCTTAGCTGGGACTCCCTGTATCTCTACATCCACTCGGAAACCTGCAGCTGTGTGGTGAACCTGGCCAGTAACAAGTGCTGTGCGAGACCTGCATTCCCTTTTAAAGTGTCCACTTTTCCCCCACTTAAACACTTTAACACCTTGTTACCTTCTGCTTTTATATACCTGGATTCCTGTGAACCCACCTTGTTCCTTAAAGACATATTAGCATTTCTTACAGAGTTGTCTAACCCTGACCTGCTGCTAGCGCTGGTTCCTTTGATTAGTTTAGCCTCAAAGAATCTTTCCGTTAGGTGCGCTGCTTCAGCAGAGGTTCTACAATTCTGTAGAGTAAGAAATGTTCTAACCTCTTCAGGTACTGCGTCAAAGAACTGCTCTAAAACAATTAGATCTAGTACTTCCTCCATTCGTTTACCCTCGGGTTCAAGCCACTTTAAAACCAACCCATGCACTCTGTGATACAGTGCCTTTGGTGTTTCCTCTGGTTGAATCCGGGTAGACCTTAGCATGCGTCTGTACATGGTAGGGGTTAAGCCCAACCTATCCCGTACAGCTCTCTTAACCTCTTGATAGTCACTTGCAAGAGCTGCTGGCATGGCCCTATAGGCTGCCTGAGCCTCACCAGTTAACGCTGAGGCCAGCCTAACGGCTAACTGCTCTTGTGGCCATTTAGCATTACTAGCTATTCGTTCAAATGTTTGCACAAAGTCATCAAAATTGTCACTAGCATGCATTTGTCCTAAAGTCCAAATCCCACAGCTCTGTGGGCCTACCCCACAGATAGGAACGGCTGCTGGTGATTCGTCCTTCTTAGGCTCCTTCAGGATAGTCCGCATTAAGTCCGTCAGGGGCTTCTGTTGCTCCACCAGGGCAGCGATGGCCTGCTCCTGGTTCTGCCGAGCTAGCTCTCCCTGTTTCTCGAACTGGCTGCTCATCCACCTGAGAACCTCCTGTGCATCCATCGTCATCGTCATCTCCTTTCCTGAAACAAATCAGAAACACCAAACCAAGTGCGGCACAATAACAAGGATAAAAATTTCTCCTCCCAAGCCTCCTCTTCTCACCAGCGATCCTCCCCAACCTGTGCCCAAATACCCGTTACCTGAGCAAGGTGGAGGGTCTTATTTTGAGAAGGTGCTTGCGGTCGCACTTCTGGAACCTGGATCCTCCTCCGTGCGTGCCAACTCCGCTCGTCCCGCGTTGTCGCTCTGCACTGTAGCTCCTTGTTTCCTGGACTGGATCCTGCCAACTACGCCAACCTGTGATGGGGCCTGTGGTTAGAGGCCTATTTAGCCCTATATAGGCGGTTGCCTAGGGCGTATGCACAAGTAATTGCTCTGGCCTTGTAAATAAAAAGTCTTTCAGAGCAACTTGAAATGAAAAGTGGGTTTTATTCCCCGTCCCGCTCGGACTTTGTCAAAGGAAACAGAAACTTTAAATCAGATAAGCTTAGCAACAAAAGTGGTGACACACGTATTTTCTCCTGTTATATTCACAGAGTTCTCTTCATCCAGTATTTACATCATACGGTTGCATTTAACACAGACACTGCAATCCATAGGAATATCCTCTTGCAGACTAGCAGCGTCTTCCCATATCATTTCCCCAGCACTACTCACACTGCTGGTATCAGACCCTTCTTGAGAACGGTATTCAGCTATAGCGTCTTGTGACACTTCACTATAACAGTCACTGGAGGCTTTTCCCCCTTTGGGTCTATATCTCTCTCTGTAGCTGGTTCTGCCTGGGCTTGCCTCCCAGAACATTAGCTCTGAAACATCTTGCTTCTTATGTCTGTAATCAGAACCCTGCCCTTTGCAGTTATAAGCTTTAAACTTCTCTTTGTTACTATAGGGAAGTTTCCTTCTCTCTGCAGGGCTTGTCTTTATGCTTGGCTCTCTATAGCCTTTGCTTCTAGCCTCCCGGGCTGGTTGAACAGGAATATATTTGTTCCTAACTTTACACCTATTTCTTAAGCTGTAGTCATGCATGGAGTGCCCATCCCCCAACACTTCCCTCTCACCGTGACCTCTGCCTTGAGCTGGCAAATACTGGCCTCTGGGGTAGTGAGGTAATCCTGGCTTCTCTCCAAAGCTATTCTTGGTAGCAGGTCTTCCCTTAGTGCAGCTTGCCTTGAACCTTCCTTCTCGAGAGCTGGAGACAGACTCACTTCCTGACTCCTCGTGAGAAGAATTTCCTCCCAGCAATCCCCTGGGGCTTCGGCTCAGCTGACCTGGGACACACCTCCTGCTCCTCTCTCTCTTACTGCTTCCCGTGGTGATCCTGCTTCTGACTCTCTTCCCTAACTGACTGGAACCCTGCCCTAAATAATCCCTAGCTCTACACGTGACCTGGGGACTCTCACTCAGGTGTTCCTGATGGGACTTTTGTTTGCTACGTAGCAAGAATTTCCCTTGCTGCAGTGAATCATGGTGCCTAGTGCTGCTTTCTAAAGCTGACCCTGAGGTAAGTCTCTCTTTTATCTTATTTTCCCTGGGCTGTGTGCCCCTTGCTGCATCACAATACGTAACCGAACAGTGTAATGGTTAAATAAATAATAGAACAGTGTAATGGTTAAATACATAACAGAACAAGAACAATGTTAAGAACTATGTACAAATACATGTTTGTAAACTCGTTGGATTTAGATCATGGATATTTACAAGTGGGTGTAATATCTGTTAAGTTTTGAGGTTAGCTTTACTCAGTAGGGTGTAATTTAGCCTTTTTCTGGGATGATCGATGGATTATCTATTTTGTTGTAATGCATGGCAAAGAGATATGTTTTTAGTTTTTTGCGGAATTCTATAATTTCAGTTGTAGATCTTAGGTCCTCCGGGATGGAGTTCCAAATAAGGGGGGCCGCATGTGAGAAGGCTCTGTTATTAGTTAGTTTGCTTGCTTTTATAAAATCATTAGGGGTCCTTAATTTATTTGAGTGTCCTTTTCTGTGAGTGGCTTTTTGAGATTCCTTGCTTATAAGTTTGCTTAATGGGATTGGAGCCATGCCATTAAGAGCTTTAAATGTGGTTATTGTGGTCTTATATATTATCCTGCTTTGTATTGGCAGCCAGTGCAGGGTTTCTAATATTGGAGTAATATGCTGAAATGAGTGTGCTTTCATTACGATTCTAGCTGCTGCGTTCTGTGCTAGTTGTATTCTTTTGATGTTTTGTTTCGTTATACCTAAAAGAATTAGGTTGGAAAAATCAAAGTGCGGGGTTATGGTTGCCTGTATTATATTAATGAAATCTTGAAAGTGAACTAAAGGGCGTAGTTGCTTTAGTATTTTGAGTTTGAAGTAGATTTTCTTTATAGTGTTTCTAATGTGGGTGTTCATCGTAAGGTGTGTGTCTAATATTACTCCTAGATATCTTATTTCATTTTTTATTGTGATGTTATGGTTTTGTATTGTTATATGGGTTGGAGGGACGTATGAATGGTTTTTCGTTACAATTAATACTTCTGTTTTTGAATGGTTTATGTGGAGGTTTTTCGCTTTGAGCCAGGATGTGATTTCGTTAAGGCAATCTGTTAAGAGTTTTATCGGTACATCAGGGATAGTGAATGGAATGTATAACATGATATCATCTGCGTATAGATGATAGAGTACACCGAATTTTTTGAAAATGTCACAAATTGGTTTTATATATATATTAAATAGGAGGGCTGATAGTGCCGAGCCTTGTGGTAGACCAATTTCTTGTTTGTATGTGGTAGATGTTTGATTGTCTATTCTTACATTTTGCGTTCTATTATGTAAATATGAGGTGAACCATTTGTGTACCGTGGCATTTATACCTATTTGTTTTAGGTTATTAAGCATTATAGTGTGATGTACACTATCGAATGCTGCTGATATGTCAATAAATAGGAGTTCTTCATTCGGCACTGGGAAATCATGTCCAAAGGTCTCGATGCTCTGGCTCAGGTTTGGTCAAGGGAAGGTCCCTCTGTGGCCTCTGATAGGGCGGCTGCTTTAGAGGCGCATCGGGGGTTGGTGGTGCTGGCAGCTCTGGACTGGCCGAGGAGACCATGGTATGCATATCTCATCGATTGTCTGTGGACAGTCCATGGCTTCTGCCGGGGAGGTCCAGCCTTCTGTCACAAAACCCGATCCTCATGCCTCAAATGGATCGATTCTGGCTTATGGCCTGGCTCTTGAGAGGGCTCGGTTAAGGAAACAAGGTTATTCACTGCAGGTTATCTCCACCTTGCTGCGAGCCCATAAGTATTCCCCCTCCTTATTGTATGTTCGGATCTGAGGTGTGTTTGAGTCCTAGTATGAGGATCAGGGGCAGCAAGCTTTCTGGGCCACAATTCCAGACATGCTAGCCTTTTTCAGGCTAGTGTGAAAAAGGGCTTAGCTTAAATTTGCTTTGGGTGCAAGTGGCTGCCCTTGCTTGTTATCGGGGTCGAATGCAGGGAGTCTCCTTAGCCTCTCATCCAGATGTGGCGCAGTTTCTGAGAGGCATTAAACTCTTTAAGCCGCCTATGCGTTCCATGGTGCCATCTTTGGTCCTTACTTTGGTCTTGTTGGTGTTGACTGGGTCTCCTTTTGAGACATATACAGGGCTGTTGTAACCACTTAATGGCCCTCTTTTATTTTTTCCAGTTTGAACTCTCCACCCTACCTAGTAAACACTGAATTATCTCCCAAAGCAGGATCCTCTTTAAACATTTTTGCTTTATCAGGTCAGGCAAGGTGACAAAAGGCCAGGGTAAATATCCTGTGAAACACTGTATATTTCTTACTACACCTACAGGGGAGTGAAATCTGAGATCTATACAGGATAGGACATAACCTCAATATAAACTCTGCAAGCATGTCCTTGTTTCACAGAAACTCCCCAACAGTAGTTACAGAACACAACTAGGACATCTAAAATTAAGGTAAATAGTTGTAAACCTTACAGTTTAATGTAAATAGTTACAACAGTTATAATGTAAGTGAATTGAGCACTTGTTGGCACAATTCACATTGTTGTTCCTTGTAAACCATATTTGATACTTGGGAAAATACGGTATATAAATGCATATTAAATAAATAAATAAATTTCCCTTTACTATGCACCATGCAAAAAAAATCAAATTCTGGTATTATCTTGATGATAATGACACAAGCTGTCTCTGCTACCAGGCATATTGCGAAATATTATAAAACCCTACCAAACAGATACTCAGAACATTATTAACTGCTAGGACTTGAACAGCAAAGAACTTCTAGGACATGAACAGCAAAGACCCTCTCTATCAAGCATATTACTGTATAACAAATATTAGAAAACAGAACAAGCTGGACTACTGTGGATCAGCAATTTTCAACTGGTGTGCCGCGGTACATGAATGAACTGCAGGTATGCCGCAGGAGCTTGGAGGAGGGTCATTTATAAGTTGGACTATTGGGGGAATTTGAGGTAGGGCGGAACCAGTGTCATTCTTCAGTCAGCTGTTGTTCATATTTAATGTGTTATTCGACTTATTAGACATGGATAGATTTTTAATTTAAAAATGTGAGTTAAATGATGACAATGATTCAGGTGTGGCTGGCACTAGTTCAGGTAATAACGCACATAGTATCTTCAGTGTTACACAGAAAGGTGATGGCAGCTAAAGACCATACGGCCTATCCAGTCTGCCCTTCCATATGAACCACTAAGCTCTACAGTCCTTTTTCCTTTAGAGATCCACTGTATTTGTCCCTTGCTTTCTTGAATTCAGATACTGTTTTTGTCTCTACTACCTCCACTGGGAGACTATTCCACGCATCTACTACTCTTTCCGTAAAGAAATATTTCCACAAATTACTCCTGAGTTTATCTCCTTTCACCTTCATCCTATGCCCCCTTATTGCAGAGCTTTCTTTCAGTTGAAAGAGGCTGTCCTCCTGTGCATTTATGCCATGGAGGTATTTAAACATCTCTATCATATCTTCCCTCTCCCGTCTTTCTTCCACTGTATACATATTGAGATCTTTAAGTTTTTCCCCATATGGCAAAGCCCATTGACAATTTTGGTAGCCACCGTCTGCATTGACTCTATTCTGTTTAGATTCCTTTGAAGGTGTGATTTCCAGGATTGCACACAATATTCTAAATTAGGTCTCACCAAAGACTTATACAGCGGCACTATCACCCCCTTTTCTCCATGAACAAGCAGGAAGTCAGTCCTCATATATGGGTGATGTCGGCACCAATGGAGCCCACGTGGAGCATTTCTCCAGCTTTCAAAGAAAGCCTTTGGGAATACTACCACGCATGCATGGTCCCCTTCCCGCCCAAGGGTGCCATCTTGCTCAGTCTCCTTTTTTTCACAGAGCCCAATGGACGCTTGTCCTGTGTCCCCGGAAAAAGTCTTCAAAATTTCCTTGAAACCTATTTTTCTCTGATTTGCATACTGGTTCCTCTTCCCGCCTCGAGCTGATGCCTTCTCCGACGCCCTCCTCAGCTTTTTTCCTTCTTTTTGTTGTTGCTTCCCTCAACCAGCATTCGCACCCTTTCGACCCCGCTTGGGTGGAGACCACCATGTCTCCTGGTGGCTTCAAAAAGTGTGACCGCTGCAGTCAAATCATGTCTGTCACCAACACACATGACTGCTGCCTGCACTGCCTCGGTCCGGACCACGACAGTATCTCCTGCAATCTGTGTCAGGCCATGACTCCAAGAACCAACAAAAAGAGGTCGGAGTTGCAGGAGAAGATGTTCCTGCGGTCCGGCTCAGCCCCAGCTTCCCTGACGATGAGCCCCAAGCTGAGTCCCTCCCTTATGGCCCGGGCATCTCTGGAATCCCGTGGTGGTGGATCCTCCATAAAGACGCCGAACCCTGGAAAAAGAAAAAATCCTCGAAGCCAGTCGAGGTTCTACCAGGGATACCCAGTAAGGTCCTGCGGTGGGACTCGGGTGACTCCGAGCAGTGCCCCCTTAAGGTCACTAGGAAGGAGTACTCAACCGGCGGTGATCCTGTGAGCCTCCCCGATGCCATAATCCTTGTCGAGGATGCACTCATTAGAGTGCTGGCACCGGCCAAGACCCTCGGTGCCCGCACCGAGAGCTGCTGAGCCTTCTGGCATCGAGGCCAGATTGGTGGCCCTGGAGAAGAATGTCTCTGCCATCCTGGCTATGCAGCAGGCGATGATGTCAGGCTCATCCACATCATCTGCCCTGACAACCGGGCCCTCAACTATGGTGGCGTCCCCAGGCGTCGAGCCAGGCCTCGAGCACCATTGGCCTCAGATGAGCCCTCGGCACTGATCGAGGTCCTGGTCCTAATCCTCAGGCATCCGGTCCTCCCAGGCCAGTTTCCGGAAATCTGACCAGAGACCCACCAGGGGATCCTGGTTCCTCGGGGCAGTTCTCGAGGCTCGGGAACCCTAAGCCTCGGAATCCTCGATGCCCTCCGGCTCTGACTGGGAGACCAACATCGAAACCTTGCCCAAAACCTTCTGGCACCGAGGCATCCCCTTGGAGCTGTCTCCCCTGGAGCCCCGGCTCCATTCCCCACCCAAGGACGTGGCCTTTCTTGACTTCATCCAGGACAGGGCCCAGGTCCTCTAGGTCCCGACTGAGTCAGAGGAGGACCCACGTATCAAAGAACTGGAGATCCTCCAGTATGAGTCACTGCCAAAGGAGGCTCTGTCGGTGCTGGTGCAACCCATCCTTGAATGGCTTCTCCTGCAAATGTGGGAGACCCCGGCCTCGGTGCCGGTTGTCAGCCGGCACCTCGATGCAATCTACTGCGTCAAGAAGAGCCCCAGCTTTCAAAAATCCCAATTCCCTCACAACTCCATGGTGGTGAAGTCCTTGATGCAGAAGCTTATGAGCCAGAAGAATTATTCTTCTGTCCCCCCCCCCCCCCCCACCAGGGAGGGAGGCTGGGGCCCTCAACGCATTTGGGCACAAGTGCTTCCAGGGATCCATGCTCAGCTGCCGGATACAAGCCTATGAACTGTACATAGGCATGTACTTAAAGAGCCTTATTCAAGAGCTCACTGGCTTCTCAGCGGGGCTTGCCGGGGAACCCCTCCAGTGGTTCCTGACCCTGGTGGCGGCCATCCAAGACTGTTTGAAGTTCTTGTCCTGAGCTGCCTATGATGGGTTAGAGGCAGCAGCCCAGGCAGCAGTTACAGACATTGGTGACCAGCACCAGGCCTGGCTGCAGACCTCAGACCTCGAGCAATAGGTCCAGGAAAAGCTGCTGGATGTCCCCTGCACCAGGAAAAATCTGTTTGGGAAGCCAATGGCTGACAAGACGGCTGAGATAAAGGCAGAGGTGGTGACCAGGCAGAGGCTCTCGAAGAACACCTCTATCCTTCCCAAAAAATAACTTCGGGGAAGAGACCAGTTTTCTTAAGAAAGAAGGGGCCTTTCCATCAAGGCCACCGCTACCAAGCCTTCTCAGGCCAACAGCAGCAGGGACTCCAGCAAAAGAGCCAGGGATACGGACCCAGGAAGCCAAAGGCTCTGAAGCTGCAGGCCCCGGCCCCAGCTCAGCCTGGAGGGAGCTTTTGATTCCCAGGGCAGGGCCTCCCTCCCCTGGGAGACCCTCACCAGTCCATAGGAGGCTGCCTGGCACTATTCGCCCACAGGTGGGCCGAGGTCATGTCAGATTAGTGGGTACTCCAGTTGGTGAGGGAGGGTTTTACCTCTGCCTCCTGCAGACACCACCGGGGTATTTTCCAGGAGAGCCAGCGCGACCTCTCCTTCACCAGACACTCTTGCTCTCAGAGCTAGTAGGCCTACTAAGGGACAGGGTGGTGGAGCCCATACCCCAACATCTTTGGGGAAAGGGCTTCTACTCCAGATATTTCCTTGTCCCCCAAAAGAACTAGGGGCCTCAGGCCCATTCTGGACCTACGAAACCTGAACAAGTTTCTGGTAAGGGAGAAGTTCTCCCTTGGAACACTGCTGCCCTACCTCCACCAGGGAGACTGACTATGCTCCTTGGACCTAAAGGATTCGTACACTCACATCCTGATTTATTTTTATTTATTTATTTATTTTATTACAGTTTCTTATATACCGCGCTATTTAGAATCAGCGCGGTTTACATCATAACAAAACGACCATAACGAAAAACTGTCAGGTTTTACATTGAACAGGAGTACAAACATGGATAACTGGGTTAACTATATACATAAGCTATCTACACTGTAGAAATAAGTTGTGAGGGCATTTCTAGACTGGGTCATTTCTTGGAAGGGATATCTAGTTCAGTTGCTGTCTGGGAAGTATTGGCAGAACAGGTAGGTTTTGAGAGCCTTCCTGAACTGATATAGATTGGTAATGGCCCTAATGTCGGGGGGTAGAGTGTTCCAGCATTTGGGGACATAAAAACTGAATGCTCTGTTTGTGGTGTTCATGTTGGACTTTGTCGCAGCCTTTGGTATAGCTAGCAGGTTTACAGCTGATGTTCTTCTTGATCTGTTGGAGGGGACCATGTGGATTAGATGCCACTTTTTCGTTATTGATAATTAGATACCACTTTTTCGTTATTGATAATTATTGATAATTTTGAGTACATGAAGAAGTTGGTTGATGTCCACCCCAGAGCAACTGTTTTTTATGGGTCATTGATGCTAATAGGGCTATGCCGTGTCAGGATAACTCCGGCCGGTTTTGTTTTGCCCGGGAAGACTGAGACCTATTGTTGCTTCTGTGTGTGGCCGATCCGGCTTTGCTATTGCTGCTTTTTGTAACATACACATTAGCTTTTTGTAGATACCTTTTACTTTATTGTTTCAAATACAGAGTTGATCTTCTTTTTTGACAATTTTAGCTCTGTGATAGGTTGACCATTTTTCTATTTGTGTTGTACAGCGCCTACACATGTGGACAGCCCAGTGGTGCCTGTGTGACCAGTAGACCCAGGCCATGGGCAGACTCCAGAACAGGGTCAGGATCATGCACCAGCTGGCGAGGTCCCTCGACTGGTGTCAGGACCTGGGCCATCTCAAGGCCAGAATGCCCTTCCAGGCACCCTCATTGGGGAATTCACTGTGGAGCCTACAGCATGCAGGGCTGCTGGTCCCAGGAGGAGTCCCTGCTGCATATCAACCTCCTGGCGCTCCGGGCAGTGTTCCTAGCCCTATGGGCATTCCACAGCCACCTGTGCCTGTGCTGATCCAGACAGACAGCCAAGTCACAATGTTCTATATCAACAAGCAGGGGGGCATGGGCTTGTACTCCCTTTGCCAGGAGGCGGTAGCCCTCCTCTCCTTTGCAGCACACAATGACATGCTCCTGCGGGCAGTCTGCCTCCTGGGCCAGGACAATTGCTTATTGAACAACAGAGTCCTGTGCCCACACGAGTGGCGTCTTGATCCCGCAGTGGCGGAGAGGCTCTTCCGCCTTTGGGGCTGGCCCGAGATAGACCTGTTTGCCTTCCCAGCCAACACTCAATTGGCCCGCTTCTGCTTCCATCAGCCGCACCCTGAGAGGGTAGCAGCAGACGCCTTTCTGATCTCATGGGCCGAGGATCTACTTTATGCCTTCCCGCCGATACCTCTGGTCGCCAAGACTCTATTCAAAATCCAGAGTGAGAGGTCATCAGTGATACTGATTGCCCCCAGATGGCCCAGGCAGCCCTGGTTCCCTCTACTGCTCTTGCTATTGGCAGTACTCCCAGTCCCTCTGGGCCGAGCCCCGGACCTCCTGACCCAGGAGGAGGGCTCCGTCTTGCACCCCAATGTGGGGTTGCTGATGCTAGCAGCCTGGCTGCTGAGAGGATAGCTCTGGCCCCTCTCAACCTGCCGCAGGAAGTAGAGGAGATCTTGCTGGCCTCTAGAAAACCCTCCACCAGAAGAGTCTATGCCTTTAAGTGGCACAGATTTGCTGTTTAGTGTGCGGACAGGAAGGAGAATCCTTTCTCCTGCCAGGTACAGTTAGTTCTTCAGTATCTGGTGCACTTATCGCCCACTGGCCTGAAATCTAATTCTGTCAGGGTGCACTTGAGCACCATAGTGACTCACTACCACCCTATCGAGAGAAAACCCCTCTCCAGCCATCAATGGGTCTCACAGTTCTTACAGGGCCTCCTGCTGTTGAGTCCCCCTCTCCGCGCCCTGGCAGTGGAGTGGGATCTCAATGCGGTGCTCTCCCAGTTTGTCAGACCACCCTTCGAGCCCCTGGCCACATGCCACTTATGGTACCTGTCCTGGAAGGTAGCCTTCTTGGTGGCCTAATCTCCGCCCATAGGGTGAGTGAACTCCAGTTCCTCCCAAAGGTGGTATCCCCATTCCACCTCAACCAAGAGATTGTACTCCCCATCTTCTTTCCGAAGCCACATGCTGGTAGGGAGGAACTTGTACTCCATACACTGGGCTGCAAACGGGCCCTGTCCTTCTGTTTACTGAGGACCCAGGGCCACTGCAAAGCGCCTCAGCTCTTTGTGCCGTATGACCCCAGCAAACTTGAGCTCCCTGTGACAAAGCATACCCTGCCTACCTGGGTGGCGGACTGTATCGTCTTCGCCTATGAGCGAGTGGGCCTCTCCCTTGAGCACTAGATCACAGCACATCGTGTGAGGGTGATGGCCACGTTGGTAGCCAACCTCCGCTCTGCCGGTGATGGAGATCTGCAGAGCCGCCACTTGGTCCTCAATTCACACATTCGCAGCTCACTACTGCCTGGAGAGTGAGTCCTGTAGGGATAGTGCTTTCGGCCAGGCAGTACTCCATAATATTTTTGGGGGTGTAAGCAACTCCTGCCCTCTGACCCTTTGTGTTCAGGCTACCGGAGGTCGCTGGATGCTAGGGTCTTGCAGAGTCTCTTAGTGGGGACTCACTTTCTGCAACTCACGGCTACCTTTGTGGCCGCTGTTGGTACTGTCGTGGTTCAGTCCTTGGCAGCCTGGAGCTAGGGAGTCCCATGTGTGATGACTGTCTTCCTGCTTGTTCCTGGAGAAAGCGTAGTTACTCACCTGTAACAGGTGTTCTCCAGGATCAGCAGGAATCAGTCCTCACAACCCTCCCTCCTCCCCTAGGAGTTGCCTTCCCTACCGTATTTTCATTTACTACCGTCTTAGCTATGTCACTTGAATGAGCAAGATAGCACCCTTGGGCGGGAAGGGGACCACACATGCATGGTAGCATTCCCAAAGGCTTTCTTTGAAAGCTGGGGAAATGATCCACACGGACTCCGTCGGCGCCGAAGTCACCCATATGTGAGGACTGATTCCTGCTGTTCCCAGAGATCACCTGTTACAGGTGAGTAACTATGCTTTTCCTGCTAGCCATTCCTCTCCCTATGCACCCAAGCATCCTTCTGGCTTTTGCTGTCACCGTTTCTACCTGTTTAGCCACCTTAAGATATCAGAAACAATCATGCTCAGGTGCTGCTCTTCTTTCATGAACAGAAGCACTTTGCCCTCTATACTGTACTGCTCCCTTGGATTTTTGCAGCCCAAATGCATGACCCTGTATTTTTTAGCATCAAATCTCAGCTGCCAGTTTCTCAACCATTCTTCAGGCTTCACTCAATCCCTCCTCATGTTATCTACAGCTTCCTGGGTGTTTACTCTATTGTAGATCTTGGTATCATCCGCAAAGAGGCAAACCTTACCCGATAGCCCTTCCTCAATATCACTTACAAAAATTTTAAAAAGAATAAGACCAAGGAGAGATCCTTATGGCACACCACTGGTAACATCCTTCTCCTCGGAGTAAGCCCATTTATCTGTACCCTTTGTTGCCTCCCACTTAACAATTTCTAACCCAGTCAGTGACTTTAGGGTCCATTTCTAGGGCATTACATTTCTTTATAAGTCACTTGTATGGAGCAGTGTTGGTTCTAAAACCATTACGTCCTTCGTATTCATTTCATCTAGAGAAGATGTGCCACATCTTAAGTGTAACAAAAAGTTGCAGACTGGGCAAAAATCTTTACAAAGTTTGCCACTGCTGAGTAAAAACATTGAAAGTATTTCCCATCACTTGATATATGTTACTTGGACTGGTGAAAGATCCGTTTGTGTTAAGTGAATGCAAATCAGCAGAATTAACTGTTGCAGAAGAAGATGAGCTGACGGAAATCAGAAATAATAGAGGACTGAAACTAAAATAATAGAGGACTGAAACTAAAATACACATGGCCTCATTCTGGCTGTTTCTCAGAGGGGAATACCCCATCATCACAAAGATGGCGAATAAAGTACTTCTTCCTTTCTCAACCTTATGTGAGACTGGTTTCTCTGCTATTGAACACATTGAAGAGCAAGAACAGATTGTGGCTTCAAAAATGGAGAAGAACTTGAGGGTATACTTGTCAACCATCCGCCCTCGGACAAGGGACATCATGAAACATCACCAAGCACAGATTTGCCACTGATTTTTTTAAAAAATAACACAATGATTACAATTTTAGTTCTTGCAGGTTGCTATGTCTGATTGTTACTGTGTTCCTGTTAAGCATGTGGAGCAAGCTGCCACAGGGGCGGCTTAAAACAAGAGGCTGAAAATTCTTTGCAGCTATCTGATTTCCTTGAATCTTCTTCCGAATTTATCTCAGATAGGGCCACCCTCTTGGCAATTGTTGTTAATGAGATGGATAAAATATCAATGCTCAAAGTTGTATTTCAAGAGGAAACAGGATCCCTCTGTGGTCAGGATAATGGTTTTCCCTGACGTATCTTGGTCAACTCAAATGTGAAGAAGATCCTTTTTTCTCTTGAAACCTACGGTGCTGGCTATTGGCGTGAGTTTTTTCCTTCATTTCCCATGCAAATATCTGGAAGTCTTCCAAGAGAATCAGTTTATTTTCTTTGATTCTTTACAATTAGAGGATTTCCTAAGGAATAAAGTGACTGTCCAAGAGTAATAGATGTGGGTGGTTGATTGAGGTTATTGCAAGGGGGTTGCTTGTATGACATTTCTTTTCTTTTTATCGTACCTTATTCTTTTGAGTGAGGAGGGTTATATTCTAGTAACTTTGTTATATTTGAAGGGTGGTCCGACTGGATACCTTTGTAATTCTTTCTCCTTTCTAATAGGCTATCATTTTTGTATTTGCTGTTGTTGAATGTGTTACTTTTTGTTTCTCTATTGCTTTTTATTACTTATGTAATATAAGTGAAATTCCAATTTAAAAAAATGTATTTATTGAACTTTAAACACAATCTTAATACTCATTTTTTAAAAGATAAAATATATCCTTAAAAAGCTGATGTTGTTCTATAATTTTAACACCTTGTCAATATGCTATAAGATGAAAAAGGTTGAAAATTGCTGCTGTAGATCCTTGCACATGACGTCTGCTGGGTGACTGGTCCAGTGGCAGCTCCAGCCTGAAATCCTTCCTCCTGTGTGGTTTCCACCCACTTTTCTGTACCAAATGGCATTCCAGCTGACCTCCCTCCTCCTCTGTCTGCCTTGTCTCAATTATGTCCATTATTTGTTCTTTACTTTTGTATTTTGTGAACTGCTTTGATTTTATTATAAGAGTAGTATATCAACCATAAACCATAACCCACACACAAACATAATACCTCACCTTCATCGCACTTGCGGAACACGGAGACAGGCCTTCAACAAATGCAGAATAAGGAACCACCAATTAGAAATGTACAGACAAAAAAAAATGAAACGGAAACCACAAGAAGCTGGACTCCACATGCAGTGCAACATTATAAAAATAGACTCAAACACATTTCCTCTTATACTGAGCAAAAGACTATTGAGACGCACATTCTTCAGTTTGGAATATTGTAATAACTAAACTGAAAAAAAGACCTTTCCTAATTTTTTTTAGACATTCTATTTATCGGTCTCTTTTTATCACTTTTCTTTTCAGCTGTCTCTTCTTCCACTCAATCTTCAAAACCATGCTCCCCACCCACATTTTGAGTTCCTGCTGTCCTGCAAATCTGAGACACCCGGGGAGGGCTGAGCTGGGTTGGAAGGAGCAGGAGTCTCCTCCTCCTCGAGAATATTTTCCCCATATATTTCAAAATGATCAGTCCAAGTAGCATTTAGTAATTTCAGACATTTAAAAAAGACAGTGCTGCCCTTCTCAAGTTATAAGCGCATATAATATAATAATAAGATGTGCCCATGGGATCAGAATCGGGTGCAACCGGCCTGAACGTGCAGGCTTTGCCCCAATTCTGGGCGCCTGGATGTCCAACAAACTCCCTGGCTAGCCCAGCCAGGCTCCTGCATGGAGCTGTGGTGCTGCAGCATCCTGTTGCCGTGGCACCATGGATCTATGTAGGAACTGCGATCCCCAGCAGGCCCTAACAATTGCTTTCCCCGAAGCCCGACCTCCGATCGGGCCTACCATGCTCAGGGTCGGGCTGCAGAGCACCCCCTGTACCCACTCATCTCACTTCTGGGCTTGGCTGCAGCAACTCTCGCCATCCAGGTGTACTTATTCCACTTCCAAGGTGGAATAAGTCCCCCGTACAAATGGCCGACTCCGGACATACAGGGTCGAGCTCGGAATTGGCCCTGTACATCCGGCGTCATGGTGCCGCCCACTACCTGCCCTCACTCCACATTTGGATAGTCCCTTCCTGCCCACGACCAGAGCTCCATGCACAACTCCGATCTATGTGCGGAGAGCTCTGTTCTGTGAATCGCGCATCTGGTGTTTAGCGGGGCTGGATGTCTAAATTGGACATCTAGCTCTGCTAAACGCTGCACAGAATCGACCCCTTAAGCTTTATTTTATACATATAGATAAATCTCCAGGAACAAGCAGGAATGAGTTTCACATATGGGTATCGTCGGTACCGACGGAGCCTGCGCGGGAATGCTCCCCAGCGTCCAAAAGGAAAGCTTTTGGGAGCATCCCACAGCGCCTGCGCGCTGCCTTCCTGCCTTTCCCAACTGCCTCTTTCCAGTTCTTCTTTTCCGCAGAGCCAGCAGGTCGTGTTTCCTGTCACCGCTGAAGAATTTCTTATTTTCTTTTATTTTTCTTTAGTCGCGTGTCTGCCTTCTCGATTCCGGACCGGTACCACCGGTTTTTTTTCTTTCTTTAAAAAAAACAAAACAAAAAAACTTCTACTCTCTTCAGTGTATTTTTTCTTCTGGGGCCTTAGGCCTACAGATATAATTTTCCTCATGGAAAAACCTGCCTCCGGGTTTAAAAAGTGCACGAAGTGCAGTAGCACTATTTCTGTCACTGACACCCATGACTGGTGTCTAAAATGTTTAGGTCCTGACCACTCCATTGCGGACTGTGAGTCCTGTTCCATGATGTCTAAGAGAGGGTTACAGTTTCGGACAGCCAAGCTCAGTACCCTGTTTCCCTCCGATGCAGCTTCTATGGCATCGACGTCTTCCAGGGCTTCTTCTTCATCCCATGGATCTCAGGTAACCAAACTTAAATCTGGCCGGTCCTCAAAGAGTTCATCTCCCTCTAAGTATCGAGATGCCCCCGGGCTTACTCTTGAGGAACCCACACTGGCAAAATTACTCCGGCGGGAGGCTCTGGCTTCCAAAGCACTACCTATGGGGTCACAGGCACTGTTCCCTCTAAGCTGTGCGCGTGTGCGCGCGCACACACCTCACCGAGCGAGCGCACATACTTTACAACAGAGCGCACAAAAATTACGGTTCTGATTCTGATAGAAAACAACACAGATGTCTTAAAATTTAAAAGTTGTGATTGTAATTACTAGAAATTTTCCGCTTCATTTAGTAATCGTCTATTTTCATTTAATTTGATTAAAATCAATGTGGTGTATATACTGTATTCTGACGTGTAGTCAAATTTTAAAGTACATAACTCTGAGTGTCGTTATGTGGCGCACAAAAATTTAACCTTCCTTCAAAAGCTGCACAGCTGATATTTTATGCGCACACAGCCTACAGAAAATTAGAGGGAACATTGGTCACAGGTTGACATCGATGGCTCGGCCTCGACCTCGACCGATCACCTGTTACAATGTTCTGGGGTACCGGCGGTCTCCACCGGTACCGACATCCAGACATTGGTGGCGTCAATGGATCAGAATATTCTGACCATGCAGCGTGCCATCACGGCATTCATACAAGCTGCGACGCCTACGGTACTGCAACAAACTCCGTTGTCGGTACCTGTACCGATTCCGGTACCGGACCCGATATCGGTCCCGATACCAGTACCGCTTGCATCGACATCAGCATCGACGGCAGCGGTACGCTATCCAGTGATGCCCATCAGTACCGACCTGGTACCGATTACTCCCGATGTCAATACCTCCCAGTACGCGTATCGGGCTCTATGAGAGCATCCAGACAGTCGATACTTCGATTCCTCTGAAGACTCTGATTCTTCAGAGGCCTCAATTGAAGCATCAGGGATCCTTCCTCAGGAACCCTCTTCTCCAAAAAGGAGAATGTCTCCTCCTGAAGACTTGTCTTTTCAGGACTTCATTAGGGAGGTGGCCAAAGGCCTGTCCATCTCAGTGACCTCTGAAACTGAACCTAGAGCCAAAAAATTAGATATCCTACAATATCCTAAGGCTCCTAAAGAGGCAGCCACCTTACCAATACATGAGATTCTTTATGATCACATGTTGGGCATATGGGAGACTCCTCTTTCCACCTCCCCTCATTCCAGAAGGTTGGACACCATGTATCGTGTTCCTCCTTGTCCTGGGTTTCATAAGACTCAGCTTCCTCACCACTCCATTGTGCTAGAGTCTGCTATGAAAAAGATCAAGAGTACAAAAAGGCACTCCTCTGCTCCTCCAGGAAGAGAATGCAGAACCCTAGATGCCTTTGGCAGGAAAATCTTCCAGGTCAGTATGCTTGTAGCCAGAATCAACTCCTATAGTCTCTATATGGGGATGTTTCTCAAAGAAGTTACAGATCATCTGCAAACCTTATCTCCTTTTATGTCAGAAGATAAGAGAGAAGAATATATCACCTGGCTTAAACATGCACAGGATGTATCCAAGTTTCCAACCGTGCAGCCTTTGACTCTTTTGAGGGGACCAGTAGAGCCTCGGCTATTGCCATAGGTGCACGCAGTTTTGCTTGGTTGCAAGCCTCTGATTTGGAATCCTGGATACAGGATGGTGTAGGTAACCTTCCCTGTACAGGCGAAAACCTGTTTGGCAAAGATTGGCAAGCAAAGGCCAACCAGATGGATGCTGAAGATTCTGCTTTAGATAGACTTTCAAAGTCTACTACTGCTCCTTTTAAAAAGAGGTTGTTCAAAAAGGGATCTTTCCCAAAGAAAGGGAAATTTTCTTCTTATGGTCAGGCCTCTTCTCAAGGTCGTTTTGCTACAAAGAGACAGCAACAACCAAAACAGGCCAAAACCCAGGCTGCGAGGACTGCTACGGCCCAAAAGCCTCAGCCTCCTCAGGGCCTTTGACTTTCCACTAGAGAACTTAGCCTTTCTGGCTCTAGAACATCCAGAGCCTCTCACCATCCCAGGAAGGTTAGCTCACTTTGCTCCCAGATGGGAACAAATCACAGCAGAGCAGTGGACCCTCTCCATCATAAGGGAAGGGTACAAACTTCATTTCTTAAACCTTCCTCCTCACACCATGGTGAAACAGTTCAATTCTTCAACATCTCTCCTCAACCTTCTAGGTCAAGAGATTGCTACCCTTCTTGCCCAAGGGGCAATAGAAGAAGTACCCCTTCTTCAACAGGGCTCAGGGTTCTACTCCCCCTATTTTCTCATTCCAAAGAAAACGGGGGGCTACAGACCCATATTAGATCTCAGAGAATTGAACAAATTTCTATGCAAGGAGAAATTCAAGATGACTTCTCTCGGAACTCTCCTTCCATACCTCCAGAGTCAGGACTGGCTTTGTTCTCTAGATCTCAAGGATGCGTACACCCATGTTCTCATCCATCCAACACACAGAAGATTCCTTCGCTTCCTTTACCAAAGAAAGCACTACCAATACAAAGTGCTTCCTTTCGGTCTGGCCTCTGCTCCAAGAGTGTTCACAAAATGCATGGCAGTAGTAGCTGCATTCCTGCGCACTCTAGGAATATTCCTATTCCCATATCTGGACGACTGGCTCATCCGAGCTCCATCCCAGTCAGAGGCCCAGACTTCCCTGGCCTGCACAAGGCGTGTTCTTCAGCATCTGAGATTGGTAATCAACATTCCAAAATCCCATCTCACCCCTACTCAGTCTCTAGAGTTCATAGGGGCCTTACTGGATACCACAACTGCAAGGGCCTATCTTTCCCAGGCCCGTTGCCTACGCTTGGTGCAGTTAGCCTCCCAGATTCAGTTAAAATCCCATTTAACTGCTCGAGAGATGTTGCAACTCTTAGGCCACATGGCATCCATGGTGCATGTGGTTCCCTATGCTCGCCTTCACATGAGAGCAGCTCAGTGGACCCTATCCACCCAATGGACCCAGGCATCAGGTTGCCTGTCAGACAAAATAGCAACCTCCAGTCGCCTATTTGCTCCCTTCACTGGTGGAAGTCCACTCAGAATCTGTTGCTGGGTCCCCCTTTCAACAGGTGTTACCCCAAGCAACCCTTACAACAGATGCCTCTCCAAAGGGTTGGGGGGCTCATCTACAAGATCTCTCGACCCAGGGCATCTGGTCTCCACAGGAGACATCTCTTCATATCAACCTCTTAGAGCTCAGAGCAATCTTTCTGGCTCTCAGAGTCTTCCACACCCTGCTCAGCTACAAGACAGTCCTCATCCACACGGACAACCAGGTAGCCATGTTCTACGTGAACAAGCAGGGAGGGACTGGCTCTCTGTCGCTTTGCAACAAAGCTCTGAGATTGTGGGCCTTCGCCAGAGAGCATCAAATCCATCTCATGGCAGTGTATCTTCCAGGGGTTCAAAACTCTTGGGCAGACAGACTCAGTCGACCAGATAGCCAGGATTTTTTGGATTTGGGGTACCCCAGACATAGACCTGTTTGCAAGTCCGTGGAATGCCAAACTTCCCCGGTTCTGTTCCAGGATTCCATGTCAGGGAGTTCAGGCCAGGGATGCCTTCCTCCTTCATTGGGGGCAAGACTTCCTCTATGCCTTTCCACCTATTCCCCTCATCCCCAAGACTCTGTTCAAGCTTCAGAGAGACAAGAGGTCTATGATCCTCATAGCACCACTTTGGCCACGCCAAGTGTGGTACCCTCTACTTCTGCATCTCTCTCAAGCTCCCTCTCTAGACCTGGGGTCTGCTGCAGATCTCCTCTCCCAGGAGGAGGGAACCTTGTGGCACCCAAATCCTCAGTCTCTTCATCTCAGGGCCTGGTTGCTGAAGGCCTAGACCTTCAAGATTTACACCTTTCTCAGCAAGTGAAGGATATCCTTCATGCTTCCAGAAAGCCTTCCACCAGACGTTCATATGCTTTTAAATGGAAAAGGTTTTCCATTTGGTGTGCAGAGAAGGGTCTCAACCCTCTTGCAATACCTTTGAATTCTTTACTAGACTATTTGCTGCATTTATCCCATGCAGGCCTTAAAACAAATTCAATCAGAGTCCATTTGAGTGCTATTGCAGCATCCCTTAAGCCTCTCAATGGACAACCTATTTCCTCTCATCCTCTTATAGCAAGATTCATGAGAGGCCTTCTTTTGACTAAACCTCCCATTAGACCACCTCCAGTGGCATGGGACTTGAATCTGGTTCTTGGCCAGCTTATGAAGCCACCCTTTGAACCCTTAGCCACTACCTCCTTGAAATTCCTTTCCTGGAAGGTTATTTTTCTCATTGCAGTCACCTCAGCTCGCCGTATCAGTGAGTTGCAAGCTTTAGTGGCTAATCCTCCTTATACAAGGTTCCATCATGACAAGGTAGTCCTCAGAACTAATCCAAACTTTATGCCTAAAGTGGTCTCACCTTTTCATCTGAACCAGTAGGTGTATTTACCTGTCTTTTTTCCAGGACCTCATGCATCAAGTGCAGAGAGGAATCTTCATACCCTGGATTGTAAAAGAGCACTTGCTTTCTACTTACAAAGGACACAGCAACATAGAAAGTCCTCTCAACTTTTTGTTGCTTTTGATCCTTCTCATTTAGGACTTCCAGTCTCTAAGAGAACTCTGTCCACTTGGATTGCTCAGTGTATTTCCTTCGCCTACAAGAGCAAGAACCTTTCTCTGGAGGGCCATGTCACAGCTCACAATGTGAGGGCCATGGCAACCTCTATGGCTCATCTAAACTCTGTGTCCATCGACCAAATCTGTCGAGCGGCCACCTGGGCATCGGTTCATACCTTCACAGCCCATTACTGCTTGGGCAAGGACTCCCGCCGGGATGCCTTGTTTGGTCAGGCTGTTCTCAAACACCTGTTCCATACCTAATCAACTCCTACCCTCCATCCCTGACTGGATGCCTGAGATTCATGGATGGAGGTAGAGCCCTTCCCAGGGACTCACAATCTGGGTGATCTCCCAGGCATCTCTAGCTGGGGAGTCCCCATATGTGAAGACTCATTCCTGCTTGTTCCTGGAGATAGCACAGTTACTTACCTGTAACAGGTGATCTCTGGGAACAGCAGGAATAAGTCTTCACAACCCACCCACCTCCCCTGGGAGTTGTATCTCTCTATTTATCTTTCTTTTCCTCTCTCTCTCTCTTTGTCTCAGCTTTAAAACTCGAACTGGAGAGAGGCAGTTGGGAAAGGCTGGAAGGCAGCGCGCAGGCGCTGTGGGATGCTCCCAAAAGCTTTCCTTTTGGACGCTGGGGAGCGTTCCTGCGCAGGCTCCGTCGGTACCGACGATACCCATATGTGAAGACTTATTCCTGCTGTTCCCAGAGATCACCTGTTACAGGTAAGTAACTGTGCTATATTGTATATATTTTTAAAATTTCTCCTCTTTTTTCATTAAAGAAGTTAATTTTGAGAAGACTGTATTAAAGGGGTATGTAGAAGAAGCAATACCCTTTGCTTCTGTCCCCGCTGAAATCAGAGACAGGAAGTGGTTATGGTCTATAGATTCTGGGACACTGCCTTAAAATTGGGGACAAGCCCTGAAAATAAGGGACATCTGGTAACCTTACCCTAGTGCCTGCTCACCCCCATGCATTCTCCCACCCAGACCCCAGTCCCTAATCCTTTTCCTCTCCGCACTCTCTCTTTCAATCCCCCAGTCCCAGCTTGACCCTTTCCTCTTAACCTAATCCCTGAGCTCCAGGCTCTGTCCTACACAGGCATCTTTTTCTCCCCCTCCAATCTCCTAGTCCTCACTAATCACAGGCTCCCAGTTCCTGAGTCCTTTTCTCCCTTTGCTAGTGCTCTGTTTCTCCCCTATTTCCGCCTTCCTCTCCTCCCATGGCCCTTTTCACTCCCTCCTGCAGTCCAAGATAACCAGGATTCATTACACACATGTCACTATTAACAAGCATTTGATATGTTTGTAGCAGTTTTTTTACAACTGATGTCAGTTTCACTAAACTCTAAAATATTCAACTTTGAGTTTAGCGAAGTTGACATCAGCCACTGAGCTGAGTAAAAAATTACTAGAAACGTATCAAGAATAGACCTAGGTCCTAATGTCCCATTGAATAAACAGAAAACCAGAAAAGGGAGGCCCAGAAGTGTTGCAGCAACTGCACAACCGCAGCACAGGATGCGTGTGAGGTTCATATTACAGTGCTAAGAGTGATCCAGAGGAATCAGGAGACAGATAGCAGCATGCGAGGATAGACAGACAATGGTGGAACAGCTTGAGAGAAGGCATAAGTCCAGCAGCAGTGGAAGGCCAGACAGGATCGAGCCGTAAGCTGGAGAAATAACTTATTAACAGGAAGCTCCTGAGGACAGTGCGGGCTGGAGCCAGTGGATCTGCAGGGCAGTGGGGAAAGAAGGAGGACTCAAAGCAGGCAGCCCAGGTATGCAGTTAAGCCATTGGTCAGCCCTGAGAGAGAGGCACATCAGTGAGAAGGGCAAGCGGCCTACAGCAGCCAGGAGATAGCACAACAGATTGCAGCAAGATCAAGTCGGTGCCTCAGCCAGCAGTATCCTCGGGTCTGTGGAAGAAAGTGAATAGCAGCGGCAGACACTCCTTTATGTGGCTGCAGTGGTCAGCGAAGAATTCAGCTATCTTGGAGTAGCCCATATTGTGAGGCTGAGATAGGCTGACCCTGAGTGCTTGTGTTGCAGGTTGCAGGATTGGGCCTTGTGCTTAGGGTCACTTTTATTTATGAGCCCCCTGTTAAGCTGGGCCTGGGGCAGCTGCCTCTTTTTCCCGTAGGTAAAAGTGGCACTGGACATATCGAGGGGAATTTTAGAAGAGCTGTCTAGGTGCAATCTGGGATGTCTAAACCAGAACATCTGAAAAAAATGCAGGCACGTCTGGTGCAGACATAATTTTTCAAACATAAACGTGCCTGATATGGACGTCTGCGGGGGCGTCTACCTAGACATCCCCAGAACAGTGTTATAGATCCTAGACATCTAGGGTAGCCTTATGGTTAGTGTATTAGGCTAGGAACAAGGCAGCCAGTGTTCTAATCCTGCTGCTGTTGTTGATATTATGCTGAGTATTGGGTATGATTAAGTGCATTCTTCTCTAAACCCTCTGGATGTTTTTCAGCTAAAACGAGCACTTTTCAGATGCTTGTTCAGGGGACATCCCCAAAGCTGGTTTCTAAAATGGCTCTGGAGATGTCTCTGTGCTTTGGACATCTTTATGCCTGTTTTCGGACATCCAAAGCATGAATAGGGCTTCTAAAATTACCCCATATTTTGTATGAAAGGTGCAGACATATAGTAACAAAATTATAATAGACATTTCCTCTGTCAAGTCATCCTACTTCTGATCTTCTCAGATGCTGTACTTACCTTGCACCTTTCCTTTTTTATCCTGACCTCTCATACTAACTGCTGGTATTTGGATTCTTTTCTAGGAACAGATGTGGAATTGCTGAACAGTGCTGGCCAGACAGCTCTCTTCCTCGCTGCCCTCTTTGGACATAGTGATATAACAGAGATACTTGTGCATTGCAAAGCAAATGTGAACCAGTGAGTATGCTCCAACTCCTGCAGTTCTGTTCCTGTCACATTCCCTATGCAACAAGGGTCATGTATACTGTGATAAGGAGAGTGCAGCCCAGCCAGGGAAAAGTGAAAAAAGGAAGAATTTTTCCTCTTTGCGGGGGATGGGCACACAGGATCACATAGTCCACAGCAGGAACCGGGGGAGAAACCTAGAGGGCAGACCTAGCTGGAAGTCACGCCCACACTCCAGGTCAGCCACAGACAGGAGTGGGAGGTACAGAGGGGCAGAGCCAGGAAGGGAGTTGCCCTGCTCAGTGTTTGAAAGGGGGCAAACAAACACTAGAGAGTGTGCTGGTTGGAGGCCTGGTTCAAGAGCTGATTCAGGAGTTGGTTCAAGTGCTGGTTGGAAGCATGGTGAGAAGCATGATTGGAGATGCAGTTCCAGGTGCAGTGGCAGTTATTGTTGGAGTTGCAGTCCGGGCCTAAGTGGGAGTTGCAGCTCAGGTTCCAGTCCTGGTTCCAGAAGGTACAGAGGGAACAGCCCTGTAGCCAAAAGGAGCAGCAGGAAAAGGAACCGTTATAAAGACAGCCAGAGAAGGTACAAAGGAAGCCATCATACTCAGCGCAGTAGCCACCAAGGGTATAGGGAAGGTTCCAGGGGGAGAACCACCTACCCTAGCAAGAGAGTGGGAAAGGGTTACCACAGGTCTCTGCCCCACGCTGAGGCAGAGGGAGTCCTGACTGGACAAAGCTCTAACCAGGAGAATATTGTACAAGAAGCCCAAGGTAGGAGAAGGGAGGCAGCAAGGCCTTCTAAGTATGTTTATTCTTCTGACTCTGATGAAACTATTATACCACAGATAACGCAGCACAAAAAGAAATGTTGTACCAGGAAGGTTAAGCAAGAGCAACCCATAGGAGACCTGCCTAGAGCAGGGAAGGCAAGAAAGTGGGAGAGGTTGTTTAACCTGTTAAAAAGTCTAAAGCAGAAAGTTCCTGAGCGGTACCTAGCAGAGTCCTGCTACAGCTCAGTGGAGAGTATGGACATTGAAGCCAAGGAGACTGAGGTAAATTCAAATGTCTCAGAGATGGAATGCGATGCCTGCACTAAGATAAATTAGTGTGAGCCAGAAACACTTGATATTTGGATTCACTGTTGTTTGTTTTGGGACATTTGTTACTGGAGAAGTATCCATTATTTTCTTTTGTCTGGAGAGTACATGTGTTTGAGAGAAATTGTATCCACTTACCTGAAAGGAAGCTGAATAAATTCCTGTGCGCTTTATAAACCACTCGGCCTCCTCATTCCTTACACAACTACAACCCTAGGAAATAGAAGAGGTGATCACACGTCCCTACTAGGCGGCCGCCTGGTAGGGGCGCGAGCGTCACAATACATAGCTCAATTCACCCATTTAGGAGTTTAATATTTATTTATTTATTTATTTATTTATCTAATTCTTCTATACCGCCCCTTCCAGAGATCAGGGGCGGTTTACATGGAACAAAGTAAACAAATTTGTACACTAATGTATACATTACATGGAACATAGTTTTTTAACTTTATACAGATAATATTTAGTAACTTTATACAGATAATATTTAGTAACTTTATAACTTTCTAACTTTATACAGATAACTGTGCATTAATTGTTGTAACTATTTACATTTTGTATATAATTATAAATTTCTGTATCGTAGTGTCAATCAGAGTATTCTACCTTGTTTACCGGTAGTCAGGGTCATATATGTGTGCGGAGGAATTTATTTCCTTTTTCTCTTGAGAGTGTTTTGGGGTGTCTGTGATGGGTGTAAGTGGTGGGTGTATGTGTGTGGGTAGTTGAGTGTAATTTTAGGGCTTTGTGTTTGAGTGTCTTGGGATGGTATGTGGTTGGACTTGGGGGTAAGGGATTTCAAAGTGTTCGGAGAAAAGGTATGTCTTGAGTTCCTTTCTAAATTGGGTGAGGTCTTTTATGATCCGAAGGTTTATTGGGAGATCATTCCAGAGCATGGGGGCAGTGAATGTGAAGGCTCTGGTGCTGGTGGATTTTTTAGTTCTTTTGAATGATTTTGGTATTTCAAGTGAGTGTGTTGCGTTTAGTCTGCGGGTTCTTGATTCAGATGGGGCATGTAATAGTGTGGTTAGATATGAAGGGGCGATGTTGTTCAGGAGCTTGAATGTGGTTAGGAGGATTTTATATCTGATTCTGCTATTTATAGGGAGCCAATGAAGTTCTAGCATTATTGGGGTTACATGATCTGCTAGGCTGGCTTTAGTGACTACTTTCGCACAGATGTTCTGAGCTCTTTGAAGCAGGTATGTACTTTTTTGTGGTAGGCCAATTAAGAGACTATTACAATAGTCAAAGTGTGGGGTGATGAGTGTGTTAACAACTGATCTAAAGTCTTGGGTGTCTAGAAGGGGCCTTAGATGTTGTATGGTTTTGAGTTTGTAGAATATAGTTTTTACTGTCTGTTTTATATGCGGTATCATGGTAAGTGTGTGATCTATTATTACACCTAGGTATTTTACCTCTTTTTTGACTGGAATTGTAGTATTTATGATTGAGATTGATGTTGGATAGGTGTCTTCAGTCATAGGTGGTCTTGTTACAAACATTGCTTCTGTTTTTTTGAGATTGATGCTAAGGTAGTTAGATTCCATCCAGGAGGTGGTTTCCACCATGCATTTTGATAAGGCATCATAGGTAGGGTTTTTGGTAGATATGGGGAGAGCAAGCATGATGTCATCAGCATAGATAAAGTGACTGATTTTGTGTTTTCTGAATATTTCTGTAATGGGTTGGAGGTACAGGTTGAAAAGGAGGGCAGAAAGGGCGGATCCTTGGGGTATTCCTTGTCCTTGGGGGAAGGTTTCCGATACTTCCTGGTCTATTTGAACACGTATTAGTCTATTTGTGATGTAAGACTTAAACCAATTGAGTACTGTCCCACCTATTCCTAGATTTTCTAGTCTATTGATCAAGGTAAGGTGGTTGATGTTGTCAAAGGCGGCAGAAATGTCTAAGAAAAGGAGTATGAAGCCTTGACTGCTATCATCTGTGCCTCTAATGAGGAAGTCTATCAGTGTAATTAGTAGGGTTTCTACACCGTGATAGGGGCGGAAGCCAAACTGGTGAGAGTCTAAGGGTTTGTGTTCATCGATATAGTCTTGTAGTTGTAGTTGGACGTTTTTTTCTATTATTTTAGCTATAAATGGAATGCTGGCTATCGGTCTGTAAGAGTTTGGGTCTTTTGAGTCTAGTTTATTGTTTTTTATTATTGGTCGAAGCGTAGTGAGTTTTAGGGCATTGGGCATGATGCCCTGATTAATATGGTGAATAGTAGTCATATATAGACTTTTTCTGAATATATACTGTTGTGAAATGGTTATTTAGGAGCTAGTTACAGTAAGTCAATTACTTGTTGCAGCCAAAATTAAGATATTTGAGGTACACTCAATAGGCAGAGCTATGCTAGATGTTCCACTTCTGACCCAGCCTGCTGGGGGTTAAGATCTCACATACTTAAGTAACTTTTAATTTCCTCCCAAAGATCTCCATCTAAAATTATTTACACCTGCTCAGGGACGGTGTAACTTCTTGGGATTCTCATTTTGCTATTCCGTTCCCATTTTCTCCATGGACAGCCAGGGTCTCTACTGCCACCTAGATGGTAACATCACCAGGATGGAGCCAAGTCAGGTTTAGCTTCTTAGAGTTTAGTAAACTCTGGAAAACTTTAGTGAGTCTGCATAGGCATTCCTGTGCTCCCCTCTGTGACAGGTGCCATCAGCAATTCAGTCTTAAGCTTTCTTGCAGAAAAACATTTCAAAACACCAGAACCAAACCTGGATTTAAGCCTTGTTCAGGCTGCAAACAGGAAAAGGTTGGTAACAGATACCTATCAATATTGTGTCCATTATATAGAGCCCTCTCTTGAGGTGAATGATTGTTCGAAATGCACCCATAAGTCACCAAGAGCTTGAAAAATCAGAGAGCTTAAACTTGGAGTATCTTGAGAGAAAGCGAGAACTTCTGATAGACAGCACAAGATTAAGGAAAGAATTGGGAAAGTCTAAATCATCAAAAAAGCATTTGCCAAAAGGTTCCTGCTCTTACTGAAAAGGCAAATAGGACAAGGAGTGCTGAAAATTCTGGAGGTGCTCCAATCATGCAGCAAGCCAATAAGAGGAAGAGGCCTGGCTCTTCAAATAAGCACTTCACTGCAGCAGGGAATTCCTCCCCTGGCATCGATAACTGTGCCCTCACTACAGCAGCAAGCCCAAAGGCAAAGGATTCCCTGGTGCTGAGCCATGCCGAAGACTCCTCCTCCTCCTCCTCCTTCTTCTTCTTCTCTAGCTCCTATGGGGCAGTGCCGCAAAGCCATCAAATAGTAAAGCGCCTCCCCAACTCTAATAATATAAATAGAATGCTCTAAGGATGGACCCCAAAGTGACTGATTGGGTTAGAAATTGATTGAGTGGGAGGCGACAAAGGGCACAGGTAAATGGAACTCACTCTGAGGAGAAGGATGTTACCGGTGGTGAGCTGCAGGAATTTGTCTTTGGTCTGATTCTTTTTAACATTTTTGTAAGTGATATTGCAAAATGGCTATTGGGTAACGTTTGCCTCTTTGCGGATGATACCAAAATCTGCAATAGAGTAGATAGCTAGGAAGGTGTAGATAACATGAGGAGGGATCTAGCGAAGCTTGAAGAATGGTCAATAATTTGACAGCTGAAATTTAATGCTAAAAATGCAGTCATGCATTTATACTGCAGATCAAAGTGGTAACAGTGCTTGATCAAGAATAATTGCATAGCTTGCTAGTTTTTGGACACAGGCAACATCAACAGTCTTCTTGAAGAGTGTAGTATCGCTCCTACAGAAAACCTCATTACCAATATAAGAGATACCAATCATATAACTATGCCTACATGGGATTTAGATCACAAAGACTAGAAGAGGCAAAAGACAAGAGACAAAAACCTCAGAAGGCAGAAAACCAACCTCGGGCTAAACCTTGACCTAATTTTTGACTGTACTAAATATCCCAACATACCGATGGGATGAAGGCTATCCTAGTTTCTAGAAGTGGAAGCATATTGGAGGAAATTATATCATTGTAGTGAATAGCTGCGTGAATTAAGTGCACTCATCAAGTGTTGCAATTGTTCCTGAATTAAATGAGTTATAATTGATACTTGGTGATTTCACTCATGACAAGCATTACTGCTGACGACACGGACCAGACTGCAGCAGCAAGGTGGCACTGAGTAGTTTTGCTTGCATGTTCACCAAGCAGGGAATGAGCAACAAATCCAAGATGGTAACAACGGCCATGCAGCGGCATGCGGAGAGTGGAGAGGACTGACTAATTTGAAACAGCAGAGCTTCACAACTGTGAGTACCTGCAAAGCCAGTTTGTTGTTGACGAGAAACCCCTATACTGCCTACTGAGTGAAAGGCAGGGAATGGCTAATCATTGAAGAGGCCAACATCTACATTTCATATGAGTATACTGACTGTCATATGAGACAGCAGTCAATGCCAGTAGTTTTACATTATGGAGGCTGCCACAGCTGCCTTTTTGAGAAAGGTGATTGGAGAGGCAACCTTGCCAGGATTTTTAATGATGATCAGCCAGCAGAGATTGTACCTAAGAAACTGTTGAACTGTTTTCAGTCAGACAACTACTGTAAGTACCAGTTACCTTTACAAGAAAGACTTTGGGCTTTCTCTGTGTGTTTGTGTTTCTTTGCAGGAAGAAGACCTCAGGTAATGACACTATAGAAGAAAAAATGGACTGTTATTATGCAATGTGAGGATTTCTACAATCAACTAGATAATCTGGCCGGTCAATAGGCCTAAAAGAAAAGAAGATCATAGAAAGAAAGATCAGTGACTTTGCCTTAGTCATTGCTCTATATTGATATGTTTAATTATTTGTTGTATGTGAATCAAGGGTAAACATTTAATAAAAAATACAAAAAATGGTGCCCCAATTCATTGTGTTTATTTTGTAACTGTCACTTTAATCGTATTTATTTTACAGATCACTGCTGTATTTATTTATTTATTTATTTATTTATTTAACATGTTTTGTATCCCGCCTTTTCCTTCAATCAAAGCGGTTAATACAGCACAGAGTTAAACAAAGGTGAGGGAAACATACATTGCATTATCATTACATCACAACAAAACACTAGGAGTACAAACAGGGAACACAGTACATAACTTACATTACATTACCTTACATTAACTACAAACAGCATACCGCTGAACAGAATGAGCATATAGAATAAGCATATAGCAGCAGATAGTGGGTCCCGCACGGTCCATCGCCTGAGGGCCACGCCAAAGGGCCCTCTTGCGAGGCCCTCAGGCGCGGGCCCGCAAGGCGCGGGCGCGCCATTGCTGAAGGGATTCTAAATGATTTGAAAAGTGCTCAGATTGGCTGCAGTTTTCTCTCACACACAGTTCCCAACTAAGTAGGCACAGCTGATTCTCACTCACTGCTCACAGGATCGTTGAAGCCTTTGCTGAAGGGATTCTAAATGATTTGAAAAGTGCTCAGATTGGCTGCAGTTTTCTCTCACACACAGTTCCCAACTAAGTAGGCACAGCTGATTCTCACTCACTGCTCACAGGATCGTTGAAGCCTTTGCTGAAGGGATTCTAAATGATTTGAAAAGTGCTCAGATTGGCTGCAGTTTTCTCTCACACACAGTTCCCAACTAAGTAGGCACAGCTGATTCTCACTCACTGCTCACAGGATCGTTGAAGCCTTTGCTGAAGGGATTCTAAATGATTTGAAAAGTGCTCAGATTGGCTGCAGTTTTCTCTCACACACAGTTCCCAACTAAGTAGGCACAGCTGATTCTCACTCACTGCTCACAGGATCGTTGAAGCCTTTGCTGAAGGGATTCTAAATGATTTGAAAAGTGCTCAGATTGGCTGCAGTTTTCTCTCTCACACACAGATCCCAACTAAGTAGGCACAGCTGATTCTCACTCACTGCTCACAGGATCGTTGAAGCCTTTGCTGAAGGGATTCTAAATGATTTGAAAAGTGCTCAGATTGGCTGCAGTTTTCTCTCACACACAGTTCCCAACTAAGTAGGCACAGCTGATTCTCACTCACTGCTCACAGGATCGTTGAAGCCTTTGCTGAAGGGATTCTAAATGATTTGAAAGGTGCTCAGATTGGCTGCAGTTCTCTCTCACACACAGTTCCCGGAAAGCTTGCACAGCTCTGTGCTTTAAATTTTAATTAGGTTGCAGGAATTTAATTGTGTCTGAGATTTCCTCCTATGGGATTCCTACTACTACTACTATTAATCATTTATATAGCTCTACAAGGCATACGCAGCACTGTACAGATACATATAAAAGAAGATCCCTGCTTGTCAGAGCTTACAATCTACATGCCAATCCTGCTAAATCTTCTGCAATTTGGATTTCACTCGGGCTTCCCCAACCCAGGCTATCACCCACTATGGGCTCTCACTCTATTCCTCTAGTACCAACCCTTCGTTACCTGGGCGTTACCCTAGACCCTTCCCTTTCTTTCCACGAACATATCTCCTCTGTTATTCGTACTTCCTTTTTCCATCTACGTCGTATTAAGGCCGTTCGTTCAATTCTCCCCCCCCCCTTCTGTTGCTACTCTTGTTTTGTCCTTAGTAATCTCTCGTCTGGACTATTGTAATGTTATCTATGCAGGTCTCCCGTCTTCCCAGCTCCGCCGTCTCCAACTTGTCCAGAACGCCGCTGCCCGTCTTGTCACCTCATCCCCTGCTTGCTCTCATGTGACCCCCATGCCTCCTCACTCTGCATTGGCTCCCGATCAAGTTCAGGTTTGTCTACAAATTGCTCATCACCGCTCACCGTTTTCTTCACACCGATACCCCCCGTACCTGGCTAACATTATTCACCTCCAGCCCTCCCCCCGCCGCCTTCACTCATCTCACGGTAATCGCTTCTTCCTCCCTTCTCCTAATCAGGCCTGTCTGGAATCTACTCGCCGTTCTGTTTTTTCTTCCTAGGACCTGCCCTCTGGAACTCCCTTCCCCTTCCTCTCCACACTGAGCTGTCCTACACTCGCTTCAAAGCCCTCCTCAAAACTCATTTCTTCTGTCAGGCCTTTGACCTCCCTCCCCCTGCCGATGGCGCCCCATCCCCCAGTCGCGCCCTCCATTCCCCGTGATTCTTTCCTCTTCCCCCTCTCCCCCCTCTCCCTCTTCCCCTCCTCCTACCCCTCTTTGGGGCTTTCCTGTCCTCTACCTTATTTTACTGTCTCTCTCTGTCCTATCGTTTACTGGCGTTCCCCTCTATCTTTCATTTCCAGCAGCTGACATTTTATTTGTTATTGTACACCGCCCTGATGCTCCGGCCTGGGCGGTCTATCAAGTGCCCGAATAAAGATAAAGACAGACAATACAATAGTTGAGAATAAGGGTACAAATAGGGAAAGGTAAGGAGACACAAGGAAAATAAGGGATCAGGATTCAAAAGCAGCCACAAAGAAGTGAGCCTTAAGCATGCATTTGAAAAGGCAGAGAGATGAAGCCTGATGTAGAGACTCAGGTACTTTGTTCCAGGCATAAGGAGCAGCAAGATGAAAGGATCAAAGTAGAGTTAGCAGTGGAAGAAAAGGGCATAGACAGAAGCAGGCCAGTGGGAGTGCGGAGTTCACAAGAAGTGTAGAGAGAGAGAGGAGAGAGGAAAGGTAGTGAGAAACAGTAGAATGAATGCATTCTTTTTAACATCTTTGTTAGTGATATAGCGGAAGGGCTGTCGGGTAAGGTTTGCCTCTTTGCAGATGATACCAAAATCTGCAATAGAGTAGACACCCAGGAAGGTGTAGATAACATGAGGAGGGATCTAGCTAAGCTTGAAGAATGGTCTAGAATTTGGCAGCTGGGATTTAATGTTAAAAAATGTAAGGTCATGCATTTGGGCTGCAGCAATCCAAGGGAGCAATACAGTATAGGAGGTGAAGTACTTTTGTCCACTAAAGAAGAGCGGGACCTAGGCGTGGTTGTGTCTGATCTTAAAGTAGCTAAACAGGTAGAAAAGGCGACGGCAAAAGCTAGAAGGATGCTTGGGTGCATACGGAGAGGAATGGCTAGCAGAAAAAAGGAGGTGATAATGCCTCTGTATAAGTCTTTGGTGCGACCTCATTTGGAGTATGGTGTGCAATTCTGGAGACCGCACCTTCAAAAGGATGTGAACAGGATGGAGTCGGTGCAGAGGGTTGCTACTAAAATGATTAATGGGCTTCATTATAAAGCATATGAGGACAGACTTAAGGATCTTAATATGTACACCTTAGAGGAAAGGCGGGATAGAGGTGATATGATTAAGATGTTTAAATACCTCCGTGGCATAAATGTTCAGGGAGAGAGCCTCTTTCAATTGAAAGCAAGTTCTGCTACGAGGGGACATGGGATGAGGGTGAAGGGAGATAGATTCAGGAGTGATATGCGGAAATATTTCTTTACGGAAAGAGTAGTGGATCTGTGGAATAGTCTCCCAGTGGAGGTGGTAGAGATGAGGACAGTAACTGAATTCAAAAAAGCATGGGACCAACACAGAGGATCTCTAAAGGTAAAAAGTGGACTGTTGTAGTTGTTGTTATGGAAGGACAGACTAGATAGGCCATGTGGTCTTTTTCTGTCATCATGTTTCTATGTTCATACGAGGTTAGAAGGAGAAGTTTGAATTGAATATGAAAACAGAAGGGGAGCCAATGAAGTGACTTGAGAAGAGGGGTTAAATAAGTATATCGGGCCTGGCGGAAGATTAGCCGCGCTTCAGAGTTCTGAACAGATTGAAGGGGAGAGAGGGCTCAGAGGGAAACCAGCAAGGAGGAGTTTGCAATAGTTGAGACGGGATGTGATTAAAGAGTGAATACGTGTTTTAGTAGTGTGTTCAGAAAGGAAGGAGTGAATTTTGTTAATGTTATAGAGAAAGAAACTACAGGTTTTAGCTATCTTTTGGATATGTGTGGAGAAGGAGAGGGAGCAGTCAAAGATGACCCCAAGGTTGTGGGCTGTTTCCTCTAATGTATTTGATATTCACAAGTCTTGTGAAGCGCAGGGAAGAGAGAGAGAGAGAGTGTCCTAGTCCAGGATGCAACCTAGTGCTGTAAAGTGGTATTATAATAAGTAAAGAATGAGAAGAATCATAGATCCTTACGTCCAGAATGCAGACTTACTTATGTACAGTCCCATTCACCATTTGCACATTTTATTAAGCACTCTGGTGAATTTCTGTGCACTTTTTCCTCTATAGGGTGTAATAGAGAACAATGCTTATGCATGGGTTTATTCCTACAGGTTCCTGTTACTGGCCAGGACAATGAACTTTGTATGTATGTGATATGGCATGTGCAGGGCTGGTGCTACCATTAGGCGAACTAGGCAGTCACGTAGAGCACCAGCCCTCTGGGGGCACCCCTCCCTCACCCATTGCTGCCACTAATGCCCCTTTCAAAGAAGGGGACATTGTAAAACTAGTGGGCATAAAATGATGCTGCAAGGAGGTAAACTTAAAAGCAACATCAGGAATACTTTTTCACCGAAAGAGCAGTGGATGCTTGGAATGCCCTCCCTATTGAGGTGGTGGGGGCACATACAGTGATGGAATTCAAAATGGCATGGGACAGATAGTGGATTCCTTCATAGCAAGAGGATACAATCAAAATTAACTTAACTAGTTTTTATACCTCTACAAATAGAGAAGGATGACCTGCACAGAGTGGCAGGTATAACCCTAAATGAAGGCATAGAGGTGGGGTGGCCTGCAAGGAGTAGTGAGTACACCTACTCTAGCATCCTTAACGGGCAGACTGGATGGACCATGCTGGTCTCTCTCCAGGAACAAGCAGGGAGTCAGTCCTCACATATGGGTGACATCGGCACCAACAAAGCTCGTGGGGAGCATTTCCCCAGCTTTCAAAGAAAGTCTTTAGGAATGCCACCACACATGCGTGGTCCCCTTCCTGCCCAAAGGTGCCATCTTACTCAGTCAGGTGCCATAGCTATAGCCTCTTCAAGAAGATGGCAAAAATATAGAGCAGCTCCAAGGGCAGGTGGGAGGGTTGTGAGGACTGATTCCTGCTGTCCCTGGAGAATACCTGTTACAGGTGAGTAACTACGTTTTCTCCAGGAACAAGCAGGACGTCAATCCTCACATATGGGACTCCCTAGCTATAGGCTACTGAGGACCTGTAGAAAAAGGCATGGCATCGCTGTGAGCAGTTGCCATTGAAGGCCGAAGGCAGCCTGTTCATGAATGCCATGCTCCCGGTAGCTGGAACAAGAAGGGTCAGAGGGCAGGAGTTGCTTAAACCCCAAACAGATTATGGAGTACAGCCCGGCCGAAGGTGGTGTCCCAATGGGACTCCCTCTACAGGCAGTAATGCACCGAGTGCAAACTAGCGACAGACGTCATCATCGCTTGGACATTGTGAGCCGTGACTTGGTGTTCCAGGGGGAACCTGGTCTGGGCCTGGGCAAAGGTGATGCAGTCTGCCATCCAGATGGACTAGGTACGCTTAGTGACAATCGGCCCCAAGTGGCTGGGGTCAAAGGAAACGAAGAGCTGCCTGGATCTGCAGTGGTCCTGAGTCCGCTGCAGGTAAAAAGAGAGAGCCCTCTTACAATCCAGGGTCTGGAGAATCACCGACGCCCAGTCGGCGTGGGGTTCCAGGAAGAAAGTGGGCAGCACTATCTCTTGAGTGAGATGAAAATCTGAGACAATCTTTAGAAGGAACTTGGGGTGAGTCTGTAGGACCACCCAATTCTTATCTAATCTAGTGTATAGTGCCTTGGCCATCAGTGCCTGGAGTTCACTGACTCTCCGGGTGGAGGTGAGAGCTATCAAGAAGGCCATCTTCATGACAGGTGCCGCAGCGGGCAGGAAGCCATTGACTCAAAGGGCGGCTTGGTCAGCTGCATGAGGACAACATTAAGGTCCCATTCCGTCGGAGGAGAGTGGGTAGGGGGCTTGAAAAGAAGCAGGACTTACATGAAACGAGAGACAAGCGGTAGCCCCAAAAGAGGTTTGCCCTCGATGGGGTGGTGGTTCACTGAGATGGCACTCAGGTGAAGCTTGACCAAGTTAGACTTCAGTCCAGACTGCGAGAGGTGGAGCAGGTACTGCAAGACCAAACTGGTAGGGCATGAAAATGAGTCAGCTCGGAGCTCCGAGCATCACACCGAGAACCGATGCCACTTGAAGGGTTAAGCCCGTCTGGTCAAGTCCTTTCGAGAGGTCAAAAGAATGTCCTCAATCTCCACGGGGAGATGGTAGGAGGCTAGGTGACCCGCTCATCAATCAAGCTGTGAGGGACAGGGACCTCAGATTGGGGTGAAGAAGCAAACCCTCCTCCTACATCATCCATCAGCAGCTCCAGTGAGAACCCGAGTGGGACTAGGGGCTCCGTCGAGAGACAGAGCAGCAGGGGAAACCAAGGTTGCTTGGGCCACCTCGGAGCTATATGAGGATCATCGAGGCCCTGTTCCACTGGACCTTGAAAAGGGTCCGGACAATGAGGGGCATGGGGAGGAAGGAATACAGTAACCCCATGCCCCACGAGATGAGGAAGGCATCGGAAGCCACCCTGCCCGGGTGTGGGAGGGGACCGCAGAACCGAGGAAGCTGCAAGTTCGCCGGACTGGCAGAGGTCCAGATCCGGAGTCCCCCAATGTTGGAAGAGCCTCTGCACCATCTGGGGACACAGGCGCCACTTGTGTGGCTGGAGGACCCTGCTGAGCTGGTCCACCAATGCATTATCCTGACCCGGGAGGCAAGTGGCCCGGAGGGTCATGCCCTGGCTCATCGCAAAGGAGCACAGGGCTGTCGCCTCCGAACAGAGGCTGTAGGAGCCGGTGTCCTCCTATTTGTTCACATAGAACATCATGACCTGGTTGTCCATATGGACCAGCACCGCTCGGTGCTGCAAGTGGTCCCTGAAAACCCGGAGGGCGAGGAGAATTGCTCGGAGTTACAGCAGGTTGATCTACTGCTGGGACTCCTCAAGGGACCAGGATCCCTGAGTGTGCCGTCCCTCGCAGTGTGCTCCCCAGCCTGTCATGGAGGCATCTGTGGTCAAGACCACCTAATGTGCTGGGGCTTGGAAGGGCATACCGTGAAGCAGGTTTTGAAGCTTCTGCCACCAAGCCAGAGATTCCGCCATGCTGGGAAAGACTGAGATGGGGTCTCGCAGGCAGCTAGCTGACTGCGCCCATTGCACGCGGAAGCACCACTGTGTCGCCCGCATGTTGAGATGGGCATTGAGCATGACATGGACTGTGGAGGCCATGAGGCCGAGAAGGCAAAGCATCATCCAGGCCGGGATGGTGCCGCGGCATTGCACCTCGGATGCCAGGGAAACGAGATGGTCTGCTGTGTCTGGAAGAAGAAAAGCCATGGCCTAAATGGTGTCCAAGCGAGCCCCGATGAACTCCAGGGACTGAACTGGAGTGAGGTGGGATTTTGGGTAATTGATCACGAACCCCAGCTGCTCCAGGAGGCCAATGGTGCAGTCCATGGCTTGCCTGGCTTTGGAGGCCGTGCCTCCTGTTATGAGCCAGTCATCTAGATATGGATAGACAAAGGTGCTCTGCAGCCGCAGATGGGCCGCAATCACGGCCAGGCACTTCGTGAAGACCCATAGGGCAGACACGAGGCCGAAGGGAAGCACCATGTACTGTCAGTCCTCACGCGCGGGTTTCGTTGGTGCCGATGTCACCCATATGAGGACTGATTTTTTCTGTCCCCTGGAGAACATCTGCTACAGATGAGTACAAAGTGGTGGAACCGGTGCCCCATCACCTCAAGGGCAAAGGGTTCTACTCCAGATACTTCCTCGTCCCAAAGACAACAGGGGGCCTAAGGCCCATCCTTGACCTGCGCAACCTCAACAAATTCCTGGTGAGGGAGAAGCTCAAAATGCTCTCCCTTGGAACATTGCTGCCATGCCTCCAGCAGGTAGATTGTCTATGCTCCTTAGACCTCAAGGATGTTTATACCCACAGGGTATACCCGATGGGCTCAGCAGAGTTCTCCAGCCGCACGAGTGACAGCTGGACTCCAGGATAGCCATTCGGCTTTTCCAGCTCTGGAGGTAACCCGTGATGGACTTGTTCACCAGTCTGGACAACTTTCAGTTGCCCTGCTTCTGCTTCCAGCAGGCCCACCCCTCCAGGGTGGTGGCGGATGCGTTTCTAGTCTCGTGGTCAGAAGGCCTCATGTACACCTTCCCTCCAACGCCGCTGATCGTCAAGACCTTGTTCAGGACCCTCCGCAACAGGGCCTCGCTCATCCTGATAGCTCCCAGGTGGCCCAGGCAGCCGTGGTTCCTGCTGCATCTGCAGTTGACAGTGGAGGCCCCCATCCCATTGGACCCCCTGAGAGCAGGCTCTCTCTTGCACTCCATTCTGGGATCCCTCTCGTTGACAGTGTGACTGCTGAGAGGGTGACTCTCGCCCCCTTCAACCTTCTGTTGGCCTCTCACAAGGACTCTACTAGGAAGGCGTAGGCCCTGAAATGGTGCAGGTTCTCTGTTTGGTGCGCTGATCAGGGGGTTGATTCCTTCTCCTGCCCGATGGCTTTGGTGTTGTAGTACCTTCTCCACCTCTCCCAGTCCGGGCTCAAGTCTAACTCCGTCCGAGTGCACCTTAGTGCCCTGGCGACGCACCACCACCCAGTAGATGGTAAGCTCCTCTTGGTCCAACATTTGGTGACCCACTTCCTTCGGGGCTTGCTCCTGTCAAAACTCCCAGTTCACCCTCTGGCAACTGAATGGGACCTCAACGTTGTGTTAGGGCAGCTCACTCGGCCGCCATTCGAACCTCTGGCTACTTGCCACCTTTGCTACCTCTCTTGGAAGGTGGTTTTCCTGGTTGTGCTCACCTCCGCTCACAGAGTTAGCAAGCTCCAGGCCCTTGTGGCAGAGGTACCCTATACCAGGTTCTACAAGAACAGGGTGGTGCATCGCACGCACCCCAAGTTCATGCTGAAGGTAGTGTCGCCCTTCCACCTTAATCAGGAAGTGGTGCTTCCTACCTTCTTCCCAAGACCTCACTCCAGTCGGTCGGAGACAGTCCTTCACACATTGGACTGTAAGAGGGCCTTATCCTTCTACATCCAATGCACCCAAGGCCACCGCAAAGCTTCTCAGTTTTTCATCTCCTACGACCCCAGTAAGCTGGGGGAGGTGGTGACCAAGCGTATGCTGTCCACATCAGTGGCAGACTGTATCGCCTTTGCTTCTGGGCAGGCAAGGTTCCCACTGGAAGGGCTTCAGTTTCATTCTCTCCAATCTGCCGCTTCAGCCCTCCCTCCTCAGCAGACGTCTGGTTTATATAAAGCTGGAAGTCCAGTTCAGAAGCAGCAGATTGGAGAGAAGGAAACTGTGATGCAGCCCCAGAGGGTAAGTGCTGCGGCACAGTTTCAGGACCAGTTGCCACCACTGTCAGCCTTGGAGAGGGAAGCCAGCAATGGCATGGGGGAGGGGGGTGGTCAGTGAGGTTGGCAAGATGTAGTGTCCATCTAGGATGCTTCTAGTCTTTGCACCGGTCCTGTGGTTCTGTGCACGTATCATATAATATGTGAGAGGAGAGGAGTATATGTGTTTTAAATGGAGAGCAGTGCTAATAACTTATCTCTACAGGATTAAAGAAATGGAGAGGAGAAACAAGGAATTGTGAGAGGTCCACTTCACTTGGCAGTGGGAATGTCATGCCGTATCTGAGTAGTGAGAGTATTTGGACTTACAGGTCAGAGGACCAAGGAAGTTTTGTGTTTTCTAGTCCATCGCTGTTTGATATTGCTACTGATATACCTTAAATATTGCCACTAACCAAATGTTGTTAGGTATGCAGATGAAAGAGATGAGCATTTGAAGTAACTGAATGTGTACCCATATACCCAGAAAGGATCAGGTATGACATGAATGCAAGTATTGATCACTGTGTAAAATCTTTAGTAGGACAGTGGTATATAATCTATAGCTATTCTTTATATCTACCGCGGACTCTCAAAGTACGCTATAGAGCTACCTACTATAATGGATGAAAGTATTCTGGACCTATCTTAGCTTCTTGAAGAAATGCCTGATAACTCGTTTTTGTTGCAGTGGATAATTAAAGAGAAATATGGAACATATTATCTACCTCATTAATTATAGAAACATGACGGCAGATAAAGACCATAGGGCCTATCCAGTCTGCCCTTCCATATGAATTACTAGCTCTACAGTCACTTTTTTCCTTTAGAGATCCAAGGACCATGTTTACTAAAGGTCTTCTCCCATTTTGTTTCTATGGGAAAAATGCTTAGTAAACAGAGCTCTAATTGTTTTCTTTGTAGGATGTGTTGCCTGTGCAAGTTAGTGCCTTTTGTGGTCTGATCAACCATAAGAAATGGGTTTGACTATTGTTCCTATATATTTTATGTCTCTGTGGACAAGCAGGAATGAAATCCTCATATGAGTGATGTCACCAACAGAGCCCCATGCGGGAATGCTTCCCAGTTTCTATTGAGCGTTTTTGGGAGGCCCCACAGCACCTGCGGGCCTGTATTCCTGCCTTCCACAGCACCATCTTCACCAGTCTTCCTTTTTCGTGGAGCCCCACAGATGTGAATCAGACGTCTGCAGGTAAATATTTTGGTTTTTTCCCCTTCAGGGGCTTTTTTTGTGCTTATTTTTGATTTCTGCCTGCCGTAGGTAGCGTCAGATCCGTCGATCATGGTTCCACCTTTGATTCCAGTGCTTTTTCAGTAACTTTTATTTTTTCGTTGTTTTCCTGCAACCCAGCTGGTACCATCAAGCCATTTTGATCTAGCCATTGCTATTTTTCCAGACAAGTCCCAGAAACTGGCCAGCGGATTCAAGAAATGTACCAAAAATGCCAGGGCCATCTCGGTCACCGACAAGCACAATTGGTGCCTCCAGTGTCTGGGTCCCGATCACCAGCCCTCCTCTTGCAATTTGTGTCTGCAGATGAGAAGGAGAGCCCTGAAGGGTTGAGAGAAGCAGAGAAAATCCCCCTTTGGCCAGAGGTCTGATTCAGCATCTTCCGCATCGGCATCAGTCTCGATGGCTCCCCTTGGATCTGCCGAAAGTATATTGACATCAAGAGTTTCCCGGGCTCATTCAGAACCAAGGACCTTTAGTGCCCTGCAGCATCGACCATTGGTCGGTCTCCGCCTGGAATCAAAGAAGGACTCAACCTCATCGGCGTTGAAGGGGGACCCTTCCGAGCACCGGGCTAAGTCCCATATGCATCGGCATCAGAGCCCTTCCCAACACGATGTCAAGAGTGATAGTTGTGAATGGCCCGCCAAGGTGCCCCAGAGAGAAGAATCGATCTCCAGAGTTTAGGAGGGTCACTGACCATATCCTGACAACCGAGGCAATGCCGATACTCCTGCAGGGATGCCGGAGACATTGGTCGAAGCTGCTCAGACCCCAAGGCCTTCGGAATTGGCTGCCATGGAGGAATGCCTTCAGGCACTCGAAACCCGCATTGTATCTATGCTGGAGAAACAGCTGGCTGATGCTTGTTGTCAATGGCATCGTCATCATACGTTGTGCAGCCGATCCTCGAAACACATTCTCTGCCTACTGAGGCATCGACATTGGGGTGTTGATAGAATCAGATGTCGTCTCCTGGTGGGGCCATCTATCTCTCAAGTGTATCGTGTTCCAATGTCCCGAGGAAACCCTGTAAGCACCCAATGCCTCATCAATCCCATCGATGCTCCTATTCCCCTTAAGGCCGGAGGGAGCTCCGGGTAGAGAGGTACTTCAACTTCTTTCAGAGTCTGACTCTGATGGCTGGGTGACTGATGTGGAATTGGAGGTTCTGTCAGAGGGCAGATCTCCTGAGCTTCCATCAGACCCCTCCCCTCTGCACGAATGGTGGAAGTCTCCTCCAGAGGAATGTCCTTTCAGGACTTCATGAGGGTTATGGCTAAGGCCATCCCATTTTCACTGGAGAAGGAGGATGAACCCAGGGTGGAGGAGTTTGAGCTCCTCCAGTACTCCTCGGCTATGAAGGAAACAATGATGGTACTGGTACACTGAATCCTACAAAGGCTGCAAATGAGAATGAGGGAGAACCTCCTCACTGTGCCCTTGGTCAGTAGAAGACTTGATTAAATGTCCTGGGTTCAAAGGCCCTGGAATTTGAGAAACCTCAGCTTTCGTAACACTCCTTTGTGGTGGAGTCCACCCTTAAAAGGATTAAGAGCACCAAGACTCATTCCTTGATGCCTCCTGGGCAGGAAGGCTTGGATGCTAGACTCCTATGGAAGGAGGTGCTTCGAGCCCCATGCTCGTGGCTAGAGCATACTTTTACCAGCTCTACATAATGCATGATGTCCTTCAGAAATCTGCTTATCTCGCCAACTTGTGCCCGTTCCTCCTTCCAGAGAATTTGGAGCATTATCTTATCCTGGTGGATCACAGCAAGGACTGCTCAAAGTTCCTGGTCAAGACGACGTATGATGCCTTTGAGATGGTCTGCAGAGAAGCAGCAATGGGCATTAGAACCCGCCATCTCGCCTGGCTTCAATCTTCTGACCTGGAACAGCCAGTGCAAAATAAGCTTGTGGGTGTGCTGTGCCGGGGAGAGAACCTCTTTGGAGAGCAGGTGGAGGAGAATTCTAGCATCATAGAGAAGCAGCAGAGTATCCTCACCAGGTTCTTGAGATGCATGTCCGATCCCGCTTGCAGGAGGTTTCAAGGTGGGAGGAGTCAGAGGAAGGCCTATTACTCACATAAGTGCAGGTACTTTCCTGGTCCTCAAACCTTACAGCAAAAGGCACAGGCTTCTCACTTGCAGCGTCGGGAGAAGCCCCAAAAGTCTCATCCTGCCCCATGATAGGGGTAGGGTTTTGACTGGTTCCTCTGGAGCATAAACAATTCCAAAAGGAGCAGAGGAAGACATGGCCAAACCAACAAACGTTATCAGAAGGGCAAAACTTTATTATGCAAACACTTCCAAATAAAAGACCCAACTTGGCCAAGTTTCAGCTATAAGCCTGCATCAGGGGTCTAAAGCACATAAATAAGATAATAAAAGAAAGATATAAATATGATACAGTAAAACATAAAATGTGACTATACATAATAATAAAATTATGAAACAAACAAATACCAGCATTGGGTATGTTAGAAGTATCTTCCACTGATCTATCTGGAAGCAAACCGTTAAAACATAACCCTGAAAATGAATAAATGGCAACAAAAAAGAGTGCTGTAACCACATTGGAAAGCATAATTTAAGAATACATATAAAAACTTAAGAAGACATATGGCAACTCAATTAGCAGTTATAACAGAATTATGAAGATCACTAAATATCTCCAAATCATCCTGGGAGGATAGCACTTTCAGTACCAAGTGTTACCTTTCGAACTGGCCTCAGCATCCCAAATCTTCACAAAGTGCCTCGCAGTGGTAGGAGCCTATCTCAGAATACTAGGGGCCTTTGTCTTCCCTTATCTGGACAACTGGTTCCTAAAAAGCACCACTCCAGACGGAGTCCTGCAATCCACACGGTTGACCATCCAGGTGCTAGAGCTGTTAGGTTTCATAGTCAGTTACCAAAAATCCCACCTGCAGCCCACCCAACAACTGGAGTTCATAAGGGATCTCCTCGACATGACTCAAGCAAAGCCTTTTTCCCACTGGACCAATTTCAGAGACTGACGGCTTTGGTCTGCAGTACCCAGCGAAGGTATCAGACAATGTCTCAGAGGATGCTGATTGTACTTGGCTACATGGCCTCCACGGTTCATGTTACTCCCATTGCTCATCTGTTGATGAAGCAAGTTCAATGGACACTGAGTTCTCAGTGGAAACAGGCCGCCGGCCACCTTCAGGATCGGGTGGTGGTCACCATACCTCTGGTCCAATCCTTGCACTGGTGATTGGATCATCAGAACCTGCTCAGGTGTATATCTTTTCAGAAGGTGCCAGGTGTTCAGAAGACAGTAGTGACAGATGTATCCAAGCTGGGTTGGGGAGCACATCTGGATGGCCTCTACATTCAAGGCATCTGGTCCAAACAGGAGAGCCTGCATCAGATCATTTTCTTGGAATTACGAGCCATAGTGAATACCCTCAGGTGTCTTACTACATCAAAGGCTAACACCTTGTAATGAAGACGTGCAGTTTATTTACAAACAAAGCAAGGAGACTTATTCAGAAAGACAAGTAATTCTCTTAGTTACACATGAGTAGTTAGAAAAGATAACTAGAATGCAATTAGAATAATAACTAATGCACTTAATTACAGCACTGAAAGAGTTATGAGATAGTGCAGCTATTTACAAAGAATATTTACTTCACCAAACTTGTCATTCAGTCCTTTACACATCAGCTGGGAGCGCTCAGCGAGAGAAACTGATGACAGTCTAGGATTCTTCATGCCTGGCCAAGCAGATCTACGCTCTGTCTGTTCTGGATTTTCTCTGTACTTATATAGGCACAAATGTGTTGCAGCCAGCTCTCACCCATGAGCTTCTCTCCACCCCATCCACCTTTTTGCTTTGGTTTCCGGGCAGGCTTCTGATCACCCCCTTGTTTTTAGAAGCTCAAAACTTACACAGTCAAGATGCTGGGCAGACATCTGAGAATGCTGAAGGGACACATCCCCCATGGTCTACATTCCAAGGCTAGATGAAGTGTTCTTTTGTCATCATTAATGGGTCTCCATTTGTTTGCCAGGAGAAGGACTCCTCCCTAATCTCCCAGCATCTTCCTGTCAAGGGAGACACCCCCCATGGTTTTAGAAGCAGCTCAAAGCTTCTACATTATAATTGATGAATTCTTATCCTGTCTACATTGGCTAGGCAAATGTTTCTATATTGGCCAAGAGAATTGTTCAAAGGCCAAGGGAAGAATTCTGTCTCCCTCTCTGGCCTTCTAGCACTCCCCAGGCTAGATGTGTAAAGATCTCTCACTAGACTGTAAATACAGCTTTGGTCTCTGAGCTAGCAAGCTGACTCAGCATGATTCCTCAGTTGATTTCTCACATGCAGCAATTTCCTTGCAAAGTTGCAATATTCCTTGCTGATCCAAATAAATTTTTAATTAGTAATACACTCAGGGCTTTCCAAGATCGCCCAACCAGCCAGATTGTTCTGATTCAGACCGACAATCAGGTTGCATGTACTAAATAAACAAGCAGGGGGGCACAGGTTCATATCAGGTAGAAAAGGCGACGGCAAAAGTTAGAAGGATGCTTGGGTGCATACGGAGAGGAATGGCTAGCAGAAAAAAGGAGGTGATAATGCCTCTGTATAAGTCTTTGGTGCAACCTCATTTGGAGTATAGTGTGCAATTCTGGAGACTGCACCTTTAAAAGGATGTGAACAGGATGGAGTCGGTGCAGAGGGTGGCTACTAAAATGATTTGTGGGCTTCATTATAAAGCAAATGAGGACAGACTTAAGGATCTTAATATGTACACCTTAGAGGAAAGGCGGGATAGAGGTGATATGATTGAGATGTTTAAATACCTCCGTGGCATAAATGTTCAGGGAGAGAGCCTCTTTCAATTGAAAGCAAGTTCTGCTACGAGGGGACATGGGATGAGGGTGAACGGAGATAAATTCAGGAGTGATATGCGGAAATATTTCTTTACGGAAAGAGTAGTGGATCCATGGAATAGTCTCCCAGTGGAGGTGGTAGAGATGAGGACAGTAACTGAATTCAAAAAAGCATGGGACCAACACAGAGGATCTCTAAAGGTAAAAAGTGGACTGTTGTAGTTGTTGATATGGAAGGACAGACTAGATAGGCCATGTGGTCTTTTTCTGTCATCATGTTTCTATGTTTCTATATCTCTTGTGCTGGGAGGCGGTCCAGTTGTGGAAGTTTGCCTTTACTCACGGTATGGAATTAAGGGCCATATATCTGCCAGGGGAGCAGAATATCCTGGCGGACCAGCTGAGTGGCATCCTCCAGTCACACGAGTGGATTCTGAAGAAGGATGTCACGTCCCAGATCTTTCAGAAGTAGGGTACCCCCTCGATAGATCTGTTTGCCAGTCAGCACAACGCCCAAGTTGATTAGTTTTTCTCCAGGGTTGCCTCGCACAGCCGGCTGGTTTTCTCCTGCACTGGGGAAAGGGCCAGCTAAATGCATATCCTCCATACCTCTCATAGCGAAGACCCTTCTGAAACTACAGACAGATGGGGGTACGATAATCCTCATCACACCGTATTGGCCCAAACAGCTGTGGTTTTCCCTTCTGCTTCAGCCCCTCCTATTGGGAACCTCTGTGTTTGTGCTCTGCCCCGGATCTTATATCACAGGAGAACAGGAGGTCTGCTCCACCCCAACATCAGATCCTTGGCCCTGACTGCATGATTGTTGAGAGGCTAGTCCTATTGGAGCTTAACGTGCTCAATGGAATGACGGAGGTTCTGTTGGCCTCTTGGAGAGCCTCAACAAGAAGGTCTTATGCTTTCAAATGGAAAAATCTACTTCCTGGTGCACAGAACAGGTGCTGGATCCCTTTAATTGTTCTCTCAACAGGCTACTTGAGTACCTCCTGCACCTCTCAGAGTCAAGTCTCCAGTCTAACTCTGTCACCTCAGTGCGATTGGTGGCTACCATCATAGTTTGGAGAGAAATTCTGTATCGACTCAGTGTTTACTGGTTCACCTCATGTAAGGCTTGCTCCTCTCAAAACCTTCCTCCAAGCCTCCAGCAGTGGCTTGGGACCTCAGTGTGGTTCTGGCACAGTTCATGTTAGCTCTCTTTGAGCTGCTCGATTCCTGCCCTTTGAAGTTTTTGACCTGGAAGGTCTTGTTCCTGGTGGCAGTTACCTCAGCATGCCGTATTAGTGAGCTCCATGCTCTGGTGGCTCGCCCACCATACACCAGGTTTCATCATAATAGAGTGGTCCTACACACTTATCCTCAATTCCTCCCAAAGGTGGTGTCAGCTTTTCATCTTAGTCAGTTGTTCTGCCAACTTTCTTTCTGAGGTCTCACGCCCATAGATGGGAAGTGGCGCTGCACATGCTGGACTGCAAGCAAGCCTTGGCCTTCTACCTAGAGCAGACGAAGGGCCACGAAGGTCCATCCAGCTGTTTGTCTCTTTTGATCCATGCAAGCTAGGGGCTGCCATTTCCAAACACTCTCTTTCACTTTGGCTAGCAGACTGCACCTCTTTCACTTATGCCCAGGCTGGCCTGAGCCTTGATAGTCATTTCACAGCTCATATCAGAGCCATAGTTGTGTTGATGGCCAACTTGCACTTGGTCTCCATGGGAGAGATCTGCAGGACTGCTACGTGGTCGTCTGTCCACACATTCACATCTCACTATTGATGGGGATTCCTGTCGTGACAGCAACTTCAGCCACTCTACACTCCAGCATCTGTTTGGGGATTAGAATCCAACTTTTTCCCCCCAAGATCCTACTGTCCATCTAGGCTACCAAAAAATAAAAGAAACTGTATGGTGAAGAAGCTGAATCGCATGAGTTCCTCTTTTGGGACTACCAATGCTGTACATAGTTGACTCTACAGTTCTTAATTCAATTTGTCCCTGTTGGGCTTCTCAGTCTCCTCGGTTTTCAGTAGCCTGTAGCTTGGGAGTCCCTTATGTGAGGACTTCATTCCTGTTTGTCCATGGGAAAAGCATAGTTACCTATAGCAGGTATTCTCCATGGACAGCAGGAATAAGTCCTCACAATCCTCCCATCTCCCCAAGGATTTGTCTTGTGCTGCAGCTTTGTTATCTTATTGGAGAAGATGTTGCCATGGCAGGGGTGAATACAGGCATGCAAGTGCATTGGAGCATCCCAAAAGCTTCCAATAAAAACTGGGGAGTGTTCCTGTGTGGGCCTCCGTTGGTGATGTCACCTATACCTGAGGACTTACTCCTGCTGTCTACGGAGAACACCTGCTACAGGTGAGTAACTACCATTTATTACTGTATCTACTGTACTGTAACATTTATTATAAATTTGTGTCTGTGTCCCAAATTTCCCAAAACCTGATGGGGGAGGAATATAAGGGATTTCTTCAGGACCCATACCTATCCTACATGCTTTGTGTGCAGGTGCATGCCATCTTGCTGTAACATCCCCCTGTTGGGATGGCTGCTTTGGTTCTGCTTGCCCTAACCTTGGTGCACAGTGTAGAAAGGGACTCAAAGTGGGGACTGGAGTCTCTCAGGAGAAGGTTTAGAAATATGAAGAGTGACAATTTTGCTAACAGCTTAAAACAATAAGGAGAGAAGCCAAGGCCATATCTTTACAGAAACAATCTTTACAAAGACAGCTAGGCAGAATACAGGTATACTTAGGGAGACAGAATTTTTTGCTTGCAGAAGGCTTGTCCTGATTAAGCGTAAGCGATATGTTTGTGCTTGGCATGACCTCTAACATGTAAAGTTTAGCTTGACTTGTAATATGTAGATAAACAAAAAGGCAAAGCAAGAAGCATGACATGGAGTGAGAAGATAAAATTGTACAATGTGGCAGTTTTTCTAATAAAAGAAGTGCTGTGGGCAGTCAGGGGAAGGACTTGCAGTGGACTCTCAGGTTTGCAGGCCTGTGAATTCCTCTGCTGAAGCTTCAGTAGTACTGTTATTGTCAAGATAAGACTTTGTGTGTGTGTGTTTTCTTACTTGCCTTTAAGTCAGGGAATTGGAGCCAAAAGAACCGAGGAAGGATTTTACTTGGTGCCTGGTCTGGATTAGAGCACCAAAACACACAGGATGTAAGGTGTGGTTTGTGAATTTCTTTTTGGCTGTTAAGATGTGCTGTGCTGTGTGTGAAGGCTTAGCTCTGGACCTATTCTTTTATTTTATTTGAGTCCTGTGTGGAAGCAGCCCTTGATTCTTGAAGTGTCTGTTTTTAAAGATTGGAAAGCGACTGAAGGAGCTGGCTTGCTACCCAAGCCTAATAGAGGAGTTTACTGTATAGGAGAAGAGTTGCCTGCTGGAAGAGGTACAGTGGGGTGACTGCTTACAAGGTATACAGAGAGGATTTGAGGAATAGAATCCCAGTGAGGAAGGGGAAAAGACTCTGTAATATGCCAAGTACACAGAGGCCCTAACTCAGTAGCAGAATTGATAAATACGAGGGATCACTGACACAAATAATTCAAAAGAGCACAAGAGTAAAAGCTGTTAGTATAGCTGGGTTTAAAAAAGGTTTGGACAAGTTCCTGGAGGAAAGGTCCATAAACCATTATTAAAGAAGACCCCAGAATTAGCATTTTGGAACCTGTGTGCCTTTTGGGAACCTGCCAGGTACTTGTGACCTGGATTGGCCACTGTTGGAAACAGGATACTGGGCTTGATGGGCCTTTCTTATGTTCTTATGTCATCAAAGTGTGCATTTTGTGTTTCTTAGCGTCCCTCTAGTCCAGTCCTGGAACCATAGAGTTGTCAACCTCCTCCAGCAGCCTTGGAGACTGAAATACATCATCGCTTTGCTGGCACCAGTATAAGTAGGCAAGGACCGCCCCCTCTCACCAGTACTTTCAGTCTCCAAGCAGCTTGGAGGTTCTGAGCCCAGGGCTGGGCTTAGTGAGAACAAATAAGCAGAGCTTGGGTTTTTGAAATTTACTCCTTTTGGTTTATTTTCCCTGTTTGATTTGGTTACTTCGTTTTTCTTTTATGTCAGATCTGCTGCTGCTGTAAGGGTTCCTGTTGTGTCTGTGGACCTTTATTTTTTGTTTCTAAAGGATCAGGGAGTTCTTCCCCCTCCCTCTCTGCATTGCCCCAGCGTCTAAACGAGCACAGGGGAGACAGTGCTGATCCGTGGCTTCCCTGCTCCCGAACCCGCATTGAAGGGGTGAGGAGCAGGTGGAAGGCGGGCAGTTGCAGCAGCAGTGATACAGGGGCTGAAAAGCCTGAGAAGCTTGTGCCCAGATCAATCGGAGCTGAAGCCGTTAAAAAGGCTGTGCTCCGGTGTCCTGTTGGCTCCTTTCCCTCACTCCTCTCCTCCTCCCCTTCCCCCCCCCGGGATCGGCGGCGGTGGTAAGTACCCACGCAGATCTGCTTTGTGGAGCTGGTTTAAAATGGGAGGGGAGGCTTCGCGGCGTCTCCCGGGGTTGCAGGATGCTCGAAGCCTTGCCATGGGGAGGTGAGAGAGTGTGCTTTTTTTGAGCGGGAATGCTGGCAGTAGCCATTTTGAGGGCCGCGTTTTCACCGGCAGGATTTATTTGTTTTGGTAGACAGCCTTGCTCCTGGGCTCACTTGGGGGGAGCAGATAAGGAGCATTTAGTGTGCAAATTCTAGTCTGATTTTGATTTTTGCCTTTAATTTACTTTAACTTTATTTTTGATTCAGTTGCCTTTGATTAATTGGCAACCGGGGATTAGTTCCTTTGGTTAGGAGCAAATATCCTTATTTTACAGTGGTTTTAAATTTGAGCCGGACTCTTTAAGTTTGTAGCAGCTCTCACCTTCCCTCCTCAATTATTTTTTGCTTGATGCAGGCCTTTGCTGGTGCGGATCTCTCTCCCTTGACTACGGGAGAAAGCTCCGGGACTCGTACATCCACACTGCAGCTGTGTGAGACGGAGCCTCTCCGTTGCTGCGGGATTTAATTTACACGGTGGAACCGGCTGAGCAATCCTTGCCGCAGCTGCCAGGCGCATCAGCGCGGTTTAAGGATCGGAGCACTTTAAGGTGGTAGGAGCTGGCAGGGTGGCTTTCTGCCCTGCAGGTAAGGCCTTCGGGCTCTGTCGGTCTGCTGAGGCCTCCTTTTTTGGGGCCCTTTTCTTTCTGGGTGTTTGGACCACATGGCGGGAGTTGCAGTGAGAGGCCTGTGTGAGAAAGACAACAAGCTGGATAGCTAGTTTTTTGGGCCTAGTGTTTTAGACCTCTTTATTTTTGAGTTTGTTCTTAGTTTATAGGACAGCAGTTGTGGCATTGATTCCACATGTTCTTTCCCTTCTAATCATGTCTCTGAGGAGCATCTGTTAAGTCTAGGGTTGCCAACTGGCCGGTTTTCAGCCGGCCTGGCCGGTTTTTCCATGGCCAGGCCGGCTGCCGGCGCAGAGGCAAAACCGGCCCTTGAAAAGCCGGTTTTTTTGCTCTGGCCGCAAGATCGGGAGCGGCCAGGGCAAAACATCCGGCTTTTCTCCCAACCCGGAGGGCTTCAGAGGGAGCCGGGGAAGCCCGCGCGAGGCCCCGGCTCCCTCTGAACAGCCGCCAGCGTGAAGAGCCTTTTCCTTCACGCTGGCGGCTGTTCCTGTGAAGCCGCGATTGGTGGGAAAGGTTAAAAGCAATGCCCTTTAACCTTTCCCAGCATTCACGGCTTCACAGGAACAGCCGCCAGCGTGAAGGAAAAGGCTCTTCACGCTGGCAGCTGTTCAGAGGGAGCCGGGGCCTCGCGCGGGCTTCCCCGGCTCCCTCTAAAGCCTCAGACAGCCGTGGGTTTGGGGGGGGGAGGCCAAGGACTGCCTGGGCTGTGATGGGGGGAGGGGGCCGGGACTGGAAAAGGGCTAGGAGGGGGAATTTGACTGGAAATGGGTTGTGATGGGGGGGGGGGATGGGACCTGGACCGGAAAAGGGCTATGGGGGTGGGGGACTTGGACTGGAAAGAAATGGGCTGTGATGGGAGGGGACCTGGACTGTAAAAGGGCTATGGGGGGGGGACATGGACTGGAAATGGGTTTTGATGGGGAGGGGGACCTGGACTGGAAAAGGGCTAGGGGGGGGGGGACATGGACTGGAAATGGGTTGTGATGGGGAGGGGGACATGGACTGGAAAAGGGCTATGGGGGGGGGAACTTGGACTGGAAAAGGGCTATTTGGGGGGGGAACATGGACTGGAAATGGGCTATGGTGGAGGGAGGGGGAACTTGGACTGGAAATGGGCTGTGATTAGGGGGACTTGGACTGGAAATGGGTTGTGAAGCGGGGAGAGGACCTGGAGTGGAAAAGGGCTATGGGGGGGCATTGGACTGGAAATAAATGGGCTGTGATGGGGAGGGGGACCTGGACTGGAAAAGGGCTAGGGGGGGGGGGCCATGGACTGGAAATGGGTTGTGATGGGGAGGGGGACCTGGACTGGAAAAGGGCTATGGGGGGGGGGGGAAACTTGGACTGGAAATGGGCTATGGTGGAGGGAGGGGGAACTTTGGACTGGAAATAGGCTGTGATGAGGGGGCTAGGACTGCAAATGGACTGTGATGGTGGGGGGGGGGGTAGGACTGCAAAAGGGCTGTGATGGTGCGGGGCGACAAGGACTGCAAATGTGATGTTATGGGGGGGGGCCTAGGACTGGAAATAGGCTGTGATGGGGGACCTGGACTGGAAATGGGCTGTGATGGGGGGGGGGGCTAGGACTGGAAATGGCCTGTGATGTGAAGGCTAGCACTGGAAATGGGCTTATGAAGAGCTGGAATAGGACTGGAAATGGGCTGATGTGGGGCATGGGAGAATGGGACTAGAAGGGAATGGATGCTGGGTGGGTCTAGAACTATAAGGGAACTGATTTTGGGGGAGGACTAGAATAGATGGGGAATGAGTGGAGAGGGGAAAAAATATTTTGTGTGGAAGAAAAGTCTATGATGGGCTGGGTATTGGGAGAGTGAGGGGCTTGAGAATGGAAGGTTGAATTTTAATGGATGATAAAGGAATAAGGAAAGAATTGGGGGAAAGAGCAAAAGGGAAACAATCAGTATGTTAAAGCAGAAATAGAGAGAGAATGGAAAACATCTAAAAGAGAAGAAAGGACAAATGGATAGCTTGCAGAAGACACGAAGAAACCAGAAGAAAGTGCCTGGAGCAATTGCAACTGAAAAATAAAACGCCCAAACAGAAGGTAGAAAAATACTTTTTATTTTGAATTTATTAGCTGGAATATGTTTGGTCTGGGAAGTGTGTATTGATAACATCTTTGCGTTTTGTTTAGTGCAAGAGGAAATTACTTTATAGTTTTATTTCTCCAGTGTTGTACATTTCATGTTTGGATTTTGGGGTTCCCAGTTTAATTATTATCTGACCAAGGAAGTTAGCCTACACGTATCCTCGGTAATTTTTGTGGGTGGGGCTGGGGGCGGGGAAGGGGTGGGACTAGAGGCGGAGAATGGGTGGAGCATGGCGAGCCACAGGTGTCGGGTTTTTCTCGTTGAAAAAGTTGGTAGCCCTAGTTAAGTCCCAGGATGTTAGGCAAATTGCCAGTTTTAGGTTCCAGAGCAGGTATTTGTAAGGGTCAGGCTGGAAATGGGCCTTTGTGTATTCTATACTGACAGTTGCCCAAAGGCCTGTCTTTCACAGGGACAGGTTTAGGAATCCTTAGGATATACAGAAGTATATAGCAGTTACCTGTCAATCAAGGAGTGCCTGGGCTAAGGTCTATGGCCACCAGAGGGCAGCGGATGCACTCAATGGGGCCTTTCTCTGTCTGTGTATGCAGCAGTTGATTGCTTATTCTCTGTAATGCTGCAGCTCCTGTTTATATAACCAAGATTGCAGCTCTTAAATTCTGTATGGTTTGTTGGTCCCTGTTGTCCTAACAGCCACAGCTGCTCATGACTCACATGTGGTCTTCAGGGCCCCCTTCCCTGGGGGAGGGGGGTGGTAGAATAAGAAATTGTGTTACTCCTTAGATTCACACAGGCAGCCACCTCTTTGCAAGGTGCCTGGGTGTTTCCTAGCTTAAGGGGGGATCACTTATCGTGCCCTTCCCCGGCAGTTCTCATCTATTTCTAGAGCAGGATTTCAAAAGGAACAAGAAACTCTCTAGTGAGAGAGAGCCTTGTTCATTTTGAGCGACCACGGTTGATTTATTCGGGGGCTTTTGGTGCCCTGAACCCCACGAGCTGGATGCTATTTGTTTACTTCCAGGAGTTCTGCTCTCTATTTCGCTCTTCAGCTCCCTGGCAGACGTAGCAGGCTGGCAGGGGGGGAGCAACGCCTCCGGCAACGGTGAATCCCTCAGGATAAGGGGGGAAGGAAAGCAAGGTGCAGTGGGACCTGGTAGCTTTTGCAAGGCTATAACAGCAGTTCGGGTAATTTTAGCTGATCTGCTTTGATTTCATTGGAGGTGTCCGAAGCTTGATTTTTGGAGTCCTATACATCCTTTCCCGGCTGTGCCCAAAACTCTCGGGATCCCAACTTCTGACTACATATTCCTCTCAAATGGTAGTTAGTAAGTGAACATGGCAGATGGAAAATCACTATTAGAACAGAGTGCATAGGATGGGTGCAATTTCCTGAAATGTGCAAAAATATAATAAAATACAATACATAAATAAATTAACCCAGCTGCAGAGTATGGATTACACTTTTTCAGTAGGCCTTCAAAGGTGGTTAAAAAAAAAAAAGAGGGGCCTAGCTATGTTGGTTTACAAGAATTTCCTTCCGCTGTCCATAGCAGGTCCTATAAGGCGTTAGTCGGTTGCTATGGCAGGGTAATATCTGAGGTTAGCTGTTGTGATATAGCGCTATGATCCGCTGTACACATATTCAAGTCAAAAGGAATTATGGTGGTAGCTCTCTTGGACAGTTCTAAAAGGTGCTTGGCTGAGTGCCTTGGCCAGGCCCCAGGTGTGGAATGCTCTGCCATACGCATTATGTTCTGAGAGGGATTTTATAGTTCTGTGGTTTCTTGAGGGACCATATTCCCGTTTAGTTTGGCTTTGTCCGATTTATAAGGTTTGGTGGTAGATTTGTAATGTCTTCATTTTGGCTATATGTGGTTCCTTTTCCTTCTGTAAAAGGCGGCTCAGCGAGAGGTCGCTGAATAGGACTCTGGCCTTTGAAGCTATTTTGGCTCCAGTACGGAGAGTATCTGCTAGTGTTCAGCACCTGTTTTACTGGGGGCCAGAAGCGCGCAGCCCGGCTAGTTCTCTCGCAGCACTAGCAGCAGCTCAGATTCTGGAAGGCATACATCATATGCTGTGTTTGCGGGATGGCTTGCATGCTGCTTGGCGTCAGCCTGGGAGCTCCATCGGCTCGTATTAGCTTCCTTTGTCCAATCCTTCTGCAGAGCTCCGCAAAAGTTTCAGGTGGTCGCAGGAACGCTCCAGTGGCTGCTTCAACTTAAAGCGGTGGTGCCGGTGCCGGCAGCCCAATACGGTTGATACTCCCTTTACTTTGTGGTTCCAAAGAAGGAAGGCTCGTTTCGCCCGATTCTGAATTTTCAAAGGGTGAATTGGTGTCTGCCCAAAGAATTCTCCCGGAGCATTCCTTCAATCCCGAAAGAAACCGTAGTGACACACATGATAAGTTCGATCAGCTACTGGCAGGACACAATGCACTCTTGCATGCTTTTTTGCTTCATGGGTCTAGAAGTGTAGTCTTTACCAGGTGGTATAATGGGAATTTCGCTGCGGGTTCTCGGCTTCTTCTTTGCTGACTCAATTGCCACTGTGGAATGGGAAAGCTATATTTTCTAACACCAGGGGCTAGTTGACCTTAAAAAGACAAAAAAAAAAAGGGAATGTCCAGCTTGGTGCAGGCAGACGGAATGGGGCGTTCCTCTAGCGGGAAGGCTATGGATTTCTATGCCTGTCATAGGGAGTTCTTTCTGCTGCATTGTGTTGGCGCGGAAATAGCTTCTCCACATCCGCTGAAGGAATTTTTGGTTAAGAGATGTCTTTGTACAAAAAAGAAAAAAAAAAAACCCCACAACGTATTCAGCTGTCCTGAATTGGCCTGTTCTTGATTGACATTTTGAGACTAGGCATCCGCAGGTCTCGGTACTACGTTTGTGGGTGCACACCTTGCACTTCCAGGAGGTGTGGACTCACTGTCTGGAAGAGAGCCCTAGCGATCTTCTTTAGCGCGCGATAGGCGCGTAGGTGGTTCACTGAATCGATCGTTGGGGGCACTGCTGTCCTTTCAGGCTCCCATTGGAGGAGTCTGGGGGAACGAGAGCATGCTTCCAGTGGTCGCAGTATTTACGGCAGTCTACTCGCCTGGAACAGGAAAGGTTCAGGGAGTTGAAGTGACTAGAGTCTGTTTGCCTTATGGGGCAAAGGTGCATTATGGTGTGATTCGAGTGCTGGCGGAAGTGCAGGGTCAGTCTCTCGGGGCCCACGCAGATGTCCGCCGGTTTTTGAGGGCGGTGTTGCTCATGCGGCCGCCTCGGCGCTGTGCTGTTCCTCCGTGGGATTTGAATTTGGTGTTGGAAGCCTTGCTGGCTCCTCCGTTTGAGCCGTTGTCCACTGCTTCGCTAAAAGATCTCACATTGAAGACAGTTTTCTTGGTGGCGATTTGTTCGGCTAGGAGGATCTTTGAGCTACAGGCCTTGTCTTGTAGGGAGCCCTATCTCTCTTTTACCGACCACAAGGTGGTTCCCCGTACCGTTCTGGCGTTCTTACCCAAGGTGGTGTCCGCTTTTCATGTTAACCAAGTGGTCTCTCTTCCGGTGTTCTCCGACCGCGATGGGGCCGGATCTGGGGGTCAGGTGCAGCTGTTGGACACCCGCAGGGTTCTCAAGAATCTCTCCCGGACGGCGTCCTTTAGGCGGTCGGATCGACTTTTTGTGGCGTTCGGGGGACCGCGTAAGGGAGAAGCGGCGGCGAAGTCGTCTATTTCCCGCTGGTTGAAGGAAGCTATTGCATCGGCCTACATCTTGAAAGGCAAGGTGGTTCCGCAGGGTCTTTGGGCTCATTCCACTCGGGCGCAGGCAGCGTCTTGGGCAGAGTTCAGTCTGGTCCCAGTGGGCGACATCTGTAGGACGGCGACTTGGTCATCCTTGCATTCCTTTGCCAAGCAATACCGCTTGGATGTTTTGTCCACGGAGGATGGGCGTTTCGGCTCAGCGGTGCTTCAGGCTGGGCTTGCTTGTCCCTCCCGTTGATGTTCACTGCTCTGTTACATCCTCTATGGTTCCGGGACTGGACTAGAGGGACGCTAAGGAAGGGTAAATTAGACTTACCTGCTAATTGTTGTTCCTTGCGGAACTCTAGTCCAGTCCCGGATCCCTTCCTTGGTTTGAAGAGTTGCCAGCCTGATTGTTTCGGCTCCCACGGGTGCTCTGCGTTGTCTTTGCTCCCAGGTGGTGCGGGATGAAGCCATTGGAGGACCCTCTTGCGTAGCGCTCTTGCCTGTCCATCCTCTTAGGAGGTGGTGTGGTACGGCGCTTCTGTGTTGTCAGACGATATTCTTATTCAGACACAGTCGATGAATGCAATTAATTTGTTAAAGAAACAAATAAAAAAATAAAAATTAAAAATAATAATAATAAAAAAATAAAAAATAATTACTTGAAGTGGAACATGAAATATTCTGTTCCGTATATATATATATTGCTATGTTGAATGTATTCTGGTTAATTCTCCTTATTTGTTGTTCTGCTTAGTGTGCTTTGTCAATAGGTACTGGTGAGAGGGGGCGGTCCTTGCCTACTTATACTGGTGCCAGCAAAGCGATGATGTATTTCAGTCTCCAAGGCTGCTGGAGGAGGTTGACAACTCTATGGTTCCGGGACTGGACTAGAGTTCCGCAAGGAACAACAATTAGCAGGTAAGTCTAATTTACCCTTACTGAATTTTGCAGACTTTTCTTATTTGAAATGGACATTTGTTCGCTGTAAAGAGAATTGGAGCAACAAATTTGGAGTCAAAAGCCTCTTTAATCTATGCACCAAGAGCCTTGAAAGGGTTTTCTATCCCTCCCATGGAGCACCTGCTGTCTGTCAATAAGAGTGTGTGCTAGCTGAATGAAGAAGAGGGAGAGAACTCATAATAAAAATGTTCTGTGACCTGACCCTTGTATATTTTTAAAAATATGATGTCCAGTTATACATTTTCACAGGATTGTTGTAGGCGGGGTGGTGTTCTGATAATCATAATTGTTGAGTTGAATTATTAAAATCTCATGGGAGAGAGTCGCAAGGCTAAGGTTTGCCTACAGTGCCCAATACCCTTGCATTGGCCTTGAACTTTGGAACTCAATTATCTGATGAGTTATAGTTTTTCTCATTAAAAATATGTGGCATTTTAGAAGGGACATCTAGGAAGAATCTGGGATGTTCAGAGCAGAATGTCCAAAAACCAAGGGAGTGCAACAGTGCCTTCTAAAACCACTTCTTCAACCTGAAAAATGAACATCCCAGTAACCAGTTCTGGAGATGGGCCTCGTGCAAATTGCAAGGCTGTAGACATGCATGGGTGTAGGCCATTTTACAAATGTGGATGTCCCCGAAGTGCATGCCTGCAGAACCAGGTATATGGATGCCCCAGCCTAGGTAGGTCAGAAGGAGGGCATCTAGCACATCCTGCATTGACATTTTATATACTCAGATGTGTGGCGATGGGCCAGTAGTATGTATGGAGTATGTATTTACAGAAAGGTTTCTTTGGCCACAAAATATTAATCGCTACAATATAGGTGCAGTTTGCTCTTCCCCCGGAAGCACTGCAGCCATGAAATGAGCACTTTTCTGCACTTTATTCGTACTCAGGAGCAGGTATAGGCATGGACGTCTCAACAGCCAGGGCCTGACATACTTGTGCCATTCAGAAATCACACTGTGGGCATACAACTCCCTTGCTGCACCCAGGGCATGCCTCCACCACGCTCACATGCTATCTGGACACTCTCGCGCTGGGAACATCTATATACCCAGCTTTCTAAAATAGCTCCAGGGGCTTTTCCATGATTTGCATGTCTATGTGCTCATTTTCAGACATCCAATTCAGAGCTTCTAAAATGACCCCCATATGTTGTTTTTCATGATTATCACTAAACAGGAAGATTGTTTGTTTGTTTTTCTTTTCCAGATACCTCAGTGATACTAAGAATGCATCTATGCTTTGTACATTGCAGGAATCACTCATAGAAGAATCGACTGACTGTAGATTAATTCAGAGAGCGCCTGACTAGATTCAGGCTTACTTAAGCTCTCATTTTCCAGGTCTATAATAAGAAATGTTGAAACTGGATCTACCATAAAGCCCACTCTCACTTTGTCGGTTGAAGTGAATAACAGCTCAGCATTATTTGGCTACTGACTCCTTCCAGAGGGTATCTGGAAACATAACTGGCATTGGTTAATCCTCTGGTTCAAAGTGTGCTATTGTTGTTGTTGTTGTTGTTAAGTGCCGTTGAGTCAGTGTCAACTGATGGCAACCCTCTGGATAGTTGTCCTAAATTGTGTTCGGTCTTCAGTCAGACGACTCATTGTTGACAGACTGGCACCCATAGCTGCTGTTATTGTATCAATCCATCTCATTGCTGGCCTTCCTCTTTTGCGTTGACCTTCTATCTTGCCAAGCATGATGTCTTTCTCTAATGATCTCTCTCTTTGCATGATGTGTCCAAAGTATGAAAGTCGAAGTCTTGTCATCTGAGCTTCTAAAGAAAGCTTAGGTTTGATCTCCTCTAGTAATGACTGGTTTGTTCTTCGGGAAGTCCATTGTATACGCAGTATTTGCCATCAGCACCATAATTCAAAGGCATCAATTTTCTTCCTGTCTATCTTTTTCACTGTCCAAGGTGTGCTAAGCTTTCCTAAATGCCTGACGGTATCTGGTATTCTTGTACTGAAGAAGAGAGGAGGAAACCATGTACCATATAAAACAAAGAGAATTAACAATAAAATTAGTTTAATAACAATTAGAAAAATCATAAAAGACTATCTATCCCCCACTTCCCCGCTTCTCCGGGGAGATGGATTATGTTTTTCCAGACCTAAAGAAAGCATATCCTCACATAGAGATAAATAAGCTAACAAAGGTAGCTCAGATCTGTAAATGGGAAACATCACTACCAGTTTCGCTTCTTGCCCTTTGTCCTTGCATCAGCTCCACATGTATTTGCAAAATGTCTAACAGTGGTAGCCATAAACCAATGCAGATTGGAAGTGCACATGCTTCCCTATCTGGACGCTTGGCTTATTAAGAACTTATTCAGGAGTGAGCCTAAAGATCCATGGGCATAGCCATCCAGGTGCTGGAATCATTTGTATTCATCAAAAAACGTCTTAAAGTTACAATAGGAATTCATAAGAACTCTGCTAAACATGACTCAAGTAAAGACTTTTCTTCCACAAGAAAAGATCACTGCCTTGGTGCTGTAGTTGAAGAGGTTCTGTTGAGTCAACAGAGATCACATCATCATGGAGCATATTGAGGTTGTTGGGCCACATGGCCTTGACAGTGCATGTGACTCCCTTGGCACATTTCAGGATGTGACAAGACCAGTGGACCTTATGTTCTCCGTGGATTCAAGCCACTTGTAAATTACAGGATATAGTCTGGATCACCTCTACAAGACTCTCTGTGCTGGTAGATGGATCATTTCAATCAGGTTAAAGGAATCTGCCTTCAAATTTCTCCTGTACAAATTGTCTCCATCACAGATGTCTCCAGATAAGGCTGCAGAGCCCATGTAGATGGGTTCACACTCAAGGTCAATGATCTGCTCAGGAGAAACTTTATCAAATCAATTTCCTGGAATTAAGGAGGTGTGGAATGCTCTAAAGGCATTTAGAGATTGGTTGGTCAACAAAATAATCCTAGTTCAGACCAAGAATTAAGTCATGTACCCCATCAGCAAGCAAGAAGGAGCAGGATACAACCTTGTGTTTTGGGAAAAAGTCAGGATGTGGAACTGGACTATCTCTTGTGGGATGACTTTCAGAGCCGCATACTTTGTAAGGAAAGATAATGTTTTGGAGGACAAAATGAACCAAGTACTCCAACAACATGAGTGGTCTCTGGACTCAGGAGTAGCAACAATGATCTTTCGTGAGTGGGACATACCTGTGGTGGATTTCTTTGCATCTCCTCAGACAGAAAGCCACATTAGTTCTATTCCAGGACAGGGGTACACAGCAGGTAGGGAATATGACGGTCTTCTGTACTCATATCCTCCCATTCTACTTACAGTTAAGATTTTCTTAGAATTCAAACAGGTTAAGGGGACCACAATTCACATAGCCCCCTATTGTAAAAAAACAAAACCAAGTCTGGTTTTGTCTCCTTCTGGAGTTATCCATAGGGAGACCATCAGACTGGAGAATTCTCAAATGTTGATTACGCAAGCTCAGGAAAGAATGTTGCATCCCAATGTCAGGTCTTTCTTCCTCATAGCCTGTATGTTGAGAGGATGACTTGGCTGGTCTGAGCGTGACTGTAAATGTATTGCAGATCTTTATGGCTTGTAGGAAAGACTCTAGTAGATGATCTTATGATTTTATGTGGAGAAGGTTTGTAATGTGGTGTGATGGAAAGACCCGGACCCCTCTTCCTGTCCCACATAAAAAATGCTTGAATATGTTCTGCATCTTTCCAAATCAGGTTTAAAGACCAATTGTATTAGAGTTCATTTTAATGCAATTGGTGCTATGTAGAAGATAAACCCATCTCTATACAGCTTCTAGTTTTTCACCTTTATAAAGGCTTGCTTCTGCTGCTGTGATCTCAGTGTTATTCTAACCTAGCTGATGAAAGCTCCATTTGAGCCAGTAGACACCTGTGACTTGAACTACCTGAACCTTATTTTTGGTGCCAGTCACTTCTGTGTGCAGTTAGTAATCTTCAGTGACTGATTCACCCTAAGTAGTATAATGGGTACACTACTCGTCAAACTGATTGACAGGAGCCAATCAGCGTTCACCTCCGGTGTATGTCCCACCTTAGGCCTTAGGCCACGCCCCTCCCATAGAAGTGAATGGTGAGTTAGCCCCGCCCACTCCTGCCCCCAAACTGTTGACAGGTACCAATCAGCGCCCACTTCTGGTGTATGTCCCGCCTTAGGCCACGCCCCCTCACATAGAAGTGAATGGTGAGTTAGCCCTGCCCACTCCTGCCCCCAGGCATGGCCACCGCCCCACTTGACATGCCTCCACCCTGCCCCAAGGATGACATCATCCAATCAGTGTCCACTTCCGGGTTTGTGACACACCCACGCCCCGCCCCACAATATGGCATTAGCCAATCAGCACCCACTTCCGGGGTTGTGCCCCACCCACAGCCTCCCACCCTCAACCACACCCCTGCCTACATCATCGGAAATGACATCACCGGAAACAGGGTGTCATCAGAAAAGGGCTGTGTCCTTTTCCGATGACCTCAGCGGAAGCAGAGTGACTGACTCCGGAAATGTGTTTTGCTTCTGGTTAATGTTTACATCTGCAAAAAGCAGGAACCCTGGAAAACAAAAAAAATGCTTTTCTCTCTCTCCCAATGCCCCAGTTCTTTTTTCTCACAAAAGATTCTTAGCACAGCACAGGGCTTTTCACAGAGGCACAGACAGGGTAGAAGCTTTTCTTTACAAATGTTAAACCTCAATTAACACATCTTTTGTTAGAGAAACCACTGCTGTCCATGTGATAGAATTTTGCTTTTAAGACCTCATGGTTAGAGAGAACTATTCTGGCAAACACAGTGTAAGTTCAGACTGAAATACAGAGAGAGAGAGACCTGAGTTCAAATCCCCCTAATACAGGGAATTGCCTTCTTACATGAACTGATGTTGCCCATGTATCATCCACGCGCTTTTAACAGTCCAAGCAGTGAAAACTGTCTTTCCCAAGCTGGCATTGGACTGTTAAAAGCGCGTGGATGATACGTGGGCAGCATCAGTTCATGTAAGAAGGCAGTTCCCTGAAGAAACCAACAATAGTGAAACGCGTCGGGATTGACCAAATGTGAATTCTTTAAGTTAAGTGAGAATTTCATTACAAGAAGAGAATGTTTAAATATTTGTCAAGTAACTGCCATTTAAAGGAATATTAATCATAACGTGGGTAAAAAGGTAATTGATGAAAAAAACTGGCACAAGAGAAGGACTGAAGTTGCAGTCCAGAGTTTAGTGCTATCAGTTTATCTGAGACCTTATCCACAAATGTGAGACGGATGAATCAGTGCATTTCATGTGGTTGAGTGTAAATATGGTCTGTCATACTGAAAAAAATCACAATGAGGCGAAATTCAAATGCCATGATCAGCATTTTTTTAACAACCAGCTTCAGCATTTAAGTATTTTTCATATATTCAGCACCACTATCTGCAGATGTGGCAGTGCTGAATATACATATAGAAAGGTGGGCACCATTACTATATGGATAGCCAGCAATATTCAGCCACTGTACATATAGCTACCCAGATAAATTTAGGACAGCCTTTTTGTTTCCTAAATTTATCTGCAGAGCTATATGGACAGTGGACCGAATATAGCCACTCTCCATATAGGTAGGCAGAATGTGCTTGCTCCACCTGGCATTATCTGAATCAAGATGCCAAACGAGGAGAAGGGTCCTTCAAGAGGCGACAAAAACAAACAAAAAACCCCCAAAAGAAATGGAGGCAGACACATGGCCTAATGTAGTCCAAAGCAACATGTATTGGCTATATCGATAAGTGCTTTTGAATATTGCCCTGTAAGTTGACTTAAAACGTAAGAACTTGATATTCATAAATTAGATGGCTTTTTAAAAAAAACTATCCTTTTAGGCATCTTGTTAGACAAGACAAATCTAAAAGGGGTGGAGACAGATCAGGGGTGTGAATTCAGGATTTTAATGCTGATTTCCATCACAGGGAGTTCTGACTGAAGTGCCTAAAGTTAGGAGAATAAGGAGGCTAGTTACGGAGCGCTAATGTTAACACACATTAATTCATCATAATGCACATTATTTTAGTGCAGGTCCCATGGTATTCAATGGGACCTAGTTACTAATAACATACATTAACAGTGAATTTCACAAGTTAACGTTAGTGCTCTTTAGTAACTAGCCTCGTAAATAGCAATTTTAATTTTACTTAAGGAGTGGAGGAGTAGCCTAGTGGTTAGAACACTGGCTTGGAAACCAAGCAACCAGGGCTCGATTCCCACTAGCACTCCTTGTGGCCTTGGGCAAGCCACGTAACCCTCCATTGCCTCGGAAGAAAGGCCTGGCAATCTACTTCCAGTAACATTGCCAAGAAAACCCAGGAGCTTCTGGGTTGCCAGGAGTCAGGACTGACTCAAAGGCACACATTGCATTGCAATTTTACTTAAGGCTTCTAAATTTGAATTTAGACTCCTATTTTCAGCTGAAAGTGAAATTGTTTAAATTTGGCTTCTAGTTGAGGCACCTAAATCGAAGCTCTGAGCTCTCTCTGCATATCAGACTCTATGAAGGTAATTTTCTAATAGGTCATCTATGTTGAAGGCCTTGTAGGCACTGTGATGGAGCTGAAGCCATTGAAGCGATGGATGTAGAAAAAAACTTTCTTATGAAGCAACTGAGTTACAGAGGGTACAATTACCTAGAAGTGCAGCTAGAGGGAGCAGGCACGAGGCTGCAGAAGTTAAGCTGACATACCCAGGTTGTAGCAATGCAGTAGCTAATCAAAGTCACCTGAGCAGAAAGCCAGGAAACTCAGTTGAGGAACGCCTTTTTAAGCAGTGCTCACAAGGAAGCAGACAGAGTATCTAAGAAGGAACTCGAGGGAGGACCTTTGAGAGAGAGAGAGAGAGAGAGAAAGGATCTATGAAGGAAGGACCTGAGGAAGGAACCTCATACACTGCAAGGCAGAGAAGCTTGGATACATGGAAAAGCAGAGCTAAGTTCCAGGGAGAACAAGCCCAACTTAGAAAGCTCCAGAAGCCAGTCTTCAAGGAAGACGGTGACAAAGGGAGAGTCTCTGGTGGAGAGAACACTAGCAGCAAACGCTACAGAGATCCAAGGTACAGTGATACTTCATTTATTAAATGGATGCCAGGTCCTAGGAAGGCTGATAACCTAAAAAGCCATTCTGAGAAGAAACAAAGCTGGAGGAAGTTTTGCAACCCTGTACAGAGAGGTATAGGGAAAAGCCCTAACAGTTATTTGCTAAACCCAGGTCAGCAAGGCTGGAAAGTGGGGGAAAGAAATACTGAACTGCAACCTGTGTTAACCAGGGAAAGCTCAGGATTAGAAGACACCACGTGTGAGCTAGAACCCATGCAAATTGAGTTTGCAGAACCAGAACCGTTGATGCTTGAACCAATGGACTGTTCTCTCTGTATTACTGAGAGCCTGGAATCTCTTACCGAGATATAACAGCAGCACATGTTTTAAAGTACCTTTTGCTTCTGTTAAAACTGAAGGAAGAAGTTTTGTCTTGTTTTTCTTGCTGATTGAGAAACTTGCTTGGATACAGAGAACTGTGAAGCATTTGTAACAGTTGCTGACCTTTTGTAAATATTCTTGGCACAAAACCTGAAGTAAGGTAAATTCTACTTTGTTTCCTGAAGAACCTTTTGCATAATAAGGGAATAAAAACCTTTTTGTTTCACCCTGCTCAAGGCTCACACATCTGTTTTCTTTGTGAAGAGGGACTACAAGGACCAGAATGCACTGGGTCTAAAAGTGTTTCTTTCTTCAACAAAATTAAAATGTCCACCCTGACCCTTTGGCACACTGCCACTAGGAGGGGTTGTGACAGCACCTATTTTGTTTTTGTTAAGGCAAACAGGTGGATATGTAGCTTTATAAAATACTAGCAGAAATCCTGCAGAAGTAGTGGCTATTTTGAAGTTGCAGACATTTACTCCTGCTTTGGAGCAGGTGTAACTGTTAGTATGTGTGTATGCACTGTGATGAAGCAGAGGCCAGTGAACCTATGGAGATAGGAAAAATCACTGATCCCTTTAAAGAAAGTGATAGACCTAAAGTGCAGTTACTGCAAAGCGCAGCCAGAGGGAGCAAGCACGAAGAATCAGAGGGTAGGCTGACACACCCAAGCTTGGATGATGCAATAACTAACTCAATGGATAATCAGACACACCTGGTCAGGGTGAGAGAAACCCTAACTGAGAAGCAGCTTTATAAGCATGGCTTAGATAGGACAGAAAGGGCAGAGGCAGCAGCAGCAGATGCAGACACAGAAGAGAGAGGAAGGAGACGGCTCCGAGGAGAGAAGGAGAGGCAGTTGGATTTGCGGTCCTTACAGAGAAGGAACAAGTTCCAAGAGAAACAGTTCCACGGTGGAAAGCTCCAGGGAGAAGTCTTCAAGGAAGACAGAGAAAGGAGAGGGACCTGGAAAGTGCCTGGTAAAAGTACCAGAGAAGCACGGCTCAGAGAGCAGAGGTACCTGCATACTTCTTTTCCTGACCGTGAGCTACAAGGAGTTCAGAAGTGGGTGCACAAGACTCAGCCCAGGAGTCTGAGAAACACAACACTGAACCAGGAACTGGGGCCAAGCCCTAGAAAGGCATGGAAGCCAGGGAGCCATAGGTGCAGTAAACACAGCTGGAGAGAGGTTTGGGAACCTGTACAAAAGGTGCTAACTAAAAGACCTGTTACCTGTTTTCCAGACCAGGTAGAGCAAGGCTGGAGAGTTTTAGAGAGAAACTCTGAAGTGAAGCCAGAATTACATGAGGAAAGCTCAGGGCCAGCAGATATATCGTCAGAACAGGAGGAGATGCAAATAGACCCTGCTGAACCCGATTCATTGCTACCTGACTGTCTCATGGATTGTACATTTTGTCTAGCCGGGAGTTTGGAATCCTTGGCAGAAGTATAGCTTGCAGGGTATACGTTAAAATACAGTTTTGATAAGCTAAAAGAAGAAGCTTGCTTTTGTTTCCATGAACTGGTTTGTTCTAACACCTGCATAGCTAATAAGACTGTGAAGCACGTCTGACTTTTGAAGTCTGTAAATACCTTTTTGAAAATCCTGAATGAGGTGAGAATCCTGTTTTCCTTCGTTGAACCTTTGTTTGTGCATTGTGGGAATAAACCTTACCCTTTACCTTACACATGGCTTTCACAACTAATTATTTCAAGAAAGGGACTACTAGTACCAGCATGCATCTGGGCTAAGAAAAGTTTCTCCCTTGGATGAAAACAATAATGTCCACCCTGACCCTTTAAGCACGTAGCTCGGGGGCTGGGGTTGCGACAGCACATATATAAAATATGCACTGCAATTGTGATTCTACCTGTGCTGTGCCCAAACTCTTCCCCTGAACACTCCTGCTCTAAAGTTACATGCAAGTGCACATTTAATTGCACCATTGCAAGTGCACATTTAATTGCACCATTGCACCAAACATGAGGTAATTTTATAAAAGCCCTTTTATGCATAGAAAATTGCAATCTCCAGGAACAAGCAGGAATGTAGTCTTCACATATGGGTGGCATTGGGTACCGATGGAGCCCATGCGGGAAGCTCCCCAGCTACCAATAGGAAAGCTTTACGGAGCAGTTCACTGCACCTGTGCTGGTGCCTTCCCGCTCTTCCAATGTACTCTCCTCAGTTCTTTTTCTTTATAGATGAGCCGACAGGACCTCTCCCTATTATCGCTGAAGAATCATCACATACCTTCCTTTTCCGCTTAATTTCATTATTGATCGATACTACCTTTCTCTTTAATCCTTATTTTACTTTAAAAAAAAAGTAGTAGGATATTTCCTTTAGGGCCTTGTGTCCTGTGGGCCTTGCCCACCCCTTTCCAATCATAGAAAAGCCCGCCAGCAGCTTCAAAAAACGCACAAAATGTTCAGGCATCATATCGATCACTGATAGGCACGATTGATGCCTTAAATGCCTCGGTCCCAACCACATCCCTCAAGAATGCTCCCTCTGCAAACAAATGACCAAAAGGGGCCTGGGGAACCGGGCCAAGAAGTTCAGAGAGGTTTTTCCATTGGAGGCAGTATTGTTGGCCTCGCTTCTTCAAGGGCGTCGTCGGGCTCTCACACTTTTAAACATTCCAAGACATGGGAAGAAAAAAAATCAAAGAAGCCTTCTTCTGTCTTGCCCTCAAAAAGATAAGTCCAGACCCTGGGAACCTTGGAGACTCCGAAGGAACTGAGCCATGAGTCCAAGGACTCATCCGGTAAGCTTCGGGAATCGAGATAACATTCCCGTTCGCACTGAGAATCGTCCAGAACTTTGTTGGACTCAAGCCATAGGTCCAAGCATCCCCAGCAGGAGGACTTGTCCTCCAAAGCCCCGGTGGGGATTCGGGAGGTACCCAGGGCCTTGACCTCTGCAGAACCCCTGATGCTATGCACTGGTATGGTGGCATCGAGCCCCATTCTATCTATGGACCAGGCACAGGCTCTATCCTTGTACCTGCAGATGCTGTCCTTGGAAAGGACCTTAGCAGCTCTCCTGGCAGGATCGGTACCACTGACACCGACAGCCCTGGAGAATTGGCTAGAGGCACCGACCTTGATCCCCCAGCAGCCATCCCCGATGGTACCATCGACACCAAAGGAGGGTCCTCGAGACACCGAGACTTTGGTTCCGGTACCGATACCACCACCATCCACTGATCCCTCCTGGACAGTGCAGGGCTTTGACCCTGAGGACATTGAGAGGCAGCGATGTGACACTTGACATCAGCACTGCTGATACTCACCAGAGTCTGATTCCAATCACCGGTCACTGGACTTTGCATCAGAACCCTCGCCACCATCGGCTAATACCCAAAGAAAATCCCCTCCTGAGAGGATATGGCTGTGGGCCTCTCACTCCAGGCGGCATTAGAACTGGAGCCAAGGACAGAGAAGCTGGAGATCCTCCAGTACGCCGCGGCACAGAAAGAAGCCACCATCCTGCCGGTGCATCAAATTCTATACAATTTAATGCTACAAATGTGTGAGACTCCACTTACCATCTCTCCTATAAGTTGTCATTTGGATACTATGTATCGAGTGCCAGACTGCCCTGGCTTTCAAAAAAACACAATTTCCTCCCATTCCATGGTTTGTGGAATCGGTGATGCGCCGGATAAAGAGCAGGAAGAACCATACTTCGATCCTCCAGGCCGTGAATCGAGGAACCTCGATTTCTTTGCCCAGCACTCTTTTCAGGCATCGATGCTATTAGAATTAATTCCTACATCCTGTACATGGGGATGTTCCCGAAAGAACTGAACAAGGACTGAGAAGGATTCCTCCCTTTCCTCCCAGAGGAAAAATGACCAGCCTTCCAGGTTGTCCTCTTCCATAGTCGGAATATATCAAAATTTGTCAACAGAGCTGCCTTTGATACATTTGAGTCATCCAGCAGAGCATCTTCTATAGCTATAGCGGCTAGGCAGCTGGCTTGACTTCAGGCCTCAGATTTGGAAAAATGGGTCCAAGATAAGCTTGGCAACATTCCCTGCATGGGTGAAAACCTATTCAGTAAGAACTGGCAGGAGTAGGTAGAGTAACTGGAGACCAATGATACCACCCTCAAACGGCTTTCTAGGAAGACATCTGACCCCTTCAAAAAGAAGGCACCACCTAAAAATGCCTTCTACCCCAAGAAGAGAAGGTTTTACTCTTCTTACCCCCAGCCAACCTACCAACCACAACAGAAGCAGCAGGGGTCCAAGCAGGCCAAGAAGCCCAGACTCACTAAGACACAACCCCTAACTCAACCAGCTCCTGCTACATCGAGTTTTTGATTTCCAGATAGGGAACATAGCCAGTCCTCAACAGACTCTGCAGGATCGGATACCCATTCCAGGAAGACTCTCGCTGTTCAGCCAGAAATGGCATACCATTACCACAAAAAACTGGACTCTCACCATCATACTGAATGAGTATCAACTCAACTTTCGAGAGCTTCCCCCCTCACCATTTCAGAGGGAACTATCCTTCAAAACCACTCCCTGGAGGCCCTCCAGCAGGAAATAAACATTCTCCTTACACAAGTTGCTGTAGAACTAGTTCCTCTTCAGGAACAGTTCAAAGGCTTCTACTTCCTCTACTTCCTCATTCTAAAGAAGTCAGGAGTCCACAGGCCCATCCTGGACCTGAGAAATCTAAACAAATTCCTGGTAAAAGAAAAATTCAAGATGATCTCCCTGGGGACCCTTCTTCTCTACCTCCAAGAAAATGACTGGCTTTGTGCCCTACACATATCCTGATACACCCAAGCCACAGGCAGTATCTCAGATTCACATGTCAAGGAACCCATTATCAATGCAGGGTTTTCCCCTTCGGCCTGGCATCTGCACCAAGAGTTTTCACAAAATGCATGGCCGTAGTGGCGGCTCATCTTCGAAAACACAAAATCTATGTTTTCCCCTAATTAGATGACTGGCTTATAAAGGCAGAGTTTCCTGGAGAAATCTGCTCATCTCAGCAAAATACCCTAACCCTTCTCCAATCCCTCGGGTTCGTCATAAACTTTCGAAAGTCTCACCTTGTTCCAACACAAAGGTTGGAATTCATAGGTGCCATCCTAGACACCACACACTGCAAAGCTTTTCTCCCGGTGGACCTCATGGACTGCTTAATAGCATTGGCCACAAGCATGCCACAAAGCCAAGAGGCTTCAGCACATTGCTTTCTAACCCTGCTAAGCCACATGGCCTCCACAGTGCATATAGTCCCATATGCCAGACTCCACATGCATCAGACACAATGGACTCTCTCAATCCAGTGGACTCAGACCACAGGGAGTCTATGGTATCTGATCCAAATAACATCTCCCATGGCTGACTCCCTCCAGTGGTGGTGCATCCCAGCAAATCTACTAGCAGGGTTTCCTTTGCAGATGCCCCAGCCTCAGCATACGCTGATGACCGATGCTTCCAAACAGGGTTGGGGAGCACACATGGACTCTCTCTACACACAGGGTCTCTGGACAGCACAAGAGTCCCAACAAGAGATAAACCTGTTGAAGCTTTGAGCAATCAAGAATGCTCTCCATGTTTTTCAACATCAACTCTCCAACAGTCCAGTCCTCATACAGACAGACAATCAGGTGGCAATGTTCTATGTCAACAAACATGGGGGAATGGGCTCTCTCCATCTGGGTCAGGAAGCCTGCAAATTTTGGGACTTCGCCAACCAACACCACATGTACTTACATGCAGTTTACATTACCAGAGAGCAATCTACTGGCAGGCAACCTGAGTTGCATCCTGCAACCCCACGAATGGTCTCTCGATCAGATGAGGGCAAAAGAATTGTTCCATCTCTGGGGAACTCCATGGATAGATCTCTTTGCCACCCCGTAGAATTCCAAACTTCCCCAGTTCTGCTCCAAAATACCATCCAAATTCAGTCTGGCATTGGATGCATTCATAATCCATTGGGATCGGGGACTCCTGTATGCATTTCCCCCCCATCCCCCTAATTCCAAAAACCCTCTTCAAACTGAGGGCAGACAAGGGCTCCATGATACTCATCGCTCTACACTGGCCTCACCAACAATGGTTTTCCCTCCTATTACATCTGGCACAAGCCTCACCGATCCCGCTGAGATCCAAGCCAGATCTCCTCTCACAGGACAACAGAGCACTCCTCCACCCCAATCTCCGATCCCTTCGCCTAACAGCCTGGCTCCTGAAAGCATAGTTCTTCAGAATCTTCCTCTATCTATGGAGGTCAAGGACATCCTCCTTTCCTCCAGAAAGCCCTCTACCAGAAGAGCCTCTTCTTACAAGTGGTGAAGATATGCTACATGGTACTCTGAAAATGCTCACAATCCATTCGAAGCATCAGTGCCGATGCTGTTGCACTATCTCTATCATTTATCCTCACTCAGATTTAAATCAAACTCTGTCCGAGCACACCTTAATGGTATTTCAGCTTTTCATATATCTGTCAATGGCAAACCCATCTCCACGGTTCTTCTTGTGGCATGATTCTTGAGGGGTCTACTCCTCACCAAATCACCTATTCGCCCACTACCAGTGGCATGGGATCTCAACGTGGTGCTAGCTGAACTCAAACCACCCTTTGAGCTGTTAGCAAACACACATCTCCGCTACTTATCGTGGAAAGTGCTCTTCCTCATTGCCCTGACCTCAACCAGGTGTGTCAGCGAGTTACAAGCCTTGGTGGCTCATGCTCCCTATATGCATTTTCACCACGACATAGTAGTCCTACGGACAAACCCTCACTTCCTCCCAAAACTGGTTTCCCCTTTTCACATTAATAAATCTGTCATCCTTCCAGTCTTCTTTCCAAGGCTGCACGTTTCACATGCAGAAGCAATTCTGCATACCCTCAACTGCATGAGAGCTCTGACCTTCTACCTCCAGAGAACACAAAACCTCAGAAAAACCTCACAGCTGTTTGTGTCCTTTGACCCAGCACATTTGGGTCTCCCAGTGACTAAATGCTCCCTATCTCGCTGGATAATAGACTGCATATCTTTCTCTTATGACAAAGCAGGACTTTCCCTCAAGGGACATGTCACTGCTCAGAATGTCCAGGCTACGTCAGCCTCTGTGGCCAACTTACATACTGTACCCATTGCTGAGATTTGCTGAGCTGCTACATGGTCCTCCATCCATACCTTTGTGGCCCACTACTGCTTGGACAAGGACTCTCACTTTGGTCAGGCGGTCCTTTAGCATCTCTTTGGGATATAGAGACTATTCCTAGCCCCCCGCCCACTCTGACTAGATCTGTGACGGGGAAGTTGAGATCAGCGACCTTGTCCGACATTAGAACATAAGATATGCCATACTGGGTCAGACCAAGGTCCATCAAGCCCAGTATCCTGTTTTCAACAGTTGCCAATCTAGGTCATACGTACCTAGCAGTATCCCCAAGAGACACAGGTTCCACAATGCTTGTATTGGGTCAAGCATTGATATCCTGGGTCCCTTTTTCATAATGGTTTATGGACCTTTTCTCCAGGAACATGTCCAAACCTTTTTTAAACCCAGCTACGCTAACAGCTTTTACTACATCCTCCGGTAACAAATTCCAGAGTTTGATTACACGTTGAGTGAAAAAATATTTTCTCTGATTTGTCTTAAATAGTTTACCCTGTAGCTTCATTACATGTCCCCTAGTCTTTCTATATTCTGATAGCATAAACAATTGATTTATGTTTACCTGTTCCACTCCATTCATTAATTTATAGACCTCTATCATATCGCCCCTCAGCCATCTCTTTTCCAGGTTGAAGAGCCCTAACCTTTGTAGCCTCTCTTCATAGGAGTAGCCTTCCATCCCCTTTACCATTTTGGTGGCTCTTCTCTGTACCTTTTCTAATAACGCTATATCCTTTTTAAAATACGGCGACCAGAATTGCACAGAATATTCAAGGTGCGGTCGTACCATGGAACGATACAGAGGCATTATAATATCCTTTGTTTTATTTTCCATTCCTTTCCTTATGATACCTAGCATTCTATTTGCTTTCTTGGCCGCCGCTGCACACTGAGCGGAGGGTTATTTAACATGTTATCCACGATGAAGCCTAAATCTTTTTCCTGGGTGGTGGTTCCCAATGTGGAACCTTGCATTGTGTAACCATAGTGTGGGTTGTTCTTTCCTAGGTGCATAACTTTGCACTTGTCCACATTAAATTTCATCTGCCATTTGGACGCCCAGTCTTCCAATTTATCCAGATCCTCCTGCAATTTTCCACATCCCCTTGGGTTTTAACAACTTTAAACAGTTTTGTGTCATCTGCAAATTTGATAACCTCACTCGTTATTCCCTTTTCCAGGTCATTATTAATATGTCAAAAAGCAGCGGACCCAGTACAGATCCCCGGGGTACTCCACTATTCACCTTTTTCCATTGGGAAAATTGGCCATTTAGCCCTACCCTCTGCTTTCTATCTTTTAACCAGTTCCCGATCCACAATAATACACTGCCTCCTATCCCATGACTTTAGTTTTGCGAAAAGTCTCTGAGGGACCTTGTCAAAGGCTTTCTGAAAGTCCAGATACACTATGGGCTATGTTTACTAAATCGCGTTAGTGCAGTTCGCGGTAGGAGCCGCGGTAGTGAAAGAAACCCCAAATAAGGACATGGGCGGTACATCGTTACCACTACCACGCGTTAGCAAAATTAACGAGCGCTACCGGGCGCCGTGCCACGTTACTGCGCGTTAATCATAAGAAGACGTACAGACACAAAGCACTGAAACAGAGCTGTAGCACAATGGTTACGGTACTGACCGCTGTTACAGGCAGCATGGGTTCGAGCCCCCAGTGTGCCTAACACAGAAGGCTATCTCAGGCATCACCCTGTACATTACAGAAGGAAAGAGGAGGCATGCTTTTCGTTACGCTGAGTATTGGTGTCAGTAAAACACCCTCGGAATGTGCCTAGCCACGTACGTTGGTACGTGCGTAGCGACGCGCGTACATTCGTGCGTGGGTACGTGTTTGCTTACGTGCGTGGGTACGTGTGTTTTTACCAGTGTGGGCATCTTATATTACAGACGTTGTAGGGCGTCCTGCACCTATGCATTATGCTAACAGATGTACGTGTGATGGCCTATGGCTTATCAGAGCCTGTGAGCAGGTGCTGGTGTTTCACAGGGTTGCATTGGGCCAGTCACACCCATGATGCACTGCACATGCAAAGCAGCTGTCCACAGATACACACCATGGGGAATGCACCCCCACAGCACCTCGGCCTGGTAGGGGGTACCGACTGTGTGTTGTACTGGCACAGAGCAGCTACACACCGTCACATTGTGCGGGTACTGTGCTCACCCTGAGGGTGCAGTGAGGCGCCCAGCACTAGGTCCACAGCACCGGCCATGGCGCAGGTCCAAAGCAGTGTTACTGTGTGAGATAGGTAGTTTCTGCAGGAACACCTTGGACATCTCTGTCTGTTTCAGTCAGGTACAGCCCCCATGCACCACCACCACACCCCTCCCCCAGGGCTGAGGGAGGCAAACACGGTCTCCTATCAAAAGATCCACAGTCTACCGTGCTGCAACGGTGGCAATAGAGGGGAACATGAACCCCAGTCCTGCTGGGGAACAGACACCCCACAGGGCAGTCAATGCAGCTCTGTACACAGCCATAACACAATAGCAGACAGACATTAGGCCTGGATATGGTATGCTGCACCCCACCACTATCTGATATTCCCCTGGTGCAAGCCATCAGCCACTGCACCCTGCAAGCCACTCCATCACAACACCTACCAGCTGCAAACAGTCTGCTAGTGCCCAGTGGAGATGCCTGCACCCAGAACTGGGATGTCAGCATACACAGCAGGCAGATACATCAGTGACTGGGCCCCAGAAGGAAACCCATATGTATCACATGAGAGAAATACTAGATAGCACTATGGGAGTGCCTAGCCATGCTGTGGTCACTGCACAGTCAGGGTGAGAGTGATCTCTCAGCAGGATATACTGAGGTCACCCTGTCTGTGTAGTTGGTGGCCAGGCACTACAATGTGCCTGTCACTGCCCTATGCCCTGTGCAGATGCACCCTGGCCAGGCCACCCTGTCCGGCCTATACCCATGGTACCTTGCTCCTCATTATGCACATTGGCAGCCCAATACTGGCAACAGTGCTGGCAGTGTGGGCTGTTGAAGGTGTTTGCAGCCACCACACACTGGATAGACAGACAGCCACCCCCACACCTATGCCAGCATTGTGCTACTATAGAGGTGGTCAGCAGCCATACCACCACACCAGTCCTGGGCATAGTACAGGCATGGATATGGTACACAAGACTGTTGGGGGGTCACTCCCCAGGGTTGTGAACACTGTCAGAGACCAGACCTGCAGCACACACCGCAGACATCAGAATGATTGTTATGGTGGAGCTCAATGAGCAAAATGTGCTTAACGTAGGAATTGATATCTGCCAGTTATCAGAGGAAACGTTTGATAGCTGTGTACCATATACCCAGGTGTAGGGTGGCATTGCTAAGGTATGCAACTGCTAGTATTGGGAGATACAGGCAGGGCCCAATGTCTTGCCTCTCCAGCTGGCATTGACCAATGGGGCCTGTGGGTGGGTGTGTGGCCCTGTTGGCTGCTGCTTTACGGCAGAGTTCCCCAACTCCAGTCCTGGTGTTCCACACACTGTTCGGGTTTTCATGCTGTCTCTCATAAATATGCATGAGCTACATCTGCATACCATGGGGGTGGTGCATAGCTATGCAGCACAGGCATCTTTATTAGAGGCAGCATGACACCGGAATGTTGTGGGGCCCTCCAGGACTGCATTTGCGGGACTCTGCTATAGGTAATGTGCCTGTTTCTGGTGTCTGTGTTTGGTGTGGTAAAATATAGGCCATGCGTATGTTCTCTGCACTACAGGAGTGTCTTTACTATCACTGTTTAGTGGTGGGTAGAACTATGGGGACTGGGTTGGCAGGAGCCCCAACTGGGATTTGAACCTGTGACCCTCTGGTCTTACAGGCACTGGCTGTGTCTGTTGCACCACACTGTGGCCACAGAGACCGTGCAGTCCCTGGAGTTAGTTAAACCGGCCTGACGAGTCAGAAACCCTGCTCTGCAACAGGTTTACTGTGGCCTCATTTACCTTGTATGCAGACAAAGGTGCACATAAACCGCAGAAATGACCTCACAAAAGGGGCACACACCCATAACCAAGCTGGGCAACAATGATATCATTGGGAAACATTACACCACACCCAGGACAGCTCCTTTACAATGTAATGCTCTTTGCAAGGGTCTGCGGAGCGTAGACCCTTCCACACATCATTTCCTTTTATTTTGGTGCTTTCCAGGGAGTGTTGTTCCTTGTTGCCCATTGCTATCACTGTTGCCCAGCTGAATTCTGCTTTTTAAAATGTTTCTTGTGGTCATTTTTAACGTTTTATGTGATATTTTGTTCTGTGCACATGTATCACACTGCTCACGTTTTGTGGGTTTCCCCGGTTTTCTGTACATTGCTGACGTAAATGGTTTCTCTTCCCTTTAAATGCCTTTAACGACAGGTTTTCATTTGCGTTGGAGGTGAGCTCTGACACTCCGCGCGTTAGTATGAGGGGAGCCTCTCTCCGCCCACTCTCCGCCCATTGACCCCTTCTCTCCGCCCACTCTCCACCTTCTGCGCTGTTTTAACGCGCCGCGGAGCTTTACGATCGTTAACTACGGTTACCGCGCGTAGTATGACGTTAACGGTCGTTAGCGCGTCGGTACGCGCGTTATACGGCACTTACGGTCGTTAACGTCATACTACGCGCGTTATTCACGTTTAGTAAACATAGCCCTATATCAACCGACTCACCTTTGTCTACCTGTTTATTCACACCTTCAAAAAAATATAACAGATTAGTAAGACAAGATTTTGCTTGTCTAAAGCCAGGTTGGCTGTCTCCCATTAGGCCGTGACTATCTACATGCTGAGTAATTTTGTTTTTTATGATGGTTTCTACCATTTTTCCCGGTACTGACATCAGGCTCACCGGTAGGTTGTTTCCTGGATCACCCCTGGAACCCTTTTTAAAAATTGGCGTTACATTGGCGATCCTCCAATCTATTACAGATGATTTTAATGAAAGTTCACAGATTACTAATAGCAGGTCTGCAATCTCATATTTCAGTTCTTTCTACACCCTTGGATGTATACCATCCGGCCCAGGTGATTTGCTACTATTCAGTTTATCAAATAGTTGTAATACATCTTCCCGGTATAGCGATATTTCTCTCAATTCCTCTGCAGTATAACCTTTAAATACCACTTCGGTATTGGGTAACATCCCTACAACTTCCTCAGTAAAGACCGAAGCAAAGAATTCATTCAGTCTCTCCGCTATAGCCTTGTCTCCTCTTACTGCCCCTTTTACCCCTCTATCATCTAACGGTGCAATTGACTTGCAATTGACAGGCTTTTTGCTACGAATGTACTTGAAAAAGTCTTTATTTCGCGTTTTTGCTTCCATAGCAAGTTTCTTCTCAAATTCTCGCTTTGCCTGCCTTATCAATGCTTTGCATTTAACTTGCCAGTGCTTGTGCTGTTTCCAGTTTTCGTCATTTGGCTCTTTTTTTCATTTCCTGAAAGACGCATTTTTGGCAGCAACAGCCTCTCTGACCTCACCTTTAAACAATGCTGTCAGTTTTTTGGACTTTCTTCCACCTTTCTTAATGCATGGAATACAGCTGGTCTGGGCTTGATGTAAGTCTTTAATCTTTCCAACCGCTCCTTTTAGTTTTTTCTGAACTATTTTCCTCATTTTATCATAGTCTCCCTTTTGAAAGTTAAAAGGTAGTACTGTGGATTTCCTTACTATCCCTCCTCCACTAATTAAATCAAAAGCGATCATGCTATGATCACTATTGCCAAGTGGCCCCAACACCCTTATCTCCTGCACTAGATCCGGTGTTCCACTAAGGACTAGGTCCAATATGGCTTCCCCTCTGGTCGGTTCATGAACCAGCTGCTCCAAGAAGCAGTCATTTATTTAATCTAGGAACTTTATCTCCCTAGCATGTCCTGCCGTGACACTGACCCAGTCGATACCGGGGTAATTGAAATCACCCATTATTACTGTGCTGTGACTTTTGTTAGCTTCCTTGATTTCTTTGAGCATTTCATCATCCATTTTTGTTCATTCTGGCCAGGCGGTCGATAGTACACCCCCACTGCCATCACCTTCCCCTTCATACATGGAATTTCAATCCATATAGATTCTACAGCAAATTTTGTTTCCTGCAAAACTTTAATCCTTTCTGACTCAATGCCCTCTGTAACAGAGCGCAACCCCTCCACCAATTTGATCAGTTCTATTATTACGATATAGTTTGTACCCAGGTATCACAGTGTCCCACTGGTTATCCTCCTTCCACCATGTCTCTGAGATTCCAATCATATCTAACCTCTCATTTAGTGATATATTCTAACTCTCCCATCTTATTGTTTAGACTTCTAGCATTTGCATACAAGCATTTTATAGAGTGTATTTTATTAATATTAATCTGACTATTGGTAGGCATGGGTAATTTGGAATCTTTAAGCTCTGTCTGCACCATACTCAAGGGCATTTGGGCTACTTTACTCTTTTTTTGGAACCTCTCTGCCTTTGGTAGTATCCTTGATAATGTGGTATCATTAGCATAGCGAAGGTTGTTGATGAGTCTTACACCAATCGTCACACCTCAATTGTCTTCAGACAGTCCTGCTTCTCTGATGATTTGTTCTGCATATAAATTAAAGAGGTAGGGGGGAAGTTTAGAGCCTTGTGGTACAGCTTTACTGATTTTAAACCATTCTGTTTCTCCTAGTTCCGTTCGAACTGTTGCTTCTTGATCAATGTAAAGGTTGTGCAAGAGAACAATCAGGTGTTCTGGTGTACCCATGCTTCTTAATGTGGCCCAGAGTTTCTCATGGTTTACACAGTCAAAAGCCTTACTGTAGTCAAAACACATATGGATATCCTTTTGCTATTCTTTTGTCTTTGCAAGGATCCATCTTACATCCGTGATAATGTCTCTGGTTCCTCTGCCTTTCCTGAACTCTGCTTGCACTTCAGTTCTCGTTCCATATATTGTTGTAGTCTCTGCTGAATGATCTTGAGTACAATCTTGCTGGCATGTGGGATCAGAGCAATTTTGCAATAATTTCCAGTCAGTCAGGTCACTTTCTTCACTATTGGTATAAACACAGATCTTTTCTAGTCAGTTGGCCATGAATTTGTCTTCCAAATTTTCTGGCAGAGCCTTTTAAGTTTGGTAACAGCTTCATCTGATTGCTGTAATAACTCAATGGGAATGCCATCAATGCCTGGTGCTTTGTTCTTTGATAAGAAGTCGAAGCAGCATTGAAAGTCTTCTTTCATCACCAGTGGTTCCTGATCATAACGTATAGGTTGAAACGGCTGTTGGTCCACTTGATCTTTATGGTATAATGACTCTGTATATTCTTTCCACCTTTTCTTGATCTTCTCAGCATCATTCAACATGGATCCTTGAGTATCTTATAGCATTCCAATTTGAGGCTGAAATTTTTTCTTTAACTCTCGTAGCTTTAGAAAAGCTGATCTTGTTCTTTGTCTAATAGCTTCTGATTCTATTTCCTTGCATGTCTCATTGTAGTACTTTTTCTTGTCCTGTCTTGCTGCACATTGGAAATCTCTGAGTTCTGCAATTACCTCTCTTTCTCCTCTGGCTATATAGAGAAGATCGGGGAGCTAGGGAGTCCCATATGTGACGACTTCATTCCTGCTTGTTCCTGGAGATCGTGTAGTTACTCACCTGTAACAGGTGATCTCCGGGAATAGCAGGAATTTAGTCTTCACAATCCACCCACCTCCCCGTGGAGTTGTAGGCTTCTCTCTGTTCTCTCTTCTACACTCTCCCTTTTCTTCAGCTATATACTCAACTGAGGAGAGTACGTTGGAAGAGTGGGAAGGCACCAGCGCAGGTGTGGTGGACTGCTCCCAAAAGCTTTCCTATTGGTAGCTGGGGAGCTTCCTGCACAGGCTCTGTCGGTATCCAATGTCACCTATATGTGAAGTCTAAATTCCTGCTGTTCCCGGAGATCACCTGTTACAGGTGAGTAACTATGCTTTTTCCACACAAAAAGAGTTTAGAAAATTACCTCTGAGTCTATTTGGATATATGAGTATAAACATGGGGTATAGTTTATATTTTGTATTCTTTAAGTTCTCCATGGTGTTTGACCTTTAATCTGCTGTTCCTTCTAGCCGCTGCAAGGATGGTAGCACCCCTGTTCATGCTGCTGCCTTTTCTTGTCAAGGTCCACTTCTTCTTCAGCTGCTGTCTGCAGGAGGAGACCTTAGACTGCATGATCAGGAGGGAAGAACTCCCCAGGACTGGGCCGAAGCAGCTGGGAGTGAGCAGAATGCAGAGGTAGGGGCCAGAGCTCTCTCAGATCATTCATATCTATCTATCTATCTATATACACACATACAGGGTGGCCCAAAAAAGGTGAGAACATCTCGCAAATTAAAAGCTTAAATAGTTTACTTATTTACCTTTTTTAGCTATATAACGTCTTTATTTCGACAATTTCCAGTCGCCATCTTTTTTTAATTTGTCAATCGTTTACATCTGTCTTTTTGAATTTTTAAATAACTTATATGCTACGAGATGTTCTCACTTTTTTTGGGCCACCCTGTATATATATACGTATGATGAGAGGGAGAAGTTCAGCAAATCAGGTCATGTGAGGGTATAATTCAGTCAATCGAATTGCTGTAAGGGAACATTTCACTTTGTTGTATTTCTTGGGGCAGTTTCTCCAAATAGGTTAGTTTTGCGCATACCATTATTTATTTATTTAAAAGGATTTATATACCGCTTTATCCTGAAATCAAAACAGTTTATACTTCAACCAAATCAAGGTTCAGTGTCAGTAAGTGTAGGCATGCAGTGTTAATGCGAGTGAGTATTTGTGTGTGTGATGGCGATGATTTCTTGGTGAGCTAGTTACAGAGTGAGCTATGTACAAGGAGCTATATACAGGGAGGGGTAGGGGTACAGAAAGGGTCAGGAGGATTGGGAGGTAGACCGTGGGGCCATTGGTCAGTTCACGTGATGCCACTATAGAGTTCAATGAAGAGCGTAGTTTTGAGCTGCTTCCTGAAGTCCTTGAGGTCCACAGTTGATCGTAGGTCGTCCGAGAGGGAGTTCCAGAGAGCAGGCGCAGCCATGGATAGTGCTCTTCTTGAGGAGTCTTGCCCCAGTCATGAGCCTCACTTCTAAGCCAGGATATGTAGTGTATGATCTCATTCTCTCAAATTTACTGCTAATGCTCAGCGTAGTGTAATAGCGAAGGGCCCGCAACCCCAATAATACCCGGAGTCAATGGACGAGGATTCAACTCCCTTTTTATTGTATATACAGTCTCAGCACTAGCATACAAAATGTCTGAGCCCAGAACTAAGTCACTCCACAGCATTTATACATTTCTTCTCCAATTTAATACAGGCCAAACTTCTCATTGGTTCTGGTAGCCCACATACCTTCATCCAATAGCCATCTTTGACCCCCCTTGCCCTCCCCCTGTGCACATTTCTCTAGCCCTGGCTCAAAACACTAGACAATCAAAACGCTAGACAAAATATTCTTACACTGTTCAGCTTCTCTGCTATATTTTCATCCTAATTGCAAGGTCAGTGCACATCTAGCAAAGATACAGTGGAGCAACATTCTACTAAAGCAGACAGCTGGCTTACCTAAACAATAACAGTAAGAAAGTTTTAATTCTCTTATCTCCAGGAGAGCAGAACATGTTATCAAACCAGAATAGAGCGGTATTTCTTTCTAACAGCTAACAGCATTCTGTAATTTTCCAAAATCAGCAATAACATTTTAAAGCAGGAGAAAAGGGCTTCAGGCCTAGCTCTGCTACATACTAGGCCATCGCCTATCACATTCCCTCCTTTTGATTATTCACACCCGCCAGTGAGGAAGGGTGAGAATCTAATCACACAAATAGCAAAAATACTTCAGACTATAGTAGAAGGATCACTGTGTGGTATAGGGTAATAATCCCATGAGGCTAATATATGTGCCGCTGCCTTGCAGTCAATAGTACTATCGATAATAGAGTTCAGCATGCGCAAGCATAAGGGCAGGAAACATGGGATACATATGCAAATAGCCACAATCAAGAATACAAGTATAATAAGTGTTTTCAGGCCGCCCAGGCTTGAAAACCAAGAACCAAACCAGCCATCTAGTTGCAAGCCATGCCATGTTTGGACTGGGACATACGTTTGCTTTCTCATGTGGTTAGCTATGTCTTCTACAACCTGCCCTTCATTATCTATTTGTAAGCAGCAGTTTGTTAAATTCAATTTTCCACAAACTCCTCCTTCAGCTGCAAGCAGGTAATCTAAAGCTAAGCAGTTCTGGTAAATGGCTGTACGCATCTGTGTGGCTTGTTTAGCTAACAAGGTTAGTGCTCTACTAGTTTCATTGGTTATAATTTCAACAACAGCTTGCAAACGTATAATACGATTAACATATATATAGGGGTGCGGTAGCCCCAAGAACCATTTTGTGCCCAGGTAGCTGGGCCATAATAAGAAACAATGCGCTCTGGTGGCCATTCTTCAGAGGATGCATCCCATTTGTCCCATTGGCCAATTCTCAGAGCTTCTCGTCTCTGTCGACTTTTATATACAGGGAACCCCAATTGTTCTCCATGGGAAAGGGGCAAAAGAAAGAAAGATGGCCGTATTGTTCCAAGAACACACGCTCCTCCCCAGTTAGCAGGGAGTTTAGCATATGCTCGGGTGCCACAAATCCAATATAGTCCAGGTGGAGCTTGCCAAGTGCTGTGTGTAGCCAGATCTGTCCATATCCTGGCCAAATAAGGAAAGATGATCAGAGGATTAGAAGGTTCTGGAGTATTGGCACCTGACCACCAAGAAGTCATTCCCGTAGTGGCATTGTAATATTTCTGGTTCAAACAGACCAATTGTCCTACCAATGCAGTCAATTGCGGTCCTGCTCGTACAAAACACAGTCTACCCACTATGGAGTGGGCTAGGACCCATTCATTGGTAGTATTGTGCACATCAGTCTGGTTATATGGCACAGAATAGTTCAGTTCTTGTGCTTCCCAAGGCCACTGGTCTCCCATTTGAGTTCCTCCACAGAAAAGACAGTCCGAGACATGGAGGCTGGATGCCACAGCTCCAGCCAGTTCAATGAATAAATTCTGCAAAGTGTGGGGAACAACAAATTCTGCTTTCATGGCCTCATGGAAAGTATGATGTATGCGATATGGTGAAGAAACATGAGTCTTTACATTCAGCTGGATGAATATGATGGTTCCAGGGTCAGCTCCACCTCCTGCTACGCGTAGGCCAAATCGAAATCCTTGCTTCCACTGGCTGGGATCGAAGATTTGAAGTCGTAGAGGATTGCAAGCACTTTTCTTGCACTGTTCAGTTTTCAGCAAAGGTAATCTTTCCAGCAGCGCTTTGCGATTGTCTCCAGTCTGTCCTGTAGGGCTACCAGACCAGGTAGCATAGTACACACAATCCCATTTCGGACAGAAATAATCTGCTTCCGTTGATCTGCTGTAGGTTGTTGGGGAATGTATCCCAGTGCATACTCCCCAGTTGTACGCACCTTCAGGACACATATATTTCTCATCATAGTAGTAGGCTTGCTCCCATGATCCGCACCTGTAATAATTATTTCTGTTAATCAAGTCACAAGCATCAAAATACAGGTACGCAGGTTGATTGGGATCAGAAAGATGACTTGTAGCGTTGATTAGGGTTCCATCTTCATCATTCCATCTCAATTCCAGTACGAGTCTTTCCCTTAGTGCAAACATTCAGTTCGGTACCATTATAAATACACCGGCTGACTATGCCAGTGCAAGTATAGTAAGAGTGGTAAAGTAGAGTCTGGGTGACTTGCATTCCAGTTCGGGTGGTGGTTATACAGGCTGCACAAGGGGGCAAGGCAAGAGTGGTTCTTAAAAGTCCTAGGGCTACCGCAAGAAGGAAATAGCAGCAATTGGTAATCATCATGATTATAGTCTTTGATGATTACTGAGATAGATGATGGTTGATTGAAGTAGATAAGAATTGATAGGGTCTGGAATGTAGTTAATGCAGAACTGAAGAACGTCTCTTTCTTTGATGTTCAGAAACAAGTTGGCAACGTTCTCTACGAGGATGGATCTCTTCTTCGCAGTGTGATTCGCAACGGTGATGCAGGATTAGCGATCGAAGTCCAGGGGCGACTCTCAGGAACTGTTGTTGGTTTCACTCGACTGTGGTGGATCCAGGAGTCGATCTCTGCCACTTTCACTGCTGTTGGTTGATAGCAAAACGATATATGGGCCTTTCCAATGAGGCGCCAACGGTGTCTTCTTCCACTCTTTTACCCACACCGAGGCTCCAGGCTTGAAAGGGTGCAAGGGTTCGGTTAGATTTATAGGCAACTGGTCCTGCACCCAGGTATGAAGACCCTGCAAAACAGAACTTAAAGCCAACAATTCTTGCCTAGTAATTTGTGCTCCAATTTGGTTCATATCTCCCCTTATCCCCTGAATTATAGGCGGGGGCCTCCCATACAGGATCTCAAATGGGGATACCCCTAATGGCGTGATGGGTGCTGACCGTATTCGGAGAAGGGCAATGGGGAGAGCTTGGGGCCACTTCAGGTGGGCTTCCTGACAGAGTTTGGATATCTGTGACTTCAGGGTCCGATTCATTCTCTCTACTTTCCCTGAACTTGGAGGCCTATATGCTGTGTGTAACTTCCGTTGTATCTGCAGGGCATGGGCTAGCTGCTGGGTTACTTGTGACACAAAGGAGGGCCCATTGTCAGACCCCATGGTCAGCGGTATTCCGAATCTGGGGATGATCTCATGAAGCAAGGTCTTAGTAACTTCTCTGGCCTTCTCAGTTCTGGTGGGAAAAGCTTCCACCCATCTAGAAAAGGTACAGACTAGGACTAACAAGTAGCGGTATCCGTTTGCTCGTGGCATTTCTGCAAAGTCTATTTGGATATTTCCCATGGGGGTAACTCCCACTGACTGAATTCTTGGGGTTAGGACAGGACCCTGGCGGGCATTGTTTTTGGCACAGGTCACACAGCTTCGGGCTACTGAGGTGGTTAAAGGTCCTAACAATGAGATATAGAAATATGGCTTCAGAGCTTCTGCCATCTTAGTTTTACCATAGTGTGTGGCCTGATGAAAAGCTTGGACAAAAGCAGGGCCTAATGCTTCAGGAATTACGGTCATACCAGGGGTTGAACTCCCTTCAGGCGGTGGCAACACAATCCACCCAGTGTCTGATAATTTCCCCCCTCCTTTTGACAGTAATGGTCCATCTCCACTTTGGTATATCTGGGGGTCCATGCACTAAGAGGTACTGGAAATATGGCGGCTTGAATTGTGGCATTTGGGGTGGTAATTTGTCCTGCAATGGCTGCTTCTCGGGCAGAGGCATCAGCAAATCTGTTTCCTCGGGACACTTCTCCATCTCCAGTCTGATGGCCTCGGCAATGCATTACAGCAACGTGTTTAGGGGCCCAAACGGCTTCCAACAAAGTCAATATTTCTGGGCCATACTTGACAGACTTGCCTCCTGAGGTGATCAATCCACGTTCTTTGTACAGGGCCCCATGGGCATGTAGTGTTGTAAAAGCATATTTAGAGTCTGTATACACATTCAGGCTGATAACGGCTCCGATTCTGAGGGCACGTGTAAGAGCTATCGATTCAGCCTTCTGTGCTGAGGTTCCTGGGGCTAGAGCTGATGATTCTACTACCATGTCCAGAGTCACCACTGCATATCCAGCACATCGCTGTCCTTCAATTATGAGGCTACTCCCATCCACGAAGAAAGTTCTGTCTGGGTTGCTCAAGGGAACATCAGTCAAATCTGGGCGACTTGAATATACAGTGTCCATTACTTCTAAACAGTCATGGTCAGGAGGGCCTGGCCCGATTGGCAGTAGGGTAGCTGGGTTCAGCGTTTGGCTAACACTCAATTGCAAGTTAGGATTCTCACATAGCATACTTTGATACTTCAGCATTCGGGCGTTGGTGAGCCAATGGTTTCCTTTGTGCTCCATCAGGGTTAAAACAGAGTGTGGTACAGTGACTTGAAGATTTTGTCCTAAAGTGAGCTTGTCTGCTTCGCCCACTAAGAGGGCTGTGGCTGCTACAGCTCTCAGGCAAGGTGGCCAGCCTTTGGCAACAGGATCCAATTGTTTCGACAGGTAGGCCACAGGTCGCTGCCAAGACCCAAGAGTCTGGGTCAAGACTCCCAATGCGTTTCCACTTGATTCATGGACATACAGACAAAATGGTTTCTGCACATCCGGTAGGCCCAAGGCTGGGGATGACATCAATGCTATTTTCAGTGATTTGAATGCTTTATCTTGTTCTGGGCCCCATTCCAGGGAGATCGTTCCACTCCTTGTGTGACTTGGTACAAGGGTTTCGCCATGAGTGCAAAATTTGGTATCCATATGCGGCAGTAGCCTGCAGCTCCCAAGAAAGCTCGCACCTGTTTCCTAGTAGTGGGGGTTGGGATGCGGCATACTGCTTCTTTTCGCTCAAGTCCTAACTTCCGGGTTCCTTTGGACAGATGGAACCCTAAGTATTTCACTTCTGTCTGGCACAGCTGCGCCTTGGCTCTGGAAACCTTGTATCCAGCTTCATTCAAAAGGTGCAAGAGATCACTTGTAGCTTGTATACAATCAGATTTGTTGTTGGTGGCTATGAGCAAATCATCTACATATTGAAGCAAAATTCTTTTCCCCGGAGTTACAGAGTAGCTTGACAAATCTTGACTGAGGGCTGCACTGAAGATAGTGGGTGAGTTCTTAAATCCTTGTGGTAATCGAGTCCAAGTAAGTTGCCCTCGTCGTCCTGTGGTAGGGTTTTCCCATTCAAATGCAAACAAAAGCTGACTGGCCTCTGCCAGGCGTATACAGAAAAAGGCATCTTTTAAGTCCAAAACAGTAAAGTGAGTGGCTTCTGCTGGAATCAGTCCCAGGAGGGTGTAAGGATTTGGTACTACTGGATGTATGGTTTCAACTGCACTGTTCACTCGACGTAGATCCTGCACTGGGCAGTAGTCACCTGTCCCAGGCTTCTTGATTGGGAGAAGGGGGGTGTTCCAGGATGATTGGCATTCTCTAAGAAGTCCATACTGCAATAATTTCTTCAGGTGGCGATGAATGCCTTCAATTGCTGGTCTTGGGAGGGGATACTGACGCACATGCGCTGGTTCTGCTCCCGGTTTCAGGGTAACAAGCACAGGAGCTATATTCTTTGCTAGGCCAGGTGGATTATTCTCCGCCCATACTCCAGGTGGGGCTACAATGCTGGTAAGTATACAGGAACTTGCTGTTTTGGATGTAGGTAAATAGAACCGCCATTCTTCTTCTCGGGGGACAGTTAACACCATCAGGCCAGCAGTCTTTGAGTTTATAGTCATTTCCATTTTTCCCCCTTCAAAGAAAGATATCTGTGCTTGTAGCTCTGCAAGCATGTCTCGGCCTAGAAGGGGAACTGGGCATTCAGGCATGTACAGGAACTGGTGTGTTATCTGCTGCCCCCCTAATTCACAGGCGCGGTTCTGCAGGAAAGGTCTTGTGGTTCTAGTTCCAGTAGCTCCCACAATTATAACAGATCGAGAGGACACAGTGGCCACAGGCTTGGCTACTACTGAATGTTCAGCCCCCGTGTCCACCATAAAGTCCATATGCTGGTCTCCAATCTTTAATTTGACCATAGGCTCCTGGAGACCCAAGAAGAACTTGGAGTCCGGTCTGGCCTAGTCCTCATCATCCATGAAATAGCCCTCGGCGACTATTCCTTCCATGGCAGTCTCATTCTGCTGAGTCTGTTGAAACTGTGCGCGCTGCATCCCCCCTCGCTGCTGGAATTGCCCCCCCGCTCTCCTGGTGCTCCCACGTCCCCTCCAGGGGGTGGAGCCACGTTTCGGGCACGTATCCTTCCAATGTCCTTCCTCTTTACAATAAGCGCACTGATTTGCGCCTAAGGGGGGCCGAACGCTCCCTCGGCCCCTTCCTCGCCCTCGGGCTCTTCTGTTAGGCTATCCTCCTCCGCGTCCTTCCACTAGTGCTGCAGCAAGCAAATCCACTTTTCTCCTCATCCTTCTGTCACTTTCCCTTTTACATACTCAACGTGTAATCAAACTCTGGAATCTGTTACCGGAGGATGTGGTTAGGGCTGTTAGTATAGCTGGGTTTAAAAAAGGTTTGGACAAGTTCCTGGAGGAAAGGTCCATAAACCACTATTAAAAAGGGACCCAGGACATCAATGCTTGACCCAGTACAAGCATTGAGGAACCTGTGTCTTTTTTGGGGATATTGCTAGGTATGTATGACCTAGATTGGCCACTGTTGGAAACAGGATACTGGGCTCGATGGACCTCGGTCTGACCCAGTATGGCATGTCTTATGTTCTTATGTTCTTATGTTCTTATTCTTCATCACGATTCACATATACCTTTTGCGCGACTTCCATTAGCTGCGCTGAATTCATGCCTGCAAATCCTTCTAATTTCTGCAGTTTTCGCTTTATGTCTCCCTGGGACTGACTCTCAAAAGCAGTATTTACCATGCGTAAATTCTCTTCAGCTGCTGGGTCATATGGAGTGTAAAGTCTATAGGCTTCAGATAATCGTTCATAGAAAGCAGCCGGACTCTCATCTGGGCGCTGAAGAACTTCTGCTACTTTCCCAATATTCATAGCTTTCTGACCTCCCTTCCGCAGGCCCTGTAGTAAAGCCTGGCGAAACCGGGTGAGGGCTTTTTCTCCTGCATCGCTATTTGGGTCCCACTTGGGATCTTTGTTAGGAAAATCTGCAGCTGCTGCCTGCTGGGGATCTAGATTCTGGTCTCTCCCGACCACAGGGTTCTCCTCCAACCATTTAGTGCCTGCCTGCACTATCCGTGCCCGCTCCTCCGTAGTAAAGAGGGTAGCCAGGAGCTGGCGGCAATCAGACCAGGTGGGCTGATGAGTTTGCATAATACTAGTCATTAACTCTGTCAATTCATGGGGCTTGTCAGTATAGGAAGCATAATGTGTTTTCCAGTTTAATAAATCTGTTGTGGAGAAAGGCACATAAACTAAACTGGTTGGTCCGGGCACAACCTGACCCTCTTCATTTTTGAAAGGTAGTCCTGGGACCTGCCGCAGTGGCATTTGGCGGGCTTCTTTCTGGCCTTTTTTCTGGCAGTTTTTCCAGGATCTGAGGGCGTCCTGCAGCTTAGTGGATCTGGAGGTGTCTTTGCTACTGGTGTCTGGTTTGGTGGATGACTCTGGACTGGCATCTGACTCTCCACTAGCAGATTCCTCAGGGGGTGACTGCTCCGCATCAGAGTACTGCTCAGGACTAGGGCTGCGACTTCTATGAGGAGGGGTCTACTCTTCAAGCTTTGGAGGTGGATGCTCAGAGGGAGGCACTTCGGCTGGAGGCACGCTTGCTACCTCCGGCTCTACTCGGGGTACCGGTGGGGGTACTCGGGGTGGAGCTGACGGGACTGGGGTATACAGAAAGGCAGGTGGATATCCCGGAACTTCTGGGGGCTCTGGCTCTGCATAAATCGGGAGCTTCTCTGTCTTAGCAGGGACTCTCGTGGTAGTGGCTAACATAATCCTTTTCTGTCCCTCACTGCAACTCTTCATCCAGGGGGGCTGCTTCTCACATATGCCTAACCAGGAGTCTATATAGGAAAACTGTTCGGGACTATAGCTGCGCACTATCTTGTGCACTCGGGACACAGTTTGGATATCAAAAGTACCTTCTAGTGGCCACCCGGCATCTAGCGCTGGCCACGCTCTGCTACACAATATTTCTAAACGGGGCGCTGTCATTTTGATCCCATAATCACCACTAAAACCTTTCTTAAAATTTGTGATCATACAGTTTAACGGAGTTTGCACAGACTCTGCCCCTCCCATAATGACATACAACGTATAAGACAGCAAACAGAAAGGGTAGGTAGAATGGCTACGGGTAAGGGGTCCGCGTAGCCCACAGAACAATAAGGGGGACAAACAACAGACGCTTCCTCCTGTTCGCGATTTGAACGCGGTCGCCCGGTCAAGAACTGCGCTACTGAGGAGTCTGCTCTCGCTTGGCCTGTGTTGCAAAGCCTCTCAAACACTCTTCACACAACCAAACATGCTAGCATTTCCCAAATTCCAAAATTCCCGGGCTAACTGACTAAACCAGAATTACCAAAACCGAAAGGGCTGATGGGTTCACCCCGCGCACTACTTGCGGGGGTACTAGGATCGCCCGTGGAAGTTGATCAGACTTCCTTTACCTGTTACTGTACCAGAAGTGTCTCGAGACTTTCCCAAAGCTATCTGACTAAGAACCAGAAAAATCAATACTCACCGGATCCGGTAGCTAATGCGCTGCGCAGCCCGTTCCACCTGGGGTTGAATCCTGGACTCCCCTCAACCAGGGTTCGAGGTGTTGGCCAGCTGGACCCGGCAGGCCGCCGAGGCAGGGCGGAACCCTCCGATACAAGGGACCGGCGGTGCCTGGGATCCTCTCCGCTGTCGGTCAGCTGCAGTCCCAGCCGGACCAAACCTAGAGGTGGTAATACGCGGTAATATTCGCTTGCGGTCTATTCATATTATGCGGTTTCCCGGCCAATGCACCAAGAAACTGTAATAGCGAAGGGCCCGCAACCCCAATAATACCCGGAGTCAATGGACGAGGATTCAACTCCCTTTTTATTGTATATACAGTCTCAGCACTAGCATACAAAATGTCTGAGCCCAGAACTAAGTCACTCCACAGCATTTATACATTTCTTCTCCAATTTAATACAGGCCAAACTTCTCATTGGTTCTGGTAGCCCACATACCTTCATCCAATAGCCATCTTTGACCCCCCTTGCCCTCCCCCTGTGCACATTTCTCTAGCCCTGGCTCAAAACACTAGACAATCAAAACGCTAGACAAAATATTCTTACACTGTTCAGCTTCTCTGCTATATTTTCATCCTAATTGCAAGGTCAGTGCACATCTAGCAAAGATACAGTGGAGCAACATTCTACTAAAGCAGACAGCTGGCTTACCTAAACAATAACAGTAAGAAAGTTTTAATTCTCTTATCTCCAGGAGAGCAGAACATGTTATCAAACCAGAATAGAGCGGTATTTCTTTCTAACAGCTAACAGCATTCTGTAATTTTCCAAAATCAGCAATAACATTTTAAAGCAGGAGAAAAGGGCTTCAGGCCTAGCTCTGCTACATACTAGGCCATCGCCTATCACATTAGTACTTGCATCATTCCAAAGAGAGCTTCTTTCTGGAGTTCATATGACAACATGTATGGGTAGTTTGTCAAGATGTGTTTGGAAGTTCTTCTTTATCAGGCCTTTTGGCTCCCAATACAATGGGAAATAATTCTGTATCTTTCTGCCACATTTTCATGTCTCTGCATTTCTTGGTACTTCAGATTCTCTGTAGACAATCAAGAAATAAATAAGTCCTCACGTATGGGTGACATCCCCAATGGAGCTCCCCACGGGAATGTTCCCCAGCTTCCATGGGAAGCTTTTGGGAAGCTCCACTGCGCATATGCGCCTGCCTTCCCGCTTACTGTCGTGCCATCTTGTCTCCAGTTTTCTTTTTCTGTGGAGTCCTTAGGAGGTGTTCCTGTCATCGGTGGAAAAAGCTTGATTTTTTTTGACCCATTGTGGGTTGTTTTTTTTTCTTTCGTGTGCTACAGTCTGTCATCGGTTGTGTCAGCTTCAGGTTAACATCCATTTTTTCGGTACTTCTCGTTCTTTTTTTCCATTTTTCTCTTTTTTTGCATTTTTCATGGCTGGTGACATTGAGCCATTTGACTTTGCCACGGTCGTCTTTTCAGACATGTCCAAGCCAGCCTGCAGCTTTAAAAAGTGCACTAAGTGTGCACTTACCATTTTGCTCACTGACAGGCACAACTAGTGCCTTCAGTGTCTTGCGCCTGACCATCAGCCCACCTTGTGCAATCTGTGCCTGCAGATGAAGAAGGGTCTGAAGGGCTGGGAAAAACAGAGGGAGTCCCTCTTCCAGCCTTCAAATTCAGCATCCTCAGCCCCGGCGTTGATGGCCTCATGGGACCCTGCTGTGGCATCGTCATCGAGAGATGCCAGGCTGTCTCCTGATGAGCCTACCATTCTGGAGTCCCCATTGAGGGTGCCAGAATTGGTGGCTGAGGTTGTTATCCTGGCTCCAATGCCTTTGGAGACGGTGGTTTTGTAGGAAAGACTTCATGCCCTTGAGGCCCATATAGTGGTGGTGCTTGCCGCATGACAAGCTGGCCCCCCAATGCCATTGACATCATCACTGCACTCCATCCAGCCCATCTTCGAGGCCCATGCACTGCCCATTCAGGCAGGTGCATCGATTCGGCAGTCAGACTCAGCACTGATTCTCACCACCATCTCAATCTCCAGTGTCTTGGGTTTCGATGCCCCGATGCCCCAGCACTCCTGCTCAGTGCATCATCAATCCCGCTGGCTCTTGGCATCTCCACCTGACTGGAGTCAGCATCGAGAGGAGGCCTGGCGCTACTTTGATTTTCTACTGTAGTCTTACTCCGAGGGATGGGAAACGGAGGAGTCAGTGGTACCTTACCGGGGGTCTCTGGACCTGCCCTTGGACCCCTCCACACCGTATGAGCACAGGAAGTTGCCTTCGAGGACATATCCTTCCAGGACTTCATTCAGGAAATAGCCAAGGCCATACCCTTCCCCTTGGAGTCTGAAGACGAGCTGAGGGCGGAGGAGTTGAAGATCCAACAGTACCCCTCGTCCCCCAAGGAGTCAGTTATAGTGCCGGTGCACTGAATCTTGCATAACTTGCTGCTGAGGATGTGGGCGAACTCCCTTACGGTGCCAGCAGTCAGCCGGCGGCAGGACTCAGCAGATGCACTCCAAAACATTATAACAAGGGACATCAGCAATAGACCAAGAAGAACCAATAACGACAACATGATCGGCACATCTGCAGGCTATCACAAAATCAAACAACTTCAAAAAGAGCACCATCACTATTGGCATCCACACTATGGAATTCCCTACCAACGAGCCTTAGGGCGTTAGATGACCTCACTGACTTGCGCAAAGACCTCAAAACATTGCTATTTATAGAAACCTTTGAACATTCAGGCAACATCCCCTACCCAAACAGTAACACTACTACATCCGTCAACTAAACACACACCCATCTGACCCACACACACACAAACCTATCATACCACATTATTGAATACCTTTTTGTTAAATCTTACCTCAATTGTACTATCTAAATACTGTTAATTAACTGTACTGTCTAAATGTTTACACGTACCCTAATGTTAAATGTAACCCTCCAATTGTGATGTGACGTGACCACCTTGATTGAAGGAAAAGGTGGCATACAAATCTGTCTAAATAAATTAAATCAGGTCCAGAAGGCCCTGGGCTTCAAGAAGCCCCAGTTCTTCACAACTCTTTAGTGTTTGAATTGGCCATGAAGCAGATTAAGAGCACCAAGACCCAGGGGTGGCTCTATAATAAGGCCGAGTGAGGCAGTGGCCTCAGGCAGCAACCTTTTGGGTGCGGAAAAAAATGCCCCCCAAAAAGCCGCCTCACTTGACCTTCAAAATTTAAACAAAAAAAAGAGCAGGACAAGTTGCTGGTGCTGCTTCTCGGCAGTGACAGAATCAACTACCCACAGCCCCTCCCTCCCCAGCCCTGCTGCTGTTTTACCGGCACCCCGGCTCAACTTTGCAGAGCTGTGAGAAGGAACAGCATTTCTCGTCTTTCCCGCAGCTCTGTTAAAGCTCAGCTTCGATAGGCTCATCTTTACCGCGGGGAAATATGAGAAATGCTGTTCCTTCTCACTGCTCTACAAAGTTGAGCTGGGGCGCCGGTAAACCAATGGAAGACTTGGACTGGAAATCGGCTGTGGAGGTCTGGGACTGGGCTGGTGGGGGGGGGGGGGTAGCACTGGAAATAGTCTGAGGGGGTTAGGATTTGTAATGGGCTGATGAGGGGGCTAGGACTGAAAATGGGCTGATGGGGGGTTAAGACTGGGAATAGGCTAATTGGGGGCTAGGACTGGTAATGGGCTGATCAGGGGGGGTAAGAACTGGTAGTGGGTTGATGGAAGGGCTAGCACTGAAAATGGACTGATGGGGGGAGTTAGGACTGGAAATGGGCTGATTAGGGGGCCTAGGACTGATAATGGGCTGAACAGGTGGGGTTAGGACTGGAAATGGGCTACAACTGGAAATAGGCTGATCAAGGGGGCTAGGACTGGAAATGGGCTGATTAGGGAGGCTAGGACTGGAAATGGGCTTATGGGGGGGTTAAGACTTGTAATGGGCTAATCGGGGGGGTTAGCACTGGAAATGAGCTAAGTTTGATAATGGGCTGATTGAGGGGGGCTAGGACTGGAGTGGGCTGATAAGGGGGATAGGACTGGAAATAGGCTGGGACTGGAAATGGGCTGATGGGGGGGAGAAGAGAGCTGCTGGCACTGGAAAAAGACTGGGGGCTAGAAATGGAAATGGGCTGATGGAGGAGGAGAGGAGAGTGCTGCTGGCCCTGGAAGAAAACAAAGGGCTAGGGCTACAAATGGGCTGATGTAGGGGGATGGGAGAATAGGATTGGAAGGGAGCAGATGCTAAGAGGGTCTGTCAGGGAAAGGAGGAGGCAGGAAAGGAGATGACATGGGTGGGAGGTGGGGGCAGGAAGGGAGCTGACATGGGGAGCGAGGTGGGGGAAGGAAGGGAGCTGACATGGAGGAAGGAGGAGGCTGGAAGGGAATTCATATGGGGGAAGAAGAGTGCTGGAAGGGAGCTGACACCTGGGGATGGTACTGAAGGAGGACTGGAAGGGAGCTGACTCTTGGGGATGGAACTGATAGGTGGCTGGGTAATAGGGAGGAGGCTGGAAGAGAGGGTCACTGGGGTTGGAAGGGAGCTGACATGTGGGGATGGCACTGGAAGGGGGATAGACAGAGGGTAGAGTAACTAGAAGGGAACTGACGGGAGGGGGGGGGCACTGAGAGTGGAAGTGAGCTGATACCTGTGATGGTATTTAGACTAGAAGGGGCTGGACAGTGGGGAAGGAGGGGGACTGGAAGGGAATGGACACCAGAGGCAGTCCTGGGAATGCAAGGCAGTTGACATTGGAAAGTACTGGGAGGGGAGGACTGGAAAGGGGGTTGATACTGGGGAGAGTTATTGGGACTGGAAATAGGCTGATGGAAGGAAGTGAAGAAAACAAAAGAAGAGATAAGAAATGGAAGATGGACCATAGACCATAGAAAGAGAGCTAAGAGAAGACAGGAAAGCAAAAGCCTCAGATTGGAACCAGCATGATCTGAGAATAAAATGGTCAGACAAAGGTAGAAAAAATAATTTTATTTTCATTTTAGTGATTGGACTTTGTGCTATCTTTATATTTTACACAGTATGAGGAACTGCATCTCTTATTTATCTGATGTTACACTGCATGCAGAGTCTGGCTTCTTGGGGTTTGAGTTTAATTTTTATCTACATATTTTTATTTTAAGTTGTAGTCACTTATTCTGTACTTGGTGAGGGTCTGGGTTCTGAGTGTGTGACATGGAATTTGAGCATAGGGATCTGTACTGTACTGTTGTAATTTGACTTGGTGAGCTTTTCAAATAGGTGTATGGTTGTTCTAGGGCCTGCTGCAGTATTTATAGTGCTGCTTTTTTCTGGGTGGGTCCCTTGTATGAGTTTTGGAAGTTTATGCTGGTATGGTATGTAGATTTGGCCTTGTAGATCTTAGGTGACTTCTGTAGGGTTTTATATTAGTTCCCAGTATGCCTGGTACTGGAGAATGTTTGTTTGTTAGTGAGATGAACAGAATCCAATTTTTTTTTTTTTTTTTTTTTTTAATATGTTCAGTTCTGTTGGTGAATGTCCTACTTTTGCTCTGCACCCATTGTCGAGGGAGAGGTTTCTGTGGATGCAGAATATATATTCTAAAGAAAGCGAGAACTATAACGCAGTTTATAACAGATTAAAATAAGTTATAATTTGGTCTTATAAACTGTGCTGTGGTTCTCACTTTTTCTTTTAATTCCTTCGTGTGCGAGCATCTTGCATTTCCTTTGTTTTTTGCGGAATATATATTTACATGAACACGCTGCTGGTCCAGTGCACAGTTTCAGGAGTTATGGTGGGGTTGCTAAGCCCTTCTTGGGGTTTATGTTGGAGTGGGAGATGTTATGTTGGGGTCACAAAGTCCCTCTTGTTTTTCAGAGGATGGGAAGTGCTGTTTTGGGGTACCAAGTCACTCTTGTTTTTGTGGAAGTAGGAGATGCTGCATTGATGCCATTGAGCCCCTCTTGTTTGGCATATTTAGCAGCATGTTTCCTAGGCTCTGCACTGGTAACATATGAACATAAGAAATGCCATACTGGATCAGACTAAGGTCCATCAATCCCAACAGTGGCCAATCCAGGTCACAAGTACCCGGCAGACCCCAAAAAGTCAATCAGTTCATTTCCTGTCCTAGCCTCCCTAATCAGCCCATTTCCAGTCCTAGCCACCCCACGATAGCCCATTACCAGCCCTAGCCCACCCTCCTGATCAGCCCATTTCCAGTCCCAGCCCCCCCATAGCTCATTACCAGTTCTAACTCCCCCCATCAGCCCACTTCCAGTCCTAACCCCCTCCATAACCCATTACCAGTCCTAACCCCCCCATCAGCCCACTTCCAGTCCTAACCCCCCCCCCCATCAGCCCATTTCCAGTCCCAGCCTTCCCCACCCCAGGGAAATTGAAAGGAAAAGAAACTGGCTTCTGTAGCTGCTGCCACCGTGGCAGAAGGAAGTGCCCCGCGGCCGCCCTGGCAGAGCCCGCTTCTCTCCCTCAGCATCACTGTCTTTAGAAAGCCGTGAAGGGAGAGTTTCCCTTTCTCACGGCTCTGCTAAGCCCACCGGTGCTGATGGGAAACAGGAAATGCCATTTCCCATCAGCGCCGGCGGGCTTAGCAGAGCTGCAAAAAACGGAAACTCTCTCCCTTCGCGGTTCTGTAAAGCCGGCGGCGCTGAGGGAGAGAAGAGGGCTCTGCCGGGGCGACCACGGGGCACTTCCTTCTGCCACGGCTCTTGCGATCAGGTTTTTTTTTTTTTTGAAGGCCGAGTGAGGCGGGCTTTTTGGGGGCAATTTTTGCCACCTGAGGCCACCGCCTCACTCGGCCTCATTATAGAGCCGCCCCTGTTTGTATGTAGGGATCTGTACTGTAGTAATCTGAATTGTTCAGCTTTTCAAATAGGTGTTTGGACCCACTGTAGTATTTACAGTGATGCTTTTTTTGGATGGGCTACTTACGTGAGTTTTGGAAGTTGGTTCTGATATGGTATGGTAGATTTGCTCTATAGATAATCAATGACTTTGTTGTAGGGTTTTGTCTTAGTTCACAATAAGCCTGGTACTGGAGAATGTTTGTTAGTGAGATGATCAGAATCAGATTTTTTTAAAGATATTGAGTTCTGTGGGTGAATGTCCTGGTTCGGCTCTACATCCACTGTTGAAGGGGGTTCTGTGGATGCAAAATATATGTTTAAAAAGAAAAAGCAAGAACCATAATGCGGTTTATAACAACAAAATAAAAATGAGTTATAATTTAGTTTTATAAACTGTGCTATGGTCCTCTTTTAGTTCCTTGGTGTGCAAACATCTTGCATTTCCTCCATATAATCTAATTGGCTTTTTGGTTTGATTCAATCCCTGACTAGAGTTTTGAGAAAGCCCCCTACCTCTCTAATCAGGGGGGGGGGGGTTCCATCTCATCCTTCGCCTCGGGCAACAGATTGCCTTAAGCTGCCCCTGCCAAGACCCATTTCTCAGTGCCCTCGGGCAGGGAAGCCTGGACTCTTGACTCCTTTGGTAGGAGAAGCTTCCAGGGCTCCATGCTCATGGCCAGGATCCTCTCCTACCAGCCATATATTTATTTATTTAGCAGTGCTTATATACCACTTTTCACCAGGTCAAAGCAGTGTTCAGTGAGGTACGGTATAGTTTTTTTCCTTGTCCCTGAAGGACTCACAATCTATGTTTTTTTGTACTTGAGGCAATGGAGGGTTAAGTGGCCTGCACAAGGCCACAAGGAGCACCTATGGGACTAGAAATCCCGGTCCCTCCGGTTTGAGGTTGCTGTCCTCCAGCAAGATTCAAACGCCTGGCCTTCCAGCCCGAGGTAACTCCTAGGCCACTCCTCCCTCCGTGAGTAGGTTCCTCAAGGACATCATAGTGAACCTGGCCAAGTTTGCCTCCCTTATTCCCTCAGAGTGCCTCAATGCCTTCCAGGCCCTGATAGGCCATGGCAAGGAATGTTCTAAATACATGTTCTGAGCCACCTATGATGCCTGAGTCAGCCGGCAGGGTTGTGGCTGTAGGCATCGGCGCACTCCATCTCACTTGGCTCCAGTCCTCTGATCTGGAACAGTGCCTTGACGGGGGGAGAACATCTTCGAGAAGCCAGTGGAGGAAAGAGCCAGTGAAATTGAGAAGGAGTATGTGAACCTCTCCAGGCTCTTGAGAAAGACCGCTGACCTGCACAAAAAGTAGGCAAGAAGAATTTCTACCAGCGCAACACCGGTATTATCAAAGCCCTCAGAGTGCTCAGCCGAAGACACCGGCCCCTCACCAGCAGCGACAGGAGAAGCTTTAGAAGGCCCAATCTGCCCCTCAGCCTAAGCTTGGATAGGTTTTTGACTGGTTCCTCAAAAGCATAGATATCTGCTGGTGCCCGAAGGGATATCACCTCAGGTGGGGGGAGCAGCTCATCCACTTCGCCTACAGGTAGCCTCTTATCACTTTGGATGCTTGGGTCCTTCAGATTGTCCAAAGCGACTAAATGCTGCACTTCACTTAGTTGCTGTCTCCCTTCTCCCCCAGGGAGTATCCACTGGACCCTACCCACTGGATCCGCTGCAACGCAGTTTGCTGCAGGAAAAGGTCTCCGCCTTTTGACCAATCTCACCATTGAACCAGTGCCCCCAGCTCAGGCTGGGTGAGGATTCTGCTCCAGATACTTCCTGACCCCCAAAAAGACGGGGATTCAGGCCCATCCTGGACCTTCGGAACCTCATCCGCTTCTTAGTGCAAAAAAAGCTCAAGATGGTTTGCTGGGGATGCTGCTCCTTATCTTCTCAAGGATGATTGGCGATGGTCCTTGGATCTCAATGTGTGTATATGCACATCCTGATTCACCTTGTTCACGGTAAATACTCCCGGTTTGTTTTGGGGGGTCAACATTACGAGTACCGAGTGCTTCCATTCAGACTCACATCTGTTCCCAGAGTCTTCATGAAATGCCTCACAGTGGTGGCTGCTTATCTTGAAACCCTAGGAGTCTTCGTCTTCCCCTACCTAGATGACTGGCTCATAAAGAATTCCACCCTTAATGGTGTCTAGCAGTTGGCTGACCTCACCATTCAGGTATTTGAGCGGCTGGGGCTTGTAGTCAACTACCCCAAGTCTCACCTCCAGGCAGGGCCAGCCCAAGGGTTTCTAACACCCTAGGCAGAAGCCCTGGCCATGCTGCCCCCTGATCCATGGCACCCTTCTGAACCGTGCTGCCCCCCCCTCCTCGTGTTGAGCTGCGCTACCGCTGATTCTGGCAGCGGGGCTGGGGGGGAGTGGCTCAGCTTGGTGGCAGGCCATGTGCTTCTGTCCCCTCTCCGACATAATTTCAGAGGTTCAGAAGTGGCAGGCCATGTGTGCCAAAGCACATGGCCTGCCGCTAAGCCTAGCTGTACCCCACTGGCACTGGAATTAGCAGGGGGGGGGACAAAGCACATGGCTTGCTGCCTGCAGAGATGATCTGCTGCCTAGCCCACCTAGAAGACAGGCCAGCTCTGCCTCCAGCCCTCTCAGCAATTGGAATTCATCGAGGCCCTCTTTGATACCCTCGAGCTCGGGTCTTTCTCTCAGTGGACTGCATCCAGTAGAAGCGCCACACGACAGCATGAGGGATGCTAAAGCTGTTTGGCCACATCGCATTGACTGTACACATCACTCCGCTAGCTCATCTCTGTATGAGGCAGACTCAGTGGACTCTGAGCACACAGTAGAAACAGGCCACTGGCCACCTCAGGGACCGGGTATTGGTTGCTACACCCCTGGTTCAATCACTTCACTGGTGGCTGGAGCTGCAGAACCTGCTCCGGGGTCTCTCCTTTCAGACATTGATGCTCCAGAGGACGCTAACCATGGACGTGTCCAAGCCTGGCTGGGGAGCTCATCTGGATGGCCTGCAGACGGAGGGCCTGTGGTCAGAGCAGGAGAGCCTGCAACAGATAAACTTCCTCAAGCTCCGACCCATAGCGAATGCCATCCAAGCTTTCCAGATGCATCTGGCTAACCAGGCTGTACTGATTCAAATGGACATTCAAATGGCAATGTTCTATGTAAACGAGTAGGGAGGCATGGGATCGTATCTCCTGTGCTGGGAAGCAGTCCACTTGTGGACGTTTGCTGCTACTCACAGGATGGAGCTTCGGGTGACCTATCTGCCCTGGGAGCTCAATACCTTGGCAGATTGCTTGAGTTGGGTCCTCCAGCTGCACAAGTAGAGCCCCCACAGGGAGGTGATAGATCTATCGTGGGAGTACCCTACTCTCAAAAGATCTGGTCTATTTGCCATACTGCACAACGCCCATGTGGATAAGTTCTTAAAGGACTACAAAAAGGTACTGCTACTTCTGGAGAGAGATCTGCAATTGTAAGTATTTACTTCTGGGGGGTTTTCTACATCTTGGGGGAAAAAAAATTCTTTAGATTAAACCTGATTAATCTGTGTAAATGAGAATCCAGTGTATTTGTTAAATCAGTCAGGGCCTAGTATCAGCAAAGAGTTTTTAGTTAAATTGAAAACTCAACAGGTGGCTTTCAGTTTAAGTTTAAAACTCAGCAGAGGGCTTTCAGTTTAAATTCAGAACCCAGCAGAGAGCTTTCAGTTTAAATTTAGAACCCAGAAGAGACTTTCAGTTAAATTTAAAACTCTGTAGAGGGCTTCTAGTTTAAATTTAATACTTAGTCAGGGACTAGTATCAGCAAAGAGCTTTAACTTAAATCAGAGTATAACTTAGCATAAAAACAGGATCAGTATTCTTTGAGCAATAAATTGTTTCTAGATACTTTTACAAAGAGGCCTTCTAGATAGGAGGCAAGAGACCTGTGAAATTATTTCAAACGCTGTTAAAACCAAGTGATAGATCAAAGGGGCATTTTGAAAGACTCCTTCTATCCAAGCAAAGGCTGTGTGAATCACACAGGAAATTGGTCACAGATTACCTTAGAAGCACAGGACAGGGTACCATGTAGCAGCCAGCTTTAAATAAGTCTTCTTTCCCTCCTTGACCCCACCTACCTCTGGGATAATCATAGCTTTATAGGTGCTTAAACTTCTTAAAGGAAAGGAGGTGCCATATTCACTCTCAGGTGCAGGCATATATTAAGGACCTCAGATTAATTAAGCTTGATAAAAAAGCTTGATGTGGAAGAAAATACTCATAATAAAGACTTTTTCAGGTACATTTGTAGCAAAAAAGAACTATGACAGAGTCAGGTGGAGCATTAGATGATAGAGGGGTAAAAGGGGCACTAAGAGGGGACAAGGCTGTAGCGGAGAGACTGAATAAATTTTTTGCTCCGGTCTTTACTGAGGAAGATGTAGGGATGTTACCCATGACTGAAATGGTATTTACAGGTGATGCCGCAGAAGAATTGAAAGAAATATCGATATGCCGGGAAGATGTATTACAACTAATTGATAAACTGAAGAGTAGCAAATCACCTGGACCGGATGGTATACATCCAAGGGTGTTGAAAGAACTGAAATATGAGATTGCAGACCTACTATTAGTAATCTGTGAACTATCATTGAAATCATCTGTAATACCTGAAGACTGGAGGATGGCCAGTGTAACGCCAATTTTTAAAATAGAGTTCCAGGGGTGATCCGGGAAACTACAGATCGGTGAGCTAGAGGCATTATAATATCTTTTGTTTTATTTTCCATTCCTTTCCTTATGATACCTAGCATTCTATTTGCTCTCTTGGCCGCCGCTGCACACTGGGCCGAGGGTTTTAACATGTTATCCACAATGACGCCTAAATCTTTTTCCTGGGTGGTGGTTCCTAATGTGGAACCTTGCATTGTGTAACCATAGTTTGGGTTGTTCTTCCCTAGGTGCATAACTTTTCACTTGTCCACATTAAATTTCATCTGCCATTTTGATGCCCAGTCTTCCAATTTATCAATATCCTCTTGCAATTTTCCACAATCCTCTTGGGTTTTAACAACTTTAAATAGTTTTGTGTCATCTGCAAATTTGATAACCTCACTCGTTGTTCCACTTTCCAGGTCATTTATGAATATGTCAAAAAGCAGCGGACCCAGCACAGATCCCTGGGGTACACCACTATTCACCTTTCTCCATTGGGAAAATTTGGCCATTTAGCCCAACCCTCTGCTTTCTATCTTTTAACCAGTTCCTGATCCACAGTAGTACACTGCCTCCTATCCCATGACTCTTTAGTTTTGCCAAAAGTCTCTGATGAGGGACCTTGTCAAAGGCTTTCTGAAAGTCCAGATACACTATTTCAACCGACTCACCTTTGTCCACCTGTTTATTCACACTTTCAAAAAAACATAACAGATAGTAAGACAAGATCTTCCTTGTCTAAAGCCATGTTGGCTGTCTCCCGTTAGGCCATGACTATCTACATGCTGAGTAATTTTATTCTTTATGATGGTTTCTACCATTTTTCCCAGTACTGACGTGAGGCTCACCGGTCTGTAGTTTCCCGGATCACCCCTGGAACCCTTTTTTAAAAATTGGTGTTACATTGGCGATCCTCCAATCTTCAGGTATTAGAGATGATTTTAATAATAGTTCACAGATTACTAATAGCAGATCTGCAATCTCATATTTCAGTTCTTTCAACATCCTTGGATGTATACCATCCGGCCCAGGTTATTTGCTACTCTTCAGTTTATCTAATAGTTGTAATACATCTTCCCGATGTATCAATATTTCCTTCAATTCTTCCGCACCTTTAAATACCACTTCAGTCATGGGTAACATCCCTACATCTTCCTCAGTAAAGACCGAAGCAAAGAATTCATTCAGTCTCTCCGCTATCGCCTTGTCGCCTCTTAGTGCCCCTTTAACTCCTCTATCATCTAATGGACCAACTGACTCTCTCACAGGTTTTTTGCTACGAATGTACTTGAAAAAATCTTTATTTCACGTTTTTGCTTCTGCAGCAAGCTTCTTCTCAAATTCTCCCTTTGCCTGCTTTATCAATGCCTTGCATTTGACCTGCCAGTGCTTGTGCTGTTTCCAGGTTTGGTTTGGCTCTTTTTTCCATTTCCTGAAAGATGCTTTCTTGGCAACAACAACCTTTCTAATGTCACCTTTAAACCATGCTGGCAGTTTTTGGACTTCCTTCCACTTTTCTTAAAGCGTGGAATACAGCTGGTCTGGGCTTCCAAGATAGTACTTTTCAACAACACCCAAGCTTGATGCAAGTCTTTAACCTTTGCAACTGCTCCTTTTAGTTTTTCCTTAACTATTTTCCTCATTTTATCATAGTCTCCCTTTCGAAAGTTAAAAGGTAGTACTGTGGATTTCCTTACTATCCCTCCTCCACTAATTAAATCAAAGGCGATCATGCTATGATCACTATTGCCAAGTGGTGCCAACACCCTTATCTCTTGCACTAAATCTGGTGTTCCACTAAGCCTAGGTCTAATATGGCTTCCCCTCTGGTCGGTTCATGAACCAGCTGCTCCAAGAAGCATTTATGTCATCTAGGAACTTTATCTCCCTAGCATGTCCTGCTGTGACACCGACCCAGTCGATACCGGGGTAATTGAAATCACCCATTATTATTACCGCACTGTAACTTTTGTTAGCTTCCTTGATTTCTTTGAGCATTTCATCATCCATTTGTTCATTCTGGCCAGGCGGTCGATAGTACACCCCCACTGCCATCGCCTTCCCCTTTTTACATAAAATTTCAAACCATAGAGATACTACAGCAAATTTTGTTTCCTGCAAAACTTTAATCCTTTCTGACTTAATGCCCTCTCTAACATAGAGCGCAACCCCTCCACCAATTTGATCAGCTCTATCATTACGATATAGTTTGTACCCAGGTATCACAGTGTCCCACTGGTTGTCCTCCTTTCACTATGTCTCTGATATTCCAATCATATCTAACCTCACATTTAGTGCTATATATTCTAACTCTCCCATCTTATTTTTTAGACTTCTAGCATTTGCATACAAGCATTTTAGAGACTGTATTTTATTCATATTAATTTGGCTATTGGTAGACATGGGTAATTTGGGATCTTTAAGCTCTGTCTGCTCCATACTCGAGGGCATTTGGGCTACTTTACTCTTTTTTGGAACCTCTCTGCTTTTGGTAGTATCCTTCAAGGATACATTCTTCCGAACCATCCACTCTTGGGCGACTGTCGGCTTTCCCCTATTATCTAGTTTAAAAGCTGCTCTATCTCCTTTTTAAAGGTTAATGCCAGCAGCCTGGTTCCATCCCGGTTAAAGTGAAGCCCATCCCTTCAGAAGAGCCCCTCCTTTCCCCCAGAATGTTCCCCAGTTCCTAACAAATCCAAACCCCTCATCTCTGCACCATTGTCTCATCCACGCATTGAGACTCCGGAGCTCTGCCTGTCTTTTGGGCCCTGCACGTGGAACGGGAAGCATTTCGGAGAACGCTACCCTGGAAGTTCTGGATTTCAACTTCCTACCTAAAAGCCTAATTTCATGGTTGTGGAATTGGCCATGCGCCGGCTCAAGAGCCAGAAGACGCACTACTCGGTGCCTCCTGGCAAGGAGGCCCGCAACTTGGACGCCCTCGACAGGAAGTGTTTCCAGGGTTCTATGCTGTCATGCCAGATCCAGGCTTACCCAGCTGTACATGGGCATGTACCTCAGGGATCTGGCAAAGGAGATTGCCAGGTTCTCGGCTGGTCTCTCCGAGGGACCCTTGCAGCGCTTCAAGACCTTGTCCACCGTAGTCCGTGAGTGCTCGAAGTTCATGACTCGAGCAGCCTATGACGGCTTCGAGGCATCAGCCCGGGTAGCTGCGGCAGGCATCGGTGCATGCCGCCAGGCTTGGCTACAGTCGTTGGACCTTGAACAATGGGTTCAGAACAAGTTGGTCAATGTCCCATGCCAGGGTGAGAACCTCTTCGGCAAAGCCATGACCGAAAAGCTTGCTGAACTCGAGTCCGAGTACATGACCAGGACTAGGCTCTCGAAGAAGACTTCTGCCCCTTCTAAAAAGAAGGTCTCGGGTAAGAAGCCCTTTTTCCTGAGGAAGGTAGCTGCTTACCGAAGCTACCTCCAGTATCAGGCCTCCCCGGCTCCCCACCAGGAACAGCGGGCCAAGAGACCAAGACCCAAACAGCATCCCGACTGCAGCCTTGGGAGGAGCTTTTGACTCTTTGCACATTTGTGGCCGACAATGTTCCCTCTAATTTTCTGTAGGCTGTGTGCGCATAAAATATCAGCTGTGTGCAGCTTTTGAAGGAAGGTTACATTTTTGTGCGCCACATAACGACACTCGGAGTTATATACTTTAAAATTTGACTACACGTCAGAATACAGTATGTACACCACATTGATTTTAATCAAATTAAATGAAAATAGACGATTACTAAATGAAGTGGGAAATTTCTAGTAATTACAATCATAACTTTTACATTTTAAGACGTCTGTGTTGTTTTCTATCAGAATCAGAGCCGTAAGTTTTGTGCGCTCTGTTGTAAAGTATGTGTGCTCGCTTGGCGAGGTGTGCGCGCGCGAACACGCGCACAGCTTAGAGGGAACAGTGGTGGCCGACTATCACCGCAGATGCCTGGGTGCTGCAGGTAATCAGAGAGGGGTATCTCCTCCACTTCTCGCAGCTACCTCCTCCCTTCTTCTCAGGAGAATTACCCATGGACCCCTTGCACATGTTGCTTCTGCAGAGGGAGTTCGAGGTCTTGCTCAAGGATCAGGCGGTGGAGCCTGTCCCCCAACCTCTACAGGGTCAAGGGTTCTACCCCCACTTTTTCCTTTTCCTCAAGAAAACAGGGGGCTTCTGGCCCATCCTGGAAATGAGGGACCTCAACCATTTCCTGGTCAAGGAAAAGTTCAAAATGGTATCCCTTGGAATCTTGCTGTCTTATCTCCTATGGGGAGATTGGCTATGCTTCTTGGATCTCAATGATGCCTACAACCACATCCTGATCCATCCAAGGCACTGTCAGTACCTCTAATTCGGCGGTGGCGGATGACACTATCAATACAGGGTGCTACCCTTTGGCCTAGCCTCAGCTCCTTGGATATTCACAAAATCCTGGCAGTCATGGCCACACACATCAGGCTCCTAGGTGTTTTTGACTTCCCCTACCTGGATGACTGGCTCATATGAGCCAGCTCACCGGAGGAGGTGCGCAACATAGCACATTGCACCATAAGGCTGCTCGAATGCCTGGGTTTGTGGTCAACTCCCCAAAGTCTTACCTCCTGCCTACCCAGTGCTTGGAGTTCATTGGTGCCCTATTGGATTCCACTCAGGCAAGGGTCTTCCTGCCACTGGACCATGTGCAGCACTTATTCGCCCTAGTACAGGCTGTGCAGGGCAGCTCAGCAGTGACAGCCAGGCAGATGCTCTGCCTCTTGGCAAACATGGCATCTACTGTCCACATCACCCCCTTTGCCCGCCTCTGCATACGGCAGGCTGAAAGGATGCTCAGCGCCCAGTGGACACAGGCTTCGGGCCATCTGGAGGACCGCCTCTAGATCACGCCAGCCCTGGCGGTATCTCTCACTTGGTGGCAGGACCCCTCAACCTCAAAGCCAGCCTTCCCTTCTAGGCTCCCCTAATTCAATGCATCCAAACTGGGCTAGGGGGGCCCAATGCAATCACCTGCATTTGCAAGGACCATGGTCGCCAGAGGGGAGTATTTCACAAATCAACCTGCTTGAACTAAGAGCAGTCTATCATGCCCTGCGGGTCTTCCAAACATCTGAAAGGTCAGGTGGTTCAGGTCCAGACAGACAACCTGGTGGGCATGTACTACATCAACAAGCAGGGAGGCACGGGTTTGTACCACCTCTGCTGGAAGACAGTTTGCCTCTGGAACTTCACAACAGAGAAGAACATCTCCCTCAAAGCGGTGTACTTGCTGGGCCAGGACAATGTACTGGCCAAACACCTGAGTCAAGTCCTCCAGCTCCACGAGTGGCGGCTGAACCCAGCGGTGCTGGTGGAGGTCTTCTGACACCGGGGGATCCAAGAGATGGACCTCTTTGCCAGTCCAGAGAACATGCAGCTGCCACACTTCTGCTCTTAGAGGCCAGCCTGGAGACAGGAGGTGACAGATACCGTACTCCTCCTATGGTCCAGGGGCTTCCTGTATGCATTCCCGCCTATTCCCCTGGTTCCCCGGGCCCTCCTCAAGATCCAAGCAGAAGCGGTCTCAGTCATATTCATCGCGACCAGGTGGCCCAGGCAACCCTTGTTCCCCCTACTTCTGCAGCTGTTTCATTGCCGCTGGGGTGCGCCCCAGACCTGCTGTCACAGGAGGGCAGGACACTACTGCACCCCAACCTCCAGTCCCTTGCCCTGACAGCCTGACTGCTGAGAGGCTAACTATAGCGCATCACCGCCTCTCCAGGGTGCTAGAAGATGTTCTGCTTGCCTCGCGTAAGGACTCTACGCGGCAGGCATCTGCCTTTAAGTGGCGCAGATTTTTGTTCTGGTGTGCGGACGAAGGTCTTAACCCCTTCTCCTGTGTGATGCCAGACATCTTATGATACCTACTGCATGTCGGGTGCTGACCTCAAGTCCAACACAGTCAGAGTGCACCTATGTGCCATCTTGGCTCACCACCATGCGGTAGACGGCCAAGCTGTGTTGGTGCACCACTTGGTGGGCCGGTCCTTGCGAGGCCTCTTCCTCTCCCGGCCTCTGATCCGTCCACCAACAGTAGTGTGGGACCTCACTGTGGTGTAGGGAAAGCTTATGACTCCACCCTCCAAACCCCTGGCTATCTGCCATCTCAAGTACCTTTCTTGGAAAATCGTGTTCTTCGTGGCACTCATCTTGGCCAGGTGTGTGAACAAACTGCAGGCACTGGTGGCCCATGCACCCTACATCATGTTCCACAGGAACAGTGCCATCCTTTGGACTCACCCCAAATTCTTGCCAAAGATCATCTCTGCCTTCCACTTGAATCAAGAGGCCTCATTCCTCTAGGGCAGAAGCCTCCCTACACACGCTGGACTGCAAGTATGCCTTGTCTTTTTACATCCAGAGGACGCAGCCCCACCACCATTCAGTGCAGCTCTTTGTCTCTTTTGACCCCAGTCAAATTGGGGTTGCAGTCTCTAAGTGTACCCTTTCATGGTGGGTGGCTGACTGCATTTCCTTCGCCTATCAACAGGCGGGGCTTTCTCTGGAGCTTCATGTGACTGCACACAATGTGTGTGCTATGGTGGCCTCAATGGCCCGCCTGCACTCGGTGCCCATATCTAGGGAATGCATATTCGATGCTGCTACTGCAATGTCAGACTTCCAGCCAATCAGCACTCCCTGCTGCCCTTTATGGGCTGCTTTTTGGGTCGCCCACGGCTTTTACAGGTTTTTTTTGGTAGCCTGTAGCTTGGGAGTCCCATATGTGAGGACTGTCTTCCTGCTTGTTCCCGGAGAAAGTGTAGTTACTCACCTGTAACAGGTGTTCTCTGGGGTCAGCAAGAATCAGTCTTCAAAACCCTTCCTCCTCCCCATGGAGTTGTTTTTTTTATGCTTGATTAAGCTATGTCATCATACTGAGGTAAGATGGCACCTTTGGATGGGAAGGTGACCGCACATGTGCAGTGTAACTTCCAAAGGCATTGCAATGAAGCTACAATGTAGTACTGAAGGACTACCAAGAGGGCTGTTACTGCTGGGAAGAAATTCTACTTGTAAGTACTTATAATACCCCCTGAGAAATTCTCTAAATCTTGGGGAAAAGGGAATTTGAATTAAAACTGATAATGTGTGTATTTTAAACTTCAGTGTTTTATCAAGTCGGTTAGGGCATAGTACTACAAGCCAGCTTGCAATTAAATTAAAGCCAGTTAGGGGATAGTATTACAAGCCAGCTTTCAGTAAAATTGCAGCCAGCTGTGGCTTACCATAACAAGCGGTTCTTCACTTAAGATATACCCTAACTGGATTTAATTTAACAGAGAGAATAGAAGAGAGTAAATATTCTTTGAGTATATAGAGAGAAATTGTTTTCTAGAGACCTTTTACAAAGAGGCCTTCCAGTTAGGAGGCAAGAGAACTGTGAAATTATTTTAAATAGGTGTTAACATCAAGTGACAGATTAAAGAGGCAACTTGAAAGGCTCCCTCTATCAAACCAAGAGCAGTGTAAATCACCCAAGAAATTAAGAGATTGTCTTAGAAGCACAGATACAAACTACTACTACTACTGAACATTTGTATAGAGCTACAAGACGTACGCAGCGCTGCACAGACACATGCACTGTGCATTGCAAAAGTATTCATCCCTTCTGTGTTTGTCCTGTTTTGTTACATTACAACCTGGAATTAAAATGCCGTTTTGGGGGTTTGCACCATGAGATATACACAACATACTTATGACTTTGAAGTTGCAAAATACCCTTTATTGTGACACAAACAATAATTAAGACAAAAAAATGAAAGCAGGAGTGTGCATATGTATTCACCCCCTTAGGTCAATACATTGTAGAGCCACCTTTTGCTGCAATTACAGATACAAGTCTCTTGGAGCATGTCTCTAATAGCTTAGTACATCTAGCCACTGGGATTTTCACCCATTCCTTAAGGCAAAACTGCTCCAACTCCTTCAAGTTAGATGGGTTGTATTGATATACAACAATTTTCAAGTAATGCCACAGATTCTCAATTGGATTAAGGACTGGGCCATTCGAAAACATTTAAATGTTTCCCTTTAAACCAGCTTTAGCAGTATGTTTAGGGTCATTGTCCTGCTGGAAGGTAAACCTTCGTCCCAGTCTCAAATCTCTGGCAGACTGAAAGGATTTCCTCAAGAATTGCCCTGTATTTAGTGCCATCCATCATTCCTTCAATCCTGACTGGTTTCCTGTCCCTGCCAATGAAAAACATCCTCATAGCATGATGCTGCCACCACCATGTTTCACTGTGGGAATGGTATTCTTGGGGTGATGGGAAGTGTTGGCTTTGCGCCACACATGGCATTTCCCATGATGGCCAAAAAGTTCAATATTCATCTCATCTGACCAGAGAATCTTCTTCCATGTGTTTGGGGGTCCGCCACCTGCTGTTGCGCAAACTCCAAATGTGTTTTCTTCTTTCTTTCTTTAAACAATGGCTTTTTTCTAGCCACTCTTCCATAAAGCCCTTCTCTGTGGCGTGTATGGCTTAAAGTGGTCCTATGGACAGATACTCCCATCTCAGCTGTGGATCTTTGCAGCTCCTTCAGTGTTATCCTTGGTGTCTTTGTAGCATCTCTGAATAATGCCCTCCTTGCCTGGTCTGTCAGTTTTGGTGGGTGGCCTTCTCTTGTCAGGTTTGTAGTGATGCTATATTCCTTCTATTTTGTTATAATGAATTTTATGGTGCTCTGTGGGATATTCAGAATTTGGGATATTTTTTTATAACGTAACCCTGATCTATACTTTTCCACAACTTTGTCTCTGACCTGTTTGCAGTGCTTCTTGGTCTTCATGTTGCCTGCTTAGTGGTGTTACAGAGTGAGGGGCTTTTCAGAAGAGGTATATTTATACAGGCATCATGTGAGAGATCATGTGACACTGCACACGTGGACCCTAATCAAATAATTATGTGACTTCTGAGGTTAATTGGTTGGACCAGATCTTATTTAGGGGTTTCATAGAAAAAGAGGTGAATACATATGCACTCACAACTTTTCAGTTTTTACTTGCTTTTTTATACATACAAGGGATTTTATTGTCATTTCACTTCACCAATTTGGACTATATTGTTAGGTTCATTACCTACATCCAAATGAAACTCCATTTTCATTCCAGATGGTACGTAATGTGACAAAACAGGACAAAAGCCAAGGGGATGAATACTTTCGCAAGGCACTGTAAAAGATGGTCTCTGCTCATCAGAGCTTACAGTCTAGTCAAGGCACTTTTTCAGCTACTTCTTTCGAAAGCCATAGCGGTCTCCTTTTCCTTTTACCTTTATTTACCATTTTAACAAAAAGGTTGGTTGCCCTTAAAATATCCCCTTTCAGTTTTGCCCACAGTTTTTCTACGTCCCCCAGCTGTTCCCGTCCCGCTAACGACTCCATGAGGTATTGGCCCATCTTGGCAAAGTTAGTCTTCCTAAAGTCTAAGACCCTCACTTTTGAATGGATTCTAACAGCCCTAGTCCTAATACTGAACCACACCATCTGGTGATCACTGGATGCAAAATGATCTCCCACTATAACATCAGAAACAGTTTCACCATTGGTAAGCACCAAGTCCAGTATGGCCCCTTCACGTGTGGGGTCTGTTACCGATTGCTTGAATAGTTCTCCCTGTAGAGAATCCAGGATCTCTTTACTTCTAGATGATACTGCAGCAGGAATGTGCCAATCAACATCTGGCATATTGAAATCCCTTATCAGTAGCACTTCCTCTTTCCTAGCAATGCTGCGTATGTCTTCAATTAACTCTCTGTCCACCTCTTCCTCTTGTGAGGAAGGTCTGTATATCATGCCAATGCAGATAGATTTCTCTTTCCCTCTTTCTAGTTTAACCCACAATTCCTCCTCTCTCCCTTTTAAGCTCTGTAATTCCAAAGCTTTAATATTATTTTTTACATATAGTGCCACTCCTCCTCCCCTTCTTCCTACCCTGTCCTTTCTGAATAAAGTATAGCCAGGTATAGTTACATCCCAGTCATGGTTTTCTATGAACCATGTTTCTGTAACTGCCACTAAATCCAAGTCGGCCACTCCCACCAAACCTTCAAAATCAGGGATCTTATTTCCCATGCTACGGACATTTATACACACTGCTTTCCATATGTTACCCATTTCCATAAAGGTATTTAATGTATCACTTACCTGGGGGTTTTCTTCACCCATCCCCAACGAGTCTAGTTTAAAGCCCTCTTCAGTAGATTAGCTAGTCTACTACTGAAGACGCGTTGACTTTATTAATTTGAGATTTTGTTTTATACTGCTTTGTAATTTAGATTTTAATACTGGTTTTACTTCATATAATTTTGTATGCACTTCTTGTTAGTGCATACGTTAGTGAGGGGAATATACATTTTTAAATAAAATAAATAAGCTTTAAATTATAGTCTCCTAAATGAGTTAAGGAGAAGGGGGTGATCTTACTCAGTATCAGGTTTAACTGATCATCAGCAGGTTATTACATAGTAACATAGTAAATGACGGCAGATAAAGACCAGTATGGTCCATCTAGTCTGCCCAGCAATATGGCAGGGGTAGGTGCACCCCTTCCCATGTCTTTTAAGGAGTAGGTGCACCCCTACCCATGTCTTTGCTTAGTGGTGCACCCCTCCCCATATCTTTGTTTCTTTGTTTAGGGGTGACCCCACCGCTCCTCCCCCCATCGCTTCATGTAGGACACCCCTATTTATTGAGAAATTAGATGGTTCCGTTTATTTTGATTTAATCTTGTTGCTGTAAAGTGATCCACTGTGTCTGTCCCAGGCCACTTTGAATTCCATCACTGTGTTTGCCCCCACCGCCTCCATCGGGAGGGCATTCCAAGCATCCACCACCCTTTCAGTAAAAAAGTATTTCCTGACATTGCCTTTCAATTTGCCACCTTGCAGCTTTATGTCATGCCCTCTAGTTTTACAGCTTCTCCGTCTCTGGAAGAGGTTTGTTTGTTCATTATTTCTCTTTAAGTATTTAAAGGTCTGAATCATATCTCCCCTATCCCTCCTCTCCTCCAAAGTGTACATATTTAGGTCTTCAAGTCTCTTCTCATAAGGCTTCTGACGCAGGCTCCAAATCATTTTGGTCACCTTCCTCTGAACAGCTTCCATTCTTTTTACATCCTTTGCAAGATACGGTCTCCAAAACTGAACGCAGTATTCCAAGTGAGGCCTCACCAGAGACTTATACAGTGGCACTAGTACCTCTTCCTTTCTGCTGGTAATTCCTCTAAGAATGCAGCCCAACATCCTCCTGGCTTTTGCCACCGCCTTGTCGCACTGTTTGCCACCTTGAGATCTACAGCAATAATCACACCGAGGTCTTTCTCCTGCTCCGTGCACAACAACCTCTTGCCCCCTATCGCGTACATTTCCCTTGGATTTCTGCTACCCAAGTGCATGACACTACACTTCTTCACATTAAATTTTAATTGCCAAGCATCAGACCATTCCTCCAGCTTTTGCAGATCCCTCCTCATGTTAAGCACTCCCTCGGGGGAGTCCACTCTGTTGCAAATTTTCGTGTCATCTGCAAAAAGACAGACTTTTCTATTCAGTCCTTCAGCAATATCAGGGAATATACATTTTTAAATAAAATAAATAAATAAGCTTTAATTTATAGTCTCCTAAATCAGTTAAGGGGAAGGGGTGATCTTACTCAGTATCAGGTTTAACAGATCATCAGCAGGTTATTAGGCCTTAGCAGTAGTTTAATTAAGTCCTGTGTCCAATGTTCAATACGGTTTACATAGAACAGAACAAAACAAAACATTACATGGAACATGTGAACATAATAAAGAACATTTTACTACAGATAAGCAACCCATATAATCATGCATGTAACCATTATGATCCAAGGAATAATAACATATATACAGTATATACAATTTATTTATTTATATTTATTTATTTATATTCTCTTATATACTGTGCTATTCTGCATCAGTGCGGTTTACATTGAACAAACTGAAATTACATTGAACAGGGCATTATAACTTGGAGATAACTATTTTACAGGGAACATGGGCTATGGAGGGTTAAGTGGCTTGCCCAAGACCACAAGGAGCACCTGTGGGACTAGAAACCCCAGTCCTTCCAGCCCAAGGTTGCTGTCCTCTAGTGGGATTTGAACCCCCGACCTTCCGGCCTGAAGTACCTTGCCCCAACCACTAGGCTACTCCTCCACTCCACAATATATATACAAGTACCGAGCGGGTGTATTGGTGTAGAGATTGGTGTGGTGTAAGTGTTTATTAATGAGGGGCGAAGGTGGGCTATATCTTAGCAGTGTTTTGAATCTAGTTTAGTGATGCTGTGTGCTTGCTTATGTTATTCCCTGAAAGCGCATTTGGAATAGGTGCATTTTCAGGAGTTTCCTGAAATCCTTGCAGTCTGTGGCTGTGCGGATTTTCACAGGGAGGGAGTTCCAAACCGTTGGAGCATACAGTAAAAATGCTCTTTCGCATGCAGATTGGTTGCATTTTGCAAAGTTTGAGTGTGACCCCAGGAGGTGTACTGTGGTGCTTCTTCTCTGTCTGTTATTGGGGAGTTTTTATATTATGGTCTATAAATACTCAGAGGACTGGTCGTGGAGGATTTTAAATATCGTGACAATGTTCTTGTATTTGATTCTGTCTATTAGTGGTAGCCAGTGGAGCTCTTTCATGACAGGTGTGATGTGTGAGCCCCTAGACGTCCCGGTGAATACCCTAGCAGCAGTGTGCTGAGCAAGTTGTAACGGCAATAGATGGTATTTCAGCAAGCCTTGGAGAATTGCGTTGCAGAAGTCAAAACAGTCCTGTAGTCATGCGGTTCCAGTAGGGAGCGAAGCCATTGTAGTCCTTATTTTATTGTAGATTTGCTTTGTCAAATTGTTGATGTGGGGTCTTTAGGGTAAGATGCTGGTCAATAATTACACCAAGGTAACATACCTCAGATTTGACTGTTAGTTCTATTTGATTGACCTTAAGTGTCCTTGGTGGAGTGAATGAGTGATCTTTGAAAATGAATAGGTATAATTATAGTGGTTAAAGTATCCCTATTCCCCTAGCAACTTTACATAACAACTTTAATTAGCTAAAAGAAATTTATAAATCAAAGATGCAGACAGCCATCCAGCAGCGAGATGGGGACTTGTCCAGTCTTTTGCACTGAGTGTTACATGTTACATGTGTGATTTTCTCCCAATTGGTGAGAGGTCTTATGTGTGCACTAAGTGCAAAGAGCTCTTTGCTCTCAGGGAACAAATCCGATCTCTGGAGGCTAGAGTAGCGGAGGAACTGAGGCAGACAGAGAGATATATAGACGAGACCTACAGGGATGTATTAGAGAAGTCTCACCTCCATTCTGGCAGCCTCTCTGCTGCCATGTAAAAGTCACATGAAAGGAGAGTATCACCTTGGTAGTGATCCTGTAGCTAGGATCTGTCCTCTCCAGAGCTATGTGCCCATGAGGGAAGGGTTAGGATGGCCACTATAGTTGGTGATTCAATCATTAGGCATGTAGATGGATGGGTGGCTGGTAGATGTGAAGATCACCTGGTAACATGCCTGCCTGGTGTGAAGGTAGCAGAGCTCATGCACCACCTAGACAAGGTTTTAGATAGTGCTGGGGAGGAGTCTGCTGTCTTGGTATATGTTGGTACCAAGGACATAGGAAAACGGGGGAGTGAGGTTCTGGAAGCCAAATTTAGACTTTTAGGTAAAAAGTTGAACTCCAGAACTTCCAGGGTAGCATTCTCAGAAATGCTTCCTGTTCCATGCTCAGGACCCAAAAGGCAGGCAGAGCTCTGGAGTCTCAATGCGTGGATGAGACGATGGTGCAAGGAAAAGGGTTTTGAATTTGTTAGGAACTGGACAATATTCTGGGGGAGGGGGAGCTTTTCCAAAAGGATGGGCTCCATGGTGGAACCAGGCTGCTGGCATTAACCTTTTAAAAAGGAAATAGAGTAGATTTTAAACTAGATAATGCGGGAAAGCCGACAGTCACCCAAGAGCACATGGTTTGGAATGATGTATCCTTGAAGGATACTAGCAAAACAGGGAAGTCAGGGCATCCCAATAGAGAGATTCCAATAAAGGTAAAAGTAACTCAGATGCAGTTGAAAATTTTCAAATTAACTCTGTCATCAAATAGCCAGACTCTTTTTTTTTTTTTTTTAGTGCTGTCAAGTCAGTACTAATTCCTGGCAACCCGGCTGCCTCTGGGTTTTCTTGGCAATGTACCACCAGAAGTAGATTGCCAGGCCTTTTCTTATGAGGCAATGGAGGGTAAAGTAACTTGCCCAAGGTTATAAGGAGTGCCATGGGAATCAAGCCCTTGATCTTCTGGGCACTAGGCTACTCCTCCGCTAGACTGTTAATATTAGCAAAAAACAAACTTTGAAATGCTTGTATGCAAATTCTAGAAGTCTGAAAAATAAGATGGGAGAGTTGGAATATATATCAATGAATGAAAGGTTAGATATAAGTGGCATTTCAGAGACCTGCTGGAAGGAGGATAACCAATGGGATACTTTGATACCAGGCTACAAACTACATCACAATGATAGGGTAGATCACTTTGGTGAAGGGGTGGCTCTATATGTTAAAGAGCACATCAAGCCAAACAGAATAAAGGTTATGCAGGAAACAAAATACACTATACAATCTCTATGGATAGAAATTCCATATAAAAAGGGGAAGGTAATGGCAGTGGGAGTGTACTACCATCCGCCTGGACAGCTTGAACAGACATATGATGAAATACTAACATAATTAGGGAAGCTAGCAAAATTTATAATACAGTATTTATTTAACAGGTTTTATATACTGCTTTATCAAAGTGATTTACATTGAAACTTAAACTTGGTAATGTACATTATACATGGACATTGATAACTTGGATTTTTCTGAGGCAATGGAGGGTTAAGTGACTTGCCCAAGGCCACAAGGAGTGCTAGTGGGAATATGAACCCTGGTCTCTGGGTTCCCAAGCCAGTGTTCTAACCATTAGGCTACTCCTCCACTCCACAGTAACGATGGGATATTTCAGTTACCCTGGTATTGACTGGGTCATTGTCACATCAGGACATGCAAGGGAGATAAAGTTTCTAGATGAAGTAAATGACTGCTTCATGGAACAGTTGGTTCAGGAACCAACACGTGGAGATGCTATTTTAGATCTAGTCCTCAGTGAAACACAGGATCTAGTGCAAGAGGTAACTGTTTTGGGGCCCCTTGGCAATGTCAGTCCTAACATGATCACGTTTGATTTAATACATGGAGGAAGGATAGCAAGGAAATTGACTGTGCTAGCATTTAACTTTCAAAAAGATGACTATAATAAAATGAGGAAAATGGGTAAGAAAAAACTAAAAGGAGCAACTGCAAAGGTTAAGCGTTTACATCAGGCCTGGGCGTTAGTTAAAAGTACTTTTTTGGAAGCCCAGACCAGATTTATTCCATGCTTAAAAAAAGGTGGACGGAAGGCCAAATGACAGCCAGCATGGCCTAAAGGTGAGATCAGAGAGGCTATTATAGCTAGAGAATCTTTCTGAAAATGGAAAAAAAAGCCAAGTGATGAAAACAGGAAACAACCTAAATACTGGCAGGTTAAATGCAAGGCATTTATAAGGCAGACAGAAAATTTGAAAAGAAGATTGCCATGGAAGCAAAAGTGCATAATAAAACTTGGTCAGCTGCACCATTAGATGATGGAGGGGTAAAAGGTCTACTGAAAGAGGACAAGGCGACTGTGGAGAGACTGAAGGAATATTTTGCTTCAGTCATTACTGAAGAAAATGTAGAAAACGTACCCATGCCAGAAATGATATTTAAAGGTGATATATCAGAGGAATTGAAACTAATCTCGATAAATTGGGAAGATGTAATACAGCTAATTGATAAACTAAAGAACAGCAAATCATCTAGACCGAATGGCATACATTCCAGGGTGCTAAAACAACTGAAATATGAGATTTTAGAACTACTATTAGTAATCTGTGATATATCATTAAAGTCATCTGTAGTACCTGAAGACTGGAGAGTGGCCAGTGTAATGCCAATTTTAAAAAAGGTTCCAGGGATGATCCAGGAAAATACAGACCAGTCAGCCTGACATCAGTACCAAGCAAAATTGTAGAGACCATTATGAAAAACAAAAATTACAGAACTTATAGATAGTCATGGTTTAATGACAGAAAGCCAAGTTGTCTTACCAATCTCTGATATTTTTTGAAGGTGTGATTAAACAGGTAGATAAAAGTGAGCCGGTTGATTTAGTGTATCTCGATTCTCAGAAAGCCTTTGACAAAGCCCCTCATGTGAGACCCTTGGCGAAATTAAAAAGTCATGGGATAGGAGGCAGTGGATTCTGGATTAGGAATTCTGGATTAGGAGCTGGTTGAAAGATAGAAACAGAGAGTAGGGCTAAATGGTCAATTTTCTCAATGGAGAAAGTTGAATAGTAGAGTACCCCAGTGATTTGTGCTGAACCCACTGATTTTTAACATATTTATAAATAACCTGGAAATGGAAATAACAAATGAGGTGATCCAATTTACAGATAACACAAAATTATTCAAAGTTGTTAAAACACAAGAGGATGATGGTATGGGCATGAATGCTGGAAACCCACCTCTTGTTTCACACTGCTATCCTCAGTCCTGGAGGGTGCTGCAGGAGTCGACTTGGTCTCTGCGGAGGTGGGAGCTGTTGTGCGTCTTGCAAAACCAGCCACAATTCTGGAGAGTTCTACTGAGCCGGGAGTTCTTTCTGATCCAGCAATGAAAGAGATTCCAGTGGAAGTATCATTGCAATCCATATGGGCTATTCTGGACATTTCTGCCTTAGTTCAAACAGTTGGGCTAATCTCTCAACAAGAAATTCTGGCTAAAGAGATTCAAGAGAAACTACTTTCAATGGAAAAAGATCTTTGGTAAAAGATAAAATTGTAATTTCATCAAAAGCTAGAGCAATTTGAGAATAAAATGCAAAGTTTGAACTTGCAGCTTCTAAATTTCTCCAGAGTGGCAAATATGTTGCCAGTAGATATTTTTAAGAAATACATGTAGGAAGTATTGCAAGTTCCTGAAAATTCTTTTCCTCCTATAAATAAGGTATACTTCTTGCCATGGGGAAAGTTAACATATAAGTCTTTATAACAGATGCCTACAGAAGCTACAGAACCTGTTGATTTGCAAGATTTGAGTAACTTTCTGGAAACATTGCTGATTGAAATTAAAGAGAAAGCGTCTTTGTGGATTGATTTTGTTTTTGAGTCAGACTTATCTAGAATACTCTTTGTATTTCAAGAAGATGGATATACCATTTTGGGTCAAACAATTGGGATTTATCTCGATGTTAGTCATTCTTCCCAGGAGAGGAGGCATATGTTTCTGTCCATGAGACAGAAGACAATTTCGTTGGGAGTGACCTTTCGCTTGTGATATCCCTGCAAATGTTTTCTTACTTATTTGAATGTTAAATACGTTTTTTTCTCTCCAGAACAACTCCGGGCCTTCCTTGATCTTAAGAAGATGTCTTCGTAATGACTCTTGAGCCCTTTGGGGGGTGGCGTTTAAGGGGTGGCAGATACTAGTGTGTTAATTCCCAGAGTATTTGTGCTTATGCCTTTTGTTTCTTTGGTTTTTTTCTTAGATTTTTTCTGTTTATACCCCATCTTTTTAGTTACTCCACTCCCCTGCTTTATTGTGGTCTAATGTGTACTTTTCTTTTTTTATTTCTTTTAAGTATTGGTTATGTTTGATCGGGTAAATTGTATTCTGCACTCTTGTTACTATGAGCAAATGGATACTTGTGTAATAATTTCAAAATTTCATAAATAAAAAGTTTTTAAAAAAGCACAAGAGGATTGTGAAAATTTTCAAGAGAGCCTTGATAAATTGGGAGACAGGGCATCCAAATGGCAGATGACATTTAATGTAGACAAGTGCAAAGTTATGCACATAGGGAAGAACAACCTAACTAAGAAAGTAAATTGAATGCTAGGAATCATAAGGAAAAGAATGGAGAATAAAACCAAGGATATTATAATGCCTCTGTATCGCTCCATAGTACGACCACACCCTGAAATTGTGTGCAATTCTGGTCACTATATATTAAAAAGGATAAAGCAGAATTAGAAAAGCTACAGAGAAGAGCGAAAAAAATGGTAAAGGGGATGGAACAATATCCTTAACCGTACCGAAGGCACTTACTGTTTGCACTAAATTGACAGCCAACAGGGCTTTCAGTCTCAGTGCCCCAAGATACTGGAATTCATTACCCCATGATATCCGGGCTATTAAGAATCTACCACAGTTCAGGAAAGCCCTCAAAAGTCACCTTTTCAACAAGTACCTTATTGAGCCCAACTGCATCCCTTAGAGCTCCAAGACACCCCATACCATCCACATTCCCAGACAAACTTATAGCATACCAACAACACACCAAGTTGAAACTCAAACCCATGACGTGGATTATGTTTTCTATGCATCCTCTTTGATTTTGTTTCGATGTAGTAAGTTTTGTAAATAGTTACCTCTGTTATCCAAGTTTTTTGTTCCCTGTTATCTGTAAACTCATACATGTTGTTTGTACTGAGCATTTTGTTCCATGTAAACCGCGCTGATGCTGAATAGTGCGGTATATAAGAGAATGTAAATAAATAAATAAATAAATCCTTACGAGAAAAGGCTTAAAAGGTTAGGGCTCTTCAACTTGGAAAAGAGATGACTGAGGGGAGATATGATAGAAGCAATAAAATAATGAATGGAGTGGAATGGGTAAATGTAGATCAGTTGCTTACCTCTTCAAAAAGTAGAAACACTAGGGAACACATAATGAAGCTACAATATAGCACATTTAAGACTAATTGTAGAAAATATTTTTTTCTCTCAGCGTGTAATCAAACTCTGGAATTCATTACCAGAGGATGTAGTAAAAGCTGTTCTCCGGGAACAATCAGGAAGTCAGTCCTCACATATGGGTGATGTCAGCACCAATGGAACCTGCACAGTAATCTCTCCCCAGCTTTCAAAGAAAGCCTTTGGGAGATACACCATGCATGCGTGATCCCCTTCCTGCCTAAAGGTGCCATCTTGCCTCAGTCTCCTTCTTTCCACAGAGCCCATCGGACGTGTCTCTGTTCCCCCCAGAAAAAGTTGGTTGTTTTTGTCTTAAATTTTTGCTTTCTCCAGTTGCGTACTGGTTCCTTCTTGCCCCTGAGTCCACTTGCCTCGGCATCGCGTTCTCAGGTTCTTTTTCCTTTTTTGAAAATTTTTTGTCCGGTGCGGGTTCGCACCTTTTTCCTGGCCGGGCCAAATGAGTTTGACCTCGCAGGGGCAGTTTTCCCCGCCATGACTTCAGTCAGTGGTTTCAAGCCATACGACCACTGCACACACAAGATGTTACACACGGACCCACACGACTGCTGCCTTCGATGCCTCGGGCTGGATCATGATCCCTTGGAATGCATTCTCTGTAAGCAGATGACTCCCAAGGCCCTGAAGAGCCATCAGCAGCAGCATGAGTCTATCTTCCACAAAGTTGACAGCCCTGGAGTCATCCGCAAGACCTCACTCCAAGACCTCCTCCGGGGCCTCAGACCCTCACGGGGACTGAGCAGCCTTGGAGCCCTGAGGCCATGGAGCCTCCAGCTGGAGCTCCACCAACGAGAGCCGCCAGAAGAGCCAGAAACCCTCAAAGACTGTGTCGAGTGATGTCTGGAAAAGTGGGAAATCCCAAAGGCAAAGGACCCATAGCCCTCGACGCGAGGCCTGGTTGACGGCTGGGATAGGCCTTCCAAGTTGCCCCCACATGATGTCTGATGCTTGGAGCCAAGCCAACCGTCTAGCCCTTATGGCTATGGAGGAGGTTCTACTAGTCGATTCAAAGGCGTTGAAAGCTGCTCTGTTGACGAACTTAGAGACGTTTTGACTGTGGGTGAGGACTGTCTGAAAGGCAGGGCACTTCTCTTCAGGGAGGAACGGCAGAAAGCCCTCCCAGTCTTTGTTCAACTCTTTAAGGAACATCCCCATATACAAGATGTGTGAGTTGATCCGGCTGGTGAGCATGGAGGCCTGGAAGGTGCGCCTCGCGAAGGAATCAAGGGTTCTTGATTCGCGTCCTGGAGGAACCGAAGCATGGTTCTTGCCACTCTTTTCAGACATCTGTTGCGGCACTACTGCACTACCTCTAGCACCTCTCTTCTCAAGGCCTCAAATCATCCTCAATAACAGTCCACCTAAGTGCAATCTCAGCTTTCCATGACCCAGTAAATGGTAAACCCATCTCCTCCGACCCCTTAGTTGCACAGTTTATGAGAGGTCTCCTGCTTACCAAACTGCCCATCTGCCCACCCCCAGTAGCATGAGATCTCAATGTCGTTTTAGCTCAACTGCTCAAACCACCCTTCGAACCATTAGCCACTGCTCAACTCCGCTACGTTTCTTGGAAAGTGCTCTTCCTCATAGCTTTAACTTCAGCCAGACTCATCAGTGAGCTACAGGCCCTAGTGGCTCATGCCCCCTACACGCGTTTCTACCACAACAAAGTGATTCTATGAACGCACCCCCACTTCCTTCTGAAAGTGGTCTCCGTCTTCCACATCAATCAATCAGTCATCCTTCCAGTAGTCTTTCCCAGAGCACACGCCTCCCGGGTGAAAGCCACTCTGCATATTCTGGACTGCAAAAGAGCTCTGGCTTTCTACATACAAAGAACAGGAAGTCATCTCAGCTTTTTGTCTCCTTTGACCAAGTTCATTTGGATCTTCCAGTTTCTAAATGCACCCTATCATCGTGGATAGCGGACTGCATATCTTTCTGCTACAACAACACAAGATTATCCCTCACTGGATACGTCACTGCACACAACATTCGGGCAATGTCCACGCAGTACCGATCGCTGAAATCTGCCAAGCTGTTATGTGGTCCTCCATCCATACCTTCGTAGCCCACTACTACTTGGACAAGGACTCCCACTGGGATGCGGCCTTTGGCCAAGCAGTCATTCGGCATCTCTTTGGAACATAGAACAACTCCTATCCTTCACCTGCTTCAATCCAGATCTCCGTGCCGGGGACATTGAGGTCAATGAATCTTTCCAAGTTCAAACTCTCACAAGATCTGGGAGCTAGGGAGTCTCATACGTGAGGACTACATTCCTGCTTGTTCCTGGAGATAGCATAGTACTCACCTGTAACAGGTGATCTCCGGGAACAGCAGAAATTTAGTCCTCAAAACCTGACCACCTCCCCGAGGAGTTGTAGGATTCTCTCCTTCTTTCTACTCTCCTTTCTCTTCAGCTATACACTCAACTGAGGAGCGTCAGAAGAGTGGGAAGGCAGCAGCATAGGTGCAGTGGACTGCTCCTAAAGGCTTTCCCATTGGTAGCTGGATGTCACCCATACGTGAGGACTAAATTCCTGCTGTTCCCGGAGATCATCTGCTACAGGTGAGTAACTACGCTTTCAGGAAAGATAGAGTAGGAAGATGGGGAGGAGGAGTGGCACTGTATGTAAAAAATAATATTAAAGCAATAAAATGACAGGGCTTAAAAGGGAGAGGAGGCACTGTGAGTTAACTAGAAAGAGGTAAATCCATTTGCATTGGTGTGATATACAGACCTCCCTCACAGGGAGAAGTGGATGGAGATTTAATAGAAGACATATGTAGCATTGCCAGGCAAGGAAAAGTAATACTGATAGGTGATTTCAATATGCCGGATGTTGTTTGGCACATCCCTGCTGCGGTGTCATCTAGAAGTAAGGAGATCCTGGATTCTCTACATAGTGAACTATTCAGGCAACTGGTAACAGTACCCACACGTGAAGGGACCATACTGGACTTGATGCCTACCAATGGGGAAAGTGTTTCTGATGTTATAGTGGGAGATCATCTCACATCCAATGATCACCAAATGGTGTGGTTCAGTATTAGGGCTAGGGCTGATAAAATCCATTCAAAAGCAAAGGTCTTAGACTTTAGGAAAACTAACTTTGTCAAGATGGGCCAATACCTCAAGGAGTCATTAGCAGGATGGGAACAGCTGAGGGATGTAGAAAAACAGTGGGCAAAACTGAAAGGGGATATTTTAAGGGCAACCAACCTTTCTTTTAGAAAGGTAAATAAAGGTAAAAGGAAAAGAAGACTGCTATGGTTCTCAAAAGAAGTAGCTGAAAAGGTGAAGAGATCACAGAGAGAGGAAGACAGGCATCTATATTTGGGAAAACTTAGAGAAGCTAGAAAAGTAGTCAGGAAAGCAAAGATACATAAAGAAGAAGAAATAGTCAATGCAATAAAATGGGGGGATAAGACATTTTTCAGATATGTTAGTGAGATGAGGAAAAGAAAAAGTGTTATTGTCAGACTCAAGGCGAAGGGGTGAAATATATAGAAGCTGATGAAGATAAAGCGGAATTGCTTAACAAGTATTTCTGCAGGAACAAGCAGGAAGTCAGTCCTTACTTATGGGTGACGTCGGCACTGATGGAGCCCGTGCACAGCAATTCCCCAGCTTTGAAAGAAAGCCTTTGGGATTGCTGCCACGCATGCGTGGTCCTCTTCCCGCCCAAGGGTGCCATCTTGCTCAGTCTCCTTTTTTCCATGGAGCCCTTCGGACGCACGTCCTCGTCCCTCAGAAAAAATTTCTCATTTTTGGCCTACAGGCCTTCTGTTTTCCGGTTGCACCGGTCCTCTACCCGTCCTTCCCCTCCTCTGCCTTCTTAGAGCTGTTGGGGATAGCTTTTCTTTTCTTCATTTTTTGTCATGGGCTTCGTGCCCTTTTTTCTTTCCCTAACTGCTGGCCGCGTGGGTCTTCGACCTCGCGGGGGCCATTTTTGCCCCCATGGCCACCAGCTTCAAAAAATACGACAGATGCTCTAGGAACATGTCGCTTACGGACACCCATGACTGTTGTCTTTGGAGCCTCGGAGCCGACCATGATCCGGAGCTCTGTTCGCTCTGCAAGAAAATGTCCTCTAAGGCCCTGCTCAGTCGTAAGCAGAAGTCCAAAGACATTTTCCGAAAGGCCGCCTCGGAATCCTCGGTGGCACCCTTGGTCATCTCTCCCCCGGTGGGGTCCCCCCCTTTGGCCCCGCGCTCTCGGCGGCACCTCAACCAGGGATCCCCTGAGGTGGAGTGGCGCAAAAAGAAGGCCTCGAAGTCGCTGTCGGGGGCTCCCAATAAGTGCGAGCGCTCCCACACTCTGTCACTCAGCCCTCTTCGGCATTCCCGAGAGTCGGACAGGGAGCGGCCCCACAAGGTACCTCACATGGACGCAGAGGCCTCCGGCAAAGGCGCCCAGTCTCCTGATGGTCGTCCCGGTGAGGACCCCCACTCCTCCTCGACGCCCGACCCGGTGACCCTGGGGTCGGCGTCGCAGGTCCCCATGCCCTCGTGGGAGTCCCGCATACTGGCGCTAGAACACAGTGTTTCTGCATTCATCGCTTCCCAGCAGGCGCTCACAGCCAGCTTCGCTGACTCGCACCCAGAGACCATGGGTCCCTCGTGTGGGACACCGAAATCCGTCCAGGAAACCCCCGAGAGCCGAGGGCCTCATGAGGGTCCTCGACATCGGTCTTGCTCGCCCTCCCATCCCTCGGAGGCGAGATCTTCCATGCCTTCCGGCTCCAAACAGGCACCGGTCGTTGGACAGGGCGATCTGCCCGGCTCGGACTCCTCGACCGATTTCTCAGAGTGGGAGTCTGATGGGGACACTTCCCCGGAAACCCTTACCCACTGGGATCTTCCGTCGGACCCCTCCCCACCTGAGTTCCAGCAGCGCTCGCCACCCGACAACACCTTCTTTCTGGTGTTCGTTCGGGACATGGCACGGGCCCTCAACCTGGCCACTCAGGCCCAGGAGGACCCTCGTGCTGAAGAGCTCAATATTCTTCAGTACGAGTCCCCGCCTAGGGAATCTCTCACGGTGCCAATTACTCCTATTCTGTCGCGGCTGCTGCTTTGCATGTGGGTGGACCCACCTCAGTCCCCATCGTGAGCAAACGCTTTGATGCTATGTACAAGGTGCAACGTGGGCCGGGGTTCAGGAAGACACAACTCCCCAACACCTCTATGGTGGTGGAGTCTGCTATGAGAAAGCAGAAGAGCCCGAAATCGCACTCATCGGTACCGCCCTGCCGAGAGTTGAGAGCCCTTGATGCCCTGGGCTGCAAGGCCTACCAAGGCTCCATGCTCTCTTTGTTCTTGCGCGATTTGGCCAAGGAGCTCAGAGTGTGCTCCGTGGGCCTGGAGGGCAAGCCCCTCAATAGATTCGGCACCCTGTTGAAGTCCGTTGCAGACTGCTCAAAATACCTCTCCAGAGCCACCTATGATGGATTCGAGACATCGGCTCGGATCGCGGCCGCAGGCATCGGGGCCCGCCACCAGGCATGACTCCAGTCCTCAGAGTTGGAGCAGTGGGTGCAGGAAAAGCTCCTGGAAATTTCCTGCCTCAGCGAGCAGCTCTTTGGCAAGCCGATGGAGGATAAAGCCGTGGAGATAGAGACGGAGTTCATCACCAGAACCCGTCTCTCACGCAAGACCTCCACTCTGCCCCGGAAAAAGCAACCAGCGAAAAATCCCTTCTTCCCTAGGAAGGGCCTCCAGTAACCGCCATACCCAGATACCCTCACGCTGACCACCCCAGCGCAGAGTAAATCCGGTCAAGGGCATCGCAAGCCCAAGGGGTCGAAAGTCCAAGCTCTGGCCACCCCCCCCCCCCCCACAACCCACACAGGGCTTTTGATGCCATCGGCATAGCCCCTCGCTCTCCGGTGACACAGCAGTCAGTGGGTGGACAACTGTCTTATTTTGCCCCGTTGTGAGCTTTCATCACCTCAGACATCTGGGTTCTCCAGGTCGTCCGGGACGGCTATCGCCTTCGCTTCAACAGGCTCCCACCTCCCTTCTCCCCGGTGGAACCTCCTCGACTCCCCGCGCACCAGGTTTTACTGCAGAGGGAACTTTTCTCTCTCCTTGCCCAAAGGGCAGTCTATAAGGACCCCCGGCACCTTCAAGGTTGAGACTTCTATTCCCGGTACTTCCTCATCCCAAAAAAGATGGGGGTCTGCGGCCCATCCTCGACCTCCGAAAGCTAAACAAGTTCTTGGTGCGGGAGAAGTTCAAGATGTTATCCCTTGGCGTTCTGCTGCCCTTCCTCTGGCAGGGCAACTGGCTATGCTTCTTGGATCTAGAGGATGCTTACGCCCATATCTTAATCCACCCCCAGCACAGGCAGTATCTGTGCTTCAGGGTGCAGGGAGAGCACTTCCAGTATAGAGTGCTCCCCTTTGGCCTCTCGTCCACCCCATGAATCTTTACGAAATGCCTCGTCGTGGTTGCCACCCATGTCAGGTGTCAGGGCGTGCCAGTCTTCCCCTATCTCGACGACTTGCTCGTCATAGGCTCCTCGGTCGAGGAAACCCAGCGAGCAATATCATGCACAATCCTTCTGTTGGAGGGCTTAGGGTTCTTGGTCAACTACCCAAAGTCTCACCTCGAGCCGGTGCAGGCACTCAAGTTTATCGGGGCGCGCCTCGATACTCAGCAGGCGACTGCTTTCTTACCAGTGGATCACACCGACCGCCTCCGAGCTCTGGCTGCTCGGGCCCAAAGCACTCCCCGGGTCACTGCTCAGACCATGCTACACCTCCTGGGCCACATGGCCTCTACCATGCATGTGGTTCCCCATGCCCGCCTGCACATGCGGACAGCTCAGTGGTGCCTCTGCGCCCAATGGAGCCCTTCCCTCGGTCACCTCTGGGACCCCATCAGGGTCCTTTCTGACCTCCGCCTGTCCCTGATCTGGTGGCAAAACCTCCGCAACCTCCTTCAGGGGCTGCCCTTCCAGGCCCCGCAGCACAATGTGGTGATGACAGACGCTTCCCTGTTAGGGTGGGGAGCCCACTGTGGGCCGCTCTGCACGCAGGGGCAGTGGTTGCCCGAGGAGTCTCAGCAGCAGATAAACTCGCTCAAGCTCCGGGCGATCCGGTGGGCCCTGAGGGCTTTTGAGGATCACCTCAAGGAGAGGTCAGTTTTCATGCAGACCGACAACTGTGTGGCAATGTTCTACATCAACAAGGAGGAAGGCATAGGTTTGGGCTCCCTCTGCCGGGAAGAGATCCTCCACTGCTCCTTCGCTGTCCGACAGAGGATATCCCTCAAGGCGACCTACCTTCCGGGTCTGGAGAATGTCCTGGCGGACAGACTCAGCAGGATCCTTCACCCCCACGAATGGCGGCTGGATCCAGGGGTAGTGGGCTAGCTGTTTCTTCACTGGGGGACACCGGAGATAGACCTCTTTGCCAATCCCCAGAACATGCAGCTTCCCCGCTTTTGTGGCCCGGTACCGCACCCAAGTAGAGTGAGTCCAGATGCATTTCTCCTGGACTGGTCATCCAGCCTGCTCTATGCATTCCCCCCCCCCCCCCCGCGCGAGAACCCTTTTCAAGGCCCAACGGGATCGGGCATCGTTGATCCTCATTGCCCCCTCGTGGCCTCAACAGCCTTGGTTCCCACTTCTGCTCCAGCTATCAACAGAGCCTCTTGTTCCCCTGGGCTTTGCCCCAGGCCTTCTAACACAGGAGGAGGGACGGGTGCAGCATACGAACCTAGCCTCCTTATCCCTCCTGGCCTGGCGGCTGAACGGGTTTCCCTAGCCTCTCTGGCTCTTCCGGAGGAGGTCGAGGAAGTCCTCCTTGCTTCGAGAAAGGATTCCACTAGATGGGCTTATGCCTTCAAGTGAAGACGCTTCTCGGTCTAGTGCTCGGGGCTCCAGATCAACCCGTTCTCGTGCCCCATTTGATGGATCCTCCACTGCCTCCTCCATCTCTCGAAGGACAGGCTGAAGTCGAACTCTGTCAGGGTACACTTGAGCGCCATCTAGGCGAACCACCTCCCTATTGAGGGAAAGCCCCTCTTGGGGCAGCCGTTAGTCTCCCGTTTTATGCGGGGTCTCCTACTTTCCAAGCCACCCATCCATCCTCCTCCGGCGGAATGGGACCTGAATGTGGTGCTCATGCAGCTCACCCATCCACCCTTCGAACTGATGGCGATGTGCTCGCTCCGGCACCTGTCCTAGAAGGTGGCCTTCCTGGAGGCGCTGACCTCGGTCCGCTAAGTCAGTGAGCTCCAGGCTCTCATGGCTGATGCCCCTTATACCAGGTTCTATCGGAATAGGGTGGTCCTCCGTACCCACCCTAAATTCCTGCCTAAAGTCTCGGACTTTCATCTTAATCAGGAGATAGTCCTGTCAACCTTCTTCCTGAGGCCCCACACCGACCAGGCGTTGGCGGCTCTCCACACCCTTGACTGCAGAAGGGCTCTCGCCTTCTACCTGCAGTGCACTCAGACTCATCAAAAGTCTGGCCGGCTCTTTGTGACCTACGATCCCAATAGACCAGGTCAAGCAGTTACCAAGCGCACCCTCTCGGTTTGGGTAGCGGACTGCATTGCTTTCAATCACACAAAGGTGGTTGCCCCGCTGGATCATCGAGTCACCACACACGGAGTTCAGGCCAAGGCAGCCTTGGTGGCTTCACTGCATCCATGCCCCTGATGGACATCTGCCGGGCGGCAACCTGGTCTTCCACGAATACCTTCGCTGCTCACTACTGCCTAGAGAGGGAGACCCACTGGGACAGCGCCTTCGGCCAGGCTGTACTCCGTAATCTGTTTGGGGTATAAGCAACTCCTGCCCTCCGATTCTTCTTCACGGTAACCAAGGGCTTTGCCCCGAGGACTCGGGCTCCTTCTGGCATTGGCTTCTGCTCATGGCCTCGTGGAGGCATTTTTTGGTTACAGGTTCGGTAGCCTGTAGCTGGGGAGTCCCATAAGTGAGGACTGAATTCCTGCTTGTTCCTGGAGAAAGCGTAGTTAATCACTTGTAACAGTTGTTCTCCGGGGACAGCAGGAATTAGTCCTCACTACCCTCCCACCTCCCCTGAAGATTTGCTGGATTTTGTTCTTCCCTTGCCATCTGCTTGGTAGGGCTCAAGCTAAGGGACCTGACTGAGCAAGATGGCACACTTGGGCGGGAAGAGGACCACACATGCGTGACAACAATCCCAAAGGCTTTCTTTGAAAGCTGGGGAATTGCTCCGCGTGGGCTCTGTTGGTGCTAACGTCACCCATAAGTAAGGACTGATTCCTGTTGTCCATGGAGAACCCCCATTACACGTGAGTAACTACACTTTCTGTTCTGTGTTCACAGATGAAGGGCCAGGAGCAGGACCTCAGAAAACACCCCTAAATAGGAACAGAAGAGACAGGGATCTCAAACGATTTTCAGAAGATTGTGTTCGGAAGGAACTAGCTAAACTAAAAGTAGACAAAGCGATGGGCCTGGATCGGATACATCCGAGAATACTGAAGGAACTTGAGGACGCTCTAGCAGCTCCACTGACTGACCTTTTCAATGTCTCTTTGGAGTCGGTCATGGAGCCAGAGGACTGGAGAGAGACACATGTGGTCACTTTACACAAAAGCAGACGTAAGGATGTGGTTGAAAACTACAGACTGGTTAGTCTAACCTCTGAGATGAGTAAAGTATTGGAAACACTGCTGAAAGAGAAAATAGTGAGGTTTCTGGAGTCCAATGGATTACAGGGTCAGCAGCAGCATGGATTCACCAGAGCAGGTCTTGTCAGACAAATCTGATTTCTTTGACTGGGTGACCAGGGAGTTGGACTGAGGGAGAGCTCTAGATGTGATGTACTTGGATTTCAGGAAAGCCTTTGACACAGTTCCACACAGGAGACAAACTGAGCACCCTAGGGATGGACCCTAAAATTACTGACTGGGTTAGAAATTGGTTGCGTGGGAGGCGACAAAGGGTACAGATAAATGGAGCTCACTATGAGGAGAAGGAGGTTACCAGTGGTGTGCCGTAGGGATCTGTCCTTGACCCGATTCTTTTTAACATCTTTGTTAGTGATATTGCAGAAGGACTGTTGGGTAAGGTTTGCCTTTTTGCATATGATACCAAAATCTACAATACAGTAGACACCTAGGAAGGAGAAGATAACATGAGGAGGGATCTAGCTAAGCTTGAAGAATGGTCTAGAATTTGGCAGCTGAGATTTAATGTTAAAAAATGCAGTCATGCATTTGGGCTGCAATAATCCAAGGGATTGGTACAGTGTAGTGAGTGAAGCATTTCTGGCCACAAAGGAAGAGCGGGACCTGGGCATGATGGTGTCTGATGATCTTAAAATAGCTAAACAGGTAGAAAAGGCGACGGTGAAAGCTAGAAGGATGCTTGGGTGCATAGGGGGAGGAATGGCCAGCAGAAAATAGGAGGTGATAGTGCCTCTGTACATTGGTGCAACCTCATTTGGAGTATCGTATGCAATTCTGGAGACCACATCTTCAAAAGGATATAAATAGGTTATTATAAAGCATATGTGGATAGACTTAAGGATCTTAATATGTATACAGTATGGTAGAGGAAAGGCGGGATATAGGAGATAGAGTTTAGAGGCATTTAAATACCTCCGTGGCATAAATGCACAGGAGAGACTTTTTCGATTGAAAGCAAGCTCTGCTATAAGATGACATAGGATGAGGGTGAAAGGGGATAGACTCAGAAGTAATATGCAGGAATATTTCTTTACAGAAAGAGTGGTAGTTGAGTGGAAAAGTTTCCTAATGGAGGTGGTAGAGATAAGGACAGTATCTGAATTCAGAAAAGCATGGGACAAATGCAGAGTATCTCAAAAGGAAAAAAGGGGACTATTGTAGTAGTTGATATGGAAGGCAGACTAGATAGGCCATGTGGTCTTTTTCTGCCTTCATGTTTCTATCTTTCTGTGTTTCTATCCCTTGGCATCAGCCACAATCCCAGTCCCATTCCTCGGACTCGCAGTCCTCCCCGCTCAGTGCCCTTGTCTCTGAGCGGCAGGTGGCCGGGGCACTCAAGCCATTGGGGACAAGGTATAACCCAATGACCACGGGAACCCTTGATTCCTCCACCGCCTCAGAATCAGACTGGGAGACCGAGGAAAATGATTCCCCAGACACCCGTTGCCACCGGGACGTACCTTTGGACCCATCTCCCCCAGAGTTGCAGTGCCGATTCCCTCCCGAGGACATGACCTTTCTCGACTTCATGAGGGATTTGGCAAAGACCCTCGCCTTCACACACTTCCTTTTCAAGTTTTTATTCCGCTCTATACCTGATGGAGGAAATTGGTTGGGAAGGCAGAAAGGCAGACACGCATGTATGGAGCAACACTCCCAAAAGCATTCCTATCGGATGTCGGCGTCACCCATATGTGAAGACTGATTCCTGCAGTTCCCAGAGATCACCTTACAGGTGAGTAACTACGCTTTACACATGAGGGCTTAACTATGAATTACTGTTTTACCCCATGTTTTCTGTATGATTTATTATTTTTTAATGCAGCTGACATTATTTTGTATTTCAGACTCCACTTTTATACTTGCTATGTTTTTAAATATGAAATGTTTTAGTAATTATCACTTTATTTTTATGTTTCTATGTTTCTTAAGTATCATATGTTTTCTAGTATTTTATATTTATGGAATTATTTATTCATCTATTTATTTATATTAATTTATATGCTTTTGCATATGTATTATTTATTTATGCATGTATTATATTTAGTTGCTATATCCCCATTTTTTATCCGGTTAGTCTCTGCTGTTACAAGAGTTTCATTGTTTACTTATATAGTGATGATTTGTTAATGATTCCTTTTTAATAATCGAGTGTTTGATTATGGTTACCTATGTAAATAGTTAATATCAGATCTACCAAGTTCTAAGTTTTACAAAATTTGATTTGTAAGATATGTTCCTGTAAATAGTTTAAATACTGTTCCATGTGAATTGTTCTGTTTACATTTTGTTAATTGTAAACTGCCCCTGATCTCTGGAAGGGGCAGTATAGAAGAACCAAATAAATAAATAAAATAAAATTATGTCATTTTATTTAATTTATTTGTTTTAGCAGACTACAGTCCCTGAAAAAGGCCATACCGAAACACAGCATGTTGGGCTTTGTTCACCTGTGGGGTTGTTACCCTTGCCTTGAGCAGGTTTTCAATAAAGTTTGTTTTGTGTTACTCGCTCTTTGTTTGCTGCTGTGGTACTTGCGAGCATTTGTACCTCTACTTTGTGACATGCTCCTAAAGGACATCATGCTGAATCTGGGCATTTGGCTCGCTTTTCCCCTCTGAGCACCTGGACTTCTTCTGCGCCCTAGTGGGCCACAGCAAGGACTGTTCCAAGTACATGATCCAGGTGACTTATGATGCCTTTGAGTCAACCTGCAGGGCTGCGACGGTGGACATTGGGGCCTGCCGGCTCACCTGGCTCCAGAACTCGGACCTGGAGGTGGTTGCGGGATAAGCTGGCGGACGTGCCTTGCCAGAGGGACAACCTCTTTGGAAAACAGGTGGAGGCTAAAGCTTGTGAGATTGAGATGTAGCATGTCACCCTCACCAGACTCTCGAGGAAGGCTGCCAACCTGTCTAATAAGAAGTACCAGGACAAGAAGACCTACTACCAGCGGAAGCACCAGTGTCTCCTGAGCCCCCAGGGCTCTCAGCTGAAGGCTGAGAGCTCCTTATCTACAACACCGATAGAAGCCGCAGAAGGCCCAGCCAGCTCTGCAACCCAAGCCTGAGGCAGGGTTTTGACTGGTTCCTGTGGAGTGTAGCCAATCTATCAGTGTCCGCAGGGGACATCCTTCTGATGGAGGGATAGCTCATCCTATTCGCCCATAGATAGCCTCTTATCACCTCGGACACATGGGTGCTGCAGATAGTCCAAAGCAGATACATGCTGCACTTTGCCGAACTGTTGCCCCCTGAAGGACTATCACCTAGACCCCCTTGTACCTTAACTTGCTACGGAGACAGATCTTTGCTCTGCTAACTGACCTCACCATAGAGCCGGTGCCACCAACTCAAGTCAGGCAGGGCTTCTACTCCAGGTATTTCCTGGTCCCCAAGAAAATGAGGGGTTTCAACCTATCCTGGACCTCCAAGATCTCAACACTTACCTAGTGCAAGAGAAGTTCAAAATGGTCTCACTGGGGGACTCTGCTCCCTTATCTGCAAAAGAATGATTGGCTATGCTCCCTGGATCTCAAAGACGCATATATCAATCCACCCCACCCATAGAAAATACCTCAGATTTGCCCTTGGAGATCAGCACTTCTAGTACCAAGTACTTCCCTTCGGCTTGGCATCAGCACCACGAGTTCACGAAGTGTCTCACTGTTGTGGCTGCTTACATTTGGACTTTGGGGGTATTCATCTTCCCCTACTTGGATGTCTGGCTCATAAAGAGCTCCACCCTGTGCGGGGTTCAGCAGTCAACTCAGCTGACCATCCAAGTACTCGAGCAGTTGGGATTGGTAGTCAACTACCCCAAGTTTCACCTACAGCCTTCCTAACAGCTGGAGTTCTTGGGGCCCTTCTCGACATCACTCGGTCTTGGGCCTTTCTTCCGATGGATCGTCTGCAGAGGCTTACAGTCCTAGTCTGTGATACCCAGCAGAGGCATCAAGTGACAGCCCGGGAATTGCTGAAGATACTTGGCCATATGGCCTCCAGTGCATGTCACTCCCCTGGCTCATCTGCCAATGAGACAAGTTCAGTGGACTCTGAGTACGCAGTAGAAATAAGCCACAGGCCACCACCAGGACCAGGTGGCAGTCACCGAGCCTGTAGTCCAGTCCTTATACTGGTGGCTGGAACCATGGAACCTGCTCAGAGGTCTCCCATTTCAGATATTACTTCCCCCAGAGGATGCTGATGACAGATGTGTCCAGGTTAGGCTGGGCAGCTCATCTGGATGGCCTGCGCATTCAGGACCTGTAGTCCGAGCAGAAGAGCCAGTACGAGATCAATTTCTTGGAACTGCAGCCTATAGCAAATGCTCTTCAGGCATTCCAGGTTCATTTGGCCAACTAACTGTGCTGAACCAAATGGACAATGAGGTGGCGATGTATTATATCAACAAGCAGAGTGGCACAGGGTCGTACCTCCTGTGCTGTGAAGCAGTCCACTTGTGGAAGTTTGCCATCACTCACGGGATGGAGTTCAGAGTTACTTATCTGCCTGGGGAACTCAACTCCCTGGCAGACCAATTGAGCTGCATCCTCCAGCCACATGAGTGGATCCTCAACAGGGAGATTGTTAGGCGGATCTTTCAGGAGTAAGGTACCCCCATGATAGATCTGTTTGCCACTCCACACAGCACCCAAGTGAACCTTCTCTGCTCCAGAGTAGTGTCCAGCAGCCTCCTGGCGGCTGATGCCTTCCTTCTGTACTAGAGGGTGGGCCTGCTATATGCATACTCTCCTATTCTGCTCATGGCGAAGACTTTGCTGAAGCTTCAGGCCGACAGGTGCATGATGATCCTCATCACCCCAGACTGACCCCCAACCTTGCTGCTTCAGTTCTCTCAGCGGGAGCCTCTGTGACTGAGCTTTGCCCCGTACCTCATCTCTCAGGAGGACGGGACCTTTGTGAACCTCAGCATCTGGTCCCTAGCTCTCACAGCATGGATGTTGAGCAGGTAGTCCTTGCAGAGCTCAACCTGCTGGAGAATGTTATGGAAGTCCTTCTGGCCTCCCGCAAAGCTTTAACATGCAAGTCCTATGTGTTTAAATGGTGGAAGTTCTCCTTCTAGTGCATTGATCAGGCCCTGGAACCCTTCTCATGTGCCGTGGATAAGTTGCTGGAGTACCTCCTGCAGCACTCAGACTCTGATCTCAAGTCCATTTCTGTCAGGGTTCACCTGAGCGCGATCCGGGCCTACCATTGCAGCTTGGAGGGGCAGCCCATCTCTTCTCAGCCCTTGGTGGTTCGCTTCATGTGGGGCTTCCTCCTAAGTCTTCTTTCAAGCCCCCGGTGGTGGCTTGGGACAATGTAGTCCTGGCTCAGCTTTTGTCAGCTCTGTTTGAGCCGCTCGCTACCTGCCCTTTGAAGTTCCTGACCTGGAAGGTCTTGTTCCTGGTGGCGGTTATTTCTGCACGCTATGTCAGTGAACTTAAGGCCCTGATGGCTCATCTGCTGTACACCAGGTTTCACCACAATAGGGTGGTCTTGTGCATGCATCTGCTTTTCCTGACAAAAGTAGTGTCTGCATTTTACCTCAATCAGTCAGTCATTCTGCTAACTTTCTTCCCCAGGCCTCACGCCAATAGGGGGGAGGCGGTGCTACACATGGTGGTCTGCAAGTGAGCCTTGGCCTTCCACCTTGAGTGGATGAAGGCCCACCATGTCCACCCAGCTGTTTGTCTCTTTTGATCCCAGCTTAGCTGGGGGCTGCCATTTCCAAATTCTCTCTGTTGATTTGGCTGGCAGACTGCATCTCTTTCGCTTATGCCCAGGCAGTCCTGAACCTTGATGGTCATGTCACGGCTCACAACATCAGAGCCATGGCAGCGTTGGTGACCAACTTGCGCGCGGTCTCCATGGAGGAGATCTGCAGGGCTGCAACGTGGTCTTTGTTCCACACATTCACAGCCCATTACTGTCTGGATTGGGATTCCTGATGTGAGAGCAACTTTGGGAATTAGGCTCTAACTCCTTCCCACCAGCCCTTCTGTCTGTCCAAGCTACCAAAAAGTAACTTCTTAGAAGATGTAGGCTGCAAATGCTGAATCTGTCGAGTCTTCTAGAGGGACTACCCACGCTGTTATTGTTGTTTCTCCAGTTCTTTTGCCCCTGTTGGGTTTTTGGTCTCTTTGGTTTTCAGTAGCTTGTAGCTTGGGAGTCCCATATGTGAGGAATTACTTCTTGCTTGTCCACGGAGAAAGCATAGTTACTTACCTGTAGCAGGTGTTCTCTGTGGAGCAGGAATAAGTCCTCACAACGCTCCCATCTCCCCGAGGAGTTGTTTTTCTGGCTACAGCTCTGATATTTTACTGGAGAAGATGGCGCTGTGGAAGGCAGGCAGGCAGGTGCACATGTGCGGTGGAGCCATCCAAAAGCTTCTAATGGAGGCTGGGGAGCATTCTCACTTGGGGCTCTGTCGGTGGTGTCACCCATACGTGAGGACTTATTCCTGCCATCTACGGAGAACACCTACTATAGGTGAGTAACTATGCTTTCTAGAGGGAGGCACATAATGCGCTTACATCACCGGAGTTATTATTTCCTACCCAAAAGAAATCTAGTATAAATATATACTCCAAACATATTATTTGTCCACCGCAGCACATCTGTGTATCTGAAATGTCAGGCTGGGGCCTACAAGTCTCATAGCATATTCCCCTTCCTTCTGAGCCATCCCTGCCGGAACGTCCAAGTACCCAGTTCTGAGGTCATATAATTCGGAGATGTCCACATCTGTGAAATGGCCTACACCCATGCACGTACTCTGCCTTGCAACCTGCATGGGGCCTGCATCCATAACCAGTTACAGGGATGTTCATTTTTCACGATAGAGACATACAGGCTCATTCTATCCCAGATGTACACCCCCTCTGTACGTCTGGTTTGAACCAGACGTACAGAGGGGATCACGATTCTGATCCCACAGGACTGCGATTCAGCCTGGCCTGCACCAACAGGGAAAGCCCGACTAACTCAACAAAGGCTCAACATAGGCTTTCCCCACAGCCCGACCCCCAATCCGGCCTCCTAAGGCCAAGGTCGGGCTGCGGGGAATGTCCTTGGGCCCCCCGTCCCATCTGCGCCCCGGGCCCGCCAAAAAAAAACATCCAGGGAAGTTGTTCCACCTCGGAGGTGGAATGGCTTCCCCGCACAAGTCGCTGGCCCTAACTCCACTCCCGATCTACCCCTTCCCTGCCCCCGTCTAACCTCCCCATACAACCGGTGAGGAGATTAGATGCCGGGGGAGAGGGCACGGATAGCGGGATGGACGTCCCGTTGGGGCATCCATCCCTGCTATTCGTGGGATAGAATCGGGCCCATAGTGATTTCAGAAGGCACTTAAATGTGTCTCCCTTCACTGCTGCCACTCCCTCCAATTTTTGGACATTCTGCTCTGGATATTCTAGATTCTTATTAGACATCCCTTCTAAAATGCCCCTTTATGTCTGTACCCATGTATTTTTTAAAATACATACATATGTGTGACTCTTCTTCTGTTCCATCCAGACTATGCTGCTGGGAATGCCTGCAGGCAGATTTTGTAAAGGTGGATGCACTTTTTCCCTGCACCTACCTTTTATGGTTGTATACAGTCATGCAATTTTATAAAACCCTTTTCTATGAGTAAAACAGACTTTACACATGGAAAACACTTTATAAAATTATCCCAAAGAGGCTTTCTAGTTTCCATGGATAGTACAGTGCATATAATAGTGTGTATGTTACTCTGCGCCATTTTTTCCCTGCAGATCTTGCAATGCATACAGAAGTATGTGTCTTGCTCTCTTTTCTTTTTACAGGTCCTACAGTGTATGTATGAATATCAGACTCATATTTCTCTGATGTTCCAGTGCAGTAGTGATCCTGGAACAATTCAGATCCAGCAAAGGATGAGAAGCAATTCTTTGCGAAACCTGTGCTCTCTCTCCTCTTTTCTGCTTTCACCACTCAGGTAAGTCCATCATACAGCTCTCTTACCCTCTTTCACTCACTCACGCACTATCCTGCATTTGTCTCTTTTTCCCTCTGTTCATTTCTGTGTGTGTTTCTGCTTTGTGTTGATTTCTCGAATTTTCACTAATCATAGGTATGCTTCTTTCTTTTTATTGATTAGTTAGTTTTGCTTATTATGGGTATGTGCTGTGGCACAGTGATCAGGGAGTTTCCATCTTTTTCATCAAGCATCTCTACCTTTAAAAGCCCCATTCTACTAAGCATTTAATGTTGCATCCTAGCACCAGGGGAATGAGTCTAGGGAAGTACAGAAAGAAGAAGAGTCAGCAAGAGCCGTCCTTGTGACTGATGCCATACAGTATGGGCTTGATTCTTTTATTGTTTATTATTTATTGAATGTATCCTTCCTCTTGCTGGCAACTCCTCCTGTTTCCAGGATTGCACAAGTGCCGTCCATGTAGCAGTCCACATATACCTAATCAATCATGCAGCCCTTCCATTCATACCAGGCATAGACCAATAAAGCAACATCATCCCTCTCGATTATTTGATTTACTTTCCAAAATCTCCTGTAATAGGTTGAGAATCATTTCCCAGTAATTTTTCACTTTTGGACAAGACTACCAAATGTGATCAAAAAGTACCCAGTTGTCCACACTTATGCCAACAGAGCACCTGGCTCCCACGAAATATTTTATTCAATCATTCGGTAGTACATACCATTAATAGAACATTTCACACCCATTTTCTAGCCTTTTGCTAGCAAAAGAGCCCTTAAGAGTCCTTTCATAGGTCTTCTTTTGTAGGTTATCATCCATAACTGAAGTTAAATCATTTTCCTATTCCTCCAGGAGGCTTTCTCACCTCCAGAGATAATACTTAATAGAGGCGTGAAATCCCTCCCCTAGTAAATTTGGAAGTAAGCACTTTTTCAAAGTGGAGGACTAGCCTGATGGTTAGAGCACTGGCTTGGTAACTTTCAGATATTAGTCCACTTAAAGGGATAGTCTTCAGGATTGCTTCCTCCATTTCAGGTTCTAAAGAAACATTCAGGATTTCGGACACATGGGGGGCGGGGGATATTCAAAGGCATTTACATGGTTTGCAGACCTGGTGAGTGCTGCTGAATAACCCTGGTTTGTGCTGTTAAACGCCCTGATACTAAGCGCTTAGCATCAGAGTGTTCCGAGAGTGGAGTGGAGGCAGCACCGTGGGTTAACTGGGCAGTGGCAAAGTTCAGCCACTGCCCAGTTAACACCAACCAGCTAACGATAAGACAGCTGAATGGCTATCCTAACTTTAGCTGGTTTAGCAATTTGGCCAGCAGCTGAATATCACTGCTGACCAGATTGCAAAATCCATCCTTCTTTATTTAATATGATCGTGTATTCTGTGTGTGTTGGGCATTGTGCCTTTAGTGTTACTCTGTTAAACTCATGAAAAATCTGAACAGAAAAAAAATGAACCCAGAGCCCCTATGTATGATGTGCATACAAGTATGCATGGTCTTATCAGCGCACATGCTTATATGTGTGTTTTTGGCCATACAGTTTTATAACAGGCTCACAGTCATCTGCCTGCCAGTTGGTTCCGCCCATCCCGGAAGTACTGCGGCCGCGTTCACGCGGCCGTGCTCAATGAGTCCTCCCCTCTGTACGCAGGCTCACAGTCATCTGCCTGCCAGTTGGTTCCGCCCATCCCGGAAGTACCGCGGCCGCGTGAACGCGGCCGCGCTCAACGAGGTACGCTGCACCTCCAGCATAAAGCCCCAGCGCCTGCGGCGCTCGTCGCCGCAGCGCGCGACGGGGGCGCGCACCGAAGGAGCGCACCTAAGGAGCACGCCGTGCTCCTTAGGGGCGCTCCTTGGGGCCGCTCCGGCCGCGGTGACCGCGTCGCTGTTCGTTCTTGCTTCCACTTGGTGTTTCTTCTCCTTCTTGCCCTCCAGCTTCCTCCGAACGACGACCCTCCAGTTCCAGTTTGCTCACCTTCTAGTGTCGTTCCTGCTCCGTCTCTAACAGGTGTGTGGTCTTCTCGCTCTAATCATCCTGCACCACCCATCCCAGATCCTATGGCCGCTATTCCTGTGGCCTGGGGCAGACGGCCGGGCAGATTGTTTAGTACTCGTACTCGCTGCATTTCCAATCTTCGCCTTATTCCTTCCTCTCCCTCGGCACCTTCTTTTTCTCCTGACTCGGGTAATCTTTCATCTTCCCCTCTTTCTATCGGTCTTCTCAACTGTCGCTCCCTGCGTAACAAGTCCCTCCTTGTCCAGGATCTCGTCATCTGCTCTTCTCTTAAACTTACCCTCCTCACTGAGACTTGGCTCAGGGACGGAGAGGATGCTCTACTCGCTCGATGTCTTCCTCCTGGATACTCTGCAGTGTCTCTTCCCCGTAGTGGACGTTCGGGTGGGGGTGTAGCTGCCTTACTTCACCCCACCATTTCTTTCACACAAATCTCCTCCCCTCTGTTGCATTACCCCGAGTCTCTTCTCCTCCTTCTCCATACCTCACCGCCTGTCCATGTACTTCTTATGTATTCCCCACCTGCCCTTCGCTCTGAGCTTTGGGACGCTCTACTTCTAACCCTTACTGACATCTCTCTAACTTTCCCCCACATTCTCATAGCAGGGGATTTTAATATTCATGTAGACTCTCCTTCCTCCCCCCGTGAACACTCTTTTCTTTCCCTTCTTCACGACCTATCCCTTGTTCAACATGTCTCCATTCCCACCCACCAGGCAGGTCATACTCTCGACCTTCTTCTAACATCATCCTCTTCCTCCCTCACACTTTCTAGTATCAGCTCCACTTGTCTTCCGTGGTCGGACCATGTTTGCCTCACCTCTTCCTGCTCTTGGTCCGGAGTTCTTCCTGTCGCATCCTCCCCTCCGCAATCCTCTTCTCCCTCCATCCATCACACTCGGCCCCTTACCTCCCTCACCCTTACACAATTTCCTCCAGCAGCTGAGATTTTTCCTTCAGACTTCCCCCTCTTCTCACCCAACTCCCAGGCTGCCCTTTGGTCTTCCACTCTTTCTTCCACCCTTGATCAGATTGCCCCTCTGCGTCCCCGTCCCACCCGTCGCCGTCCATCACATCCTTGGTACCATAGTGGTCTACAGCTGCTCCGTTCCCAACTCCGAAGAGCGGAGCGGCTGTGGCGTAAGGCCCCCTCTCCCACTTCTCTAGCGGTCTTCAACTCTCATCACTCTTACTATCGGTCACAGGTCCATTCTGCTAAGCGCTCCTTTTTCTCCAATGCTATCACCACTGCTCCAAACCAGACTCGGCACTTGTATTCTACTTTTCAATCTCTCATATCCCTACACACCTCCACGTCAATCCCTTCATCTTCCCCAGCCCCCCCCCCCCCCTCGCAACTAGCCTCTTTTTTTACTAATAAGGTCAAATCTCTGAGAGCATCTCTACCGTCCTGTCCTGACCCCCTCACCTCCCCTCCTCCTGTTCCCTCCCCCCCACCCATCTCACAACTTTCTCACTCTTGGGCTTCCTTTGAACCTATTTCCGCTCCTGAGCTCCATCATCTTATCTCTTCTTCAAAAAAAACTTTCTGTGCTCTAGACCCCATCCCCTCGTCTTGGCTTCTCACACCCTCCCTGGGTCTCCTTCCTTATATTCTAGCAATATTTAATTCTAGCCTGTCCACTGGGATTTTCCCGAAATCTTGGAAGCACGCTCTTATACGTCCTATTCTAAAAAATCCATCACTTGATCCCTTGGTCCCTGCCCACTTCCGCCCTGTCTCTAATCTTCCTTTCCTATCTAAACTGCTTGAGAAATTCGTTTTTGCTCAACTCTCCCATCACCTTGATTCTATTAATTTCCTTCACCCCCGTCAGTCTGGTTTTCGTCAAGGTCACAGCGTTGAAACTGTTCTTTTGGCTTTCACAAATGCTCTACACACTGCACACGACCGTGGTGATATATCGGTGGCGGTTGCTCTTGATCTTTCTGCAGCTTTTGATCTGGTTGACCACTCTCTTCTTCTTCAACGTTTGCGGGATGCGGGCCTTTGTAGCACTGTTCACCACTGGTTCCACTCTTTCCTCTCTTCTAGATCTTGTGCAGTCCTCTCATCTTCAACTTCCATCCCCCCCTCTGAACCACATCACCTTTCTTGTGGGGTCCCCCAGGGATCTGTCCTTGCCCCACTTCTTTTCAACCTTTTCCTTGCCCCTCTCGCCTCCCTGATCCAACAGTTTGGCCTGTCTGCTATTCTTTACGCCGACGATATCCTCCTGTTACATCACACCTCGCCCACTTGTCCCGATCTCACAATTCTCGACTCCTGTCTCTCAGCTGTGTCACAATGGTTAACTCTTAACTGTCTCCACCTAAATCTTACTAAGACTCTCGCTATTTGTTTCTCCCACAACAGTCCTCCTCCCACAATGGCTCCTTCCTTTTCTGGTGCTCCCGTCCCTCTCGTCTCCTCATTCCGCTATCTGGGTGTATATTTCGACTCTGATCTATCCTTTCGTTCGCATATTTCTCACATCACTAAAACCTCTTTCTTCTCCCTTCGTCAAATTCGCTCTATTCGTCCCTTCCTCTCCCCCTCTGCCCTCACTACTCTGGTTCTATCTCTGGTTATGTCTCGTGTGGATTTTTCTAACTCCCTATTTATCGGTCTTCCTAAATACCAACTCTCTCGTCTTCAACGTATTCAAAACACTGCAGCACGCCTCCTCACCCACTCATCACCTCGGGACCATATCACTCCCCTTCTTTTTCGTCTCCATTGGATGCCTGTCCCCTTTCGTGCCATCTTTAAACTTCTCATCCTGGTACATAAAGCATTTCACACTAGCACTCCACAGTATCTCACGGATCTCATTTACTTTCACTCCCCCAGGCACACCCCTCGATCCTTTCATCTTAACCGCCTTACCTTGCCTTCCCCTTCCCGTGCTCACCTGCAATCCACACGCTCCTCCGCCTTCTTTTTTGCTGGACCCGCTGCTTGGAATGCCCTCCTCTCTCCCCTCCGTTTGGAACCACACTTCAACATATTCAAAAAGAACCTGAAGACCCACTTGTTTTCCCTAGCGTTTGATGTTCCTTCCCCTTTCGTGTAACCTCCTTCTTCCTCTCCCCTCCCCCTATTATCTTCTCCCTATGTCTCGTCTTACTTTTACTATCTCTGTCCTTTTGAAGAACTGTACATTTCCTTTCTTTTTAATTGGCCATTGGCCTCCTTTTACGAATTATTTTAATTGTGCACCGCCTTGACTGTATATGAAAGGCGGTTTTTATCAAATGTAATAAAACATAAAACATAAAACAACTCTTTCTTGCATATAAAACAAGTTTTTCATGCAGAGAGAACTTCATAAATTATCCCCTATGTGACAATGTTCTTAGCAACATGAGTAACTGGTGTTTTCTTCCTCCAGGCTTTTTTCTCTCTCTCGAATTCACAGAGCAGCCCACAAGACACAGCAGGCCCTCGAAAAGGTGAGTGTCTCCACAGGCAGTTGTCTCATTTCCTCTCTCTCTCACAGCCTTACAGGATTACCCATAGATCTTGGTAGTAAATGTTTCTCCCTTGCTGGCCTGTTTGCTTGATTTTTGCCCCATCCATCTACGGTTCTGGGTGGGGTACAACAAACATATGAAATAATAAATAACTTATTAAAATACAAACACTAAAATAAATGGAGAGTGATTTTATAAGGAACTGCCAAGATTTAGGCGCCACCAACACAGGTAAATAGTGGTCTTTTAGTCAATTACATATGTAAGTGGCCACTTAAATGCATAAATGACCTTTTATAGAATATTTATTTATTTACAATTTCTTATAAGTCACCAATCTGGGAACCTTCCACTCATGGTGGCATACAAATAAAGCAGCACAATTCATGTTAAATGGTGTGTTTATGAACATTGGAGGCAGCCTCAGGTAGATTGATGAAGTGTTAACATCAGAAGTGTACTGAGGGAAGGGGACTTCATGGAGGGGTAATTGTTGAGAGGGGGACAAGGAATACAGTGGATAAAATGGATGCCCTATATGTCCCGAGTGTATGTAACCGTTGGATTGTACAGTTGCAGATGCTCAATAAAATTACAAATTAAAAAAAATCAAAATATATATATCATAAAAAAAATATAATGACAAAACAAACAAGAACATATCAAACATAAACACCCCTGCCCACAAACTAATTACAACTCACCCATAAGCCTCCATGAATAATAAAGCTTTAGCATCCTTCCAAAATTGTAAAATATTGGACTCACATCTGAACTCCAATGACAAGACATTCCACACAATTGGACCATGAATGAAAAACACCCTGGCACTGGTAGACACCAATTTAGCATCAGTAAGAGAGGGAATGGCTAACAGAAAGGCATCAGGCCAAGTTGATAAACACATACTAAGTCTTTGAGATAAGAAGGAGCATCACCATTTACCACCCAAAACATGGTCAGCAAATATTTACATTTAATTAAATATTCCACTGGCAGCCAGTGAAGCGTTTGTAAGTGCTCAAACTGGCTGCACCTCACTGTCTGCTGGGCTGCTGAGTTTTGAACCATTTGAAGCACTCGTAAGGTATTCTGATGGAGACCCAACTAGATACCATTATAGTAGTCCAGCCCTGACAGAACCATGGCCTGGACCACAGTACACAGCTGATCATGAGATAAAAGATAATGCAGTCTGCACACCAAACACAAACCCTATCGCATATAGCAAGAATGATGTCCAACTGAACCCCAAGATGACAAATAGAATATTTAATAGGCCATTCAACAATGTTCCCATCATGAAGTAAAGAGGGGCAGTCTTCCAACATACCTAACACCACAGTCTCTTATATTCAAGGCCAACTTCTTCTGACCAAATCTAAAACGTGGCTGAGATTAGATTTGGTCTCCAGAAAGCCAACCCCCACAGGAATGACGAACAAAATATAATTGGCATACAGCCTAAGAAACATACCACAGTCAGACAACATTTTACCCAGTGCCTGATAAGAAACATTTAAAAGGCTGGGTGACAGGACCGTTTCCTGTGGCATCCCATACAGCGCACTCTCCCAACCAGAAAAATCCTCCTCCTTAACCTAATACCCCTTAACCTCTGTCTGAGAGAAGCAAAGAAAACCAAGAGAGAACCAATCCTGCACAACCCAGATCCCTAAGATGTTGAAGCAACATGTTATGTGTCGCCTTTTCTTGCCACCCTAGGCGGTTGCCTAAGGTGGGGCGAGCACTCTTTCTGTAGTTGTGGGTTTCAAATAAATTGAAGTCCGAGAGGCTTAAGGCTAACACAGGAAAATTTATTGATTTTTACTACTACTCCATACAGAGCTTTTAGAAAGCTCAGCGCAAGGGCAAGAAGAAAGGAAAAAGTAGGATTTCTTCTCCTAACACAATTAGCTTCTGTCACTTCCAGAATTCACAAATCAGGCTTCATTACTTTTTCTAGCCTTTAAACATAAATGCCAGTTTGCCCTTCTTGAAACTTCCAAACATTCAAACAAACTTTCTGGCTTCATTCAAGGAAACATTTCTAAAAGCAAACAGGGCTTTAAAACACTGTCCAACCTGTTTCTTTTCCTTTACTGGCTAATGCAGTTGTTTTGAGCTTCACACTCTATAGTGCTCAAACACTTAACTTGTCTTGTGACACAGAGCACATTCCATTGCAGAACATTCAGAGTCAATATCAGAAGGATAACTTTCTGTCTCCATTTCCTCAATATCTGACTCTTGTGTATCGTGGTTTAAACTTCTCCGGGTAAACCCAGGCTCTGCCCTTTCTAACAGCTCAAGAATTTTCTTCCAGCAAGACTTTCCTTTGCCTCTAGAATTCTCAGCATATACTGGCAATTCTCTCTCTCTCATTAACTGGCTTATTGTCTGCAGCTGGCTTAACTTGCTGTTGGACACAGGGTTACTCATGGTTCTCCTTGTACCAGATAAGCTTTCACCAAGTCTTTGGCTTGCAGTAAAAGTGTCCTCATTTAAGGCTCTCTCAGAAGGAAATCTCCTGCCACCAGGCTCCAAAGCAACTCTCCTGCATTCTGGATTCCTCCCTGGCTTATAGCTTTTTCCCCTGAGTGTTCCAGCAGATTCTACAGTGTCCTCTAAGGCTGGGCTTCTCTTAGAAGTCTGTCTCAGCAGTTCCTTCTCCTCCCCTGGGCTGTCCTGGGAAATACCTTTCACTCTAGCTGCCCGGGAGCTTCTTCCTCCATCCAGCACGTTAGGACTTCTGCTGTGTTCTGAGTCTCGGGTAGCTCCTCCCCTGGGAACTCCCTCACTCCTCCTGTGATGCTGCCCCTCAACCTCAACCTCTGCATCAGCGTCTGGATCCTGATCAGTGTGAGTGTTATGCTTATGCTCCTGCTCATGCTATCTCCTGTTACTGCCCTCTTCCTTTTGTAATCCCCTAGGGACTCTCCCTGCACGTGTTTGAGCAGTAACCACGTGCTGCTTCCTCAGCTGGCCTTCGTTAGCCCTACAGCTTGTACTTGAGCTAGGGCGTGGCTTGTAGCTAGGCACTAGATGAGTTTTTTCCTGTTCAAAAACATTTTGTGTTTCACATCCCGCCTCCTGCTTCTCTCCCTCAAGGTAAAAGTGTGCTTTTTTCCTACTTCTAAGGGCTCGGGAACATTTTGGCCATCACATATGGCAGACGGTATCAAAACAGCAGTGACATCAGGAGACATCACCAGGAACCCTCAACCAGAGTCCAAGTCACAATACAGTTTATCCAACACGGAGAAAAGTCATCTTTCTTTTGAATGAGCCTTCCATAAACTTGATTGAGAGATATGAAGAAACTCAACACAGTCCAGGAACTTCTCGAACTGAACAAAGTGTGCCACATCCATAATCTTGCTCATAAAAGGAGCATTAGTTATAAGAGCTAGACAAAATTTCACCAGCAGATTTCTTCAACACAGGATGCACAACCAATCATTTCAGACAACTAGGTGCAAGGCTTGACTTGACTTTATAAAATGGCATTAAATAGGTGCCTAAAACATGCATTAACTACAGTAGGCATGACTTTATAAAAAATACAGTAAAATTAACAAGATAATAATGCATCAAGATTACTGGCCATCCAATTGAAAAAAATTACAGACCAGGATTAATACTGTGAAAATCAAGGATAAGATGGGGAAGGAGATGAAGGATGATGAGGAGGGTATTAGGAAATGTTTTTTGGAGTTTTACTGGGAATTACACACTCACATATTGTGCCTCAGATGAGGAGAAACAAAAGTACTTGGATTTGCCTGGGTTTAGTGACACAGACAAGACTCTCTTGGATAGGCCTATCTCAGCCTATGAGGTCTTGCTCGCAATAAAGCCCCTCCCTAGGGTGAAGGTACCCAGCTTTGATGGATATGCATCCACATTTTATAAAATGTTTGCTACTCAGATTTATCAAAAAGGATGTTTAATAAATTCTTAGAGAAAGCTTGCCTTGCCAGAATACTGAGGTAGATAGACAGGGATATCCATCCTTCAAACGGAAGGAAAAGACCCAAGTAATTGTGAATCTTATAGACCGATATCCTTACTAGGAACAGACTTTAAATTACTTACTAAAATTCTAGCAACAAGGTTAATGCTGTTGTTACCGGATTTGATTCATCCTAAGCAATCAGGATTTGTACTGGGAAGGCAAGTCTCGAATGATGTAAGGAGAACATTAAATTTAATATGGAAAGTTAGGAAAGCTAATAAACTGGACCTGCTATGTGCTAGCGATGAGGAAAAGGACTTCTGTAGGGTTTACTGGCCCTTTATGAATAAAGTATTGGTAAAATTGGGACTGGGCGGGAATTTTTTATAATGGGTGAAGACAAGATACATAGACCTCTGTCAAGACTTAAAATTAATTCAGGATATACCTGAATCCTTTGAACTCATTCAAGAAGCAAAGTAGGATTGCCCATTATCTCCTCTGTTTGTTTTATCAGTGGAACCTTTGGCCTAATGAGCAAGAAATGACCTAGGGATGGAAGGAATTAGTGCAAGGGGGACAGCAAACAATTTCATTATTTGTGGACAATATTTTATTTTTTGTAACCAATCCGGAAACTTCATTAGGGGGAATTGCTGAGGGAAGTGTGGCAGGGTAGCTGGATTCAAAGTGAATACCACCAAATCAGAGATTTTAAATATATCTATCCTGGAGTCACCAGTAGGGGTTTTATAAAAAGAATTTCCATTTCGGTGGGCAAAAGGTAAATTAAGTATCTGGGCATTAGCTTAATGGCCAATGTGGATAAATTGCACAAGGTGAATTTTAAGCCCTTGCTCAGGAAAATAATGGGTAATTTGGAGAAGTGGTCACACTTGCATTTCTCTTGGATGGGACATATTATGGCCCTCAAGATGATGGTCCTTCATCACTTTATCTATCGCTTTGGAGTACTCCCTATAAATATCAGGACCTTTCTTTAAAAAACTGCACTCTAAACTTTTTGCCCACATTTGGGCAAAGAGGAGGTCGCGAGTTACCTGTTGACTATTATATTGCTCTGGAGATATAGGTGGATTAGGAGTACCACACCTTAAATGATATTGTGAGGCAGTTCAGATGAAAGTCTTGCTTGAGTGGAGGGATGGAGGCTCTAAGGAGTGGGTATAAATTGAACAGGAGGATATAGGTCCAACTCCCCTGTGTGCTGGGCTTTGGCAACTAGGAAGCAAGATATATTGGAAGCCTCTGGTAAAATGGTTCATGGTAGTATCCTTGAAAATCTGGGATAAATGGGGCCAGGGAGTTACTCTCAGTACACCACTTTGTGCAACAATTTGGAGTTTCCCCCAGGTAGAAAGGATGATGGCTAATCTAGGTGGGAACTACTGGGGTTAACTTGCTTAAGTCCATTCATGGAAGAGGGAGGAATCACTAGTTTTGAGTCCTTCAGCACTTAGTATGGATTAAGAAAGATGTAATATCTTCAAATACAGGTAAAGGGAGCCATCAAGGTTGATCCTAAGCTGGTTGAAATGATCTCTAGGGGGCAAGGCATGAAGGATGTCATAGCAAAATTTCATCGAACCATGAACACTAGAGATGGGGCTAGGCACCCTTTTCAGAAGCATTGGGAAAAGGACCTAGAGGGGCAATTGGATGATGGAAGATGGTTACAAATATATGAACATACATGTAGAGGTATGATTGCTAGTAAAATGTTGGAGAATATTTACAAAATGTTATACAGATGGCACTACACCTCTGTTTCATTGTATGGTCCATCTAGTCTGCCCAACAAGGCGGCAAGATTAGGTGCACCTGCCACTCCATGCAGGTCACCCCTCCCCGTGCCTTTGTTTAGGGGTGTACCAACCGCTCTGTGTAGGTCACCCCTATTTGTTGAGATATAAGAGATAGTTATGTTTGTTTTGATTTTATCCTTTTGCTATAAAGGGATCCACTGTGTCTGTCCCATGCCATTTTGAATTCTGTCACTGTATTTGCCCCCACCACTTCCATCGGGAGGACATTCCAAGCATCCTCCACCCTTTCAGTGAAAAAAGTATTTCCTGACATTGCCTTTCAGTTTAACCCCTTGCAGCTTCATGTTATGTCCTCTAATTTTACAGCTTCCCCATCTTTGGAAGAAGTCTGTTTGTTCATTAATACTCTTTAAGTATTTAAAGGTTTGAATCATATGTCCCCTGTCCCTCCTCTCTTCCAGAGTGTACATATTTAGGTCTTCAAGTTTCTTCTCATAAGTCTTCTGATGCAGGCTCCAAATCATTTTGCTCGCCTTCCTCTGAACCATTTCCAGTCTTTTTAAGGAAAATCATTTTTATTGATTTTACATGAACCAACAAAGAAGAAAACAGCACACTGTAAATACAATAAAATACAATAAACAATAGGCTGCACTGCAATAACAGCCCCCAAGCATAAGCACAGTTACTCCCCAAGGACAAAGGGGGGGACAGAGCTAAACAGCTACTAACCTATATAGGCCACAACAACTCTACATAGAGCGGCCAAAATCTTGTCTCGTTGGAGGCCGAGACAGCTTCCCCCCCTAGTTCAACGTAACAGCATCCCCCACCCTATCCTCCCCACCTCATTCTACCCCCCTCCCACCCCCTACCCAGCCCTCACCCCCTCCCTCCAGCCCCCCCCCCCAACTACCCCACAAAGCATATCTACTTAGCCAGGCACCGTACCCACCACTGCAGGCCACTGCATATCATCTCAAGGATCTGCAAATAAAGACCACATTTCTTGACACCCCTCCAGTCGCCGCCCCCCCAGGAGACGAGCTGTACGGAGTTCCATGCCCTTCAATTCTCCCATCGAGCCCTCCCACCCCTTAATCTCGGGGGGGTCATTGGACAGCCATTGTCGTAGTATGCAAAGTTTCCTGTGCGGATATCCAGTTTAGTCCTCCACAATCGGGTACTGCCCCTCTCACTGCAGCCTGTAGACTGGACCAATCAAATCTTCTGTAGTACATATCCAGCAGGAGCTCCCAGAAGCCCCCCAGTGTGTCCAGTCTCGTTGCAGTGTGTAGACGTAAAAGTGTGTCCTCTGGGCACACTTAGTGACCTTTGCAGGAGCAACACTAGTTAGTTGTTTTTAGGGTTTGTTTTGGGGCATTTCTCTACTATTTTTGTTTTTGGTAGCTAGCTGTGCCTTTAAAAAAGAAAGACAAAAGAAGCCTGTCTCCCTGGAGCTGTGCCACAGGAGACTAGGAGAAAGTCAGACCTGCTGGCTGCTGTTGCCTGCCTAGCACATTTTATCAGCCCTGGGTGAGCTTCCCCTAGACAGGACGGGGAATTGCCATACCTATAAGGCAGTGCCTGGTACTGGGAGATTGTGGCTGAATCTTCTGTTCCTGAGCTGGTAGGAGTTTGCATTTCATTTTTTTCTTTCTTGTGTGCAATGCTCTGTCTGGGATGCCAGCGTTTCTGTAGGCTCTCCTGAGCCCATTTGGCAGTTTTTATTCAAACTGCTCGTGTGCCCTGTGTTAGAGGGTCGTTTTATTTGTTTTCCATATTATTTGGTGGTTTTTATATTTTCGCGCCGTTTTTTACCGCGGGTGAAAAAGTGCGGCGGCCATTTTGGATTTTAAAAGTGCTTTTCCAGGCATTTTTGATCGCTGTGCACAGGTTCCCCTAGCGTTTTTGGGGTTCCTCTTTCTGGCGATTTTGCTCAGGGCACCCCAGGGATCCTGGGATATATTTTGTTTCTTGTAAAAAAAAAAAAAAAAAAAAAAAAAAGTTAAGTTACTTTTAAATCGGGGCTGATTTGCACAGGATTGCCCAGGTGGTGTGGGCTTTCCTGGGCTGTCTTATTCTATTCCCCTGGGCAGAGGTGGCCTTGGAATGGCTTCCAAGCCCCAGTGTGTGATTTGTGGGTCCCGCAGGACGGCAGGGACTGACTCTGGCATCTGCAGGGGCTGTGCTGCAGTGCCCTCTGAGTTAGAGCAATCTGTGAATGTTCAGGAACAGGCTATCCCTGGGGATGCTTCTACTTCCGGGGACAGCGTTCTTTCTCCAAGCATCCCTCAGTCTGGCTCGGTTCCTCCGGCCAGCGGTTCAGTGGCTGCGCTCCAGCAGGCGTCTGTTGCTGCCTCAGCTATGGACTTCTCCCCTGATTTTGTACTCCTCATGCATCAGGCATTTCGCCTGAGCAGGTCCGGACAGTTGCCGGCTGTCTGGCCCCCCTCCCTCCCCTCGGGGTCCTTGGGGGCGGCTCAGTGTCCCTCATCGCCCGGGGGCAAGCGGCTTCGGTTGGGGGGACAAGAGCAGGACGCCCTGGGTCTCCTGGATTCCGAGGCAGAGGGCGATCCTGAGACTGAAGCGGAGGATGTGGAGGATGGGGAGATCCCTGGGCCGGAAGATCAGGCTCGGGTCATTCGAGTGTTCCGTAGGGACGAGCTGGTTCCTCTGGTCACGGAGTCCCTTCAGGCGCTAAACCTTTCGGCGGTGCGGCCCCTGGAGGAGGAGGGTCTTGAGGATCCTCTGATTCAAGCAGTCAGGGATGCCCAGGTGGTTTTTCCCGTCCACCGCGTGGTGGATCAGATGATCCAGGCGGAGTGGGAGAACCCGGAATCCGGTTTGAAGGGGATTCGGACCATGAATCGGCTTTATCCTCTTGCTGACAAGGACAGGGACTTGTTCAGGTCCCCCCGGGTGGATGCTGCGGTCTCCGCAGTGACCAAGAAAACCACCATCCCGGTTGAGGGGGCGGCGGCCCTCAAGGACGGGCAGGATAAGAAGGTTGATAACTTGCTCAAGCAAACCTTCGATACGGATGCCGTATCATTGCAGGCCTCTATCTGTGGGGCTTGGGTGGCTCGGTCGTGTCTGCGGTGGTCACAGCAACTGCGCTCGAGCCCCGGACTAGACCAGCAGGGTCTGGTGGAGGTGACCCGGCTGGAGTCCGGCTCGGCTTACCTGGCGGATCTGTTTTATGATTTGATCCGCGCGTTGGCTAACAGTATGGCATCCGCGGTAGCAGCGCGCCGGTCCCTCTGGTTGCGCAGCTGGGCGGCGGACAGTTCTTCTAAGGCCCGCCTCAGTAAGCTGCCGTTTAAGGGCAGATTATTATTTGGGGAGGCTCTCGAGAAATTGGTAAAGGATCTCGGTGAGTCCAAAGGGGGCCGGCTTCCGGAGGATAAACCAAGGTCCAACCGGTCCACCTCGTCGGCGCGGGGATCCTTTCGGGATCAGCGCAGGTTTCGGCCCTCCCGCCAGTGGTCCTCGCAGCGGGGGCCGGTTTGGAGCCCGTAGCCAAGGATTTCGGGCTTTCAGGGGAGCCGGCAGAGGCTTCTCCGCAGCCGGCTCTTCTTCGGGTTCTTCCTTTGGACGCAAGCCACAATGACGCCAGGCAGGCTCTGGAGGGAGGACCGCTTGTCGGCGGTCGCTTGCGCGACTTTCTTTCCTCTTGGGCCCAAATAACGTCGGATCGCTGGGTGCTACAAATTATAGAGGAGGGTTACGCTCTGGAATTTGCGTTCCCACTTCCAGATTCCTTTGTTCTGTCTCCCAGCAGGGGCGAGCAAAAGACGAGGGACATCCGCGTGACCCTGGCTCGATTGTTAGCGCTGGGAGCGGTGGTTCCAGTGCCTCCCTTGGAAAGAGGCGCTGGTCGCTACTCCATCTATTTTGTGGTACCCAAAAAGGGCGACTCTCTGCGTCCGGTTTTGGATCTCAAAGGCGTGAATCGCGCGCTCAGAGTGCCGCATTTCTGCATGGAAACCCTGCGGTCAGTCATTGTAGCGGTGCGAAAGGGGGAGTTTTTGACGTCCCTCGATCTTACCGAGGCCTATCTGCACATTCCGATACACCCAGCCCATCAGCGGTTTCTCCGCTTCGCGTTCCCGTGGGGCCACTTTCAGTTCCGGGCCATGCCGTTCGGCTTGGCTACGGCCCCGCGCACTTTCACAAAGGTGATGGTGGTGGTTGCGGCGGCCTTGCGCAAGGAGGGCATTTTGGTCCATCCTTACCTGGACGACTGGTTGATATGAGCAAAATCCGGTCGAGAGTGCCTGCGGGTCACGAGCAGGGTGGTAGCTCTGCTGCGATCCCTCGGCTGGGTGGTGAACGAAAGAAAGAGTTGTCTGCGGCCCTCGCAGGACCTGGAGTATCTGGGGGTGCGCTTCGACACTGCTCGGGGGCTGGAGTGCCTTCCCGAGCGCCGCGTCCTGACGTTGCGGGCTCTTGTCCGACTATTTCGGGGGATGCCCGCTCCGTCGGCGTGGTGGTACCTACGGCTTCTCGGAACGATGGCGGCGACCTTAGAGGTGGTTCCGTGGGCGCGGTTCCACATGCGCCCGCTACAGAGGGCGCTCCTTCGTCGCTGGTCCAACCAGTGCGATTCCTTGCACAAGAGACTGCCCTGCCCGAAGGCAGTGCGGCGGTCGCTTCGGTGGTGGCTCTCCTCCGAGAACCTGACGCGGGGGATTCCCTTGGAGCCTCCTCTGTGGGTCCCCCTCACTACGGATGCGAGCCTAGTCGGCTGGGGAGCACACTGCGAGACCCGCTTCACGCAGGGGGTGTGGTCCTCGCAGGAAGCGTCTTGGTCGATCAACCGCCTCGAGCTTCGGGCGGTCCGACTAGCCCTGATGGCCCTGGAACCTCTGCTCCTGGGCCGGGCGGTCCGAGTCTGGTCGGACAATGCGACCACGGTGGCGTACATCAATCGCCAAGGGGGCACAGGGAGTGTGGCCCTGGAAACAGAAGCGACGGCCTTGTTCAGCTGGGTGCAGACTCGGCTGCCGGCGATCTCGGCGGCGCACATTGCAGGCGCCGACAATGTCCAGGCCGACTTTCTCAGCAGAGTGCGGGTGGACCCCGGAGAGTGGGAGTTAAATCCTCAGGTATATGCGCAGATAGTTCGGCGGTGGGGTCCGCCCATCATGGATCTCATGGCGACCTTCCAGTCGGCCAAGACAAGTCGCTTCTTCAGCAGACGGCGGGAGCGGATGTCCGAAGGACTCGACGCTCTCATTCAGCCGTGGCCGACGTCCGGGATGCTGTACGTTTTCCCCCCGTGGGCCCTGATCGGTCGGGTCGTCCAGCGCATCGAGGGCCATCAGGGCCGGGTGCTGCTGGTGGCTCCGGATTGGCCCCGGAGGCCCTGGTATGCCGACCTCGTTCGGCTTCGAGACGGCGTGCCGTGGCGCCTTCCGGCGCTACCGGATCTTCTTCTTCAGGGCCCCTTGCGGATGCCCCAGGTGGCTCGGTTCTCGCTTACGGTTTGGCCATTGAGAGGGCTCGGCTGAAAAAGAAGGGTTATTCGCCCGCGGTGATTTCCACCTTACTGCGGGCAAGAAAGTCGTCCACTTCTCTTACTTATGTTCGAATTTGGAGAATTTTTGAGGACTGGTGCTCCCGGCGTGGAGTTCGGGCGGCGACGGTCTCGGTGCCCGTCGTGCTCAGCTTTCTGCAGGATGGCTTCGAGAAGGGTCTCGCGGCCAGTTCCCTGAAGGTCCAGTTGGCCGCGCTCTCTTGCTATAGAGGCAAGGTCTTGGGCCGCCTTCTTGGCGCTCATGCGGATGTGCGGCGTTTCTTGACCGCCGTGTTTCATTTGCGGCCTTCCCGCAGAGCGGTGATTCCTCCGTGGGATTTGAATTTAGTTCTGCGGGCCCTGGCTCGGGAACCCTTTGAGCCCTTGCGGAGGGCATCCTTGAAGGATCTCACGTTGAAGACGGTTTTTCTGGTAGCCATTTGCTCGGCACGGCGCATCTCGGATCTACAGGCCTTGTCATGCCGAGAACCTTTCTTGTCTTTTTCTGCGGAGCGGGTTGTGCTCCGTCCGGTTCCCTCCTTCCTGCCAAAGGTGGTGTCTCCTTTTCACCTGAATCAGGCAGTATTTCTACCAGTGATTTCGGCGGCCTCGGTCGAGTCGGTGGACAAGGGGCTTCACCGGCTTGATGTGGGCCGCACGCTGCGTCGGTATTTACAGTCTACCGAGTCATTTCGGAAGACTGATCGGCTTTTTGTGCTCCTTGGGGGTGCACGGAAAGGGGAGGCGGCGGCTAAGGCCTCCATTGCTCGATGGCTTAAAGAAGCGATCGCCTCCGCGTATCTGTTGCAGCGGCGGCCGGTTTCCGGAGGGGCTCCGGGCTCATTCTACTAGGGCTCAGGCGGCCTCTTGGGCGGAGCATGGTCTGGTTCCACCAGCGGAGATCTGTAGGGCGGCCACTTGGTCGTCTCTGCATGCTTTCAGCAGGCACTATCGCTTGGATGTGTCAGCGGCTCGGGATTCCTGTTTTGGTTCGGCGGTTTTGCGCGCCGGCCTACAAGGTCCCGCCCGGTCTTAACTGCTCTGTTACATCCCGATTGTGGAGGACTAAACTGGATATCCGCACAGGAAATGGAAATTACACTAACCTGGTAATTGTAGTTCCTGTAGGATCCAGTTTAGTCCTCCTTCCCTCCCGAATATCTGCATGATCTTGCGGCGCGCTATCCCGAGCGGGAGATTCTAAGATAGTTTTGCGTCCCGTTCGGACCTTAGCGGCAGTCGTGCTTATAGCTATGGCTCTTCCCTTTCTTTTGGGGTTCCGTAAGCTCCTTAGTACCTGGGGGGAGCTCTGTGTCAATTTAGGGGCGTCGATTCCGGCGCCGTGCAGTGTTCTGACTTCCTCGTTTGGGGAGGGAGTTGGTTATTCCAGGGGGGGAAGTACAAGGTTTAATGTTAATCTGATAATAATCTGATGTGTTGCTTCGTTCAGTATGCTTTGTTACTAGTACACTGGGGGGCTTCTGGGAGCTCCTGCTGGATATGTACTACAGAAGATTTGATTGGTCCAGTCTACAGGCTGCAGTGAGAGGGGCAGTACCCGATTGTGGAGGACTAAACTGGATCCTACAGGAACTACAATTACCAGGTTAGTGTAATTTCCATTTCGCGAGCATGAAACCCCGCTCGCACAACAACCTCCGTGGCTGTCGCATGGCGACCCTCCCACTCGCCATTCCCAACAGTCCCCACTCCGGGGAGAGGGTCTCCCAGCTCTGACTTCCGCCCCCCAACCTCAACCATACAGCCTTCCAGAAAGGCCGTATCTGGGGGCAAAACCAGAATCTATGAGACAACGTCCCCCGCTCCACCTTACATAGCCTACACGCATCTGTCCGAGCCATACCCGCACGCGCGGCCCACACATCAGTAACATAAGCCCGCCATAGCAATTTATATTGGAGTTCCTGCAACCGAACTGACTCCGAAAGCGATTTAATGGCTTGAAAGGCTCGTTGCAGCTTCTCCGCTGTCACCCCCGGTAGCTGGTCTTGTCGCCACCGCCGAGCCAAAGCCTCAAAGTGCTGTGCCGCGCCCGGAGCCACCTCAACCCCCCGCAACCAAGACACCGTAATCCGCCCTTCAACATGCTGCCACAAATCCAACATCTCCCCTTGGGCCTCAAGTCCCAAACCTTCCCTCATTAACTGCTGAGCATAATGGCGCGACTGCAGATAAAAATAAAAATGGGAGCGGTGGAGCTGAAACCTCCGCTGTAAGTCCACAAACGAAGCAAGCCCCACGCCCTCGGGCATACGCAATTGCCCCACATACTCCACCCCCTGCGCAGCCCATACTCGTCCCACGTTTCCCCACATGCCCGGGCTAAAGTCGGGATTACCCGATAAGGGAAGACAGTCGGTCCGCCGCCAACTACTCCCCCGCAAGTTGCAGAGGGCCCGCCAGGCCCGCCGTATCCCCCGTAAACAGACCGAATTCTTCCACCCGGGGGCCAACGCTGACAACGGTTGATGCAGACAAAAACTCGATGCCACGGCCGTCCCATCTGCTCAATCAGGCGGGTAGGGATAGTATACTCCGTTCCCATAATGAGATCCCGAATCATCCGAGCCAAATACGCTAAATTATACATCCGAAGCGGGGTCAACCCCAGACCACCGTCCTCGCGGGGTCTCGACAGTGTGGAGAACGCAATGCGAGGCTTCCCGCCCCTCCACAAGAACTTTGAGAGATGTCTCTGCAGCACTAACAAGTCCTTCTGTAGCAGCCACACCGGGAGCTGCCTCAACACATAAATCCACTTAGGGAGTTCGACCATCTTAAAAAGGGCGATTCGACCCATGAGAGAGAGCGGCAGGTCCCGCCACTTCCGCAACCGCTCAAGCGTGCCCGCCAACAGCGGGTTCACATTCACTCCATAAAGGTTCGCCAGCCGTTCTGGTATCTGGATACCTAAATACCGTATCTGTCCCGTCGCCCATTGTAGGGGAAAGGCTCCCTTCCATAGAGGCCGAACGGTACCCCCCACATCCAACACCTGGGATTTAGTTTTATTCACCCTAAGGCCTGAAAACACTCCAAATTCCTCAATCCGCCGGAGCGCTGTGTCCAGGGAGGATTGTGGATCCCGTAGGCACAGCAGCATGTCATCAGCAAAGGCACTAACTTTGAGACCTCCTCCTTGCCACTCCACCCCCTTAATCTCAGCGCACTCACGCAAGGACACCAAGAGGGGTTCTAGTTGCAAGACGAATAGAAGAGGGGAAAGCGGGCAGCCCTGCCGGGTCCCCCGCCGGAGCAGAAATGGTTGAGAAGTCGCCCCGCCCAGAGAGATGGTAGCCAAGGGTTCAGTATAGAGGGCCTGCACCCAATGCAAGTAGGGTCCGGTAAAACCAAAAGCCTGCAAGGCCTCAAACATATACACCCAGGACACCCTGTCAAAGGCCTTTTCAGCGTCCAGGCTTACCAGAAGTAAGGGGTCGCACTGGGACATGCTCCAGTCCATACTTAATAGAATTTTGCTAATATTCAAAATGGCCTCCCTCTCCTTAACAAAACCCGATTGGTGCGTATCAATAAGTTTCGGGAGAATAGGTTGAACTCGGGCCGCCAGCACTGACGCCGGCAGCTTCATATCGTAATTAATGAGGGATATCGATCTATACGAGGACGGTTCCTCCAGATTCTTACCAGGCTTGGGAAGGACCGTGATGGTCGCAGTTCGCATATCTCTAGGAAACATACCCGTCTCTAACACTTCACCATACAATGCTGTCAGAGTGGGGACCACTTGCCTCTCTATAATCTTGTAAAACTCCACACCGTAGCCATCAGGCCCCGGCGCTTTATTCGGCACCCCCTTCCGAATAACCTGCTGAATCTCCAACCCCGACATAGGCTTATTCAGCTCAGCTAGATCCTGGCCGGACCGCCCCGGTAAACGCAATTTATCTAAAAAGCGACGAGCAGCCTCCCGGTCCTCCCCCTCCGGGGTATACAAATTCTCATAAAATTGCCGAAATACGCGTAAGATGTGACCGGTCTCCCGATGCCGCACCCCCTCAGCATCCTTAATCACCGCTATCACCCCATTCCCACCCCCTCACGCACCAACCGTGCCAAGAGCTTCCCTGTCCGGTCCCCATAGCGAAAAAGCTGATGCCGATAATATTGTAGGGAATAGACCGCTCTCTCCTGAAGCAGCTGATTGAGGCCCCTTTGCAGCTCCAAATAGGTCTGCAGACTACCTGGATCCTGCTTCCGCAAGGTCACTCTCTTATATACTTGCAGCTCCTGAGCCGCTCGTACAATCTTGGCATTTAGGGCCCGCCGCTCCTTTGCCACATACGCAATAATAAGACCTCTCAGCACGGCTTTCCCCGCTTCCCAGAACACAGCAACACTGCTGGCCTGAGATTCATTAAAGGCCAGGTATTCCTCCCAATGTTTCATTAAGTATTGCCGGAAGGCCTCATCTTTCCACAAATGCCGCGGGAAGGACCACTTGCCCCGTCCCCCGCGAGAGCTCTGCCACTCAAGCACCACCATCGCATGGTCGGATACCACGATCCGTCTGATCTCAACACTCCGAGCTTTGCCAAAAGCAGTCTGCGAAAGAAGAATATAATCAAGTCGGTACCAGGTCTGATGAGCTCGGGACAAATGCGTGTAGTCTCTCTCTCCCATATGTAATATCCGCCACCCATCCACCAGGCCGCCTACGCTACACAGGTAATCTATCCCCTTCCCCCTCCACCCCCCTCCCGCAGGGGTCCGGGACTTGTCTAGCTCAGGGTCATGTGGACAATTGAAGTCCCCTGCCAAGATTATTGGAACAGTCGGGGCATTAGCCACTCTCTGTGCTACAGTCTGGAAGAATCGATGGCTGTAAACATTCGGGGCGTATACATTCCCTAAAAAGAGCTCCTCTCCCTGGATCCGGAGGTGCAGGAACAGATAACGCCCGTGCTGGTCAACCTCCTCCCTCAGAAATTCCACCTGCAGGCCTTTTTGCACTAAGATCGCAACCCCACATTTCCTGCCCCCAGATGTAGCTGCTGACACATGGCCAACCCAGTCCCGCTTCAGTTTCGCATGCTCTGCGGCGCTTAAGTGGGCCTTTTGTAAAAGAGCCACATGTACCTTTTCCCGCCGCAGGGCCTGCAGAACTTTCGCCCGTTTCACTGGGGTCCGTATCCCGCCCACATTCCAGGTCACTATCCGCAAGTTAGGTGCCATCTACCCCTACAGCAATGCGCATCTCTGCATGTAACCTTCTTACAAAAGGGCGCCCAGGGTTCCCCAGCCACAACCCCCGGCAGCCTCTCATCCAGGACTCCGCCAAACATTCCTCAATCCCGCACCTCGCAGATCCACTCACTACACCTGTTCTCAAACCCATCTCTACCCTCTGGCCCGCTACCCCGGCCGCTACTCCCCTTAGTGCCCCTGGTGCTACCTCTACCCCCTCCCCACCCCTCCCCCTCCCTTGCCCTCCTTCCCCCTCCAGCCCGACCCTCCCTCTCCCCCTATCTCCAACCCCCAAATTGAAATAACCTAAAGCCCTCAGGCCCCTGAGCCGAGGAGCGATCCCCTATAGACACCTCAGGGCCGCCCCACACCACCCCCAACACACTGATACCCCACAAAAAGCAACTTTGTATAACCAAACAACTAAAAAAAAAAAAAAAGAAACAAGGCACACAACTCACACAGCAAAATGCAAAAACTCAGGTCCCATTGCCACCTCGAGCATTGCAGCAAGGCCTAGACCACATGTGGCCCAGGGGAAAATGCACAGGCAATCAATCCATCGGTCTTCAGCCGACGCTATGGGAAGCCTCTCCACTGCCTTCAGCCGCCTCCTTCGCATGACCCTCCACAAATTTCTTGGCTTCCGTCGCCGCGGTAAAAGAATAGTTCTTGCCATTGTAGAGAATCCTCAAGGTGGCTGGGAACGCCAAGGTAAAACGTATCCGCCGCTGAAACAATGTTGCACACACCTCAGAGAACTGCTTACGCTTACCGGCCACCACAGCAGAGTGATCTTGAAAGAGCAAGACCTGCTGGTTGTCCAGTACCAGATTTCGCTGCTTTCGGAAGGCCTGCAAAATCAAGAATTTATGGTGGAAATTCAATATTTTGGCAATCACCACTCTCGGCCGCTGCCGCGACTCCATGCGGGCCCCTAATCGATGAGCACGCTCCACCTTGAGCTCACCCACCAGCTCAGACAGACCCAACGCAGTTGGCAGCCACCGTTCCAGCATGGGCCCCAGCAGAGCGTCCGTATGGGCCTCCGGAATCCCCACCAACCGCAGATTGTTCCTGCGGGACCGGTTCTCGAGGTCGTCGACCTGAGCGAGGAGGGCCTCAATCTGCATCCGCTGAGCCTCCAGCTCCTGCGTTGATCGCCCATCCGTGTCCTCCAACGCTGATACTCGCTGCTCCAACGCTTCCACCCGGTGACCCACCTCCGACATGGCATTACCCATTTCCTCCAATTTGAGCATAATGCGGTCAAACTTCGGATCCAGTAGGTGGGCAACCTCCCGTGCAACGTCCTCCGTGGCGGAGTCAGCACTGTCCGTTCTCGGTGAGCGTGGATGCGAGGCCGACGATGCAGTAGGCCCTGCCTTAACACTCTTCTCTTTGTCCCGCTTAGGTAGGGGTGGCATCTCTAGTGTACGTTCCTCCCGAGCGTCCTGCAGCCGTACCCAAAGTAATGAGTCCACTCACAGACTATTTGGCGCTCGGAGATTGGCTTGAAAACGTTTAATTTGTACGGGGCAGCCCCGGAGCGAGCAAGACACGTCTTACTCCCTCATGTGTCACGTGAGATCATCCAGTCTTTTTATATCCTTTGTGAGATATGGTCTCCAAAACTGAACACAATTTTCCAAGTAAGGCCTCACTAGAGACTTCTACAGTGGCATTAGTATCTTTTCCTTTCTGTTGGTAATTCCTCTCTGTATGCAACACAGAATCCTTCTGGCTTTTGCCACGCCTTGTCACAGAGTTTCGCCATCTTGAGATCTCAAAAACAATCACTCCGAGGTCCTTCTCCTGGTCCGTGCACACCAACCTCTCGCCCCTATCACATACAATTCCCTTTGATTTCTGCTTCCCAAGTGCATTACACTGCACTTCTTCACATTAAATCTTAACTGCAAAGCATTAGACCATTCTTCCAGCTTTTGTAGATCTTTCCTCATGTTATCCACTCCCTCAGGGGAGTCCACTTTGTTGCAAATTTTCGTGTCATCTGCAAAAAGACAGACTTTTCCATTCAGTCCTTCAGCAATATCACTCACAAATACATTGAACAGTACCGGTCCCAGGACTGAACCCTGAGGCACACTGCTAATCACCTTCCTTTCATCCGAGTGAGCTCCATTTACCATCACCTTCTGTCATCTGTCAGTCAACCAATTTCTGATCCAGTTCACCACCTTGGGACCCATCCCCAAGCTGTTGAGTTTATTGATAAGCCTCCTATGAGGAACAGTATCAAAGGCTTTGCTGAAATCTAGGTAGATCACATCCATCGCATGCCCTTGACCTAGTTCTCTGGTCACCCAATCAAAGAACTTAATCAGATTTGTTTGGCAAGATCATCCTTTGGTAAAGCCATGGGGCCCGATTTTGTTCTCGATGTTGATCTCCTTTGTACATCTGGGCTGACCCGGACGTACAAAGGAGACAGCGATTCTGATCCCACGGGGCACATCTAGCCCTGCGGGATCAGAATCGCGAACAGCACTGTACGTGCAGGCCGGGACTGCGATTCAGTTCCGGCCTGAACGTACAGCAAAGCCCGACTGATATGTGCAGTGAAGTTCAGTTGTTGATCCAGCGTTATGCCTAGTTATCTGACCTCTTGTTTGACTTCTATTTCAGTATTGTTGATTCTAATTGTTTTTGGAGGTGTGAATGCTTTGTTTCTAGATATGTGTAAAACGTCTGGGTTTTTTTGAAATGTATTTGCAGCCCATATTCTGTTAGCCATTTTGTAATATCAGTGAAGCATGTTGTTAGTTTGTTTAAGCCTGGATTGGAGATATCGTGGGGTGAGTACATTATTATATCGTCAGCGTATATGTTGTAGTGAATATTTTGCTTGTGAAAGATGGAGCATATGGACTGCATAAATATGTTGAAGAGTAAGGATGATATTGCAGAGCCTTGTGGAATACCCCTATTTTGATAATACGGTACAGATTTGTGTGATCCTACTCTTATTTGTTAATGATGGTTGGCCAGGTATGATTGAAACCAGCTGAGTGGTGTGCCACCAATTCCAATATCTTGTAATCTTGCTAGTAATATGTTGTGGGGGTTGGAGTCGAATGCTGCAACTAGGTTGAGGAAAATTAGCATGAATCCCTTGTTGAGTTTTTCCATGCCCTTCATGATTGAATCCAGTAGTGAAGTTAGGAGATTCTCAACCCCATGGTGTGGCCTGAAACCATGCTGATGCTGGTCATGCGGGGCAAAATTGTTGCTATGTTTTTGAAGCTGCTGTTGTACTACTTTTTCTATTATTTCCCCGTCCTTCTCTTGCTCACTCACCACCAGAAACTCAGCCTTCTTTTTTCTTGGCCCTAAACTCTGGAACTCCCTCCCTCCGGACCTTAGAGTGGAACTCTCTTTCAACAGATTCAAATCTCTTTTTAAGACTCACCTCTTCTGCTTTTGATCTCCCTGTCCCCCTTACATCCAGCTGAGAATCCCATCCTTCTCTCCTTTCCTTGCCTTCTCTGTCCTTTTTACTTTGCCTTCTCTCTCCTTCCTCTATTCTTACCTCTCCTGTCATAACTATGGCATTCCTTTCCTTTTCCGGCAGTTTGTTTTTACTGTATTGTAAACCATTTTGCTGGGGTTTTTACTGTAAAGCTGTATATCAAGAGCCAAATAAAGATAAAGATTTTTGATATGAATGGTAGGCTACATATATGTTTTTATGTGGCTGAGTTACTTTTGTCAGTGGTGGGACTTTTCAGTATTGGGCACGCAGAGGCCATTTTTAGTTCTTTTGGCAGGTATCCCCGTTCAAGTGAAAGTGGTGTTATTCTGAAGATGAATGGGGATAGCTCAGCTCTAGATATTTTATCCCAAGTAGCTGGGCATGGGTCTAAAGGCAAGGTGTGGTATTTAGAGTTCCTATTATGTGTTCTATGTTTTCTTTTGATATCAAGTCAAATGTTTTCCATAGTACGTTGCTGGAGTTATCAGTCTGTAGTGTTGATAGTGTGGTAGGACTGGGTGCTGTTTTTGTTTGAAAGAAGTTGGCGAGTGTTTATGGGCAGGGCATGGTATCCATATTTTCTTGATTGGAGTCTCTAATTAGAGATCAAATAATTTTGAACAGCATTCTTGGATGGTTAAGTGAGTCCATTATGATTTTCATATGATATTCCTTTTTTGTTGTGTTGACCATGGTGTAGTATTCCTTTCGTTTTTTCAGGTAGTTCTCTTGGGTTTCTGGTTGTTTAGAGTTCCTCCATCTTTGCTTGATTCTTCTTAATTCTCTTTTTACATTTCTTAGCTTCCTTGTGAACCAGGTTGCATTTTGTTTATGTCTTCTGGTTGGATTTGTTGGTGGCACAGCTGCTGCTTTGTTTATAGTCTCTTCCATTTGTTCATCAGTGAGTCTGTTGTTTGTGTCAGTCGGTAGTTGAGGACTAATTTCAGTTAGGAATGATTGTTAAACTTCTGGAATTGTCGCTTGGTGGTATGGATGTATTTTTTATTGTTAGTGTCACCGTTGTGAGGAGTTATGAAGCATGTCATGTGGTGGTCCGACCATGGTACTGGGAAAGTTTGAGGAGCTGAGTATTTCTTATCCAGTGGTTTGTCCTTGGGTGCAAAAATAAGGTCTAGCATGTTTCCTTTCACATGAATTGGTTCATTTATTGTTTGTTGGTAATCTGTTTTTATGGTTTTTGGAGAGAGCAGTGAAGTTGAAGTTGCCTAATAGGATTAGGTGACTCTTGAGTGTTATTCTTGCATACTATCTCATATATGTTGGTCAGTGTATGGTTGGGAAAACATGTGGAGCATGTTTCATGGAATTATTTCCAATCTTCCTGTATGTGTTTGCGTGGCTGTGTTTTGTTTGTGCATGAGTATGTGTGTATTGTCAAACACCTTACTGGCCCCCGAGGCTGGAGCCTGGGGCTTCGGTGCTGCTCCTCTTCTAACAGCAAGGACTTAATGTTGCCCTCAGGGATTTTGGGTCCCAATAGCTAATCGAAATAAGGAGGTAGTTGTGGTCGAGTAGCTATGCTTAAAGAGGTTTTATTTCCCGTCCCGGGAGAATTCTTGCAACAAAGATCAAAAAGCAAATAAACCATACAGCTGGTATAACACAAGTGAGGGACTACAAATGGGAACAAAAATGCTCATTGTCAGCTTTAACTGAACAAAAAGAGGGAAAACAGGTTTCTTCAATCACACACTTTGAACTGTGAAATCTGTGCTCTCCAACAGATTTCACTCCAGCAGGCTTCCTTAGGCCCTTAACAAAAAGTGGTTATGCTATCAGAGAAAACAAGCGTACAGTCCATTTTGCACATATCAGAGCTATCATCACCAAACTCACAATCCATATCTTCCTGAGCTTCTTGGTAATTATAATTCGCAGGGCTGTATTGTGAATTGGTGTTTGTTTCTCTCCTCTCAGCTTGGCTAGAGCACCACTCCCCTCTTTCACTGCAGAAAGGCTCTTTACCACACTCTATGGATTTTCTCCTTAGTGGGCTACACTCTTCCTGACCACTGGGGGTAAAATTCAGTGCTCCTCTACTCCAGGTACTTTGCCTTTCAGGCTGAGCTCTGCCTGGCTGGTGTGTAAACGGGAAGTGGAAACTTTTCTTCCCCGCTCTTCCCTTCACAGGACGTCTTTCAGATACATGGGAATTATCTCTTGGACAAGTGTTCTGGCTCCCCAGGTACCTGCTCTCGTGGTTATCTCTTCTCCCTGCTCCTCGAGGTTTATATCTTGGAGTCTCCCTCTGGTCCCACACGGACCTTGGCTTAGTGCAGCCTAACTTCCCAGCACTAACCTTCGTGAACTCCTCTTGGATAAACCCCTCTGAGGTGCAGATTGATTCCACGTCTGGACCTTCCAGGTATGGCTCCTGGCTTGGCTGAGCGCTGTACTTTCCTCTCCCTTGAGTCCTCTCAATGTCTCCTTCTCTCTCTGCCTCAGAGAATCTGACTCCTGGCTTGCGTCTCTGTGCTTCCTTCTTTCTCCACGTGTGCCTGTACGTGAATCTGTGCATGAATCTGCTCTGCAATCTGCACGTGTCTCTGTATGTGTCTCTGCTCTGCTCAAGACTGACCTTTTTTTATCTGCGTCATTCTTTGAGACTCGAGTTAGCTCAACTCTCTGCAGCTGTCTCTGCTTCCCTGATGAGCTATGACGTAATGGTATTTCTGGGCGTTTATCTACAGCCTGTGCTCTTGTTATGCTTGGTTGCTCCTGACAACCCCTAGCCATGTGCTCTGCACTGCTGATTTTAAAACTGCCCTGTGTGTTTTCCTCTACTTTTACAGGCGCTATCTGCCTGGCGCCACGACAGTATGTGTGTATTGATGTATCTGTATGTGTGTATAGGTAGTTGTTTCTGTGTGCTTGTGTATATCTTTGTTGGCTCTGTGTGTCTGTGACCAGGAAAGTAAAGAAGAAGGGAGAAGAAGACTGAAAGGAACTATTTTTTAACTGAGATATCTCACTATATCCCAACTTCTGTGCTGCAGAAGCTGGAACTGCTTCTCTGATAGAAATGCATGAAGCCATTTTTTGGAGTTTATTTCTCTAGTGACCCCAGTCTGATCTGGCCCATTTCAAACCTGATGAATCTTTTCACTGTTTTCTTCCACTTCAAACATGATCCTGTTTCATTACATTTTTGGATAGTTAGTTTGCTCCCAGATAGACCGACAGACACAGACAGACATTTTTAGCTCTTTGGGCCCGATTTTGAGCTGGGTGGTGCTATGTGCTGTATCGGCACATAGCTCGCCCACCTACCGCCTAACCTGGATTTTCCATGCCAGAGTCATAAGTGGCCCCGGTATCGAAAATCCGGGTATTGCCACATGGCCAGGCAACCACAGGAGCTACCCATGTCACATCAATTTTCGATGCTACACGTTTAGCCCCAGCACCTTAAAGATGCTACACAGATAGTGCCATAGCCCGCCTCCGCTCCACCCCGGAAAGCCCCCAACACACCCTGATGCTAAGCGGATAGCATCTGGACACGTTAGGGACATGTCTGGGATTTTCGAAGGGCACTACCCTTATAGGTGCCCTTATAAAAATCCCGGATAAGGCCTTTACACGGGTAACTAGGGAAGTATCCATGTAAAGGCCTTCGAAAATCGGGCCCTTTATGTATAATTTTTTTACAACATCTATTGGTGAAGTGCATAAACATAGCAACAGGTAATGGTCATAATTCTCCTCGTTTATATTTGTTTTATGCAGCATATTCTTACTGTGCTTTATATAGTTCAAAATCTTAATACTGTTATTTAAGGGGGGTATTTTCAAAGGCACTTACACAGTTTGCAGATCTGCAGGATATTCAACTGCATTAACGTGGTAGTACTGCTGAATATCCACATGTGCCTTCGCTAAATGCTCCGATGCTAAGCAGTTAGCATCAAGGCGTTTGCGGCGGAGTGGAGGTGACACCCATCGCTAACTGGGCAGTGGCGATATTGAGCCACTGCTAAGTTAGCGATACGTGGGAAAAGTGAAGCAGAGGAAACCCAGGTTTATATTTCAGTGCCGGTGGCTAGCCGCTTTAACCACTGACATTGAATATCCTCCTCTAACTGTTTATTTCTTATTATTTTTAATGTAAGTAATTATTGATTGTTATACATCTATTTACTATCAATGAGTTCTCCTCCTCTCTTCCCTCCAGTTTGCACCCAAGAGAACTAATAGAATAAGAATTGACAGGTCAGCCAAAGTTCTGACTGTATGATGTTTTATAACCTCTATTCTCCATGGACAAGCAGGATAAGTCCTCACATATGGGGTGACATCACTGATGAAGCCCTGTGCGGGAACCTCTTTTAGCTTTTAGAAGATTTTGTATGGTTGTTTAGCACATTGGTGTGAATTCCCGCCAGTTGCCACTGTGCCCAGTCTCTTCATCTTCATCTTTCCATGGCAGACAACAGATGTATTTTTAGTTGCTGTTCTGTGATTTCAGGAGTGCTTTATCTTCGGCTTTCCTGCCATTATCAGTCCTGCCACCATCTTTACTAGGCTCATCTGCTTTTATTCCTTAGTTTCGTGTTTTTCACGGTTATTTCAAGTTTCCTTTCCTTTTCCTTTGTCGCCATTATAGGTTGTCTTTAGACCTGAGGCATTCTGGCCATGTTATGTTTTTTTTTCTTCTCTTTTCAAATCAAGTCATTTGATTTCAGCGTGGATATTTTTCTGGACAGCATGTCCGAAAACCTATCCAGTTGCTTTAAAAAGTGCACCTGATGCCTTAGGACCATATCTATTGCAGGCACTTATAAATGATACCTACAGTGCATGGAGCCTGACCATGAGCCTGCTCATTGTATTTTGTGCTCACAAATGATAAGGAGAGGGTTCCAAGGTTGAGAAAAGTAATGCAAACTTATTTTTGATGCTGCGAAGAGTGATCTATCATCTTTGGCATCAGCAGCATCAGTTTCCATGGCTTCCAGAGCTGCATCTGATGCTGGCAGTGCTTCGACATCGAGAAGCCCATGAATTCACTCAAAGCCGAGCCCCACTAGGTCTCCTCAGCATCAGATACTCGCTGATACTGCCCTGAGGAAGAGGAAGGCATCGAGATCAAGAGAGATTATGCATCAGGCAGAGGCTTAAGTGCATGGGCATTGAAGTTCATTGGAGCACAGTGTCAAAGAGCATAGATATATCAGAAGAAGCTTAATCCATTGCAGCCCTCTGATATCAAGGAGGATGAGCGGTCCTCACATCAGGGCTGCTTTGGCTCCACAGAGCCGAGACCAGCCTGCTGATCCTCTCCCCTCAATTCTGCAGACATCAGCCAAATCTTCTGCAGGCCTTACACCTTTGTCCATTGCAGCCCTTGATGAGTAGTTCATAAAAGGTTTCAAACAAAGGATGATGATGTTTTTTGCCCTTCACAAAGTTGTGGCTTTGACAGCATTGACAATGGCACATCAATGCAGCAAGCTAATTTTTTAAATCCTGTGACTGCCTGCAGGAGAATAATTGTCATCAGGACCTCAAAGAGCCTCATCACCAGTTCCTGCCAGCCAATATCACTATCCAGTGCATCAGAGATTGACAGCTCTCCGAGACGCCAGAAGTCATCAGTGCGCCAACATTCCCGGAGAAGATCTACCTTCCTGAGGCAGAGACTTGGATGTCATTGGAGTACCTTTCTGAGTTTGTATCAGGGTGCTCCTGAGAGTCTGAGTTTGACTGAATACTTCTAGGAGGAGAGATCTTTAGAGCCTCCCTCAGAGTCCACTCATCTTCACAACTGAGGCAAGTTCTCATCTGAGGAGTTTACATTCTACAGTTTTGTCAGGGAAACAGTCAAGTCCATTCCATTTCTTTTAGAGATGGAGGAGGAAACCAGGGTCCAGGAACTAGACAACTTCCAATATTCCATCCTCCCTAAGGAGGTGGTGACAGTGCCTGTGCATCACATCCTTCAGAAGCTACAGATTAGAATGTGGGAGACCTCTCTCTCTGTGCCTCCAGTTAACAAGAAAATTGACTCTATGTATAGAATCCAAAAAGATCCTAGATTCAAAAAGCTTCAGCTGCCATGCAACTCCATGGTCGTCAAATCCGCTCTCAAAAGGGCCAAAAGTTCGGTGACCCCACGGAGGGAGACTAGGACCTTGGATTTGAGGAAATTCTTTCAGAATACTATGCTCAAATCCTTCATAGTGTCCTATTAGCTCTTCATGAGCATGCACTTGTGGAACTTCATGTGTGACCTAGATGTGTTTGCTGATTTTCTCCCTACAGAGGAAGCTGAACAATACCGTTCCCTAGTGACGCAAGGAAAAGAGTGTGGCAAATACACGGTCTGAGTGACCTGTCTCATCAATAAATATTGGTGCCTAGAGACTCTCATGATGCCAGGCCTCAGACTTGCAGCCCAGTGTGCAGGAGCAATTCGCTGATGTGTAGTGCAATGGAGAGCCTGTGACCATGATCAAGGTCTCCAGGGGCACTTCCAACCGAACCTTCACATCATCTAGGAGATTCCACAGCAGAGAGAAACGGAGATCCTATTATTCTCACAGGCATAGGTACCCTTCTCCCTTCCACTCCTCACAGACAAGGCAACCTTCCTGCTTCTCTCCCAGGCAACCAAAGCTTCAGAAGCTCTAGCCAGTGTCCCAGTCAAAAATGGGGGTAGGTTTTTGACTGGCTCCTAGAAACATAGTAACATAGAACATGACAGCAGATAAAGATCAGCATGGTCCATCTAATCTGCCCAGTAAGGTGACTATTTAGGGGCTTGTTTACAAAGCCGCGGTAGCGGTTCGCGGTTGTTATCGGAGCCGCGGCCCCATTGAAATCAATGGGGTCGCGGCTCCGATAACGATCGTGAACCGCTACCGCAGCTTTGTAAACAAGCCCCTTAGAGTTGCACCTGCCACTCCATGCAAGTTACTTCGTTTCTATGCCTTTAAGGTGGTACCTGCCACTCCAATTAGGTTACCTGGTCTATTTATGAAGTTATTTAAGGTTTCTTTGATAACATCTTTTTGCCATGTAAGGATCCTCCGTGTCTGTCCCAAACCTTTTTGAATTTCACAACTATTTTTGCTCTCACCACTTCCATTGGGAGGGCATTCCAGGCATCCACCACCCTTTCCATGAAAAAGTATTTCCTGATATTGCTTTTAAGTTTACCTCCTTGCAGCTTCACTTTGTATCTTCTAGTTCTACAGTTTCCCCATCTTTGAAAAAGGTTTGCTTGTTCATTAATATCCTTTAAATATTTAAAAGCCTGTATCATATCTCCCCGTTCCTCCTCTCCTCTAAGGTATACATATTTAGGTCTTCAAGTCTCTTCTCATACACCTTCTGGAACAGGCCTCATTTAATTTTGGTCGCCTTTCTCTGAATTGCTTAATGTCTTTTTATATCCTTTGCAAGGTACAGTCTCCAAAAGTGAACACAGTACTTTAAATGAGGCCTCACGAACAACCTGTACAGGGGTACTAATACCAATTCTTTCCTGCTGGTTATTATTCTCTGTATGCAGCCAAGCATCCTTCTGGTTTTGGCAACTGCCTTATCACACTGCTTTGCCTTTTTGAGATCTGAGGTCCTTCTCCTGGTTCGTACACACCAGCTTCTCACCCCCTATTGCATACTGCTCCTTTTGGTTTCTGCATCCCAAGTTCATCACTCTGCATTTCTTTACATTAAATCTCAATTGCCTAGCATTGGACCATCCTTCTAAATTTTGTATTTCTTTTCTCATGTTGCCTATTCCCTCCTTTCCTTTTATCACTTTGGCAATATCACACAAAAACATTGAATAGTACCGGTCCAAGGACCAATCCCTGAGACACTACACTACTCACTCTCCTTTCTTCAAAGTGAATTCCATTCTACACACTATAGGAATGCCTCAGAGATCGGATGTTCCACAATTGCATGTCCATGAAGAACATAGCCTCATTCCCAGTGCTGCCTCCAGACAACCTTCCAGTCAGAGGCAGCACTTTGCGGGTCATCAGCTCCTTATAACCTCTGACTCTTGGGTTCTCAAAATAGTTCAAGAGGAGCACAGATTGCATCTATTCGAGATTCCTCCAACTTGTCCGCTGAAAATCCATTCTTTGACTTCTCAGCATCAGGACATGCTTCTTCCGAAACTCTCCACCCTTCAGGCTGCAAATATGGTCGAGTCCATTCCACTGTGGCAGGAAGGGCTGGGATTCTATTAGAGGTATTTTCTGGTGCCAAAAGCTACTGTCACATCCTAGTCCTAAGGGATGTGAATAAATATCTGATCATAGAAAAGTTCAGAATGGTTTTCCTGGGCACTTTGCTCCCTTATCTTCAAAAGGGGATTGGCTATGTTCTCTGGACCTAAAGGACACCTACGCCTACATACAGATACATCCCAATCAAAGGAAATATCTGCAATTTATCACAGGGAAAAAACACACTACCTTTGGCCTTGCATCTGCTCCTCGCGTATTCACCAAATGCCTCAAGATGAATTCAGCAGACTGGCCGTGCATGTGTTTCCTTACTTGGACACTTGGCTGGTCAGAAACAGTACTCAGAAGGAGTTCAAGAATCTGCATGAACATAAGAACATAATGCCACTGGGTCAGACCAAGGTCCATCAAGCCCAATATTCTGTTTCCAACAGTGGCCAATCTAGGTCATATGTACTGTAATGGGGAAGATCCATCCTTGGCCTTGAAAACACAGGATTCTGTGAGAACTAGGTCAGAATCTGACAGGCAGGCAAACCACATGAGCAATAGTTGTCAGGAGCAACGTAAACAGACCCAGCCACGAGGTCTGCAACCCCGCCCAACTAGCAAGCAATCCTTAGCTCCTGAAGCAAATAGTTTTCACCTGAGTGGGGGAAGTGCTAATCAGCACTATAAGAAACACTCAGTAGAGGTAGAAAGGGGAGAAGGAAGGAACTCAGAGAGAGATCCAGCGACAGACCCAGAGAGAGAGAGAGAAACAGCTGTGAGAGTCAGTTTGCTGTGACGCAGTTTGGAGCTCAGAGGCAACGTGCTTTGCAGAGTGAATGGAAGCCTGAGAGAGTGGAACCGTATGTATCTGAGAATTATGACCCTGGAAGTGATTCTGAACCAGACTTAAGGAAACTTACTGGTAGCAGAAATACCTTGAGAGTTAATGGTCAGAAGCCTCGTGGGAAAAGTCCAAGGCTGGTGCCGTGCTGGGAAGGCCACCAGAAGGATTTAACAGGAGAGCTAGCGTGGGAGCATTTACAAGCCCCTGAGAGGGAGAGGTATTGTGTAGAAGATATCTGCATGTCAGAAGAAGAAGAGTTTGAAAAGCCTAAACCTCAGAGAAAGCTTCCAAGGTCAAAACCCTTTGCTAACAGGGTAGAGCAGTTCCATTATCCTCAGCCAAAACCTGAAGGTAGGACAAGCAAATACTTTAAAGGGAAAAGTTCTTATAAAAAGTTATATGCTGAAAATCCTGGAAGGTGGGTCTCTCCTCCCTCACACTCTGATATATATGGTAACAGTAATTCTTACTTTAGAGAGGGCTGGCTGGATAAGCCCCATGAAGATATATTAGAAGGAGGTTTACAAACGTTGTGCAATAAAGAAAACGTTTGTCCAGCTGAAAGTCAGCAGGAGCCTATGATAATTGATTCTGCTAGTGAAGATTCATTTGGTGATCCAATGGATTGTACGCTAACCATTTCAGACAAGATTACTTCTTTGTGTTAAGCCAGCGTTTGTGCATTGCTTAAGGCTAGCTGTAAAGATCACAAGATTTGCTGTTCATTTGCAAAGGAACTGTATGCTGAGAATATTGTTTCCTGTGGATATAATTTGAGTAAGAAGCAAGAAGAAGCTGTCTTTCATTTTCCTTTATCACATGCCAGAGTGTATGGCTTTATTGTCCTAAGTTTGTTGTGTTGTATATTTGAAAATCCAACCCCGGGAGGGGAAATAAAATCCTATCTTGTACCTGACCCATTTGTGCCCACAACTACTCCTTCATCGAAAGGGTCATCAGGCGGACAGAACCGCTCCCCCTAGGCGGCGGACTAGCCACTGCCTGACAGTACCTAGCAGTTTCCCCAAGGGAAACAGGTTCCACAATGCTTGTATTGGTTCAAGCATTGATATCCTGGGTCCCTTCTTAATAATGGTTTATGGACCTTTCCTCCAGGAACTTGTCCAAACCTTTTTTAAACCCAGCTACACTAACAGCCTTTACTACATCCTCCGGTAACAAATTCCAGAGTTTGATTATACGTTGAGCGAAAAAATATTTTCTTTTATTAGTCTTAAATAGTTTACCCTGTAGCTTCATTGCATGTCCCCTAGTCTTTCTATATTCTGATAAGGTAAACAATCGATCTACGTTTACCCGTTCCACTCCGTTCATTAATTTATAGACTTCTATCATATCTCCCCTCAGCCGTCTCTTTTCCAGGTTAAAGAGCCCTAACCTTTTTAGCCTTTCTTCATAGGAGTATCCTTCCATCCCCTTTACCATTTTGGTGGCTCTTCTCTGAACCTTTTCTAAAATCGCTATATCCTTTTTAAGATACGGCGACCAGAATTGCACACAATATTCAAGGTGCGGTCTCACCATGGAACGATATAGAGGCATTATAATATCTTTTGTTTTATTTTCCATTCCTTTCCTTATCATACCTAGCATTCTATTTGCTCTCTTGGCCGTCGCTGCACACTGGGCCGAGGGTTTTAACATGGTATCCACAATGACGCCTAAATCTTTTTCCTGGGTGGTAGTTCCTAATGTGGAACCTTGCATCGTGTAACCATAGTTTGGGTTGTTCTTCACTAGGTGCATAACCTTGCACTTGTCCACATTAAATTTCATCTGCCATTTTGATGCCCAGTCTTCCAATTTATCAAGATCCTCTTGCAATTTTCCACAATCCTCTTGGTTTTAACAACTTTAAATAGTTTTGTGTCATCTGCAAATTTGATAACCTCACTCATTATTCCACTTTCCAGGTCATTTATGAATATGTCAAAAAGCAGCGGACCCAGCACAGATCCCTGGGGTACACCACTATTCACCTTTCTCCATTGGGAAAATTGGCCATTTAGCCCTACCCTCTGCTTTCTATTCTATGCATTGCCATCTGGGTGCTGGTGTATATGACAAAAAATTATTAAAAAAGGTCTCTATCAAGAGTGAACTACAATCTCACAAAACCAAAAAATAATAATAAATTCACTCTAATAAACTTCTTTTTCTTGTTTTCTACTTATTTCATTTTTTGTTGTTTTTTATTGTTTTTTATATAAAGATATTTCTTCTTTTTTTGCCTCTGGTCTCAGATAAACGGTCTTCTTTGATACACTGTTATATGGGTAATAAAACTCGCCCAATATAGTGTCCGTTTACATCAATGACCTCAGGCTTATCTTATCTTTAAACTCACTTTTCTTATTACGTTACTTAAATATATAAATAATCAATGAACTCTTTCATAAAACTTCAGCTCTATCACCACTCCACTTATCTTATATGGTATGGTATGGTGTCCTTTTCAGTTCAGTGCCCTTGTCCAATTTGTTTGAAAAAAAACCAACGCCTCAATAATCTAAGCGCTCCGGCGTTTCTCCAAGGTGGGTTTATCAAGGGGATCGTTGCACTATTTTGCTCAGGAACAACTTTCCAGCCGGTTTCTTTTTCTCCAAGATATTTCATTAACCGTTCTATAGCAACATAAACAAAAATCTATAGATACGATATTTCATTCAATTTTATAAACATTTCTTCAATATATCCCTCAAAACATCAGTGCTTTAAACATGCTACTACCTTCATTTAGAATTTCAGCGCTCTTTTTTCTTTCGCTGATTCTAACCGCTGGTTTGTCACTATTGAATTTCTAAAAAACGCCGCGCCTGCGTATTGAATTTAAATGGAATTTTCCTATCAATGGTGTCTCCTTCAGCCCTATTGGATGCACGCCAGCCAATCGAGGCTTACATTTAAGCCTTCTGGATGAACTGATTCCAAACGATGTATCCACCATTGCTCACGATAGAGTAACAATTGCTCCTTAGATTTATTTCGTGAACCTTGTTGTACTGTTTCAATGCACCAACATTGTAACATGTCAAAACGGTGTCCTAAAGTAAGACAATGTTGTACTATCGGGGCCTCAATACGTCTGCATCTTAGTCTGCTTTCATGTTCTTTTAACCGAACCTTAAATGCTCGATCAGTCTTCCCTATATATAGAAGGGAGCAGGGACATCGAATTATATATACTACTGATGTGGACTCACAATTAGTGTAATGTCGCAAATCTGGGTGCTGGAGCTACTAGAGTTCGTCATAAACTCCCACAAGACACGATTATCAGGTTGGTAGCCATCACGGAAGGAGTACAGCTGAGTCAGCAGATGTCAGTCGTGGATGTTGAGAATTTTGGGCCACATGGCTTCGACGGTTCACTTAGCTCTCTTGACATGTCTCCACATGAGACCGTCTCAATGGACCCTAAGCACACAATAGAGATAGTCCACTCACAAGCAGTGGGATGTCATTACTCCTCTCCAGGACTCCCTGTCCTGATGTATCATTCCAATCTGACAAAGGGTCTTCCTTTTCAAATTTGCCCCATCAAACGCTGCTAATTACAGATGCGTCCAAGCTGAGCTAGGGTGCTCATGTTGGGACTCTGGACCACCCAGGAGAGTCTCTATAAGATATACTTCTGGAACATTCTCTAACACTCTAGTTAGACTGCAAGAGAGCCTTAACCTTCTATTTGGAGTGAACTAAAGTCCATAGGAGGTCTACCCAACTTTTTATTTCTTTTGATCCCAATTGTTTTGGGGGCTGCTGCCAACAAATATACTCTTTCAATTTGGTTAGCAGATTGCATGTCTTTTGCTTATGCCCAGGCAGGTCTGAAACTCGAGGGCCATGTCACAGCTCATATCATCCAAGCTATGGCTGCATCAGTGATCCACTTGTGTTCAGCCTCCATCAAGGTTGCAAGGTTGCAACTTAGACTTCTGTCCATGCATTCACATCTTATTTATTTATTTATTTAACATTTCTTATATACCGCCTTTCATGATATCAAGACAGTTTACATTGAACAAACTGAAATCACTTTGAACAGGGCATTATAACTTGGAGATAACTATTTTACATCTTGCTGCTGTCTGGAATGGACTCCTGACGTGACAGCAGATTCAGCCAATCCATACTGCAGAATCTATTCAGGCATTAGAATCCAACTCTAACCCCCTAGGCCCTTTTTTCTTTCTGTTCCATGCTGCCTCATCCTTTCTCTTGTTGTTAAAAAATTTAAAAAGGGGAGGTGGTTCTGGGGGGCAAGATGGCGGCAGGGTAATTTCCGCTCTGTGGCAGCTTCGCACTGACCGGTCTTCAGGGCGGTTTTCTTTTCGGCGCCTATTGAGTGGAGATGGGGCGCCGAAAGAGGAAGCAAGCTGCCCTACCCTCCGGTCAGAAGACTTTGGTGGCGTGCGGCTTCTCGGCGGCGGGAACAGGAGTGGCGTCTACAGCAGAGCCGGCGGTGTTGGAATCATCGGCTCTGGGTGCATCTGGGGTGTGGCTATCTCCTATACAGCGTGCCCCTCCGCCTCAACCTGGAACTAGTTCCCCGGAGTTCAGAGTGCTTCCTGCCAGTCTGCCGACGTGCTCTTCGGTGAATGGAAGTGAAGAGGGCTCTGGCTCCAGTCGCGTTTTGGCATCTTCTTTGTCCTTGGTCGGTGCTGCAGTAGATGGAGGTGGAGAGGTGGAGGACATCCCACCCTCTGGAGACCCTGCAGCCACGATTGGGGACTTGGACGTGATTCCGTGTCTGAGAGGTTCGACTAAACCATCTGTAATTAATTTAGAAGCACTGTGGGATGCGGTAGCTACCATGAACACCTCTCTGTTAACTGTTGTGGGTGTTGTTAAAATGGATTTTTTATCATTGTGGAAAGAGGTTTCTGAGGCAAAGAAGTTACAGGAGGAACAGGCTCAGCGTTTGGCTGGTGTGGAAACAGAACTGGAACATCTTTGAGGGCTGTGTGCTGCTCAATTGAAGGATAAAATCTTACTATCCAAAAAAGCCGAACATTTGGAGAACTACACTCAGAGGAATAACTTGAGACTTTTAAATTTTCCTAAATTTCCTGTTATGTCTGCTATTGAGATGGTTTGCAAATATTTCCAGGAGGTGCTTAAACTTCCCGGAGATAATCTGCCCCCAATTGTACGTGCACAGTACTTAACAGTAAGCCCTGGTATGGGTGGCCCTGCCTCTGAGAATCCAGTCCAAGGAATTGGGGATTTAACCGCGTTCCTGGAAGATTCCTTAGAGGTGGTAACTGGTCGTACTACCTTGCTTGTGACCCTGGCTTTAGAGCTGGATAAGTCTATAGTTCTTTGTGCTTATTTCAGAAATTTCAATGCTAGTTTTCTAGGCACTAAATTGTATATGTTCCCTGATCTATCTCGAGTTACCCAGTTAAGGAGAAAAGAATTCCTGGGTTTGCGTTCTAGGGTTCTTTCCCTTGGGGGTAGTTTTGTTTTATGGTTTCCTTCTCGATGTGTAATTTCCTATGATGGTAAGATTTTCCTTTTCTTTGAGCCTAGTCAGTTATTGGACTTTCTGATTGCTACGGAGGGAATTGTGGTGCAAACCGCAACTAACATGGCTGACGCTTAAGTCTCTACTCTGTTACAATTTGCATTTGCCTGTTTATAAACACTTTTTCCTGTAGCCTCCCCCTCAATATTGCCTCAAAGTTGTGGACGAATTTTTATGATGGCTGTTTTATTAGGTTTTTTTGTTTTGTTTTGCCTCTTTGGCTGTTGTATTTCCTATTCGGTAGTGAATGTAACTATCATCATTTTTTCCTGCATTCTTGTTTTACATGAATGTCTGTATAATTAATAAAAAAATTTTAATTAAAAAAAAAAAAGAAAGAAAAAAGAGCTCCTGTGTTACTTGGTGTCTGCTTGTTATGACACCTTTCATTTCTCCAGGAACAAGCAGGAAGTCAGTCCTCACATATGGGTGATGTCTGCGCCAACAGAGCCCCCATGGAAGCATCTCCGCAGCTTTCAAAGAAAGTCTTTGGGAGATGCCACCATGCATACATGGTTCCCTTCCTGCCTATGAGTGCCATCCTACTCGGTCTTCCTTTATCCGCGGAGCCCTATAGATGTCCGTCTTCATTCCCCAGGAAAAAGTTGATATTTTTGTGCATAAAACTATCCTTCCTTCTCCGGTTAGCACTGGTCCCTTTCCCACCTCCGAGCCCTGTTGCCCTGGCATCGAGTCTTGGAATCATTTTTCATTTTTCTTCCAGAGTGGTTTCACACCCTTTTCTAACTACTGGCTGCATCGAGGGTCTTTGACCTCACAGGTGTCCTTTTTGCCCCAATGGCCAGTGGGTTCAAAAAGTGGGATCGGTACGCAAAGAACATGTCCCTAACCGATACACACGATTGCTGCCTCTGGTATCTAGGAACCGACCATGACCCAGAGGTTTGTGCCCTGTGCAAAAAGATGTCCATGAAGGCCATCCAAAGTCATTGGCAGAAGCAAGATTACATCTTCCACAGGTCTTCTGCCCCGGTATCCCCGGTTAGCCCCATGGTTTAAGGCCCCGTATGGATCCTCGGAGTCACGTAAAGCCCCCACGGTGCCCTATTGGGTCTGTGGACACTCCGACAAGCAATGTTCCCTCTAATTTTCTGTAGGCTGTGTGCGCATAAAATATCAACTGTGCAGCTTTTGAAGGAAGGTTAAATTTTTGTGCGCCACATAACGACACTCGGAGTTATATACTTTAAAATTTGACTACACGTCCGAATACAGTATGTACACCACATTGATTGCACTAGAAAATATTGTAGAACGTGTGAAAACCTTAAATACACAACAACTTTTCAATTTTAAGAACGTCTGTGTTTTCTATCAGAATCAGAACCGTAATTTTTGTGCGCTCTGTTGTAAAGTATGTGCGCTCACTCGGTGAGGTGTGTGCGCGCACACACGCGCACAGCTTAGAGGGAACAGTGCCGACAAGAGTTCCCCGGAGCGTGAGTGCAAGAAAAAAGAAATCCTCGAGGACCTCATCCTGGGAATCAAACACACACGGCAAGTCCCATGCCAGGTCCCACAGTCCCTGGAGGTATCTGAGGAGGTGGAGCAGAACCAGTCGGTGAATGTGCCCAGAACAGATGCCAAGGTCTCCGGTGACGAGTCACGGACTCCCAAGGCCTATACCATTGAGGACTCCCTCTCTTCACCGACACTGGACCTGGTTACCCAGGTGTCTGTGTCGAAGGCTGAACCTCCTGAGTGGGAAGCCAGGATGACGGCATTGAAACGCAATGTCACTGCCTTCCTTGCCTTGCAGCAAGCATCGATGCCCAGCCCCGCCAGTGCTCACACCAAGACCGCAGGGACCTTGACATCGAGAACTCCCTAGGCCTCCGAGATGATCCTCGAAAGCCCTGAGCCTCAAGCCAATCCTCAGAGAGGGTCTCGATCCCGCTTCCGGTACTTGGAAGCAAGATCCTCCCAGGCAAATGCTTGTGGCTTTGGCCAAGCAGCCACCTTGGGTCACCGAAGACCCAACCCAAGCCCAGCACTTCAAGTGCCATCCAGCCTCAAGTCCTCGACCGACTGTTCAGACTAGGAGTCCGAGGACGAGGCTTCCCGGAGACGCATAAACACCATGATCTCCTCTCAGACCCGTCTCCCCTGGCGTCGTAGTGCTGGTCCCCACCCAAGGACATATCATTCCTCGGGTTTTTCCGGGACATGGCGAAAGCCTTGTCTCTCTCCGCAGAGTCGGAGGAGGACCCTTGCATGGAGGAGCTTGAAATCTTCCAGTATGAGGCTCCACCTAAGGAGGCCTTGACGACCCCTGTCCTGCCCCTGCCATCCTCAGGCGACTTCTCCTTCGGATGTGGGAGACACTGGTGTCTGTGCCAATAGTTAGCTGATGCCTTGACACCATGTACCAGGTCCAGTGGGGCCCTGGCTTTCGGAAAGCACAACTCCCACATACCTCTATGGTGGTAGATTCGACCATGCGTGGGTAGAAAAACCCAAAGACTCACTCCTCTGTGCTCCTGGGCAGGGAGTCCCACGCCCTCGATGCCCTTAGACACAAATGCTACTAGGGTGCGATGCTGGGTTGCGAATCCAAGCCTACCAGCTGTATATCAGCATGTATCTCTGAAACCTAGCAAAAGAACTTGCTGTTTCTCAGCGGGTCTCAGTGGAGATCACTTCCAGTGATTCCAAACTCTCACAAAGTGCGTTGGGGAGTGCTCGAAGTACATGTCTCAAGCTGCCTAGCATGGCTTCGAGTCCAACGCAAGGATGGCCACTGCAGGCATAGGTGCCCGACAACAGACCCTGTCTCAGTGAAAACCTCTTCGGCAAACTGATGGAAGAAAAGGCAGTGGAGATCGAGACTGAGTTCATCATGAGAACTCGGCTTTCCAGTAAGACCTCCACCCTTCCCAAGAAGAAACCATCGGGGGAAGAGGCCCCCTTTTCACAGAAAAGGCCAGCCTTACCAAGGCTATCCCTGATACCAGGCCCCCCAGACCCCGCATCTGGGTCACCAGAGCAAAGGAGTGGGACAACGCCAACACAAGCCTAAGGGCTCTAAGCCCCAAACACTGGCTCCTGCCCAGGCTGGGTCAGGGTTTTGACTCCCTGAGCATAGCCTCTCCTTCCAGGGGCGGAGGGGGGGGGGGAGCAGCTGCCAACAGGGGGGCACCTGATCCACTTTGCCCATCAGTGGCCGGCCATAACCACTGACACTTGGGCCCTCCAGGTAGTCAGAGAAGGCTACCTCCTTTAGTTGGACCAGGCATCTCCCCCTTTCTTTCCAGGAGAGACCCTCGGACTCCCCTGCACCAGGCCCTGCTACTGCAGGAACTTGCAGGCCTCATCAGGGATAGAGCCGAGTACCAGTACCCAGGGACAAGGGGTTCTATTCCTGTTACTTTCTGGTCCCAAAAAGAACAGGGGATCTAAGGCCCATTTTGGACTTGTGAAACCTGAACAAGTTCCTGGTGCGGGAGAAATTCAAGATGCTCTCCCTTGGAACATTGCTGCCCTACCTCCAACAGGGAGATTGGCTATGCTCCTTGGACCTAAAGAATGCTTACATCCACATCCTTGTTCATCCCATTCTCAGGCAGTACTTAAGGTTCATGGTCGGGGGCAACCACTACTAGTACAGGGTACTACCATTCAGCCTAGCCTCCGCACCGAGAGTCTTCACCAAATGCCTGGCAGTGGTGGCCGCCTACCTCCGTCTCTAAGGGGTCTTAATCTTCCCATACCTGGACGACTGGTTCATAAAGGGGGACATAGCCACCAAGCTGCAACAGGCCATGCCCACAGCATCAAGGTCCTGCAGCATTTGGGCTTTGTGATAAACCAGCCCAAGTCACCTCACTCCAACGGAGTTCATAGGAGCTTGATTGACACTCTCCAGGCCAGGGCCTTTCTTCCCTTGGATAGGGCAGATCGCCTCAGGGCCCAGACCACTGAGATGCAATGCCATCATGCAGTGTCGGCACAGTCCATGCTCCGCCTACTGGGCCACATAGCATCCACAGTCCATGTGGTTCCCAACATCCACCTTCACATGCAAGGGGCTCAGTGGTGTCTCTGCTCACAGTGGACACAAGCCAGGGGCAGGATCTGAGACAAGGTCTTAGTGTCCCGTCAGCTAGAGGAGTCACTCATCTGGTGGCAGGGCACACAACATATGCAGGAGGGCATGCCCTTGCAGTCCCCAAATCCAGAGAGTCCTCACCACAGATGCGTCCCTACTGGGCTGGGTGCAAACTGCGAGGAACTGCGCATGCAGGGCAACCAGTCCCTAGCGGAGAGCCAGCAACAGATCAACCTGCTGGAACTCAAGGCCATTTTTCTGGCGATCAAGGCCTTCCACCATCGTCTGTAGAACCAGTCGATGCTAGTCCAAAAGGACAACCAGATTGTGATGTTGTACCTGAACAAGCATGGGGGCACAGGGTCTCAATGCCTCTGCCAGGAGGCAGTAGCCCTCTGTTCGTATGTGATCGGTCAGGGAATGCTCCTCAGGGTGGTATAACTTCCAGGCCAAGACGGTGCCCTAGTAGACAGGCTGAGCAGTGTCCTCCAGCTGCATGAATGGTGACTAGATCCCAGGGTGGCACAGCAGCTCTTCCGACTCTGGGGAAATCCAGTTCTGGACCTCTTCGCCAGCCCAACCAGTGCTCAGCTGTCCCACTTCTGCTGTCCTCTGCTGCATCCGTCCTGGGTAGCAGCGGATGCCTTCCTCATCTCACGGTCGGAGGGCCTTCTGTATGCCTTCCCTTGCATGCCACTAATCACCCAAACCCTCTTCAAGGTCCAGCGGGACAAGGCCTCCATGATCCTGGTGGCCCCGCAGTGGCCCAGGCAGCCTTGGTTTCCCCTGTTGCTCCACCTCTCATCGGAGCTCCCGATCCCTCTGGGGAACGCCCCGGGGCTACTGATCCAGGTGGAGGGTTCCATTCTTCATGCCAACCTGAGGTCCCTGTCGTCAACAGCATGGCTGCTAAACGGGTAGCCTTAGCACCCTTCAACCTCCCAAGGGAAGCAGAGGAAGTCCTCCTGGCCTCTCGTAAGAACTCCACGAGATGGGCCTATGCCTTTAAGTGGTGCAGGTTCACAGTATGGTGTGTAGAGCATTGGGTTGACCCATTCTCTTGCCAGGTGCACACAGTGCTACAGTACTTCATCTTTTGCAAACCGGACTCAAGTCCAACTCCATCATAGTGCACTTGAGCGTGCTCTCGGCACATCATCATTCCATAGAGGGCAAACCTCTTTTTGCACAGCCCCTCATTACCCAATTATTGCGGGGCCTTCTGTTCTCTAAGAGTCCCATTTGCTCGCCCCTAGCAGAACTGGACCTCAACGTAGTTCTGACGCAGCTCACTAAGCCTCTGACTACCTGCCATTTGCGTTATCTCTCCTGGAAGGTCGCCTTCCTGATGGCGCTCACCTTGGCCCACAGAGTCAGCAAGCTTCAGACCTTGGTGGCCGAGCCACCTTATACCAGGTTCTACAAGAATAGGGTCGTGCTTCGTACCCATCCTAAATTCCTTCCAACGGTGGTATCCACCTTCCACCTCAACCAGGAGGTTGTGCTCCCCACCTTTCCATGGCCCCACACTGACAAGGCAGTGGCCATTCTCTATACTTTGAATTGTAAGAGGCCCTGTCCTTCTACCTGCAACATACCCAGTGCCACCACAAAGCCTCGCGAAAGTTTCATTTTCTACGACCCCAGTTGACTGGGGAGGCAGTTACCAAGCGGACCCTGTCCACCTGGGTGGCAGATTGCATCGTCTTCACCCATAAACAGGCTGGGCTCTCATTGGAGCGCCGTCATAGCGCATAAAGTCAGGGCTATGGTGACCTCTGTTGCAAGCCTGTGCTCTGTCCCTATGGCAGACATTTGCCAGGCCGCCACTTGGTCCTCAGTTCACTACTGCCTGGAGAGGGAGTCCCGATGGATAGCGCCTTTGGCCAGGCCATACTCCATAATCTGTTCAGGGTTACATAAGAATTGCTATAGTAGGTCAGACCAAGGTCCATCAAGCCCAGTATCCTGTTTCCAACAGTGGCCAATCTAGGTCACAAGTACCTAGCAGTTTCCCCAAAATACACAGGTTCCATAAAGCTTGTATTGGGTCAAGCAGTGATATCCTGGGTCCCTTTTAATAATAGTTTATGGACCTTTCCTCCAGGAACTTGTACAAACCTTTTTTAAACCCAGCTACACTAACAGCCTTTACTACATCCTCTGGTAACAAATTCTGAAGTTTGATTACACGTTAAGTGAAAAAATATTTTCTATTAGTCTTAAATAGTTTACCCTGTAGCTTCATTGCATGTCCCCTAGTCTTTCTATATTTTGATGACATAAACAATCGATCTATGTTTACCCATTCAACTCCATTCATTAATTTATAGACCTCTATCATATCTCCCCTCAGCCATCTCTTTTCCAGGTTGAAGAGCCCTAACCTTTTTAGCCTCTCTTCAGGTGGGTATCCTTCCATCCCCTTTACCATTTTGGTGGCTGTTCTCTGAACCTTTTCTAATAACGCTATATCCTTTTTAAGATACTGAGATCAGAATTGCACACAATATTCAAGGTGTGGTCGCACCATGGAACGATACAGAGGCATAATAATATCCTTTATTTTATTTTCCATTCCTTTCCTTATGATACCTAGCATTCTATTTGTTCTCTTGGCCGCCGCTGCACACTGGGTGGAGGGTTTTAACATGTTATCCACGATGACGCCTAAATCTTTTTCCTGAGTGGTGGTTCCTAATGTGGAACCTTGCATCATGTAACCATAGTTTGGGTTGTTCTTTCCTAGGTGCATAACTCTTACCTTCCAACCTTTCTTGTTCAGGCTACCAGAGTGATGGTTCTCCCTGGACCCTGGGTCCTTAGAGCCTTTCCTCAGACTCGCTTGTTTTTCTACAGGTTCTTGGTAGCCTGTAGCTAGGGAGTCCCATATGTGAGGACTGACTTCCTGCTTGTTCCTGGAGAAAGCGTTGTTACTCACCTGTAACAGGTGTTCTCCAGGAACAGCAGGAATCAGTCCTCACAACCCTCTCTCCTCCCTGTGTAGTTGCAGTAATTTTTTCCATCTTCTTTTGTCGGCTCTAGCTATGTCATCTGACTGAGTAAGATGGCACCCTTAGGAGGGAAGGGGACCATGCATGTATGGTGGCATCTCCCAAAGGCTTTCTTTGAAAGCTGGGGAGATGCTTCCATGAGGGCTCCATCGGTGCTGACGCCACCCATATGTGAGGATTGTTTCCTGCTATCCCTGGAGAACATCTGCTACAGGTGAGTAACTACGCTTTCCCTGTTGTTGGTTTATTCTCGAGGCAGCCAGTAGCTAGGGAACCTCATATATGTGCACTTATCTTTCTTGTCCACAGAAAAAATAATTGCTCACCTCTATCAGGTCTTCTCTGTGGACAGTAGGATAAGTCCTCACAAATCTCCTGCTTCCTCTTGAAGCTGTATTCTGTTGTAGATGGTTCCCAAACTGAGGAGACTGGGTGTAGTGGTAGCAGGTATAAATTTGTATGCGTGCAGGGTAGAGCCAACCAAAAGCTTCTATGTATCTGTATAGCACTGCGTATGCTTTGTAGTACTATATAAATATTCAGTAGTAGTAGTATTAGTAGCAGGAACTGGGAGAGGCTCCTGTGTGGAGCTCTGTTGGTGACATCACTCCAACTTGCTTAGTGTTTCTCAGATAAGATTCAGACACTTCGGAGAGGTTTTATTCAATTCCCCTTAACTAATCCCTCTCTCTTCCAAAGATGTCTGTCTGATGAGGATATAGCCTCCTGTCATGATCACTCCTTTTCCCATACCTGGACACATTTTAATCCTGTCACTATGAAAATCCTTTCCAAAGTTCTTTCCTCTTCCACAAAAACTACATCTCTGCAGGACCCTATTCCATCAACTTGGATTTTAGAACCTTCCTTGGCCCTTCTTCCTTTTATGTTGACTCTATTTAACTCTAGCCTCTTCTCTGGTACATTTTCTCACTGCTGGAAATCAGCCCTTGTCAAAAAATCCTAGTCTTGATCAATGTTCCCTCTAATTTTCTGTAGGCTGTGTGCGCATAAAATATCAGCTGTGCAGCTTTTGAAGGAAGGTTACATTTTTGTGCGCCACATAACGACACTCGGAGTTAAATACTTTAAAATTTGACTACACATCAGAATATAGTATGTACACCACATTGATTGCACTAGAAAATATTGTAGAACTTGTGAAAACCGTAAATACACAACAACTTTTAAATTTTAAGATGTCTGTGTTGTTTTCTATCAAAATCAGAACCATAATTTTTGTGCGCTCTGTTGTAAAGTATGTGCGCTCACTCGGTGAGATGTGTGTGCGCGCACACGCCCACAGCTTAGAGGGAACAGTGGTCTTGATCCTTCCATTAATGCCAACTTTTGTCTGGTCTCTAATCTTCCATTCCTCTCTAAAATCTTAGAAAAATTGGTCTTTCTTCAGCTCTCTAATCATCTAGAAAAATCCAATCATCTTCATCTTCAGCAATCTGGATTTAGATGGGGTCATTGTACCAAAATTATTCTTCTTTGTGTTCTTAACGAGGTTCATGTTTCCTGGGGAAAGGGTGACATTTCTCTGGCTATTTCTTTGGATCTTTCTAGTGCATTTGATTTGGTTGATCATTCCCTTCTTCTTTCTTGTCTTGCAGATACTGTTCTTGGTAATACTGTGCTGCAATGGTTTCATTCATTCCTTTCTGATCACTCTTATTCTGTCACATTTCAGGGATCCACCTCTTCTCTCTTTCCCCTGTCTTGTGGTGTATCTCAAGGTTCGGTATTGGCACCTCTTCTTTTCAATGTTTTCTTGGCTCCTCTTGCTCTTCTGATTCAGCAGCAGGGTATCTCCGCATATTTTCTAGGCAGATGACATCCTTTGCTGTTTCACACTTCTGCAGTGTCACCTGATCTTACTATTTTGAACTCTTGTCTGGACTCAGTCTCTTCCTGACTTCATCCTCATCGCTTAATACTTAATCCTGCAAAAGCATCTGCTCTATGGCTTTCAGGTTCCTTCCCTTCCCCAGATCTATCACCTATGATCCATTGCTTCCTTATCCCTTTGGTGTCTTCCCTGAGATATCTTGGTGTCACTTTAGATCCTGCAGATAGCTTTCATTCTCATATCAACTCCTTAGCGAAATCCTGTTTACCCTCTACCAGATCCATTCTATTCATTCTGTTTTCCCATATTCATCTTTAATTACATTGCTTCTATCTTTGGTAATTTCAAAACTGGATTACTGCAACAACATTTACTCAGGTCTTCTGAAGTATCAGCTTCATTGACTACAGTCCATTCAAAACATTTCCATATGACTATTATATCATGCCTCAAGATTTGACCATGTTACTCCTTTACTCATCAAATCCACTGGCTCCCTATCGCATACTGTTCTCAATACAAATTGCTTACTCTCACTCATAAGATCTGCACTCTGGTTCCATGGAGTATCTTCATTCTCACCTTATCCCCCATACTCCATCTCGAGTCCTACATTCAGTGCATGTTAACCGTTTGTTCATTCCTCCCCCTTCTCAGGCTTATCTTGAAAGTACCCATCACATTACATTCTTTTTTCTAACTCCTTATCTCTGGAACTCTCTCCCCTCCTTACTACGTATGGGATCTTCCTTTTCGATATTTAAAGCTGCCCTTAAAACTCATCTTTTCCAGCTGGCCTTTGATCTTAAAATTGGGACTGTTTAGGATCCCCCCTTCCTATATCCCTCCTCCCTCTTTCTTATTTTCTATCCTATTAAATTTTTAGCATTATTTTCCAGATTCTATTTATTGTATTTCTGATGTTTATTGTAAACGACTTCAAGAAAGGTGGTATATCAAGTGTTTAAATTAACCATAAACCATATGTGAATACATCCTGCTGTCCATGGAGAACACTTGCTACAAGTGAGTGTTCTATCAGCACTGCTGTTTATTCTCCATATTTTTCTGCTTTATTCTGTTTGTGTTAGGAATATTATATTATGTGCTATTTCTCTTCTCCAGTTGTGCTTAGGTGGTCTCCTCTGTTCGGGCCTCATGGCCTCTACTCCTGTGGCGGCTGAGAATGAACTTTTGCAAGTTGACATTGAGAGAGACCAGACATATGAGAGTGGACCCTACATCCTCATGAGGAAGTGAGAGATGCTTGGGGGGAAAGAGATAAGAAGAGGAGATGTTAGAGGATTAAGGCAGAAAAATAAAGGGAGGGAGCTGGAAGTTTCAGGCTAGAACCTCAGGGAAAGGCATGAGCTAAATCCAGTATCCCCGGAGGATGAAGTAAAAGCTGTTAGTGTGGCTGGGTTTAAAAAAGGTTTCTGGGGGAAAAGCTCATAAACCCTCATTATTTATTTATTTAATTTATTTAGACAGTTTTGTATACCACCTTATCCTTCAATCAAAGTGGTCACAACACAATTGGGGGATACATTTAACATGAGGGGATATGAGACACATACACTAATACTTACAGGGAACATGGGCAATGGAGGGTTAAGTGGCTTGCCCAAGACCACAGGAAACCCCAGTGAACGGGGGGAAATCCACTGCTTACCCTGGGATAAGCAGCATGGAATCTGTCTTCCTTTTGGGATCCTGCCAGATATTTGTGACCTGAATTGGCCACTGTTAGAAAAAAGATACAGGACTTGATGAATTTCTGGTCTGACCCAGTATGGCTAATCTTGTGTTCTTATGCTCTTAGGGGTATGTTTACTAAACCGGGCTAACAGTTAACCTGGGCTATCTGCCACTAGGTCCCATATTATTCAATGGCACCTAGTTGCAGATAGCCCGGGTTAACTGTTAGCCCGGTTTAGTAAACATACCGCTTAGTCTCTTTGAGGTTGATACATGCGAATATATGAAGTTTTTCCATCTTCAGAATGGAATTGTTAATTTATATTTGATTATATGATCTGAATCAATAAGCATTTCAAGACATACTTCCTCATCGTCCCTCCAGTCCAATCTAGATGCATGGGTTTATGCCAGCAGATGGAGTCTGAGACCAACTGGTTTGGATGATGTCACACTATAAGGGATCTGTGACTATCTGAGCAAGTCAATATTTCTCAGTCTTCAGCAGATGGTGATGAGCTTCTGTGCAGTTTGGTCTTCACTGAGATGGATTAAAAAAAAATAAATAAATAAATACAAAGGCAGGGAATTGACATTGGAGTTCCACTTTGGACCCAGTGCTATTACCTCAGCATTTGGCTGGTCCTTGGGGTGCATAACTTAGTGATCTGAGTTCCTCCCCTTAATCCATCACCTCACAGTCCGAGATACCCTCTGGGGGACTCTTGAGGTTCTCCGTTCCTGCTCCCCAACCTTTGGGAGGGGGCCTGGGAACTTTGATGCAGCAGTTCCTGGCCCTGTACATTTTACAGTTCAGAAACAAACAAAAAAAAAGAGTAACAGTGGACTGTCTGTTTCTGGCCAGAGGAGCACAGTAGGGGAGCATTCCGGTTTGACGGTGAGCTTCTGACAGTGAGGTGAGAGGGAGGCCAGTTGATCTTGGTGGGAGTGAGGGGGGCTGCGGCTTGCATGATGCCTGTGGGCACAGCAGCCTGTGCAGTCGTGGCAGCCACCACAGTGAACTGTCGTTGATGGGCTTTTGCCATGGGTGCAGAGCTGAAGGCCGCATCACAGAGCAGCTTTTGAGAGGAACTAGAGCTTTTGGTGTTGAGGCGCTCCCAGCATCGGAGGGCGATTCAGAGTGTATTCAAGTTTCCCTTCAGCCACAGAATCCTTTGGTTTTGACGGGAACCTCAGCCATGAGGGAGGCAGCCGAATTACAGTCAGCAGAGCTTTAGGATGGCCTGAGGGCAGCTCCAACTCAACCAGGGGAGCAGCGATTGAGGTTGGGTGACCCCATAGAATTAACTGCAGATCAAGGAATATTTTTCCCCTGAATTTGTTTTGCTTTTTCACCAGGCCTTCTGTATGAAGCAGGGCCTGGTTCAAAGTTCTCCTTAGGGGTCAACCACTAAAAGGAGTTTGCAACAAGTGGTGTCAGCTGTCAAGAAGCCCAGAGAGCCTGCTTCCAAGTGCAGGAGGGTGGAAGATGATGTCTGGGACAACCAAGATTCAGTGTGTTCAGGGGGGATCAGACGACCTTTTAGAAGGTCTGTCTGGATACTGGGGAGAACCCTGTGAGGAGTTAGATGAAGAAGAAATACCATTTGGTGAAGACCCCAACATTATAAGTAAGCTATAAACTATAAGGGGTTTTCGGCGGGAGGAATTACTGGTGCTGATTGCTCAATCGTTGTCAGCCTGAATGTGATTCATGGTTCTCCAGTGAAGGAAGGATCCCTGGAGGATCCTCTGTTACAGGGCATTTGAAAACCTCAGAAATCCTTTCTGCTTTATAGTGCCATAAAGGAGATGATAGAAGCAGGAAAGATTGGGGACAGGCTTACAGGTTAGCAGGTCCATGGCTCGCATGTACTTGATTCCGCCAGAGGAAAAGGGCCTCCTGAGACTCCCGAAGGTGGATGCACTGGTCTCAGCAGTGACCAAGAAGATGATCATTCCAGTAGAAAGTATAGCAGCTCTGAAGGATGCCTAGGACCGAAAGCTGGAAACGCTCTTAAAACAGTCTTTCGAGATCACTGTCCTGGTTTTACAAGCATCCGTTTGTGGGGCCTATATTGCTCGGACATGTTTATGATGGGTTCAAGGTTTGCCAGAGGCTAATCCCAATGCTCCAGGTCCATTGTCAGAGGTGGCTAAGCTGGAGTCGAGGTTAGTATATCTCGCGGATCGACTGTATGACCTAGTGAGGGCCTTGGCAGAAAACATAGCCTCGGTGGGGTCAATGTGGCGGCGCTTATGGCTTCATAATTGGTCAGTGAATGTAGCCTCCAAGACTCACCTCAGTAATCTTCCTTTCAAGAAGAAACTCCCGGAGACAGGAAAGGCCGTGGTGACTGTGAGAGGTCTCTTCAGGGATTTTCAGAGGTTTCAGGCAGTGCGCTATGCACTCTTTCAGCATTTGCGCTATCCTCTCAGAAGTCAGCCCTTTTGAGGGGGTCAAGGAGGAGGTAGGGACTACATTGGAAGGCCCCATGAAGTGAAGGGGACCCAGGTGGTTGGCTAGGTAGGTAGTCTGCTATAAACCTTTTACTCCGCTTGGGTCCAGATTACTTCTGACCAATGGATACTAGAATTGATTCGAGAGGGCTATGTCTTGGAGTTGGCTTGGCCTCTCTCTGACACCTTTATGCTGTCACTCTGCAAGGTTTCGGCCAAAATAAGGGCGGTGGCAGATACACTAACGAGACTAATTCAGCTAGAGGCAGTGGTCAAAGTGTCCTCAGACGAGTTCAAACTCAGTTGATACTCAATTTATTTTGCAGCTCCCAAGAAAGAAGATTCCTTTCGGCAAGCTCTGGATCTCAAGCATATGAATCGGACCATGTGGGTGCCCCATCTCCATATCGAGACCTTGCAATCAGTCATAGTGGCCTTGCGGAAAGGTGGGTTTTTAACCTCCCTGGTCTTTCCAAGGCATAATTACACATTCCTATCCAGATTATCGGTGGTACATCTGCTTTGCAGTGCCCATAGGGCATTCTCAGTTTTGATCCCTGCCTTTTGGTTTAGCCACGGCTCCTTGGAACTTTACAAAGGTGATGGTGGTAGTTGTGGCCACTCTTCAGCGAGATGGAGTGTTGGTACATCCTGGACAATTGGTTAATCAGAGAAAAGTTTATACAGGAAAGTCAGGAAGTGTCAAGGTGAGTGATATCCCTTCTCCAGCGATTGGGGTGGGTTATCAATTTTAGCAAAAGCAACTTGGAGCCCATTGCAAGACCTAATGTATCTAGGGGCTCGTTACCGCATCAAATTGGCTTCCCTACCTCAGGAATGTGCCAGAAAGTTTCAGGACAAGGTCCAGAGGTTTTGTTAGATGGGAACTCCCTCTATATGGCATTATCTGCAACTCCTAGGCTCCAAGGCGGCAGCCTTGGATCTCCTGCCGTGGGCCAGGGTGCCTCATATGAGGAAGGTCTTATTGTCCCGGTTTTCCCCGCAGATGCACTTGCTGTGGAGAAGGTTGCGTTGTCCTCCGGAGACAAGGACAAACCTGAACTGGTGACTGGACTCAGACCTGCTATTGGAAAAGGTCAAGAAGAGATCCACCTCTTGTAGGTCCAAACAGCTTTATTCAATATTCCCCTATTCTGGCAGTGTTTCAGCTGTTCTGCCTTCCTCAGGGGTAACAAAACCTCCAACAGAACAAATAAAATATTTAATTCATAACAAACATTAAAATTAAAAGTAATACCATTAAATATATATATAGATAGATATAGATAGATAGATAGATAGATATTTAAAATCACAGGACATGTATTACAGAATGCATGCATTTGCATTGCTGGCACTACAAGCTCGGGTCGCTGCCAGCCACTGCAGGGCAGCAATTCCCTGGTGGCTCAGCAGCCCAATGCCCCCCACCCGCCAGTGGTTTGATGCCATCGGGGGTTTCCCTTGATGCCACAGTCCTCTGATGCCATCAAACCACTGGTGGGTGGGGGGATTCCTGCCAGTGCAGCGCCAGCATCAGGATGCCGTTTTTGACCTGGTTTGTTTAACACAGCCCGTGGCAGGAACCAATTCTCACGAACCAGGCAGAGCCAGCCAAATCCCACCACTGCTCAAAGGCCATGGTATGCAGATCTGTTACAGATGGAGTCCCTTGGCATCTTCCAGTGGTAGACAACCTACTGTTGCAGAGGCCAGTCCTCATGCCGGAGGTGACTCAATTCTTGCTTATAGCCTGAGCTCAGTTAAGAAAGAAAGGTTACTCGGCATAGGTAATTGCCACTTTATTTAAAGCATGGAAAAGATTAATATCTCTGGCTTATGTTAGGGTTTGGTGTGTATTCAAGAACTGCTGCGAGGAGAGAGGTCTCTGGGACCTCTCATCCTCCCTGCTAGATGTTCTCTCATTCCTTAGGCTGGTCTGGACAACAGTCTTGCTCTGAATTCTTTATGGGTTCAGATAGCAGCCTTAGCCTGTTATTGAGGTTGGATGCAAGGGAACTCTCTGGCTCCCCATCCTGATGTGGTTCATTTTCTGAGGGGAGTCAAACAGGTTTAATTTAATTTCTCACACATCACATTATACCCTCATATTACGTTATAACTCTTACTGCATTATTACACCATCACCTCTTTTGTTTGTTTTGCTGTTATACCGCCTTGATTGTAAGATAAGGCGGCATAGAAATACTATTAAATAAATAAATAAATGTACCTGGGGCTTGAATCTGGTCTTATCAGCACTTATTGAAGCCCCCTTCGAACCTCTTAGTTGAGCTTCTCTAAAGGACCTTACTTTGAATGTGGTCTTTCTGGTGGCTATCTGCTTAGCGTGTAGGATTTTGGAGCTGCAAGTCTTGTCTTGTAGGGAGCCTTTTCTTCTGATCTCTAAAGAAAAAGTGGTGCTTTGTCTGGTTCCCTCTTTTTTACCAAAGGTAGTTTTAGTGTTTCACCTTAACCAGATTGTAAGTCTTCCTGTGTTTTCCAGTTTGGAAGAGGGCTCAATATCCCTCCTGTTGGCTGTTCATAGGATTCTTCAGCAATACCTTAAGCATATGGAAGTATTTAGGAAGTCAGATCATCTCTTTGTTTTATTTAGAGGTCTGTGCAAAGGAGAAGCAGCTTTGAAAGCATCTATTGCACAGTGGCTGAAAGAGGCTATTGCTTCTGCATATTTGTTCAAATGTAGGTCGCTTCCAGAGGGATTGTGTGCTCACTTGACGAGAGCTCAGGCATCATCCTGGGCAGAGTATGGTCTCATTCCTCCAACTGATATTTGCAAAGCAGCGATTTGGCTGTTGTTCCATTATTTTGTATGACACTTTTGCATGGATGTTCAGGCAAGAGGGGACGTACGATTCAGTGCATGAATGCTGCAGACCAGGCTCGTGGGTCCCACCCGAACTTGAATTTTGCTCTGGTACATCCCATGCAGCTGGAATGGACAGAAGGGATGATGAGGAAGGTAAAATTAGACATTACCTGCTAATTTTCTTTCCTTGTGTCCATTCTGTCTTTGGTCGTGGAAGAATTTAAGGGCTCATTTGCGTCAGTCTGAGGCTTTTTCTTCTTAAATACCTGGGATATCAAAATTAGCGAACAGCCTCTGTCTAATGTTGAGTTTTCTGTTTTCAGTTCATTGGGAACCTCTAATATTCAATTCCTATGTTTCTTAATGTACATAGTTTCAATAAGCTGGTTGCAAGTTTGCATAACTTTTGTTTATGTGGAGTCTGCTTTGTCAATAGAATACTGGCTTGCTCAAATATGCAAAGATCCCTTATAGTGTGACATCTTCAAAAACAGTGGTTCTCGGTCTCCATTTGCTGGTGATAGAGCATAAACCCATGCATCTGGACAGGACTGGAGGAATTCAAGGAAAGAAAATTAGCAAGTAAGGTCTAATTCTCTGGGAACAAGCAGGAAGTCATTCCTCACTTATGGGTGACGTCGGTGCCGACGGAGCCTGCGCGGATCCACTCCCTAGCTTTCAAAGAAAGCCTTTGGGAGTTACACTGCACGTACGTGGTCACCTTCCCAACAAAGGTGCCATCTTGCCTCAGAATTCTTTTTTCCATGGAGCCCTGCAGACGTGCTGTCTGTGCACCCTGGACAAAGTCAATTTTTTTCAGACCATTCTTCAGTGTTTTTCTTCTTGATTGCTTTAGTTTGATCACCTTTCGCCACCTGAGTTCTTCATCTCGATGTCATGATTTTCACTCAGGTAATTTTTCTTTATTTTCATTTTGTTTTTTTCCCCTATTTTGGCTTGTGAGTTTTTCTACTCGCAGCCTTGCTGGTCGAGATATCAGAGTTTGATTTTGCAGATCTTGTTTTTCCTGCTATATCTTTGACCAGTGGTTTCAAGCAGTGTAGCAAGTGCAACAGCACTATGCCCGAATGGACCGTCACATTACCTACATCAAATGCCTCAGGGCAGACCATGATGAGTCTTCCTGCCCGCTTTGCCTCCTGATGTTGGCTAAGACCTGGAAAGAATGCAAAAGGCAGCAGGGGGAGCTATTTGGTAGTTCTGGCTCAGGTTCAGCATTGGGGCGGAATCCCTGCCTTCGACACCGGTGCAGGGCGACTCGGCATCACGTGCCCAGGTTCGGTCAGAGCCCAGAGGTCATTGGAGGATCTCCCCCACACATAGAAGGCTTCATCAAAGCCGACTTCAAGGGTCGACCTGGGCCTGGGGAGTATGTGCACTGTGACCCGGCCATGGAGCCCTCGACTCGACGCGGGGGATGATGGACGGAGCGCCCATCGAAGCAGCCCCAGAGAAAGGAGTCTCCTATGGCATTGAGGGATTGATGCAATTCCACCAACTCCATCACCATTCAGGATTCCCCTTTCAGGGACCCAATGCTGGCCTCAATATCCTCGGGGCTGGTGCAGGCTGCAGAGCCATCTGGCATCAAGGCCAGGATGGCAGCCCTGGAACACATTCTCTGCATTTCTAGAGGTGCAGCGGGGCCTGACTCCTGGTCACTCTGGGTCATTGGTGCCCCTCACGGGGACTTCCTCAATGAGGACGTCCCCTGAGGAAGCTCCTCCCATCCTCAAGAGATTGGCTTGGTAGGTGTTGAAGCAGGTGGCGACCGACACAATGCCGCAGGACCTCCAATGCCAGGAGTCGTCGACACCGGGTCGATCCGACGACCGCGGGGTGCTCACCAATTCCTCCAGCTCAGAGTTGGCATGGGAGACAGACGAGGAGTACCCCAACACCATGCTCCATTGGGACATCCCTTCCGATCTCTCTCTGCCACATCATCGGTGGAGGTCCCCTCCAGAGGATCTTGCCTTCTTGGAGTTTGTGAGGGAGATGTCCCAGGCACACGTCTTCATGGTGGTGCCCAAAGACAAGCCACGTGATGAGGATATTGAGATCCTCCAATACAAAGCCTCTCCTAGGGAGGTGCTGATGGTGCCTATGCCCACAATCCTGGAGCGGCTGTGGTTCAGGATGCAGGAAACCCTGGTACCAGTGCTGATTATGAACCGTCGACTCAATTCAAAGTATTGAGTCAGCAGGAGACCTAGGTTGCAGAAGACACAACTGCCACACAATTCCACAGTGGTAGAGTCGGCTATGCATTGGATTAAGAGCCAGAAGATGCATTCCTCGGTGCCCCCTGGCAGGGAGGCCCATACCATGGATGCTTTTGGAAAGAAGTGTTTCCAGGGCTCCATGCTTACAGCCCAGATCCAGGCTTACCAGCTGTACATGGGCATGTACCTGAGAGACCTGGTGAGGGAGCTTGCCGGGTTCTCGACTGGGCTAGCAGGTGAATCTCTTGAGTGCTTCAGGACCCTGGTCTCATCAGTCAAGTTTCAAACTTGGGCAGCCTTCGACGGCTTTGAGTCAGTGGCTTGTGTAGCTGCCGAGGGCATTAGTGCCCACCGCCTTGCCTGGCTACAGTCCTTCAACTTAGAGCAGTGGGGTCAGGACAAGTTAGCTGATGTCCCATGCTGGGGGATAGCCTCTTTGGCAAACCCATGACAGAGAGGTCCAACGAGTTGGAGAACGAATTCATGACCAGAACCAGGCTGTCCAAGAAAGTGTCTGATCCTTCCCATAGGAAAACTTCAGGGAAAAAACCCTTCCACCCGAAGACCAAGAAGCTACCCCAGATTTCAGGCCTAACCCGCTCCCCCTCAGGGACAGCAGGCCAAGGGTCAAGGGCACGGCCTCGTAAGCCAAAGGCTCCCAAACCCCAAACAGTGCCCCAGCCACAGCCTGGGAGAGTTTTTAACTCCTAGGGCATAGCCTCTCTCTCTCTAAGGAGGTAACAGGGCCAAGGGTCATGGTAGGGTGGCTGGTCCACTTTGCTCACCAGTGACCTTGTATAACCACAGACTCCTGGGTGTTGCAGGTAGTCAAGGAGGGATATCTCCTCCACTTTGCTCAGTGGCTTCCTCCCTTTTTCCCAGGGGAATTACCCATGGATCCCTTGCACAGGGAGCTTCTTCAGAAGTAGCTCGGGTCTTTACTCGAAGATCAAGTGGTAGAACCCATCCCCCACCATCTTCAGGGCCAGGGATTCAACTCCTACTACTTCTTGGTCCCCAAGAAGACAGGGGGCTTCTGGCCCATCCTAGATCTTCTGGACCTCAACCGCTTCCTGGTCAAGGAAAAGTTCAAAATGGTATCCCTTGGAACTTTGCTGCCTTACTTCCTGCAGGGAGATTGGCTATGCTCCTTGGATCTCAAAGATACTTATACCTACATGCTGATCCATCTAAGGCATTGTCAGTACCTCTGGTTCATGATGGGGGCCAGGATACCTGAGTGGGGATTACATCTTTGATGCTTCTGCTGCAGTGTCAGACTTCCAGCCAACCAGCATCCCCTACTGCCCTTTACAGTCCGCTTTATGGGTCACCCATGGCTTTTACAGGTTTTTTGGTGGTTTGTAGCTTGGGAGTCCCATATGTGAGGACTGACTTCCTGCTTGTTCCCGGAGAAAGTGTAGTTATTCACCTTAACAGGTGTTCTCCGGGGACAGCAGGAATCAGTCCTCACAATCCTCCCACCTTCCTATGAAGTTGTTTTTTTCTTTTTGTCTTGTGCTATGATATCATACTGAGATAAGATGGCACCTTTGGGTGGGAAGGTGACAGCGGATGTGCGGTGTAACTCCCAAAGGCTTTCTTTGAAAGCTGGAGAGTGGATCCGCATGAGCTCTGTTGGCGCCAACATCACCCTATGTAAGGGCTGATTCCTGCTGTCTCTGGAGAATGCCTGTTACAGGTGAGTAACTACGCTTTTCACAGTATGTATGTCTAATGAATATATGCAGTAAAAGTTACGTCTAATTTATCTGTACTGTTATGCTGTACATGAAGGTCATTGTTGTATACTTAGCAGTAATCACCAGCTGTGATGGCGAAATGCCCGGTGATCATTTCTTCTTCCTCTCTCCCTTCTAACAGTCTGCTCTGGAGAGGACAGTTTGTTACAGTTCGAGAACTAAAATCACCATCTCACCCTGGCTGCAGCAAACCCCAAGGGACCATTGATTTGCTCATCACAGAGCAGCAACATTGCAGGTATCTATAGCAGAAATGTCTTTACCCCTTGAGCCCTCACCCAGAGCAACAGTAAGCAGACATCTACAGCAGGAGGCTCTTCATATCTGGATCTTATCTCATCAAAGTAGCAGTACTGTGGTATCTATGGCTGCAGATACCCCCTAACCCATTCCATTTGTGCTCTAACTATATCTTCCACTGCTTATGTTTTATGATATCTAGTGGTGGTCTCTTTTTTGTATTAGTCACCTGCATCATCCAAACCTGCTACTGCTGATGGCTGTCTGCTTGTCACCCCACCTGCGCCTGGTTTATGAGAGGGTTGAGGTTGGCTCTCTGTACTGTCTACTGCACAAGAGGGTGAGTACACAGGGTTGGCCTGATGTAACTTTTAACCTTTGAAACTGTTCCTTTTAGATTTTTTTTAAATTATTTTCCTCATTTTATCTTAGTCTCTCTTATGAAAGTTAAATGCTAGTACAGTAGGTTTCCTTCGTGTCCTCCCTCCAGTTATTAAATCAAATTTGATCGTGTTATAACCATTATTGCCGAGTGACCCTAACACCATTACTTAATTGTACTAATCGTCTTGTGTCCCACTAAGGACTGGAAGATCAATATTCAAAATGGCTTATGTGGTTTGCAGGACCTGCAAATCGCATAAACCCAGCAACCCCAATATTCACAGCATTTACCAGGTAGTGCCTCTGAATATCCTCACAGTGCCCTGAAACCTCAGGTTATATTTGGGGCAGCCTGTGGGTGGAGCTGGGGCAGTTCTGGAAGCTAGCCAGTCAGCGGTGATATTTAGCCACTACCCACATAGCTAAACTGCATGCAGTTAGGACAGGTTAATGGCTGTCCTAACTTTATGTTGTTCTTGCAATCCAGTTAGCAGCTACATATTGCTGCTGACTGGATAGCAACACTGAACACTAGCACCTGATGCCAGATAGATGTTTTAGTTTTAGCAGCGAGCTACCAGGTACTTTCACAATGCTGACCGCTGCCCCTACTTCTAAAATAGCTTCCCTCTTGTCAATTCATCAACCAGCTTCTCCATGAAGCAGTCATTTATTCGTCTAGGAACTTTACCTCCCTAGCTTGTCCTGACATGCCATGTATGCAGTCAATTTTGGGGTAACTGAAATCTTCATTATTATTTTGTTGACAAAGTTGTTCACTTCTCTAATTTCTGTTAACATTTCTTCATCTGCCTGTTCATTCTGGCCAGGCAGACAGTACTATACCCCCACCATAATTCTCTCTGCCTTCACACATGGAATTTTTATCCATAAAGATTACATGGTGCATTCTTTTTCCTGCAAAACCTTTACCCTATTTGATTCTGCTCTCTTTAACATACAGCACACCTCTAAACCAATTCCATCTACTCTTTCCTTGCAGCATACTTCCTACCCTAGTTTCACAGCATTCCATTGGTCATCCACCAGGTCTGTGAGATGCCTATTATCTCTACCTCTTCATTCAGTGCTATATATTCAAATTCCCCGATCTTATTTTTAAGTCTTCTAGCATTTGTATACAGACATTTAAAAATACTTTTTGTTTATATTTATAACGTCTTAGCAGTTATCAGGGATATTTTGCAATCTTTCAACTATCTGTTCTTCTATCGCCAACTATAACGGTCACCTGGGCTACATTTGAATTTATTGCAGTCTCTCAATGGGATACCATATCTTCCCTGTCATGATAGTATCCTTCAAAGATACTTCATTCCAAACTGTGTACTCTTGAACAACTGTTGGCTTTTGCTCAGGTTCAAGTTTAAAAGTTACTCTCTCTCCTAAATATTAGCACCAGTAGCCTGATTCCACCCTGGTTAAGGTGAAGCCCATCTTTTTGGAATAGGCTCCCTCTTCCCCAGAATGTTACCCAATTTCTAACAAATCTAAAACCCTTTTCTCTGCACTATTATCTCATCCATGCACTGTGATTCTGGAGCTCTGCCTATATCTTGGGTACTGCTCATGAAACATGGAGCATTTTTGAGAATGCTCCCCTTGAAGTTCTGGATTTCAACTTTCTATCTAAAAGATTAAATTTGGCTTTCAGAAACTTCCTTCCACACTTTCCTATGTCATTAGTACCCACATGTACCAGGACAGCCATCTCCTCCCCAGCACTGTCTGAAATGTTATACAGGTGCCATCCAGCTATGTACATGTCTAATGACTGAATCATCAACTGTAATGGCCCTTCTAACCCTTCCCTCCTGGGCACATACACTGGAGACTCATTCTCGGTACAAGCAGGGTTGGCTCAAGGGTTTCTGCTGCTGTAGGCAGAAGCCCAGGCATGCCCCCCCCCCTGCATACCACCCCCCTGTGCACTACCCCGCACTGCCCTCCCTTCCCTTCCCTTCCCTTCCCAATGCTGCCACTGATTCTGGCAGCAGGGTTGGGGTGGCAGCTCAGCTTCAGCGGCAGGCCATGTGCTTCGGCACACATGGCCTGCCACTTCTGACTCTGACACAATTTCAGGGGGTCAGAAGCAACAGTCCATGTGTGCCGAGGCACATGGCCTGCCACTGCCACCAGGCCAACCGCCGGAATCAGTGGGGGGTGAAGGCACGGCAGGCTTGGTTCAGCCCGTGAAGTCGGCAGGTCATGTGTGCCATGCCGCCCATGGAGATCTGCTGCTCTAAGTGACCGCCTAGTTTTGCCTAGTGGATGGGCCAGCCCTGTGTGCAAGAGGATATTGCATCATTCAGAGGGCAGATCCCGGCTACAGGATCACTTCCTTCCATACCAAGGTAATGTTCCCCTTTCAGATGACCATTCTCCACCATGATAGCATAGGTGCTGCAAGACAGGAGGTGGAACCTCTCTACTAAAGATCTCCACTATATACTTCTCTGTCTGCCCCAGCTCTTCCAAGTCAGCTACTGTAGCCTCCAGAGATCAAATTCATTCCCTGAGAGCTAGGAGCTCTTTGCACTGAGTGCATTAATACAACCTCTCACCATCTGGGAGATAATGATACATGTGGCGCTTGGTGCAAAAGACTGGATAGACCCTATCTCACTGCTGGACTGTTGTCTGCATCTTATACTAATGAATTCTTTAGTTATTTAAAGTAGTTAAGGGAGTAGAAAGACCTCAACTAATATAAAGTCCCTTAAACTTATTAAGTGATTTTATAAACTCCTGTGAACATGCATTGCCATACAATTATTTGGTGGCTATTCTATAAAATAAGGTATATGTGTATTTTCCATTATAAAATTGAGGTGTGTCTTTACAACCCTAACTAGTTACGGCAGTTATGCCCATGCCTAGATTGTTCAGAAATGCACATAAGTTATAATATTTGTAAATTTGTGCTTCTCCCAACCTCCACTCCTGTGCATGCCCACACTTAGTACATGTGATAGAACGTACAATGCACACTTACAGACTAGTGACCACCTAAAGTGCACTTGTATAGTAAATGCCCATTCACATGTGTAAATCCTTTAAAATAAGGAGTTGCATCTGTAAATAGCTCAAAACCTTTCACATGTCAGCCCTATTAAGTATTTTGTATACTATTTATTTTAAGTTTGCTTCAAGATGAACAGAAGGATGTAGAACTAATCTATTTCTTAGGACGCCTGAAAAGGTTTTGGTGATTATGATAGACAGCTTCAAACTGAACACAAATATAATTTCAGATTGACTGTATCGCATAGGAATTTGGAGAAACATGAAATTAAATTTTGATTGAATTTAGCACATTTAATCGCACAATGATGCTGACATTTTGCACTGGTTCACTTGAGCTAAAAATGCTTTGATCCTGATTTTCATTTATACTCAGCCTCAGATGCTTCTCATCTCAGTGACCAACAATAGTCGGCCAGCATTGATGGGTTCCAGTTGCCCTGATACTGCTTTTCCATCATCAAAATGTCCTGGTGAAACCTTTCACCATGTTCGTCGCTGACTTGCACCAAGATTAGCAGGGAAGAAGTCCAAGTGTGAATGCAGAAAATGAATCTTCAGCAACATGTTTTTGTATGCTTGAAGCATGTTGTCAACCAGCTGAACATAGTTTGGTGCCCTTTAATTGCCAAGAAAATTCTCAGCAACATCCCTGAATGCCTTCCATGCAATTTTTATAGGCCCCACTAGCAGATCTTCGAACAGCTTGTCATTGATGACATGTCTGACTTGTGGTTCCACAAAAATGCCTTCCTTAATCTTGGCATCAGTTATTCTTGGAAACACAAATATTGAAATCCTTCACCTTCCTTGTTCATTGTTTTCACAAAGTTTTTCATCTGTCTGAGTTTTCTATGAAGAGGAGGCAAAAATATCTTACTTGTGTCAATAAGTGGTTCATGTGCCACATTTTTCTGTCCTGGAACCAGACCCTTACAGAGCAGCCAGTTCTTTTTAATGCAATGAGACTCTCTACCACAGGAATCCCATTCGCAAATGAAACAACAGTACTTGATATACCCAGGGGCGGCCAAAGGGGGGTGCGGGGCCATGTGCGGAGACTCGGTGTGGGGCCTCATTTGCATAAGTGGCCTTATTTGCATAATGTTACCATACACTAACTTTTAGTAAACACATCTCTTAATGAATGTATGGATAAAGAAAGACTAAAAGCTTTCTACATTACTATAATCCAGTGCCAACCGCAAGGCACATTAGGAACTACTACAAACACTGCCCGTTTAGAACCCATAGTAAACCCGCCGTATCGTAACAGCACTACCAGGACTCAAAAAGCACCAGACCCTACCTATCAAAAGGCAACACTGCAAATATTAAACAAATACATTTTAGAGAAAACAATACATGACCTACTGGGGAAAGAGAACAAGTGGCAATGTCAAATAGGAATTACATAAACAGAATACCTCAGCTCAGTTACACATGCAGAACATAGACCATCACCAAACAAGGAATCACAATTTAGAAACAGGAAGGCAATAATTAAACTGGGAACCCCAAAAGCCAAATTTGGAATGTACAACAACACTGTAGAAATAAAACTATAAATTAATTTCCTCTTGTACTAAACAAAGCACAGACGTTAATGATGCACATTTCCCAGAGCTGACATATTCCAGTTAATAAATTCAAAATAAAGAGAGATTTTTCTACCTTTTGTGCATTTTTTTTTCAGTTGCAATTGCTCCAGCCACTTTCTTATGGTTTCTTCGTGTCTTCTGCTAACTCTCCATCGTCTGCTGTCCATTTGTCCTTTCTTCTCTCTTCTAGTTTTTTTCCATTCTCTCTCTCTACATCTGTTTTAATATACTAATCTTTCTCCTTTTGCTCTTTTCTCATTCCTATTTCATCCACTCATATTTTACCCCTCCATCCTCAATCCCCACTTACTCTCCCAGTACCCGGCCAATTGTAGATTTTTCATCCCTCCCACACAATATTTTTCCCCTCTCCATTTCACTCTCCCAGCCCCATCCCATTCTAATCCTCCCCCAACATCAGCTCCCTTCTAGTTCCAGCCTCACCCAGCATCTGCTCCCTTCTAGTCCCTGCATCAGCCCATTTCCAGTCCTAGCCCCCCATCAGCCCATTTCCAGTCCTAGCTCCCTATCCATTTCCAGTCCTATCCGAGTCCCCATCAGCCCATTTCTAGTCCTAGCTCCCTATCCATTTCCAGTCCTATCCGAGTCCCCATCAGCCCATTTCCAGTCCTAGCTCCCTATCCATTTCCAGTCCAATCCCAGTCCCCATCAGCCCATTTCTAGTCCTTTCCTAGCCCATCAGCCCATGTCAAATCCTAGCTCCCCTCCACTCAGCCCAATTCCAATCCAAGCCCCCCATGAGCCTACTTCCAGTTCTAGCCCCTACATGAGTCCATTTCAATCCAAGCCCCCACCACAGCCCATTTCCAATCTTAGCTCTCCCAACAGCCCATTTCCAGTCCTATCCTAGCTGCCCATCAACCCATTTCCTGTCCTAGCTCCCTCCCCTCACAGCCCATTTCAATTCCAAGCCCCCCTCCCCATCAGCTATTTGCAGTTCAAGACCCCTTCCACTCAGCCCATTTCCAGTCCTAGCAACCCCCCAACCCATTACCAGTCCTAGCCCCCCATCAACCCACTTCCAGTCCTAACCCCCATCACCCCATTTTCAGTTTAAGCCCCCCCCATAGCCCATTACCAGTCCTAACCCCCCATCAGCCCACTTCCAGTCCTAACCCCATCAGCCCACTTCCAGTCTTAGCCTCCTCCGTAGCCCATTACCAGTCCTAACCCCCCCACCGCGCACAGCCCAGGACCAGGCCTAACCCCAGCAGCCACTTCCAGTCCTAAGCACCACATGAGCCCATTTCCTGTTCTAGCCCCCCATAGCCCATTTCCAGTCCTAACCCCCCCATCAGCCCACAGCCCATTACCAGTCCTAACCCCCCCTCCCCCCATCAGCCCAGGGAAAATTTAAAAAAAAAAGCTGACTGCTGCCGCTGCCGATGCAGCAGCAGCAGAATCGACTGTCCCGCGGGGGCCCCCCCTGCCCGGCTGAGCCTCTCCATGACGGCTTTCAGATCCGCGAAGGGAGAGTGTCTCCTTATGGCTCTGTTAAGCCTGCAGGGGCTGATGGGAAATTTCCCATTAGCCCCTGCGGGCTTAACAGAGCCGCGAGGGAGACAGTGAGACACTCTCCCTTCGCGGATCTGAAAGCCGTCGTGGAGAGGCTCAGCCGGGCAGGGAGAGCTCAGCTGGGCAGGGGAGGCCCCGCAGGACAGTCGATTCTGCTGCTGCTGCGGCAGCAGACAGCTTTTTTTAAAAAAAATTAATTTATTTTTAAAGCAGAATGTTCTTTGCGCAGGGCCCCCTGAAATACGGGGCCCTGTGCAAAAAACATTCTTGCTCAATGGACGGGCCGGCCCTGGGTATACCCGAGCTGCATTCCTAGTAGTAGTGCCATTACTTTTAGATCACCAGAGATGTTCCAGTTGTAGTTGTTCTACTGTATGTGTTTCAACAACAGTTCCATGTTTTCATAGGTTTCTTTCATGTGCGCTGCATAGGCAATAGGTATTGAAGATTGGACATTGTCATTGTGTAACAAGACAGCTTTCATGCTTAACAGTGCTGAATTGATAAAAAGGTGCCATTGTTGTAAGTTATGCTCACAACCCAAAGCTGTGAACAACCCATCAATATCAGTGCAGAAAGAGAGGTCATTTACCTGTGCAAAAAAATGTTCATATCTTTGTGGCGGGTCTGAAAGACAAATTTTCATACCTCGCAACAGCAAACCCCGTCCTTGCAATCTTGAACCAAGTACTTCAGCTTTTGTTTTTGACAAACTAAGTCCCTCACCAGCTCATTCAATTCTGACTGTATTATCAGATGAGGCACACCGGACATAAACGGTTCAAAATCTGGATCCATGTCATTTTCCACATCTGGCCCATGTATTGTGGCATCTTTGTCTGCCTCATCTAGGTTCCATGTCTCTGGTGATTTGGTACTGGTGTACTGTCATCATATGCCACTGGTCTCATGACTGAAGGCAGACTGGGGTATTCAAAAGATTTCTTATTTTTAGCAGAGAAGCTGGATAGATTGGTCAAACAGAAGTAAGTCTGTCACATGATCCTTCTGTTCTCACCATATCATCGGGACTGCAAACGGAATTGACTTCCGAATACCTCTGAGATGGCAGCACATGTTGCACAGCAAATGTGAGAAGCCCAGGATTTGTCTTGGTCACCGACTTTATAACCGAAGTACAGCTCATATGCTTTCTTAATAAGTGCAGTCATGTTGCATCTTTGAGGCTTAAGCATATACCCATCACAAATGTAACAGAATATATTGCATCTGTTGCAACATTGAAGAGACATTTCTGCTATAACAAATCATCATTTAGGCAAGAAGCTCACATGTAAATGCTATTTTTAAGTACACAAACTGATATCAACATCATGCATAGCATCTGTGTATGAAAGCTGTTTTTATAGCCTGTACTGCCAGCATCCATCCTGACTAAGCATGCCCACACATTCCTGAGCAGTAGCATTTCCATTGCATGTTGTGAGCCTGCACTGAGTGCATGCCTAGGCATGCCTGAATTAAATAAAAAGCATAGTCACTCACCTGTTATAGGTGATCTCCGGGAACAGCAGGAATCAGTCTTCACATATGGGTATTTGTCAGCACTGACGGAGCCCGCATGGGAATGCTCCCCAACGTCCAATAGGAAAGCCTTTGAGAGCACTCCACTGCGCCTCATGTCTGCCTTCCCAACTGCTCTCCTTAGTTGAGTTTATAGCTGAGAAAAGAGAAAGGAATACCCAACAACTCCTAGGGAAGAGGGTGGGTTGTGAAGACTGATTCCTGCTGTTCCTGGAGATTGTCTGTTACAGGTGAGTAACTACACTATCTCCAGGAACAAACAGGAATGCAGTCTTCACATATGGGACTCACTAGCTCCCAGGCACCAGATTGAAAAAGACATCTTTGAGGCTAAGAAATTGAGCCAAGAAGGTATGGACACAAAGTGGCCACAGTGGACTCGAGTGCAGCAATCAGGAGCATGAAGCAAGGAACCAGGTGTCAAAGAAGTGTAATGGTAGGAGTTGTGATTAAGTCCCAAAGAGATACTGAAGAACAGCCTGGCCAAAGACAGCATCCCAATGGGAGCCTCTGTCAAGGCAGTAGTGACCAGCGAAGGTGTGAACAGAGGATCAGGTAGCTGCCTGACAGATCTCCTCTATGGAGACAGAATGTAGGTTGACAACTGAGGTTGCCATAGCCCTCACATTGTAAGTGCTAAGGTGACCCTTGAGAGAGAGTCCCGCTTGAGCATAGGCAAAGGAAATACAGTTGGCAATCCAATTGGATAGGGTGCATTTTGACATGGGAAGACCTAAATGGCTTGGGTCAAAGGAAATAAATAATTGAGAGGATTTCCTAAAACCCTTGGTCTTGTCCAAGTAGTAAGCAAGAACTCACTTGCAATCCAAGGTATGCAACGCTGCCTCAGCTCTTGAGGCATGCAGTTAGGGAAAGAAGACTGACAGGATAACATATTGGTTGAGATGAAAAGCTGAGACTATGTTTGGAAGAAAGTGTGGATGAGTATGGGGAACCACCTTATCATGGTGGAATCAAATATAGGGAGTATCCACCACTAAAGCTTGGAATTCACTAATGCAACAAGCTGTGGTGAGGGCAATAAGGAAGATGACCTTCCAAGATAAGAGTTTTAGAGAAGTGGTAGCCAGAGGCTAAAATGGGGCTTTTAGAAGCTGTGCTAGGACCATGTTGAGGTTCCAAGCCACCGGCGGTGATTCGATTGGTGACTTGGAAAGCAGAAGACCCAGCATGAATCGTTGCACCAAGGGGTGCAAGGTAATAGGGTGCCTATCCAGTGGGTTGTGATAGACAGCACTGGCACTGACATGAACTCTAACAAAGTTAGTTTTAAGTCCGGTGGAAGACAAGTGGAGAAGATACTGGAGGAGATGATCCACTGGGCAATTAGAGTTAATTTGATGTGGGATGCACCAGAGTGTGACCCACTGCCATTTGAAGGCATAAGAATGTCTGGTAGATGGCTTGCCGGAAGCAAGCAAGATGTCTTTGACCAGTGGAGAGAGGTCAAGGGCATCAAAGATCATGCCTTCAGCAGCCATGTCATGAGATGGAGAGCTTCTGGATTGGGATGGAGGAGTCGCCCCTGATCCTGAGAGAGGAGGTCGGGGGCATGATCCAAATTAAGGAGTGGAATCTTTGCTAGATGAAGCAGCAGAGGAAACCATAGCTGGTGGGGCCTATAAGAGGCTATTAGAATCATGGAGCTCTCATCAGCCTGCAGTTTGAATAGAGTTTTAGGTATCAGAGGAAGTGGTGGAAATGCATAAAGCAGGCCCATGCCCCAATGAAGGAAAAAGGCATCCGCTGCCAGCCTGTGTCTGAAGGGAATCCTTGAGCAAAAAAGTGGAAGATGCACATTCTCTGGGGAGGCAAACAGATCTATTCTGGGGGTCCCCCAGATATTGAAGATCCAAGATGCCATGTCCTGATGCAGAGTCCAGTTGTGTGGATGTAGGATCTGCTGAGTCTGTCCGCAAGGACATTGAGTTCGCCTGGGAGATACACCACTTGGAGTTGGATGTGGTTTGTAATGGCAAAGGACCAGAAGTAAAAGGCTTCGTGGCAGAGGGGATAAGAACCCATTCCCCCCTGCTTGTTCACATAGAACATAGCTACTTGGTTGTCTGTCTGAACTAAGACATGCTTGCCCAAATGTTGGGGTTGAAAAACCAGAAGGGCATTGGTGAGAGCATAAAGCTCTAGGAGGTTGATCTGCATTTGAGATTCCTGCACTGTCCACTGCCCCTGCATACAGAGACTGTCCAGATGTGCTCCCATTCTAGCTTGGAAGCATCCGTTGTTAGGGTGCATTGAGGTGGAGGCATCAGAAAAGGTGATCCTCTTAGAAGATTTTGGGGGAACACCACCAGTGAAGGGAATTGAAAAGAGTAGGTGTGATGCAAATCCTGTCTGAGAGATGCCCAATCGCCTGAGTCCATTGGCACGATAGGGTCCATTGGGCTTGTCTCATGTGCAGATGGGCATATGGGACAACATGGACTATGGAAGCCATGTGTCCCAGAAGACGCAGCATGTCACAAGCTGTCACAGCACTTTGACCTTGTATTGTGAGGGCCAGCTTGATAAGATGAGCAAAGCAGTCCTGAGGAAGGAAAGCTTGTCCCTAACGAGTGTCTAAAAATGCTCAGATGAATTTGAGTTGCTGGGATGGAACTAGGTGAGACTTTGGAAAGTTTAGCACACAACCTAGACTTTGGAGTACTGCTTTATGACTTCTGGGGATTCTCCCCTTATCAGCCAGTCATCTAGGTAAGCTGCGACCACTACCATGCATTTTCTGGGTGCAGATGCTAGCCCGAAAGGGAGCACCCGATACTGGTAGTAGATTTGCTGAACTTGAAAGTGCAGATACTGTCTGTGATGAGGGTGGATCAGCAAATGGATATAAGCCTCCTTGATGTCTAGAGAACATAGCCAGTTGTACTTCTGAAGGTATGGCAGAAGGTTGCCAAGGTAAATCATTTGAACTTTTTCTGAACAAGAAATTTGTTGAGATCTCTCAGATCTAGAATTGGTCTGAAGTCTCCTGTTTTCTTGGGAATAAGAAAGTAAGAAGAGTAGAAGCCTTTGCCCTCCTGGGTGGGGGAAACTCTTTTGATTGCCCCTTGGGCTAGCAGGGTGACCACCTCTGAAGACAGGAGATTGGCCTGCAAAGGATTTCCAGGATAATCTCTTGTGGAAGTGGTTGGAGGCAAGCTTTGAAAGTGAAGCAGGTAGCCCCCTTGAAAGATGCTGAGAGTCCATTTCTCTGATGTAATGAGATGCTACTTATGGGCTTAAGTCAAAAGCCTGCCTGCTATGTACAGGGGCTGGGGTTCTTGCAGAGGCAGAGTAGCTATGCTGTCTAGGAAGGAGTCAAAAACCAGGTGCTGGCTGAGGTTAAATGCCCTTGTTCTTTTTATGTTGATGAGGACCCTGAGTCCTTTGCTGCTGCTGCTGCTGAGATTGATAGGAAGCAGAGGGATGGTATGAAGAGTAATATCTCTTCTTCCTGGTATAGAAAAACTTCTTGAAGGTAGTTTTCCCCTAGAGGGGTCTGAAGTCTTTCTTGAGAGACTTTTGAGGGTAAGATCATCTGCCTCAAGCTCTCCTGCTTTTTCTCTCCAACCTTTACCAAATAAGTTTTCTCCAGAACAAGGAATATAGACTAATTTATCTTGTACCCACTGCTCGAGGTCTGATGCCTGGAGCCAGGCCATTCTGTAAGCTCCTATACAGACTGCAGCAGCTCTGCTAGTCGATTCAAAAGTATCGAAGGCTGATCTGGTTAGGAACTTGGAAGTATTTTGAGCTTGCTTGACTATAGTCATGTAAGCATCTCGTTTGTCATCTGGGAGAATAGGAGCAAAGTTTGCTAGATCTCTGAAGGCATCTCTGAGGTGCATGCCCATGTAGAGGGTATAGGATGTAATCCTAGAAGCAAGCATACATGCCTGGAAGCAGCGACACACAAAAGCATTGAGAGCTCTGGCATCTATGCCAGGCGGTATCGATGAATGTGTCTTAGAACTCTTGATGTGTCGCATTGCTGATTCCACAACTATTGAGTGGTGTGGTAAATGAGGCTTTTGAAAGCTCGAGCATGGTGGGACTAGGGTACATAGTATCGTGGCATTTACTAGTAGGCGGAACCATGAGCGTGGCCTCCCACATATGTAGCATTAAATCCTGAAGGATCCGATGCACCGGCAACATTGCTGCCTCCTTGGAGTTCAAGGGGTATTGGAGGATTTCTAATTCCTCAGCCCTCGGTTCCATTTCTGATGATACAGTGATCTGAAGATCCGCTGCCATGTCCCTAATGAAGTCTTGAAAGGACATTATGCTCTGGTGGGGACCGATGATTTGCATGAGGAGGAGAGGAATCAGAGGGGATATCCCAGGTGGCCTTAGAATCATCCAGCATCTCTTCAGAATCAAAAGAAGAAAACTCTGAATCAGAAAGGAAATTGAAGCATTGGCGGTCTCGAGCTGATGATGATGCTTGATGTGGATGTCAGTGTTCCATTCGTGCAGTATCTTAACCAGGAACCGGTTGGGTACCGACAGCAGTTACCAGTTTCAAGAGAGGAATCAGAGTTAAGGGTCCCATCGATACTGTTTCCAGTGGCGGAATCAGAGGAAGAGGAGCCACTGATACCTGTTTGAGGGCTGATATCTGAGGCAGAGGCTCCTGCACCTAGGTGGAAGCAGATGCCTGACTGGCTTTGCCTGTCGATGCCTTTGGTACCGCAGCAGCCAAGAGTGCTGCCAAAGTCCTCTTGATAGCTAAGAAACAGTGATCGATGGAGGACACAGATGCCTGGGTGGAATAGAGTGCAGGGCTATGTGCCACCATTCCAGAGCACGGTACCAGTAGCTCTCTGGATGTCAATGCTTCAGGAGTGTCCTGGAGCCCCTGTGTGGCTTTCGAGGGCTGGTCCTCCCACCGAGGCTGTTTGACTGGCTGGTCAGCATCAGATGCCCCTTTCAGTGCATCTCAAGAGTGCAAGGACTTACCTCAATGCTCGGTATCAGATTTTGATGCCGAGGACTTAGTCTTTAGTTTATGTTTGGACTTCTTGGAGACCTGTGAACCAGTCAGGGGCGGCTCAAAGCAATCTGCTGCTTGAGGCGAGGGATGAGATGGTGCCCCCCCACCCAAAGTGTGTGTGTGTGGGGGGGGGGGCTTTCTCAAAACCCCAGTCAGGAACTGAACCAAACCAAAAAGCCAATTAGATAATATGGAGGAATTTCAAGATGTTTGCACACCAAGGAACTAAAAGAATGAGCGAGAACCACCACACACAGTTTCTAAAACTAAATTATAACTCATTTTATTTTGTTATAAACTGCGTTATGGTTCTTGTGTTTTCTTTTTGAACATATGTTTTGCATCCGCAGAACCCCCTCCCTTAACAGTGGGTGCAGAACAGAACTAGGACATTCACCCACAGAACTCAATATCTTCAAAAAAATTCTGATTCTGATCATCTCACTAACAAACATTCTCCTGTAAAAGGCATATTGTGATCTACTGTAATACAAAACCCTACAACAAAGCCACTGAGGATCTATAGAGCAAATCTACCATACCATATCAACACCAACTTCCAAAACTTACATAAGGAGCCCATCCAAAAAAGGTGTCACTATAAATACTGCAGTGTGCCCTGGAACATCCAACACCTATTTGAAAAGTTGAACAATTCAGATTACTACACTACAGATCCCTATATGCAAACTTCATGTTAACAGAACACCTAGTTTTTGTCAAACCATAAATATTGCAGTGGGCCCTAGAACCCCCCCCCCCTCCCTCTCCCCCCCAAAACCATATGGGCAAAAGCAACAGTACCCATTTACCTCATCCTTGCAAATTCCCCCATTTTGACACTGTCCATGACAGTCTTTTACATCAAGTTGGCAGTTGGTTCCAATCCATTGGGGTGGGCAAATGCATTCAAAACCATTAATGCGATTAATACAGGTCCCTCCATGTGCATAAGGGTAAGAGGCACATTCATTGATATCAACAACACATGTTGTTCCACTCCATCTTGGTGGGCAGTGGCACTCAAAATTTGAGGGTATTTGATGGCAGATTCCTCCATTAGCACAAGGATTTGAAACACAAGCATGCTCAGCAATTTCACAGTTTTTTCCAGAGTAGGCATCTGAGCAAACACAGTGATATTTGTCTGGCTCTATATTCATATAAGTTCCACCTTTCAGACATGGGTGATGACTTTCACAATATTTAAGTCTTGACTGCAGAGCAGGCCAACCCATTTGGTTTTTCAATTGCATTGCCATGAGGACAGACATAAGGATCTTAATATGAAAACCTTGGAGGAAAGGCGGGATAGAGGTGATATGATTCAGATGTTTAAATACCTCTGTGGCATAAATGCACAGGAGGAGAGCCTCTTTCGATTGAAAGCAAGCTCTGCTACTAGGGGACATGGGATGAGGGTGAAAGGGGATAGATTCAGGAGTGATATGCAGAAATATTTCTTTACGGAAAGAGTGGTGGATCCGTGGAATAGTCTCCCAGTGGAGGTGGTAGAGATGAGGACAATTTCTGAATTCAAAGAAGCATGGGACAAACACAGAGGATCTCTAAAGGTAAAAAAGGGGACCGTTGTAGTGATTGATATGGAAGGATAGACTAGATAGGCCATGTAGTCTTTTTCTGTCGTCATGTTTCTATGTTTCTACAGCTTCCGTGCACACAGTCTGGGTAGGGGATACACTTATTACAGTATTGTCCTTGCCATCCATAATGACACTTGCACTCCCCACATTCATTGCAGCCACCATGGAGTAAATCACAACCTTGCTTACACACAGCTTGTTTGCATTCTTCTCCCATCCAACCCACCATGCAGGCTTTGTTTCCATAATGGTCACAAGTATAATGACCAATAAAGTTATTTAAAGGTTGGCAAAACTTATTGCACAGGGTGCCATAGTAATTCTCATCACATTTCACTCGCATTTTGAATTCAAAATGAGTTACCTCTCCATTTAGCTGCATAGGTGTCCAATGATCTTCAGGACTGAGCATTCCAGCAATAAAACAATCTCATTATTACTGCTGACGCCTCTGTCTTAATGTATCAGCAACCCCAGGCTTCTAGTAGTGATACTCAATGATATCATCTGTCAATTAACAGCTTATCATCTATTGTTCTGCTCCCTCTCCTTCCCCCCATGCAGCTCTGTTCCGCTCCCTCTCCTCCCTCTCTGTCAGCTCCGTTCCACTCCCTCTCCTTCCCCCATGTAGCTCCGTTCCGCTCCCTCTCCTTCCCCCCGTGCAGCTCCGTTCTGCTCCCTCTCCTTCCTCCTGTCAGCTCTGTTCCGCTCCCTCTCCTTCCCCCTCTGTCAGCTCCATTCCGCTCCCTCTCCTTCCCCCGTGCAGCTCTGTTCCGCTCCCTCTCCTTCCCCCGTGCAGCTCTGTTCCGCTCCCTCTCCTTCCCCCGTGCAGCTCTGTTCTGCTCCCTCTCCTCCTCCCTGTGCAGCTCTGTTCCGCTCCCTCTCCTTCCCCCGTGCAGCTCTGTTCCACTCCCTCTCCTTCCCCCGTGCAGCTCTGTTCTGCTCCCTCTCCTTCCCCCGTGCAGCTCTGTTCTGCTCCCTCTCCTCCTCCCTGTGCAGCTCTGTTCCGCTCCCTCTTTTTCTCCTGTGCAGCAACATACCGCTCCCTCTCCTTCACCCTCTGTCACCTCTGTTCCACTTCCTCTCCTTCCCCAGCGGTTGCAATAGTGGTAATAATTTAAAATTAAAAGGAAGCTGGTGCAGAGCCTATGGAACCCTTGCTGCTGCATCCTGCCCCCAAAAGAACGTGACACTAGAGCGAGACACAGCAGCAGGGGTTCCATAGGCTCCGCACCAGTTTCCTTTTAATTGTATTTATTTATTTATTTAACAGGCTTTCTATACCACCCTATCATTAATTCAAAGCAGTTTACATAGAACAATTACAGCAATCAGCTTTTACATAGAACGGGGTATTAAAACTTGCAGGATTAGATGGGGTACAAATGCTACATTTAACAATTGTTAACTATATGCAGAAACATTGTTGCGGTATGATGGGGTACAAAAACTACATTTTAATAGTTATTAACTATATACAGATACATTGTTGCGGTATGGGTTGTGTGCAACATTGTTATATTTATGTTGAGGAGGAGGTCCTTGAGTTTTAATAAGAAAGTTATAGCAAAATGAACATGGGGTGTACTAATGAGTTCAATAGTTTGATGAATTGTTTAGATCATTTCCTCATGGTTCTTGTTCTGGTAGGGTGGAGCCATAGTATTCTAAGAAGAGGTGAGTCTTTTAAATGATTACCGCTATTGCAGCCATGGTTCCTGCGCCACAACTGGAGCAGTGGAAGCAGCTTGTCCACCTTTTTTTTTTTTAAATCTGAAGGCAGAGTGAGGTGGCTGTTTTGGGGGTATTTTTTGCTGCCCCAAAAAAATTGCCACCTGAGGCTACCGCCTCATTATAGAGCCGCCCTTGGAACCAACTGAAGATGCCAAGATCCTCGACGATGCCGAGGCCACTGAAATCGAGTCTGGGGCAAACAGTGAGTTATACTGTTGGCCCTGTTCTTTAGGCCTTATTTTGTTATTCGTTTACACAATGAACAATTGTCTGGTATATGGTCTGGGCCCAAACATTTTAGACACCAGTCGTGAAAATCAGTAACTAACATAGTGCCGGAGCACTTTGAACATTTTTTGAAGCCACTGATGTGTTTGTCCATGGTGACAATGATAAAAATTTTAGGCTGAGGTCTAAGGCCTCACAGAAAAGAAAAAAAGAATTAAACTGAAGAATAAAAGAAAAACCTAATATCGGGGCCGGTATCAGGGAAGGTACTGGCGTCAACGGAAAGGCAGAGCACAGATACCAAAAAAGAAATAAAAGAGTTCTGGCGGTGACAGAAAACGTGCTTCCTGCTGGCTCTGTGGAAAACAAAGAACTGAGGAGAGAAGTTGGGAAGGCAGATGCGCAGATGCAGTGGCGTGCTTCCAAAGGCTTTCCTATTGAACGCTGGGGAGTGTTCCCGTGTTTGCTTCGTCAGTGCTGACGATATCCATATGTGAAGACTGCATTCCTGCTTGTTCCTGGAGATCAGCTTACTTTCTAGGTAGCATATGCGTAGACTTAAAATATGCGAGGAAATTACAAAATAGTTGATTGCAAAAAAATGTTGTGTGATAGGAACATTTCAAGGTGATTTTCGTGATCAGCAACCCAAAATCCATAAGATATACCCAAATGCTCTAACCACTAGGGTACTCCTTTTCTTCATCAGTATGACTTTGCTTTTTTATTATAAAGTGGAATAGATGCAATTATCTTTGTCTATATTTTTAATTCAAAGTCATGCTTGAGAGAGTTGAGCTTTGATGAGCAGGTTATGGCAAAGCTGGTACATCAGAGGGCTGTGAGAGGTCAGTAATGGCAGATTGTCTGTGGTAAAAATTTGCAGAAGTGTCTAGGTTTTGATATTGAGCGTCTAGTATTCAAGCTTTGCCAGGCTAATTGTGTAGTGGATCTCTATTCAGCCAGTTTGCCTAGGAATTTATTATTGATGGGGATTAGTTGGTTGACTTATGAATAATTGCTCTGAGGAAGTGTAGTTATCCTCAGTCTGCCACATTGTTCTCATACCTTCAGAGATGAAGGATGGATGTGTGGTTGCAGCAGCTATAGCAAAATAGCGACTATTCCATTTCTTGCCAAATCTTGTAGCTAGTAGTGGCAGCCCAATTGCAGTGCCACCTACAACATTTCAGGTTGCTTGACCCAAGATGGTTTTTTGTGGTGCTGTTAAATGAACTGAGATGGATAGTTGATAGCGGTGGGGAGGCCCTAGCAATGAAGTTGGACCTTTCCATGACCTTTGGTTTAGTAGACTATGAGCGCTGCTTGTTCAGGCTAAGTGAAATGGGAATCATTGGCATAGTCTTAGGTGGCGTAATTCTAGGGTGGTTCTCAGCCTTCTTCGCAGAGAGATCATGTAAGGTGAAAATTAATGTTTGCTTATTAGAGGTGGTCAATTTTCTCTGCTCACTGAGATTGGTGCTTCAAGAGCTGGGCATCAATTTTTATTTGCTGTGGTATCATATTAGTTATCTAGGGCAGGCTCAGCCATTAAGCAAGTTTAGACAGCCATCTAGAGCAGCAGCTTCTGAGGAGTGGCACACAGCAAGAGTACTCAAAGCAAAACAGTAGATCCTGACAGATCCACTGACTCAAAGAATCGACAGCACATTCTTTTACCTTTCAGGAGAGTGGGCACACACGTACCTGCAAAGAAAATTTATTCATTTACATTCTCTTATATACCGTGCTATTCTGCATCAGTGTGGTTTACATTGAACAGGGCATTATAACTTGGAGATAACTATTTACAGGGAACATGGGCTATGGAGGGTTAAGTGGCTTGCCCAAGACCACAAGGAGCACCTGTGGGACTAGAAACCCCAGTCCTTCCGGCCCAAGGTTGCTGTCCTCTAGTGGGATTTGAACCCCCAACCTTCCAGCCTGAAGTACCTTGCCCCAACCACTAGGCCACTCCAAAGGTTTGCCATTTAAAAATATGATGTTCATTTATGCATTTTCACAGGACTGTTGTTGGAGGAATGGTATTGGGATGATCATGATTGTTGAATTTAATTATCAAAATCTTGTTGGGGGATGGCATAAAGCTGTAGGTTTGCCTGGGGCACCCAGTGCCCTTACATCGGCCTTGTAATTATCTTGTTTAAGGAATCATGGAAGAGTACATGCTCATTTATAGAGAAATGTTTTTATACAGGTGCAGGCATGGATGAAAGTGAATATTGTCAAAATATATTCAGATATAATAGTGTTGCTGTGAGTGGAGGGAGCAGATAAGGAGATAAGTGTCTAGTAGCAGGGGAGGGTGATGATATCATTGAGTATCACTATTCGAAGCCTGGGGTTGCTGATACACTAAGACAGAGGTGTCAGCAGTAATAACGAGATTGTTTTATTGTTCATATTTAAAATGTATTAATTGATGTAACTCTAAGGTTTGGCTGTTCCCTGCTAGGTACTATATTGGTTAAGTGGGATATAATTGCCAAAATTTAAATAAATGATGCTGAAGAAGGGTTTTGTGTTTCTGGAAGTGAGGTGAAGAAGTATGGCATTGCAGGACCCTGCAATCTAGAATACCTAATTGTGATATACTTTGGGTTAACATCGAGAAGGTGTGATGATAAATGTGAACAAATATATTTATTTGAAATACTCTTACTTTCCACTGTTTTATCTTGGCTGCCTGTCTTTCCTTCACAGTATAGTGAGTTCCCGGTGAAACGGTATGAGATGATCATCCATCTCCTGCTACAGGTGTGTGAAGCACTGATGTTCTTGCACTCCCAGGGTTATGTGCATCGTACCATCACCTCCCATGCCATTCACATAGTGACACTGAATTCAGCCAAACTCAGTAACCTGGAATACATGCAGCTAAGGTATGTGTTTGAGAGATGGCGGGGTTAAAATTATACTTTTGGAAGTCTCTAGAGTTTCTACAGTTGAAGTATACCTCCAAAGGAGTGGAGGAGTACTCTAGCAGTTAGAGAAGAAGACTGTGATCCAGCAAAGTCATGGTTCAAATCCATTGATGTCCCTTCTGACACTTAGGAGCTTGTTTACAAAGCTGCGGTAGCGATTCGCGATCGTTATCGGAGCCGTGGCCCCATTGAAATCAATGGGGCCGCGGCTCCGATAACGATCGCAAACCACTACCGCGGCTTTGTAAACAAGCCCCTTAATCTCTCCATTGCTTAAGGTACAGTCTTGGATTGTAAGCCCTTCAGAAACAGGGGTATATCTGAATTTAACTTTCCTTGAGCTACTGCTGAAAAGGTGTGAGCTAGATTCAAAATAAATAAGGGCTTCCTCATCATCCCTCCAGTCCAGACACATGGGTTATGCCCTATCACCAGCAGATGGAGACTGAGAACCATTGCTTCTCCAGGACCAAGCAGGAAGTCAGTCCTCACTTATGGGTGACGTCGGCGCCGACGGAGCCCTCGCGGAGCAATTTTCCCCAGCTTTCAAAGAAAGCCTTTGGGAATTGCAGCGCGCATGCGCGGTCCTCTTCCCGCCCAAGGGTGCCATCTTAGCCAGTCTTCTTTTTTCCGCGGAGCCCTACAGACGTACCCGTCATGTCCCCGCGAAAAAGTTGATTTTTACTCATATTTTCTCTTTTTTCCTTCGGTTCGATGCCGGTCTTTTTCCCGCTCGGACTCGCGACGCCGGTCACGAGTCCTCTTCTTCTTTTTCGGTTTTTCTGACTTAGTCAGTTTCGTTTTTGAGTCCCCCCCGGAGGATGCCCGGTTCTCGGACTTCGTCAGGGATATGGCCAAGGCTTTGGCCTTCCCTGCGGATCCCGAGGAGGAGCCTCGAGCCGAAGAGCTCGACGCCCTCCAGTATGACTCTCCCGCCAGGGAACACTTTACTGTACCGGTTCCTCCCATGCTGGAACGACTACTCTTCCGCATGTGGGAGAGTCCGGCCACCTCGCCGGTCCTGAGCAAGCGGGTCGATTCTATCTATCGAGTCCGCAAGAGCCCTGGCTTCCAAAAAGCACAGTTACCACACCATTCCATGGTAGTGGAATCGGCCATGCATCGTCTTAAGAGCCAGAAGATGCACTCCTCGGTGCCTCCTGGCTGGGAGGCCCGTAACCTGGATGGCCTTGGTAAGAAGTGTTTCCAGGGCTCTATGCTTGCGTGTCGTGTCCAGACCTACCAGCTATACATGGGCATGTATCTCCGAGACCTGGCTAAAGAGCTAGCCGGATTCTCCGCTGGTTTGTCCGAGGAACCCTTGCGGAGGTTCCTGGCCTTGTCCACTGGCATTCGGGAATGCTCAAAATTCATATCCCGAGCAGCCTATGATGGCTTTGAAGCATCGGCTCGAGTGGCCGCAGCCGGCATCGGTGCCCGCCGACAGGCTTGGCTTCAGTCGTCTGACCTTGAGCCCTGGGTGCAGGACAAGTTGGTCGATGTCCCCTGCCGAGGCGAAAACCTCTTTGGCAAGCCCATGGCTGAAAAGGCTGCACAAATTGAGACGGAGACTCTCACCAGGACTAGGCTTTCTAGGAAGACCTCCGCCCCTTCCCAGAAAAAGAAGGGCTCGGGAAAGAAGTCCTTTTACCCGAGGAAGGCGGCTGCCTACAAACAATACCCCCAATATCAGGCCCCTGCAGCTCCCCAACAGGGCCAGCAGGCCAAGGGACGGGGTAACGGGTCCCGTAGGCAGCAAGCCCCCAAGCCTGCACCACCAGCCCCTGCTCAGCAGGGTGGGGGCTTTTGACTCCTTAAGCATAGCCTCTCCCCCCCGCTGGTTCACTTCGCCCACAGGTGGTCCAGCATCACCTCAGATGCCTGGGTGCTTCAAGTCGTGCGAGAAGGCTATCGTCTCCACTTCCACCAGGTCCCTCCCTCCTATTTTCCGGGAGAACCTCCACGACCCCCTCTGCACAGGGACTTACTCCTTCAGGAGTTAGCAGGTCTTCTACAGGAACAGGCGGTGGAACCGGTGCCCCACCACCTGAAAGGTCAAGGCTTTTATTCCAGGTATTTTCTAGTACCAAAAAGGACAGGAGGCCTCAGACCCATCCTGGACTTGCGCAACCTCAACAAATTCCTCGTGCGGGAAAAGTTCAAGATGCTTACCCTTGGAATCCTTCTGCCCTACCTCCAGCAGGGAGATTGGCTATGCTCCTTGGATCTAAAGGATGCCTACACGCACATCCTTATCCACCCAAGCCACCGCCAGTACCTAAGGTTTGTGGTGGCCGGAAATCATTACCAGTACAGAGTACTACCCTTTGGCCTGTCCTCCGCACCGCGCGTCTTCACAAAATGTCTCGCGGTGGTGGCGGCCCATCTCCGGCTTCACGGCCTCTATGTCTTTCCGTACCTCGACGACTGGCTCATCAGGGCAGCGTCCGCTCCGGAGGTCACCAACGCCACACGCCGCACGGTGACTCTTCTGCAGTACTTGGGCTTCGTTATAAACTTCGCAAAGTCCACTTTGCTCCCCTCACAGGATCTCGAGTTCATCGGCGCAAGGCTGCACACTCCTCAGGCACGAGCGTTCCTACCGCTCGACAGAGCTCAACGGCTCATGGACCTAGCCGACCGTTTTCGCAGCCAGCCCCTGGTCTCCGCCAGGCGCTTCCTGAGACTACTCGGCCATATGGCTTCCACCGTCCATGTGACCCCCAATGCCCGCCTGAATATGCGGCCTGCTCAATGGTGTCTCCGCCAGCAGTGGCAACAAGCCACAGGCGGCCTAGCAGACCTAGTGCGCGTCTCCGAGCCGCTGATCTCGTCTCTCCAGTGGTGGCTTCATCGGCCGAACCTGGTACTCGGCCTGCCTTTCCAGTCACCTCAGCCGGCCCGGGTGCTGACGACAGATGCATCCCTCCTGGGCTGGGGAGCACATTGCCAAGGGGCACGTACTCAGGGCCTCTGGACCACGTGGGAGTCTGCTCAGCAGATCAACTTCCTGGAGCTCAGAGCGATCCGCCTGGCTCTCAAGGCCTTCTCCCACCTGACCTCTCACCAGTCCGTCCTTGTCCAGACGGACAATCAAGTTGCCATGTTCTACGTGAACAAGCAGGGGGGCACGGGCTCCTTCCCTCTCTGTCGGGAGGCACAGAAGCTCTGCTCTTGGGCCGTCAGTCACGGCGTTCTTCTCAAGGCAGTTTATCTCCCAGGCCAAGAAAATTGCCTGGCGGACAAACTCAGCAGGATCCTCCAGCCGCACGAGTGGCGCCTGGATCCCTTGGTAGTTCAGAAGCTCTTTCTAAAGTGGGGCCTCCCCACGATGGATCTCTTTGCCAGCCCTCTCAACCGGCAACTTCCTCGCTTCTGCTCTCGTCAGCCGCATCCCCTTCGAGTTGCGGCAGACGCTTTTCTACTCTCATGGGCGGAGAGCCTTCTGTATGCTTTTCCTCCCATCCCGCTAGTCTCTCGAACTCTTTTCAAGGTTCTCCGAGACAAAGCTTCCATGATCCTGATCGCTCCTCGCTGGCCCAGACAGCCGTGGTTTCCACTCCTGCTGCAATTAGCGGTGGAGGATCCATTCCCTCTGGGGTTTCAACCGGATCTCCTCACTCAAGATCAGGGGTCTCTGCTACACCCCAACCTCAGATCTCTCAATCTAATGGCCTGGCTGCTGAGAGGGTAGTCCTTGCTCCCCTTCTCCTGCCGGCAGAGGTGGAAGAGGTCGTCTTAGCTTCTCGGCGACCTTCTACCCGCAAATGCTACGCCCTTAAATGGCGTCGCTTTTCCGTTTGGTGTACCCAGCAGTCTCAGGATCCCTTCTCCTGCTCGGTGTCGGTGATCTTGCAGTACTTGCTCTACCTCTCTAATCTGGGACTTAAGTCCAACTCCGTCAAAGTTCACCTCAGTGCTCTTTCAGCACATCATGTACCGGTGGACGGCAGACCTCTTTCCAGCGACCCTCTCGTAGCGAGGTTTCTCCGAGGTCTCCTTCTACTTAAACCACCTCTCCGCCCGCCAGCACCGGACTGGGATCTGAATGTGGTTTTGCAGAGGATCACCTGTCCGCCTTTTGAATCTATGGCTACCTGTTCTCTCCGTTTTCTTTCTTGGAAAACATTGTTCTTGATAGCCCTCACTTCCGCTAGGCGCGTAAGTGAATTGCAGGCCCTCGTGTCTGATCCCCCTTACACTCGGTTCTACAAAAATAGGGTAGTCCTACGGACTCACCCAAAATTTCTTCCAAAAGTGGTCTCCCCCTTTCACATCAATCAGGAGGTGGTACTTCCGACCTTCTTTCCCAGACCGCACTCCAGCCGAGCTGAAACGGTCCTCCATACCCTGGACTGTAGAAGGGCATTGAACTTCTACCTTGACCGTACGCGGGAGCACCGTAAAGCTGCTCAGCATTTTGTGTCTTTTGACCCCAATAAATTGGGGCTCCCGGTCTCCAAGCGTACTCTGTCCATCTGGGTTGCGGACTGTATCACTTGGGCTTATGGGGCAGCCGGACTCTCCTTGGAAGGTCGAGTCACGGCTCATTGCGTTCGGGCAAAGGCTACGACAGTGGCTTACCTCCGCTCTGTTCCGCTGGCAGACATCTGCCGGGCCGCTACTTGGTCTTCGAGCCAGACCTTTGCGGTCCATTACTGTCTCGAGAGGGAGTCCCGCAGGGACAGTGCTTTCGGACAGGCAGTCCTCCGTAATCTCTTTGAGGTTTGAGCAACTCCTACCCTCCATCCCAGATGTGGGCTACCGGTGGGTAATAATTCAGCGAAGATTCCTTCCTTCTGTGCTGCTGAGCTAGAGGGAGCTCTTTTTTGTGCTTAGGGTCTCCGGTAGCCTTAAGCTTGGGAGTCCCATAAGTGAGGACTGACTTCCTGCTTGGTCCTGGAGAAAGCGTAGTTACTCACCTGTAACAGGTGTTCTCCAGGAGCAGCAGGAATCAGTCCTCACAACCCTCCCTCCTCCCCTTGGAGTTGCAATCATCTGCTTTAGTTTTTTTGCAAATTTTTATGCTGTCTTTTTTAGCTATGTCATCTGACTGGCTAAGATGGCACCCTTGGGCGGGAAGAGGACCGCGCATGCGCGCTGCAATTCCCAAAGGCTTTCTTTGAAAGCTGGGGAAAATTGCTCCGCGAGGGCTCCGTCGGCGCCGACGTCACCCATAAGTGAGGACTGATTCCTGCTGCTCCTGGAGAACACCTGTTACAGGTGAGTAACTACGCTTTTTGATGATGTCATCCTATAAGGGATCAGTGCAGACCTACTGATACCAATATATCTCCAGGAACAAGCAGGAATGAGTCCTCACATATGGGTACGTCGGTACCGACGGAGCTCGCGCGGGAAAGCTCCCCAGCTTCCCAGAAAGGAAGCTTTTGAGAGCCTCCCACAGCGCTGCCTTCCCGCCTTCCTGACCAACTCTCCTCAGTTTTTCTTTTTCCGCAGAGCCAGCAGGTCGTGTTCCTGTCACCGCTGAAGAAGTTCTTATTTTAGTTTATTTCTTTGGCCGCATGTCTGCCTTCCCCGACTCCGGACCGGTACCGCCGGTCTTTTCTTTGTTTTTCTTAAAAAAAAAATAAAAAAAAATTTTTCTTTTCCCCACTTGGTGTGTTTTTCCTTCTTAGGCCTCTAGGCCTTGAGAAAATTCCTCCCTCATGGAAAAACCAGCCTCTGGTTTTAAAAAATGCACCAAGTGTAGCGGTACAATTTCGGTAACAGACACCCATGAATGGTGTCTTAAATGTTTGGGGCCTGACCACTCCATTCCGGATTGCCCGTCCTGTTCTCTGATGTCTAAATGAGGCTTACAGAACCGAGCAGCCAAGTTCCATATGCTGTTTTCCACAGATACACCAGCATCGACATCTTCCAGGTCTTCCTCTCCTGATGGGTCTCAAGTAACCAAACATTCTTCCAGCAGGTCCTCAAAGGGCAAATCTCCCTCTAAGCATCGAGATGCCCCCGGGCTTGACCCTGAGGACCCTGCCCCAGCCAAACAACCCCGGCGGGAAGCTCCGGCTTCCAAAGCTCCTCCTATGGGGTTACAGGTTGACATCGATGGCACGGCCTCGACCGATCACCTGTTAGACTGCTCTGGGGTACTGGCACAAACTTCCGGTACTGACATCCAGGCAGTCGTGGCTTCCATGGATCATACCGTTCAATCCATGCAGCAAGCCATAATGGCTTTCATTAAGGCTGCGACGCCGACGGTACCACAACAAGCGGTACCGACTCCAGTACCGGTACCACACCCGATACTGGTACCCATGGCATCCACATCGACCAGGATACCGGTTCCGGTTCCGGGGTTTTTCCCGATACCGATCCGGTACCGGGTACGCCCGATGTGGATACCGGTCAATACGCCTATCGATCCCTGGAAGCCAACAGACGATACTTCGATTCTTCTGATGATTCTGATTCATCAGATGACTCTCCTGAAGTATCTCTTACTCTTCCTGAGGAGCCCTCCTCTCCAAAGAGAAGAATGTCTCCTCCAGAGGATTTGTCCTTTCAGGAATTCATTTTAGAACTAGCTAAAGGGCTCTCTATTTCAGTAACCTCTGAAAAAGAGCCCAGAGCAAAAAAATTAGATATTTTGGGATACTCTAAGGTTCCCAAGGAGGCAGTCACCTTGCCCATTCATGAAATTCTCCAAGAACACATGATTGACTTATGGGAGACTCCTCTCACCCTTTCTCCACATTCTCGTCGTTTGGACACCATGTATCATGTCCCTCCTCCTGGTTTTCAAAAAACTCAGCTCCCTCACCACTCCATTGTGGTGCAGTCAGCTATGAAAAGGATAAAGAGTACCAAAAGGCACTCTTCCACTCCAGGAAGAGAATGCAGGACTTTGGATGCTTTTGGTAGAAAAATCTTCCAAGCCAGCATGCTCATTGCCAGAATCAATTCATATAGCCTATATATGGGCATGTTTCTGAAAGAGATTGCTCAAAAGCTGCGCAATTTTCTCCCTTTTATCCCAGAGGATAGAAAGGAAGAGTTCCTCCTTTGGTTAAAGCATACTCAAGACGTTTCAAAGTTCTCCAACAGAGCAGCCTTTGACTCCTTTGAAGGTGCCAGCAGAGCCTCAGGCATTGCTATAGCTGCTCGCAGAATTGCTTGGCTCCAGGCTTCTGACCTAGAACCCTGGGTCCAGGATGGCTTGGGAAATCTGCCCTGTACAGGTGAAAACCTGTTCGGCAAGGAGTGGCAAATCAAAGCCACTCAAATGGATGCAGAAAATGCTGCCTTAGATAGACTTTCTAAGTCTACCTCTACCCCTGCCAAGAAAAAGTCTTTTAAGAAGCCTTTCTACAAGAAGGCCAGATTTTCCTCAACCACTGGTCAACAATCTTCCACAGCTCGTTTTGCTCCAAAACGTCAGCAACCTAAACAGGCCAGAGCAAAGCCTGCAGGGGCTTCTACAGCCCAGCAGTCCCAACCCCCTCAGGGTTTTTGACTTGATACTAGAGAACGTAACCTTTCTGGCTCTACAACAACCAGAGCCTCTCACCATTCCAGGACGGCTAACTCATTTTGCTCCCAGATTTATTTATTTATTTATTTATTTACGGTCTCTTCTATACCGCACTATTCAGCATCAGCGCGGTTTACATGGAACAAAAAATGCTCAGTACAGATAACATGTATGAGTTTACAGATAACATGTATGAGTTTACAGATAACAGGGTAAGAAACTTGGATAACAGGGGTAACTATTTACAACATTTGCTACATAATCTTGGATAACAGTGGTAAACTATTTACAAATATTGTTACATAGAGTCATATGGAAGGGATTCGGTAGATACAAATGAACCACTAAAAGTTAGAGAAACTTTCATGGCATGTTGTTGTTAGAGCAACTTTAATGGCATGTTGTTGGGAAACCATATATTTCCTTAGCGGATTGGCTCTCTATCTCAGTGAGTTGGTTCTATGAGATACTTATTGAAAAGATGGTATTTAAGGGCTTTCCTGAATTGTGTGAGGCTTTCAATAGCCCGGATATCTGGAGGTAATGCGTTCCAGCATCTTGGTGCGCTGATGCTAAACGCCCTATTGGCTGTAGTTGCTGTGCAAACTGTTAAAGCTTTCGGTACTTTTAGGGTGTTTGTCGCTGCGGATCTCCTCGCTCTGTTAGGAGATGTGATGTGGATGAGGGCAGTTATTGATTCCGGGGAGAGCTTGTGAAGAGCTTTAAAAGTGAGTAACAGAGTCTTGAACACTATTCTAGCCTGGATAGGTAGCCAATGTAGTTGTATCAGCAGAGGTGTAACGTGGTCACTTCTGGAGGCTCCGTGGATGACCCTTGCTGCAGCGTTCATGGCGAGCTGCAGAGGGTGTAAGGTGGATAGGGGCAGGCCTTGAAGGATGGCATTGGCGTAGTCAAAATGAGGTATGATCAACGCCTGGTATATAGTCCTGAAGTCATTCGGTTCAAGCATGGATCGTAGATGCCTAAGTGATCGGATCTTATAGTATACTGCCCTGACTGTATTTGCTATGTGGGCTTTCATGTCCAGGCGTTGATCCAAGGTGACTCCGAGGTAGCGTATTGATGGTTTAGCATGTAATTCTGCATCTTTTACTTTAAGGAATTGTGGTGGTGTGAAGTTAGGGTTCCTCGTAATGAAGAGTACTTCCGTTTTCTTATGCTGTATTCGGAGGTTTTGGGAGAAAAGCCAGTCAGAAATTGCGTTGAAACAGCTCGTCAGTGGAGAGAGGTCTAGATGTTCCGTAGAGAAGGGTATGTACAGCAGGACATCATCAGCGTATAACATGCAGTCCACATTGAAGGATCGGATGATCTTGCAAATTGGTTGCATGTAAATGTTAAACAGGAGGGCTGAAAGGGAGGATCCTTGTGGGACTCCCTGATTTTGGTGGAAAGGTTCCGATGTCATGCCTCCAGAACGCACATGTTGCCATCTTCCAGACAGGTAAGATCTGCACCATTCAAGCGCTCTTCCAGTAATGCCTTTCTCAATTAGTCGACCTATGAGAAGTTCGTGACTTACTGAATCAAAGGCTGCAGCGATGTCCAGAAAGATGAGAGCAAATCCTTGATGGATGTCATCAATGCCAGTGATTATCTTGCAGAAGAGGGTGGTAAGAAGAGTTTCCACTCCATGGGATTCTCTAAAACCATGCTGGCAGGGGTCTAATGGTGCGGCAGTGTCAACGTGATCTTGTAGTTGTCGTTGTACCTCTTTTTCGATGATCTTCGCAAGTAGAGGTATACTGGAAATAGGTCTGTATGATTCTACTTTTTGGGGGTCAAGTTTGCAGTTTTTCAAAAGAGGTCTGATAGAGGTGCGCTTAAGAGCTGAGGGGAAGGAACCTGTTGTGAAGGAGAGGTTAATTATATTGGATAGTATTGGGCTGAAGTGGCTGCGGAGCTCCTTGATCCAGAAGGCTGGGCATGGATCGGACTGAGATGTGGAGGTGTTAAGGGCCATAATAGTGTCTTCAATTCCATTCTTGGTTGGGGTAGAGAATACAGTTAGAGCTGCAGGGTAGTCTCGTTCAGGGGTGGTGGTTGTAGTCAAGATATTGATAGTCTGGCAAATCTTGGATTGTGCATAGTTAGCAAAATCTTGTGGGTGAATCTCAAATTGGGGTCCGGGGGTTGGTTCTTTAGATAGAGTCTTGACTAGGTCAAAAAGATCGTGGGGTTTATTAAGTGATCTCTTTAAGGTCTCAGAGTAGTATTGTTTCATTGCATCGGTGGTTGCCTTGCGGTGTGCAGCCAGGTGACAGTTGTACGCTGTCTGGTCAATTGAAGAGTGGGATCGGCGCCATCTCTTCTCGAGTTTCCGTAATTGGGTAAGAGAAACTCTAAGATTGGCTGTGTACCATGGAGCGCTGGTTCTTTTCCCTGGGGGCTTGTTGGTTGGTGTGCGTAGGGCTATTGCACTGAGGCAATTGTTCCAATGTGTAATCAGGTCGTCGAGGTTCGAGGTGGTTTCATTAATGAGTTGTTGTGTTTCCGTGAGAATAAGGTCTCTGTTGAAAGGCTTGAAACATCTGGAGTGTGGTCTTGTAATGTTGCTTGGTATCTTCTTGAGCTTTGCATCAGTTTTGTGCGAGTAAATCTGGAAGATGATCAGTTTGTGATCTGACCATGGAACAGGAGTTATGGATGTTATGGGGTCATGCGAAGTGTTAAGAGATATCTGAGGGGCGAAAACTAAGTCCAGAATATTTCCCTTAGAGTGGGTAGATTCTTTTACTAACTGTTTGAAACCGAGATTTGAGAGGGCATCGAAGGATAACACTTGATTGTCCTGCAGTGTTGGCAGGTTGAAATCGCCTAGGATCCAGTTTGGGACGCTTGGGTTGTGCATGTTGGAGGCGAGATCAATTATTGCAGCAAGATCGTCCGGTGGAGCTGAGGGTGCTCTGTAAAGTAGGTTGAGTGAGCATCGTTTATTGGAGACGGTGATAGTCTCAAGGTGATTAGTGTTGGTGGCGTCAACCGTCTGGAAATGGAGGTCTGTCCTGGTGAGGATGAGCACCCCTCCACCTCTTTTGTCTCGTCTATGATTTGTGTGAGCTGTGAAGTTCGGTGGGAGAAGCTGATTGAGTATAACGTTGTCTTCGTCGGATAGCCATGTTTCAGTGACTAAGAGTATATCAAGGTCGTGGAGGGAGATAATGTCGATAACAGCTGGCCACTTCTTCCGGATAGACCGGGCATTAATGAGGGCACATTTTAGGTTATAAGGGTAGGAGATTTCTACCTTCTTGGGTTTTACCGAGTGCTGAAGCTTAATGTGTAGCAGATGTGGGTGGTGTGCGCGGGTATCCCAATCTACATTGTTACGGGATGCACCAGACCATCTTCTTCCATGACTTTGTAATATTGGGATCTGGTTGGCAGGAGGGGTTAAGGTAAGAGAGCAAGAGAACCAACTAGCAAGGATGATATAGCATCCGATTATTGTGGGGAAGGGGGGCCCATTGTGGCCTGGCTCTGTGCGATTGTGGATATGTATTGTTGAGTGAACTACTGACAACAGTACAATGGTGACTAGCTCGATAGAATTAAGGAATTGTTAGCAATGGTACAGAGGCTAAATAGCAGTAGGGAAGTACTGACAACAGTAAAATAGAAACAATTACTGATTATAATTCAGTGGTAATGGTGTAGTGGATAGCTGGCAGGAAGCAGTTCTGACTACAGTACAATATTAACAATTACTGACTACAGTACAGTTGTAACAGTACAGTGTCTAGATAGCATTAAGTAATTACTGACAACAGTATAAGTAACTGACTACAGTACAATGGAAACAGAACAGTGGTTAGATAGGGTTAAGTAATTACTGACAACAGTATATGTAGACTGGCATCGATAAGGCTGTTGATGGTAGTATACAAAAGTTATAATTGTGCGACTATACTTGCAGTAAGCAGCATGAAAGTAGGATCATCTGATGCATGAGGATCGTTCAGTTCTTATCACATGTTGACTTTCACTAGGCTGAACGAAGGGGAGTGAGAGGTGCTGCTGGTGCGCGAGCTCAACACAGAGGGGCTCAGGCTGCTGGGTTGCTTGGAGGTGGTCTTTGCAGCAGTGGCTGCTGTGGTGTGTGGGCCAGCTACCTCAGGGCTGGCGCACCGGCTGGCGCGGACCTTAATTAGGCATCAAGCGGCTGCCACTATGGGACGGCTCGCCTGAAGTTAACCTCTGCTGTTGGAGGGTGGCTCGGTCCCCCGATGGTAAGAGCTGCTCAGGTAGTGGCTGGCGGCTGGTTGTGGTAGACTTCAAGGATTTTCTGCGTGATCACAGCGAGCGAAGTGACTCTTTGGGTTGATTGTAGGTAGCTGTTAGGCAACTCTCTGTTGTGTTTGCTTGGTCGATGGGCGGTAGATTACTAGTGCCGCGCCTAAGGGCCACGCCAAAGGGCCCTCTGGCGAGGCCCTCAGGCGCGGGCCTGCCTGTCGGCAGCCGTTTAAATACGCTGCTAGTGCCCTCCCACAGCCCCGACTGGGCTGGAGGCCAGCGTGTGGTTGGTGAACGGCCCGATCTGGAGCTTAACCCCGATCGGGGGAGCGATGGAAGGCTCAAATGTAAAAGGAAGTTCCCGCCGTCGGCAGCCGTTTAAATACGCTGCTAGTGCCCTCCCACAGCCCCGACTGGGCTGGAGGCCAGCGCGTGGTTGGTGAACGGCCCGATCTGGAGCTTAACCCCGATCGGGGGAGCGATGGAAGGCTCAAATGTAAAAGGAAGTTCCCGCCGTCGGCAGCCGTTTAAATACGCTGCTAGTGCCCTCCCACAGCCCCGACTGGGCTGGAGGCCAGCGCGTGGTTGGTGAACGGCCCGATCTGGAGCTTAACCCCGATCGGGGAGCGATGGAAGGCTCAAATGTAAAAGGAAGTTCCCGCCGTCGGCAGCCGTTTAAATACGCTGCTAGTGCCCTCCCACAGTCCCGACTGGGCTGGAGGCCAGCGCGTGGTTGGTGAACGGCCCGATCTGGAGCTTAACCCCGATCGGGGGAGCGATGGAAGGCTCAAATGTAAAAGGAGCAAATCACATCAGAACAGTGGACCCTCTCCATCATCAGAGAGGGCTACAAACTACATTTCTCCAGCCTTCCTCCCCATACCATGGTGAGACATTTCAATTCTCCCACATCTCTCCTAGACCTTCTGGGTCAGGAGGTGACCACCCTCCTCGCCCAAAGGGCAATAGAAGAGGTTCCTCTCCTTCAACAGGGGTCAGGTTTTTACTCCCCTTATTTTCTCATTCCAAAGAAAACGGGGGTACAGACCTATCCTAGATCTCAGAGAATTGAACAAATTCTTTTGCAAGGAGAAGTTCAAGATACTTTCTCTAGGTACTTTCCTTCCATACCTGCAGAGTCAGGATTGGCTTTGTTCTCTAGATCTCAAGGATGCGTACACACATATACTCATCCATCCATCCCACAGAAAATTCCTACGATTTCTGTTCCAGGGAAAACATTACCAATACAGAGTACTTCCCTTCGGTCTAGCCTCTGCTCCAAGAGTGTTCACCAAATGCATGGCAATAGTGGCTGCATTTCTACGCGCTCTGGGCATTTTCGTCTTCCCTTATCTGGACGACTGGCTCATCCGAGCTCCATCTCAGTCAGAGGCCCAGATTTCCCTAGACCGCACGAGATGTGTTCTGCAGTATCTGGGACTTGTGGTCAATCTCCCAAAGTCTCAACTCACCCCTACTCAGTCCCTGGAATTCATAGGGGCCTGGTTGGATACCACTACTGAAAGGGCCTACCTTCCTCAGGCCCGTTGCCAACGTCTAGTGCACTTAGCCTCCCAGATTCAGTCAAAGTGTCACTTAACTGCCCGGGAGATGCTACAACTACTAGGCCACATGGCTTCCACAGTACATGTGGTACCCTATGCCCGCCTACATATGAGAGCAGCTCAATGGACTTTGTCCACCCAGTGGACTCAAGCATCAGGAGCTCTCTCAGACCAAATAGCAACCTCCAAACGTCTCTTTTGGTCTCTCCAGTGGTGGATGTCCACTCAAAATCTGTTGCTGGGGTCCCCCTTCCAACCGCTGTTGCCCCAAGCCAACCTCACGACAGATGCCTCCCAAACAGGTTGGGGAGCTCATCTTCAGGACCTCTCCACTCAGGGCTCTTGGTCCCCACAGGAGACCGCCCTACATATCAACCTCTTGGAACTTCGAGCAGTTTTTCTAGCTCTCAAGGTCTTTCATACCCTCCTCAGCCACATGACAGTCCTTATTCATACGGACAATCAAGTAGCCATGTTTTACATAAACAAACAAGGAGGGACTGGCTCTCTGTCGCTTTGCAACGAAGCTCTAAGATTATGGGCCTTCGCCAGAGAGCATCAAATCCATCTCCTGGCAGTATACCTCCCAGGAATCCAAAACTCTTGGGCAGACAGACTCAGTCGAGTTCTGCTTCCACACGAATGGTCCCTGCACATGGATCAGGTACTCAGAATCTTCCAGGAATGGGGAACCCCGGACATAGACCTCTTTGCAAGTCCGTGGAATGCCAAACTTCCCCAGTTCTGTTCCAGAATTCCGTGTCAGGGGGCTCTGGCCAGGGATGCCTTCCTCCTTCATTGGGGTCGGGGCTTCCTGTATGCCTTTCCACCCATTCCTTTGATTCCCAAGACTCTGTTCAAACTCTAGAGGGATCAAGGATCTATGATCCTCATAGCTCCACACTGGCCCCGCCAAGTGTGGTACCCTCTACTTCTGCATCTCTCCCAAGCCCCCTCCCTGGACTTGGGCATTGCTCCAGACCTTCTGTCCCAGGAGAAGGGGACTTTGTGGCACCCAAACCCCAAGTCCCTTCACCTCAGAGCTTGGTTACTGAAGGCCTAGACCTTCAAGCTTTCAACCTTTCTCAACCGGTGCAGGATATCCTCCATGCCTCCAGGAAACCTTCCACCAGGCGTTCTTACGCTTTTAAATGGAAAAGGTTTTCCATTTGGTATGCTGAAAAGAGTCTTGACCCTCTGGCACTCCCTTTGAATTCTCTATTGGAATATCTTCTGCATCTCTCCAATGCAGGCCTCAAAACGAATTCAGTAAGGATCCATTTGAGTGCTATTGCAGCATCCCTTAAGCCTATCAATGGACAACCTATTTCCTCTCATCCTCTTATTGCAAGATTCATGAGAGGCCTAACTTTAACTAAACCTCCCATTCGACCTCCTCCGGTGGCATGGGACTTAAACTTGGTTCTTGGTCAGCTTATGAAGCCACCTTTTGAACCCTTAGCCACTACCTCCTTGAAATTTCTTTCCTGGAAGGTTATTTTCCTTATTGCAGTCACTTCTGCTCGCCGCATCAGTGAACTGCAGGCCTTAGTGGCTAACCCACCTTATACAAGGTTCCATCATGATAAGGTAGTCCTTAGGACAAATCCTCACTTTATGCCTAAAGTGGTCTCACCTTTTCATCTTAATCAAGAGGTATATTTACCTGTCTTTTTTCCAGCTCCTCATGCATCCAGTGCAGAGAGGAACCTTCATACTCTAGACTGTAAAAGAGCTCTCGCCTTTTACTTATTTTATTTATTTTTATTTAACAATCATTTATATCCCGCATCTTCCAGAGTTCAGTTGCGGTTTACAATAAAACAAAATCCACAAAGCATGAGCTTGGTTTTACATCAAACATTTTGTAACAATAAACAATATATTGGTTAACAGCATAAGCTAATAAATAACAGCATAAAGGACTTCCGGTTTGGGCAATGAGCTGACCGGTCGGTTTACGATCAGCTCCGGGCGATCGCCCTTCAAAAAACGGCTATAAATTCTTTTAAACAATCCCCCTCCACCACCGGCATTGTTTCTCCCTTGCCGGGACTCCAACACTCGGCGCGGAGGCGATTCGCGACTATCCCTACCGGCCCGGAGATGAAAGCTTAGCGAATCGGGGAAGGTGAAGAGGCCATTTGGGTGCTTCCCCCACCGTCATCGTTCGTGCTCCTTGTGTGGGCTCCGGTGTTCGGGGACACGAAAAGACCTGCAACCGCACCTACCAGAACGGAGAAGCTCCCGGGGCTACCTCTCAAATCGATCGGAGGTACGATCGGGCGTCCTTGCTGCTGCCAGTCTCCGTCCCAAGCACCACGTGGCGGCCTGGCTCCGGCGGAAATAGACCGGCGACATCTTCCAGTGACCTGGGCAGGCGACCTACTCCTTCGAAAGGTGGGACGTGGTGAGCCCGGACAGCTCCCTGCAGCTACCTGCCGCCTACGGAGAGTGGAACACCCAGGTGAGGTGCGACCAGTGTTTGTGCGGCTTGGAGGGGAAGTGGGGAAGGACATCGGGACACACTTGAGCGCCCCAACCCTCTTTCCCGCTCCCGCGGCTGACTATTCTATCGGGGCCCTGTATTTCCAGTGAAGTGGAGGTCCGGGATTGCTTTTGCCTGCTTAGGGGAGAGTAGCTATTGCCGCCAGCTAAGGAGATCAGATACCACTTTCGGCGGGGCACAGCGCTCTTCTCCTTCCTCGCGGGGCCTCGGAGACCGTCGGACCCTTGCCTGACATCAGCGAGCACTGGGGCCTGGGAGAAAATGTGCTAAATGGTGGTAGGACCTTTTTTTTTACTGCCCTATTTACTAGAGTCCTCCTGGGGTGCTGGGCCTACAGTCCCGCGGCCGTCTCTGCCTAGTTTGGACAGCTAACTCCCGCACGGCGCCTACACCTCCATACAGCGGGGGATTGCAATTACACAGCCCTACCTCCGCCACTCTACGGGAGCAGTGCCCGGTGTGGGACGTGGTGCGTATCGCATAGCTGACCTGATGGCGTCTAAGGCACCGCGAAAGGAGAGACCCCGCCTTATGGAGGGAAAAAACGGCAGAAGGCTCACCACCTAGCCCGAAACCGGGCACCCCGCCAGACCTGGTGGCCGAAGTTAGTGCCGCGGTGGTGCAGGCGCTCAGTACACGATTTCAGGACTTGGGGGAGCAAATTCAATCACTTGGCCAACGTTTCACGATGGTGGAGGGGCGGCTGGAGCAGGTGGAGACGAGGGTGTCCGCTGTAGAAGACACGCAACACTCGCTGGTGGCCAAAGTGGCTGCTCTAGAGACTTTGGTGAAGCAGCAAGGGGAGAAAACTCGATGACTTGGAGAATCGAGGTAGGAGAAAAAACCTGCGATTCATCGGAATTCCTGAAAGTGTAACTGATAGTGCCCTACTTGATTATTTACAATCATGGATTGGGAGTCTCCTGCCAAGTCTGGGAGGAGAATCGCTCAAAATTGAACGGATACACCGGCTTGGCCAGAGAAGAGAGCAGCACAGGAAACCACGAGCAGTGATTGCCCGCTTTCTTGATTACAGACAGAAAGAGGAGGTGCTAAAGGCGGCAAGGGGCCGACGGCGGAACCCACAAGACACTGAGCCGATCTTAGTATTTCAGGACTACTCTATCCTCGTTAGTCAACAACGCAAGGCTTTTTCGGGGATCTGTACCCAGCTGTTTAACCGCGGCCTTTGCTTCTCACTCCTCTACCCTGCACGGCTGCGGGTCGAGCACCAAGGCCACACCCGCATTCTAGCGACCCCGGAAGAGGCGACTACCTTCCTGGACTCTCTGCCAGCTCAAACCGATACGTGACTGTCTAGAGGTGGGGGGTACCCCCCCCCCCATGTGTTATGAGAGAACTATTGGTTTTGCCTTTTATGTAGTATACCAGACTGGGATGCAGTGATTCATTATCTGGTAACATTTCCTGTGCCAGGGGAGACACTGTATCCTTGTTATTTGGTTGCAATGGTTACTTTGTTACACCTTGTTCTACTTGCTACAGCCTTGTTGGCTCCCTGGTTACTTCCATTTTTGCAATGACTTGCCCCTGTATTCCCCCCCCCCTCCCTTCCCTTCTTTATCTCTCTTCGGGGGGGGCGGTGGGTTGAGGTGGGGGGGGTGGTCGGGGGAGTGGAGGGGACTGGATTAGATAAAGCATAGATACAGGTAGCCGATGGGGGGGGGAGGGCGGGGGAGATGGGGGGTCATCCGGGGGGGAGATGTGCAGGGGCCGTGGAGGAGGGGGCGCGGGGCGGGTGACCGCGCCGGGTGGGGGAGCCCCGATACAGGGGTTCGCAGTGGAGAATTTGTCTCTTTTTCTGTTTTGGTATTCTTGGTGGGGAGGGTGTAGTATTGGAGGGGCGAGCCCGTATGCCACAGGAAGTAGTCCAGGCTATAGCTGGACGGGAGACCTTGGAGGAGAGGGGGGATGGGGGGGTGGGGGGGGGAGGGATGGGAGGGGGAAGTAGGGGGTGGGCAGGGGGAGGGGAGGGGGTACACTCCAGTGAATGCTATTAGAAGGGATAACGGCTTACCTATAGATGGGAGGGATCCCAGGCTGGGGGTATTCCTCTGCAGTGTTTGGTAGTGATTCCGTGGTGGCGCCTTGACACTGCCCCGGCGCTTTGAAAATAATCTCGTGGAATGTCTGTGGGCTGGGAAACCCTATTAAGAGGCACAAGGTCTTGCAAGCACTTGCACGGCATAAATGTGACATTGCGCTCCTTCAAGAGACCCACCAGACAGCCATTGAACATAGCAAACTCTGTCGGAGTTGGGTGGGCCAAGTATGGGGGTCCCCTGCCCTGGGGCATAAGGGAGGCGTAGCGATTTTAATTCATAAACGCGTGAGATTTATAGAGGAGACGGTCATTGCTGATAATACTGGCAGATCCCTGTTGATCTATGGTCATTTAGACGGTAAACCGGTGATTCTGGGGAATCTCTATGGTCCCAATGTGGCGGATCCGGTTTTTACAATGGTCTGGCGTCCAGAGTGGAGCAGCTTCCGGAGTGTCCGGTGATTTTGGGCGGGGACTTTAATGGAGTCCTGGATGTAGATCAGGATACCTCTGCGAGAGGGAGCGGGCGGGAGAGGATAGTATCCTCCCAGATGTTGTTGCGGTTCTGTCGGAGATTGGGTTTACTTGATCCTTGGCGAGTCCTGCACCCCTCCGAGAGGGACTACACCCATCAATCTCGTGCGCATGGTTCTAGTGCCCGTATTGACTATGTAATGATTTCAGGGAGTTTGTTCACACACCGAGGATGCCCAGATTGGTCCTTCCGAAATATCAGACCACGCGATGGTGTGGCTTGCCTTACATTGGGGGCGGGACACACACCGGTCACGTTTGTGGAGATTCCCCCTAGAACTTTATTCGGATGGGCCATTTCGCCATTTTCTCCGCCAGAGATGGGTGGAATTTCTTGCCCATCATCAGGTTCACGCAGATGACCCCGAGTTAGTCTGGGAAACGGCAAAGGTGGTTCTACGCGGAGACATCATCGGATACGCTGCGAGAAGGCGCCGGTTGATGGCAGAACGTATAGTACTACTTGAGCGCCGAGTCACTACGTTACGGCGGCGATGTGCCCGCATGCCAGCGTTGTCCAATAGGAAGTTGTTATGGGAAGTCCAGACCGAGCTTAATGAGCTCTTACATCAACGAGCAAAGAAATCGGCTTTGTTTTATCGGTTTCGTTTGCACTGCTATGGTGACAAACCTGGCAAGTTGCTAGCACGCTGTCTGCGAGCCCGACGGAGTCTTGCCCACGTAGCGGCATTGAAAGACGGCCAGGGACGTGTGCATAAAGAGAATAAAGAAATTGCAGAGATTTTTCGCACCTTCTTTCAAAGGTTGTACACGTCTGAGGCCGGATCCCCGGAGGGGCTGCAGGACTATTTTGAGGGCTTGGAGTTGCCTCAACTCACTTCAGCCCAGAGGGAGGTTTTAGATTCACCTATTGCTGTGCAGGAGATACAATCCGCAATATCGGCAGCCCAGTGCTATAAATCGCCAGGGCCAGATGGATTCGGGGCAGAAGTCTATAAGATCCTCGGGGACGAGGTCAGCCCACTCCTGCGAGAGGTCTTTGTCACCAGGGCAGAGCACGGGGCGTTCAGCTGGGGGCGTAATCACGCGTATATCACTTTGATCCCGAAGCCGGGTAAGGACCTAACGCAGGCAGCGTCATATCGACCCATCTCCCTATTAAACTTCGATCTTAAACTGTTGGCGAAGATTCTAGCTGATCGCCTGGCGGGGGTATTAGGCTACTTAATTCATGATGCACAGGTGGGCTTTGTGAAAGGCCGACATGCCGTGCGAAACCTTCGGAAGATTTTGGCCTCCTTGGAGTGGGTTCATGCTCATAATATTTCGTCGTTGTTGATTAGCTTCGATGCAGAGAAGGCCTTTGACAGAGTGGACTGGCGCTATCTATGGAGACTGCTACCGCGCTATGGCATTGGGGAGGATTTTTGTAATATGGTGCAAAGTCTATACCTTTCCCCGACCGCGGGCATACTGTGCAATGGCTTCCTCTCGGACGATATTATGTTGGGTAGAGGTACAAGACAGGGCTGTCCTCTATCGCCATTGCTATTCGCTCTTTCCTTGGACCCGCTGATTCGCACCGTCGTAACCTCGGAGGGGATACAGGGAGTGGGAATTCGGTCGCAAACCTTTCTTATCTCGGCCTTCGCCGATGACTTGTTAGTCCATTTGACGTCTCCGACCACTTCTTTATCTTTGCTTTTAGATGAATTCCAGCGCTTTGGAGCAATTGCAGGCTTGCGCATTAACCAAGATAAATCTGAAGCTGTGGACGTCTCGGGGCAGTTCCGCAATTCTTGGAGGGGACCCTTCCCTTTGCGGTGGGCAGACAAAGAATTTATCTATCTGGGCATAACATTGACCGGTAATCCCCGGGATCTATACCGACGTAATTTAGATCGGATAATGCGGCAGCTGGCGGTGCAGTTAAATGCATGGGGACCTCTCCCGCTGTCTCTCGCAGGGAGGATAGCGGCGGTCCAAATGATAGTTTTACCCAGAATTTTGTACTGGCTGCAGACCCTGCCGGTCTGGTTGCTCCGACGGGACTTGTGTAAAATGGAGGCTTTGCTTAAGCGTTTTCTTTGGAGGGGGCAACGGGCGCGGGTCGCATGGAATCGTCTCCTTGGCAAATGGCGAGAGGGTGGTATGGGCCTTCCCGACTTGAAGACTTATGCATTGGCTTGTCAAGCCAGACATTTGGGGGATTGGCTTGGGGGGACGGAAATCTACACGCCTAGGTCTTTAGAGGAGTGTTTGGTGGCCCCTGCGACTCTCCTGGCGTTTTTGCACGGCACGTCTACGGATTTCACGGCTACTAGTCGGCAGAGTCCGCTAATAGACTCGGCCCGACGCACATGGCAATTACTTAACCAATATTGGCAGGAAACGTGGAAGGTGTCTTGTTGGTTGCCGCTGCAGGGTAATGCCCAATTCACTCCAGGCTCCACGACTGCGGTGTTTCGGGACTGGCGGATACGGGGCATCCGGTTGATAGGACACTTGGTGGACCAAGCGGGAAACTGTAAGTCATTCCGAACGCTCAGTCGGGAATACGATCTCCCCGACTCGCATTGTTTTGCCTACATACAAATTTCCCACTATGTGGCCGCACTGCCGCGCGATGCGCTGCAGGTTGAACGCTCAGCCCATATTTTGGAATTCTTCCAGTTGGGAGAGGAACACCCGCCGTCGATTTCTAACTTGAAACGCAGTCTGGAGCGGTATCGTTCCCTCCCTGATTATAGTGGAGTCGAGAGAGCTTGGGCGACTGAATTGGGTGTAGACATACAGCCGGGATTGGTACTGACGGCATTGAAACGGATTAGCCGACTAGTTCAAGGAGCACGCTGGCGGGAGATCCAATTTAAGTGCGTGACGAGGGCTCATTTTTCGCCAAGGCGGGCGCTGCGCAGTCGGTTGGACACGGATGGCTCCTGCCCACGTTGTTCGGAGCCCTTGGCTACTCTCTTACACATGTGGTGGGGCTGTCGGGGAATACGGGCATATTGGGCTCGGATATGCAATTTCCTTTGCATGCTGCTTCAGCGAAGGCTTCATTGGACGGGACTATTTGTTGCACTGGATCAGTTGCCGACCCCTGGACCTGTGAAAGCCGGTGAGAGTTTGCTTGTGCGGAAGGCCTGTCTGGTGGGTAAAGGGCCGATTCTTCGTTTATGGCGGGAACGCCAACTGCCCACTTTTAGTGAATGGCGGAATAATTTTCATCAATTAATGCTAGCGGAGCGTTGGATGGCGCGGGGCAGTGCCAGGCGTTGGACAGTCTTTATGTCGACATGGGAGCCATATATCCAGCAGCTAGGACCCCACAGCCGTAATGCCACCCTTCAGGGGGGAGTTGAATGACTGCGGACCTAGGAAGTGGGTAGGCGGTAGTTGCTTTACAGTTCTTGATGACAATTGATTTCTGCAGTGGGTAATGGAGTGAGGGTGGGTTGGTGGGTGCGGGGTGGGAGGAGGGGGGTTGGGAGATACTGTAAAATGCCTGTCCTTTGTACTATCTTTTTGTTGGCTCCCGGGGGGGTGAAGAGTAAACCCTCCCCGGGGTGTCGTCTGTTGTTATATGTCTGGATTTTATGGAGGACTTAAATAAAGTATTAAAAAAAAAAAAAAATAAATAACAGCATAAAACTTGCTTTTAAACTATGTACAATAAACTATATACAAATACAAGTATTGGTACTTTAGGGTTTAATCATAGTGTTTTTAGTTCAGTGGTTTTTCTGTTAAATTGTAGGATTTAGTATTACTCAGTCAGGTGATTTTAGCCGTTATCTGAGTAAATCGAAGGATTATCTATGTTGCCGTAGTGCATGGAGAATAGATAGGTTTTTAGTTTTTTACGGAGTTCCATAATTTCGTTTATAGATTGTAGGTCCTCTGGAAGGGAGTTCCAGGTGGATGGGGCTGCATGAGAGAAAGCTCTGTTAGTTAATTTATTTGCTTTTACTTACACAGGACACAGCAACATAGAAAGTCTTCCCAGCTTTTTGTTGCTTTTGATCCTTCTCATTTAGGACTTCCAGTATCTAAAAGAACACTGTCCAATTGGATCGCTCAGTGTATTTCTTTTGCTTACCAGAGTAAGCACCTTTCTCTGGAGGGCCATGTAACAGTTCACAATGTGAGGGCCATGGCCACCTCCATGGCTCATCTTCATTCTGTGTCCATCGATCAGATCTGTCGAGCAGCCACCTGGGCCTCGGTTCATACCTTCACAGCCCATTACTGTTTGGACAAGGACTTCCGCCGGGATGCCTTGTTTGGTCAGGCTGTCCTCAGACACCTGTTCCATTCTTGAACAACTCCTGCCCTCCTTCCCTTAATGGATGCCTGAGATCCATAGGAAGACGAGGAACCCTTCAGGGTCTCATACCCTTGGGGATCTCCCAGGCATCTTAGCTAGGGAGTCCCCATATGTGAGGACTCATTCCTGCTTGTTCCTGGAGATAGCACAGTTACTTACCTGTAACAGGTGATCTCTGGGAACAGCAGGAATTAGTCCTCACAACCCACCCACCTCCCCTAGGAGTTGTATCTTTCTTTCCCTTCCTTTCCTCTCTCTCTCTATTGTCTCAGCTTTAAACTCGAACTGAGGAGAGTTGGTCAGGAAGGTGGGAAGGCAGTGCACATGCGCTGTGGGAGGCTCTCAAAAGCTTTCTTTCTGGGAAGCTGGGAAGCTTTCCTGCGCGGGCTCCGTCGGTACCGACGTACCCATATGTGAGGACTAATTCCTGCTGTTCCCAGAGATCACCTGTTACAGGTAAGTAACTGTGCTTTATCAGTCTTTAGCAGATGGTGATGAGCTCTTGTGCAGACTGAACTCCACTTTAGGCCTTAGCAGTTGAAAAAAAAAAGGACAATCAGAGGAATGATTGATACTGATCCGCAGAGGGTGCAGTGCTCAGCATAAGCACTTTTGCGGCTTAGGAGTGTAGAACCTGGTGGTCCAGATCCCTTCCCCACAATTCTCCACCTCACATCCAGGGTATTTCTTGGCCCTTGGGGATATGCTAATCTTTATCCCCAACTTTTAGGAGAAGGCTTGGGGTACAAATCCACAGCAGCTTCTGGCCCTTTAAGAGCCTGTTAAAAAAAAAAGAAAAGAAAAACGGCTCTATCTTCCTCTGGCTGCAGAATCTTGGGAGCTCTGGCAGAGCATCAGACAGTGCGATTGGCTGGGTCATCATGGCGAGTCGGCCATGTGAGGTGAGAGGGTACACAAGGTGCCGGAGTGAGTGCATGGTCTCAGCTTATAAATGCCATTGAGCATATTGGCTTGTGGGAGCCGCCATGGGCAGTTGTCCGATGATGGTTTTTGTCTCAGCTGTGAGGCCGAGGGCCACGCCACAGAGGATTTTCTCCAAGAGCAGCAGAAAAGTGCATTGGAGTCCCCTGTAATGCCAGGTAGTGAATTGGAGTGGTGGCCTGTTTCTCCGCAGCTGCAGGAGTCTGCAGTTTTGGTGGGAAGCATGTCCATAATGCAGGCAACTAGGTCAGAGGCAGAAAAGCCCTCAGGGGACTCAATAGCAACTCTGGAAGGCCCAGGAGGGTATCGGAGGCTGGCAAATACCCCTAGGGAGTTGGCTGAGGTGCAGGGAGTTCCCTTTTCCCCAGAATTTGTGTTGCTTTTGCATCAGGCCTTCTGCATAAAGTAAGGCCTGGCGCAAAGCTCTCCTCTTGGTCTCAGTGTCAAGGGCAGAGGGGAGGACCTGAAGCCTGGAGTTAAGGAGCCAGTGGAGACTGTTGCTAAGTGCCAGAGAATGGAGGAGGAGGCTTGGGATGATCAGGTCTCCGTGCATCCAAGGACATCTGAGGACCCCTCGGAAGGGCTTTCGGGGCACTGGGACACTGCTAGGGATGAGCTGGATGAAGGCGAGATTCTTCCAGTAGAGGATCTGTCAGTAATTAGTTTTTTGATGTGAGGAATTAGTGGCTTTTATCGCCCAGTCGCTGTTGGCTCTGAAGATTGTGGAAAATTCCCCGGCGAAGGAGGGGAATTTGAAGGATCCCTTGTTGCTGAGAATTCAAAAAGCCTCAAATTTATTTCTGCTGCATTGTGCCATTAGAGACCTGATTTCAGTGGAATGGGAAATCCCGGAGGCCAGATTACGTGTCAGCCATTCCATGGCATATCTGTATCCCATTCTACTGGAGGAGAAGGACCTCTTGAGGCTTGCAAAGGTGGATGCTTTGGTGTCAGCCATGACAAAAAAGACAACTATTCTGGTAGAGGCTGGAGCAGCCTTAAAGGATGCCCAGGACAGGAATCTGGAAACAGTTTTGAAGCAGTCCTTTGAGGTCTCTGCCTTGGCATTACAGGTTTAAATTTGTTGTTCCAGTGTGGCTAGGGTGTGCTTGTGATGGGCTCAGAGTTTGCCTGAGTCTACTATGGAACCTCTAGAGGGCCCTTTGGAAGTGGCTGCTAGAGTCAGAGTCAGCTTATCTGGCAGATGTGCTGTATGACCTGGTAGAGACCTTGGCTAAAGATATGGCCTCTGTGGTGATGGTAAGACATCTCTGGTGGCTCCAGAATTGGGCTGCAGATGTGGCTTCCAAATCCCGGCTCAGTAAGTTTGCCTTCAAGGGGAAACTGCTTTTTGGAGAAGTGCTGGTAAAGGATCTCAGAGAGTCTAGTCTCAAGGTTGCCAGAGGACAAGCCTCATGGGGAAGTCTATGGCCCCTCCTAGGGGGCACTTTAAAGATGTTTGAAGATCCAGGGGCTCATGTTTTGGAACCTTTCAGCAATCCCTGTATCCTCCGAAGGGCCAGCCCTTTCGAGGGGGTCATGGAGGAGGAAGAAACTACTTAGCTGGGGCTTCAGGAAGCGCCAAGAAGTCCCAGTGCGGAGTTGTGGGCCCAGGTGGAGTTGGTCCCAGTATGAGGTCATCTGCAGGCTTTTTACTCCCCTAAATTGCATCCAACCAGTGGGTTCTAGAAATCATTCACAAGGGTTACGTGTGCGAGTTGGTGCGACCTCTCTCAGACGCCTTTATGCTGTTGCCCTGCAAAGCTCCAGCCAAAGCAAGGGCAGTGGCAGACACACTCGAGAGGCTGCTTCAATTCGGAGCGATGGTCAAAGTTCCCCCAGAACAGCGTGGTCTTGGTTGGTATTCAATTTATTTTGTGGTTCCCAAGAAGGAAGGCACTTTTTGGCCCATTCTGGATTTGAAACATGTCAAGCAGGCTTTGAGGGTGCCTCATTTTTGCATGGAGACATTGAGGTCCATCATAGTGGTGGGATCATCAGTGTTACTTAAGCTTTGCAATTCCAATGGGTCATTTTCAATTTCAAGCCCTGCGTTTGGTCTCGTCATGGCACCTCAGATGTTCACGAAGGTGATGCTGGCATGAGAGAGTGTTAATAGATCCCTATCTGGACGACTGGCTGATCAGAGTGAAGTCAGTGCAGAAGAGTCAAGAGGCAATGGAGAGAGTAGTGTTGTTTCTTCAATCGTTAGGTTGGGTCATCAATTTCTCCAAGAGTCATATGCAGCCGACTCAGGATCTGGTCTACTTGGGGGCTCATTTCAACACCAGGTCCATGTTAGTTTCTCTACCCCTGGAGCGGATCCAAAAGGTGCAAGACTGGGTGCGGAGGTTCTGTAAGATGCGGTCTCCTCGGACATTGGACTACCTGCAGCTGTTGGGATCCATGGTGGCAACATTGTGTCTAGTTCTGTGTCCATAGCACGCATGCAGCCTCTCCAAAGAACACTGTTGTCTCGGTGGTCCCCTCAGAAGCATTCCCAGTAGTGGAGATTGCGGTGCCTGGAGGAGACGAGAATGAGTCTGCTGTGGTGGCTGGACTCTGCCAAGTTGGCAGCAGGGATTCCTGAGAACCTCTGGATTGGGTAGTAGTAACCACCGATGCAAACCTGTATGGCTGGGAAGCACACTGCCAGAATCAGGTGACTCAAGGGCAGTGGTCTTGGGAGGAACAGAACTGGTCCGTAAATTGCTTTGAGATGCAAGTAGTATTCTTGGTCCTACAGGCTTTTCATTCCATGGTTCAGCACAAGGTAGTGAGGATCTTTTCAATGTGACCACAGTAGCATACATCAATCAGCAAGACAGCACTGGATGTGTGGTGTTGGTTGTGGAAAAGAATCATCTGCTTTGGTTGGCAGAGACTCATCTCCTGGCACTATAGACAGTTCATGTAGCCGAAAAGGAAAATGTGCAGGCCGATTTTCTCAGCCAGCATCGATTGGACCTGGGAGAGTGGTCTCTGGAGTTCTCGGTGTTTCGGCAGATAATGTGTCTTTGGGGGAGGCCAGTCATGGATCTGATGGCGACCACAAGCAATGCCAAGGTGGATTGTTTCTTCAGCCGCAGGCAAGAGAAGATATCAAAGGGCCTGAATGTTCTAGCTCAAAAATGGGCAAGCGATGGCTTCCTGTATGTGTTCCCTCCCTGGCCATTGATAGGCTGAGTGCTTCAGAGGATAGAGTCCCATTGGGGTCTGGTGATCTTAGTGGTGCCAGATTGGCTCCAGAGGCCATGAAATGTGGATCTGGTTCAGTTGAAGGTAGAAGGGCCATGATGCCTTCCAGTGATGGACAATCTGCTCTCGCAAGATCTAGTTCTCATGCTGGACGTGAGTCAATTCTCGCCTTCAGCTTGGCTCTTGAGAGGGCTAAGCTGATGAAAAGAGGATACTCTGATTAGGTCATTTCGACTTTGCTTCAGGCAAGGAAGTGTTAACGTCTTTGGCATATGTTTGTGTCTGGCAAGTGTTTGAGGATTGGTGCGAGGAGAGAGGTCTTCGTTTTCTCTCTTCTTTGCTTCCAGATATCCTGGCCTTTCTTCGTGTGGGTTTAGATAAAGTGCTTGCCTTAAATTCATTGTGTGTCAAGGTGGTGGCATTAGCCTGTTTTAGAGGCCGAATTTAAGGACTCTGTCTTCACATCCGGATGTGGTTCATTTTCTGAGATACGTGAAACATGTTTGTCCTCCTATGTGATGACCCATTCCAGTGTGGGACTTGAACCTGGTTTTGTCAGCACTTGTGGAAGCTCTGTTCGAGCCACTTTGATAGGCTTCTCTGAATGATCTTACATTGAAGGCTATCCTTTTAGTGGCCATTTGATTGGCTCATCGGATCTTCGAGCTGCAAGCCCTGTCATATAGAGAGCTTTTCCTATGGATCTCTAAGGAGAAGGAAGTCATTAGTCCAGTTCCTTCCTTTCTCCCTAAGGTAGTATCAGTAATCAAGCGGTCACATTGCCAGTGTTCTCCACTCCGGGAGAAGATTCTGATTCTTAAAAGCTTAGGCTGTTGGATATTTGGTGAGTCCTTCAACAGTATCTTAAGCGGACCCTGGATTTTAGGAATTAGGATTACCTCTTTGTCCTTTTTGAGGGACCCCAAAAGGGAGGCAGTGTTGAAGGTATCAGTTGCGCATTGGCTATTGTTTCTGCTTATTTACTTAAGCGTCACTCGCTTCCGGAGGGGTTTTAGGTCCTCTCTACTAGGGCTCAGGTGGTCTTATGGGTAGAGTTTGAGCTGGTACCTCTGATAGAAATCAGTAAGGTAACAATACAGTCGTCGCATCACCCTTTGTATGGCATTACCACTTGCATGTTCAGGCGCAAGAAGATGCACGGTTTGGTGCGCGAGTGTTGCAGGCTGGGCTTGTGTGTCCCTCCCGTGGTTAAGTACTGCTCTGGCACATCCCACATGTCTGGACTGGAGGGATGATGAGGAAGGTGAAATTAGGTCTTATCTGCTCATTTTCTTTTCTTGAGTCTTCCAGTCCAGAACCCACCCTGTCTGTTCTTGGCAAGCCTGGATGTGTAAGGATTTGAAATGTGTGATTATGCCTATCTAGTGCTTTGGTCTCTAGTGCTCCCTGAGGTCTCCTTGAGGGGGGAGGGGGCTAGCCATTCAGATTCACAGGGAGGATTTTTTTTTCAGTCTTGCCTGAAGCAGTATCTCTCTCTTTCTGAGTATTATTCATGTACATAGTTGTTGATTGGTTTGGTTCATAATTGAAATAACTTTGTAGTGGAGTCTGCTTTGTTATTCAAAATACTGATATCAGCAGGTCTGCACAGATCCCTTATACAATGACCTCATCAAAACCAGTGGTTCTCAGTCTCCATCTGCTGGTGATAGAACATAACCCACGCATCTGGACTGGACTAGAGGGACTCAAGGAAAGCAAGTTAGCAGGTAAGGTCTAATTTCACTTTTAAGGTTAGGACATTCTCTAAGGGATTTGTGAGCAATATTCCCTCTAAACCTTTTCAGGACAAGTTTCCCATTTGGGTAGTTTGTAATATCTTACCTGCATACTCTTTCTGTCATAATATTACTGCTTCTGCCACCAGGAATCCAATGTTTATCTTTCTCTTCTCAGCTTCCATCCCTCTTCGTCTTACACCTCATATCTTTCAACTCTTTTATGTTAACACCGCACTTCATTTTTCTTTCTCCTACCTTTCCATTTTTTCTTTGTCTTCCATCCATTATCCATATAATGCCTTTTTCTATTCTTACCTGTTACTCTTCCTTTCTCAGCATTTATTCCCCCTTGCCTAGGGCCAGCCAGTCCCAGAGTTGGTTCAAAGTTTTGGCACCCCTAGGCAAACCTTAGTTTTACACTCTATTACTTAGCTGTGAATGCCCTATCCTTTGCCACCGCATGCAATTGCCTAGTTTGCCTAATGGTTGGGCTAGCCCTGTTCTTGCCCCTTTCTGCAGCATCTGCTCTCTTGCCACTTCTTCAATATCTGTTTCTCCCCCTACCTTTTGTACCCCTTCCTCTATATCTGCCTCCCCCTGCCTCTGCTTTCCCAATCTTTTATACTGTCTCTCCAAGGATCTATTCTTCTGCCTCTCTTAATCAGTGGCAGGTCTCTCCTATGACCTGTCTATTCCTCTATCTTATCATTGCTGGCTCTTGGAAACCCAGCAGCCCCTGGGTTTTTTTGGGCAAATCACTTAAATTGAGGTTTAAGTAACTTGCCCAAGGCCACCAGGAGTACCAGTGGAAATTGAACTCTGGTTTCTTGGTTACCAGGCTACTGCTTTAACCACTAGGCTGCTCCTTCACTTGACACGATAAGCATCTTCAAAACTTGAGGGCTGGCATTTCCTGCCTGCTATCTCATTCATTGTGAGATTGGAACGTGTAAATACCAGTACTAAATATTAAAAATGCTAAAAATAAATGCCAGATCTGAGTTTTGAGATTGCTGGTGCTACATGAGCCAAAGCAGTTGTTAGCCACATGGCAGGCTCTGCTGGGTCCTGCATGGTCTGATATACAGTGTACACAGTTACTAGTAGATTCCTACATGGTTATACATGAGCACACCTTAGACTAGGAAACACTGCTGTGCAGAGTGTGAGAGATCCCAGTGGCAGGAAATACTCTTAGAGGGCAAATTTCAAACTAGTTATGTGGGAATGACCTCTAAGCAGCTAAAAGAATTCATACAGTTTCATAATGTATACTTTTAGTTACCTTTAAGGAAGATATTTTCTGGGACATGTTTTCTATGAGATTGAAAAATAATTGTGGTTTCAAATCTGTGCGCATTACTTTCCATTGAAATTTTACCCACCCAGAATGCAGATGCAATGTTCACAGATACTGGTTACCTGTGACAGTTTTAAGTGGATAAATATACAAGTGCTTCATTTTGAAAATTAAATATGAGGTTCCTGGAGGCTTTGCATTTAGGTGGGAAGTTTAAAAACTACCCGAAGAAGGCAATTTGCAAAAGCATTTACCTAGGTAAATTGGCTGTTTGAAAATTGCCTACCCCTTCCATAAAAGTAAAAGGTATGTTGTAAGGATTATCTGTAGCAATTAAATGATATATATAATATATAAATTATACTTGATTGATATAGGGAAAATTGCTACTTCCCTTTTTGCCTGGTGTTCTATGGGTCTATCTGTCAATGAATATGGATATCTATATATCTATATCTGTCTATCTATATCTATAGAAAGAGATATAATTAGACTTTATTCTAGTTAGAACAATAAAGTAAATTTAGAATAAATTTGAATTATGAGGTAGCAAGTTAAACAGCCCTATTATTACAGTTACAGAGATAATGAATCACTGAGTATCAACCAGAGTCAGAGGTTCGCTCTGCACCTGAGAAAAGCACAGAAAATTAACTGTCTGTCTAACTAGGCCCACCCCCAGAAGAATTAAGTCTAGACTATTTGTCTAGACTAGTCTAACCTACTCCTTGCTGGTCTCCTCCTGAATCATCTCTCCCCCCCCCCCCGCCCCCTTCAATCTTTGCAACACTCTGCTGCGCAGCTAATCCTCTGCCCACCTCATCATGCTCATATTACCCCTCTTCTCAAGTCACTTCATTGGCTCCCTGTCCATTTCCACATCCAGTTCAAACTTCTCCTGCTGACCTTCTAAGGACCTGAGATTAATTAAGCTTCAGGTGAACAAGGTATATTAAACGTATTAGGTACAATTTTATTAGTATAAGTATCCATAGCAACCCTTAGTAAGTAAAGAACTTAAAGATCTAAACACAAGCTTAAAACTAAGATGCAGACAGCAGTCCGGCAGCAAGATGGGGGCTTTCCAGTCTATTGCATTGGGTGTCACATGTATGATTTTCTCCCAGTTGGTGAGCGGCCTTACGTGTGCACTAGGTGCAAGGAGCTCTTTGCTCTCAGGGAACGAGTCCGTTTTCTAGAGGCTAGAGTAGCAGACTTGGAAGACATAAGAAAGACAGAGAGGTACGTAGACGAGACCTACAGGGATATAGTCCTGAAGTCCCACCTCCAGTGTGGCAGCATCCCTGTTGCTATGGAGGAGAGAGATCATGTGACAGGAGAGCATCACCCTGATGTGGCAGGAAGTGATCCTGTAACTAGGACCTATCCTCCAGGTGATGTAAAACCCTCTCGCACCGAGGAAGTTTCTCCGGGGCCATGTGCCCATGAGGGAAGGATTAGGACAGCCGTTATAGTTGGTATTTCGATCATTAGGCATGTAGATAGCTGGGTGGCTGGTGGACGTGAGGATCGCCTAGTAACATGCCTACCTGGTGCGAAGGTAGCGGACCTCATGCGCCACCTAGAAAAGGTCTTAGATAGTGCGGGGGAGGAGTCTGCTGTCTTGGTACATGTCAGTACCAATGACATAGGAAAATGTGGTAGGGAGGTTCTGGAGGCTAAATTTAGGCTTTTAGGTAGGAAGTTAAAATCCAGAACTTCCAGAGTAGCATTCTCCGAAATGCTTCCCATTCCACGCACAGGAGCCAAAAGGCAGGCAGAGCTCCGGAGTCTCAATGCGTGGATGAGACAATGGTGCAAGGATGAGGGTTTTGGATTTGTTAGGAACTGGGGAACATTCTGGGGAAAGGAGGGGCTCTTCCAAAGGGATGGCCTTCACCTTAACCAGGATGGAACCAGGCTGATGGCATTAACCTTTAAAAAGGAGATAGAGCAGCTTTTAAACTAGATAATAGGGGAAAGCCGACAGTCACACAAGAGCGCATGATTCGGAAGAATGTATCCTTGAAGGATACTACCAAAAGCAGAGAGGTTCCAAAAAAGAGTGAAGTAGCCCAAATGCCCTCAAGTATGGAGCAGACAGAGCTTAAAGATCCCAAATTACCCATGCCTACCAATAGCCAAATTAATATGAATAAAATACAGTCTCTAAAATGCTTGTATGCAAATGCTAGATGTCTAAAAAATAAGATGGGAGAGTTAGAATATATAGCACTAAATGAGAGGTTAGATATGATTGGAATCTCAGAGACATGGTGGAAGGAGGACAACAGTGGGACACTGTGCTACTTGGGTACAAACTATATCGTAATGATAGAGCTGATCAAATTGGTAGAGGGGTTGCGCTCTATGTTAGAGAGGACGTTGAGTCACAAACGATTAAAGTTTTGCAGGAAACAAAATTTGCTGTAGAATATCCATGGATTGAAATTCCATGTAAAAAGGGGAAGGCGATGGCAGTGGGGGTGTACTATTGACTGCCTGGCCAGAATGAACAAATGGATGATGAAATGCTCAAAGAAATCAGGGAAACTAACAAAAGTTACAGAACAGTAATAATAATGGATGATTTCAATTACCCCGGTATTGACTGGGTCAGTGTCACGGCAGGACATGCTAGGGAGATAAAGTTTCTAGATAAAATAAATGACTGCTTCTTGGAGCAGCTGGTTCATGAACTGACCAGAGGGGAAGCCATTTTGGACCTAGTCCTTAGTAGAAAACCAGATCTGGTGTAAGAGATAAGGGTGTTGAGGCCACTTGGCAATAATGAACATAGCTTGATCACGTTTGATTTAATTAGTGGAGGAGGGATAGTAAGGAAATCCACATTACTACCTTTTAACTTTCAAAAGGGAGACTATGATAAAATGAGGAAAAGAGTTAAGAAAAAACTAAAAGGAGCAGTTGCAAAGGTTAAAGGCTTACATCAAGCTTGGGTGTTGTTGAAAAATACTATCTTGGTAGCCCAGACCAGCTTTATTCCACGCTTTAAGAAAAGTGGAAGGAAGTCCAAAAAACTGCCAGCATGGTTTAAAGGTGAGGTCAGAGAGGCTGTTGTTGCCAAAAAAGCATCTTTCAGGAAATGGAAAAAAGAGCCAAACGACACAACCTGGAAACAGCACAAGCAATGGCAAGTTAAATGCAAGGCATTGATAAGGCAGGCAAAGGGAGAATTTGAGAAGAAGCTTGTGCGGAAGCAAAAACGTGTAATAAAGATTTTTCAAGTATATTCGTAGCAAAAAACCTGTGAGAGAGTCAGTTGGTCCATTAGATGATAGAGGGGTTAAAGGGGCACTAAGAGGCGACGAGGTGATAGAGAGACTGAATGAATTCTTTGCTTCGGTCTTTACTGAGGAAGATGTAGGGATGTTACCCATGACTGAAGTGGTATTTAAAGGTGCGAAAGAATTGAAGGAAATATCAATACATCGGGAAGAGATATTACAACTATTAGATAAACTGAAGAGTAGCAAATCACCTGGGCCGGATGATATACATCCAAGGGTGTTGAAAGAACTGAAATGTGAGATTGCAGACCTGAAATGTGAGATTGCTATTAGTAATCTGTGAACTATCTTTAAAATCATCTGTAATACCTGAAGATTGGAAGATGGCGAACGTAACACCAATTTTTAAAAAGGGTTCCAGGGGCGATCCGGGAAACTACAGACCGGTGAGCCTGACGTCAGTACCGGGAAAAATGGTAGAAACCATCATAAAGAACAAAATTGCTGAACATGTAGATAGTCATGGCTTAATGGGAGACAGCCAACATGGCTTTAGACAAGGAAGATATTGTCTTACTAATCTGTTATGTTTTTTTGAAGGTGTGAATAAATAGGTAGACAAAGGTGTGTCGGTTGATACCGTGTATTGGACTTTTGGCAAAACTAAAGATTCATGGGATGGGAGGCAGTGTACTATTGTGGATCAGGAACTGGTTAAAAGATAGGAAGCAGAGGGTAGGGCTAAATGGCCAATTTTCCCAATGGAGAAAGGTAAATAGTGGTGTACCCCAGGTATCTCCAGGAACAAGCAGGAATAAGTCTTCACATATGGGTATCGTCAGTACCGACGGAGCCTGCGCGGGAACGCTCCCCAGCATCCAATAGGAAAGCTTTTGAGAGCATCCCACAGCGCCTGCGTGCTGCCTTCCTGCCTTTCCCAACTGCCTCTCTCCAGTTCTTCTTTTCCGCGGAGCCAGCAGGTCGTGTTCCTGTCACCGCAGAAGAATTTCTTTATTTTCTTTATTTCTTTTGTGTCGCGTCTGCCTTCTTCGACGCTCTACCGGTACCGCCGGTCTTTCTTTTCTTTTTAAAAAAAAAAAATATATATATATCCTTTTTTTCCGGTGCACTCGCTGTTTTGGGCCTTAGGCCCAAAAATTTTCCTGAACATGGAAAAGCCCTCCTCCGGGTTTAAAAAGTGCACGAAATGTGGCAGTACTATTTCCATCACCGACACCCATGACTGGTGTCTAAAATGTTTGGGTCCTGACCATTCCATTACAGATTGTCTGTCCTGTTCCATGATGTCTAAAAGAGGTCGGCAGAACCGAGCAGCCAAGCTCAGTACCCTGTTTCCCTCTGATGCGGCTTCGGTGGCATTGACGTCTTCCAGGGCTTCTTCTTCCTCCCATGGATCTCAGGTAACCAAGCATAAGTCCAGCTGGTCCTCGAAGGATAGATCTCCCTCTAAGCTTTGAGATGCCTCTGGGCTTGCCCTCGAGGATTCCGCACTGGCAAAATTACCCCGGCGGGAAGCTCCGGCTTCCAAAGCATCATCTATGGGGTTACAGGTTGATCTCGATGGCACGGCCTCGACAGATCACCTGTTGCCATGCTCTGGGGTACTGGTGGCTCCCACCGGTACTGATCTCCAGACAGTGGTAGCGTCGATGGACCAGACGATTCTGTCCATGGAACGCAGTCTGGAGGAATTCCTTGTGGCATCGACGCCCCAGGTACCGCAATAGACTACTCCAGCGGTACCGGTTCCAGCACCGGCGTCGGTACCGATTCCGGTACCGATCGCATCGACATCGGCATCGGTGTCGGCTTGAATGGTACCCTGTCCTCTGATGCCCTCCGGTACAGAATTCCTGGGACCGGTTACTCCCGATACCAATCCTAATCGGTATGGGTATCGGGCTTTGCAGGAGCATCCAGACAGGCGATATTTTGATTCCTCTGAGTCTGAGGAATCTTATGGTTCTGTCGATGCATCGATGCTTCTTCCACAGGAGCCTTCATCTCCCAAACGAAGGATGTCTCCTCCAGAGGACTTGTCTTTTCAAGACTTCATCAGGGAGGTGGCTCGGGGCCTATCCATCACTGTGGCCCCTGAGTCAGAACCCAGAGCCAAGGAGTTAGATATTTTGCAATATCCTAAGACTCCTAAAGAGGCAGCTACCTTACCTGTTCATGAGATTCTATATGATCTCATGTTGAGGATGTGGGAGACACCCCTCACCACCTCTCCTCATTCTCGCAGGTTAGACACCATGTATCGTGTCCCTCCTTGTCCTGGCTTCCATAAAACTCAACTTCCTCACCACTCTATTGTGGTAGAGTCTGCCATGAGAAAGATTAAAAGTGCAAAGAGACACTCCTCTAATCCTCCAGGACGTGAATGCAGAACCCTGGATGCTTTTGGACGAAGAGTCTTTCAAGCTTCCATGCTAGCTGCCAGGATCAATTCCTATAGTCTGTACATAGGAATGTTCCTAAAAGAAGTCACAGATCATCTGCTGACTTTAAGTTCTTTCATTTCTGAGGATAAAAGACAGGAATTTCTCATTTGGCTCAAACATGCCCAAGATGTCTCCAAATTCTCCAACCGCTTCAAGCATCTGATTTGGAGCTCTGGGTCCAAGATGAATTGGGAAATATCCCTTGTACCAGTGAGAACCTGTTTGGTAAGGATTGGCAGGCAAAGGCCAATCAGATGGATGCTGAAAACTCTGCCTTGGATAGACTATCCAAGTCTACCTCTGCTCCTATTAGGAAAACGTTGTTCAAAAAGGCACCCTTTTATAAAAAGGGAAAGTTTTATCCTGCTTATGGTCAGCAGGCATCTTCTACAGGTCGGTTTGCTACCAAGCGTCAGCAACCACCCAAACAAAGCAAAGCAAAGGCTGCTAGGTCTCCAACAGGCCAGCAACCTCAGCTTCCTCAGGGCCTTTGACTTGCAGCTAGAGAACTTAGCCTGCCTGGCTCTGGAAGGACCAGAGCCCTCCACCATTCCAGGAAGGTTGGCTTACTTTGCTCCCAGATGGGGACAAATCACAGCAGAGCTTTGGACACTCTCCATCATAAAAGAAGGGTACAAGCTTCATTTTTCAAGCCTGCCCCCTCACACAGTAGTGAAGCAGTTCAATTCTCTGACATCTCTCCTCAACCTATTAGGTCAGGAGATTATCACCCTTCTTGCCCAAGGGGCAATAGAAGAAGTACCTCTTCTTCAACAGGGTGCAGGGTTCTACTCCCCTTATTTTCTTATCCCAAAGAAAACAGGGGGCTACAGACCTATCTTAGATCTCAGAGAGTTGAACAAATTTCTAGTCAAGGAGAAATTCAAAATGATTTCTCTCGGAGCTCTGCTTCCATACCTTCAGAGTCAGGATTGGCTTTGTTCTCTAGATCTCAAGGATGCGTACACTCATATTCTCATCCATCCAACCCACAGAAGGTTCCTTCGGTTCCTTTTTCAGGAGAAGCACTGTCAATACAGGGTGCTTCCTTTTGGTCTGGCTTCTGCACCAAGGGTGTTCACGAAATGCATGGCTGTGGTAGCAGCATTTCTATGCACTCTGGGAATATTCGTCTTCCCTTACTTGGACGACTGGCTCATTCGAGCTCCAACACAGTCAGAGGCCAAGACTTCCCTATCCTGCACAATGCGTATCATTCAATATTTAGGGCTGGTAATAAACATCCCAAAATCCAATCTAACCCCTACTCAATCACTGGAGTTCATCGGGGCGTTGCTGGATACCACAACGGCAAGGGCCTATCTTCCCCAGGCCCGTTGCCTTCGCTTGGTGCAGTTAGCTTCTCAAATACAGTTAAAGTCCCATTTAACTGCTCGAGAAATGTTGCAGCTACTAGGCCAAATGGCATCCACCGTGCATGTGGTACCATATGCTCGCCTTCACATGAGAGCAGCTCAGTGGGCTTTATCCACCCAATGGACCCAGGCATCAGGGTGCCTGTCAGACAAAATAGCAAACACAAGTCGCCTCATTTTGTCCCTCCAGTGGTGGAAGTCCAATGAAAGCCTGTTGCTGGGGGTCTCCTTATCAACAACCACTACCCCAAGCAACTCTTACAACAGATGCTTCTCCAATGGGTTGGGGAGCTCATCTGCAAGACCTCTCTACCCAGGGCATCTGGTCTCCACAGGAGAGTTGTCTACATATCAATCTCTTGGAACTCAGAGCAATCTTCCTAGCTCTGAGAGTGTTCCACACCCTGCTCAGCTACAAGACAGTCCTCATCCACACAGACAACCAAGTAGCCATGTTCTATGTGAACAAGCAGGGGGGAACAGGCTCTCTGTTGCTTAGCAACGAAGCTTTGCGACTGTGGGCCCTCGCCAGAGAGCATCAGATTCATCTTCTGGCAGTGTATCTTCCAGGTGTTCAAAATTCTTGGGCAGACAGACTCAGTCGAGTTCTGCTTCCACACGAGTGGTCCCTCCATACGGACCAGGTGGCCAGGATATTTCGAATTTGGGGAACCCTGGACATAGACCTCTTTGCAAGTCCGTGGAATGCCAAACTTCCCCGGTTCTGTTCCAGAATTCCAGCTCAGAGAGCTCAGACCAGAGATGCCTTCCTCCTTTACTGGGGTCAGGACTTCCTGTATGCCTTTCCGCCCATTCCCCTAATTCCCAAGACCCTGTTCAAGCTTCAGAGAGACAGAGGTCGCATGATCCTCATAGCACCACATTGGCCACCCCAAGTGTGGTACCCTCTGCTTCTACATCTCTCTCAAGCTCCTTCCCTGGAGTTAGGGTTTGCTCCAGATCTCCTATCTCAGGAGGATGGAACATTATGGCACCCCAATCCTCAGTCTCTGCATCTCAGGGCTTGGTTGCTGAAGGCCTAGATCTTCAGGATCTCCATCTTTCTCAACAAGTGAAAGATATTCTTCATGCTTCCAGAAAGCCTTCCACTAGATGTTCTTATGCTTTCAAGTGGAAAAGATTTACCGTTTGGTGTTCGGAAAAGGGTCTTAACCCTCTTAAGATACCTCTGAATTCTTTACTAGAGTATCTCCTGCATCTATCCCATGCAGGTTTTAAGACGAATTCAGTGAGAGTCCATTTGAGTGCCATTGCAGCTTCCCTGAAGCCTCTCAATGGACAGCCTGTTTCCTCTCATCCTCTTATAGCAAGATTCATGAGAGGCCTTCTTTTAACTAAACCTCCCATTAAACCACCCCCGGTGGCATGGGACAAACCTGGTTCTTGGGCAACTTATGAAGCCACCCTTTGAACCCTTAGCTACCACCTCCTTGAAATTTCTTTCTTGGAAGGTTATCTTTCTCATTGCAATCACATCAGCACGCCGTATTAGTGAGTTGCAAGCGCTAGTAGCTAATCCACCTTATACAAGGTTCCATCATGACAAGGTAGTCCTTAGGACTCATCCTCACTTTATGCCCAAAGTGGTCTCACCTTTTCATTTAAACCAAGAGGTATACCTACCTTTCTTTTTTCCAGGACCTCATGCATCAAGTGCAGAGAGGAATCTTCATACCTTGGATTGTAAAAGAGCTCTAGCTTTTTACCTACAAAGGACACAGCAACATAGAAAGTCCTCTCAACTCTTTGTTGCTTTTGATCCTTCTCATTTAGGACTTCCAGTTTCCAAGAGGACACTGTCCAACTGGATTGCTCAGTGTATTTCTTTCACTTATCAGAGAAAGAACCTTCCTCTGGAGGGCCATGTCACAGCTCACAATGTGAGAGCCATGGCAGCCTCAATGGCTCATCTCAATTCTGTGTCTATCAACGACATCTGTCGAGCAGCCACTTGGGCCTCGGTTCATACCTTCACAGCCCATTACTGCTTGGACAAGGACTCCTGCCGGGATGCCTTGTTTGGTCAGGCTGTTCTCAAACACCTGTTCCATACCTAATCAGCCCCTACCCACCTATCCTGGTTGGATGCCAGAGATCCATGGGGGGAAGTGGGACCCTTCTCAGGGACACACATCTTCTGGGGTCTCTCCCTGGCATCTAAGCTGGGGAGTCCCCATATGTGAAGACTCATTCCTGCTTGTTCCTGGAGATAGCACAGTTACTTACCTGTAACAGGTGATCTCTGGGAACAGCAGGAATAAGTCTTCACAACCCACCCACCTCCCCTAGGAGTTGTTTCTCTCTATCTTTCCTTTCTCTCTCTCTCTCTCTTTGTCTCAGCTTTAAACTCGAACTGGAGAAGAGGCAGTTGAAAAAGGCGGGAAGGCAGCACGCAGGAGCTGTGGGATGCTCCCAAAAGCTTTCCTATTGGATGCTGGGGAGCGTTCCCGCAAAGCTCCGTTGGTACCGACGATACCCATATGTGAAGACTTATTCCTGCTGTTCCCAGAGATCACCTGTTACAGGTAAGTAACTGTGCTATCTGTGCTGGGTCCGCTGCTTTTTGACATATTCATAAATGACCTGGAAAAGGGAATAATGAGTGAGGTTGTCAAATTTGCAGATGACAGAAAACTATTTAAAGTTGTTAAAACCCAAGAGGATTGTGGAAAATTGCAGGAGGATCTTGATAAATTGGAAGTCTGGGCATCAAAATGGCAGATGAAATTTAATGTGGACAAGTGCAAAGTTATGCACCTGGGGAAGAACAACCCAAACTATGGTTACATGATGCAAGGTTCCACATTAGGAACCACCACCCAGGAAAAAGATTTAGGCGTCATTGTGGATAACGTGTTAAAACCCTCAGCCCAGTGTGCTGCGGCGGCCAAGAGAGCAAATAGAATGCTAGGTATCATAAGGAAAGGAATGGAAAATAAAACAAAGGATATTATAATGCCTCTATATCGTTCCATGGTGAGACCGCACCTTGAATATTGTGTGCAATTCTGGTCGACGTATCTTATAAAGGATATAGCGTTATTAGAAAAGGTTCAGAGAAGAGCCACCAAAATGGTAAAGGGGATGGAAGGATACCTCTATGAAGAAAGGCTAAAAAGGTTAAGACTCTTTAACCTGGAAAAGAGACGGCTGAGGGGAGATATGATAGAAGTCTATAAATTAATGAATGGAGTGGAATGGGTAAACGTAGATCGATTGTTTACGTTATCAGAATATAGAAAGACTAGGGGACATGCAATGAAGCTACAGGGTAAACTATTTAAGACTAATAAAAGAAAATATTTTTTCACTCAACATGTAATCAGGATACTGGGCTTGATAGAAACATAGAAATATGATGACAGAAAAAGACCACATGGCCTATCTAGTCTGTCCTTCCATATCAACAACTACAACAGTCCACTTTTTACCTTTAAAGATCCTCTGTGTTGGTCCCATGCTTTTTTGAATTCAGTTACTGTCCTCATCTCTACCACCTTCACTGGGAGACTATTCCATGGATCCACTACTCTTTCCGTAAAGAAATATTTCCGCATATCACTCCTGAATCTATCTCCCTTCACCCTCATCCCATGTCCCCTCGTAGCAGAACTTGCTTTCAATTGAAAGAGGCTCTCTCCCTGAACATTTATGCCACGGAGGTATTTAAACATCTCAATCATATCACCTCTATCCCGCCTTTCCTCTAAGGTGTACATATTAAGATCCTTAAGTCTGTCCTCATATGCTTTATAATGAAGCCCACTAATCATTTTAGTAGCCACCCTCTGCACCGACTCCATCCTGTTCACATCCTTTTGAAGGTGTGGTCTCCAGAATTGCACACTATACTCCAAATGAGGTCGCACCAAAGACTTATACAGAGGCATTATCACCTCCTTTTTTCTGCTAGCCATTCCTCTCCGTATGCACCCAAGCATCCTTCTAGCTTTTGCCGTCGACTTTTCTACCTGTTTAGCTACTTTAAGATCATCAGACACAACCACGCCTAGGTCCCGCTCTACTTTAGTGGACAAAAGTACTTCACCTCCTATACTGTATTGCTCCCTTGGATTGCTGCAGCCCAAATGCATGACCTTGATGGACCTTGGTCTGACCCAGTATGGCATATCTTATGTTCTTATGTTCTTATGACCTATAAATGCATTCAGTCTGCAGCTCCTCACTACCTTTCCTCTCTTATCTCTCCCTGTACCCCTCCTCGGGAACTCCGCTCTTCTGGCAAATCACTTCTATCTGTACCCTTCTCTTCTAATGCTAACTCCAGACTTCACTCCTTTCACCTTCCTTCTCCTTATGCCTGGAACAAACTACCTGAGTCTGTACATCAGGCACCTTCTCTGACCCTTTTCAAATCCAGGCTGAAAACTCACCTCTTCACTGCTGCTTTTGGATCTTGACTCACCTGGTCTCCTTTGTGTTTCCTTACCATCCCCCCTAGATGTATCCCATGTCTGCAGCTACTGGGTTGTCTATCTTGACTAGATTGTAAGCTCTGATGAGCAGGGATCATCTTTTACATGTCTGTGCAGCCCTGCATACGTCTTGTAGCACTATACAAATGTTCAGTGGTGGTAGTAGTAGTAGTAGTAGTAGTAGCAGTACCTTAGCTTTGCCAGGAGTGCAATTGTGGCTGGTTCCAAGACAGTCCCATAGTGCTGGCTGTGCTATACAACAATGGCTTCTCGGGCGAGCAGCTTGATAACACGGTCTTTGGACTGTGGGAGTCTTGTTACACCTTCCCTAGGTTAGTCTTTGGCCTTGCACACTGTCTAGCTTTCCAGCCAGAGATAAGCAGGCAGGAGGGCTGAAGACTGCAAAATGTCAGAGTGTAGCAGAAAGTAGAAAGTGAGTCCAAAGCATATCTAAAGTGAGACTAAAAGGTGCCTGTGTCCCTCCGCACCCAGTATATAATTCCTTGTCCTGAATTCCTTGTATTAGCATAGTGATTGGCTGGTCTCAGGTACTATGAGACATCTTTCAGTGAATCAAGTAGCAGTTGTCAGGTGATCATTCTTCATACAAAGGTCCATGGTGAGAGAAAGATGATGGTATGCAGGTTCATATATTGTTGCAAATGTTAGGACCAGTAGACCAGTCTCTGGATGAGATGACCTCAGGTGCAAGTTCCCTTGCATGTAGTCATAGCTGGAACAATAACTTTGCTGTATGTGCACATAAAACTTGGCAGGCAATTGCTTGAAGTCAGCAAATCAGGAGCTTGAGCACAGCAGAAATTACTTGTAGCAGGAATCCATCTTAGGTTCAGGCCTTGGGTCAGGCTTTGGGTGTCTGAGCAGGCCACAGTGGTTCAGAACAGGCCCCAGATACCAGTCCTACAATGTTCAGGGATCAATAGCATGCATACTTTTGCCCATAGTAGGTAAGGCGGAGCTGTGGTTAGATTGGGAGAGGCGGTATTGTATCTCCAGGAACAAGCTGGAATGTAGTCTTCACATATGGGTGACGTCGGTACCAACGGAGCCAGTGCAGAAATGCTCCCCAGCATCCAATAGGAAAGCTTTTGGGAGCATCCCACTTTGCCTGCGTAGCTGCCTTCCTGCCTTTCCAGATCTCCCTCCTCAGTTCTTCATTGTCCATGGAACCGACAAGAAGGAATTCCTGTCAACACAGAAAATTCCTGTTTTTCATATTTTTTGTGGTTCGCGTCTGCCTTCCCATCGACGCTGGTACTGACCTCCGTCAGTGCTTTCTTTCTTTTCAAAAAAAAAATCTGTGAAGGAAAGAATTATTCTTTTCTTCAGGCGCATCAACGCCATCTTAGGCCTAGACCTTCCATTGTGTCACAGACACAATGGAAAAAACATCCAGTGGTTTTAAGAAGTGTTCCAAATGTAGCGGTAACATTTCAGCCACAGACACCCATGACTGGTGTCTAAAATACTTAGGACCGGATCATCAGCCATCAGAATGTCCTCTCTGTAGGAAGATGATAAAGAGAGACCTACAGAATCGAGCTACAAAGCTTGGCACCCTCTTTGCCTCCGATGCAGTATCTCTAGCATCGACATTTTCCTCCCAAGGATCTCAGGTATCGAAACCTTCATCGAAGGCTGGCTGACCCTCCAAGGGTAGATTTCCTTCTAAGCATCGAGATGCCTTGGGCATTGCCCTGGAGGGAGACACACCAGCCAAACAACCCCGGCGGGGGGACCTTCCCTCCAAAGCCTTAGTGGGGTCCCAGGATGCTCCTGAGGCCTCCACCTCCAGAGACCTCCTGATGCTATGCTCAGGGATTGTGGCCCGCTATTCGGGTACTAATACCCAGGCATCAGCAAGCTCCATGGATCAGTGTATCCTGTCCATTGAATAGAGCTTAGCGGCCTTACTGGCGGCCTCGGTACCAGTAAAACCCTTACAGTCGGTACCGATACAACCTGCATCGACTTTTTTTGCTGCTTTCCACGCTACCGCCCATGCCGGCCCTCGAATCCGTTTCCGGTACAAAGGTTCCGACAGCTCAAGCTTCAACTACTGGTTTCGATTGATTCTGAGTTTGTGCGGAGTGGGAACGCCCTACCCATCGATACTTTGAGTCTTTGGATTCCGATTCATCGGTTGATGAATCGGCCGATACCCAAGACTTCAGAACTATCCTGGAAGACCCATCTCCATCTCCACAACATCGCATGTCCCCACCAGAGGACATGTCTTTTCAAGACTTTATTCGCAATGTTGCTAGGGCTCTGTCCATTACAGTGACATTGGAGAACGAGCCTAGGGCCAAAGAACTCTAAATTCTTCAATACCCTACAGCTCCGAAGGAGGCTGCTATGCTCCCTATACATTGGATACTTCATGACCTCATGCTTCATATGTAGGAGACACCTCTGACTATTTCTCCCCATACCCGCCGGCTTGATACCAGGTACCAGAGTATCCTGGTTTCCAAAAGACGCAAAATTGACGCACCATTCCATGATAGTGGAATCGGCATTGTGTCGAATAAAGAGTGCTAAGACACATTCCTTGAACCCTCCAGGTAGGGAATCGAGAACCCTCAATGCCTTTGGTCGGCATTGTTTTCAGGCCTCCATGCTATCAGCCAGGATTAGTTCCTACATACCTTATATGGGTATGTTCCTTAGAGAGGTGGCTAAGGATTTGGAGTTAATGGCTCCTCTTCTCCCCGATGACAAAAGAGCAGATTATCTTACCCTTGTAAAGCATGCTCAGAATGTTTCAAAGTTTGTTAACAGAGCAACTTTTGACTGTTTTGAGTGCATCAGCAGGACTTCATCCATCTACATCGGTGCATACAGGATTGCTTGGTTTCAAGCATCAGATCTTGAATAATGGGTTCAAGATAAGCTGGGTAATATCCCTTGTACCGGGGAAAACCTTTTTGGCAAGGATTGGCAGGACAAGGCCTCTCAGTTAGAATCTGAGAATATCACCCTCAATAGGCTATCTAGATCTACTGCCAACCCAGCTAGGAAAAATGCAGCAAAGAAAGCCTTTTTCAATAATAAGTACTATCCTTCTTATACCCCTGCTGTTAAGTGTCAGCATCATGCTCCTCAGAAGGAGCAGCAACCACCAAAGCAGCAAAAGAAAGCTCAGACCTAAGTCACATCCACTTCAGCAGACCCAGCCTCCTCAGGGTCTTTGACTCCTTTCTAGAGAACATAGCAGTCTTGCCTCTGGAGAGTCCACATCCCGTCCACATCCTCGGCAGACTATCACTTTTCCCACAGGTGGCATTTCATCACATCAAAGTAGTGGGCATTGTCCATAGTACGGGAGGGGTACAAGCTTCATTTACGAAGTTTACCCAGACCTCCAAGCGAGTTCTGCTCTCATCCTCCTCTCACTGCTCTGTTACAAGAGGTCACCTCCCTTCTCTTGCAGGGTTCAATAGAAGAGGTTCCACCATCCCAACAGGGAATGGGCTTTTATTCTCCATACTTCCTCATTCCAAAGAAAACAGGAGGATACAGGCCCATTCTGGACTACAGAGAACTGAACAAATACCTACTACGAGAGAAGTTCAAAATGATCTCCCAAGGGACCATTCTCTCCTACCTTCAGGGTCAGGATTGGCTCTGTTCTCTAGATCTAAAGGAAGCGTACACTCACATACTTATTCATCCGCAGCACAGAAAGTTCCTGCACTTCATGTTCCAAGGAAGACATTATCAATAGAGTCCTGCCTTTCAGACTCGTCTCTGCCCCAAGAGTCTTCACAAAATGCATGGCGGTAATAGCCGCATTCCTAAGGACTCTAGGGATATTTGTCTTCCCTTACTTAGACAACTGGCTCTCTAGAGGCCAGCCTATCCTTCTCACATACCATGCAGGTGCTACAACACTTGGGATTTGTAATAAATCTTCCAAAGTCCTAACTCATCCCCTCTCAAACTCTAGGGGCTCTCCTAGACACTCAGCAATCAAGGGCATTTCTGCCCCAACTCTGCGGCACTCGACTCAATCAGTTAGCATCTCAAGTATGCCTCAAAAACTCTCACTGCTCGAGAACATAAGAGCATAAGAACATAAGATATGCCATACTGGGTCAGACCAAGGTCCATCAAGCCCAGTATCCTGTTTCCAACAGTGGCCAATCTAGGTCATACGTACCTAGCAGTTTCCCCAAAAGACCCAGGTTCCACAATGCTTGTACTGGATCAAGCATTGATATCCTGGGTTCCTTCTTAATAATGGTTTATGGACCTTTCCTCCAGGAACTTGTCCAAACTTTTTTTAAACCCAGCTACACTAACAGCCTTTACTACATCCTCCGATAACAAATTCCAGAGTTTGATTACACGTTGAGTGAAAAAATATTTTCTTTTATTAGTCTTAAATAGTTTACCTTGTAGCTTCATTGCATGTCCCCTAGTCTTTCTATATTCTGATAACGTAAACAATCGATCTACATTTACCCGTTCCACTCCGTTCATTAATTTATAGACTTCTATCATATCTCCCCTCAGCCTTCTCTTTTCCAGGTTAAAGAGCCCTAACCTTTTTAGCCTTTCTTCATAGGAGTATCCTTCCATCCCCTTTACCATTTTGGTGGCTCTTCTCTGAACCTTTTCTTTTATAACTTGATCTTTATTTTTACCCCAACCATAGATTACAGACAACATAGGCAGGAAAAATCAACTATTATACCAAACATCAAGCACACTTGTACAACATATTTGAAACCAAACAATTATTGTAGAAACCCATTCTTATTGTAGAATTGCTATACAGACATTTCTCCCCCTCCCCCCCCCCTCACCCCGTGACTGAATCCCCCCCACCTCCCAAATCTGCAACATATTTCAACAAAGGCTTCCACTGGTCTTCAAATTTTGTCCCTTGGTCTCTCCGAATAGCTATCAAGCGTTCCATCTGCAGCACTTTAGTGAGCCGCGTTACCCAATGAGCAAGGTTAATATTCCCTCCCTGTCGCCATTTCCAAGCGATTTCGCACCGTGCTGCCACTATGCAAGAACGCATAGGTTTGGCCCACCGGGTAGATACATCAGGAGGCCACAGCCCGAGAAGGAACCAAGCTGGGCAAAGCTTTAAGCGTACCTGAAATATTTGCTCCATCCGATGACAGATTTGCGTCCAATAGGATTGAACCCAGGAGCATTCCCACCACATGTGAAAATACGTTCCTCTAACTCCACATCCCCTCCAACAGAGTTCTGAAACCTCCGGAAACATCCGGTGATAGCGCTCAGGGGTATAGTACCAACGCAACTAAATTTTATAGGTATTCTCTTGAATAGCTGTATTAATAGATGTTTTAGCTGCCCCCTTATAGATGATCCGCCATCCCTCCTCGTCCCAATTCACTCCCAAATCTCTCTCCCATTCCACCATGTATTTCAGCTTAGGCTCTGTTTCGCTCGTTGCCCGCAAACCGGCATAATATAAGCGTATAAGGCCTCGAGAAGAATGGTGACCCACCCACAAGGCCTCAAAGTCATTAAACCCTTGCTGGATACACTCCCTATTAAGTCGATGATGCAAATAATGCCGCACCTGCAAATAAGCAAAGAAATCATGCTTGTCCAGCCGAAATTCGGCTTGCAGAGCCTCAAAGGACTTAATAGTCGCGCCATCCAGAAATTGTATGAAGCGAGTTAGGCCGTTCCCCTCCCATTTAGAGAATATGGCTCCATTACCCGGTTCAAAGGTTGGGGTGGCTACCATTGGCGCTAACAGGGACACCCCCCCCCCCCCACTTTATTCACTCTCCGCCAACCCCTGCTCCATTCCCCCCACAAATGTTTAATGAAGGGATTGTTCATCCACTCGCCCTTCAACAGTCCCATCGGTAACCAGGGAAGGTATTGTAACTGATATTGGGGTACGGCTTGTTGTTCAATGGAGATAAACCCCTTCGCTGAACACTGCTCTCGCCAGTCCATCACCTGCCTTAATTGCGCTGCCAAGTAATAGTCCGCAATCATGGGCATTCCCAGGCCGCCCTTCTTCCGCGCCCGATACATAATATGTCGTGCAATGCGTGGGGGTCGATGTCGCCAGACAAAGAAAAATAACTTCCGCTGAAGTTTATGAAGCACGGCTTGAGATATCTTAATAGGCAAAACTTGAAAAAGAAATAATAATTGTGGGAGAACCGTCATCTTAATGGTCACGATTCTCCCCAACGAAGAAATCTCTTCGGTATGCCATCTCCGCAAATCCCGATCGATGTTCTCAAATAACCCCGGATAGTTAGCGCTATATAGTTGATCAACGTTCCGGGTGAGGTAAACCCCCAAATATTTAAGTTTAGAGTGGGCCCAACGAAAGGGAAACTCTCCCTGTAAGTGCTCCTGCAGGTTATCCGATAAATTAACATTTAAGGCCTCTGTCTTATCCCAATTAATTTTAAACCCAGCCACCCCACTGAAGCGCTTAAATTCATCCATAATGATGGGTAATGTCAGCAGAGGACTCGTAATAAACAATAGTAAATCATCCGCAAATAGTGCCAGTTTATGTTCTTGCTGACCAACTACTAGTCCCCGCACCCCTGCATTGCGTCGTAAACGCTGCGCCAATGGCTCCATAGCTAAAGCAAATAATAAGGGGAATAAGGGGCACCCCTGCCTAGTGCCTCTCGCTAGCGCAAAGAAGTCTGAATATTTCCCATTGATCTTAACTGCCGCAGTCGGGCTAGTATATAGAGCTTTGATCCATGCCTCCATGTGGGGGCCAATGCCCACGGCCGTCAACACTTCAAACAGAAAGCCCCACTCCACCCGATCAAAGGCCTTCTCAGCATCGACTGCTAATATGAGAAGTTCCTGCTTCCGCTGCTTAGCCGTCCAGATTAATTGAAGCGCCCGGCGAATGTTATCTCCCGTAGTACGGCCTTGGACAAACCCCGTTTGGTCGCAATGGATCAGTTCCGGCAGAATGCGCCCCAGTCGATTCGCTAAAATCTTAGCTAAGATTTTACCATCCGTATTCAAAAGTGAAATGGGGCGGTAGGAACCACACACCATGGGATCCCTCCCCGGCTTAGCTATCACGGAGATTCCAGCTTGGTGCATTGAAGGAGGTAGCTGCTGGCCCTGAAGCACCGCGTTAAAAATCCGCTGTAAGATCTGGGCTAATTGTAGGGCAAACTTCTTATAGAAGATTGCCGAGAAGCCATCCAATCCCGGGGACTTATTAAGGGCTAATCCCCGAATGACCTGTAAAATTTCATCAACTGAAATCTCACCGTTCAAGGAATCTCGAGCCGTCTCCGATATCACTGGGAGCGCACCGTCCTCCTCAAGATAATCCCGCACTCCCAAGATAGATTCCCTCAATTCACTAGTGTATAGCGCGGAATAGTACTGCCTAAACAGTTCCCTCATATCTTTGGGATGGAATAAGGGTTTATCCCCTGGTCCTTTAAGTTTCAGGATCGCAGAGCGGCGTTCCCTAGCGCGTAATTTATGCGCAAGCATTCGGCCTGCCTTATTATTAAACTCATAATAGCGTTGATTAACTCGCTGTAGTTGAAAATTAATAGTGCTCAACTGCAAAGAATTGAGTTCAGTTCGCACCGCTTCTAACCTCCGCCTGAGCTGCGCCCCTCCCCTTTGTTTATGGAGACGCTCTAAGTCCCGTATTTGCTGAGACAGTTGAGCGGCCTTCGCGCCCCGCTCTTTCTTTTTTCGGGATGCCCATTGTATCAATACTCCTCTGAGAACCGCCTTTAAGGCGTCCCACAGGGTCCCCAAGGCCACTTCACCTGTATCATTCTCATCATAGAACTGTCGGATTTCCACCGCAACTTTAGCAAGCACCTCCTTATCCTGAAGAAGACTTTCATTAAGGCGCCAGAAGGTTCTCCCCAGCATGTCGCGATCTCCGCCAAATTCTATCCAAATAGGGCCGTGATCAGACCAAGTGATCGGCTCAATACCAGTTCTATAAACTCTTTGGATCCAGAGCGTATCCGCCAGAAAATAATCTATGCAACTATAGCTATGATGGACTGGCGAGTAGTGTGTATAATCAATATCCTGTGGGTGCATCTGACGCCAAATATCACATAGCCCATACCGTTGAATCAAACCCTGTAGTTGTTCTCGCCCTCGGGTCCCCAGCAAATTTCCCCGTTGTGATTTATCTCGTAAGGGATCTAGCACTTCATTAAAATCTCCCCCAATCAACAGGGCCCCATGTATCTTATCCTCTAACCAATGGGCTAGATCAGCCCAGAAATCAGTGCAAGGATCATTAGGGCCATACACATCAAGGAAGGTAATCTCTGAGTCCCCCAAGGTTCCCCAAACAAGCAATATGCGCCCCTTTGCTCCTTTGCACACTCCCCCTACTTGAAACGGGACATCCTTGTGCACCATGATAGCCACCCCTGCTCGCTTATGTGAGCCTTCAGCATTGAACCAGGCTGCGCCATAGACCCCCGACTTCAAAAGGTGTTCATCCCGGGGCAATAGATGCGTTTCCTGAAGGAATATTACTTGCCAACGTTGCGCCTTCGCTTCTCTAAAAAGCGCTTTACGCTTATATGGTGTATTAAGGCCGCAGACATTAAGTGAACCCACTTTAAGCCCAGCCATCGGAGAGACACCGGGGACCATGCAATAAACAATCAAAAAAGCAACCATTCCTAAAACTTACCCCTTCCCACCCTTTCCCCCCACCCCCCTCCCTCCTCCCCTCCCCCCCATCATTCTCACCACAGGCCTCAATCCTGTGCACTTCCTCGGAGGAATTGTCTCACCGCCGGGACTAGCCGCTCGCTTACCTTATGGGCCTCCCCGCCACCAATCTCTTCCCCTTGAAATGAAAGTTCTCCCGTTACCCGAGCTCCCCTATAGCAGTGTGAGTTATATATTATGCACATTATAACATCAAGTCAAATAAAACAGAAAGAGAAAAAAGGGTTAAAATTCCCCCCCTTCCCCCGCTAACTTCTACCTCTGCTCAGCTTGGCGAGGGAGCTGCCACTCATTCGGCTAGTCCCTTTCGCCCGCCAAAGAGGATGAAAGAGAAGTTCCAATAAATGTGCAGGTCACTGCGTCCTTCATGTTGCTGGCGTTGTACCATCGGGCTCAGACTCTCCCCGCGGACAATGCTCCCCGGAGGTGCGCTGCAGCCTGCGGCCCCGTGCCGGGACACGATGCCACTTCAGCTTTTCCCACACTAGCGCCTGCTGCTGCAGAGGATAAGGCCTTGGGTGGAATAGTGCTCGTAGGTAGGCGCGGGGCCTCAGCCTTCTCCAAAACGCTCCACGCCTCTATAGCAGTTTTAATTCTCCGGGATTGGCCTGCAACTTCAAATTGCAAAGCAAAAGGGAAGAGCCATTTGTATTTGATGTTTTCCCGTCATAGATATTCAGTCACTGGGCGCATGGCCTTCCGACGCTGTAATGTCTGGGGCGCTAAGTCCTGGAAAATTTCCACTGAGCATCCATGCCACTTTAGTGTCCCTCCTCGCGATGCTGCTCGTAAAACTTTCTCCTTGATAGGGAAACTTGTGAGACAAGCGATGATATCACGGGGTCTATTACCCGGCGGAGAGCGAAGCGCTCGATGCGCCCGCTCGATGCCAATTTCTCCCACCGGTGTGGATTCCGGCGAGATTTTGGCCGCCAAGACAGCTCCGCAAATATCGCGGACTACTGAGACCGCCTGTTTGTACTGGTCTTCCTCCGGGACCCCTCGTATGCGGAGATTGCAGCGGCGAGAGCGATTTTCTAAATCCTCAATTTTCTCTCGCAGATCTTCCACTGTGCCCTGCCATTGATTGTTCAGGTCCCGTACCGTCTCCGCGGCAGTCACCATGTCGTCCACGTGCGTCTCCAGAATTTCCACCCTATGTCCCAGAGTCTGCATATCTTGCCGGAGCTCAGTTAACAGTTCTTTGACATCCGATTTGACCCCTAGTACTTCAGCTTTAATCTCCCGACACCATCTCCGGAGATCCCCCTTGGTACACTGCTCCTCCGCGTCTTCTATTTCATCCGCCATCACTGTCTCCGCCTGTGCGGCCTTCTCGGCACGAAGTTCCAGAGGTGCGTAAGAGGAGCGGTACTTTTGCAATTTCTCGCGTGCTAACATCCAGACCTGGGGTAGTCGTGCACCAAATCCTTCACTTTCTACTACTGTGGGAGGCCCAATGCTGCCAAAAATCGCTTAATGTAACGCGTCCCGAAGGAGCTGCTCTTCTAAGCCGCCATCCCGGTCGGTGACGTCACTTCCTCCTTCTCTGAACCTTTTCTATTAACACTATATCCTTTTTAAGATACGGCGACCAGAATTGCACACAATATTCAAGGTGCGGTCTCACCATGGAACGATATAGAGGCATTATAATATCTTTTGTTTTATTTTCCATGCCTTTCCTTATGATACCTAGCATTCTATTTGCTCTCTTGGCCGCCGCTGCACACTGGGCCGAGGGTTTTAACATGTTATCCACAATGACGCCTAAATCTTTTTCTTGGGTGGTGGTTCCTAATGTGGAACCTTGCATCGTGTAACCATAGTTTGGGTTGTTCTTCCCTAGGTGCATAACTTTGCACTTGTCCACATTAAATTTCATCTGCCACTTTGATGCCCAGTCTTCCAATTTATCAAGATCCTCTTGCAATTTTCCATAATCCTCTTGGGTTTTAACAACTTTAAATAGTTTTGTGTCATCTGCAAATTTGATAACCTCACTCGTTATTCCACTTTCCAGGTCATTTATGAATATGTCAAAAAGCAGCGGACCCAGCACAGATCCCTGGGGTACACCACTATTCACCTTTCTCCATTGGGAAAATTGGCCATTTAGCCCAACCCTCTGCTTTCTATCTTTTAACCAGTTCCTGATCCACAGTATTACACTGCCTCCTATCCCATGACTCTTTAGTTTTGCCAAAAGTCTCTGATGAGGGACCTTGTCAAAGGCTTTCTGAAAGTCCAGATACACTATATCAGCTGACTCACCTTTGTCCACTTGTTTATTCACACTTTCAAAAAAACAACAGATTAGTAAGACAAGATCTTCCTTGTCTAAAGCCATGTTGGCTGTCTCCCATTAGGCCATGACTATCTACATGCTGAGTAATTTTATACTTTATGATGGTTTCTACCATTTTTCCCAATACTGACATGAGGCTCACCGGTCTGTAGTTTTCCGGATCACCCCTCGAACCCTTTTTAAAAATTGGTGTTACATTGGCGATCCTCCAATCTTCAGGTATTAGAGATGATTTTGATGATAGTTCACAGATTACTAATAGCAGGTCTGCAATCTCATATTTCAGTTCTTTCAACACCCTTGGATGTATACCATCTGGCCCAGGTGATTTGCTACTCTTCAGTTTATCTAATAGTTGTAATACATCTTCCCGATGTATCGATATTTCCTTCAATTCTTCCGCACCTTTAAATGCCACTTCAGTCATGGGTAACATCCCTATATTTTCCTCAGTAAAGACCGAAGCAAAGAATTAATTCAGTCTCTCTGCTATCGCCTTGTCGTCTTAGTGCCCTTTTAACTCCTCTATCATCTAATGGACCAACTGACTCTCTCACAGGTTTTTTGCTATGAATGTACTTGAAAAAATCTTTATTTCGCGTTTTTGCTTCCGCAGCAAGCTTCTTCTCAAATTCTCCCTTTGCCTACTTTATCAATGCCTTGCATTTGACTTGTCAGTGCTTGTGCTGTTTCCAGGTTTCGTCGTTTGGCTCTTTTTTCCATTTCCTGAAAGATGTTTTTTTGGCAACAACAGCTTCTGGGCCATATGGCATCAATGGTACATGTTGTTCCAAATGCTAGCTTACATATGCGCACAGCTCAATGGACACTGGCATCCAAGTGGTCTCAGGCATTGGGTCCCCTGGGAGACAAAATAATGGTCTCTAGCTCCTAATCTCATCTCTCCAGTGGTGGCAATCCCCAGAAAACCTCCTTATAGAGTCATCTTTTCAGAGGCCAGCACATCAATGTACCCTGACGATAGATGTGTCTAGATTGGGCTGGGGAGCTCATCTGGACACTCTCTCCACTCAGGGACTCTGGTCTCATCATGAGTCACAGCTCCACATAAATCTGCTGGAACTCAAAGCCATTCACAATGCTCTCAAAGTGTTCTAGGACCATCTTTATTGCCGCAGAGTTCTAGTCCAGATGGACAATCAAGTGACCATGTTCTAAGTCAGGGGTCTCAAACTCAAATTGCTTTGAGGGCCAAATGAGGACTTGTAAAGTAACCCGCAGGCCGCATAAGACGCGGGCCTCATTTGCATAAATATTTGCATAATGTTACCATACAAAGCGCAGACATTAATGATGCACATTTCCCAGAGCTGACATATTCCAGTTAATAAATTCAAAAAAGATATTTTTCTACCTTTTGCAATTATTCCAGCCACTTTCTTCTGGTTTCTTCGTGTCTTCTGCTAACTCTCCATCGTCTGCTGTCCATTTGTCCTTTCTTCTCTCTTCTAGTTTTTTTTCCATTCTCTCTCTACATCTGCTTTAACATACTAATCTTTCTCCTTTTGCTCCTTTCTCATTCCTATTTCATCCACTCAAATTTTACCCCTCCATCCTCAATCACCACTTATTCTCCCAATACCTGGCCAATTGTAGATTTTTCTTCCCTCCCACACAAAATATTTTTCCCCTCTCCATTTCACTCTCCCAGATCCATCCCATTCTAATCCTCCCCAACATCAGCTCCCTTCTAGTTCCAGCCCCACTGAACATCTGCTCCCTTCTAGTCCCTGCATCAGCCCATTTCCTGTCCTATCCTAGCCCCACCATCAGCCCATTTCCTGTCCTAGCTCCCCCCCACTAAGCCCATTTCCAGTCCTAGCAACCCCCCAAAGTCCATTACCATTTCTAGCCCCCCATAGCCCATTACCAGTCCTAAGCCCCCCAACAGCCCACTTCCAGTCCTAACCCTCCCATCACCCCATTTTCATTCTTAGCCCCCCCATAGCCCATTACCAGTCCTAACCCACCAATCAGCCCATCTCCAGTCCTAACCCCCATCTGCCCATTTCCAGTCCTAGCCCCCACCATAGCCCATTACCAGTCCTAACCCCCCCCGCTGCCATTAGCCCACTTTCAGCCCTAACCCCCCATTACCCCATTTCAGTCTTAGCCCCTCCATAGCTCATTACCAGTCCTAACTCCCCCATCAGCCCATCTCCAGTCCTTCCTAACCCCCATCAGCCCATTTCCAGTCCTAACCCCCCTCCCCCCCCATCAGCCCAGGTAAATAAAAAAAGAAAACCCTGGCTTCTGCTGCTGCTGCTGCCGCCATGGCAGCGGCAGAATCAACTGTCAATTAAAAACAAAAACCTGGCTTCTGCTGCTGCAGCCGTGGCAGCGGCAGAATCAGCTGTCCCACGGCCCCTTCCCCTCTGCCCGGAAGAGCCCTGAGTCTGCTCCATCAGTGGCGGGCTTTTCAAGCCACGAAGAGTGTATTTCCCTTTCGCGCGGCTTGAAAAGTGAATAGGCTTAAGCCACGCGAAAGGGAAATACACTCTTCGCGGCTTGAAAAGCCCGCCGCTGATGGAGCAGACTCAGCTCTTCCAGGCAGAGGGGAAGGGGCCGTGGGACAGCTGATTCTGCCGCTGCCACGGCTGCAACAGCAGAAGCCAGGTTTTTTTTTTTTTTTTAATTGACAGTTGATTCTGCCGCTGCCACGGCAGCAGCAGAAGCCAGGGTTTTGGTTTTTTTTTTGTTTCCCTCCATCGCGGGCCGCACAAAGTTCTCTCGCGGGCCGCATGCGGCCCGCAGGCCGCGTGTTTGAGACCCCGGTTCTAAGTGAACAAACAGGGCGGAACAGGCTCTTGGATCCTCTGCAGTGAGGATCTACCTATCTGGTCCTTTGCCATACTTCATCGCATTCACCTACATGTGGTATATCTTCCAGGCAAACATAATGTCTTAGCGGACAAACTGAGTCAAGTCCTTCTCCCCCATGAATGGTCTCTTCATGTAGACAAAGTCTGTCACATTTTTCAAATCTGGGGGACTCCAGAGATAAACCTGTTCACAAATCCTCAGAATGCCAAGCTCCCTCCTGCACCAGGACTCCTGCACCGGACAGCCAGCAAGTGGATGCTTTTCACCTCCACTGGGGTCAAGGCTTCCTATATGCCTTTCCTCCCATTCCCCTAATTCCAAAGATTCTTTTCAAACTCCAGAGAAACAAGGGCTTCATGATACTCATAGCTCCATGTTGGCCACGTCAACCGTGGTACCCTCTCCTTCTATGTCTGTCTTGGGCTCAACCCATAGATCTGGGGTCTGCTCCAGATCTCCTCTCTCAGGAGGAGGGGACACTGCTCCATTCCAATCCATAGTCTCTCCATCTCACAGCATGGCTGCTGAAGGCATAGCCTTCCAGAACATTAACCTTTCCCAGGAGGTTAAGGACATCCTCTTAGCTTCTAGGAAGCCATCCACCAGATGGTCCTATGCTTTCAAGTGGTGTAGGTTTTCTTTCTGGTGTTCTCAGAAAAATCTTAATCCCTCCTCAACTGTGGTGGAGACACTACTTGAGTATCTCCTCCACCTATCTTCTTCTAGACTCAAAACCAATTTGGTAAGAGTACATTTAAGTGCAATTGCGGCTTCTCACATGCCCTTGGATGGTCAACTCATCTCTTCTCAGCCGCTTGTAGCACGCTTCATGAGGAATCTTCTGTTAATCAAGCCTCCCATTAAGCCACCTCCAGTGGCATGGGATGTTAATGTTGTTCTAGGACAGCTTCTCAAGCCGCCCTTTGAACCTCTAGCCACTACTTCACTTAAGTTTCTCACATGGAAGGTCATCTTCCTTATTGCCCTCACTTCAGCAAGGCACATTAGTGAGCTCCAGGCTTTGGTGACTGACCTTCCTTATACACGGTTCCACCATGATAAGGTTGTCCTTAGGACTCATCCTCACTTCATGCTGAAGGTGGTCTTGCCCTTCCATTTAAACCAGTCAGTCTACCTTCCTGTCTTTTACCTTAGACCTCATTCCTCTAGGGCAGAGGCAACCCTCCACACTGGATTGCAAACGTGCCTTAGCTTTTTATCTCCAGAGAACTCGAGAGCACCAAAAAGCTTCCCAGTATCCAAACAAACTCTCTCCAAGTTGATAGCTGACTGCATCACCTTTGCCTATGAGAACACAGGACTCTCTCTTAAGGGTCACGTCACTGCCCATAATGTTCGATCCATGGCTGCCTCTATGGCAAATCTATACTCTCTAGCTATTGACGAGATATGCAAACCAGCAACTTGGTCTTCTGTCCACACTTTTGCTGCTCACTGCATCTCTTTCAGACTTAGAACAACTCCTACCCTCCGTCCTGGGTTTCAATACCAGACATCCATGGAAGATACATGACCTCTTTAGGCATACCTGTGATATCCACAGCCAACTCTGAGGTCAACTCTCTGGCATCTCCTAGCTAGGGAGTCCCATATGTGAAGACTACATTCCTGCTTGTTCCTGGAGATAGTGTAGTTACTCACATGTAACAGGTGATCTCTGGGAACAGCAGGAATTTAGTCTTCACAACCCACTCTCCTCCCCTAGGAGTTGTAGGTCGTCTTCTCTTTTTCTCCTTTTATCTCAACTACAAACTCAACTGAGGGAGAGCTGGAAAGGTGGTAAGGCAGCTACGCAGGCGCAGTGGGATGCTTCCAAAAGCTTTCCTGTTGGACGCTGTGGAGAATTCCCACGCAGGCTCCGTTGGTACCATATGTGAAGACTAAATTCCTGCTGTTCCGAGATCACCTGTTACAGGTGAGTAACTATGCTCTATAGTTTTTCATTTTCAAAATTACACGTGTTACTTTGAAAGGAAAAAGTGCCCACAGAAAAAGTTGGTAAAAATCTGTGCAGGTAATTTTTCCTTAGGCACCTTTTTTAAGAATACTGTAGGTATGCTCATTTTTTCCCATTGAGGACTGGTGCACAGAGCAAGGATAAAACTGCATGCAGACTTTACAGCTCTGTGAACTGTTTTGAAAATTGTGCCATAAAGGATCTCCAAAATCCCTCCTGTACCAAATGTTCTGCTATGTCTTATTTTACCTTCTTATTTTTCAGTGATGACAAAACTAAGGGGAAAAGCTGGAGTCCTCCCATTCCACCTCAGTTCTACAATTGGCTACCTCTGGAAGTCATTCAAGATCGACCAGCTACTTCAAAGTCAGATTGTTACAGTTTTTGTACCGTCATTCAGGAAATGTTCACAGGTCAGACAGTATGCCAGAGGTTCCCAACGTTGGTCCTCGGGGAACCCCAGGCCAGTCAGGTTTTCAGAGTACCCACAATGAATATGCATGAGATAGATCTGCATACAATGGAAGCAGTGCATGCAGATCTATCTCATGCATATTCATTGTGGGTACTCTGAAAACCTGACTGGCCTGGGGTTCCCCGAGGACCGACGGGAACCTCTGCAGTACAATTTCATTACAAGAGTAAATTTGCTTTCTTTTGAGGGATAAAAGAATAAGGTGAATGCAAAAATACAGGGACAACGAGGAAGAAGATTTCTCAGAGGACAAGCAAGATAATGTCCTCACATATGGGTGATGTCACCAATGGAGCTCTGTGCAGAAGCCAGTCCTAGCCTCCTCTAGAAGCTTTTGGAGCTTGTCAAGCACAATTTCCTCTGTTATTTGACCTTAACAGCCGTGTAAGCACAATTTCCTGCCTGCCACTGCCATGCGATGTACCTCAGTCTTCTGTTTTCCACAGAGCCTATTGGAGGTGGCTACTCACACTGAAGAGAGCTGTTTCACTTTTTCCAGTCTGGGAATCTTTTTGCATTTTCTTCTGTTGCCACTGTCACATGACAAAAAGAGGACTTAAGGGTCGAGACAAGAAGCAGAAGGATTTTTTGCTCAGATAAGACCAATCCATCGATTTCAGCATTGGCAGTCTCAGTCCCCTTGGCCAAGATATTTGCACTGGATGCTGATGGTGCATTGGCATCGAGGGATCATCAGCACTCAGAGTTGAGTATTGATAAGATGGCCTGGAAACAGTAATCCACCAAATCCTGCCTGAAGAAGAGGAAAGATTTGTCCTTAGCTTCATAGGCATCAAGGACTAAAGTCACTGAACATTAGGTAGAGATTCAAGTATATCGGTGCCAAAGTTCATTGGTGTGTGATGTTAACAGCATCAAAATATCAGAGGTGCTGGTATCCTTGAAGCTTCCCCAGTGTGAGGAACTCTCATCCCCCTTGGTATCAGAGGGGCCGCAACTGTCTCCAAGGGGCAGGGACCAGCCTGCTGATACTCCCCACCAGATTCCACCAATGGTGACCAAATATGCTCAGCCCCTATACCAGGGATCTCCAACTGGAGTTCTGGAGGGCCAAAAACCAGTCAATTTTCAGGATATCCCTAATGAATATGCATAAATCCTACTCCTCACACTCACAGACCAAAAACCCTTCTCCCAATATATAATTCAAAAACTAACTTGGCATTAAGTTCATGGGAAGTGATTTATATATACTTAAAATCTGTTTTTGAATTATCTCCAGGAACAAGCAGGAATAAGTCCTCACATATGGGTACGTCGGTACCGACGGAGCCTGCGCGGGAAAGCTCCCCAGCCTTTCAGATGAAAGGCTTTTGGGGCCTCCCACTGCACATGCGCGCTGCCTTCCCGCCTTCCTGACCAGCTCTCTTCAGTTTCTCTTTTCCGCGGAGCCAGCAGGTCGTGTTCCTGTCACCGCTGAAGAAATTGTGAAATTTGTTTGTTTTCTTTAGACCGCGTACCTGCCTTCCCCATACCGAAACCGGTACCGCCGGTCTCTCTTTCTTTCTTTATAAAAAAAAAAAAAAAAAAAAGACTTTTTTATTTTCTTCAGCACAGCTTGGTAACTGTTGTTAGGCCTTAAGGCCTACACAAATTCTCCTCATGGAGAAGCCAGTCCCTGGTTTTAAAAAATGTACCAAGTGCAGTGCTGTCATTTCTGTCACAGACACCCATGAATGGTGTCTCAAATGTTTGGGACCTGACCACTCCATACCGGACTGCCCATCCTGCACCCAGATGTCTAAACGTGGTTTGCAGAACCGGGCCAACAAGCTCCATGTGCTGTTTCCTTCAGAAGCATCACAGTCATCCAAGTCTTCCTCTCCGGATGGATCTCAGGTAACCAAAACTTCTGTGGGCAAATCCTCTAAAAGCAAATCTCTTTCTAAAGATCGAGAGGCTCTCAATTTTGAGTTCGAGGATTCTGCCCAGGCCAAAAAACCCCGGCGGGAGGTTCCGGCCTCCAAAGCACTCATGGGGTCACAGGTTGACATCGATGGCACGGCCTCGACCGATCACCTGTTGGACTGCTCTGGGGTACCGGCCCATACCGGTACCGACATCCAGGCAGTAGTGGCGTCTATGGGCAATACTGTCCAGACCATGCAGCAGACCGTTCTGGCATTCATTAAGGCTGCGACGCCCTCGGTACCGATTCCATCGGTACCGGCCCCGGTTCCGGTATCCACACCGGAACCGAGACCATCGACTTCCAAGCGTCGATCGGTTCCGCATGCCGGATTCAGGCTTTCGCCCGGTACCGATCCCATGCCCGATACGCCCGATGTCGATACCGATCGGTATGCGTATCGTACATTGGAAGCACAGAAGGAATACTCATTCTTCTGATGAATTCAATTCCTCTGATGACTCTGCTGAGCTTACTCTTCCTGAGGAGCCCTCTTCTCCAAAGAGGAGGATGTCTCCTCCAGAGGATTTATCCTTTCAGGATTTCATTGTTGATGTAGCTAAAGCACTTTCTATTGCTACATCTTCTGAAAAAGAACCCAGATCAAAAAAATTGGATATTTTAGGATACTCTAAAGCTCCTAAAGAGGCAGTCACTCTGCCTATCCATGAAATCCTTCAAGAACACTTGATGGATTTGTGGGAGACTCCTTTAACACTGTCTCCCCATTCCCGTAGGTTGGACACCATGTATCGGGTCCCTCCTTCTCCTGGGTTCCAGAAAACTCAGCTGCCTCACCACTCTATTGTGGTGAAGTCTGCCATGAAGAAAATAAAGAGTCCTAAAAGGCATTCTTCTACCCCTCCAGGGCGAGAATGTAAGACCCTGGACTCTTTTGGAAAAAAGATGTTCCAGGCTAGTATGCTTATAGCCAGGATCAATTCTTATAGCCTTTATATGGGCATGTTTCTTGGACAACTTGCCCTAAAGATACAGAATTTTGCCCCCTTTATCCCTGATGATCAAAGGGCGGACTTCTTTTCTATGGTGACACAACTTTCAGAGGTCTCCAAGTTCTCCAACAGGGCAGCCTTTGATTCCTTTGAGGTTGCAGGCAGAGCTTCGGGAATTGCTATTGCAGCCCGACGTCTCGCTTGGCTCCAGGCTTCTGACCTAGAACCCTGGGTTGTAGATGGCCTCAGGAATCTGCCCTGTACCGGTGAGAACTTATTTGGGGAAGACTGGCAAATTAAAGCTGCTCAAATGGATGCAGAAAATGCCACTCTAGATAGACTTTCCAAGTCTACTTCTACCCCTGCCAAAAAGAAGTCTTTTAAAAGGCCTTACTATAAGAAGGCCAGATTTCCCACAAATACTGGCCAGCAATCTGCTCAGCCTCGCTTTGCGGCTAAGCGTCAACAATCTAAGCAGGTAAAGTCAAAGCCTGCAGTGTCTGCTACACCCCAGCAGGCTCAACCCCCTCAGGGGTTTTGACTTGCCTCTAGAGAACTTGCCGTTTCTGGCTCTAGGACAACCAGAGCCCCTCACCATTCCTGGAAGGCTAGCTCATTTTGCTCCCAGATGGGAACAAATCACATCAGAGCAATGGACCCTCTCTATTATCAGGGAGGGCTACAAACTTCATTTCTCCATCCTTCCTCCCCATACCATGGTGAGGCAATTCAGTTCTCCCCCATCTCTTCTGACCCTGTTGGGTCAGGAAGTCTTTTCTCTCCTTGCCCAAGGGGCAATAGAGGAGGTTCCTCCTCCACAACAGGGGTTAGGTTTCTACTCCCCTTACTTTCTCATAACAAAGAAGACAGGGGGCTTCAGACCTATCCTAGATCTGAGAGAATTGAACAGGTTTCTATTCAAGGAGAAATTCAAAATGCTCTCTCTGGGCCTTCTCCTTCCATACCTTCAGAGTCAGGATTGGCTTTGTTCTCTAGATCTCAAGGATGCGTACACTCATATACTCATCCATCCATCCCACAGAAAATATCTAAGATTTCTGTTCCAGGGAAAACATTTCCAGTACAGAGTACTACCCTTCGGTCTGGCCTCTGCTCCAAGAGTCTTCACAAAATGCATGGCAGTCGTAGCCGCATTTCTCAGAGGCATGGGAATCTTTGTCTTCCCATATCTGGACGACTGGCTCATCCGAGCTCCATCTCAGTCAGAAGCCCAGATTTCTCTGGACCGCACAAGGCGTATTCTTCAATATCTGGGACTTGTGGTAAACATTCCCAAATCCCAACTCATCCCTACTCAGTCTCTGGAATTCATAGGGGCCCAATTGGACTCCACCACTGCAAGGGCCTACCTCCCTCTGGTCCGAGGCCAAAGGCTAATAAGCTTGGCCTCCCAGGCTCAGTCCAGAAATCACTTGTCAGCCAGAGAAATGCTGCAACTTCTGGGCCACATGGCCTCCATGGTACACGTGGTGCCCTACGCTCGTCTTCATATGAGAGCAGCTCAATGGACCTTGGCCACCCAGTGGTCTCAAGCATCAGGACTGCTCTCAGACCAAATACTCACCTCAAAACGACTGTTTTGGTCTCTCCAGTGGTGGACATCCTCCGAAAATCTGTTGTTGGAGATCCCCTTCCAACCTTCGTTGCCCCAAGCAACCCTCACAACAGATGCCTCCCAGACAGGGTGGGGAGCTCATCTCCAACACCTCTCCACTCAGGGCACCTGGTCTCCTCAGGAGACCACCCTTCACATCAACATTCTGGAACTGCGAGCAATCTTCCTTGCCCTCACAGTCTTCCACACCCTCCTTGTCAACCTGACTGTCCTAGTACAAACAGACAATCAGGTAGCCATGTTCTATGTCAACAAACAAGGAGGAACGGGCTCTCTGTCGCTTTGCAACGAAGCTCTCAGATTATGGGCCTTCGCCAGAGAGCATCAAATTCATCTTCTGGCAGTATATCTTCCAGGAGTTCAAAACTCTCGGGCAGACAGACTCAGCCGAGTTCTGCTCCCACACGAATGGTCCCTGCATATGGACCAGATACGCAGAATCTTTCAGGAATGGGGGACCCCGGACATAGACCTCTTTGCAAGTCCATGGAATGCCAAACTTCCCCGGTTCTGTTCCAGGACTCCGTGTCAGGGAGCTCAGGCCAACGATGTCTTTCTCCTACATTGGGGTCAGGAATTCCTGTACGCTTTTCCACCCATTCCTTTGATTCCCAAGACTCTGTTCAAACTTCAGAGAGATCACGGATCCATGATCCTCATTGCTCCACGCTGGCCACGCCAAGTGTGGTTCCCTCTCCTTCTACAGCTCTCCCAGGGCTCCTCCCTGGACCTGGGAGCTGCACCAGACCTTCTGTCTCAGGAGCAGGGGACTTTGTGGCATCCAAACCCCAAGTCCCTACATCTCCGAGCTTGGTTACTGAAGGCTTAAGCCTTCATGAGTTTAATCTTTCCCAACCAGTGAAAGATATCCTTCATGCCTCTAGGAAACCCTCTACTAGGCGTTCCTATGTTTTCAAATGGAAACGTTTTTCCATTTGGTGTGCGCAACAGGGTCTTGACCCTCTAGCACTTCCTTTGAATTCTCTACTGGACTATCTCCTGCATCTTTCCAATGCAGGCCTCAAGACGAATTCAGTACGAGTCCATTTAAGTGCTATTGCAGCATCCTTAAAACCTATAAATGGACAACCTGTCTCCTCTCATCCTCTTATTGCAAGATTCATGAGAGGCTTGACCCTCACTAAGCCTCCCATCCGACCTCCTCCGGTAGCATGGGACTTGAATCTAGTTCTGGGTCAACTTATGAAGCCACCTTTTGAACCGTTGGTATCTACCTCCCTGAAATTTCTTTCCTGAAAGGTTCTTTTCCTTATTGCAGTCACTTCGGCTCGCCGCATCAGTGAACTGCAGGCTTTGGTGGCTAATCCACCTTATACCAGATTTCATCATGATAAGGTGGTCCTTAGGACGAATCCCCACTTTATGCCTAAAGTGGTCTCGCCTTTTCATCTTAATCAAGAGGTATATCTACCTGTTTTTTTCCCGGCTCCTCATGCATCCAGTGCAGAGAGGAACCTTCATACTCTTGACTGTAAAAGAGCTCTCGCCTTTTACCTCAACAGGACTCAGCCACATCGAAAGTCTTCCCAACGTTTCGTGGCTTTTGATCCTTCTCATTTGGGACTTCCAGTCACCAAACGTACACTTTCCAATTGGATTGCTCAGTGTATTTCTTTTGCTTACCAGAGTAAGAACATTTCTCTGGAAGGCCATGTCACCGCTCACAATGTGCGAGCCATGGCCACTTCTATGGCTCATCTTCACTCTGTGTCCATAGATCAGATCTGTCGAGCAGCCATTTGGGCCTCGGTTCATACCTTCACAGCCCATTACTGCTTGGACAAGGACTCCCGCCGGGATGCCTTGTTTGGTCAGGCTGTCCTCAAACACCTGTTCCATACTTAAACAACTCCTGCCCACCTTCCCTGGACGGATGCCTGAGATCCATGCGAAGATGGTTTACCCTTGGAAGGGGATCTCCCAGGCATCTCAGCTAGGGAGTCCCCATATGTGAGGACTTATTCCTGCTTGTTCCTGGAGATAGCACAGTTACTTACCTGTAACAGGTGATCTCTGGGAACAGCAGGAATTAGTCATCACAACCCACCCACCTCCCCTAGGAGTTGTATCTCTATCTATCTTCCTTTCCTCTCTCTATTGTCTCAGCTTTAAACTCGAACTGAAGAGAGCTGGTCAGGAAGGCGGGAAGGCAGCGCGCATGTGCAGTGGGAGGCCCCAAAAGCCTTTCATCTGAAAGGCTGGGGAGCTTTCCCGCGCAGGCTCCGTCGGTACCGACGTACCCATATGTGATGACTAATTCCTGCTGTTCCCAGAGATCACCTGTTACAGGTAAGTAACTGTGCTGTATGTTGGGAGAAGGGTTTTTAGTCTGTGAGTGTGAGTAGGATTTGTGTTTTTCTCCAGACTGGTGGGTTTGGTAGCTTGTTTAATGAATATGCATGGGATAAATATGAATACAATGGGGGGGCAGTGCATGCAAATATATCTCATGCATATTCATTAGGGATATCCTGAAAACCTGACTAGTTTGTGGCCCTCCAGGACTGGAGTTGGAGACTCCTGCCCAATACCTTTGCTGATGGCAACCCTTGAGGAGTGCCTTCTGAGAAGCCTCAAAGAACAGATAGTGGACTTTTTTGCGCCATATGAGGATGCAGCTTTGACAGCATTAAAGCCAGTGCATTAAGACATCAAGCTAATTCTGGAGACTCACCGCCTGTCCGTGAGAGTGTCACCATCATCGAGGCATCAAAAGGCCTTGACATTGGGGATTGCCCAGCTGGTGTCGATATCAAGTGCATTGGTGGGGGGGAGGGACACTCACTCACCAAGGCATCAGAGGACATTGGTGCACCAACATTCTGCCCACAGATATGCATTTCAAGGGGAGCAAGTGTTGATCCAAGCACTCAGACATCATTTTAGCATGTTGCTGAGTCAGAGTGCTCCTTGGAATCGGAGTACGATTCTGAGTACTTTTTGGAGAAAGGTCTCCAGGATTACCCTCTGATCCCTCATCTTGAGAGAAGGAGCTCCCCTCCAGAGTTTTCTTTTGTAGAGTTTGTGAGGGAGATGACTAAATCCATCCCATTTAAGTTGGAAATGGAGGAGGAGCCTAGGGCCAAGGTAGTTTAAATCCTTCAGCTCTGTAATCCCCCTAAGGAGACTGTAAGAATTCTGATTCACAGAATCCTGAGAGATGTGCAGATGAAAATGTGTGAGATCCCTTTCTCTGTATATCCTGTGAACAGGAAGGTTGACCAGAAGGCTCCTGAATTCGAGAAGCTTCAGCTGCCATACCAGTCCATGGTCGAATTCACCCTCAAAAAGGCCAAGAGCTCCAAGTCACATTCTTGAGCACCCCTAGGGAGAGAAGTTCAGACTTTGAACTCTTTTGGGAAGAAAATGTTTCAGAACACTATGCTCACTTCCTACATAGCATCCTACCAAACATCATTTGCAAGTTTGTTGACACTTTCTCCCCAGAGAAGGCCAAGGATCTCCATTTCTTAGTGAGCAAAGGGAAGAAGTATGGAGAGTACATAGTCTGAGTGGCTTTCAATTCAGCATCAAGAGCCTTCTCTATGGGTACTGATACGGAGACTCTCATAGCTTCAGGCCATGAAGCTATGAGATAAAATGCAGAGATAAAATGCAGGAGGCTGCATCTCTTCTAAAGCAGCATAATGATGCTCTTAAGACTCTCCCAGTTCACTTTCAACCCAGCCTTCTTTTCATCCAAAGGAAGATCTCATAGACATGGGTATCCTCCAGCTTCCAGCTCAACCCAAACTAAACAGGGACCTCACTCTCACTCCGAACAGAAGACCCAAAAGTCCCAGCTGGCTCCCCAGAAAAAATCTGTGAAGAGCTCCTCGAGAACATAGCCAAGAGTCCAGTACTAGTTGTGGACACTCTACCAGCCAGAGGGAGACTCCTATATTTTGCAGATTGTTGGCCCCTAATCACTTCCAACAGTTGGGTCCTAAAAATCATCCACATAAGGTGCAGATTACACCTATTCGAACTTCCACCAATTTTCCCCCAAAGAGCTTCTTTCAACAATGGTCTTCACCAGGAGGTCTTGGATCAGGAGCTCTCAGTCAGGAGTTTTCCTCTGCCATTGCCATATGCCAAAGAGAGAACTCAAGGGTTGAGACAAGCAGAAGGATTTTTTGCTTGGATAAAAACCTGCCATTCTCCAGAATGCAGTCAAGTTGGTTCCACCAGGGCAGGAAGGGCAGGAATTCTATTCCAGATATTTCCTGGTCATGGATTCCATCCCATCCTAAGTCTCAGGAAATTAAACAAATTTGTATGCTGAAAAAAGTTCACAATGGTTTTCCTCAACACACTCATTCCCTACCTGCAAAAGTAGGATTAGCTATTTTCTCTGAACTTAAAGGATGCCTATACCCACATTCAGATACATCCCAGTCACAAGAAGAATCTGCATCATAGGGAAACACCACTACCAGTACTGTGTATTGCCTTTTGGCCTTGCTTCTGCTCTTTGCATCTTCATCAAGTGTCTCGCGGACTTCGCAGTATATCTACACAGACTGGGCATGCACGTTCTTTCTATTTGGTTGATTAACTGATCAAGAGCATATCTCAAGAGGGAGCTCACAAATCCATATGCTTAACCATCTGAGTGTTGGAGTAATACGGTATATGATGAACCCTAGCAATTCCAAGTCTAATTTAAGCCCATTCCATCAACTGAAATTCATAGGAGCTCTACTAGATACAACTCAGGCAAAAGCCTTTCTTCCAAGAAAGACTCTCCAGGTTGGTCACCATTGTGGAATACATTCAAAAGAGTGCCCTCCCGAGGCACTCTATAAATCAGCCCACCTCTGCCCCCCCCCCCACCCCATATTATGGCTGTAGCTAAGACTAAACACAAGCAGCTCTCCATAGATGCTGCATAGCCTTGGACAGCCCAGGAAAGGACCCACCATGGTAAAGGTAAAGTGGGCTTTCATGAACCGCACAAACGAAAGGTCAATGCTGGGGACCCCTTCCAAGCACACTCCTCCTGTGACCTCCCTATCCATGCCTACTCTCACCCCTAAAGAGCCTCCATAGCCCATCAAGGATACCACAACACTTCTCCAGAGCTCAGTTCCCCCCTTCCCTGGGAAGTGGGACAGTCTCCCACAACATGAGTGCAGAACGGTCTCCTAGCACTATCATCCAGAGCTCCACAGGATGGGTGACCTGATGTCTCCACCTCCTGTCTCCTGGAGGAAGATGCCAAATCCCTTCCCAGCATGACCTGCTCCCACTGGCAACCCTACTATGAGTCCATGAGCATGACCGAGTCTCCACTATTGTCTGACCCAAACCCATAAGGTCTACTCCAACCCTAAGTTCCTGCAGATTTCTAGGGCTCTTGCACTCAGTCTCAAACTCCAGCCACAAAAGAGATTTCCAGTCTGTCCTCCAGGACTATGATGCCTCCAAGGAAGTCCTGGTGCTGATGGTATATCAGCTCTTACAAGACCTCCAAGCATCCATCTAGAAGATGACAGCTTCTGTACACACCATATCTTGATGCCTTGACCTCAAGTATAAAGTCCTGTTCATCCCAGGCTTTGACCACGAACAGCATATCACAGCTGCCACAGTACAGGTGTGCCTATCACTTCCAATTCTTCCAACATTTCTACCCTTGGAGAAGATGCCAGCTTTATCCAGGCCAGTGCAATGCCCTCCTTCTACTGCTTACAGCCAGTGCCCATGACCCCATGAGAGGAAGCAGCAGCCTTGAGTAGCTGCTCCCACGACCAAGCAAAAAACCTAATTTTTGACTACCTGCCACTGGGGGGGCAAGATCCTGCACTTCTGAGAAGCATGGCAATTCATCATCACAGATCGCTGGATCCTGAACATAATCTGAGAGGGCTACAAGATCAACTTTAAGGTTTTTCCCTCTCTTCATCTACCCATATCTCGACTCTTACCAAGCCAGCATATGACCATCTTCAAACAGGAGATCACTATCTTCCTTAGTAGCAAAACCATTGAACCTGTTTCTCAGGGCTAGTGGGGTTGAGGCTTCTACTTATGCTTCTTTATAATCCCCAAGAAGTCAGGGGATCTACGCTCAATCTTTGACTTGACAGAACTCAATTTCTACATAAAAAGAGAGAACTTCAGAATGGACTCCCTGGCAACCATCCTCCTTCTCCTGCCTCTCTACGGCTGGCTTGCGTTCCTGGATCTAAAGGATGTCTACACGGATATCCACATTCACCTCCAAAATTGGCAGGTCCTATGCTTCACTTTCAGGGATCAGCACTACCAGCACAAAGTGCTGCTTTTCGGCCTCTTGTCAGCACCAAAAGTCTTCACAAAGTGCCTTGCAGTGGTAGCAGCCCACTTCCACCGTCAGGCCCATTGTATATACCCCTAACTAGACTGGCTCATCTCAGCTACCTCAAAGGAGGCAGCCATCTGCACAGTGCAGGCCACCATGTAAACACTTGAAGTATTGGGCTTCATAGTGAATGCCGAAAAATCTGAGCTGCTACCCAAAGAGATCCTTCAGTTCATCAGGGCATACATAGATATCCTTGCTGCCAGACTTTTCCTGCCCCTCGACAGGGGCCAGACCATCTAGCAGCTCAGTATGCAAATCAGCGAAGTACATATCACATCAGCACATGGTGATTCTACTGCTGGGACACATGGCAGCAACGGTGCATGTAGTTCCCATGGCATTTCTCTTCATGCACCCCTTGCAGTGGCACCAGAAATTACACTGGAATCAGCCCCTGTGAACGCAAATCCCGCTCCACAGACCTAGTGTGCAATGCTTGCATAATCCCTGAATTGGTGGAGCAATCAAACCTCATTCAGGGGTGCTCATTCCAGATTCCATCCCCTTAGCTAACTTATCCACTGGTGCCTCTACTTATGGATAGGGGGTTCATCTGCTACATCTTTCCACCCAGGGGAGATGGGCAATGTGGGAGAGAAGGCAGCACATCAATATGCTAGAGCTTGTGCTGTCTTTTATGCTCTTACCATCTTCAAAGACTGGATTCATGACAAAGTCCTCCTGGTGAAGACCGACAACCAAGTCACCATGTTCTTCATCAACAAGCAAGGGGGCTCTGGCTCCCTACCTTTCTACCACAAAGTCTTCAAGCTCTGGCTCTTCACCCACTCAGTAAATATCAGCTTGCAGGCAACTTATTTGCCAGGAAGTCAGAATGCACTTGCTATTTCATATACTATAAATTGGCTTTACTACATTAACCATATTGCGATAATTGTCACTCAGCAAACACAGGGCTTTTAGACGGAGTTCACGGGCCTTCTATGAAGATCATTATATGTATTTTGAACAATGTTACGATTATGATTGTTGATAGAATATAGGTTCTGGTCAGTGAACTTCGTTTATGGTGGGTGGTTTAGGTAATAGCAAACCGTTGATGTGTTTGACTCATGACTAGACCTCATTTTCACCGGGAGGTGATAATTGGGGATCTGGTGAGTCTTTCTGAGGTTTGCCTTCCACCCTGTGTTTGCTGAGTGACAATTATCTCAATATGGTTAATGTAGTAAAGCCAATTTATAGTATATGAAATATCATTGTCTGGCTTTGGTAGAGACCAGTATTTCTATTGTTTGGGTAGAATGCACTTGCTGACACTCTCAGCAGACTCCTGGACCCACACATGGTCCCTAGACCCAACAGTCCTCCAGAATGTCTTCCAGAAATAGGGCACCCCCTCCCAAAGTGGACCTCTTTGTGTCGGCGGAGAAAGCAAAATGTCCTCTTTTCTGCTCCTTCCATCCAAGCACATGCAGATGGGCATCAGATGCCTTTGCAATATTCTGGAGGCACCATCTGCTCTATGCCTTCCCTCCATTCCCACTCATCACCATTGTCTTGATCAAAGTTTGAACCAACAGAGCAAGAGTCATCTTGGTGGCCCTTAGTGGCCCTGGCAACCATGGTTACCACACCTCCTAGCTTTGTTAAAGAAGGCTCCTATCCCACCTGGAATCCATTCCTTCCCACTAATTCAGAAATATGGATTACTGCTTCACCCCAATCTCAGCAGCTTGCCGCTCAAAATTTGGAGCTTGAGCTTTGCTTGACATGAGGCCTGGATGATGTTCGCAACATCCTATTAGCCTCTAGAAAACCATCTGCAAGGCGAGCCTACCAGTCCACATGGTCATGATTTATACACTGGGTGACCTCACAAAGCCTCATTTCGGTCACTTGCCCAGTGAACCGGATCCTCATCTATCACCTACATCTTTCCAACTCCAGTCTCCAAACCATTTCAGTACGTTATCATCTGTCCACAAGAGTGACCTGTCAAACTCATTGAGGGTAAATCCATGGCACTACACCCCCTCATCTCCGGGTTCATAAAAGGACTAATGAAAATGAGGCATCTGATTAGCCGCTGGCATCAGCATAGTACTGCAACATTATCCTCGTGCAGCTTATGAAGGCCTCCTTTGAACCCCTCAGGGAGGCTTCCCTGATGCACCTCATGTGGAAGACAGCTTTTCTGGTTCCTGTCACCCCACCAGAAGAATCAGTGAGTTGCAAGCACTGGTGCACTACCCTCCCTACACATAGTTTTTCCATTACAGAGTATTCCTGTGTACCCACCCAAGATTCTTCCCAAAGATTTCACCTGAACCAAGCCATTGTGCTGTCCATCTTATCTCCGAGTTCCTCTCCAGAATGGGCCCTTCACACCCTAGATTGCTAGTGGGCCCTCTTTCACTACTTGAATGCAACCAAAGACAAAGAGCGAATCATCTCAATTCTTTGTCACCTACAACCCCAACAATGCAGGACAGCCAGCATCCAAATGCACTATTGTATCCTGGATAGCAGACTGTATCACCTTCTGTTATGAACAGGCCCAGCTCCAACAGTCATGTCATAGTGGACCTCATCAGCTACAAATAAAAGCAACGTCTGTTGCCAGCCTTGCATCACTTTCCACTGAAGACATTTGCAAAGCAGTCATGTGGACTTCTATCCTCACTTTCACGAAGCATTACATTTTGGAGCACTCCTCAGCGAGGAACTTCGCCTTCGGTCAGGGAGTGCTCTGCAAACTCTTCAAACTGTAACCATCCTTCTACATACTTTCCTCTGCCCAGCAGGGCCCTGGCCATACATAGCAGAACTTTTTAACAGTGGCCCTCAGCTTTGGACTCACCGTCAGACAAGCTTGGCTCTTTAGAGTCATGTCACGGCTCACAATATCAGAGCTATGGCTACATTGGTAGCTCACTTGAGGAGATTTGCAAAGCTGCAACATGGACATTTGTCCACACATTCATATCTCACTACTTTCTAGAGAGAGGCTCCTGATGCAATACTAGGTTTGGCAGTATATTTTCCAGAATTTGTTTGGGGAGTAGAATCTGATTCCATTCCCTCTAGGCCCAGTTATTTTTCTTTCCAGGCTGCCTCTCTACAAAAACAAGAAAAGAAAAACAATTAAGAAAAAGCTTGCTGCCAGCAAAAATATATTATTAGTGTCAACTGGTTGTGACACCCCTTTTTTTTCTTCTTTTCTTTTGAGGCAGCCTGTAGTTAGGGGTTCCTATATGTAAGGACATTTTCCTGTTTGTCCATGGATAAGTCCGCACAAAACTCTCCCATCTCCCCTTGGAGTTGTAATCTACATTCAACTATTTAAAAGACTGAGGCATGATTGCGTGGCAGTGGCAGGCAGGAAGTGGCAGGCAGTTGGGGTGGAATGCTTCCAAATTAAAAGCTTCTGGAAGGTATCTGGGAAGCTGCTCCCATGCTCTGACTCCATTGCTATGTGAAGACTTATCATGCTGTCCATGGAGAATCCTTGCTACAAGTGAATAACTTTGTTGTTTAGAGATGACTTCCATTTCTTAACTCAGTAGTTTCTTGCAGATTGACTCTTGACTTAGTTCACATATCTGGAAAGAAACTGTTCTTCCAAGGATAAAGAAAACAACCCTTGATTCCTTTTCTTATTGTAATTACCAATCAGTTTCTAATCTATCAGTCATTTCTAAAGTGGCAGAAAAAATAGGTGTTTTACAATTATCTGAATTTTTTGGAAAAGTTTAATGTGCTTCATCCATGGCATCTAGATTTCAGAATAGGACACAGAGCAGACCTCTGGCTTAAAATACCTCTATATTCTGGCTTTTCTACCAACTCTGATTGAGTGGTAATAGGAGAGCTAAATTTTTAAAATCTGCCATATTTTAAAATATTTGGAAATATAACTTGGCTACTTTAACAAAGTGTTCTGAAACTGGTTAGTTTAATTACCTGAGATAGCTTGCGCTTGAAGGGAGAGGGGCACTCTGGAGAGTCACTGCTAAATATATTTATGAGCATGTGTAAAACTGCCTTCCTTTTTGGATTTCCTTCATCTGGTGAGAAAAGCATCAAAGAGAGCCTCCGTTCAGCATTTGTACAGACTTCAGTAATTGTGATTGCTCAGGATTTTATTTTATTTGTATTCATTTTGTTTGTATTTGTATTTTATTATTTATTTGTATTTATTTTGCAATTTTCTCAGCATCTTTGGATTCTGGATTGTTATCCTACCTGCTGTTTTTGCTTTCATTCTGGTTTTGTGTGGAGTCTGCTAATATCTCTCTTCTTAATTCACTAAGAAAGAAAATTAACCCTTGACTCTGTCTATCACTGATAAGGGAATTAAAACTTGCTATCTTCCTTCTAACCTGCTGACTTTTCTATTTTTTGTCCACTCAAGCTTCTTATGTAGCCTTCCTGGGACCATTATTCCCAGGTGCAGCCCAACCCACTGGGGCTTTCTCTCCTGTCTTACTATATTGTGTCTCCTCTGATCTGTAGTTTCTCTTCCACATCACTTTCTGTTCTTGATATCACCTCTCCCCAGTCTTTTTCCTTCATTTAAACATCTTCAAACCCCAAGTATACATCACCCATTCCCTACTTTCTTCACCTCTCCAGCCATTTTATCATCTACCATATTATCTGCTCTTGAGCTTCAATGTTGTCTTCCTCTCATTCACCATCTAAATAAATCCAATTTGCTCCAAGATCTCACTTTATGCCTAAAGAATTTTTTTGTCGGAGTTCGTCAGCCCAGTGTCCAAAATCTGTTTTAAGAGACACCACCGTGACTACTCCCTTTTATTAAATAAATTTAAAATGAACCATAAGTCCAACACTTAGCTGTATGCCGCCAAAACTCCCAGTGGACTAGAGGTATGCCACCAAAACGCCAAAACTCCCAGTGGACGACATGGTGCATGTTTTGGGTTTTACACCAGCATTTCCTCTCATTCAGCCATCTCCACTCCCTCTGAGACTATCTTCCTTCATCACCATTGTGCCTCTTCCCTATAATCTCTTATTTATTTATATTCTCTTATATACTGTGCTATTCTGCATTAGTGCAGTTTACATTGAACAAACTGAAATTACATTGAACAGGGCATTATAACTTGGAGATAACTATTTTACAGGGAACATGGGCTATGGAGGGTTAAGTGGCTTGCCCAAGACCACAAGGAGCACCTGTGGGACTAGAAACCCCAGTCCTTCTGGCCCAAGGTTGCTGTCCTCTAGTGGGATTTGAACCCCTGACCTTCTGGCCTGAAGTACCTTGCCCCAACCACTAGGCCACTCCTCCACTCCTCTTGCTCCTTCTCCTTCTCTCATCCCAATCCTGGTCACCTTAGTCATCTCTCACCCTCTCTATGTAGATCCAACTGCAACCCCCCAAATGTTATTCATATTCCTTTCCTTCCTTCCTCTTCTGTCCCTTTCACATGCACCCTGTGGAATGTCTGTTCTCCGGAGACAAACAGGGGGATGCAGGCACACTCAAAGGTGAAGTCCCCCAACTGAGCCTTGTGCCAGATCTCTCTCTGCTCAGAGAAGCTTTGTTGCCTCTCTGAGCATGCGTGTCTGCTTCCCACCTGCTTGTGACTGGAAAATCAGTTTTTCTTCCTACCACGCAAAGCCTGCACGGGTCTCTCTCTCTCTTTCTCACTTCTTAGCCTGCAGTCTTCTTCTTTTACCATCAATTCCTTCACCATCGCTGCCAAGAGAGCTTCCCATTTGAGCATCTATCAACCGCAACAAAAACAAAACCAAAAATAAAGAGACTTCCTCACACTGGGGGACCGTGGGAGCACGCTTCATGCACCTCTGTCCTTCAGCGCAGCAACAAAGCCCGGAAATAATCTTGGAAAAGTAGAAAACATTTTTTAAAAAAGCAAATTAAAGAGAAGGAAACCACTGGAAAAAGCTGGGGCACTTTCTTTAAGTTTGGAGCTTGGGACAGGCCTTGCTTGGCAGTTATCACCTCTACAGTGCCTTCCCACATGTCTGACTCTTCTTCCTCTCTTCCTCCATTGGGCCAAACACAGACTCAAGGGGGCTCTCAAAAGGTGGCCAAAACACTGGTACTGATATCCCCAGTTATGGCTGCGGGGTCTGGGGGCCCTTCTCATCTACTCCTGGCATCGGGTGCTACCCCTCCGCCACTGGAGCTAACACCAAACTCCTCAGCTTCCTCCTCTATCAGGGGGAAATGCCAGCGTCAGGGCAAAAAGATAAGGGTACGCACAAGCACATGCTCCTCTCGTCCTCGGAGACATCTGGTAAGCACTATACCAAATGCAACACCCCTCCCCCGATGCCCAACAGTCCTACCCTCCTCCGAAGCTCCCTCCAGCTTCCAATCCTCCTTTGTCTCATTTCTGCAGAGAATCATACAAGACAGTTCCGCTATACTGCAAGCACCCCCTCAGAACCTCGATCTGCACCCAGCGTACCCGTCAACCCCTGGATTCCTTCCACCCAAGGGATCCCGAGGTCCCCTCTCCTCATTGGCTGGCGGGCGCCCCTGCCCTTTGATGATGATGATGATGATGTTTGCTTGCTCCAGACTTACCCTTGCGAACCCTGCGAGTCCTATATGGGGGACCCCCTACCAACCTCCCCCGATCAGGACTTCCAGGAGGAACCGCATGATGATCTTTCCTACCCAGAGTTCCCCAACCAACAGGAGCAAGGTAGTAACCAAGATAATAATTTATTGAAATCAACGCTAAGAGCCAGAGGACTCGACACGGCCGCATTTTGGTGGTGCCTTCGTCATGGGTACAGACCTCTAAAAAACAAATAATAGCACCAATCAAATATCATATTAAATAAAAAATAAAAAAGGGGCAAACCCTTATACATTAAGTAATACAATAATTTATTTGGGTATCATATACGTCATTATTTCCACAATATTAATGTCTTAATGTCAAGATATGCTACATTATTATCACTCTATATATGCATTTGTGATTAGCATCTAATGGATATTTTTTTTATTATTCTTTTATGTTTACATCAGTTCAATTCAAGGAGGAACATAAACATTTTCATAAATGATATAGCAGACATCACCTCTCTTGTATCTCACACTTCCTCTATGTCTGCATTGCCAATCCATAGGGTCCACTCATACCCACAAAACCTTTTGATTAATTTCTAATTTACCAACTGAGGATTTTCTTTTTCCCCTATAAAGAGAGGTATCATTTTCCTAATAGTGACCTAATACAAAAAATGTCCTCTCCTTCTTCCATTTGACTTCCCAATGATGCCATTATAAACTTGTTATTTATATGTTGTCCATTTTAGTATTTATAATATGAATTTTAGTTATGTTTTTTTATTTAGTAAGATATACATGCTTTTAATTGGATAATCTGTTTGACTTTCAATAATTTAGATGTATTCCAGTGCTGTGTATATATATATTTTACTTAATGTATAAGGGTTTTGCCCCCATTTTATTTTTATTGTTCATTTATTATGATAGTTGATTAGTGTTGTTTGTTTTTTAGAGGCCTGTATTCCTGATTAAGGCACTGCCGAAACGTGGCCATGTCAGGTCCTCTGGCTCTTAGCGTTGACCTCTTGGTAACCACCTCGCTCCTGTTGCTTAGTGTTCTTCTTGCAAGTGTGTGTGCTTCTGGTTGGACTTGTTCTACCCAAAGTTCCTCCAGAAAATCTCCCAAGCTCTTTCCCTCAGTAACTCAAAAACTCCCACCAACAAATGGAACTTTCACTCTATCTTAAAAGCTTGCAGTGCCCCTAAGAAGATCCCTGCACTCACAGTCCCGCAGATCTTCCAAGATCTTCGATTCTCCATCTGGAAGACCCCTTTGTCGGGCAGTGCCACATCCTGTCACTTTGAGCTGGTTTCCATCATCTTCTGCTGCCCCAGGTTGTCTCAAAGGCCATCCTCAATAGAGTCCACGAGTATCAAACCACTGTCTCAGACACCTCCAGGGAAAGAACAGCAGACGCTGTAAGACACAAATCTTACCAGAGCATCACTTTCGCCATGCACATCCTAGTCCACCAGCTCCACATGCTGCACTATCATTATGATCTTCTTCTTCAGTTGGAAGACTCCGCCTCGACAGACCCAGCATATCTGGCTGTGGATTTACATGAATCCCTTTATCATATCATCCGCGCCACTTATGACATTTACAATGCTATAGACCCGGGGTCTCAAACATGCGGCCCACGAGAGAATTTTGTGCGGCCTGTGACGGCGTCGGCGTTATGTGACTGTCCCCAACTGCAACCTCCTGGCATTCCGACCGTATGCAGGAGGGGCGGGGACAAACTCCTTCCGCACAACAGAACCACCCCAGGCTACTGGCATCAACAACAAAGGTGATAAGCTCAGGGCCGGCCCATCTACTAGGTGGATTAGGTGGTCGCTTAGGGCATTGACCCTGGTAAACAATTTAACTCCATTTTGGAAGCAGCGGCACAAAGCCACTGCTTTCAAAAAGGCGTCGAGCCGCTAATAACCACCGAATCCATCTCTTTTATCTTGCAGCAAAGGCAGGCCAACTGCATTTTGCAATAGGCAGTGGATCGCAATGGAGTCGGACTGCCGTTGCCATCACCACAAGATGAGAACATGGATTTTGGGGGGCAGTGGCGGTGGCGGGAGGGGGTATGCTGGCGGCAGAGGAGGAAGGCAGAGGCGATAGTAGCAGGGAGGGGGCAGCATGGTGGGGGCTTCTGCCTGGGGCAGCAGAAACCCTTGAGCCACCCCTGGATAAGTAGGTAGGAAATCTAGTGTACTAGGTTTTGTAGGCAAGAAATAGAATCTTGACATGAATCCAATATAAAACGAGAAGCCAATGATTTTCACATAAAAGAGGTATGATTTGGTCATACTTAAAACAGTTACGAAGAAGCTTAATGGTACAGGCAAAGAAACCTTTTTGACTTTATAAAATAGAGCATAAATGTGAAAGTATGCATGCATGCTAAGGCGTGATCATTTACCCCAGTTCTTGTGTTGGCATTGTAAAAAAAAGTTCCAACAATGTGGCCTGTGGGTTACTTTACAAGTCTTCATTTGGCCCTCAAAGCAATTTGAGTTTGAGACCCCTGCTTTAGACCGTTCCACAGCTACAGCTATCTCAGCCAGACAAACATCATGGCTTCAACTTTCCGGACATCGAGAAGACCTCCACGACCGCCTGGCAGATACCGCTTGTCAAGGCGACAGCCTCTTTGGGTCCAAGGTTCAGGAGGCAGTCTCAGAGGTCAAGGACCACTTCTCCACTGTCCGGAAGCTCCCAACTCAGCCAGCGGAGTCATTCTCCTTCACCCACTGCACTACAATACTGCCTTACCGATGTCATTACCACTACCAGTATTTCCAACATTTCTACCTGTGGCATCACTATCATCCCTATTCATGGAAGCCTCTGCTATGTACTCAGGCTCAGGCATATCCTCAACATAGTCTCCAGTGAGAGAGAAAACCCCAGTCACTCCCTCAAACCACCCTACCCAAACCCTCCCCCAGATTTTGACTACCTGCCAGTGTGGGGGGGGGGGGGGCACATCCTCCACTTTGCAGAAGCATGGCAATTCATCACTATGAACCGCTGGATACTCTCCATCATTCAGTCAGGGTGCAAACTTCATTTTGACGTCCTGCTGCCCCTCTCCAACCTCCACCAAAATGTAACTGCCTTCCGGGTCCACACGTGCCCCAACTGGTGCAGGAGATAACTCAGCTCCTCCTCAATGATGTCATTGAACTTGTTTCGCTTCTTGAAAGGGGTCAGGGCTTCTATCCTGATTCTTCCTGATCCCCCAAAAATCCAGAAGCCTTCGGCCAATCCTGGACCTCTGCCAACTCAACCTCTTCATCAAGCGGGAAAAGTTCAAGATGCACTCCTTCAGCACCATTCTTCCCCTACTCAGTCACCAAGATTGGCTTGCCTTTCTGGACTTGAAGGATGCTTATACCCATATTCCCATCCACCCTCATCACTGGAAGTTTCTTCGCTTCACATTCCTCGACCAGCACTATCAGTACAAGCTTCTTCCATTCGGGCACTCGTCCACTTCCTGCATCTTTACCAAGTGCCTGGCTGTGGTGGCGGCCAGTCTGTGACGTCAAGGCCACTGTGTCTACCCTATCTCGATGACTAGCTTGTTTCCAGTGCTTCCCAGGCCACCACTACTCAAGCTGTGCGGGACACCTGTGCCACTCTACAGACCCTCTGCTTCATCTTAAACATAGAAAAGTCTGAACCCATTCCCCAGCAACACCTGGACTTCATCGGAGCACACCTGGACATTCTGCAAGCCAAAGTTTTCTTCCCCGAACAGAAGGCCCAAGCCTTGAGATTCTTCAGCAGCACCCCTGCCACATGCTGGACAGCACTGGCCCACTTGCTCTTATATTTACTGGGGCATTTGGCCACATCTTCAGGAACAAGCAGGAAGTCAGTCTTCACATGTATGTGACATTGGCACCGATGGAGCCTGGCGCAGGAACACTCCCTAACATCCAATAGGAAAGTCTTTGGGAGCATTCCTCCACACTTGTGTGGTTGCCTTCCCACCTTAGCTCCTAGTCTCCTCAGTCATCTTTTTTCCGCGGAGCCATCGGGACCTCGTCCCTGTCAGCCACGTCAAGAGAATTCTGTATTTTTTTTGTGTTACCATCAAGTACTTCTCTTTTTGCCTTCCCATTGCCGACTCAACTCCATGTCGATTCTACTCCAGTATTGTTTTATTTTACTTTTTTTTATAGAGTTTTTTTCACTTTTTTTTAAGGCCTTTGGCCTACCCCTTCATCATCGCGAAACAATTTGACTTTGCCTCAATTCTTTTCCTAGAAATGGAAAAGCCCTGGAGTGGTTTTAAAAAATGCTCAAAGTGTTCCAGTACTATTTCTATCACCAATGAGCATAGCTGGTACCTCAAGTGTTTAGGCCAAGACCACAATGTAGATTCTTGTTCCTCCTGTAGCCACATGACTGCCAGAGGTAGGAAGAACTCAGATAAACAGAAGGCTAAGCTGTTTCCAAAAAACTCAGCTCCTTCGGTGCACTTCTCAAGGGCGTCGACTCCATCTGTTCTCCCATACCTCCAGATCGCCACTTAGTCAAAAGGACAAGCATCGAACGGAGTCTCCAGTGCAGAAGAAGAAGAAGACATCGATGTTGAGATCATCAGCCTCGAGGTCAGCATCGGACACCGAGCATCGGCATCATCACTGATACTCCTCTCACTCTGATGCAGACTATCCAGAGAAGCAGCCCCAGCGGGAGGCATCACCCTCCAAAGCCGCAAAGAGGCTCGGGAATGCTCCCAAGGTTCAATCCTCGGTGTAGCCCCCGATACTAGCGTCAGGAGTTGTGGCCCACACTATTGTGTCTGGAGCCATTCCTACTCTGGTACCGACACTCGATGACCGTGTCATCGCCATGGAAAAAAGCATCACTGTGCTCCTTGCAGTAGTGACACCGATGGCATCAGGGATATCGCAGTCAGCATCGGTTGCACCGACACCGGCAGCCTCTGAGGTACCTCTTGATACCCTTCCGCAGGCATCTCCTGCATCACATCACTCAGTGGACCAACCACTACCAAAGTCTTCGGTGCTGCTGTGCTCGATATCCTCAACTCAGCAGCGGCCAAGAGAGCAAATAGAATGCTAGGTATGATAAGGAAAGGAATGGAAAATAAAACAAAAGATATTATAATGCCTCTATATCATTCCATGGTGAGACCGCACCTTGAATATTGTGTGCAATTCTGGTCGCCGTATCTTAAAAAGGATATAGCGATTTTAGAAAAGGTTCAGAGAAGAGCCACCAAAATGGTAAAGGGGATGGAAGGATACTCCTATGAAGAAAGGCTAAAAAGGTTAGGGCTCTTTAACCTGGAAAAGAGACGGCTGAAGGGAGATATGATAGAAGTCTATAAATTAATGAACGGAGTGGAACGGGTAAACGTAGATCGATTGTTTACCTTATCAGAATATAGAAAGACTAGGGGACATGCAATGAAGCTACAGGGTAAACTATTTAAAACTAATAAAAGAAAATATTTTTTCACTCAACGTGTAATCAAACTCTGTAATTTGTTACCGGAGGATGTAGTAAAGGCTGTTAGTGTAGCTGGGTTTAAAAAAGGTTTGGACAAGTTCCTGGAGGAAAGGTCCATAAACCATTATTAAGAAGGGACCCAGGATATCAATGCTTGAACCAATACAAGCATTGTGGAACCTGTGTCCCTTGGGGAAACTGCTAGGTACATATGACCTAGATTGGCCACTGTTGGAAACAGAATTCTGGGCTTGATGGACCATGGTCTGACCCAGTATGGCATATCTTATGTTCTTATATAACTCGAAACACCCCAGCTCCGGAGATAAAGAGGCCCTCATAGAGATTACTTCAATTTCCTTCTGTACTCTGATTCTGCGCCAGAGGCCTCTGATTCTGAATCCATCGATTCCGATACCAACAAGAATGTGCCATCAGATCCGTCGCCTCCTTATGAGTGTCGAAAGTCTCCACCAGAGGACAAACCTTTTCAAGATTTTATTAAAAACATGGTGACTGCCCTGGATGTATCTGTGGCTATGGAGACAAAACCCAGGGCAGACGAGCTGAACATTCTACAGTATCCATTGGCACCAAAGGAGGCAACAACCCTCCCGGTGCATAACATCTTGAGAAATTTGATGGCTAGGATGTGGGAATTTCCTTTGTCAGCTCCTGCAGTCACCAAGAGGCCTGATACTCTTTACAGTATCAAAAAACTCAGCTCTCTCACCAGTCTATGGTAGTGGAGTCTGCCATTAGAAGGATCAAAAGCCAAAAGAACCACTCTTTCAGTTCCTCCTGGAAGAGAGGCCAAGACCCTCGATGCTTTTGGCAGAAAGGCTTTTCAGGCAACTACAGTATGTTAGCCTCCAGCATAGATTCCTACTTGCTATATATGGGCATGTTCCTCAGGGATGTTTTCACGAGGGATTTGGCAGAATTTACCACCTTACTACCCCTTGACAGACAAGTAACTCATCAGGTTTTAGTCACATATGCCCAAAACATTTCAAAGTTTCTAACAAGGACAACCTTTGAGACCAACAGGGCTGCTGCAGCCTGCATTGGAGCTAGAAGAACAGCCTGGCTTCAGGCATCTGATCTGGAACAATGGGTCCAGGATAAGTTAATCAACATTCCACGCAATGGCCAGATATGGAGGGAAAAAGCAGGTGAGATAGAAATGGACAACCTCACCATGAAAAGGCTTTCTAGAAAGATGGCAGATCCTTCTAAAAAAAGACTGCCACCAAAAAATTCTTCTTCCCAAAGAAGAAACGTTGCTGTCAACCCTATCACTCCTATTCCTCCTACTCTACTCCACAACAACAGAGACAGCAGGACCCAAAACAACCCAGGAAACCCAGGATTACCAAACCACAGCCAGCTCCTACTACTCAACCAACTCTGAGTTTTTGACTCCTTCCTAAGGAGCATGGCCAATTCTCCCATGACTTCTCCACTTCCTTCCAAGATCCCAGGGAGATTAGTCAACTTCGCACACTGATGGAGAAACATCACCTTAGACCCATGGACATTACATCTAGTAGGCCAGCGTCTACAGATGAAATTCAGAGATCTTCCACCCATTCATTTTGTAGGCCAACCCTCCTTAAATCTCCATCGAACCACCTTGTTACAACAGGAGATCCACTGTCTACTAATGCAGGAGGCAATAGAGGAAGTGCCTCTTTCTCAACAAGGCCTTGGTTTCTACTCCCGATACTTTCTTATCCAAAAGAGGTTGGGAGGCCACAGGCCTATACTAGGTCTCCGAAACCTCAACAAATTCCCTGTCAAGGAAAAATTCAAGATGGTTTCTCTGAGTACCCTTCTTCCTTACCTCCAACCAAATGATTGACTTTGCTCCTTAGACCTAAAGGATGCTTATACTCACATACTCATCCGCCCAGATTACAGAAAGTTCCTCAAATTTCTATTTCAGAACAATTATTATCAATATTGAGACCTTCCTTTCAGTTTGGCTTTGGCATCCAGAGTTTTCACAAAGTGCCTAACTGTGATGGCAGCCTATCTTCAAACGTTGGAACTTTCTGTTGCCCTACTTAGACGATTGGTTGCTAAGGACAGATACCATTATGGTAATCACTACTGCCCTCAAACAGACTATCCATGTCCTACAGGAGTTAGGTTTTGTCATAAATTATTCAAAATCACACCTCACTCCAACTCAAGACCTAGAGTTCATAGGAGCTTGACTAGACACAATCCAAGCTCGAGCATTTCTGCCAGACGACAGACGTGCCCGACTAATGTCCTTGGCATCATAGATCCAACAACAGGAGTCAATAACAGCCAGAACATTCCTATCCCTCCTAGGCCACATGGCCTCCACAGTCCGTCATTCCATATGCTCGTCTCAATATGAGAATAGCACAATGGATTCTCTCACAGCAGTGGAAGCAGTCCACAGACCACATCTCAGACTCCATCACCATCACCCCTCAGATGAGATCAGCCCTGCAGTGGTGGAGCAAACCGCACAACCTCCTTGTAGGGTTACCTTTTCAACAGTCTGTACCACAGTGTACCCTGACGACCAATGCATCAAAGCTAGGTTGGGGGGCTCACTTAAACAGTCTTATGACCCAGGGCCTATGGACTTTGCAAGAGGATCTCCTACACATCAATCTCCTCGAACTCAGAGCAATCTTCAATGCAATCCAGGTCTTCTCTGCCCATCTCAGGGACCACTCAGTCCTCATTCAGAAGGACAACCAGGTGGCCATGTTTTATGTAAACAAACAGGGAGGAACGGGCTCTCTCCCATTACGCACAGAGGCCATCTGCTTGTGGAACTGGGCAATCTCTCAGGAGATTCACCTTCTTGTAGTGTACCTTCCAGGAATAGAGAATTCCTTAGCTGATAGACTGAGTTGCATCCTCTATTGACACGAGTGGAGGCTGAAACCTGTGATAAGGAAGCTTATCATAGCTCAGGAAGGAGCTATAGGAAAGGTGAAGTGACTCTGAACAAGCAACCTGTCAGTTCTGGTAGAAATAAGAAAACAGAATTTTCCCATAAAAGACTACCAGTCCCAGAATGCACCAGGTTTCCAACAGCCATTAGAGGAGCTGAAGTGGGGAAACGTGTGTTCAATCAGGAGGGCTATGAGGTAATCCCTAAGCACTCATCTCAAAGGGCAGGGCCTGATTCAGCACAGCTGCGCTGTGTTAAGGTGGAGCACTCATCTAAGCAGAATAAAGGTAGAGTTTATTCTACAGAGAATTATCCTCAGATTCAGCTTGGATATCCTCATCCCCAGGATCATCATCATCTTCATGATCAGCTTGAGCTTGATCATCTTCATCATCAAGAGGATCATCAGAAGCAGAAGCCAAACCGGACGGACAGAGAGGGAAAGAAATCCTTTGGAAGAAAGAGGAGAAAAGCCTTTGAGAGGTCTAGAAGAGTCCAGAGCAGTACGTATACTGGGAGGCATTCCAAGGGCCAGCATACACCATTGGACTGGGGAAAGCCAGAGGAATGGTGCTGCAGAGCTAGGAATCTCCAGACGGTACCTGTGAGGGAGACGGCTGCACGTGGAAGGGACCCTAAGACCCGTGCCAGAAGGTATGTGAAGAGAGATCCAGTGTCCAGGGATCTGGATTGGAAGGCTGGACATAAGAACTGGACTACATACTGGTCAGGCTATATAGAGAGGAACTCTAACAGCAATGGAAGCTCAGGTATGAACACTGATCTATGCCCTAGCTATAACCTTGAAAGACAGCAGGGAAACAAGTATTCTCCTGAAAGTGCTCCATTGGGAGATTCATCTGTGCCAATCCATGATATTGAACCCATGCTTGTTGAAGAAGAGGGGGTGATAGCAGATGAAGAATCTGTTTACATGGACTGCTCTCTGTCTAAACTCCGTTGGTGATTTTCTGTTATAAAGTACAGCAACCATCACAAAGAAATACAAACTTGTTCTTTAATCTACTCAGAAAAGCTCCTGAGTAAGATTTTTAGCCACGCAGTAGAAAGCAAGCCAGCTAAGGGGTTTCAGCTGGATAACTGCTAGCAATTGAGCCTTACCTAATTGCTTGTGAGCTAGGAGAGAATCACTTCTGAATCTATGTGGGAAGATATAAGAAGTTAACCTGAAAAGAACAGTTTTTTTTCTTTCTTTGTAGTTTTTGGTTTATTGTTTGATACATGCTAAGAGAATATTAGCTAAAGCCTACAGAAAAGACCAGTTTGTTGCCAACCAGGTCTTATTTCTTTTGCTTTGATTGCCTGACAAGTTTAAATGTTTCCTGATTTTGTTTTTTCAAGTTTAACACTGAAAGCAAGTAACCTGATTTATGTGCTATCAAGCATATCTGTGTTGGGAGAAATAACCCCATAAATAAATATCTTATTGGCTTTAACACTTGAGCACAACTAAATTATTGTCAGCAGCTGTGTCTGGTGTGAATGAACTGCATTGCCCACAATCCCTTGCAAATCATATAGATATATGCACTTGCCAAGACTGTGAAGATTCTCACCCAGGCAGCCGTCTGACAAACCTCAAGTAACTCAACACTTGTTCCAGCTTTGAGGGATGCCGATAATCAGCATCTTTGCTTCTCCTGTCAATGCTCAACTACCTCAGTTTTGCTCCAGGATCCCTTCCCCTCACAGGGAGAGCTCGGATGCATTTTTCCTTCATTGGGGACAGTATCTCCTCTATGCTTTCCCTCCTCTCCCCCTCATAACAAAAACACTATTCAAACTACGAGCTGACAGGGGAATGATGATCCTCATTGCCCCTTACTGGTCCAGACAACCCTGGTTTCCCATACTTCTTCAACTTGTTCGGAAACCTCCCCTCAAACTCGGTTACTCTCCCAACCTTCTCTCTCAGGAACAGAGGACCCTCCTGCACCCCAAACTCAAGACACTCCGCTTGACAGCTTGGCTGCTGAGCAGGTGCTCCTCTCACACCTAGGACTCCAAGAAGAGGTTTTACAGATTCTCCTATCTTCCAGAAAAGATTCCACCAGATGCTGTTATGCTTTCAAGTGGTGCAGATTTGCCTTTGGTATTCACAGAAAACACTAGATCCTTATACATGTTCAGTCCCGGATCTTCTTCTATATTTGCTCTACTTATCCTACTCTGGTCTCAAGACCAACTCTGTAAGGGTATATTTATGTGCCATTGTGGCCTCTCACCATACGTTGAAAAACCGGCCGATCTCGACACATCCCTTGGTGGCTAGATTCATGAGGGGTCTTCTTCTGACCAAACCGCCTCTCCGCCCACAACCCACACTGTGGGATTTAAATGTTGTTCTTGCACAGCTCATGCGCAGTCCTTTTGAACCCATGGCATCATCCTCTTCAAAGTTCTTAACATGGAAAGTCCTTTATCTCCAGGAACAAGCAGGAATGAGTCTTCACATATGGGTATCATCGGTACCGACGGAGCCTGCGCGGGAACGCTCCCCAGCGTCCAAAAGGAAAGCTTTTGGGAGCATCCCACAGCGCCTGCGCGCTGCCTTCCCTCCTTTCCTAACCGCCTCTCTCCAGTTCTTCTTTTCCGCGGAGCCAGCAGGTCGTGTTCCTCTCACCGCTGAAGAATTTCTTTATTTTATTTCTTTGGTCACGCGTCTGCCTTCTCGACGCTGGACCAGTACCGCCGGTCTTCTCTTTCTTTATTCTAAAAAAAAAAAAACTACTGTTTTTTCTCACTTCAGTGCATTTTCTTCTTTGGCCTTGCAATGCAATGTGTGCCTTCGAGTCAGTCCTGACTCCTTGCGACCCAGAAGCTCCTGGGTTTTCTTGGCAGTGTCACCGGAAGTAGATTGCCAGGCCTTAGGCCTAGGACATTTTTCCTCATGGAAAAGCCCGCTTCTGGGTTTAAAAAATGCACGAAGTGCAGCTGCACTATTTCTGTCACTGACACCCATGAATGGTGTCTAAAATGTTTAGGTCCTGACCACTCCATTGCGGATTGTGAGTCCTGCTCCATGATGTCTAAAGGAGGTCTACAGAATCGAGCAGCTAAGCTCAGCACCCTGTTTCCCTCGGATGCAGCTTCGGTTGCATCGACGTCTTCCAGGGCTTTTTCTTCCTCACATGGATCTCAGGTAACCAAACTTAAATCCAGCCGGTCCTCGAAGGGTAGATCTCCCTCTAAGTATCGAGATGCCTCCGGGCTTGCCCTCGAGGAATCCGCACCGGCAAAATTACCCTGGCGGGAGGCTCCGGCTTCCAAAGCTTTATCTATGGGGTCACAGGTTGACATCGATGGCTCGGCCTCAACCGATCACCTGTTGCCATGTTCTGGGGTACCAGTGGTTTCCATTGGTACCGACATCCAGACATTGGTTGCGTCAATGGATCAGAATATCCTGACCATGCAGCGTGCCATCACGGCATTCATACAAGCTGCGACGCCTTCGGTACCGCTACAAACTCCGTTGCTGGTACCGACTCCGGCGCCGGTATCGACATTGGTTCCGGTGTCGGTACCGATTGCATCGACATCCGCTTCGGTGTCGACTGCAGCGGTACACTGTTCTGTGATGCCCATCGGTACCGAATCGGTACCGATCACTCCCGATGTCGATACCACCCGGTATGCGTATCGGGCTCTGCAGGAGCATCCAGACAGGCGATACTTCGATTCCTCTGAAGACTCTGATGAATCAGAGGTCTCTGTCGAAGCATCGGTGATTCATCCTCAGGAGCCATCTTCTCCAAAAACAAGAATGTCTCCTCCAGAGGACTTGTCTTTTCAAGACTTCATTAGGGAAGTGGCCAGGGGTCCTTCCTTCTCAGTGGCCCCTGAGACAGAGCCTAGAGCCAAAAAATTAGATATTTTACAATATCCTAAGGCTCCTAAAGAGGCAGCCACTTTACCAATACATGAGATTCTTTATGATCACATGTTGGGCATATGGGAGACTCCTCTCACCACTTCCCCTCATTCTCGCAGGTTGGACACCATGTATCGTGTTCCTCCTTGTCCTGGTTTTCATAAGACTCAGCTCCCTCACCACTCCATTGTGGTGGAGTCTGCTATGAAGAAGATAAAGAGTACAAAAAGGCACTCTTCTGCTCCTCGAGGAAGAGAATGCAGAACCTTAGATGCCTTTGGCAGGAGAATTTTCCAGGCCAGTATGCTTGTTGCCAGAATCAACTCCTATAGTCTCTATATGGGGATGTTTCTAAAAGAAGTTACAAATCGCCTGCAAACTTTATCTCCTTTCATTTCAGAAGATAAAAGGGAAGAGTTCCTCACCTGGCTCAAACATGCACAGGATATTTCCAAGTTTTCCAACCGTGCAGCCTTTGACTCTTTTGAAGGTGCCAGCAGAGCCTCGGCCATTGCCATAGGTGCACGCAGAGTTGCTTGGTTACAAGCTTCTGATTTGGAACCTTGGGTTCAAGATGGACTAGGAATCCTTCCTTGTACAGGTGAAAACCTTTTTGGCAAAGATTGGCAAGCAAAGGCCACCCAAATGGATGCTGAAAATTCTGCTTTAGATAGACTTTCAAAGTCTACTTCTGCTCCTTTTAAGAAAAGGTTGTTCAAAAAGGGTTTTTTTCCCAAGAAAGGGAAATATTATTCTGCTTATGGTCAGCAGCCATCTAATGCAGGTCGTTTTGCTACAAAGAGACAGCAACAACCGAAACAGGCCAAGCCTAAGGCTGCTAGGACTGCTACGGCCCAACAACCTCAGCCTCCTCAGGGCCTTTGACTTACAACTAGAGAGCTTAGCCTTTCTGGCTCTAGAACATCCAGAGCCTCTCACCATTCCAGGAAGGTTGGTTTACTTTGCTCCCAGATGGGAACAAATCACAGCAGAGCAATGGACCCTCTCCATCATAAGGGAGGGGTACAAGCTTCATTTCGTAAACCTTCCTCCTCACACCATGGTGAGACAGTTCAATTCTCAGACATCTCTCCTCGACCTTCTGGGTCAAGAGATTACTACCCTTCTTGCCCAAGGGGCAATAGAAGAAGTACCCCTTCTTCAACAGGGCTCAGGGTTCTACTCCCCCTACTTTCTTATCCCAAAGAAAACAGGGGGCTACAGACCCATATTAGATCTCAGAGAATTGAGCAAGTTTCTATGCAAGGAGAAATTCAAGATGATTTCTCTCGGTACTCTCCTTCAATACCTTCAGAGTCAGGATTGGCTTTGCTCTCTAGACCTCAAGGATGCGTACACCCATGTCCTCATCCATCCAACACACAGAAGGTTCCTTTGGTTCCTTTATCAAGGGAAGCACTACCAATACAGAGTGCTTCCTTTCGGTCTGGCCTCTGCACCAAGGGTGTTCACAAAATGCATGGCAGTAGTAGCTGCATTTCTACGCACTCTAGGGATATTCGTATTCCCATATCTGGACGACTGGCTCATCCGAGCTCCATCCCAGTCAGAGGCCCAGACTTCTCTAACCTGCACAAGCCGTATCCTTCAGTATCTGGGACTTGTAATAAACTTTCCAAAATCCCATCTCACCCCTACTCAGTCTCTAGAATTCATAGGGGCCTTACTGGATACCACAACTGCAAGGGCCTATCTTCCCCAGGCCCGTTGCCTACGCTTGGTGCAGTTAGCCTCACAAATTCAGTTAAAATCCCTTTTAACTGCTCGAGAGATGTTACAACTGTTAGGCCACATGGCATCCACTGTGCATGTGGTTCCTTACGCTCGCCTTCACATGAGGGCAGCTCAGTGGACTCTGTCCACCCAATGGACCCAGGCATCAGGTTGCCTGTCAGACAAAATAGCAACCTCCAGTCGCCTCTTTTGGTCCCTCCACTGGTGGAAGTCCACTCAAAATCTGTTGCTGGGGTCCCCCTTTCAACAGGAGTTACCCCAAGCAACCCTTACAACAGATGCCTCTCCAAGGGGCTGGGGAGCTCATCTTCAAGATCTCTCCACTCAAGGCATCTGGTCTCTAGAGGAGACATCTCTACATATCAACCTCTTAGAGCTCAGAGCAATTTTTCTAGCTCTCAGTCTTCCACACCCTGCTCAGCTACAAGACAGTCCTTATCCACACAGCCACCAAGTAGCCATGTTCTACGTGAACAAGCAGGGCGGGACTGGCTCTCTGTCGCTTTGCAACGAAGCTCTGAGATTGTGGGCCTTCGCCAGAGAGCATCAAATTCATCTCATGGCAGTGTATCTTCCAGGGGTTCAAAACTCTTGGGCAGACAGACTCAGTCGAGTTCTGCTTCCACACGAATGGTCCCTCCATGGGGACCAGATAGCCAGGATCTTCCGAATTTGGGGAACCACGGACATAGACCTCTTTGCAAGTCCGTGGAATGCCAAACTTCCCCGGTTCTGTGCAAGGATTCCGTGTCAGGGAGTTCAGGCCAGGGATGCCTTCCTCCTTCATTGGGGGCAAGACTTCCTCTATGCCTTTCCACCCATTCCCCTAATTCCCAAGACACTCTTCAAACTTCAGAGAGACAAGGGGTCTATGATCCTCATAGCACCACATTGGCCACGCCAAGTGTGGTACCCTCTACTTCTGCATCTCTCCCAAGCTCCCTCCATGGACTTGGGATCTGCTCCAGACCTCCTGTCCCAGGAGGAGGGAACGTTGTGACATCCAAATCCCCAGTCTCTTCACCTCAGAGCCTGGTTGCTGAAGGCCTAGACCTTCACGATTTGCATCTTTCTCAGCAAGTGGAGGATATCCTTCATGCTTCCAGAAAGCCTTCCACTAGACATTCCTATGCTTTTAAATGGAAAAGGTTTATCATTTGGTGTGCAGAGAAGGGTCTTAACCCTCTTGCAATACCTCTGAATTCTTTACTAGAGTATTTGCTGCATTTATCTCATGCAGGCCTTAAAACGAATTCAGTAAGAGTCCATTTGAGTGCTATTGCAGCATCCCTTAAACCTCTCAATGGACAGCCTATTTTCTCTCATCCTCTTATAGCAAGATTCATGAGAGGCCTTCTTTTGACTAAACCTCCCATCAGACCACCTCCAGTGGCATGGGACTTGAATCTGGTTCTTGGCCAGCTTATGCAGCCACCTTTTGAACCCTTAGCCACTACCTCCTTGAAATTTCTTTCCTGGAAGGTTATTTTTCTCATTGCAGTCACTTCAGCTCGCCGCATCAGTGAGCTGCAAGCCTTGGTGGCTAATCCTCCTTATACAAGGTTCCATCATGACAAGGTAGTCTCAGGACTAATCCACACTTTATGCCTAAAGTGGTCTCACCTTTTCATCTGAACCAGGAGGTTTATTTACCTGTTTTTTTTCCAGGACCTCATGCTTCAAGTGCAGAGAGGAATCTTCATACCCTGGATTGTAAAAGAGCTCTTGCTTTTTACTTGCAAAGGACACAGCAACATTTATTTATTTATTTATTTATTTTTATTTATTTAACAGTTTCTTATATACCGCCCCTTCCAGAGATCAGGGGCGGTTCACATCGAACAAAAATCAATATACTTCTGTATATTTTACATGGAACTTGTGTTAACTATGTACACGTTTAGTTACATTGAACATGTTTTGAACATTAACTAGAATAACACTATTCAAACTATGTACAGGTCATCACAACATAATTGAGTTACCGGTATTATTTACAATAGAGATATAGCCATTTGTTTGTGTAAATCTTTGTCTGTAGGGTAAGGCAGAGTAGAGTAAGTGTCTTTCTTATGTTTAATCATTTGTTCTGTCTTGAGAACTGTGAATGTGTTTCTGTGATTGTATCGGAGAGGTTTTTTGTTGGTAGGGGATCTCAAAGTGTTTTGTGAAAAGGTATGTTTTTAGTTCTTTTTTGAATTGGTGAAGGTCTTTTATTTTGCGGAGGGTTAAAGGGATTTCGTTCCAGAGGGTAGGGGCAGCAAAGGAGAAGGCTCTATCACTTGTCGTTGCTCTGGTCCTTCTGAAATTAGTTTTTATGTTGAGGGAGTGGGTTGCGTTCTGTCTTCGTGTTCTAGTTTCTGATGGGGTTTGTAATAGGGTAGATAGTTGGGAGGGAGAGATGTTATTGAGGAGTTTAAAGGTAGTAAGGAGGATTTTATATTTTATTCGGCTGCTTATGGGGAGCCAATGAAGATCTAGTAGTATTGGGGTCACGTGGTCTGTTAGCTTAGCTTTTGTGACCATCTTGGCACATATGTTTTGTGCTCTTTGGAGGAGGTATATGCTTTTTAGTGGTAGGCCATTTAGAATGCTATTGCAGTAGTCAAAGTGGGGGGTGATGAGGGAGTTGACCACTGATCTAAAGTCATGTGTGTTGAGTAGGGGTCTCAGGTGTTGTATTGTCTTGAGTTTATAGAATATCGTTTTTACTGTATGTTTTATGTGTGGGATCATGGTGAGTGAATGGTCCAGAATTATTCCAAGGTATTTTACCTCCTTTTTAATAGGTATTGGTGTGTTATTTATTGTGATTGTGGTAGGGTAGTTGTGGTCCATGTCAGGTTTTCTCGTTATGAACATTGCTTCAGTCTTTTTGAGATTGATGCTTAGGTGGTTGTTTTCAAGCCATATGGTGGTCTCATTCATGCATTGGAGTAGTCTATCGTATTTGGGGTTGTTGGTGTTTATGGGGATGGCGAGCATGATATCGTCCGCGTATATGAAATGGTTAATTTCATACTTCTTGAATATGTCTGTAATTGGTTGGAGGTATAAATTGAAGAGGAGGGCAGAGAGTGCCGATCCCTGAGGGATACCCTGGCCTTGAGGGAAGGTTTCTGATGTTTCTTTGCCTAATTGTATCTGTATGAGTCTGTTTGAAATGTATGATTTGAACCATTCAAGGACGGTTCCTCCTATTTTTAGGTTTTCAAGTCTGTTGATGAGTGTTTTGTGATTAATGCTGTCAAATGCAGCAGATAGGTCTATGAAGAGGAGGAGGAAACCTTTGCTATTTTCATTAGTACCACGGATGAGGAGGTCTGTCAAGGCGATTAGGAGGGTTTCCACTCCATGGAAGGGGCGGAATCCGAATTGATGCGCATCAAGAAGTTTTTGCTCATCTATGTATTCCTGTAGTTGGAGTTGTATAGTTTTTTCTATTATTTTAGCGATTAGCGGTATGCTGGCAATTGGTCTGTAGGAGTTGGGGTCCTTTGGGTCAAGTTTATTGTTTTTTATTATGGGACGGATCGAGGAGAGCTTTAGGGTGTTGGGCATGGTTCCTTGTGTGAGGGATTGGTTTACTATGTATTGGATGTTTTCTGCAAGGGATTCCTTAGTATACTTGATCCATGACACCGGGCATGGGTCAAGCGGGGAAGTTGTAGTGTTGATCATTGTTATGATGTTGAGGATGTGTTTACGATCAACTTTGTGGAATGTTGTCCATTCATAGTTACTGGTCTGTGTATATTCTATCGTGATGGTTGGGGAGCAAGATTTTACCTTTAGCTTTTCAGCAAAGTGTGCTGCTAAGGTTTGGACGTTTATAATGTCCTGGTTCGGTTCTGGGTTATGTGTTTTTGTTAGTGTTTTGACGATTAAGAAGAGTTCTCTTGGTCGGTTGAGAGCAAGATTTATTAGATTGGAATAGTAATCTCTTTTTGAGTTGTTGATTGTTTCTTTGTATTTATTAAGTAAGTTTATATATTTGGTTTTGTTATCATGTGATTTGGTGTTTCTCCAGGTTTTTTCTTGTTTACGTAGTTGTCTTTTTAGTAGGGCAATGTTTTTCGTGAACCATTTTTGTGATTCTTTCTTTTTCTTCTGGGATGTTTGAGTGGAGGTAGCTGCTTCTTGGATTGTTTGGTTCCAGTTCTCTATCGTTAGGTCGATGTCAGATAGGCTTGTAGTGAGCTTAGGTAGTACCTTGTCAAGGAATGTGTCATTGTCAAAGCGGGTAAAACGTGAGCGGTGAGCTGTTGCGTTTGGGGACTGTGATGGTATTTGTGTTAGTAGATGAAAGGTTATCAGATGGTGGTCAGACCAAGGTACCTCTGAAGTTGTTGGGGGAGATTGTAGTTGATGTAGGTTGAAGGGGGAAGGGAGGAAAATGAGGTCTAGTGAGTTTCCTTTATTATGTGTGGGGGTATTGATTATCTGGTTATATCCCATTTGGGTCATTGAGTCTATGAAGTTGTTTTTTTGTGATTGGTTTAAGGATGGGAGGTTAAGGTCACCTAGTATTATAAGAGGTTTTCTCTGGGATGCTGCGCATGCTAGTTCAAGGATAGGAGAAAGATTTTTGTGATCTGCTGATGGTGGTCTATAGATTAGGGAGAATGCTAGTGTTCTGTTTTCGATGTTTATTATGTCCATGCCTTCAACATTGTTTGAGTTTGTTAGGGTGTATTGTAAGTCTTTCTTGGTGAGTATAAGTGTGCCACCTCCTCTTTTTATGTCACGGTGGCAGTTGAAAATATCATATTGTGATATGTTGAGTTGGTTTAATAATATTGTGTCTGTGGATGTTAGCCATGTTTCCGTGATGAAAAAGAAGTCAGGCTGTTCGTCTTTTATTATGTCATTTACAATTGGTATTTTATTTCGAATTGAGCGAATGTTTATTAGGATCAGCTTTAATTTATTGTCTTCATTGGGGGAGGTTTTATTGTTTGCGTAGTTTTTGCAGTTTATCTGTATTAGTCTAGGGGAATGTTTGTGGGTATTGTTGTGTGGTGGCAGGTTGAATGGGTTATTGTGTATTGGGGGGTGTGCTAAATTGCGGTTTGGGTTATAAATTATGGGGATGCTGTTGCAAGGGGGATTGTTGAATTTGTATGTGTAGATTTGTTGGAGTAGGAGGGTTGTTAGTAGGAAAGAGGTTTGCAATGTTTTTGTTTTTAGGTCTGCCATTATGTTTTGAGTTATGGAGGGTTTTATTGGTAGCTTTGCGAGAGGACTGTTGTGTGGTGGTGTTGGGTTGGGGGGGTTGAGTGGAGGGGGTTCTACAGGATTAGCTGATCGCAGTATATTTATCTATTGGTGATAGTTTGTATAGCTATGGCAACAGAGAGTATGATTACTGGCAAGAGTATTTTTATCTACTGACAACAGTATAATTGGTTCTTAACAACAGTATATTTATCTCCTAGTGACAATATTACTGGCAACAGTATATCTATCTACTAGTGATAGTCTATTTATCCACTGGCAACAATATATCTATCTCCTAGGGACAGTATTACTGGCAACAGTATAGATATAATTACTGGCAACAGTATAAATACAGACACTAGTGACCGTATAGACACTGGCAACAATATAGATACAGGCAATAGTATAGATAGCTGGGTACTGACAACAGTATAGACTAGTTATGGTAATAGTCCATGTGTGAGTACTGACAACAGTATAGACTAGTTATGGTAACAGTCCATGAAGAGTGTGTAGTACAGTAGGTAGTGAGAGATTAGTTCATTTAATTATATACTTGCTGTGGTTGGTTCAGTTGAAGGTCGTTCTCGGTTCCAAGGGTAAAATAGAGGGGGTCAAGATAAGGGAAGCACAGTAGAGCTGACAGATCTGTACGGAGCTGTCGTTAAGCGAGCTCAACCTCAGGGGAGCTCTAGCTATTGGTTGGTTGAGAGATAGACTTAGCTTTCTGTTCGGTTGGAATGTGGGTCGACTTGCGCGGGCCCGCTGGTATCGCTGTTTTCTGGCGTTGTAAAGGCCCCGATTGGGCTGCTGGCTTGTTGGAGGTGGTGCTTCGGTGCAGTCTGCTCGCTCCCTTGTTCCTAGGCCTCCACCAGGTCCCCGCCTAAGGGCCACGCCAAAGGGCCCTCTGGCGAGGCCCTCAGGCGCGGGCCCGTGAGGCGCGGGTGCGCCCGATGGCGCGATCTTTAAATTGTCCTCGGTGCGCCCGGATTGGGCGGAAGATGGTCGGCTGCTGCCCTCTCTGCCGGAGGCTCTATCCCCGTGCAGGGGAGAGCTGTAGATGGTGGTGGGGGCAGGAAGGAGCACGCGCCCGATGGCGCGATCTTTAAATTGTCCTCGGTGCGCCCGGATTGGGCGGAAGATGGTCGGCTGCTGCCCTCTCTGCCGGAGGCTCTATCCCCGTGCAGGGGAGAGCTGTAGATGGTGGTGGGGGCAGGAAGGAGCACGCGCCCGATGGCGCGATCTTTAAATTGTCCTCGGTGCGCCCGGATTGGGCGGAAGATGGTCGGCTGCTGCCCTCTCTGCCGGAGGCTCTATCCCCGTGCAGGGGAGAGCTGTAGATGGTGGTGGGGGCAGGAAGGAGCACGCGCCCGATGGCGCGATCTTTAAAGTGTCCTCGGTGCGCCCGGATTGGGCGGAAGATGGTCGGCTGCTGCCCTCTCTGCCGGAGGCTCTATCCCCGTGCAGGGGAGAGCTGTAGATGGTGGTGGGGGCAGGAAGGAGCACGCGCCCGATGGCGCGATCTTTAAATTGTCCTCGGTGCGCCCGGATTGGGCGGAAGATGGTCGGCTGCTGCCCTCTCTGCCGGAGGCTCTATCCCCGTGCAGGGGAGAGCTGTAGATGGTGGTGGGGGCAGGAAGGAGCACGCGCCCGATGGCGCGATCTTTAAAGTGTCCTCGGTGCGCCCGGATTGGGCGGAAGATGGTCGGCTGCTGCCCTCTCTGCCGGAGGCTCTATCCCCGTGCAGGGGAGAGCTGTAGATGGTGGTGGGGGCAGGAAGGAGCACGCGCCCGATGGCGCGATCTTTAAAGTGTCCTCGGTGCGCCCGGATTGGGCGGAAGATGGTCGGCTGCTGCCCTCTCTGCCGGAGGCTCTATCCCCGTGCAGGGGAGAGCTGTAGATGGTGGTGGGGGCAGGAAGGAGCACGCGCCCGATGGCGCGATCTTTAAATTGTCCTCAGTGCGCCCGGATTGGGCGGAAGATGGTCGGCTGCTGCCCTCTCTGCCCTCGCTGCCCTCTCTGCCCTCTCTGCTGCCCTCTCTGCCCTCTCACAACATAGAAAGTCCTCTCAACTCTTTGTTGCTTTTGATCCCTCTCATTTACGACTTCCAGTCTCTAAGAGAACTCTGTCCAATTGGATTGCTCAGTGTATTTCTTTCGCCTACCAGAGTAAGAACCTTTCTCTGGTGGGCCATGTCACAGCTCACAATGTGATAGCCATGGAAGCCTCTATGGCTCATCTAAATTCTGTGTCCATCGACCAGATCTGTCGAGCGGCCACCTGGGCCTCAGTTCATACCTTCACAGCCCATTACTGCTTGGACAAGGACTCCCGCTGGGATGCCTTGTTTGGTCAGGCTGTTCTCAAACACCTGTTCGATACCTAACCAACTACTACCCTCCATCCCTGCCTGGATGCCTGAGATTCATGGGTGGAGGTAGAGCCCTTCCCAGCACTGTTCCCTCTAAGCTGTGTGCGTGTGCGCGCGCACATACCTCGCCAAGCGAGCGCACATACTTTATAACAGAGCGCATAAAAATTACGGTTCTGATTCTGATAGAAAACAACACAGACGTCTTAAAACTTAAAAGTTGTTGTGTATTTACGGTTTTCACAAGTTCTACAATAATTTCTAGTGCAATCAATGTGGTGTACATACTGTATTCTGACATGTAGTCAAATTTTCAAGTATACAACTCCGAGTGTCGTTATGTGGCGCACAAAAATTTAACCTTCCTTCAAAAGCTGCACAGATGATATTTTATGCGCACACAGCCTACAGAAAATTAGAGGGAACATTGCTTCCCAGGGACTCACAACCTGGGTGATCTCCCAGGCATCTCTAGCTGGGGAGTCCCCATATGTGAAGACTCATTCCTGCTTGTTCCTGGAGATAGCACAGTTACTTACCTGTAACAGGTGATCTCTGGGAACAGCAGGAATAAGTCTTCACAACCCTCCCACCTCCCCTAGGAGTTGTATCTCTCTATCTTTCTTTCCTTTCCTCACTCTCTCTTTGTCTCAGCTTTAAAACTCGAACTGGAGAGAGGCGGTTAGGAAAGGTGGGAAGGCAGCGCGCAGGCGCTGTGGGATGCTCCCAAAAGCTTTCCTTTTGGACGCTGGGGAGCGTTTCCGCGCAGGCTCCGTCGGTACCGACGATACCCATATGTGAAGACTTATTCTTGCTGTTCCCAGAGATCACCTGTTACAGATAAGTAACTGTGCTTTCTCATTGCAGTCACCTCCACTCATAGGGTCAGTAACTGCAAGCCTTGGTGTACTATACTCCATATGCCAAATTCCACCACGACAAGGTAGTCCTTCGGATACATCCTAGGTTCTTACCGAAAGTTGTCACCTCCTTCCATCTGAACCAATCCATCATTCTTTCCGAGGCCTCATACCTCCTTGGCTGAGGTTAAATTGCATGCTCTTGATTGTAAGAGAGCATTGGCATTCTATCTGGGACCATACTAAGGCTCATTGCCAATCTTCTCAGTTATTTGTCGCTTTTGACCAAAGTCATCTGGGGCTACCAGTCTCTAAGAGAACAATTTCAAACTGGCTAGGGTATGAATGTGGAAGTAGATTGGTGGGAATTGCGGCTGTGAAGGAATAAAGTTTTCTGATTTGGTTGAGGGTGGTTTCTGACGTCATCCTCATTTTGTGATTTAACCGGAACTACTAGATGGGGGGTTCACATGCCTGAGGAAGAGCTGACAAGTGGTTGTGCGGCTTGAAACACTATTAGTGTCGCGTGAACCCTTTGTTACATCATATAGGAGGATTATAGCTTTCGGCAGCATCGCCCGTGATGTTTACAATGGGACAGATGATTTGGACTTGAGTTTTCTGCCGGAACAATTTCTCCAGTTTTTCAACATCAGTCGAGCTAAGTACTTTTTCTCTCTGTTTGTGGATTCAATGCAGAAAGTATGACTGAGTATTTTAAAGAAGTATATTAATGGATGGGTCTTTACCCTACCTTTCGGACATATAGTTTATTTGGACACTGTTACTGACAGCAACTAGTGTTGCTTTGTCAGGTTTCGGGGCCAGTATATGACCATCATTAAGTGATTAAAATGGAGGGCTCACTTCAAGAGAAGGAACGTTTCTTTTCATGGTGAGCGATCCGACAAAAACTGAGAGTGTTTGTTAGTGGGTCTGAGGGGTTAGGCCATTATTCAAAAAGGTTTTTTTGGGGATAGGGTTAGTTCCTGTGGAGAGTGTGGGTAATCAAGAGTTTTTTTTGGTTATTATTGAGGTTGATTTCCGGGGTTGTATAGTGCTGGATGGGTTCTAAATGGGCAATGTTTGTAGTACTTCCTAATGTGCCTGGCAGTTGACACTGGAGTATAGTAATGTAGAAATCTTTTAGTCTTTCTTTATCCATACACTCATTAAGAGGCATGTTTACTAAAGGTTAGGGCATGTTAACATTATGCAAATATTTATGCAAATGAGGCCCCACACTGAGTCTCCGCACATGGCCCCACACCCTCCTTGGGTTGCCCCTGGCTCTAACCAAAATTTGGCATCTTTCTGAAGACTCTGCTTCAGTTGTTGCCTCTCTCATGGAAGCTACCTTTTCTCCATATACCTCTCTCGGTTGGCCATGGCAGTGATATGAGATTTCTGCTCTCTCCTTTCTGATGGTTTCAACCCCTTCTTCCACCTCAGTCTCACTCTTTTTCTAACTTTGAAGTCCACGCCATCCATCTATTTACTCCACTACCTCTCCAAATAACTGTCATTTATCAACCCTCTGACAGGTCTACCTCTTCCTTTCTCGCTGACTTCTACTCCCAGCTTTCCTTCTTTCTTGAACCATCTTCCCCTTCCCTCATTCTTGGGGATTTCCACATTCATGTTGAAGACCCCTTTGACTCTTATACTTCAAAGCTTCTTGTCTTAACCTCCTTATTCAACCTCCAGCTGTGTTCTACCATGTCTACCCACTAGCATGGCCACTGCCTCAATCTTGTCTTTTTCTCCAGCTGTTCACCCTCAGACTTATCCCTTATCCAAAAATCATCTGTTAACTTTCACTTAGTACCCACCACCCACACACAATCTCATCCAGTTTCTACCAACATGTTTCGGAACCTTCAGGCTATTGACCCTTCAGCTTTCTCCATTGCTGTTTCATCTCCTCTCTTATCCACTATATCATCTAAATTTGCCAATGAGGCAGTCTCTTCCTATAAAGGCTGTGTCCTCCTACCAGCAGATTGATAGAGACAAAAAACAAATGAAACACTCAGGTTTAAATGACATTACTTCTCTGCATCTATCCACCTCAGCCACCAGAGGTCCCTTCAGTATTTCTTTGTCTCCAGCAGATGGTAGATGGATTTTCTCTTCTCTGTAGAAATCTGAAGATTGGGAGGAAAAGAGCGTGAATGACCACCTTAAGACCTAAAAAGGTGATTCTCTCACTTGAACGTGATGTGAGAGGCTCCACTAGACTGCAGTCTTTTCAGTAACCATAGGAGGAGGGAAAATTGGGGCAGCTCCATGCCCTTATCAAGATAAAGGCCTGTTGAGCAGCTACAAATTGGAAGGATTTGGAAGAATCTGGAAGAGTATAGCAGCCTCACACAACCTCAGTGTCCCCGCCCTCCTCCTCTTTCCCCTCCTACTCTCTCCCAAAGATTGCAGAAGGCTCTCAGAGGGATATGCCTGCCAGCCACCTTTCACACTGTGCTGTTAAAATAAACCCAGCCAGTGAAGCAGTTTCAGGGGAGTAGAGATGAGCCTGGCACGGATCCTATGCTGGTGCTCTCAAGGGGTGAGTATCAAGGCTTGACCTGGTCATTGTCCTTGTTGGGGACTCCCGGTTCTGTCTCTGAAGGACGCAATTCAGGGTGGACTGCTAGCAACCGTAGGCATTGTGTGGGGGTTTCCTGCCATTTTCTGCATGCATTAGTAATGTTTTTGCCTGTTGTGTGCCTGGGGGTTACATGGTCCTAACGCACATTCCGCCCAAGCAGCTCCAACATGCGCTCCTTCCCTAGCGCCTTTAACGCACTTTACGTAAAAGTGCTGTTAATGCACGTTTGCAGGCCGACACAGTCTTAGCACATGTTCTTATGATACTTATCCTAATGCTCTATGTCTTTTTTTCCAGGAAAGGTTGTTTGACCTGTGGCAGGTGAAGAGCCTCATCATTGGATTCTGGACTCTGCCTTTCCTGTATGGCAGCTTCTGAGTCACCCCTGGAGGGCATGTTTCCCCCTCTCAGCCGGGAGATACAGTTTGTCCGCCCTTACCCACCTCAGGGCAGGAGGTGCAGGATGGCACTAAGGGTAAGGATATTCAGTCATCAAATGGCTCCAGTGACCGTGCTGTGAGCCGCTCTTCATCCTCTAGGGGGTCTGTGGCGGCTATGCTCCCTGGTTTTGGGGAACCTTTTCCAAGAGGAGAGCTTCTGGAGTCCAGATTGTCCTTCCCAGAATTATTTTCCTTTTTGCAACAGGTCTGGTACTTCTGGGGTGGAAATTCAGACCCTGAGCCCTCTAGGTGCCCCCGGACACAGTCTCCTGCTGGACAGTTTGAAAGTAGAAGCCTTATTCAATTATCTTTAGCTAAGCATCCGCAGCGTGGGACACTCCCTGAAGATGAGGAACAGTTGGGAGCTAACCAAGATGTTGACTATGCCTTGGACCCAGATGAATAAGTATTGGGCTCTGATGTGGATGAGGACCTACTCTCACCTTCAGAAGACAATTCAGAGGCCGACGTGATCCATTTGAACTGGAAGGAGGAGCTGGCAGCATTAATTGCCATGGTCTCATCTACCTTGAACTTGAATTTGACAGATGCTTCCAGCATGGAGTAGGAGCCAAAAGTACACCCGCTTCTTCAAGGGTTGCGGAAATCCACTACTGTCTTCACGTTCCCAGAGGTGATCAAAGATATGATCCAGTCCGAGTGGGACTCACCCAACTCCCTGCCTAAAGGGTTAAGGGTCTATAAGAAGATCTATGATCTCCCAGAGGAGGAGCACGGTGAGTGGTTTGATGTTTCCAAGGTGCACAGGTCATGACGGTTACCAGACGGACCACCATTCCTGTGTAAGGTGGGTCGGCCTCAAAGGATGTTCTGGACTGCAAGGTTGATTCCTTGCTGAAGAGCCAATTTGCTGTGGCGGCAGCTATGCTACACTTGGGGGTATGTACCAGATTGACGTCTCGAGCCCTTCTCCAGTGGATTCAGTCTCTTCCCCATGATGATACTACTTCTCTCTTGGAGTCTGCCATGCCTTCCTTTCTGATGCCATGTATGACCTGGTACACTTGGCAGCCAGGGATGGTGCCCTAACGATGGTGTCATGACATTGGATTTGGCTTCATCTGGCGGTGAACACTTCCTCCAAAGCCCGATTGGCTCAACTGGCCTTTAAGGGGAAGCTCTTGTTTGGAACCAATTTGGAGAAACTGGTGAAGTACCTAGGCGAAACAAAATCTTACCGCCTCCCAGAAGACAGGGCCATTGTGCCTGTTATGTGAGTCAGTGTCTCTTTCTCGTCAGCCTCCGTCCGACTACCAAGGGCACGCTGGCCAGATTCCTGGGAATCTCGGGGCTATCGTCACTACCGCCCTGAAAAACCTTTATTCTCCTCTGCTTCAGGGCCTTGGGGTCATTCTCAGAGCATGTGGATCCAGGGACTTGGCCCCAACCAGAGAAGGGCCCTCCCAAGCCACGCAATGAAGGTTTGAGGGCCCATTCCCTGGTGCCTCCAGTGGGCAACAGGCTTTGCCTCTTCTTTCAGAAATGGGCCTGAATTACCAAGGATCGCTGGGTTCTAGGCACCATTCAATTCGGATATGGCTTGGGAACCAAGAGACAAGGATTCAATTTCCACTAGCACTCATTGTGGCCTTAAGTAAGTCACTTAATCCTCAATTGCCTCAGAAAAATCCAAGTTATTAATGTCCCTGTTTAATGTACATTACCAAATTTAAGTTACAATGTAAACCGCTTTGACTGAAATGATAAAGCGGTATAAAAATCTTGTTAAACAAATAGAATAAATGATAAATATGTCCTGGAATGCAAGGAGCCAATCCCTGGAGTTTTCATCATTTCCCCTTGTGAGTCAGGGGAAAGGGCAAATACTCTATCTACTTTGTGGTGCCAAAGAAGGATGGTTCCTTCTAGCCCATTCTGGACCTCAAAGGGGTCGACATGCCCTTGCGTGTCCTGTGCTTCCAGATGGAAACCTTAGAAACACAGAAACAGGCCAGCAAAAAAATACCATATGGCCTATCTAGTCTGCCTTTTCATATCAAATACTAAAGTCCCTTTTTTTCCTTTAGAGATCTTCTGTGTTTGTCCCATGCTTTCTTGAATTCAGATATTGTCCTCATTTCTTCTACCTCCTACCTTCTACCTCTTCTACTGGGAGACTACTTCACACATCTACCACTCTTTCTGCGAAGAAATATTACTGCATATTACTCCTGAATATATCCTCTTTCACTCTCAGACTATGCCTCCACGTTGCAGAGCTTACTTTAAATTGAAAGAGGCTCTCCTCTTGTGCATTTATGCCACAGAGATATTTAAACGTCTCTATCATATCTCCTCTATCCCATCTTTCCTCTAACATATACATATTAAGATCTTTAAGTCCCCATATGGTTTATAACGAAGACCATTGACCATTTTAGTAGCTACCTCTGCACTCACTCCATCCTGTTTATATCCTCTTGAAGGCGCGGTCTCCAGAATTCCACACAATGCTCGAAATAAGATCACACCAGAGACTTATATAGAGGCACTATCACCTCCTTTTTTCTGCAGGCCATTCCTCTCCTTATGAACCCAAGCATACCTTCTGGCTTTTGACGTTGCCTTTTCTACCTGTTTAGCTACTTTAAGATCATCAGACACAATCATGCCTAGGCCCCACTCTTCTTTAGTGGACAAAAGTACTTCACCCCCTATACGATATTGCTGCCTTGGATTGCTGCAACCCAAATGCATGTTCTTGCATTTTTTAGCATTAAATCTCAGCTGCCAAATTGCTGACCATTCTTCAAGTTTTGCTAGATCCCTCCTCATGTTATCACTCCTTCTTGGGTGTCTACTCTATTGCAGATTTTGGTATCCTCAAAGAGGCAAACCTTACACGACAGCCCTTCCGCAATATCACTAACAAAGATGTTAAAAAGAATTGGGCCAAGGACAGATCCCTGCGGCACACCACTGGTAACATCCTTCTCCTCCGAGTGAGCTCCATTTACCTGTACACTTTGTCGCCTCCCACTCAACCAGTTTTTAACCCAGTCGGTCACTTTAGGGTCCATCACTAGGGTGCTCAATTTATTTATAAGTCATCTGTACGGAACAATGTCAAAGGCTTTACTGAAATCCAAGTACACCACATATAGGGCTCTCCCTCTCTGGTTATCCAGTCAAAGAAATCAATCAGATTACGCTCTGTGATTCAAGCAGTGTGCCAAGGGGAATTCTTGGCTTCTCTGGATCTGGCCGAGGCATATTTTCTTATCTCGATCCAGACAGATCAGCAGAAGTATCTGTGTTTTGCCGTGCTTGGCTCTCACTATCAGTTCACTGCCCTTCCTTTTGGTCTCTCCACCGCTCCAAGGACATTCTCAAAGATCATGATGTTGGTGGCTGCGGCGACTGGCTCATCCAAGCCCATTCCCTGTCAGAAATGTCTCGGGTGTTGTCCCGAGTTATGTCCTTTTTGGAAAGCCTCAACTGGGTCATCAATCTGGAAAAGAGCCAGCTTTTACCTTCCCAGTCCTTGGAGTTTCTGGGAGCACGTTTCGACACTCGAGTGTATAGCGTTTTTCTGCCAGAGGAGAAAGTCAGAAGACTGTTGACTTGCCTGGTGATGTTCTGTGTACAGCAAGCCCCCAGAATCTGGGATTATCTTCAGCTCCTCAGATTGATGGCAGTGACCATAGAGATGGTCCCATGGGCGCATGCTCACATGCAGCCGCTCCATTGGTCCTTGTTGACTCAATGGTCCCCGAGTTCTCAAGAGTTCAAGGGCAGGCTTCCGCTCATATTGAGGGTGAGATCCAGCCTGTAGTGGTGGCGGCAGCCCTGTCATCTGAGGAAGGGTATACGATTTCTCCTGGATCCTGCTGTCAATGGATGCCAGTCTTTTAGGCTGGGGAGTCCATAGCCAAGACCATATGTCTCAGGGCTGTTGGAACCACAGGGAAGCGTTGTGGTTCATCAACCGCCTTGAGGCTAGGAGGTTGGGTCTTGTGCATTTCCGGAGCCTGGTTGGTGGCCTGGCAGTTCGAGTGTTTTCAAACAATTCCACAGCAATCAGCAGGGCACCACAAGAAGTGGCTCTGGAGATGGATCTCCTGCTTGCTTAGGCGGAGAAGAACCTCCTAGCCTTGTCAGCTCAGCACATTGCTGCAGTGGACAATGTGGAAGTGAACTTCCTCAGCCGGCACTCTCTGAATCCCAGAGTCAAGAGGTGTTTCAGTTGATTCTGCACCGCTGAGATCACCTTGAAATGGATCTGATGGTGACTCGCTCCAATGCCAAAGTGTGCCGCTTCTTCAGTTGCCACACAGCCATGGGGTCCAAAGGCATCAATGCTCTGACCCAGCCTTGACCCAGTCAGCAGCTGCTGTACGTGTTTCCTCTGTGGCCCCTGGTGGGGCATGTGATTTGGCGTATTGAGCATCATCAGGGCAGGATTGTTCTGGTAGCACCAAATTGGCCGCAGAGAATGTGGTTCAGAGAACTGAGGTGGCTTCTTCAAGCGCCTCCTCTTCGGCTGCCTCCATCTCGGGGACTATTGTGGCAGGGACTGATCATCCTAGAGGACCCGACTCCCATCTTGTTTACAGCATGGCTCTTGAAAGAAGATTGCTAGTGCATAAGGGCTACTCTCCAACAGTAATCTCTACCATATTTGGTGCCCAGAGGAGGACTACCAATCTAGCATATGTATGGCTATGGTGCCTCTTTGAGCGTTGGTGCGGCACACAGCAGTTGACTCCTGAGGCAGCCAAGGTGTTTTCCTTGTTGGCCTTTCTGCAGAATGACCTAGAGAAGGGCCTCTCACTTAGCTCCCTGAAGGTTCAGGTGGCAGCTTTGGCCTGTTTCCATGGTCTGGTGGCGGGTGAGTCCTTGGCCTTGCACCCAGATGTCTCATGCTTTCTCAAGGGGTTCGACATTTGTGTCCTCCTCTTCGGTCTGTGATCCCTTCCTGGGATCTGTCTCTGGTGCTCAGAGTCCTGATGGTGGCCCCCTTTGAGCCATTGAAGCACACTACCTTGAAAGATTTAACGCTCAAGACTGTCTTCTTGGTCCCAATTTGTTCTGCAAGATCTCCAAGCTGCAGACTCTGTCTTGTCAGGATCCTTATCTGTTCTTTTCAACTGAGGCCGTTTCCATTCAGCCTCTGCCTTCCTTCTTGCTTAAAGTACTGTCTCCCTTTCACGTGAACCAGGTGATTTGTTTGCCCTCCTTCTCTAGCGAGTAGTGTCGGGGAAAGATAAGGATCTTCTCCTTCTGGATGTCCAGAGGGTGCTTCTCCAGTACTTGGAGGTTACAAATTACTTTTGTAAGTCAGATCATCTTTTTCTGCTGTTTGTTAGCCCTCGCAAGGGTGAAGTGGCGGCCAAGTTGTTTCATGAGCACTGGATTAAGGAGGCTATTGTCTCAGTGTATTTGTTTTGGAACTGGCCGGTTCCGGAGGATCTGCGTGCCCATTCTACCCAAGTGCAAGTATCCTCATGGGCGGGCAGCAATGTGGACATCACTTTCCACTCTTGTCAGGCATTACCACTTGCATGTCCACGTGTGGACGGATACAACCTACAGCTGAAGAGTTTTGCAATCTGCTGTGTCTTCTTCCCACCCAAAGGTGTTATAGCTTTGGTACATCCCACTTGTCTGGACTAGTCTAGCAGAACAGTATGGAAGGTGACATTTTACTTACCAGATAATGTCCTTTCCTTGAGTCCTGCTAGACCAGTCCAGGGCCCACCCCTGAAACTATATTTGCTCTGTTCTACTGCTTCGGTACCCTTGGATCCGCCATGATTCTGTATTTGGATCTGCAGGCTCATCTTCTACTGACAGCCTTCTATTTCTGCCTTCCTGTACATAGTTCTCTACAGTTGTTTACTCTTTGTTGCCCACATTGAGGATGTGTGAAGCTTGCTCTGTATCTCCCATATTCTTTTGGACGAATGCTGAAGAGACCTCTAGTGGCTTAGGCGGATAGAGGCACAGGAATGATGTCATTGAAACCTGGACTTTTCACTGGTTCTTTGTCTCCAGCAATCTGCTGGTAGGGGAACACAGCCTACTTGTCTAGACTGGTCTAGCAGGACTCAAAGACATTATCTGGAAAGTAAAATGTCACCTTCTCCTCTGCTTTGGATGCTCTCACTTCTCCTATTCCATGTCCTGTGAGATGTACCATTCCTCAGCCTTGGCTGACCTCCAAAATCCTCTAGCTACATTCCTGTGCCCACTCTATTGAGCACCTTTGGCTAAAATCTCGTGCCCATGTTGACTTCATATATGTCAAATTCTTACTTACCTCCTTCCAATCTGCTATAGTACTTGCCAAGCAAGAGTACTATGTCCATATGACAAGCTCTCTTACCTCTGATCATCGCCATCTCTTTGCCACCCTTATCTCTATCCTCAGAGTCCCTCTGCTTCCAATCCCTCCTTCGCTTTCTGCCCAGACTTTGGCTGACTACTTCCATGACAAGGTTCACAAGATTAGTCTGTTTACCACTGGGTCACCTCGTCTCTTCTTCCCCTGCTTCTTTATCAAATCCTTCCTTAAACTCCTTCCATCCTTTCTTCCTTTTCTAAAATCACAAAGGAGGAACTGCATATCTTTCTGCTTTTCTGACCTCATTCCCACCCGTCTACTAACCTCTGTCTCCCACTCTGTCCCTTCCACCTCCTATATCTTTAACCTTCTGCTTTCTATTGCAACTGTTCCTGCTGCCTTTGACCATGCTAGTTACACAGTGCTCCTCAAAAAACCTTCACTGTACCCTACTTGTCCTTCCAATTGACTGATCTCTTTCCTCCTTTTTGCATCCAAACTACCCAAACGTACAGTTCACTGCTGCTGTTTAGATTTTTTCCTCTTAAGCCATTCTGGATCCAGTGAAATCTGGCTGTTATCCTCTATATTCAACAGAAACAACGCTTGCCAAAGTCTCCAATGACTTGTTCCTGGCCAAATCTAAGGGCCTTTACTCAATCCTCATCCTTCACCTATCTGCTGCTTTTGACACTGTTGATCACCATTTTCTTCTCGATATTCGGTTCTCACTTGGAATTCAGGGCGCTGTTCTGTCTTGGTTTTCTTTTTATATCTTCCATTGCACTTTTGATGTATGCTCTGGTGGATCTTCCTCTGCTGCTATCCCGCTTTCAGTTGGTATACCTCAGGGCTCGGTCTTGGGACCTCTTGTCTTCTCTTTCTATATTCACTCCCTGTGTTGCAGCAGGCCTTAAAGTGCCTGCGTGCATACTCATGACCTGCACTTCTGCCCCCTCCGATGCAGCTTCTTGTTGGGGCAGGAGAGGCAGGCTATGATTGCATGAGCAAGCACAGGCGTTTTAAGGCCTGGTGCTGAAGTCAATGTGGAGACCCCACCAGGATCTGCCACCCTAGGTGACGTCCTAGTTCGCCTAGTAGATGGCCAGCCTTACAGGAGGGGAGGGCATACTAGAGAGTTCTTCTTTTCTCTGTTTGCTTCAAGTCTATCCTCTCCCTTCTTATTCCTATATGCCACCTACTTATCTTTATAAAATAGGCACCTGAAAACATGCCTTAACTAGGTGCTTCCTTATAAAATTACCCTCCATATGCCTCTGCATAAACTGTAAGACAAGTCCCCATCCATTTCCTGCCCTGTTCCATGTTAGTTGGTTAACATGCGGATGATGTTTAGCTGCCACATTGATTGTAAACAGGAAGTAGACCTCAGAGACCTAAAAACGCAAACTTTATATGGACTTTTCCTCTCCAAACTCAAACACATCCCCAGGATTATCTCTTAATGCAGCCAAAAATACCCATGTTGTGGAACACCATGCAATATACATTAGGGAGCTGATTCTATAAAGGGCGTGTGGAAAGTGACGCTCTAGTAATGCACCAAGTCGCTATTCTAAAGGAATTGCATACATGAATGGGCACTTATACATGCGCTTTAGACGGTCACTGTTCTATAGGCATGCGCATAAGTCCTGTCATGGGTACTTTCAGTTTGGGTATGCACAGGGTCAGAGCATAGGCGGAGCCTAAATTTACGTGCATACAGTGCCTTGTGAAAGTATTCATCCCTTTGGTGTTTGTCCTGTTTTGTCACATTACAACCTGGAATTAAAATGGAGATTTGAGGTTTAGCACCATGTGATTTATACAACATGCCTACCACTTTGAAGGTGCAAAATATCTTTTATTGTGATACAAACAATAAGTAAGACAATGAAAAACCCAGAAATGATGAATGACATAGGTATTCCCCCTTCCACCCCCCCCCCCTCCTCAAAGTCAATACTTTGTAAAGCGGTATGTCTCTATCAGCTTAGCATATCTAGCCACTGGGATTTTCAGCCATTCCTCAAAGCAAAACTGCTCCAACTCCTTCAAGTCAGATGGGTTGCATTGGTGTACAGCAATTTTCAAGTCATGCCACAGATTCTCAATTGGATTGAGGTCTGGGCTTTGACTAGGCCATTCCAAGATATTTAAATGTTTCCCTTTAAACCACTCCAGTGTAGCTTTAGCAGTATGTTTAGGGTCATTGTGGAAGGTGAACCTTCATCCTGGTCTCAAATCTCTGGCAGACTGAAATAGGTTTTCCTCAAGAATTGCCTTGTATTTATTGCCATCCATTGTTCCTTCAATCCTGACCAGTTTTCCTGTCCCTGCCAATGAAGAACATCCCCACAGGATGATGCTGCCACCACCATGTTTCACTGTGGGAATGGCGTTCTCGGGGTGATGGGAAGTGTTGTGTTTGCGCCACACATGGCACTTCCCATGATGGCCAAAAAGTTCAATTTTTGTCTCATCTGACCAGAGAACCTTCTTCCATGTGTTTGGGGGTTCCACCACAAGCTCTTGTGCAAACTCCAAATGTGTTTTCTTATTTCTGTTTTTAAGCAATGGCTTTTTTCTGGCCACTCTTCCATAAAGCCCCGCTCTGTGGGATGTACAGCTTAAAGTGGTCCTATGGACAGATACTCCTTTTCCACTGTGGATCTTTGCAGCTCCTTCACTGTTATCCTTGGTGTATTTGTGGCATCTCTGATTAATGCCCTCCTTGCCCGGTCTGTGAGTTTTGGTGGGCGGTCTTCTCTTGTCAGGTTTGTAGTGGTGCCATATTCTTTCCATTTTGTTATAATGGATTTAATGGTGCTCCGTGGGATATTCAGATTTTGGGATATTTTTTTATAACCCAACCCTGATCTAAACCTCTCCACAACTTTGTCTCTGACCTGTTTGCAGTGCTCCTTGGTCTGTATGTTGCCTGCTTAGTGGTGTTGCAGAGTGAGGGGCTTTTCAGAATAGGTATATTTATATAGGCATCATGTGACAGATCATGTGACACTGATTGCACACAGGTGGACCCTAATCAACTAATTATGTGACTTCTGAGTTTAATTGGTTGGAGCAGATCTTATTTAGAGGTTTCGTAGCAAAAGGGATGAATACATATACACTCACAACTTTTCAGTTTTTACTTGTTTTTTTATATATACAAGGTATTTTATTGTCATTCCACTTCACGAATTTTGACCGTATTGTTAAATCCATTGCCTAACATCCAGATGAACCTCTATTTTCATTCCAGATTGTAATGCGGCAAAACAGGACAAAAACCAAGGGGATGGATACTTTCAGAAGGCACTGTACGTTATAAAAGATCATAACTGACTTGTGTCTCTGAACAATCTAGGCGCGGGCATAACTGCCATAACTAGGTTTTAAAAAAAAGCTTAGTAGTTGGTATGGCAGACTGGATAGGCTATATGTCTTTATCTGCCGTCATGTTTTTATGTCTTTACACCCCTGTCCTTTAAAAGTAAAGGGTGCGCGTACTTTATAGACTAGGTGCCAAATACCAGCATGTCAATGTGCATTAAACTAGGCAGCCTTTATAAAGTTACGCTCTATCTATATTAAGGGAGGGCAATTCATTTGCTGTACATCAGGAAAACTTTCCTTACCTGCCTTGTAAGAGGCGATTTTCAAAAATACATGAGCAGTTACAAAATCCCAGGTACTTTTATTTTGCAGACTTTGTATCAGTTCTTAAAAGGACAGAATACCATTCAGTACTTTTTCCCTAGGTTATGTTCAAAAATTGTCTTTTCTGAGACTACTGGAGAGGGGATGCATATTTAACTTTGAGTCTGTCTGAATTCCTATGTGTTTAGCTGAAAAACTGCTGAACTGCAGAAAAGGAAGTTTATGTTGCATTTAAAGAAGAAGGAGATTGGGGGTTTGCTTAGTGAAACCTAGCAGTAGCTTTCCTCTACTGCAGTCCTCCAGCACTCTGCCTTTGTTCCTGAATATTTATTCAGTTAACAGAAAGAAAACTGACATGCAAAAATATTAAGTGAAATTTTAGAAAAGATGCCCCAGTGCAACCTGTGACGTCCAGGGCGAAGAATGTTGAAGACGTCTGATTCTGCCCGATTTTAGAAGCATAGATGCCCCAATGTGGACATCTGCAGCCCCGTCCTCATAGACATTCCGGCTACAGAATAGTGGGTTGGGGGTGTCTAGCACATGCCAGGTTGCATATGGGGACATCCAGTGGTGTAGCAAACTGGAAATATGGGCCTTCATTTCCTGGCAGAGTTTGTTGTCAACACAGGAAACATGTGTGCTAGGAATTTATCTCCATCTCCAGGAACAAACAGGAATGTAGTCTTCACATATGGGTGACGTTATACTAACAGAGGCCGCATGGGAACGCTCCCCAGTGTCCAATTGGAAAGCTTTTGGGAGCACTCCACTGTGCCTGCGTGAATGCCTTCTCTCCTCAGCTCTTCATTTTCCACGGAGCCAGCAGGAAACAAATCCTGTCACTGCAGAAAAAACGTCTTTTTTGTGGATTGCGTCTGCCTTCCGGCACCGTTGAAGACTTCACCAGTTCCCCTTTCCTTTCTTTTTTTCTCTTTTCTTTTTACATAACTTCCAAAAAAACATTTCAGGTGCCTCGATGCCATCTTAGGCCTTAAGCCTACCATACCCTCCATCGACGGTATGAAGAAACTAACTAGTAGTTTCAAAAAATGTGCGAAATGTGCCAGCACTATCTCAGCGACTGACACCCATGACTGGTGCTTAAAATGTCTCGGCCCAGACCACCAACCAAAAAATTATCCCCTTTGTCAAAAGATGACACGCAGGGACCTACAGATCTAAGCCTCTAAACTTGGGAAACTCTTCCCCTCGGACGCAGTATCCTTGGCTTCCACATCATCAAGGGCCTCATCCTCCTCCCATGGATCACAGGTATCGACAAAGTCCAAGCACAAGTCTTCATCGAAGAAGGAGAAACCCTCCAGTGGTAGATCTCCTTTCAAGCATTGAGATGCCTCAGGCATTGCCCTGGAGGAGATTCGGCCTGCCAAACAGCCCCGGTGGGAGACTTTGTCCTCCAAAGCCATCAAGGGGTCCCAGGATGCTCCCGAGGCCTCGACCATGCCATGCTCTGGGACAATGGTGCAAGTATCTGCCACTGATACCCAAGTATCAGCACCATCGATGGACCAGCGCATATTGGCCATTGAGCGGAGCTTGGCAGTCTCCTGACAGCCTCAGTACCTATAAAACCATTGGCGCCAGGCACCACCCCGTCGGTACCAGTACCGACTTCGACACCAATGATGGGTACACCCATGCAGATGGCATCAACATTGCTGCCACCCATGCCCTTTCTTGAGTCTATCACTGATACCGGTACCCAGCCCAGGCAACTTACCAAGGCCAATACCTCAGAGCATCGGTACCGGCATCTAGCTTTGGCCGAGCACCGTACCCGTCGATACTTTGAGTCCTCCGATTCCGATTCCAGTGCTTCAGATGCAGAGTCACTCGATTCCTGGGGTCCCAGGATCTTCCCTTGGAGACTTCCCTGCCGCAACAGCGACACATGTCACCTCCGGAAGTCACGTCCCTCCATGAATTCATTTGATACCTAGCTATTACCATAACATTGGAAAAGGAGCAAGGGTGGAAGAATTGGAGATCCTCCAACACCCAACAGAACCCAAGGAGGCAGCCACTCTGCCGGTGCACTGCATCCTGCATGACCTTGTGCTCCGTATGTGGGAGACTCCTCTTACAATCTTACCTCACAGTCGTCGATTCAATATCATGTACCGGGTACTGGAGTGTCCGAGTTTCCAAAAGCTGCAACTTCCACACCACTCCATGGTGGTTGACTCGGCGATGCACCAAATCAAAAGCTCGAAGACTCACTCTTCAAATCCTCCAGATAGGGAATCGAGGACTCTCGATGCCTTTGGGTGGCGATGCTTCCAGGCATCCATGCTCTTGGCTAGGATTAACGCCTATATTCTCTACATGGGAATGCTCCTCAAGGAGGTATCCAGGGATCTCAAGGCTTTTGCTCATCTCCTCCTAGATGGCAAGAGGGCAGACTATCTTGCCGTAGTCAAGTATAGCCAAAATGTATCTAAATTTGTCAATAGGACTACCTTCGATGCCTTTGAATGTACAAGCAGGGTCACAGCCATATGCATTGGGGCCCGTAGAATTACATGACTTCAGGCCTCAGATCTTGAACAGTGGGTTCAAGATAAGTTGGGCAACATACCCTGCACAGGGGAGAATCTCTTTGGCAAAGACTGGCAAGATAAGGCCTCTTAATTAGAGAACACTACTCTAAAGAGACTGTCCAGAGTCACAGCTGACCCTGCTAGGAAAAAGACATCTGCAAATAAGTCTTTCTACAATAATAATAAGAAGTTCTTCTCCTCTTATCCACCTGCTTCTCAATACCAGGATCAGGCCCCACAGAAGAGGCAGCAGCCTCCTAAGCAACAGAAGAAGCCACAGGTGGCCAAGTCTCAACCAGCTCCGCAGCCACAATCTGTGCCTGGTTTTTGACTCTTTCCTAGAGAACATCACCATCTTGCCTCTGGAGGAACCCCACCCTTTCACATAGCAGGCAGACTATGTCACTATGCCCACAGATGCACCTCATCACTTCAGAGCAGTGGACACTAATCATAGTCCAGGAAGAGTATAAACTACATCTACAGCCTCTGCCCCCCTCCACTTTCACGGTAGATTATCAAACGCAACCCCCAATCACTGCTCTCCTACAGGACGAGGTGCCCTCTCTTCTGTCTCAGGGTGCCATAGAAGAAGTCCCCACATCCCAACAAGGAATTGGCTTCTAATCGCCATACTTTCTCATCCCAAAGAAAAGGGAGGTTACAGACCCATTCTGGACCTCAGAAACCTCAACAAGTTTCTAGTCCACAAAAAGTTCAAGATGATCTTCTTCGGGACTTGTCTTCCCTACCTCCGGAGTCAGGACTGGCTCTTTTCTCTAGATCTAAAAGAAGCGTACACACATATCCTCATCCACCTGGGACACAAGAAGTTTCTACACTTCACTTTTCAAGGAAAGCACTGCCAATACAGAGTCCTCCCCTTCGGACTTGCCTCTGCCCCAAAGTCTTCACAAAGTGCATGGCGGTCTTAGCTGCATACCTATGATCTCTGGGAATATTCGTCTTCCCCTACTTAGACAACTGGCTAATAAAAGCGGACACCACCCAAGGGGTATTGCTCTCCTTGCATCGTACCATCACAGTACTACCACACTTGGGGGTATGTTTACTAAACTGCGGTAACGTTACATACCGCGCGTTATGTAACGTTAACGCTCGTTAGGTAATGTTAACGCACAGTATGTAACGTTAACGCGCGTTAACATTGCTTAACGATCGTTAACGTCCCCGGCTGCGGAAAACACCACAGAGGGTGGAGAGAGGGTGGGGGGAAGGGGTCAGTGGGCGGGGAGAGGCTCCCTGCACACTAACGTGCTGAACTGAAGGGCTGAATCCTACCGCGAATAAAAACCTGCCGTTAGATGCACATTTGCAGGAGAGAGAAACCATTTCAGTATCAGCAATGTACAGCATAGACAGGGAGCCCAAGAAACGTGATAGTAGTGGTCCATGTCCAGCACCAGCATAGTGCCCAAGTATGAAAGGCCACTATGGCGATGGTGCAAGTGGGGCATAGGAGGATGCAGGCAGGACATGCAGCGGGGGCACAGGGTGGACTAGGCGGGCGCCTAGGTGGCACATAGGAACATAGAAACCGGAAATCATCATGACAGCAGCTGACAAAGTCCAAACACAATCCACCTACATCTACCTGGTCCACCCGCGCTAACAGTTGCCAGGGCACTGACCTGACAATCCCCCAGCCAACCCTCCCCCAAGTGGAAGGAACAGACTATTGGTAGGCGGTGATGGGAAGGGGGATGTGAGGATGCTCATGTATGCCCCATGCCCCAGTCCCCGCTCCCTAGGCGACCACCTACCCGCACAGTGGATGGCCTGGGACTGCGCACTACCAGCACCAACAGCATATAGCCATGTCAGCATGGCAGGGGGGGGTGCCCGTGCTGGAGGGGGCAGTGGCACCTGCCTGCAGTGGAACTAGGCCATGCCCTGTACCAGTACGTGGTGTGCAGTGCAACATAAAAGGTCTGGCTGAGGAAAAGTACAGGTAGCCCCAGGGACCACCATGCATCTGTGGCAACAGTGTGGTGCAGTAAACCCAGCCAGTGTATCCAGAAGCAGAGGGTCACAGGTTCAAGCCCCAGCTGTGGTTCCTGCAGAGCATGTCCCTATGTTTTACCCTACAATGCAGATACAACAGCAACATGTGCAAAGCCCAAAGCAGCGGCGAACAGGGGTACAAACACCCACTAACACAGGCTCCATAATCCAAAGATGCATGGACAGTCAGGCTGTTGGCCCCAGCATTGAGCTGCAGTTATCACCGTAGCACTACTACTACCTCCTGCGCAGTTTAGCAATGTCAGCACTGTGATCAGGACCAGTGTGGCGGGCAGGGTTGCCAATCACCCCTATCTTTGCACAATGCTGAAATAGGAGTATGTGTGTGTATGTCTAACCATTGTTTTGTGGCTGCCCACACCTCACCGGGCCCACAATGTCCCACTGTTACCAGCGTTAGCCTGAATATGTGCATAATGAGGAGCAAGGTGTTGTGGGTATGGCCCAGACAGGGCGGATTGGCCAGGATGCATCTTCACAGGGTGTGGGGCAATGACTGGGACACTGTAGTGCCCGTCCACTGCCTGCATGGACAGGGTGGCCACAGCATGGCATGCTGGGAGGGCACTCACTCTGACCGAGCAGTGACCATGGCATATCTAGGTTCCCACATAGCGCTGTACATTATCTGTCTCCAGTGATCCTGTTGTGTTCCCAGTGCTGGGGCCCCAATCACTGATATGCCTGCTTGGTGCATATAATTCCTCTGTGAGCTTGCACTATGGACTGGCTAGTGGACTGTCTGCAGTTAGACTGTGCATGGTCAGAACACCTATACGGTGCAGTCTGACTGTGCTGTCTGCTGGTGACTGGCAGACAGTGGTGTGAGGCAGTTGGGGTTTTCCAGAGCTAACACCATCATTGCTGCTGGTCTGCAACTGCCCCAGCCACAGGTATGGCTCTGGCCCACCAACCCTGGAGGGCTGTCGCATACCAGCAGGATGGAGGTTGCTTCATGGGGGTTGGGGCACCTGTCCCTTACCTACAAAAAGGGTGATGTGAGCCCTTTGGGGTATGTAGTGTATACCACTTTGACCTTTCAAGTTACTGCTACACAAACCTCATGCAAGTCTGGAAACCCCTCTGCCCTGATAACAGGTGCCCATGTCAGCCAGACCCTAACACGGGGTACACACTAATCTGGGTGGTGTCTGGTCCCAGAGGGCCACATGTGACTGCAGGATACAGATGGACATCAAATTACCTTCAGCTGCACTGCAAGGAACACCTGTCACACACTGGCAGTGATGGGAATGTACAGCAGGGCCTATCTCTAGCACCACATGTACTGCGGACCTAGTGCTGGACACCCATCCTATCCCTCAGGGAGAACACAGAACCTGCACAATGGCATGGTCTGTAGCTACTCTGTGCCAGTATCACGCACTGTCAGTTCCTCTTTCCAAGCTGAGGTACCAGAGAGGTGCAGACCCCATTTGGTGATCAGCTGTAGACAGCTATTCAGCATGTGCATTGCATCATGGGTACTGGTGGGGTTACCCTATCCTGGCACTCAGAGCAGACAGTTTGTGCAGTGACCTGCAGTCCTTCTGTACCCAGCCATTGCTGTGACATACACCACGGAGGTATAGCCTACTGGTTAATACAATGCCATTCTTGGCAGTGTTCATGGGTTCAATTCCTCATTGTTCCTTCCTCTCATGCCTGTCCTACTCAAATAATGTGCATGCCTTTAACAGTCATATTTTTGCAGATTTGTGCTGCCAACCCATAATACCCTCGCAACAACTGCCAACATTCCCTCGGTCCGTCTATCTGCGTCTATCAGCTGTGTAGAATCCTGTCTGCCTGTACAGGCTGTCACCCCATGTCCTGCACTGCTACCCTTTCCTTTATTGCGCCTCATCGTGCTTGCCTCGCCTGTGCCTGATCTGCATGGCACCACCACTCCTCTGTCCACCCATCATTGTAACTATCCTGCCACCTCCGCCTCCACTGGGGGACACGTATTCCCATCATCTGCCACCAATTGTCTTTCCAGTACTTTACATTGCCAACATCCTGTGCTGTGGTATAGTTGCCCCCACCATGTTTGTCATCAGTACTGGCAGCCACATGGGATGCTCGCAGATATGGCAGGTCCAGCGGCTCCCAGCTCTCCCTCCTTCACTCACCTGTTCATTGCCTTTCCTGAGTGCTCTATGTAGTGTTAGGGCTACATCTGTCTCTGTTCCTCACAGGTCATGCATTTCATCCTGCAGCACCTTGCAGCCCTTAGGCCACACTAACCTAGGGCACCATAAGCTTGTTAGGCCACCGTAACCTATGGTTCCGTAACCCTAGGTGCCCTCTAAGGTGCCCTGTCCAGGGGTGCCTAATACGGCGCATAGCCTACGGAGCCCTACTGTATAGGGCACCTTATAAAGCGCCTTATGAGGCACCTTATAAGGCACCTTACTTATACGACACCTTACAAGGCACCTTACAAGGTACCTTATAAGGCACCTTATCAGGCACCTTACTTATACGGTACCTTACAAGTCACCTAACAAGGCGCCCTATAAGGCACCTTGCAAGGTGCCTTACAAGGCGCCTTGTAATGTGCCTTATGAGGTGCCTTGTAGTGCGCGTTAGTTTGTAACATGCGTTAGCTGATATGGCTTGCTGTAACGATGCACTGCCCACACCTTTATATGGGCATCTGTACCTTTACCACGGAACCTAACATGAATGACATTACCGCAGTTTATTAAACATACCCCTTGGTCTTTGTGATAAATTTCTCAAAGTCCCATTTCGCTCCAACTCAAAAACTAGAGTTCATCGGAACCCTACTAGACACCCAGCAGTCCAGAGCATTCCTGCCCCAGCTCCGCTATGCCCGTTTAGACGAACTAGCATCCCAGGCGCTTCTACGAGTACATCTGACCGCCTGAGAGATGCTACAGCTCATCGGACACTTGGCTTCTACAGTATATGTCATTCCATATGCCCAACTACATATGCGGACAGCCCAGTGGACTCTTGCTTCCCAGTGGAAACAGGCTGTCTCCAGGACAGGATCCAAGTCACTGCCTATCTGACCACATCCCTTCAGTAGTGATGTACTCCAGAAAATTTGCTCGTAGGGTCACCTTTTCAGATGCCTCCACTTCAATGCACCCTGATGACAGATGCCTCCAAACTGGGTTGGGGAGCTCACCTGGGCAATCTGGCTACACAGGGCTTGGACAACGCAAATGTCACAACTCCAGATCACTCTCCTGGAACTTTGAGCTATCTCGAATGCTCTCAGAGTGTTTCAAAACCACCTCAGAGCACAGCAGGTCCAAGTCAGGATGGACAATCAGGTTGCCATGTTCTATGTGAACAAGCAGGGAGGAACAGCTTCCTGGACCCTTTGCGAGGAGGCGCTACACCTGTGGTCCTTTGCCATTGCTCATCAAATACACCTCCAAGTGGTGTACCTCCCAGAAGAGTCAAATGTCTTGGCAGACAGACTAAGTCACATCCTTCTTCCCCATAAATGGTCTCTCCTTCCTGACACAATATCCTACATCTTCCAGACCTGGGGAACCCCAGACATAGATCTATTCACAACTCCCCACAATGCCAAGTTTCCTTGCTTCCGCACAAAAACTCTGACATCCACCAATCAACTTGCCTTCTACCTACACTGGAGTCGGGGTCTGCTTTATGCTTTCCCTCCTATACCCCTCATTCCCAAGACACTTTTCAAGCTTCAGTCGGACAAGGGCTCCATGATACTCATAACCTCTGTGATTGGGATCTGCACCCGATCTCCTCTCCCAGGATAATGGCTCACAACTCCATTCCAATCCACAGTCTCTCCATCTCATAGCTTAGCTGCTGAGAGAATAGATTTCCAAGGCCTTGACCTTACCCAAGAGGTTAAGGAGATCCTTTTGGCTTCTAGGAAGCCCTCCACCAGATGTTCATATGCTTTCAAGTGGCGTAGATTTTCTGTCTGTGTTCCCAGAAGGATCTCAATCCCTTTTCTGCTCCAGTGGAGTCACTCCTCCAGTATCTCCTACATCTGTTATCGACAGGTCTGAAGACCAACTTGGTGAGAGTCCACCTCAGTGCAATTGCAGCCTCTCACCACCTACTAGATGGACAGCCCAACTCCTCTCAACTGCTAGTAGCCTGTTTCATGAAAGGTCTTCTGCTGTCCAAACCTCACATTAAGGAGGAACCAAAAGAACAGATACAAAGACTGGCAGTAAGCAATGAAGGTTTTTACTGAAGACCCCTACGCGTTTCGGCCATTAGGCCTTCCTCAGGGGGTAATACACAAGAGGGCAAACCTCAAAAAAATAAAATCATAATACATAATTAATAAGTAATCATAAAAATAATAATAATAATAATGAAAAACAGAAAAATATATCTTAAAACTTGTGAACATATAAAAGAACGATCAGCAATGATAATAAATAGGAGACATACATACAATTATTAATATAAAAAATGATCAATAAAAATGGATAAAGCACATTAAACAATATCATCTTACATATCTAAAATAGCACATTGTTTAAAAATGCAATAAACTAAAAGAAAAAAGAAGAGATGAGGAGGATGAACATACAAGAATATATCCTTAAAAATTGTTATGATAAAATAAAACATTGATGCTTAATATTAAATTCCTAAAAAAAGAAAGGAGTAAGACCAAACAAAATCATATAAAAAGATAATGAGATAAAATCATGTAAGAAACAGAAGCATAAATAGCCAGAAGGACAATGAATAAGATAATAAATAAATATTTAATTACAGAGGTACACTACCAAAAAACTGCCTCCAGTTTTGCAACTGATTCCTATAGATTTTGGGGTGCTGAATCCAGGAAAAATAGCCAAAATGTTCCATCACGTCACGTTTTCTTGCAAAATTAGATTTCTTACCCATATAAGGAATGTTCACATAATTTCTTTTTAGCCGACTGCAGTTTATTTTCTTGGCCCAAAATAGAGGTTGTAATGGTTAACTAACTAGAAACACTCCCTCATGATTTAGAGTGTTTTGTATTCATTTTATACATTAACAGGACAATTGTGAGGCGGGGGGCTAAATCCAGTACTCGCGCTGGCGCATGTTCTTTCCTGTTCGCCTCGCCTCGTTCGCTCGCTCAAACACGGTGGTTGCGACATGAACGTTCCTGTCAAATTTCAGTTTCTTGCAAGTTCATTATTACCTTTTGTTTGCTCAGTCGTAATCCAGCTTTATTCCGAAGTGGTTCACTACAGTTGTAGTTTGCAGTGCTGTGTATTTGTGATGGCTCACAGAGCCAGAGGTTGCGTCAACTCTCCGGACAGTTTTTGTTTTATTTGTGGGGAATATACCGTGAAAAAGCGGCAGAGGAACATTTCTGCATTTATTAAAAAAGTATATTTCGCCTATTTCGGTTTGAAGTTAGGCGATCAAGACAAACCGTGGGCTCCTCACAAAGTGTGCAAGACATGTGAGGAAGATCTACGCTTATGGATGAAAGGTAAAAAACAAGTATTTCGTTTCGGAATACCTATGATGTGGCGTGAACAAAGAGACCACAGCAGTGACTGCTATTTTTGCTCTTGCATTGTGAAGGGATACAACTTAAAAAATAAGAACGTAATAAGTTACCCCAACCTTCCCTCAGCAATTAGGCCTATGCCTCATAGCAACGAAGTACCTGTGCCTGAACCACCAAAATCTTTGGATCATATTTGTGTGGACGGTTCTGATCATGATGAGACTCAGATGGCTTTTCCCGATGAGTCCAGTACTTCCGAGTTTGAAACTGAACCAGATCCGAAACCTGAACTTCTCTCAAGCTGAATTGAATGATTTAGTCCGGGATTTAGGACTCCCAAAAGATGCTGCCCAACTGCTAGGTTCTCGGCTTAAACAGAAAAATCTATTGTCACCAGGAACAACTTTTTATTGGTACCGCAACCGCGAGACACAATTTTTGAAGTATTTCAGCAAAGAGGAAGATTTGGTATTTTGCAACGATATATACGGAGTGATGGAAAAGTTTAAACTCAAGTATGATCCTGCTGAATGGCGGCTGTTCATTGATTCGTCAAAAGACAGCATAAAAGGTGTTCTTCTTCATACTGGCAACACATTCGCTTCAGTTCCTATTGCTCACTCTGTTATTCTCCAAGAAAAATACGAGAATTTGGCCCTGATTCTTCAGAAGATTCGTTATGATGAGCATAAGTGGATGCTTTGTGGAGACTTTAAAATTCTATCCATGCTATTAGGGCAGCAATCCGGTTTCACCAAATATCCCTGCTTCCTTTGCTTGTGGGATAGCCGGGCCCGCGACCTACACTGGGGGAAAAAAAGACTGGCCAATTCGGGAGTATTTGAGACCCGGTGAGAAAAATGTTCTTCATGAGAGCTTGGTACCTCGTGATAAAATTCTATTACCACCTCTCCACATTAAGTTGGGTCTCATTAAGCAATTCATCAAGTCCCTTCCAAAAGATGGTGAGTGCTTTCGGTACCTTTGCTCAAAGTTCCCCCGACTTTCTGAAGCAAAGCTAAAGGAAGGAGTGTTTGTTGGCCCTGATATAAGGAAACTCATTTCAGATGGAGCATTCGCTGAAACGATGTCTGAGAAGGAAAAAGAAGCCTGGGATTCCTTCAAGGATGTTGTTCTCAAATTCTTGGGGAACAGGCGGGATGAGAACTATAAGGATATTGTTGCCAGGATGCTCAATGCCTTCAAAGAACAAGGCTGTAACATGAGCCTGAAAGTCCATTTCTTGCACTCCCATGTGAACTACTTTCCCGAAAACTTGGGGGCGTACAGTGAAGAACAAGGCGAAAGGTTTCACCAGGACATCAAGGACGCAGAGAGAAGGTACCAAGGAAGATGGAACACCACTATGATGGCTGATTTCTGCTGGTTGCTGCTGCGGGAAACCCCAGATGAAAAATACGCCAAGCAGCGCACCAAGAGAAGCATTCGGGGGAAGAAGAAACGGGCCCACCAGGAGATTGATTGACCCAAGAATGACTTTAAAATCTAAACTGTGTTGACAAATATCGTGTTTTTACTAAACTTTGAAATAAAAATTTGCTAGTTATTACCACAGTGTCGGATCTCATTTATTAGAATTTTATTTTCACACCATCGGGTGTTTGTCTTCATGTATTGCAATGGTGCGGTTTGCGTTTTCTATTCTTACATACATACCTGTACAACATTTTTTGCACATTTCTTTGCTTTGCTTTGTGTCTAACCTCGCTCTTATATGCTCAATGTTTGTGCACATGTATGTGGCTGTTTTAAGTGCAGACAATTTTGCTACCATCACAGTGTGTTTTGTTGACATTACTCTATTCTTATGTGCTGCCTTGTTACAATTTTCTTTATTCTTATTTGAATAACTACTAAACAATTAGTATAAAGAATTCATCCAAGAAACTTTTATCTCGATCGCACTCAATCTGAAACGTTCACCTCAAACTGCTAACCCAATGTAGCAAAACATCTGTACGTGATGGAACAAATTGGTTACCAGATTTGGATTCAGCGCACCAAAAAACGTAAAAATCAATCGAAACATTAGAGGCAGTTTAAAAAAAATTTTTTTTAGTGTACCTGTGTTATAAACATAAATACCTTCTGAACTGTACTTTTCACATAAGAAGACACTATGGACCACAAAAATATAAATATAGCATATAAACATCATGTATAAAAACTCATTTATAAATATGCATCCTATTATAATATTATCTTCAAGTTTACCAAAAAAACGTTTTTAGATAAATAGTGATGTGAATATAAAAAAGAAGAATCAAGGAGGAGCTCTGTTATCATTAAAATGACAGTGAGTACTCAAAGAAAAAACGGCCGAGATAAGTGCATTATTAACTAAAAAGAAAATACAGGGAGGCAATGCCGACAAAAATGTGTTCTCATTTGTGATCTTATTTATATCATCATTATGAGGCTATGCACAATTCGTGCCTCGAGATCAGTGCCAGAATCTGCTATTAAAGAATGTGAATGAAACGCCGCCATCGCAAAAGTCATGATTGCATATAAGAAGCGTTTATCCAACCATTGGTATATTAGGACCAAACCAAAAGAACTGAGAACCATATCATGGAGGTATGAAATAGATTGTAATAATTATAAAAATGTTTGAAAATCAACGATTAAAAACGGAGGTAAAAAAGGATCGCTGTTTAAAAAAACAGAATGTGTCATCCGATTAGAGCAAACATCATTGTTTTAAAAGTCAAATAACCTTGGATCAAAAATGTCTGTAAAAACTAAAAAGAAAACCAACAAGACAAATTTCTTTTTGTATATAAATCAAAACTTGTTAAATAAGATCTACACAAGCTTAAAACATGAACGGCGAGCATTGCCTTTAGCATGAAAACAACATTTTTCTCATATATTAAAAAACAAATGTAACGTGCATCTATATACACTTGTCATAATGAGAACCTAGATATCCATCAAAGAAAACATACACAATAGTAAAAATGGTCATAATCCAATACAGAGCTTGAAAAAGAAGAAACTCACCGCTCTCTACATGGAAGAACTTGCTATTGAGTATGGGACCGAGTGCACCGCCTCAGAGCATTATAACGGCGTTTTCCCGCCAGAAGAAGGTGAAAGTGCAAAAGTTAAAGGGTACGTACAGATAAGAATAAAATATTGGAAGCAAATATCAAAAAAATGGGATAAAACCTCTCAGCTCGCACTGAAAAAATCATGTATATACACTATTTGTATATATAAAAAATAAAGCCATTTCAAGAAGGCTTTCAATATCTTTGCGATGTGTCTAACCATCATTTGTAGTGATGAAATGATGAAAGCAAATATCAAATTTCAAAAAAGTGGTTAAAATCTCTCTTATTACACATCTTATTATTTCCCCCCCCTCCCTCTCCCCTTCCCTCTTTTTCCCTCTTCCCCTCCCTCTCCCCCCTCCCCTTCCCCTCCTTCCCCCCCCTTTTTTCCCTCCTTCCTTCCCTCCCCCCCTTTCCCTCTCCCCTTGCCCTCCCCCTTGCCCTCCTTCCTCCCTCTCCTTCCCCTCCCTTCCTCCCCCTCCTTCCTTTGCCCCCTCCCCCCTTCTCCTTCCCCTCCTTCCTGTCCTTTTCCTCTCCTCCCCCCCTTTCCCCTCCCCCTCTTCTCCCTCCCTTCTCCCCTTCCCCTTCTCCTTCCCCTCCCCCTTCCCCCCTCTCCCTTCTCCCTTCCCCCCATCCCCTTCCCCTCCCCCCCCTTTTCCCCTTCCCCTTCTCTGTCCTTCCCCCTTCCCCTACCCCATTTTTTCCTTTCCTTTCTTTCCTTTCTAATTTTCCTTCTCCTCCCTTTTCCCTCCTTTTCCCTTTTCTTCTCCTCCCCCCCTTTTTCCCCTTTCCCCCTTTCTCTCCCTTCCCCCTTTCCCCTTCCCCTCTTCCTCCCCCCTTTTCCCCTCTCCCCCTCTCCTTTGCTATATAGTGTATATAGATGCACGTTACATTTGTTTTTTAATATATGAGCAAAATGTTGTTTTCATGCTAAAGGCAATGCTCGCCGTTCATGTTTTAAGCTTGTGTAGATCTTATTTAACAAGTTTTGATTTATATACAAAAAGAAATTTGTCTTGTTGGTTTTTCTTTTTAGTTTTTACGGACATTTTTGATCCAAGGTTATTTGACTTTTAAAACAATGATGTTTGCTCTAATCGGATGACACGTTCCGTTTTTTTAAACAGCGATCCTTTTTTACCTCCGTTTTTAATCGTTGATTTTCAACCATTTTTATAATTATTACAATCTATTTCATACCTCCATGATATGGTCCTCAGTTCTTTTGGTTTGGTCCTAATATACCAATGCAATCATGACTTTTGCGATGGCGGCGTTTCATTCACATTCTTTAATAGCAGATTCTGGCACTGATCTCGAGGCACGAATTGTGCATAGCCTCATTATGATAATATAAATAAGATCACAAATGAGAACACATTTTTGTCGGCATTTCCTCCCTGTATTTTCTTTTTAGTTAATAATGCACTTATCTCGGCCGTTTTTTCTTTGAGTACTCACTGTCATTTTAATGATAACAGAGCTCCTCCTTGATTCTTCTTTTTTATATGCACATCACTATTTTTCTAAAATAATATTTTTGGTAAACTTGAAGATAATATTATAATAGGATCCATATTTATAAATGAGTTTTTATACATGATGTTTATATGCTATATTTATATTTTAGTGGTCCATAGTGTCTTCTTATGTGAAAAGTACAGTTCAGAAGGTATTTATGTTTATAATTAAATATTTATTTATTATCTTATTCATTGTCCTTCTGGCTATTTATGGTTCTGTTTCTTACATGATTTTATCTCATTATTTTTTTATATGATTTTGTTTGGTCTTACTCCTTTCTTTTTTTAGGAATTTAATATTAAGCATCAATGTCTTATTTTATCATAACAATTTTTATGGATATATACTTGTATGTTCATCCTCCTCATCTCTTCTTTTTTCTTTTAGTTTATTGCATTTTTAAACAATGTGCTATTTTAGATATGTAAGATGATATTGTTTAATGTGCTTTATCCATTTTTATTGATCATTTTTTATATTAATTATTGTATGTATGTCTCCTATTTATTATCATTGCTGATCGTTCTTTTATATGTTCACAAGTTTTAAGATATATTTTTCTGTTTTTCATTATTATTATTTTTATGATTACTTATGTATTATGATTTTATTTTTTTGAGGTTTGCCCTCTTGTGTATTACCCCCTGAGGAAGGCCTAACGGCTGAAACGCGTAGGGGTCTTCAATAAAAACCTTCATTGCTTACTGCCAGTCTTTGTATCTGTTCTTTTGGTTCCTGCTTACTCCTTACAGATACATAGTTGTTTTTGGTTTCAAACCTCACATTAAGCCACTTCCGGTAGCTTGGGACCTCAGTGTCATTCTAGCACAGCTTCTCAAGTTACCCTTTAAACCATTAGCCATGACCTCACTAAAGTTCCTGTCTTGGAAGGTAGTCTTCCTAATTGCCCTCACTTCAGCTAAATGCATTAGTGAGCTTCAGGCTTTAGTGGCGGACCCACCATATACCCGGTTCCATCATTGATGAGATGTGCAAAGCAGCAACTTAGTCTTCTGTCCATACCTTTGCTACCCATTATTGTCTGGACAAAGACTCTCATCGGGATGTCATGTTTGGGTAGGCTGTACTTCAGCACCTCTTTCAGACTTAGAGGTAACTCCTACCCTCTGTCCTGGACTTTGACGTTACCAGAAATCCATGAGGGATCCATGATCTCTTCACGCCTACTCCGAGGTGAACCTCCACAGTTCTGAGATCTCTTCATCAGGCATCTGGGAGCTAGGGTGTCCCATATGTGAAGACTACATTCCTGCTTGTTCCTGGAGATAGCGTAATTACTTCAGCTCTTCACCAGACACGATCCACCATTGGGGGTAGATGCAGGAGCTGCAAGCCCCTCCTGCTCCCCCCTATAAGGCAGGATCCTCCCACAGACCAGCTTTAAAAGGAAGCACACTGCAGAACAAAAGTCTCTTCAGCCTCTGAACACTCCTGCTCTTTACCGGACACGATCCACCATTGGGGGTAGAAGCAGGAGCGGCAAGCCCCTCCCGCTCTCCCCTCCAAGGCAGGATCCCTCCCACAGAGTAGCTTTAAAAGGAAGCATACTGCAGAACAAAAGCCTCTTCAGCCTCTGAACACTCCTGCTCTTCACCAGACATGATCCACCATTGGGGGTAGAAGCAGGAGCTGCAAGCCCCTCCTGCTCCCCCCTCCAAGGCAGTATCCTCCCACAGACCAGCTTTAAAAGGAAGCACGCCTCCAGGCATGCCTGCGCCTGGTGGGCCCACGCCTGAGGGCCTCACCAGAGGGCCCTTTGGAGTGGCCCTTAGGAGGGGCACTTAGGCACAAATAAACACTCATTAAATAGGCATTCCCAGGTAAAACAAACCTCCTATCCACCTAAACCAGCTGATCGGAGTCCGTTGCGGTGTGGGGTCCTTCTCCCTTCTCTGAGCCACGATACACAGAGAGGAGATTCAATCAAAGCTACGAACGACTGATCTTCAAGCATGCTAAGCTCCTCCCCAAACGACTCCAGGACAAAGTAACTGCCTATCTCCAGGAACAAGCAGGAATGTAGTCTTCACATATGGGTACGTCGGTACCGACGGAGCCTGTGCGGGAATGCTCCCCAGCGTCCAACAAGGAAGCTTTTGGGAGCATCCCACAGTGCCTGCGTGCTGCCTTCCTGCCTTTCCCAACTGCCTCTCTCCAGTTCTTTGTTTTCCGCGGAGCCAGCAGGTCGTGTTCCTGTCACCGCAGAAAATTTTCCTTCTTTTTTGTGGTCGCGTCTGCCTTCGTCGATGCTTTACCGGTACCGCCGGTTCTTTTCTTTATTTCTGTATATCTTTTCTTTAAAAAAAAAAAATCCTGTTTGTTCCCAATTTTTTTTCTAGGTGCAAGCGCCATTTTGGGCCTAGGCCCAAGATATTTTTCCATAATGGAAAAACCATCCTCCGGTTTTAAAAAGTGCACCAAGTGTGGCGGTACCATTTCCGTCACCGACACCAATGAGTGGTGTCTGAAATGTTTAGGTCCTGATCATTCCATCTCGGAGTGTATGGCCTGTGCCATGATGTCCAAGAGAGGTCGACAGAACCGAGCTGCCAAGCTCAGTACCCTGTTTCCCTCTGATGCAGCTTCAGTGGCATCGACGTCTTCCAGGGCTTCGTCTTCCTCCCGTGGATCTCAGGTAACTAAACATAAGTCTAGCCGGTCCTCAAAGGGTAGATCTCCTTCTAAGCATCGAGATGCCTCTGGCGTTGCCCTTGAGGATTCTGCACCAGCGAAATTGCCCTGGTGGGAGGCTTTGGCTTCCAAAGCATTATTGGGGCTCCAGGATGTTCTTGAGGCCTCGACCTCGGCAGAACTACTGGTGCCATCCTCTGTGGTACCGGCGGTCTTCTCCGGTACTGACATCCAGGCATCGGCAGCGTCGATAGACCAGAGAGTCATGGCTATTGAGTGCAGTCTGGCAGCTCTCCTTGCGGCATCGACACCCTCGGAACCGCGTCAGACATTTCAACCGGTACCGGCACCGACTCCGGCACCGGTATCGGTACCGGTACCGATAGCATCGACATCGGTGTCCGCATTGCCGGCACCCAGTCATCCGATGCCCTCCGGTACCGATTACTCCCCGTACCGACTTCGGTCGGTACGCGTATCGGGCTCTTCAAGAAGATAATTCGAGTCCTCAGAAGAGTCTGAGGATTCTGACAGTTCTGTCGATGCGGGAATATTTCTCCCAGAGGAGCCTTCCTCCCCTAAATGTAGGATGTCTCCTCCAGAGGACATTTCCTTTCAGGATTTCATCAGGGAGGTGGCTCGAGGTCTGTCCATTACTGTGGCACCTGAAACAGAGCCCAGAGCAAAGGAGTTGGAAATTTTACAATATCCTAAAACTCCTAAGGAGGCAGCTACCTTGCCCATCCATGAGATCTTGCATGATCTCATGTTGAGAATGTGGGAGATACCTCTTACCATCTCTCCTCATTCTCGTAGACTGGATACTCTGTTTCGAGTCCCTCCTTGTCCTGGGTTCCCAAAAACTCAGCTTCCTCACCACTCTATTGTAGTGGAATCAGCTATGAGAAGGATCAAGAGTGCAAAGAGGCATGCCTCTAATCCTCCAGGACATGAGTGCAGAACTCTGGATGCTTTTGGACGTCATGTCTTCCAAGCTTCCATGCTTTCTGCCAGGATCAGTTCCTATAGTCTTATACATGGGAATGTTCCTGAAGGAGGTCACAGATGATCTAGAGGCTTTGAGTCCTATTCTTCCTGAGGATAGAAGACAGGATTTTCTCACATTGGTCAAACATGCCCAAGATGTTTCGAAATTTGTCAACTGTGCAGCTTTTGACTGTTTTGAGTGCATAAGCAGAACATCTGCCATTGCCATAGGCACACGTAGAATTGCTTGGCTCCAGGCATCTGATCTGGAGCTCTGGGTACAAGACAAACTGGGAAATATTCCTTGTACTGGTGAGAACCTGTTTGGTAGAGATTGGCAAGAGAAAGCCAACGAGATTGATGCTGAAAACTCCACCTTGGACAGACTGTCCAAGTCTACAGCTGATCCTGCAAGAAGGAAATCTTTTAAGAAACCATTCTTTTCTAAAAAGAAAAAAAAATATCCTGCTTATTCTCAGCAGGCACGTTCTGCAGGTCAACCTGTCAGGAAAACTCAGCAACCACCCAAACAAAGGAAGGCAAAGACTGTTAAGCCTCAACCGTCTCAGCAGTCTCAGCCTCCACAAGGTCTTTGACTTTCATCTAGAGAACTTAGCCTTCCTGGCCCTCAATGGACCAGAGCCTTCCACCATTCCAGGAAGGTTATGCCATTTTGCCCCCAGGTGGGAGCAGATAACAGCAGAGCATTGGACACTCTCCATTATCAGAGAGGGGTACAAGCTGCACTTTCTTTGCATGCCCCCTCCCACAATGGTAAGACAGTTCAATTCTCAGACCTCTCTCATCAACCTGTTAGATCAAGAGGTCTCTACACTTCTTGCCCAAGGGGCAATAGAAGTAGTACCCATTCATCAGCAGGGTACAGGGTTTTACTCCCCCTATTTCCTTATCCCAAAGAAAACAGGGGGATACAGACCTATCTTGGACCTCAGAGAATTGAACAAATTCCTGTTCAAAGAGAAATTCAAAATGATTTATTTATTTTTATTTATTTATTACAATTTCTTATATACCGCGCTATTTAGCATCAGTGCGGTTTACATTATAACTTAACGACCAAAACAACAAGCTGTCAGGTTTACATCGAACAGGAGTATAAACTTGGAAAACAGGGTTAACTATATACATAATCTATTTACATTGGAAGGATAGATAAAAGTCAGATAATGCATGTAGGTCTTTTAACTAAATTGGGTCAATTCCTGAAAGGTATATCTAGGATCAATTGCTGTCAGGTAAGTGTTGGAGGAACAGGTGGGTTTTGAGGGCCTTCCTGAACTGATATTGGTTGGCTATGGCCCTAATGTCAGGGGGTAGAGCATTCCAGCATTTGGGTACGTAAAAGCTGAAAGCCCTGTTTGTGGTTGTCATGTTGTACTTTGTCGAAGCCTTTGGTATTGCAAGCAAGTTTACAGCTGTTGATCTTCTGGATCTGTTGGGAGGGACAGAATGGATAAGATGAGTGAGTGAGTGAGGAGGCTGAAATACCTTTGATTGCCTTGAAAGTTAATAGAAGGGTTTTGAAGGTGATTCTCCCATTGATTGGTAGCCAGTGCAGCTGTTTGAGAATGGGGGTCACGTGGTCGTATCTGGATGCTCCGTAAAGGATCCTAGCTGCGGCGTTCATGGCCAACTGTAAGGGGGTTAATGTGGATTGGGGGAGACCTTGTAAGATGGCATTTGCAAAATCAAAGTGCGGCAGGATCAGCGCTTGATATATGGTTCGGAAGTCATCTGGGTCCAAAAGGGAGCGTAGGTGCTTGAGAGAGCGTATTTTGAAGTAGACGGCTTTGACTATGTTGCTTATGTGGCTTTTCATGTTAAGATGTTGATCCAGAGTAACTCCCAAATATTTTATTGCATCTTTGGTTTGCAAGTCAGCTTCATTGACACTGACATGGGATGGGGGGGTAAAGTAGGTATCTCTGGTGATGAATAGCACCTCCGTTTTTTTATGTTGTATGCGAAGGTTCTGTGTTTGGAGCCAAGTTGACACTGCGTTGAAGCAGTCTGTGAGGGGGGTCAGGTCCATGTGAGTTGTGGAGAAGGGCATGTATAATAGGATATCATCTGCATATATCAAACAATTCACGTTGAATGATCTTATGATATTGCAGATGGGTTGCATGTAGATATTGAAAAGTAATGAGGATAACGATGAGCCCTGGGGTACTCCTTGCTTTTGATGGAAATGTGTTGACTCTTCTGATCCTGATTTCACATATTGCCATCTGTCGTCAAGGTAAGATTTGCACCATTCTAGTGCACTGTTGCAGACTCCCTTCTCCTTCAGTCTTCCAAGGAGAATTTCGTGACTCACGGAGTCGAATGCCGCGGCAATGTCTAGAAATATGAGCACAAAACCTTGACGGATGTTGTCAATTCCAGTGATGATTTCATTGAAAAGGCCAGTGAGTAGTGTCTCTACCCCATGATATTCTCTGAATCCGTGTTGGCAGCTATCTAATGGGGAAGCAGCATCGATGTGATCTTGAATTTGCCATTGTGCTTCTTTCTCAATTATTTTGGCCAAGAGGGGGATGCTGGCTATTGGTCGGTAAGAGTCAGCTCTTTGTGGATCAAGCTTGGGGTTCTTCAAGAGTGGTCTGATGGAAGTCTGCTTAAGTGAAGTGGGGAAATATGATGTAGTGAAGGATAGCTTCATTATTTTTGCAATGACAGGGCTGAATACATCACGTAGCTCCTTGATCCAAAAAGCCGGACATGGATCAGTTTGTGCAGTGGAGGTGTTGAGTGAGGCTATGGTGTCCTCGATATATTTAGTGGATGGTGTGGAAAATATGTTAAGTGGTGATAGGCCCGTTGGTTCTTGATATGGGGCCGCTACCACCTTATTGGTTTGCACGATCTTGGATTGCAGATAATCCGCAAATTCCTGCGGGTGAATTTCGCTGTGTTGTACCGGGGAAGGTTCTTTTGAGAGGGATTTGACTAGATTGAAAAGGTCACGTGGCTTGTTCAGAGACCTCTTTAAGGTGTCGGTGTGATATTGCCTCATTTTGGTAGTGATTGATTCTCGGTGTATTGCAAGGTGTGTTCGGTAAGCGGTCTGATCTTCAGTTGAATGCGATCTGCGCCATCGGCGTTCAAGTTTACGTAGTTGCGTAAGGGATGCTCGCAGCTCAGGAGAGAACCAGGGGGCGGAGCATCCTTTTGACCTTGCTGTATTCTTCGGGTTTGGGCGTTGTGAGATGGCAAGCAGGCTAGAGTTCCAGTAAGCGATTAGTTCATCAAGGTCTGGTGTGGTTTTGTTGATGAGTGATGGGGTCTCCGACAGGATGTTTCTCTAGGAACTCTGCTGCCATACCTTCAGAGTCAGGATTGGCTTTGTTCTCTAGATCTCAAGGATGCGTACACCCATGTTCTCATCCATCCAATTCACAGAAAGTTCCTTTGGTTCCTCTTCCAGGGAAAGCACTACCAATACAGGGTGCTTCCTTTTGGTCTGGCCTCAGCTCCAAGAGTGTTCACGAAATGCATGGCTGTGGTAGCAGCATTTCTCCACACTCTAGGCATATTCGTCTTCCCCTACTTAGAGGACTGGCTCATTCGAGCCCCATCAGAGTCAGAGGCCAGGACTTCCCTATCTTGCACAATGCATATCCTTCAGTATTTGGGTCTAGTCATAAACATCCCAAAATCCAGTCTAACTCCCACTCAGTCTCTAGAGTTCATAGGAGCTTTGTTGGATACCAAAAGGGCAAGGGCCTATCTCCCCCAGGCCCGTTGCCTTCGCATGGTGCAGTTAGCTTCTCAAGCAGTGCTAAAACCTCATCTCACTGCCCAAGCAATTTTACAACTACTAGGCCACATGGCATCCACAGTGCATGTGGTTCCTTATGCTTGCCTCCACATGAGAGCAGCCCAGTGGACTTTATCCACCCAATGGACCCAGGCATCAGGGTGCCTGTCAGACAAAATAGCAAACACAAGTCGCCTTATTTTGTCCCTCCAATGGTGGCAGTCCACTCAGAACCTGTTGCTGGGGTCCTCTTTTCAACAACCCTTACCTCAGGCAACTTTCATAACAGATGCTTTACCAGTGGGTTGGGGAGCTCATCTACAAGACCTCTCCACCCAAGGCACTTGGACTCCACAGGAGACTCATCTGCATGTCAATCTCTTAGAGCTCAGAGCAGGGGACTTCCGGTGACATGGTGGGCTGAGTGGGACGTCTCCTGCTTAGCTCCGGAGCCCGCGCTCTCCCCTCGGTTATCTAACCTGGTTACCGACGCCTATTAACTATCCAGAAGCGAGGGGGAGTTGAAACTAAGCTGCGGGCAACTAACTTTGTGCCTACCGAGCTGTTTGTGCGTTTATGGCCACAAAAACTCCCCGCCGAGAGCGGCCCCGCGGAAGTGAAGCTAAAATGGCCGACGGGGCAGCTGAAGGGCAAGTGGTGTTGACAGCGCCAACGATGATTGCGGAGGTTTCAAAGGCGGTGGTGGAAGCCCTGGAGGGGCGCCTGGGTGGCTTAGCCTCACAGATCACCGCAGTAGCCCAAGCGGTAACTGATTTTACAAGCCGGGTAGAGCTGGTGGAGCACCGTGTGGGGACCCTTGAGGACACGTGCGCGCAGGATGCGGCCCGTCTTACGAAGCTGGAGGAGGCCCTGGTGAGACACGAGGAGAAGATGGAGGACCTCGAAAACAGGAGCCAGCGCAATAACCTCCGCTTTATAGGTATTGAAGAGTCGGTGCAGGAGAAAGATCTTAGGCAATATTTAGAAAGCTGGCTGCCTAACAACCTACCCTTGGCAGCGGAGATGGGCGCCATAGTCTTGGAAAGAGCGCACCGATTGGGGCCCTACAAGCTGATCGACAATCGACCCAGGGCAGTGATTGCGCGTTTTCTAAATGCCTTTCAGAAGGAAGGCGTCCTGCGCGCGTCACGGCAGCAACGACGATCGGGAGGTGAAGCAGGCAAGCTCCTGATATTTCAGGACTACTCTGCTGGGGTCTCTCAGCGACGGCGTGCATTTAAGGAAGTCTGTGGTAAGCTGATTGAACGAGGTCTGAGATTCACCATGGCCTACCCGGCTACTCTGCGAGTGGACTGTGAGGGTGGTCGACGGACTTTCCTAACACCGGCGGCCGCGATGGCCTACTGCAACAGCCTGGGCTGATCGGAAAGGATTAATTTGGAGGACTCACATGGTAAATTCCATGCTGTTTCCGCCCCTACACTATGCTTTTCGTTTTTCTGAGACTTTGGGACTTTGCTCTTGTTCTCGGAGTGAAGGTGGGGACTGGATGCTGGATGTGCGCAGATCCCCACTCTACCGTGCATAAATTTACTTTTTGCCTTTCTTTTTGGTTTCACTGATTTTCATTTTTTACCTTTTATTTTATTTTATTTTAGTGGTTCTTTATTCTTTATTTTGTTCCTATTTCTTTAATTAATTTATTTCCCTTTAACTCAATGGGTTATATTTTACTCTCTCCTCGTTAATTTTCTTCCCCCGTTTTGGGACGTGGATTGCAGTATTGGCGGGGGCTTTATCGCCATTATTTTCATTATTTATCTTTTTGTACTTGTCCTTCCCCCCATTCTTCTTTGTTAATTTTTCATTTATTTTATCTGCTTTTACTCCATTTTGCTTTTTGAGATTAATGATTGTCACATTATGGTTGCTTTCTTGTTGGTATGATGTTTTTGCTCTTTGCTGCACTGTGTCGGCGCTTAGGGCGGGAGCAGGGGGGCGATTCTTTCTTTCCTTTCTTTGAAGTGGTACGTGCATGCCTGCTACTGGGGTATACTGGGCGCCCCGATGGGCATGGATGGCCGTTGCTGTTCGGGGGGAGATGCTCGCAGAGGCCTGGTGTGATGGTGTCTGGTGGCCGGCTTCTGTGCCTATCTCCCCTGATGAGCGGTGTCCATGCTGGACAGACAGGGGGTTTACCGACTAGAGCCCTTGGCCCATTTTGACGGGAGTCTATCCTTGCCCGCTATGAGGTGGGCTGCCTGGGCCAATTATACTAGTGGCTCACATGACTAACTTTTGGGGGTCGAGTGAGGCGTAGGTCTGGCCTGTTCGGATGCGGGCGCTGATGTTTTAGGGGGGAGGGGGGCTGGACGGGCCCTTGCATAAGTCTACATAACTCGGTATGCGCTGAGTTTAGGGGTGGTCAGTCTTATGGGGAGGGAAGCAGTGGCCTGGATGATACTCTGCCACTTCCCGTGCCCTGAATCATTTTTTTGGCCCCTTCTGGTCTCCTGACCCTGTATTGGGTCTCAGTCACTGTTCCCTCTGGGCTGTGAGCATGTGCGCGCGTATACACCTCGACGAGTGAGCGCACATACTTTACAACCAAGCGCACAAAATTACGGTTCTGATTCTGATAGGAAGCAACATAGAAGTCTTAAAATTTAAAAGTTGTTGTGTATTTATAGTTTTACAAGTTCTATGATATTTCTGGTGCAAGTAGTGTGGTGTACATACTGTATTCTGACGTGTAGTCAAAGTTTAACGTGTATAGATTTGAGTGTCGTTATGTGGCGCACTAAAATTTAATTTTCCTTCAAAGTTGCACAGCTGATTTTATGCGCGCACGGCCTACAGGAAATTAGAGGGAGCGTTGGTCTCCGTAATGGGCAGCGGCGGGGGCCGGGGCAGGTCTGCGGGGAGATCATGGCAGGTTGGCTGGGTGTGGGTGGGTTTTGCCATATCTGTGGGAGGGGGGGCTCTACATGCATTGGAGGTCATGGTGGGGCCAGCGGAAGAGGTGGGCTGGTGGTGGCAGTTGTTTAGGGGGGCGGGAGGGGGAGCTATGGAGGAGTCAGTAAACGGGGTGGGGTGGGGGAGGGGTGAAGGGGGGGAGGGGGGAGGGATGGGGGGGTAGGGCTAATGAGGGAGGGGGGGAAGGGACTGTATTGGATATCTCGGGAATGTTAGGGTTGCTTGATGGCTGTCTGTGGGAATGTATGCGATGGTGGCTATTCTGGGTGCTGTCAGTGTGGCTGTTGGGAGGGACCCTAGGCTGGGGGGGTCTTCCTTTTCTGGTTATCATGGTTTGTACTGTCTGATGACCTCTTGTGTAAGGAGCAATGATTGATGGCCTTAAGTTAGCTTCCTGGAATGTTTGTGGTCTCGGCTCCCCGATAAAACGATATAAAATTCTCCAGCAGTTGCGCCGCCATCGGATAGGGGTGGCCATGCTCCAGGAGACCCACCAGTCTGATGCTGAGCATGCGAAGCTCTGTAAAGGCCCTGTCAGTAAGGTCTACAGTTCCCCAGCGGTGGGGAAGAAACGGGGGGTGGCAATCTTAATTACTGGTTCTGTAAATTGGATAGAGGAAAGCGTAGATTCTGATTCTGCAGGCCGGTACGTCTGTGCACGGGGGTTACTGGATGGTGTGAAAGTGGCTCTTTGTGCGGTGTATGCCCCAAACGTATATGAGGCTCGGTTTTTTCAAAATCTTGCAACAGTCCTGGCCGGTACCACTGGCTACCAGGTTATTCTTGGCGGTGACTTCAATGAAGTGTTGGATGTACATATTGATCGCACCGGGCCGGATGGGAGTCGGGGCTCGCGCACTAGGAGGCGTTTATGGGGGCTATGTGAGGGGCATCAGCTTTTGGATATTTGGCGGGTCCTTCACCCGGGTGATCGGGAATATACGCATCAGTCTAGAGCGCATGGCTCATGGTCCCGCATAGATTACTTCCTGATCTCGGAATCACTTTTTGATCGGATTCACGGTGCCGCGGTGGGCCCCTCTGTGCTCTCAGATCATGCGATGGTGACTCTGGAGCTGCGTGGAGCCGACTCTGGCCGGGGTAGGCCTTGGCGATACCCCCTAAAGCTGGGAGGTGACGTGAAGTTTGAACACTATCTTCGGGAGCGCTGGAAGGACTATGAGGCCCTCAATGATCAGCCTGAGATTTCTCCTATCCTCTTTTGGGAGGCCGGGAAGGCCGTTTTGCGCGGAGACATTATTAGTTATCTTAGTTCGCGGCGCAAGCAACTGAACCTCCAGATACTCCGTTTGGAACGAGACCTGGGAAAGGCGTGGCGACTGGTGGCGGGGTGCCGTTCAGCGGCTAATTGCCGGAGTTTGCGGGAAATTCAAACGGAGCTTGAGATGCTTCTTCACCGGCGGGCACAGAAATTTATTTATTTTATTTATTTATTTATTTATTACAGTTGCTTATATACCGCACTATTCGGTATCAGCGCGGTTTACAGTATAACAAAAACAACCCAAACACAAACTGTTTGGTTTTACATAGAACAGGAATAACAACTTGGATAACAGGGATTGAACTATATACATGAGGGATAATTCGATAACAGGGTTGGACTATTCAATGATAGGGTTTGACTATATACATGAAAATTAGCTGCGATGAGTTATATGCAACACAAAGCTAATTTTAAGACGGAATGTGTCTGATCTGCAGGTAGGAGGCTGGGACTGTAATAAGACTAAGCATGGGTGTTTTTAGGTGGGGTTATTTAGATTCCATTGCTGTCTGGGTAGAATTGGCGGAAGAGGTGAAACTTGATTGCCTTCCTGAATTTAATTAGGTCTGCAACAGCTCGAATATCAGGTGGTAATGCATTCCAGCATTTGGGGACGTAAAGACTGAAGGCCCTGTTTGCTGTTGTACAATTGCATTTAGTCAAAATCTTCGGTGTTATTAGCAGATTTAGAGCTGTTGATCTCCTGGATCTGTTGGGTGGCACGGCTTGGATAAGCTCAGTAAGTGCAGTAGAGGAGATGTGCTTGATGGCCTTAAAAGAAAGAAGTAAAGTTTTGAAGATGATTCTTCCGTGTATTGGTAGCCAATGAAGCTGTTTTAGAATAGGGGTCACATGGTCACTTCTGGATGCTCCATGGAGGATTCTTGCTGCAGCATTCATGGCCAGTTGTAATGGGTGGAGTGTGGAATGAGGGAGGCCTTGTAGAATGGAATTGGCAAAGTCAAAATGCGGCAGGATCAGTGCTTGGTATATGGTCCGGAAATCATCTGGGTCCAGTAGGGAGCGCAGATGCCTGAGTGAACGGATTTTGAAATATACAGCTTTGACTATGTTGCTTATATGAACTTTCATGTCCAGATGTTGGTCCAAAGTGACGCCCAGGTATTTTATTGTTTCTTTGGTTTGTAGTTCCGCTTCTTTGACTCTTACATGGGATGGTGGAATAAAGTCAGGATCTCTGGAGATGAACAGTACCTCCGTTTTCTTGTGTTGGATACGGAGGTTTTGTGATTGTAGCCAGTCTGATATTGCATTGAAGCATTCTACAAGTGGTGTAAGGTCCATTTGAACAGTTGAGAAAGGCATATATAAGAGGATGTCATCCGCATATATCAGACAGCTCACATTAAATGATCTAATGATATTGCAGATGGGCTGCATATATATGTTAAACAGTAGAGATGACAATGAGGATCCTTGAGGCACACCTTGTGTTTGATGGAATTGTTTTGACTCTTCTGAACCGGATTTAACGTATTGCCACCTACCATCTAGGTAGGACTTGCACCAATCAAGCGCAGTATTGCAGAATCTTTGCTATATTATCGGTACCGGCTATATCGGCATGGGAATAAGGCGGGTCGATTATTGTCCTCTTTGGTGAGCCCTCCGGGGGGGACACGTGTTATAGGGGCGATTAGGCACGATGACGGAACTATTCGGCGGGGTGCTGCAGACATTGAGCAGATTTTCACTAAATTTTTCCGGCAACTCTACGCAAGGGAAGGAGCTCAAGACACGGCGGGTCGGGCTTTCCTCCAGGCCTGCAACTTGCCCCAACTTAGCGTGGAAGGTTTACAGGCTCTTAGCCAGCCGCTAACGGGCCGGGAGGTACAAGAAGGGATCAAGAACCTAAAGCTGGGTAGAGCCCCGGGGGTTGATGGCTACCGCAGTGAGTTTTACAAGGTATTGGGTGACTCTGTGGTGGCGCCCCTTGTGGGGTATTTTGAAGCCTTGGTTAGATTAGGGCGGTTCCCGTTTGAGGCCAATAAGGCTTTGATTACTATCTTGCCGAAGCCGGGTCGGGACCCGCTTTTGCCAGGTTCCTATCGCCCCATTTCGCTCCTTAATGTGGACATTAAACTTTTGGCGCAAATCATGGCGGATCGGCTAGCTCGGTTCTTGCCGGACCTGATTCATCGTGATCAAGTGGGCTTTGTTAGGGGGCGACATGCCGCTTTCAATGTTCAACGAATACTGCTCTATGTGCGCAGGGCAGCTGGCCAAGTCGGGTTCCATGCTTATCAGTTTCGACGCAGAGAAAGCGTTCGATAGGGTAACCTGGGACTTCATGTATCAGACCTTGGAGGCGATGGGGTTCTCTGGATTCTTTGTGGATGTGATCCGCCTCTTATACGCTGAGCCACAAGGGGCCATCTTGGTGAATGGCCATATGTCAGAAGCTTTCCCCATTCAGAAGGGAACGCGTCAAGGTTGTCCTCTTTCCCCGCTCCTCTTTGTCTTGACGTTGGAGCCGTTGCTGATTCGGATCCGGACAGCCGCGGAGTTTCGGGGTATCCCAATTGGGACGACAGAAGTCCGGGTTGCGGCTTTCGCGGACGACTTGCTTATTCATTTGGGTAACCCAACTGAGGGGCTCCCCGGTTTGTTACAACTTATCAAGGACTACGGGGTGCATTCAGGGTTCCGATTAAACTTGGATAAATCTGAGGCCATGTTGGTGGGTTCTGTGGGACAGCGGGCTGGATTGGGGACTTCCCTTTAAAGTGGGCGGCGGGGCATTTCAAGTATCTCGGTATTTATTTACCGGTGAACGTGCGGGACCTATATCGTCTCAATGTCTCCAAACTCATGGATGCTGTTGCGGTGCATGTGGATAAATGGCGCGATTTGCCACTTTCTTTGGGGGGGCGGGTGGCTTTATTTAAGATGGCGTTGTTTCCTAAGATCCTCTACATGTTGCAGACTCTTCCGTTACTACTGAAACGGGTGGACCTTCGGAGGCTGCAGGTTCTTATTAATCGTCTTCTATGGCAGGGCAGGAGGCCCAGGGTGCGTTTAGGCATTCTGCAGCAGCCCAGATCTTTAGGGGGCCTTGGGCTTCCGGACCTTCGGAAATATAACATAGCTTGCTTGCTGCGGATCGGGCGGGATTGGCTTTGGGATCTAGAGGAGAGTTCGCCATTAGCGCTTTTAAAGGAGGCTGTCAGGCCTTTTCACCCGAGGTATCTGCTTCATGAATCGGTGCGGGGCCCTAGTCGAGAACTAAAGGAGGTGTTATTAGACCCAGTACAGCAGGCATGGCGTTTCTTTTGCGGCGGGCGTCGACTCTCGTCTCGATATTCCCCCTACCTCCCCATTCGCGGTAATGCGTATTTTCTCCCCGGGCTGGAGGGGCCGGTATTTGAGAGGTGGGCCCGTATGGGGATAGAGAATCTGGAGCAGGTGGTTTCGTCGGAAGGTGTGGTGGAAATCTTTGCAACGCTGGGGCGACAGTACCCGCTGAAACTGTGGGACGTCTTTCCTTACCTGCAGCTTCGGAGCTATATTAGGGGCGTACCTCAGGAGGCTCTAAGGGGGGAGGTTAGTTCTGCCTTGGAAGGGGCGCTCCGAGGCTCGGAACAGGGGATACGTGTATCATGGCTGCACCAACTGCTTTGGGAAAGCTCGGAGCCGATATCAGTGACAGAGTTGGCGACTGCTTGGACCGCGGAGCTGGGGGAAGAGGTGACACCCGATGGTCTGTTGCGGGGTTTGGTGGCTCTCCCTGAACTGAGCGCTATGGTGGTACATAGGGATGCTCAATTTAAGATATTACGTCGACTACACTTTGCGCCCCATCGGGCGTGGAGGGCCGGCCTAGCCGACAATCCTGGTTGCCCTAGGTGCAGCGAGACTCGGGCCACGTTGGGGCATATGTTTTGGTCCTGTCCACAGGTTCAGGTTTTTTGGAGGAAGGTGGTGGATTACTTGGCTCGCTGTGTGCGGTTTCCAATGCCTTTGCACGCTGGCAATGTGGTCCTAGATATCTGGGACGAGCAGTGGTTGGCTGATCTGGGCCCCGTGGTGACGAGGTGGGTCCGCTTGGTCTTGATGTTAGCCCGCTTGACGGTTTTACAGAAATGGTTGGAAGCAACTGGGCCTGGCTGCGGGCTTTGGAGAGTGAAGCTCCATGAGATGTTACTCATGGCTCGGCTCTATGCTGCTGGACATCCGCGCCGCTGGCAGCGGTTTCTGGAGGGGTGGGGACCCCCATCTATCTCTCTTGCCTTCCCGAGTTCGAGGTCGGATACTTGGTGGCCTTTAGAGGCGCGAAGGGACTTCTCCGCTGGGCCCCCTTGCGTCTCGTTCAGTGTGCCTGCGGATAGTATGAGGTAGTCGTTCCAATACAGTATGGGAAGGGGTGGGTTGGGTGGGGGGAGGGGGGATAGGTTATGGGTGTGGAAGGGGATGGATGTTGTGAATGTTTGGGGGAGCTGTTGCTTGTTGCCCTTACACACGGAGGGCCTGGGAGAAGAGTCCACCCTAGGCCCATCCGGGATAGGTCGGAACGCTATTGTAAAGGATTTGCGGGGGGGGGAGGGGAACTGGGGGGGGATACAAATTACCCAGGGGAGGTTGCTCCTCTATGTATGGTTTTGAGTGCTTGGGCGATGTATGTGGAATGTTGTGGGGGGCTTGGGCTGGGTAATCTCTGCCATTGCTTAAAATCGTGGATCCCTGGTTTGCTCCTGGCGACAGCCCCGGTGGCGGTGGGTGGGGTGGGGGAGATGCATTCACTCTCACTTTGATTCAATACTGCTTTGGTGCCTCTCACTGGCCTCTCCGTCGAGGTGGAGGCCCGCCTTGGGGACCACGGTCACCGCCGCACTGCGGTGGCCCCGCTATCCCCTCATACTGGTACTGCTCATTTTGCTGATTTGTTCTATTGTATACTATCTGTAACACTTTCTGATTCTGTATATCCGCTTGATTGTTTATTGACTATGGTGTTGAAAATGAATAAAACAGATTGAACATAGAGCTCAGAGCAATCTTCCTTGCTCTTCGAGTGTTCCATACCCTGCTCAGCTACAAGACAGTCCTCATTCATACGGACAATCAAGTAGCCATGTTCTATGTGAACAAGCAGGGGGGAACAGGCTCTCTGTCGCTTTGCAACGAAGCTTTGCAACTATGGGCCCTCGCCAGAGAACATCAGATTCATCTCCTGGCAGTGTATCTTCCAGGCATACAAAACTCTTGGGCAGACAGACTCAGTCGAGTTCTGCTTCCACACGAATGGTCTCTCCATGCAGACCAGGTGGCCAAGATTTTTCAGATTTGCGGAACCCCGGACATAGACCTCTTTGCAAGTCCGTTGACTGCCAAACTTCCCCGGTTCTTTTCCAGAATTCCGGCTCAGGGCTTTCAGGCCAGGGATGCCTTCCTCCTTCACTGGGGTCAGGACTTCCTTTATGCCTTTCCGCCCATTCCTCTAATTCCCAAAACCCTATTCAAGCTTCAGAGAGACAGAGGCCATATGATTCTCATAGCACCACATTGGCCACGGCAAGTGTGGTACCCTCTGCTTCTACAACTCTCTCAAGCTCCCTCCCTAGAGTTAGGGTCTGCTCCAGATCTGTAATCTACGATCTGTAATCAAACCGCTACTGATCACTGGAAGTAGCAGTATACAAATGTATACTAAATAAATAAATAAAATAAATCTCCTGTCTCAGGAGGACGGAATGTTATGGCATCCCAATCCCCAATCCCTGCATCTCAGGGCTTGGTTGCTGAAGGCCTAGATCTTCATGATCTTAACCTTCCTCAGCCAGTAAGAGATATCCTTTATTCTTCCAGGAAACCTTCTACAAGACACTCTTATGCCTTCAAGTGGAAAAGGTTTACCATATGGTGTTCGCAAAAGGGTCTTTAACCCTCGTGTGATACCTCTGGAATCATTACTGGAGTATCTCCTTCATTTATCCAATGCAGGACTTAAGACTAACTCAGTAAGAGTCCATTTGAGTGCCATTGCAGCTTCCTTCAAGCCTCTGAATGGACAACCTATTTCCTCCCATCCTCTTATAGCAAGATTTATGAGAGGCCTTCTTCTAAGCAAGCCTCCCATTAGGCCACCTCCAGTGGCATGGGACTTAAACCTAGTTCTTGGTCAGCTCATGAAGCCGCCTTTCGAACCTTTGGCTACTACATCATTGAAATTCCTTTCTTGGAAAGTTATCTTTCTCATTGCAATCACATCAGCATGCCGAATCAGTGAGTTGCAAGCACTAGTAGCTGATCCACCTTATACAAGGTTCCATCATAACAAGGTAGTCCTTAGGACTCATCCACACTTCATGCCGAAGGTGGTCTCGCCTTTCCATTTAAACCAAGCGGTTTACCTGCCTGTCTTTTTTCCAAGGCCTCATGCATCTAATGCAGAAAGGAATCTTCATACTTTAGACTGTAAAAGAGCTAGCCTTTTACTTGCAAAGAACACAGCAACATAGAAAGTCCTCTCAACTCTTTGTTGCTTTTGATCCTTCTCATTTGGGACTTCCAGTCTCCAAGAGAACACTGTCCAACTGGATTGCACAGTGAATTTGCCTATCAGAGTAAGAACCTTCCTCTGGAGGGCCATGTCACAGCTCACAATGTGAGAGCCATGGCAGCCTCAATGGCTCATCTACACTCTGTGTCTATCGACGACATCTGTCGAGCAGCTACTTGGGCCTCAGTTCATACCTTCACAACCCATTACTGCTTGGACAAGGACTCCCGCCGGGATGCCTTGTTTGGTCAGGCTGTTCTTCAACACCTGTTCCATACCTAATCAACTCCTACCCGCCATCCCTGGTTGGATGCCAGAGATCCATGGGGGGAAGTGGAGCCCTTCACAAGGGTACACAACTTCTGGGGTCTCTTCCTGGCATCTAAAGCTAGGGAGTCCCCATATGTGAAGACTACATTCCTGCTTGTTCCTGGAGATAGCATAGTTATTCACCTGTAACAGGTGATCTCCGGGAACAGCAGGAATTTAGTCTTCACAACCCACCCACCTCCCCTAGGAGTTGTATCTCTTTATCTATCTCTTTCCCTTTCCCCCTCTCTCTCTTTGTCTCAGCTTTAAACTCAACTGGAGAGAGGCAGTTGGGAAAGGCGGGAAGGCAGCACGCAGGTGCTGTGGGATGCTCCCAAAAAGCTTCCTAGTTGGACGCTGGGGAGCGTTCCCGCACAGGCTCTGTCGGTATCGACGTACCCATATGTGAAGACTAAATTCCTGCTGTTCCTGGAGATCACCTGTTACAGGTGAGTAACTATGCTTTATATTCTTTCAACTCGACACCGGGGCAGCAGCAGCACCAACACCAGCAAAGCCCCGAGGGAGAGGAAGCCCATTTCTTCTCTCTACCAACAGCAGCTTGATCCAACATTAAGGTGAACAAAAGCCCTACGATCCTCCAGATTCCTCTCCCCCAAAGACTTCCCTGAGCAGCACGTGCTCCCTAACTCCGCCACCTGCGACAGCACCCTCTTCAACATGAAAACGTCAAAACGTCCGCACATAAGAGAAGATACAGATTAGGACTACTCTACAAAGCTCAATGGTAACCACTTTGTTGTTCATTTTCTGCATAACTGTGCTGTATCATTCACTCTAACTCATGGCAATTTAAAGGAATAGTGAAGACATCTGTTATCCTCGCCCATCGAGCATCCTTGAGCCCCGACTCACCAACTTAAATGAAACCCTCCCACTGCATGCATCCTAATCTAATACATCAACACTACATTGCCACACAGTCCTCAATCATCGCTAAGCCATCCATCCTACTGCAATGGAACCTAAAACGGTATTCATGATCACTCTTCTCCTCCTCCTCTCCTCACAGATAACAAAAGCGCTTCTGTACAAACAAGAAACACACAATTACAATCCCATCCCAATCATACACAACCTCATCAGATATGATACACACCCTCAACCAAGAATCTATAATCATAACCATAAAACACACCAGAGTAACTACCAACACAGAAAAAGACTAATACAAATCCAAACCTCCCAGATAAATACTACCCCAGATATCCTTAAACTCCCCACCCCACTAAAGTGTATCCTCAGCAATGTAAGATCAGTACGAAATAAAATACCGTTAATCAATGACCTAATTAAAGATGCCAATTCAGAATCCTATGCATCACTGAGACATGGCTGTCACCAGCTGACAGTATATTAATAAACCAATTACAATACTACGGATACGACCTATTCAACTGCTGTCATGACTCCAAAAGAGGTGGGGGAATTCTTATTCTGAGTAAAATAGAACTTAAACTTACCCCCTCCATCTCCACCAACCTAGATGGAATGGATGTTCTTAAAGTAGAAAACAGATACATATCCATTTGTCTCATTTACAGACCCCCCCCCCACATGATAACAACAATTTGATTCCAATCCTAGAAACAGCTTGCTCGGCAGCACTCAACAAACCGCTCGTACTATTTGGAGACCTAAATCTCCCATCCTTCAATCCCTCTTACGCTTCTAACTTCCTAGTTGCAATGTCAGAAATGGGATTCCCAACAAATCATACACTCCCCAACGCACACAAAGGGAAACCTACTCGACCTAATCTTCCTACCAACCCCCATTGTAAATAACTGCATGTCTATGCCCCCCATAATAACTGAAGTACCCTGGTCTGATCACCACCTGGTGACATTCTACTTACCCATTCACATGACCTTCACATCTACATCAACCACAGAACCACAACAAAAGAAATTTGCCCACTTCAATAAAGAAGCATTCTTAAATAAAGTTCTGCCACAACTTACAACCGATTCCAATGACATTAACAACTTTATAATTACATGGAACAACTCCATACAAAATGCTTCCACTCCCCCCATCAGACCCACCAGGCAAACAACAAAAAGATCGGAAAAATGGTTCACCCACAAGCTTACTAAACTAAAAAGACAACTAAGAAAGCAAGAAAAAACGTGGAGACTGGCCACAACTCAAGAAAACAAAACACTCTACCACAACCTACTTACAACTTACAAAAATGCCATTAATAATGCAAAAAGCAAATACCACATTAAGATAATAAACTCTTCCTTAAACCGTCCCAGAGAACTATTCACAATTGTCAGATCACTTACAAGAACTGGTCAGGCTGAATCAGAAACAGGTAATATTCACCCGCAAACCCTTGCCAACCATTTTGCAGAAAAACTAGGAAATAAAAACCCCAACAGTATTCTCCCCCAAACTGAACAACCAACAAATATCAACAATTGGCAGAAGTTTTACCTAATTGACCAAAAAAACGTACTACATATAATTTCTAAAATAAATACCACAACCTCCCCCTTCGATCCATGCCGTTTCATGGATCAAATCCACAAAGACCGAATTAGTGCCTTAGCTCCTAAACATAGTCAACCAATCCCTCTCATAAGGTATTATGCCTACTGATCTGAAATGCACATCCATTCACCCTATTCTAAAGAATAAGTCACTAGATACAAAAGATCCGAATGCATACAGACCCATAGCCAGTATCCCATTTATTGCTAAAATAATTGAAAAAGTAATCCAAATACAACTTCAGGATTTCATCGATCTAAACACCCCCCTAGATACATACCAATTTGGATTTCGCCCTTTCCATGGCATGGAAATCCTGTTGATATCCCTAATGGACAATCTTACCAGAGGCACAGACAACCTTAATCGAGCATTTATCCTCCTTTTCATTGATATCACATCATCGTTTGACAACCTTAACCACACCACCCTAATTACAAGAATGTCACAAATAGGATTAGGAGGCACAGTTCTACAATAGTTCATATCATACCTCTCAAACCATAAACTATGTGTCCAAGTAGGCCAGGAAACATCAGATACATTCCCCCAAGACCAAGGGATACTGCAAGGATCAACACTTTCAACATTACTTTTCAATCTATATCTACAGCCAATTACTAACATTTTCAAAAAATACAGCATCGAATATTACATTTACGCAGGCAACATTATGTTGTCCCTCCCAATAGACATAAACAACATTAACTACAACATACTCTCAGAATGCATCAAAGAAACGCAATCCTGGTTGATCACCAACAATCTGAATATAAACCTCAAAAAAACAGAAACCCTATTTGTTTCAAGAAATCAAAATTTCACCTCCCCCCCCCCAAACAATCACAGTTAACGACGGGATTCTCCCAGTTAAGCAGGAGGTAAAATACCTCGGAATAATATTAGATCAATCCCTCAGCATAATACCCCATCATGTTCATATGACTCTATGTAGCAAGATTTGTAAATAGTTTACCCCTGTTATCCAAGTTATTTGCCCTGTTATCTGTAAACTCATACGTGTTAATTGTACTGAGCATTTTTGTTCCATGTAAACCGCGCTGATGCTGAATAGTGCGGTATATAAGAGACTGTAAATAAATCTAAAACAAACAGTTAGAACCGTCTACTTCAAGCTAAAAACTATCCAACACCTAAGACCCCTACTTCATACTCAAGATTTCAGGTCAGTAGTCCACGCTCTCATTACGCCCCATGTAGACTACTGTAATAGCCTGTTAGAGGGCCTACCAGTCAAAACCTTAACAATCCTCCAAAGAGCGCAAAACTTAACAGCAAGAATAGTATACAAGGCCCGAATGACTGCACGCATAACCCCAATCTTATACGACCTTCATTGTCTCCCAGTAGGGAGCCGAATAAAATACAAGCTGCTGACAACATTCAAACTGATCAACAACATAGCCCCTTCATACCTATCTACTCTCATACAAACCCAACCAGACTCCAGATCCCGTAGGCAAAATGCAAAACACTCACTGGTATCACCAACCTCCATACGCAAGACAAAACAGTCCACCAGTTCCAGAGCCTTCTCCTACACTGCTCCTAGTCTCTGGAACTCACTGCCATTGTCAATCCGTGTGACCAAAGACCTACAGTTATTCAGAAAAGAAATCAAAACATACCTCTTTACTGAACACTACGGTAACATCAATGATAACCCAACCTCATGAACACCTAACTCACCTCACCTTATGATCACCACCCAACCCTCTGTAACCCCCCCCCCCCAATCAATAACCCCTATTCATATCTAAACTCACAGAAATACACACAAATAGTAAACTGTAAATAGTTGCTAGTCATCAGTTCAGACAACTACGTATATAAAGCATTCGCTTCGTGTTAAATGTACCTATGGATCTATGTAAATAGTTCAACCTCTGTTCTTTGTAATATGTTGTGTTAAAATGTAAACCGCCCCTGATCTCTGGAAGGGGCGGTATAGAAGAACCAAATAAATAAATAAATAAATAAAATAAACACTCACCTATAACAGATGATCTCCGGGAAGAGCAGGAATTTAATCTTCTCGACCCGTCCTCCTCCCCTAGGAGTTGTAGGGTTTCTTTTTCTCTCCTTTCTCAGCTACAAACTCAACTGAGGAGAGGGAGTTTGGAAGGCATTCGCATAGGTGCAGTGGAGTGCTCCTAAAAGCTTTTCAGTTTGATTCTGGGGAACCTCCCGCGCGGCTCCGTCGGTACTGACGTCACCCATATGTGAAGACTAAATTCCTGCTGTTCTCAAAGATCACCTGTTAAAGGTGAGAAACTATGCTTTCTCCACACCCTCTGGATGTTTGGCAGGCAAAACAAGCACTTTCCACTGCCCATTCATGCCTGGAGCAAGTATAAACTTGGATGCGGCATGGGACATATAGGGAGTTTCTGCAGTCTGGCAAGGACGTCCAGTTCTTGGTAATGCCCCAAACACGCCTCTGCCATGCCCCCATTCATGTCTGTACTTCCTCACTCTGGGGATGTCCACAAAACCAGCTTCTAAAATGACTCCAGGGACGTCTCCATGCTTTGGACATCTCTATATCCATTTTAAGACATCCAAAGCACGAATAGGGCTTCTAAAATAGCCCCCATTATGTCATGTATTTCAGTTTGTGACATTATTCAAAGCATGGCTGCAGTTAATGAGGAAAGCAAGGCCGAAAGTGCCTTAGGTGGGCCCTCCATCCTGCTGCCTCCGCCCCATTGCTGCAGTTGCCGCCCCTCTTCAAAAGCTGCAGCAGCAGCAATGGCTCAGAAACCATGGTGCAAAACTTATCTAAACACTTCGGCACCGTGTTCTAGTTTTTCTCTTCTCACTTCTTCCATCCTCCTCTGATGCAGACTTTATGCAAACTGGAAGTCTGTGTCAGAGAGAGGTGGAAAGAAGTAGGAGAAGACTGAAATTGCAACGTAGCATCAAAGCATTTTTGTAAGTACTGTGCCATGGTTTCTGAACCACTGCCGCCACTGCAGGCCTCGAAGAGGGGCAGCAGTGACAGTAGTGGGTGCCCCTGGAGGGCCAGCGCTCTAGGAGACCACCTAGTTTGCCTGATGGTAGTACTGGCCCTAGAGGGAAGTAGAAACAAACCAGTCCAGAGCGTGGTATTTCTAATAGTGTTCCTTTATTCAACTTTTCAATTCTGGGGTGCAAAGAGCCTAACCTGACATAGCTGTGTCTTGGCACTGCCTTCCTCAGGGTTAAAAGGCACGTAACAGAATTGAATCTACTAAAAATCCATTCGGCATTCTTCTAACATCCAGTGGGAGCTTCAGTCCGGCAATGTTTCAACAGCCATGTCGGGTTAGGCTCCTTGCACCCTAGAATTGAAAATTTGAATAAAGAAACTCTATTAGAAATACCACACTCTGGACTGGTTTGTTCTTCAATTATTTAGTAGTTGTGCCTTGTCTCTGAAGGGAAGTAGGCGAGGAAAAACTTCTGCAAAGGATGAGTTCTTTACCTTCCCCTCTTGTTGGTTACATCTGATTTGGGGCATGAACTACCCTGATATGGATGATTATTTCATGTCTCAAATTTGCCATTTCAGATGCTGTACCTTGGAACCATGTCGATGGGCAGAGTGTCAAAGAGATGATGGAATCTGGATGTTCTTTAACTGTAGATTGCCGAGTGCCACAGCCCTATTATCTTGCAGTGAAGACAGACTTGAGCCTGAGAGCCCGAGACCGCACTATTTCCCTGCCAGATATACGATACAATTTGCGCAAGGACCTGAGGGTAATGCTTTAAGAAAGCTTTGAGAGAATTCTTTGCTTTTGGTGAATACAGCCTGTGCAAAGACCTGGCAGTAATGACTTAAAACACACTCACTGTGTGCCTTATGATGATGCAGTGAGTGAGGTAGGTTCAACCAATCTCCATCTCTAAAAGTCTAATGCCTCTGGTTATAAGTGCTTTCCTTATCATCCTACTGCAAATGCAATGCAATGTGTGCCTTTTGAGTCAGTCCTGACTCCTGGCAACCCAGAAGCTCCTGGGTTTTCTTGGCAGTGTCACTGGAAGTAGATTGCCAGGCCTTTCTTCCAAGGCAATGGAGGGTTAAGATCATCATACTAGACCTGTCCAGACAAGTTGGGTTATGCTCCCTTATCAGCAGGTAGCAGCAGACTTGAGCAACTTTCAATGTTGCCATTACTTGGTATATCCTTTGGTACAGCACTGAGAGGTATTAGTATTGTCTGCCTCCAGTAGGTAGCAAGGTGTGTTTGGGTTTTTTTTGCAATTTTTCTCTAAGTCCCCTTTCTTTTCCTAAGTTCTCTTTTTCCTCATTGATTCCAAAGGGAAACAATTGGCTATCTGCTCCTTAAATAGAGCAGCTTCAATTTAAAAAAAAAAAAAAAAAAGCCTTCCTCAGCTGGGTCTCACCAGGCCTGTGTAGACATATGGGGCCTCCCTAATAGGACTTCCCGGTTGGCTCAACAGGCCTCAGGATTCCCTTTTCAAGACTTCCATTATGCCGCAGCTCTGTGGCTTTTGTTCGGCACAGGATTTCTTCGATGTTTTTTACTTTTTCCCATGGTTCTCAGCCATGCGGCCTGATGCAATCTGTGGCCCCTAGCTTTTTTTTGCCACAGCTGACGTTTTTTGCCCCCATTAAGGCTGCGATGCCAGGGCACATTTTAGCTAGCATTTTGAGACATTACCCCAAGGGAGTTCAGGGCTTGATGCCATGTTTGTGGCCCCTGATGCTTCTTTTTTTTATTTCACCAATGAGCTCCACAGCCATTTCAGGTGGTGGCTTGAGCCTGATGAGAGCAGAGCATAGTGGGGTACCACTAGCCACATATCCAGTGGCCCTAGGGAGACTCTTTGGGTCCCACTTGAAGGCTTGCTTATGCTGCAGCTTCCAGAACAGCCTTTGGGCTGCATTAAGTTGGCTGGCTGCTTGGAAGCACCTTTATGGGGGATTTGGGGCTCAAGCATAGCCCTTGGGGACCCAAGGCCCCTGAGCACTCCTTCTTAAAGGAGCTAGAGAGGTCATGGCCCCTGCTTCGCCCTTGCACTCCTCCATTCCTCTGTGAGCCCATCCTTCCCTTGCAGGTATTGTTGAAGGACTCGAGGAGAACTCCAACTTTTGGAAGGTAAGACTGAGGAGGATGGATCAGTGGTTCCCTTAGGGGCTGGTTAGAATCCCTGCAAGATCTGCTTTTTTTTTCTCTGCTAGGCCTTCTTAGGCCTGCACAGAGTGTTATGGTGGCTCCACAGGCTGAGAAGCTGGCTTTTGGATGAGTTTAGCAGGCAGTTCACTTTGCACCAGGTGGGCCAGCTGCTCTGCTATATTACCAATTCTCCATGGTCCTATGTAGTAGAGCATAACTTTTAGGGAGCAAAACACTCAAACTAGGCCTCTGGGATCCTAAGGTTCTGTCTTGGCTTTCTCCTCAATGAAGACAGGCTGGATTAGACCTTTGGTCCCATGGGGTAGAAGTCCGTTTCATGGTGGTGAACGCATAACCCACTCACTCCCCACCCCCTATGGTGGGAGGTGCTGCATGTGAAAGACTTACAAAACCCTTGGTAGTGGCTACTTTCAGCTTTTTGGTGGTGCTGTGTGCATGCCTGGAAGCTAGCCCTCAGATGAGGACTTTATCCTCTGCGGGTGACCTGGTGGCTTCAGCCTTAGGACTATGGCCCCTTGTTTCCAAAGTATGGGTGGGGTCAAATAGTCATTTAGTCCATTCTCCTTCCAGAGGCTAGGAAACTCGCAGCACCCTGTCTAGGTGGCTGCTGCTAGTTGATGGTGCAGAATCTCTCCCAGCTCCATGGCAGCAGTAGTATGGGACAGTTGTTAGTTCTGGCTTTATTCCGATGATAATTCCAGTCTGTGGTGGGGCAGTTCCCCTTATGGTTTGCTTTCTCTCTGAGTGGAGAAGCTCACCCATAGAGACTCCTGAAAGACAGGCAGAGAAGGGCAAAGGGACCTTCTAAGGCCATATTTAATACCTGGAGCTGCTCTCTGGAAAGGATGAGTCCTTTGGGACCTCCATTGTAGTAGGGGAAGTCTTGGTGGAGCATCTCATGGACTAGAGTTGTCTTTGAGAACCTATAATTCCCCTCATTGGATGCTGGCAGTCCCTCAAGGGGTCCATTTGGTTAGTGTGTAACTTAGTCTCTTCCTTCTGAGCACACCCATACCACATTAAACTAGTGGGTTGTAGGGTTCTCTGGTGAGAGTGAGTGTCAACTCCTTCGTAGAGCTACCTCTCCTACTACTATTACTACTACTACCACTAATCATTTCTATAGCACTACTAGGCATACACAGAGCTGTACACATACATATAAGAGACAGTCCCTGCCCCACAGAACTTACAATCTGTTCAAGACGAACAAACAGAACGAATAGGGGACTAGAATAATTCTTAAGGAAAATGATTAAAATGCATAAGGGTATGGACAGGAGAATAAGAGTGTTGGTCAGCCTGGTCCAGATCAGCCTGGGGCTTCTGATGCACACTAAGTTAATTATAGAAGTGCTTGCAAGGTCTTCCCGGGAGAGTCTCCCTGAGGCTACCTGCTCAGGTGGGGGATGCTCTTTAGCACTTTTAGCTGTGACAGGTTGTTCTTCTGACCCCTCTGCATTGGGCCAGAGGTGTTATCCCTGATTAATGCAGATCCATGAAGTGAAGTTCCTCTGCCATGTCCTGGGCCTAGGGCCGCATGGGAAATAAGGGAACACCCCACCAGCAATGTCAACAGGCACAAAGAGGAGTAGCACAGAAGCACACTGTAAATGTTTTAAGACCCTTTATTGAGACGAGTAAGTCAGCCTGACACGTGTTTTGGCCAATGGCCTTCCTCAGGGGACACTGACCTCAAAGACAATAATAGAAAGTTAATACATATAAGCCAAAAAAATGATCATAGAGGTACTAATAAAAGGTTTAAAAAACAAGAAATAAACTTCATCAAATAATATACAAAAAATCTTTAAATAACATGTTTATATGTATGCCCATATTACATACAAATTGATCACAAGACATATACAAATAATAAAACAATTAAACAATAATAATAATAAAAAATAAACAATAAAAATTATTATAATAGAGCCATGGTGAGAAAATAAGTGAATAAATAAATAAAAATTGTGCAATAAAACAATCTATGTATGGGGACCTTATGCCACGAAGTACTCATCTGTACAAAAAAGCTAAGGGATGATTTGTAATAATGATCACCTAAACTGGTGGAATAAAAAGGAAGGGAATGCAACTAATTACAAGGTAAAATATATTAAAGAGGACAATCTATAAAATTCTGAATAATCTACGATAGTGCATGTGCAAACTAACAAGGGGATAGCACATTGCCCAAACTACGATGGAAAGGAGGCAATTCCGAACCAACCCCAGGACTTATAGGGAGATGGAAAATAAGGCATATTGAAATCGTTATTAATTATGTATACACACGCATCTGCTATATTGTTAATCTAAACTGCATCTAGCATATCATGCCATTAGACGCGAGACAGCAGTGGTGGGAAACAGATATAAGGCATACTACATATAGTGTGAACATTCAAAAACAGTGAAGATCTGACTAGCCCTAAGATATCTGGTAAATCACACAGTACCAATCGAATAACAATTCCCCAGTGGGCTAAATAAAACTTAGTTAATCAATCACTGAGGAACCGCAAGTGTTTTAGAAAAGTACTAGCATTGTAAAAGGAGAGGGCAGCCATGTACCTAAAACTGCATTTGCCACTTCTGGCGGAAAAAAGCCATCGTCATGCCTGACTGCATTTAAACCTGGACATGATGACATCACAATGATGTCAAGATTTGCTTGAACGCATTCTTCACATACCAAAATAACTTCAATGGACCCCTCAAAAAGAGATTGAGATCACACTGCCAGTGAAACCCACTGACAAGGGGTAGTGATGGGAAACAACATATATAAAAAAGTAGTGTATACTTGCGTGAAACAACATTGCTAACAGATATCGCGTTAAAAATATTAAGACCTTAAAAACAGCTGTTAAATTAATATAACAATAAAAGCCATAAGACCAGTAAAAAGAGGAAGAAAAAGAAATAAAAGGTCAAAAGAAGTAATAAACCCAGCATCATCTATCCGTGTAAACATTATAAGCTCTACGGGGTAGGCAACCAGGTGTGCCACAAAGGATCTAAAGTAAAATAATGAATTAAAAATAAAAAATACAAACTAAAAATAAAATAAAAATTGAAAACAACCCAACCTTATTGAGGGGTGGTAACTGAGTGAAACCTTAAACCTAAAAAAATCATCATATCGATTCTTAAAACCGGATTAAAAGGTGGCAAATGGGATTGAAATGCTGAACCTAAAAATATCATCATACCAAAACTTAAAATCCCAAAAGTTACGATAAAGAACATGTATGTAAATATAAATCTAATTGTGAACATATAAAAAGTGTTTATGTATAAAAAATGTATTAAGAAATATGATAAAAGATTATAATGAAAAAACAATATAAAAATGGTGTGCATGTATAAATTGGTGTGTATGTATAAGAACAGGGGTGAAAAAGGGGGAATACCCCTCAATTAAAAAAGAAATTAGGAAAACCAAAGAGCAACCATAAAATTAGAAACCCACAGATCTGTATCCTGATTGAGGCCAGAAGGATGTAAAGTATTCATTTTAAAAAAAAATTGTTACAGCCGAAGTAACATTTTGTTAACGTCACTGCTACGCCAATGGGGGTGCACTTGCTTCAGTAACAAGAACGTGAGATCCGAGAGGCCATGTGAGACTTCCAGCCAATGGCTCACCAGAGGTTTGTAAAATGTTACTTGTGATACAACTATGGTGTTCAATGATACATGTCCTAATGTTGTACTGAGTCTTCCCAATGCAGAGAAGATGAGAAGGACATTGATCACGTAGATGACATTTTCAGAACTGCAATTAATGAAACTGCTGAGAGGAAAGCATGACTGAGCCTTCAGGTCTATAAGCACATCCCTTGTAGAGATGACGTGAATGCAGACAGAGCAAGAGCCACATTTAAAATGTCCCATTGTTTTAGGTTTGCGAGAGGGAACTGGCAAAGCTGAAGGAACCAGAAGGTTGGACATATTTGTGTTTCTCTTGTAATGCAATGGTCAAATCTGTCTTGAAGTTCGCTTGCATTCCTGTTAAAATCACATTGGTCTGGGAGGAAGTGACATCACCGACCCCGATGGCAGTGTAAAGACATCGCTCCGGGCCAACCCCATCTGACATTAAAGAAAAGACCTACTCAAAGTGCCCCGAAATCGGCATCAACAACAGCGATAAACTCCAGTAAGATTGTTGGACGGAGTGCCGGAGAAGCAGACAGCAGGGGAGGCGCTGATCGGCAAGAATAGAGTGGGCAGAGGAGGCGGCCAAGATGGTGAGCGGAGTGGCGGTCTGTCGGAGAATCGGTGGAAGGCAAGAGCGGGAGGAGCAGAGCGGAGATCTCAGAGAGCAGAGGAGATCTCCGAAGACTTGAAGGGAAGTCAATAAATCATGTGGAGTGCAGCGGTGAAGAGAGCGGGGGAACGGTAGCTGCAGAAGCACAGAGGAAGGCAGCAGATTGCGGCAGAGGACCGCATGGCTTCTAAGATGGCGATATGTGTGGGTGAAGAGTGAGGAAGTGGAAGAAGAGAAGACAAGGCAACGAGAGGAGAGGAGTTAGGCAAAGAGAAGAGCTGAGACTCAGAAGGGAGAAATCAGTACAAACTACAAAGGATTAAAGGTAAACTTCAAGCTACAGATTACAGTAAGGAAGCAAAGCAGAGGGAAGCAGAAAGCAGAACAAAATGCTCAGATAAAGAAGTGGAGATAAAGGACATGTTAGCAGTCTAGATCAGAGACTTGTGAAGTTGGGTGACTTTGCATAGAAATTAAAGGGGGCACTGCTCAAGAAAGCGCAACACCCAGTATATAAAACAGAAGGAGGGGAGAAAGCTGGAATGGAAAGCTTGGGGTGAACAGTTAAAGAAATTATGACCACGAGAAGGAAAACATTGGATTTGAAGGAGTATGCGTTTCAGCGTGCGGGGACAAGTGCCAGTAAACAGACTGGGTTGGACAATAAACATAAAAATTCTGAAATGGTGGAGGGACCCTGCACCCACTCTAGTGAGAAGAGGAAGGGCAAAAGTGGTATTGTCAGACTCAAGGGTGCAGGGGGGGAATATGTAGAAGCTGATAAGGATAAAGCAAAATTGCTTAACAAATATTTTTGTTCTGTATTCACAGATGAAGAACCAGGAGCAGGACCTCAGAAAACACCCACAAATAAGAACAGAAGCAAGGGACATCTTGAACAATTTTCAGAAGACTGTGTTCGTGAGAAACTAGCTCAACTTAAAAGTAGACAAAGCGATGGGACCGGATGGGATACACTCTAGAATACTGAGGGAACTTGGGGACATTCTAGCAACTCCACTGACTGACCTTTTCAATGCCTCGTTGGAGTCAGGAGTGGTGCCAAAGGACTGGAGAGAGGCTCATGTGGTGCCTTTACACAAAAGCGGAAGTAAGGATGTGGTTGAAAACTACAGGCCGGTTAGTTAACTTCGGTGGTGAGTAAATTATTGGAAACGCTGCTGAAAGAGAAAATAGTGAGGTTTCTGGAGTCCAGCGGATTACAGGATCCGAGGCAGCATGGATTCACCAGAGGCAGGTCTTGTCAGACAAATCTGATTGATTTCTTTGACTGGGTGACCAGGGAGTTGGACCGAGGGAGAGCTCTAGATGTGGTGTATTTAGATTTCAGTAAAGCCTTTGACACTGTTCCTCACAGGCGACTTATAAACAAACTGAGCACCCTAGGGATGGACCCTAAAGTTACTGCTTGGGTTAGAAATTGGTTGGGTGGGAGGCGACAAAGAGTACAAGTAAACGGAGCTCACTCTGAGGAGAAGGATGTTACCAGTGGTGTGCCCCAGGGATCTGTCCTTGGTCCGATTCTTTTTAACATCTTTGTTAGTGATAATGCGGAAGGGCTGTTGGGTAAGGTTTGCCTCTTTGCAGATGATACCAAAATCTGCAATAGAGTAGACACCCAGGAAGGTGTAGATAACATGAGGAGGGATCTAGCTAAGCTTGAAGAATGGTCTAGAATTTGGCAGCTGGGATTTAATGTTAAAAAATGTAAGGACATGCATTTGGGCTGCAGCAATCCAAGGGAGCAATACAGTATAGGAGGTGAAGTACTTTTGTCCACTAAAGAAGAGCGTGACCTAGGCGTGGTTGTGTCTGATGATCTTAAAGTAGCTAAACAGGTAGAAAAGGCGACGGCAAAAGCTAGAAGGATGCTTGGGTGCATACGGAGAGGAATGGCTAGCAGAAAAAAGGAGGTGATAATGCCTCTGTATAAGTCTTTGGTGCGACCTCATTTGGAGTATGGTGTGCAATTCTGGACCGCATCTTCAAAAGGATGTGAACAGGATGGAGTCGGTGCAGAGGGTGGCTACTAAAATGATTAGTGAGCTTCATTATAAAGCATATGAGGACAGACCTAAGGATCTTAATATGTACATACACCTTAGAGGAAAGGTGGGATAGAGGTGATATGATTGAGATGTTTAAATACCTCCGTGGCATAAATGTTCAGGGAGAGAGCCTCTTTCAATTGAAAGCAAGTTCTGCTACGAGGGGACATGGGATGAGGGTGAAGGGAGATAGATTCAGGAGTGATATGCGGAAATATTTCTTTACAGAAAGAGTAGTGGATCCATGGAATAGTCTCCCAGTGGAGGTGGTGGAGATGAGGACAGTAACTGAATTCAAAAAAGCATGGGACCAACACAGAGGATCTCTAAAGGTAAAAAGTGGACTGTTGTAGTTGTTGTTATGGAAGGACAGACTAGATAGGCCATGTGGTCTTTTTCTGTCATCATGTTTCTATGTTTCTAACATGGCACAAGGGAAGGAAAATATACAAGAAATTACCCAAGCGGAGTTAAAGGAGTGGTTTGTGGAAATGAAGGAAGTGCAAGCAGTAAAAATAAAAATAAGTGAACTAATAGGAACCTTGAAAAAAGATATTGCGGAACTGACTCATAAAGCAGGAGATCATGAAAACTGGTTGCAAAGTCTGGAATTGCAGCAGGAGGAGCAGCAGAGGGAATATCAAGCAGGTCAAAAATAGCAAAAAGACATGCATTATTAACTGGAGGACCTGGAAAATAGATCCCGAAGGAATAATTTGAGAATCCAGGGAGTGCCGGAAGAAAGAGAATTCCAGGACAGTGCTAAAGTGGCAGCTTCAATATGTTCAGAAATACTTAAGAAGGGAGGGGAAGAAATATGCCCTGAAGAGATTGTGTTGGATAGAGCACATAGAGCACTCGGGGTAGTCCGAATGAACAGACCTAGAGATACTGTGTTATCATCTGTTTCTCCCAATATAAAATGAAAGAGAGAATTGCAACAAAAATAAAGAGACAAGGAATGTTAACTTGGCAAGGGTATCCAATAGCTGTATATGAGGATCTGTCTCTGGAAACCTTGCAGAGGCGGTGAGGAATGCAACCAGTCACACAGATGTTGCGAAGTAAGGACATTAAATATAGGTGGCTGCACCCGTTTGGACTGGCATTTACGATTCATGGGAGAACACACAGAATGCAGACACTGGAGAAGGCAAAAGAAGCACTGCAGCTGGAGGAGGCGAAAGAAGCACTGCAGCTGGAGGAGGCGAAAGAAGCACTGCAAGAGGAAGGGGTCAGAACGGAGAATGAGCACAGCAGACAAAACGGGTGAGGAGGATATGAGAGGCAGACAGCATACGAGGCACACCAGGATTTGAAGAAGGGGAGGAGTAAGGAGAGTAAAGATCGCACAAAGAAATGAAAAATTGGACTGCTGGAGATCTGATCTAAGGACTGGAGGGTGGAGGGAGGGGGAAGGTAATAGGAGGAATAAAGCTGTAAGGGAAGTTTGTAGTGAGATGAATGAGAATCGGGGTAGTATAAATGTCAGAGGGAATAAGGGCAAGAGAGACTATGAAACTATGATTGATGTCTTTTGTCTAATAAGGGGAAGGGAGGTGGGAGGGAAGAGCTGTGGGCAGAGATATGATGGGGAGAGGAGGGGGAAGAGGGAATGGAGGGGAGGAGGAGACAGATGGGGGGGTAAGGGACGCACTACTCAAAAAACTCCTGGTAAAGGAGGTAGGGAAAGGGGGGCAGGAGGGAGGGAGGGGAGAGAGGGGGAGGGGAAGGAAGGGGGAGGGGGAAGGGGAAAAGGGGGGAGAACAAAAGGAATGGTGGAGAAAGGGTAACAGAGGAACATGGGGGAAGGGAATTGGAGGTAAGGAGAAGCAGAGTGGGGGAGGAAGGGCGGGGGTGGCAAAGGGAGGGGTAAATACTCAAAAGGATTAGGAGTTACAACCATCAATGTAAAATGATTGAGGACGTGGCAAAAGCGCAAGATGTTAGAAAGGGAAGGAAGGCTTATGAATTCGGACATTCTGTGTATACAAGAGACACATTTAAGGGTAGGGCAAGAGCATTTGTTGTCCAAAACATATCCAAAGGTGGTATTGGCGGGGCAGAGGGCAAATCCCAGGAAAGGGGGAGTGGGAATTATGGTGGGGGAAACGGTGAGACATTTAGTAGTGGCAGAAAAGAGAGGGAAGGAGGGGAGGTGGGTTGGGGTGAAGTTGAAAGTGGGGAAGGGAGAGGTATCGGTGATAAGTCTATATGGGCCAAATGAGAGGCAGGGGGAGGCATTTGATAAGATAACAATGGAGTTAGAGGAATTGGGTGGCACCCCGATAGTAGTGTGGGGGGGGATTTTAATATGGCATGGAACCCAAGTTTGGATAATAGTGGGGGACAGAGAAGGGGTGGGAAGAAAGATCAGCAAAGCATGCGAAGGATTCAGGAGAGATTAGGGTTGATAGATTTGTGGAGAGCACGGCATCCAGGGGAACACAAGTATACATTTTACTCTCAGGTGCATGGGTCGTACAGTAGACTGGACATGATATAGGGAGGGGGGGATTGGGTTGCAAGTGAAAGCAGTGGAACATGGGTAAAATCACGTGGACAGACCATACTCCTGTTAATGTGATTTTTGACATGGGAAATGAGGAGGAGGGGATAAAGTTTTGGAAGTTAAATGATTCACTGTTGGAAGAGGAAGAACATGTGAGGTTAGTTAAGGAGACTATAGAAGAGTATTTAGTGTATAATGATACAGAGGAGGTACAGCAAAGGACGATATGGGAGGAGTTAAAAGCAGTGGTAAGGGGGAAGCTCATTGCAGCGAGACTAAAAAAGGTAAAGAGGAAGGAGGAGGGGGAATTGTTGGAGAGGATACAGCAGTTAGAAGCACAACATCAGAGGAGTATGGAGAGCGGGGTTAGAGATCAGCTGATGAAGGCAAGGGCGGAGCTAAGTCGAATGAGAGCTCAGGAAATAGCGTACAAATTGGAGGTAATAAAGCAACAGCATTTTGAAGGGGGGAATAAAGCTGGGAGGATTTTAGCAAGTCGGCTGAGGGCTCAGAGGCAAGCAGCATATATAGCGGGCATTAGGGACAATACGGGGAAGATGGTGCACCGCACTAAAGAAATTAGCCAGGTGTTTCGGGACGACTATAGTAAGTTATATCAAAGTGAACTACAAAGAGGGCAGGAGGAGGTAAAGAGTTATTTACAGAAGTGTGGGTTAAGGACAGTAGTGCCAGAGGACAAGGAAAGAATAGGGGAGGACATTACAGAAGGGGAAGTGAGGATGGCTATCAAGACCCTGAAAATAGGGAAAACCCCGGGACTGGATGTGTTCACGGCGATATTTTATAGGAAGATGGTGAAGCAAGTAACGCTGATATTGACGAGGGTTTTTAACAAGGTGAAAGAAGGGGAAGAGATCCCACAGACTATGGGGGTGGCAGGAATCACAGTGATACCAAAACCCGGTAAAGATAAAGGAGTGTGTGGGTCCTACAGACCAATTTCGTTGATTAACTTAGATGCCAAGATATTGGCTAAAGGCTAATAGGATTCAGGGGTTATTGCCTACGGTGATAAATAGGGATCAGACTGGGTTTGTTATGGGCAGGCAAGGGAGTGACAATATCAGTAAGGTGATGAATATTGCGTGGCACCGTCAGGTAGCAGGAGAACAGGTAATATTTGTTACGGTGGATGCGGAGAAGGCATTTGACCGGATGGAATGACCCTACATGTTCCAAGTGATGCAGCAGATGGGATTTGGGGACAAGTATATAGCATGGGTTAAAGCCCTATACTCGCGCCCTAGCGCGCAGATTAAGGTGAATGGGGGATACTCGGAGCAGCTTGAATTAGGAAGGGGAACCCAGCAAGGCTGCCCACTTTCGATGCTTTTATTTGCATTGGCAATTGAACCTCTGGCAGAAGCGGTTCGGAGAGAGGCAGATGTTAAAGGGGTGGTAGTGGGTGGGAGAGAGGAGAAAATAGCGTTATTTGCAGACAATGTAATTTTCACACTGGTGCAGCCACTGACTACCTTGCCAGTAGTGATGAGAATTATAAAGAAGGAGTTTAGTGATATAGCAGGGTACAAAATGAATTCCAGTAAGACAGAGATATTGGGATTTAATCTTGAAAGGGGTTTAGAGGAGCGGTTGAGGGAGTACTTCAATTTTAGATGGGTGTCACAACAGTTTAGGTCAGCGATGGCGAACCTATGGCACGCGTGCCAGCTGTGGCACGCGAAGGCCTTGCAGCTGGCACGCGGGTAGGTCCGCAAAAAAGAAAAAACTGGCTCTGGCTGCTGCCGCGGACGCGGACGCGGCAGAGTGCAGTGTCCCGCGGGGCCCCCTCCGCCCGCTAAGCCCCTCTGCAAGGGCTTTCAGATTCGCGAGGGAGAGCGTCTCCCTCGCGTCTCGGTTAAGCCCGCAGGGGCTAATGGGAAATTTCCCATCAGCCCCTTTAGACGCGAGGGACTGATGGGAAATTTCCCATTAGCCCCTGCGGGCTTAACAGAGACGCAAGGGAGACGCTCTCCCTCGCGAATCTGAAAGCCCTTGCATAGGGGCTTAGCGGGCGGAGGGGGCCCCGCGGGACATTGCATTCTGCCGCTGCCGCGGTAGCGGCAGCAGCCAAAGCCAGCTTTTTTTTTTTTTTAAATATGCCATGGGGGGGGAGGTTAGGACTTCTAATGGGCTAGGGGGGGAGGGGTTAGGACTGCTAATGGGCTAGGGGGGGGTGTAGGACTGCTAATGGGCTAGGGGGGGGTAGGACTGATAATGGGCTGGGGGGGTAGGACTGATAATGGGATAGGGGGGGTAGGACTGCTAATGGGCTGGGGGGGGTAGCGGGTAGGACTGCTAATGGGCTAGGGGGGGGGGTAGGACTGCTAATGGGCTGGGGGGGTAGGACTGCTAATTGGCTGTGGGCTGATGGGGGCTGTCTGGAAATGGGGTGAGGGGGGGTAGGACTGGTAATGGGCTATGGGGGGGTTAAGACTGCTAATGGGCTGATGGGGGCTGTCTGGAAATGGGGTGATGGGGGTTAGGACTGATAATGGGCTATGGGGGGGGGGCTAGGACAGGAAATGGGCTGATGGGGAGGGGTTAGGACTGGATGGGCTGTGGCTGTTGGGGGGGTTAGGACTAGTAATGGGCTATGGGGGGGTTACGACTGGTAATGGGCTGTGGGCTGATGGGGGCTGTCTGGAAATGAGGTGATGGGGGGTTAGAACTGCTAATGGGCTATGGGGGGGGGGTTAGGACTGATAATGGGCTAAGGGGGGGGGGGCTAGGACAGGAAATGGACTGATGGGGAGGGGTTAGGACGAGGTGGGCTGATGTGGTTAGGACTGGTAATGGGCTGTGGGCTGATGGGGGGGTTTAGGACTGGCAATGGGCTGTGGGGGGCTGACTGGAAATGGGCTGATGGGGTTAAGACTGGAAGTGGGCTGATGGGGGGTTAGGACTGGTAATGGGCTATGGGGGGGGTTAGGACTGATAATGGGCTATGGGGGGGTTAAGACTGGTAATGGGCTTTGGGCTGATGGGGGATGTCTGGAAATGGGGTGATGGGGGTTAGGACTGGTAATGGGTTATAGGGGGGGCTTAAACTGAAAATGGGGTGATGGGGGTTTAGGACTGGAAGTGGGTTGATGGGGGGCTAGGACTGGTAATGGGTTGGGGGGTTGCTATGACTGGAAATGGGCTGAGTGGAAGGGGAGGCTTGAACTGCAAATAGCTGATGGGGAGGGAGCTTGGAATGGAAATGGGCTGTGAGGGAAGGGAGCTAGGACTGAAAATGGGCTGATGGAGCAGCTAGGATAGGACTGGAAATGGGCTGTTGGGGGAGCTAAGATTGGAAATGGGCTGTGGTTGGGGCTTGAATTGAAATGGACTCATGGAGGGGCTAGAACTGGAAGTAGGCTCATGGGGAGTGCTTGGACTGGAATTGGACTGAGTGGAGGGGAGCTATGATTTGACATGGGCTGATGATGGGGCTAGGAAATGACTAGAAATGGGCTGATGGGGGGCTAGGATTGAAAATGAGCTGATGAAGGGACTCAGACTGAAAATGGATGGGGGAGCTAGGACTGGAAATGGGTTGATGGGGGGCTAGGACTGGAAATGGGCTGATGCAGGGACTAGAAAGGAATGGATGCTGGGTGAGACTGGAACTAGAAGGGAGCTGATGTTGGGGGAGGATTAGAATGGGATGGGGCTGGGAGAGTAAAATGGAGAGGGGAAAAATATTTTGTGTGGGAGGAATGAAAAATCTACAATTGGCCGGGTATTGGGAGAGTAAGTGGGGATTGAGGATGGAGCGGTAAAATTTGTGTGGATGAAATAGGAATGAGGAAAGAGCAAAAGGAGAAAGATTAGTATGTTAAAGCAGATGTAGAGAGAGAGAATGGAAAAAAAGACTAGAAGAGAGAAGAAAGAACAAATGGACAGCAGACGATGGAGAGTTAGCAGAAAACATGAAGAAACCAGAAGAAAGTGGCTGGAGCAATTGCAACTGAAAAAAAATGCACAAAAGGTAGAAAGATCTCTTTATTTTGAATTTATTAACTGGAATATGAAACCTCTGGGAAATGTGCATCATTAACGTCTGTGCTTTGTTTGGTACAAGAGGAAATTAATTTATAGTTTTATTTCTACAGTGTTGTACATTCCAAGTTTGGCTTTTGGGGTTCCCAGTTTAATTATTGCCTTCCTGTTTCTAAATTGTGATTCCTTGTTTGGTGATGGTCTATGTTCTGCATGTGTAACTGAGCTGAGGTTTAATTGACGTGCTGGCACTTTGAGGAAATTCTTTGGTTTTGTGCGGCAGTTTGGGCACTCGGGCTCAAAAAGGTTAGCCATCACTGGTTTAGGTACTTGGGGATACAGTTAGGGAAGCCCATAGAAAATATTAAAACGTGGAACTATCGGATAGTAGAGGGAAATATAAGGAATGATTTATCAAGGTGGAGGGGGATGAGAATGTCTTGGATGGGACGGATGTTTATGTTTATAGAAACATAGAAATATGACGACAGAAAAAGACCACATGGCCTATCTAGTCTGTCCTTCCATAACAACTACAACAGTTCCCTTTTTACCTTTAGAGATCCTCTGTGTTGGTCCCATGCTTTTTTGAATTCAGTTACTGTCCTCATCTCTACCACCTCCACTGGGAGACTATTCCATGGATCCACTACTCTTTCCGTAAAGAAATATTTCCGCATATCACTCCTGAATCTATCTCCCTTCAGCCTCATCCCATGTCCCCTCGTAGCAGAACTTGTTTTCAATTGAAAGAGGCTCTCTCCCTGAACATTTATGCCATGGAGGTATTTAAACATCTCAATCATATCACCTCTATCCTGCCTTTCCTCTAAGGTGTACATATTAAAATCCTTCAGTCTGTCCTCATATGCTTTATAATGAAGACCACTAATCATTTTAGTAGCCACCCTCTGCACCGACTCCATCCTGTTCACATTCTTTTGAAGGTGCGGTCTCCAGAATTGCACACTATACTCCAAATGAGGTCGCACCAAAGACTTATACAGAGGCATTATCACCTCCTTTTTTCTGCTAGCCATTCCTCTCCGTATGCACCCAAGCATCCTTCTAGCTTTTGCTGTCGCCTTTTCTACCTGTTTAGCTACTTTAAGATCATCAGACACAACCACGCCTAGGTCCCGCTCTTCTTTAGTGGACAAAAGTACTTCACCCCCTATACTATATTGCTCCCTTGGACTGCTGCAGCCCAAATGCATGACCTTACATTTTTTAACAATAAATCCCAACTGCCAAATTCTAGACCATTCTTCAAGCTTAGCTAGATCCCTCCTCATGTTATCTACCCCTTCCTGGGTGTCTACTCTATTGCAGATTTTGGTATCATCCGCAAAGAGGCAAACCTTACCTGAAAGCCCTTCCGCTATATCACTAGCAAAGATGTTAAAAAGAATCGGACCAAAGACAGATCCCTGGGGCACACCACTGGTAACATCCTTCTCCTCAGAGTGAGCTCCATTTACTTGTACACTTTGTCGCCTCCCACCTTACCAATTTCTAACCCAAGCAGTAACTTTAGGGTCCATCCCTAGGGTGCTCAGTTTGTTTATAAGTCGCCTGTGAGGAACAGTGTCAAAGGCTTTACTGAAATCTAAATACACCACATCTAGGGCTCTCCCTCGGTCCAACTCCCTGGTCACCCAGTCAAAGAAATCAATCAGATTTGTCTGACAAGACCTGCCTCTGGTGAATCCATGCTGCCTCGGATCCTGTAATCCACTGGACTCCAGAAACTTCACTATTTTCTCTTTCAGCAGCGTTTCCAATAATTTACTCACCACCGAAGTTAAACTAACCGGCCTGTAGTTTTCAACCACATCCTTACTTCCGCTTTTGTGTAAAGGCACCACATGAGCCTCTCTCCAGTCCTTTGGCACCATTCCCGACTCCAACGAAGCATTGAAAAGGTCAGTCAGTGGAGCTGCCAGAACGTCCCCAAGTTCCCTCAGTATTCTCGGGTGTATCCCATCCGGTCCCATCGCTTTGTCTACTTTAAGTTGAGATAGTTTCTCACAAACACAGTCTTTTGAAAATTGTTCAAGATGTCCTTTGCTTCTGTTCCTATTTGTGGGTGTTTTCTGAGGTCCTGCTCCTGGTTCTTCATCTGTGAACACAGAACAAAAATATTTGTTAAGCAATTCTGCTTTATCCTTATCAGCTTCTACATATTCCTCCCCTGCACCCTTGAATCTGACAATACCACTCTTGCCCTTCCTCTTCTCACTAATATATCTGAAAAATGTCTTATCCCCCATTTTATTGCATTGACTATTTCCTCTTCCTTTTGAATCTTTGCCTTCTTGACTACTTTACTAGCTTCTCTAAGTTTTTCCAAATACAGATGCCTGTCTTCCTCTCTCTGTGATCTCTTGTATTTCATGAAGGCCTCCCTCTTTTTCTTCACTTTTTCAGCTACTTCTTTCGAAAATCATAGTGGTCTCCTTTTCCTTTTACCTTTATTTACCATTTTAACAAAAAGGTTGGTTGCCCTTAAAATATCCCCTTTCAGTTTTTCCACTATTTTTCTGCATCCCTCAGCTGTTCCCATCCAACTAACGACTCCCTGATGTATTGGCCCATCTTCGCAAAGTTAGTCTTTCTAAAGTCTAAGATCCTTGTCTTTGAATGGATTCTAACAGCCCTAGTCCTAAGACTGAACCACACCATCTGGTGATCACTGGATGCAAAATGATCTCCCACTACAACATCAGAAACACTTTCACCATTGGTAAGCACCAAGTCCAGTATGGCCCCTTCACGTGTGGAGTCTGTTAACAATTGCCAAAATAGTTGTCCCTGTAGAGAATCGAGGATCTCCTTACTTCTAGATGATACTGCAGCAGGAATGTGCCAATCAACATCTGGCATATTGAAATCTCCTATCAGTAGCACTTCCCCTTTCCTAGCAATGCTGCGCATGTCTTCAATTAACTCTGTCCACCTCTTCCTCTTGTGAGGGAGGTCTGTATATCACACCAATGTAAATAGATTTATCTTTCCCTCTTTCTAGTTTAACCCACAATGCCTCCCCTCTCCCTTTTAAGCTCTGTAATTCCAAAGCTTTAATAGTAGTTTTTACATATAGTGCCACTCCTCTTCCCCTACTTCCTACCCTGTCCTTTCTGAATAAGGTATATCCAGGTATAGTTACATCCCAATCATGGTTTTCTGTGAACCATGTTTCTGTAACTGCCACTAAATCCAAGTCAGCCACTCCCACCAAAGCTTCAACATCAGGGATCTTATTTCCCATGCTACGGGCATTTATACACACTGCTTTCCATATGTTACCCCTGTTACCCATTTCCATAAAGTTATTTAATGTATCACCTACCTGGGGGCTTTCACTTACCTGGGGGCTTTCTACACCCATCCCCAACGAATCTAGTTTAAAGCCCTCTTCAGTAGATTAGCCAGTCTACTACTGAAGATGCGCTGATCTTTCTTGGACAGATGGATGCCATCTCTGCTCTGCAACCCTTGGAACAGCATTCCATGGTCTAGGTAACCAAAACGCTCTCGATGACACCATCCACGCAGCCATGCATTCATCTCCAGGATGCGAGCCTCTCTGCCTTGGCCTTTACCCTCAACAGGGAGGATTGAAGAGAACACCACCTGTGCACCTAACTGCTTCACCCTCTGTCCCAGAGCCATGAAGTCACTTTTGATACGTTTCGAGGTATACCTGGCAGTATCATTTGTTCCAACATGGATTAGCAACATTGGGTAATAGTCAGTGGGCTTGATGAGTCTCGGCAAACTCTCCGTAACATCTTGGATTTTGGCACCAGGCAGACAGCATACCTCTCTGGACATCAAGTCTGGTCGGCAGATGGACGCCTCAGTACCCCTCAGAAGAGAGTCTCCAACCACCACTACCCTTCATTTCCTTGTGGTCACTGATTCTGCAACTTTGGGGTACTTGAGCTCTGGTTCTTCCCTTTCCAGGGATGCTTTCACTTCCTCCACTTCCAGGGCTGCATAATGGTTCTTCAATTCAAGGGCTGGAGAAGTTGGATTGGTGATTTTGCAGGCCCTGGTGACTTGTGTCCAACCATCGACATTCTGTTGGCACCCATCTTCTCCTCTGCTGGAGAGCTTGGTTGCTGCAAGAAGCATCTCATCAATGTACTTCTCACTGTCTTGAATGCTCCTCAGCCTCACCACCTCCTCTCTGAGTTCCTCCACTTGTTTCCTCAGAGCTTCAGCATGCAGGCACCCTGCACATGGAACTGGTCCTTCAGCTGGCATTAGGACCTCTGTCTGGACCGAGGCAGAAGCTGTAACGGGGGCAACAGCTTTAGCGATACGATTTTTCCCAGCCATTGTTCTGTTCGTGGAGCTTAGATATCTGTTAAAGCAAAAGAGAGAGATCTACCAAGTACCAGCCGGTTTCCCAGCTGTCCTTTCAGAGAAAAAGTAGTTATGTTTATGTTTATTAAAACTTTATATACCGCCCATAAACGATTAGCATCTGGATGGTTCACATACATAAAAAAATTAATAAAAGAGAGAAAGCTGCGAAAAAGAAAAGGAAAAGGAACGCCATAAAATCTTTAAAAGACAAAAGGGATAGGATCAGAGATAGTAGGGGGACAAAAGTGGATAACAAGGGAGGGGAGGGAAACACATCAACATAACAAAAGGGGAGATAACAGAGGGGGGAGGAAGGGATAGGAGAGCATGAACAACTAGCGAAACGGTGGGGGAGAGGGGGATAGGAAGCTATCACACTAACGCGGTGGAAGGGAGGGGGGTGAGGCGGGGAAGGGGAGATTGAAGGTGGATCAAAAAAGATAGGTTTTCAGTTTAGCTTTGAAGGACGTATAGGAGGTTTCTAAGCGGAGTGAGTGGGGGAGTGAGTTCCAGAGTCTGGGACCAAGGAAGAAGAAGGCTGAGGACCGAGTGGATTCCAGGTGAGCTTGGGAAGGGGGGGGGGGGGGAAGAAACATACAGTTAGCATGAATAGAGCGAAGGGATCGGTGCGGGGTATGGAGATGGACCTGGTCGGCGAGATACAGGGGGATACCACCTTAGATCACCCTGGCAAGTCAAATGCAAGGCATTGATAAGGCAGGCAAAGAGAGAATTTGAGAAGAAGCTTGCTGCGGAAGCAAAAATGCGAAATAAAGAACTTTTCAAGTACATTCGTAGCAAAAAACCTGTGAGAGAGTCAGTTGGTCCATTAGATGATAAAGGGGTTAAAGGAGCACTAAGAGGCAACAAGGCGATAGCGGAGAGACTGAATGAATTCTTTGCTTCGGTCTTTACTGAGGAAGATGTAGGGATGTTACCCATGACTGAAGTGGTATTTAAAGGTGCGGAAGAATTGAAGGAAATATCGATACATCGGGAAGATGTCTTACAACTATTAGATAAACTGAAGAGTAGCAAATCACCTGGGCTGGATGGTATACATCCAAGGGTGTTGAAAGAACTGAAATATGAGATTGCAGACCTGCTATCAGTAATCTGTGAACTATCATAGTACATTAAGTTAATCTGTACATAGTTCCCCCGGTTGTCCTATTGTTGAAGTTCCCTGTTTAATGTAAAACTCAATGTTACTTGTATGCATTGTAGTATGTTCTTGTTCATTGTACACCGCACTGATTGTAATAGCGCGGTATAAAAGAATTATTAAATAAATAAATAAATAAATCATTAAAATCATCTCTAATACCTGAAGATTGGAGGACAGCCAATGTAACACCAATTTTTAAAAAAGGTTCCAGGGGTGATCCGGGAAACTACAGACCGGTGAGCCTGACGTCAGTACCGGGAAAAATGGTAGAAACCATCATAAAGAATAAAATTACTCAGCATGTAGATAGTCACAACCTAATGGGAGACAGCCAACATGGCTTTAGACAAGGAAGATCTTGTCTTACTAATCTGTTATGTTTTTTTGAAGGAGTGAATAAGTAGGTGGACAAAGGTGAGTCTGTTGATATTGTGTATCTGGACTTTCAGAAAGCCTTTGATAAGGTCCCTCATCAGAGACTTTTGGCAAAACTAAAGAGTCATGGGATAGGAGGCAGTGTACTATTGTGGATCAGGAACTGGTTAAAAGATAGAAAGCAGAGGGTAGGGCTAAATGGCCAATTTTCCCAATGGAGAAAGGTGAATAGTGGTGTACCCCAGGGATCTGTGCTGGGTCCGCTTTTTTTTGACATATTCATAAATGACCTGGAAAGTGGAATAACGAGTGAGGTTATCAAATTTGCAGATGACACAAAATTATTTAAAGTTGTTAAAACCCAAGAGGATTGTGAAAAATTGCAAGAGGATCTTGATAAATTGGAAGACTGGGCATCAAAATGGCAGATGAAATTTAATGTGGACAAGTGCAAGGTTATGCACCTAGGGAAGAACAACCCAAACTATGGTTACACGATGCAAGGTTCCACATTAGGAACCACCACCCACGAAAAAGATTTAGGCGTCATTGTGGATACCATGTTAAAACCCTCGGCCCAGTGTGCAGCGGCGGCCAAGAGAGCAAATAGAATGCTAGGTATGATAAGGAAAAGAATGGAAAATAAAACAAAAGATATTATAATGCCTCTATATCGTTCCATGGTGAGACCGCACCTTGAATATTGTGTGCAATTCTGGTCGCCGTATCTTAAAAAGGATATAGCGATTTTAGAAAAGGTACAGAGAAGAGCCACCAAAATGGTAAAGGGAATGGAAGGATACTCCTATGAAGAAAGGCTAAAAATGTTAGGGCTCTTTAACCTGGAAAAGAGACGGCTGAGGGGAGATATGATAGAAGTCTATAAATTAATGAACGGAGTGGAACGGGTAAACGTAGATCGATTGTTTACCTTATCAGAATATAGAAAGACTAGGGGACATGCAATGAAGCTACAGGGTAAACTATTTAAGACTAATAAAAGAAAATATTTTTTCACTCAACGTGTAATCAAACTCTGGAATTTGTTACCGGAGGATGTAGTAAAGGCTGTTAGTGTAGCTGGGTTTAAAAAGGTTTGGACAAGTTCCTGGAGGAAAGGTCCATTAACCATTATTAAGAAGTGACCGAAGATATCAATGCTTGACCCAGTAACAAGCATTGTGGAACTTGTGTCTCTTGGGGAAACTGCTAGGTACATATGACCTAGATTGGCCACTGTTGGAAACAGAATACTGGGCTTGATGGACCTTGGTCTGACCCAGTATGGCATATCTTATGTTCTTATGTGCACAAAGATAAGAACTTTAAACTGAATATGAAAGACAATGGGAAGCCAGTGGAGGTGTATTAGAAGGGGAGTGACATGGTCAAAGCGTGAAGCATGAGTTAGAACACGAACGGCAGTATTTTGAACACGTTGGAGACGAAGAATTTGGGATTGGGGGACGCCGGCAAGACAGACATTACAGTAGTCGAGACGAGACATGACAAGGGATATAACGAGGGTGGTCAAGAGGAAGAGGTGAGAAAAGAACGTACGGCACAAAGTTGTTTTAAAGTGAAAAATGAGCATTGAATGACTGAGGAGATATGTTCTTTGAAAGAAAGTGAAGAGTCAAGGGTTACACCCAAATACCGTAATGATGAGACAGTGGGAATGGGTGAGGAAGAGAACAGAGGGGTTAGGGGAGGAGGGGGGTTACCAAAAGTGAACCAGATAGCGGAAGTTTTAGAGAGATTGTTGTGAAGGAATTTGGAAGAGAGCCAGGAAGCAACAGAGGAAAGACAAGTATTGAAAGTAGTGATATCTGGTGTAGCAGAGTCAGTGTGATAAAGAAGGAAGATGTCATCAGCATAGTAATACGCAGAAACACCGTGTTGCTGAATGAGAAGAGCAAGGGGAGCTAGGAATACATTAAAGAGAAGAGGAGCAAGGACAGAACCTTGAGGAACACCACAGGGAAGAGGAGTAGGAGATGAAGACCCTAAGCCAGTTTGAACTGAGAAAGTGCGGCCGGACAGAAAGGAGTGAAACCAATGAAGAACCAAACCGGAGAAGCTGGCATCCTGAAGATGAGATAGGAGAGTGTGATGATCAACCAGGTTGAAGGCAGCAGAAAGATCCAGGGAAACAGCAAGAGAGAGCAAACCACGGTCGTGAGCAGTGTGAAGATCATTGAGAAGAGAAAGGAGGACAGATTCTGTGCTATGGCTTGGGCGGAAGCCTGATTGCCGGGAATGGAGTGCAAGAGAAGCCTCGAGATGAGAAGAGAGCTGAGAGAAAACCAGTTTTTCCAAAAGTTTAGAAAGGAAGGGAAGATTGGAGATGGGACGCCAGCTGGAGGGAGAGGTGGGGTCGAGGGGGGCCTTTCTTAAGAATAGGGCGGACATAGGCATGCTTCCAAGAGGTGGGAAAGATACCAGATGACAGACTAGAGTTAAAGATGGAAAGGATAAAGGGGGACAGAGCAAGGGAGGATTCCAGCAACCAGGAGGAAGGAATAGGATCTGCAGGGCAAGAGGTTTTGCGGGTAGATGAGAAAACTTTGGAGAGAGCAGTGGGAGTAATGGGCTCGAAAGTGGACCAATGATGCGAGAGAGAGGGGAGGGTGGAGGGAGAAGAAGGGGTGGAGATGGGGGATGTGGGTGCTACCGGGGAGGGAGGGGAAAGAGGGGGAAGGCAGGAGGGAAATGAGAGACGAAGAGACTGGACTTTGGAAACAAAGTAAGAGGCCAGGGAGGAAGGATCTGGGGTAGAAAGGGAAGATGGGGGGGTGGGGGAGGAATGAGGGGCGGAAAGAGAGCGGAGGATGGAATATAGTTGGCGAGAAGAGTTTGAAGAGGAGGTGATGAGGTTAGAGAAGTAGTTCTGTTTAGCAGAGTGAAGAAGAGAACGATAGTGGCGATGGGATGAGCGGAAGTGGGATAGGGTGGAAGATTTTGGATGCTTTCGCCAGAGACGCTCGGCTCGGCAGAGCAATGTTCCCTCTAATTTTCTGTAGCCTGTGTGCGCATAAAATATCAGCTGTGCAGCTTTTGAAGGAAGGTTAAATTTTTGTGTGCCACATAACGACACTCGGAGTTATATACTTTAAAATTTGACTACACGTCAGAATACAGTATGTACACCACATTGATTGCACTAGAAAATATTGTAGAACTTGTGAAAACCATAAATACACAACAACTTTTCAATTTTAAGAACATCTGTGGTGGTTTCTATCAGAATCAGAACCGTAATTTCTCCAGGACCAAGCAGGAAGTCAGTCCTCACTTATGGGTGACGTCGGCGCCGACGGAGCCCTCGCGGAGCAATTTTCCCCAGCTTTCAAAGAAAGCCTTTGGGAATTGCAGCGCGCATGCGCGGTAGTCTTCCCGCCCGAAGGTGCCATCTTAGCCAGTCTTCTTTTTTCCGCGGAGCCCTACAGACGTCCCCGTCTTGTCCCCGCGTAAAAGTTGATTTTCCTCTGTATTTTTCCTTTTTCTTTCGGTTCGACGCCGGTCGTTTTCCCGCCCGGACTCGCGACGCCGGTCTCGAGTCCTCTAACGGTTTTTCGGTTTTTCTGACTTAGTCAGCTTTCGTTTTCGTTTTTTTCCCTGGCAGCCCGGTCCTTTGACCTCGCAGGGGCCCTTTTTCCCCCGATGGCTGCCAGTGGCTTTAAGCGGTGTGGTCGGTGTGACCGAAATATGTCACTCACCGACTCACACGACCTTTGCCTCCACTGCCTGGGCCCAGATCACGAGGAACTGATCTGTGGGCCCTGCAGCAAACTGTCCTCGAAGGCGTTGAGAAGTCGGCGGCATCAGCGCGAAAGAATCTTCGCTGACCCCAGCCGTACCCGGACCTCGTCGGAGGCCTCACTGTCGAAAGGCTCCAGTTCGGACCGTCGACGGAGCTCCTCCGACCGGGGTTCTCCCTCCGGGGACCATCGACGGAAGGAAAAACCCGCGAGGGCGGCGTCGGTGGACGCTCCTGGCTCCGCGAGGGCCAGGTCGCATAGCCCCGACAGCCGCCCCGGGTCCTTGGAGAAGGAACACCTCCCGAAGCGACCTCGCCTGGAGTCGGAGATGCCTGCCCGGGTAAGTCCTGTTGTCCTTCTGGACTCGCCTCCGCGTCAGCCGACGTCGGGCCCGACGCCGTCGGGGCCCGAGTCGGGGGGCTGCTGGGTCGCCTGAGCTCGGACTCAGGTTGACGGCCTTGGAGAGCAGATTGTCTGCCTTCATGGACCAGCAGCGGGCACTGCTCGCTGGCTTCGCTGGCGTCGCTGCCCCGACCGCCGGGACGTCGACGTCCAAGTCGACCCCGGAGACCGAGCCGATCCTCGAGTCGATGAGAACTCGAGTCGATCCTCGGTCGAGGTCGCCCTCGGCCTCCCGTTCGGGACCGAGGTCGCCGACGCCGACTCCCTCGGCGTCGGGGCGGCTGGCGCCGCACCCTGCCCGAGCCGACCCCACCGAGTCCTCGTCGGAGTCGGTCTGGGAGTCTGAGGAGGAAGAGTCACCTGATTCTTTCCGGACTCGGTGTGTCCCATCGGACTCTCCGGAGTCCGAGCCTCGGAAGCAGTCCCCCCGGAGGATGCCCGGTTCTCGGATTTCGTTAGGGATATGGCCAAGGCTTTGGCCTTCCCTGCGGACCCCGAGGAGGAGCCTCGAGCCGAAGAGCTCGACGCCCTCCAGTATGACTCTCCCGCGAGGGAGCACTTTACTGTGCCGGTTCCTCCTATGCTGGAACGACTACTCTTCCGCATGTGGGAGAGTCCGGCCTCCTCGCCGGTCCTGAGCAAGCGGGTCGATTCTATCTATCGAGTCCGCAAGAGCCCTGGCTTTCAAAAGGCGCAGTTGCCACACCATTCCATGGTAGTGGAATCGGCCATGCATCGTCTTAAGAGCCAGAAGATGCACTCCTCGGTGCCTCCTGGAAGGGAGGCCCGTAACCTGGATGGCCTTGGCAAAAAGTGCTTCCAGGGCTCTATGCTCGCCTGTCGTGTCCAGACTTACCAGCTCTACATGGGCATGTATCTCAGGGATCTGGCTAAAGAGCTAGCCGGCTTCTCCGCTGGTTTGTCCGAGGAACCCTTGCGGAGGTTCCTAGCCTTGTCCACAGGTATTCGGGAATGCTCAAAGTTCATGTCCCGAGCAGCCTATGATGGCTTTGAAGCCTCGGCTCGAGTGGCCGCAGCCGGCATCGGTGCCCGCCGACAGGCTTGGCTTCAGTCGTCCGACCTTGAGCCCTGGGTACAGGACAAGTTGGTCGATGTCCCCTGCCGAGGCGAAAAACCTCTTTGGCAAGCCCATGGCGGAAAAGGCTGCACAAATTGAGACTGAGACTCTCACCAGGACCAGGCTTTCTAGGAAGACCTCCGCCCCTTCCCAGAAAAAGAAGGGCTCGGGAAAAAAAGACCTTTTACCCGAGGAAGGCGGCTGCCTACAAACAATACCCCCATTATCAGGCCCCTGCAGCTCCCCAACAGGGCCAGCAGGCCAAGGGACGGGGTAACGGGTCCCGTAGGCAGCAAGCCCCCAAGCCTGCGCCACCAGCCCCTGCTCAGCAGGGTGTGGGTTTTTTACTCGCTCAGCATAGCCTCTCCCCCCCCGCTGGTTCCCCCCAGCACCGGAGGCCGGCTGGTTCACTTCGCCGACAGGTGGTCCAGCATCACCGCAGATGCCTGGGTGCTTCAGGTCGTGCGAGAGGGCTACCTTCTCCACTTCCATCAGGTCCCTCCCTCCTATTTTCCGGGAGAGCCTCCGCGCCCCCCTCTGCACAGGGAGTTGCTCCTTCAGGAGTTAGCAGGTCTTCTGCAGGATCAGGCGGTGGAACCGGTGCCACACCACCTGAGAGGTCAGGGCTTCTATTCAAGGTATTTTCTGATACCAAAGAGAACAGGAGGCCTCCGACCCATCCTGGACTTGCGCAACCTCAACAAGTTCCTTGTGCGGGAGAAGTTCAAAATGCTTACCCTTGGAATCCTTCTGCCCTACCTCCAGCAGGGAGATTGGCTATGCTCCTTGGATCTAAAGGATGCTTACACGCACATCCTCATCCACCCAAGCCACCGCCCATACCTAAGGTTTGTGGTGGCAGGAAATCATTACCAGTACAGAGTACTGCCCTTCGGCCTGTCCTCCGCACCGCGAGTCTTCACAAAATGTCTCGCGGTCGTGGCGGCCCATCTCCGGCTTCACGGCCTCTATGTTTTTCCGTACCTCGACGACTGGCTCATCAGAGCAGCATCCGCTCAGGAGGTCACCACCGCCACGTGCCGCACGGTGACTCTGCTGCAGCACTTGGGCTTTGTCATCAACTTCGCAAAGTCCACTTTGCTCCCCTCACAGGATCTCGAGTTCATCGGCGCAAGGCTGCACACCCCTCAGGCGCGAGCGTTCCTACCGCTCGACAGGGCTCAGCGGCTCATGGACCTAGCCGACCGCTTTCGCAGCCAGCCCCTGGTCTCCGCCAGGCGCTTCCTGAGACTGCTCGGCCATATGGCTTCCACCGTCCATGTGACCCCCAATGCCCGCCTGAATATGCGGCCTGCTCAGTGGTGTCTCCGCCAGCAGTGGCGACAGGCCACGGGCGGCCTAGCAGACCTGGTGCGCGTCTCCGAGCCGCTGGTCTCGTCTATCCGGTGGTGGCTCCGGCAGCCGAACCTGGTATTGGGAATGCCTTTCCAGTCACCTCAGCCGACCCGGGTGCTGACCACCGATGCATCCCTCCTGGGCTGGGGAGCCCATTGCCAAGAGGCACGTACTCAGGGCCTCTGGACCAAGTGGGAGTCTGCTCAGCAGATCAACTTCCTGGAGCTCAGGGCGATCCGCCTAGCTCTCAAGGCCTTCTCCCACCTGACCTCCCAACAGTCCGTCCTTGTCCAGACGGACAATCAAGTTGCCATGTTCTACGTGAACAAGCAGGGGGGCACGGGCTCCTTCCTCCTCTGCCGGGAGGCACAGAAGCTCTGCTCTTGGGCCGTCGGTCACGGCATTCTCCTCAAGGCAGTTTATCTCCCGGGCCAAGAAAATTGCCTGGCGGACAAACTCAGCAGGGTCCTCCAGCCGCACGAGTGGCGTCTGGACCCCTTGATCGTTCAGAAGCTCTTCCTCAGGTGGGGCCTCCCCACAGTGGATCTCTTTGCCAGTCCTCACAACCGGCAGCTTCCTCGCTTCTGCTCTCGTCAGCCTCACCCCCTTCGGGTGGCGGCGGACGCCTTTCTGATCTCATGGTCGGGGAGCCTTCTGTACGCTTTCCCTCCCATCCCGTTAGTCTCCCGGACCCTTTTCAAGGTTCTCCGAGACAAAGCTTTCGTGATCCTGGTGGCCCCTCGCTGGCCCAGGCAGCCGTGGTTTCCGCTCTTGCTGCAACTGGCGGTGGAGGATCCAATCCCTCTGGGGGTGCAACCGGATCTCCTCACCCAGGATCAGGGGTCCCTACTGCACCCCAACCTCAGGTCTCTCAACCTCATGGCCTGGCTGCTGAGAGGGTAGTCCTTGCTCCTCTCCTCTTGCCGGCAGAGGTGGAGGAGGTCGTCTTGGCTTCGCGACGGCCTTCTACCCGCAAATGCTACGCCCTTAAATGGCGTCGCTTTGCAGTCTGGTGTACCCAACAGTCTCAGGATCCCTTCTCCTGCCCGGTGTCGGTGATCTTACAGTACTTGCTACACCTCTCTAATCTGGGACTTAAGTCCAACTCCGTCAAAGTTCACCTCAGTGCTCTTTCCGCACATCATGTGCCGGTGGACGGCAGACCTCTCTCCAACGACCCTCTCGTAGCGAGGTTTCTCCGAGGTCTCCTACTACTTAAACCACCTCTGCGCCCGCCAGCGCCGGACTGGGACCTGAATGTGGTTTTACAGCGGATCACCTGTCCGCCTTTTGAACCTATGGCTACCTGCTCTCTCCGTTTTCTGTCTTGGAAAACGCTGTTCTTGATAGCCCTCACTTCTGCTAGGCGCGTAAGTGAATTACAGGCCCTCGTGTCTGATCCCCCCTACACTCGGTTCTACAAGAATAGGGTAGTCCTACGGACTCACCCAAAGTTTCTGCCTAAAGTGGTCTCCCCTTTTCACTTGAATCAGGAGGTGGTACTTCCAACCTTCTTTCCCAGACCACACTCCAGCCGAGCTGAGACGGTCCTCCATACCCTGGACTGTAGAAGGGCGTTGAACTTCTACCTTGACCGTACGCGGGAGCACCGTAAAGCTGCGCAGCTTTTTGTGTCCTTTGACCCCAATAAATTGGGGCTCCCGGTCTCCAAGCGTACTCTGTCCATCTGGGTTGCGGACTGTATCTCTTGGGCTTATGGGGCAGCCGGACTCGCCTTAGAAAGTCGAGTCACGGCTCATTGCGTTCGGGCAAAGGCCACGTCAGTGGCTTACCTCCGCTCTGTTCCGCTGGCAGACATCTGCCGGGCCGCTACTTGGTCTTCGAGCCAGACTTTTGCGGTCCATTACTGTCTCGAGAGGGAGTCCCGTAGGGACAGTGCTTTCGGACAGGCAGTCCTCCGTAATCTCTTTGAGGTCTGAGCAACTCCTACTCTCCATCCCGGATGTGGGCTACCGGTGGGTGATAATTCAGCGAAGATTCTTTCCTTCTGTGCTGCTGAGCTAGAGGGAGCTCATTTTTGTGCTTAGGGTCTCCGGTAGCCTTGAGCTTGGGAGTCCCATAAGTGAGGACTGACTTCCTGCTTGGTCCTGGAGAAAGCGTAGTTACTCACCTGTAACAGGTGTTCTCCAGGAGCAGCAGGAATCAGTCCTCACTACCCTCCCTCCTCCCCTTGGAGTTGCAATCGTCTGCTTATGTTCTTTTTGCAAATTTTTATGCTGTCTTTTTAGCTATGTCATCTGACTGGCTAAGATGGCACCTTCGGGCGGGAAGACGACCGCGCATGCGCGCTGCAATTCCCAAAGGCTTTCTTTGAAAGCTGGGGAAAATTGCTCCGCGAGGGCTCCGTCGGCGCCGACGTCACCCATAAGTGAGGACTGATTCCTGCTGCTCCTGGAGAACACCTGTTACAGGTGAGTAACTACGCTTTTTGTGCGCTCTGTTGTAAAGTATGTGCGCTCACTCGGCGAGGTGTGTGCGTTCGCACACGCACACAGCTTAGAGGGAACAGTGCGGCAGAGGTACCTACGGTGGAGAAAAAGCCCAGAGTGAAACCAAGGGTAGATCGGTGGGGGAGGCGAGGGGGACGGAGGGGAGCAATGGTGTCGAGGGCAGAGGAGAGAGTTGTACTCCAAGTGCGTGCTTGGGAGTCAGGTGAAAGGAGGTGAAAATCTGGAGGGAACAGAGTATCCGACGAGGGAAACTGATGGAGAGTGTTGACAGTAATATGACGAGACAGGATGGAAGGGGAAAGAGAATTGGGGGGGGGGGTCGGGGTAGTGGAGGGACAGGGGAGGGAGAAAAGCAGACAGGAGTGGTCGGTCCATGGAAGGGGAAGAGAGGAAAGGGAAGAAGGGGGGACAGGGGAGGATCCAGGGGAGATAAGTAGGTCCAGGGAGTGCCCGGCGGAATGAGTAGGAAAAGAAACGGATTGGACAAGAGAGAGATCAGACAAGAGGGTCAGAAAATTACGAGCCCGGGGAGTAGAGGGCAAGTCAACGTGGATATTGAAATCACCTAAGATCAAGAGATGGGGATAAAGGAGAGTGGCTTCAGATATGGTGGCGAGGAGGTTATCCCACAACTGGGGAGACACAGAGGATGGAACATAGACAAGGAGAAAATAAAGAGAGGGAGAGGAACCCAGACAAAGAAGCAGAGACTCAGGGTAGTGTAGTGCAGGGGAAGAAAGCTCCTGGAAAGGGAGGGAAGAGCGATATAAAACTGCGACCCCTCCACCGCTCCTGCCCCGGCGAGTGGTGGACAGAGCAGTATAGCCTGGAGGCAAACAGCGGTTTAGGAGTGGCTCCTCACCATCCCTTAACCAAGTTTCAGTAAGGAAGAAAGCATCGAAGGCATGCTGAGAAAGGAAGTCATGGACTAGAACAGTTTTAGAACGGAGAGAGCGACAGTTTAAGAGAGCGAGCTGGAGAAGCAGAAGGGACTTGGGGGGAAGGCAGTTAGGGAATGTTAAAGGGGTGGTAGTGGGTGGTGTGATAGGCGATGGCCTAGTATGTAGCAGAGCTAGGTCTGAAAGCCCTTTTCCTCCTGCTTTAAAATGTTATTGCTGATTTTGGAATGCTGTTAGCTAGCTGTTAGAAAGCTACTACATATTTCTGGTGCGTTGGCCGGGAATGTGCGAGTGGGGGATGGTATGCAAGTGAATATGCCCCGACATCTCGCCTCACAGGTTTGGTCCGGCTGGAGCTGAGCCTGACTGACCGCAGGAGGGTTTCTGGCGCCCCTGGTCCACTTGTATCGGAGGAGACTCCTCCTTGCCTCCGCAGGTTGCTGCTTCTGGCCGGCCAACACCTCGAACCCGAGGGGGGTCCAGGATTCAACCCAAGGAGGGATTGGTTGCGCAGCGCATTAGCTACCGGATCCGGTGAGTATTGATTTTTCTGGTTCTTAGTCAGATAGCTTTGGGAAAGTCTCGAGACACTTCTGGTACAGTAACAGGTAAAGGAAGTCTGATCAACTTCCACGGGCGATCCTAGTACCCCTGCAAGTAGTGCGCGGGGCGAACCCATCAGCCCTTTCGGTTTCAGTAATTCTGGTTTGTCAGTCAGCCCGGGAATTCGGAATTTGGAAAATGCTAGCATGTTTGTCTGTGTGAAGAATGCTTGTGAAAAGGAGGAAGCGTTGGGAGTTTGTCTTTGTTATCTGTTGAAACCACGAGTTTCCCTTCTAGTATAAGGGTAGGATTATATTCCGTTGGGTAATTTGTGACACTTTACCGCATATGAAATAGTAAAAGTATAGTTAAGAGTCACTGTAAAAGCAAGAAGCTGTCTCTCTCATTCAGCTGCAGCACAGAGTGAAACTGACAGGAGACGTGTTTGTGCAGAGGAATGTTTTAACCCTATGAAGGCATGTTTTCAACGTTCTGCTGCTGGGTGCTTATTTTAAGGAATTATACCTGTTTTTATTCAATATTTTGTAATAGTGATGTGCCTTCTGCTATGGTCATGTATTATATATCATTTAATAAGAATGTTTAGTCAGAATTGTGGATCTCGATAGTATTGTACTTAGCCTGGAAAGGGTTACATTCCTACTCGAATTCCTGTGCAGATCAAGTGAGCAGAAATCTTGTAGGGCTCAGGTTTCAATAGGAAATGATGCTTGTATTTTCCTTTTGCCCTACGAAGCCGAGGTTACGAACACTGACAGGACTCTGCAGCATTTGAGCCAGCGGTACTAGATCGCAACTTGAAAGTGCTTTGAATCCTGAGTGAATGAGGGGTTAATCTTATTGTTAATAAAATAAACTAGGAAGGAAAATGTGTATTTTAGATGTCCACCCGCTTTATGGAAAATGTATCCAGAATGAATGTCTTTTTGAATCTCTGCTTCCTAAAAAACTGTAAAATTGAAAGAATTTCTTTTGCAAAGCCAAGCTGATTACGGCTGGCAGTTAGTTTTTTGCCAAGTAATTTTATTCCAGTTATACGTAACAGCTATGTAGTCGTCATGTTATGAACTATAGTTCTTTCTGTTAGGATTTGTTATTATGACATGTTGCAAAAGTGTAGTTTTCTATTGTAAGGACTCTATCTAGAGAAAGAATTTCTTTTGCAAAGCCAAGCTGATTACGGCTGGCAGTTAGTTTTTTGCCAAGTAATTTTATTCCAGTTATACGTAACAGCCTGTATTAGACTGGAGAAGAAAAGTATATAAACTGTCATTTTTCTGAGCTCTGTGCTCAGACCATTTTGAATGCTACTGCAATCTGAGTCTGTGCACATTAAACCGGCTTGAATCTTTTCCTGACTCCGGGTATTATTTATTGCATTCTTATCAGCTACTACAGTGGGAGAGAGGAGAAAATAGCGTTATTTGCAGACAATGTAATTTTCACACTGGTGCAGCCACTGACTACCTTGCCAGTAGTGATGAGAATTATAAAGGAGGAGTTTAGTGATATAGCAGGGTACAAAATGAATTCCAGTAAGACAGAGATATTGTTCCAAGTGATGGAGCAGATGGGATTTGGGGACAAGTATATAGCATGGGTTAAAGCCCTGTACTCGCGCCCTGTACTTGCGCACTAGCGCGCGGATTAAGGTGAATGGGGGGTACTCAGAGCAGCTTGAATTAGGAAGGGGAACCCAGCAAGGCTGTCCACTTTCGACGCTTTTATTTGCATTGGCAATTGAACCTCTGGCAGAAGCGGTTCGGAGAGAGGCCGATGTTAAAGGGGTGGTAGTGGGTGGGAGAGAGGAGAAAATAGCGTTATTTGCAGACAATGTAATTTTCACACTGGCGTAGCCACTGACTACCTTGCCAGTAGTGATGAGAATTATAAAGGAGGAGTTTAGTGATATTAGCAGGGTACAAAATGAATTCCTGTAAGACAGAGATATTGGGGTTTAATCTTGAAAGGGGTTTAGAGGAGCGGTTGAGGGAGTACTTCCATTTTAGATGAGTGTCACAGCAGTTTAGGTACTTGGGGATACAGTTAAGGAAGCCCATAGAAAATATTAAAACGTGGAACTATCGGATAGTAGAGGGAAATATAAGGAATGATTTATCAAGGTGGAGGGGGATGAGAATGTCCTGGATGGGACGGATAGCGGTGGTAAAGATGAATGTCTTACCCAGGCTGCTGTTTTTGTTTACGGCTCTGGCTTGTGCGGTGACCAAGAAAGAGATGGAGAGGCTGCAAAATCTGATTATGCAATTTATCTGGGAGGGGAAAAAGGCAAAACTGTCTAGGGGAACTATGTATCAAGGGAAGTCGGGAGGAGGGTTGGGGGTACCATGTCTGATGAAGTTATACGAGGCTGCGCAATTGAGAGCGCTTTTGCAATGGAGAGAGGGGGCAGAAAGATTGACTTGGGTGCAAATGAAATCAGGGGGGAGTAGAATTTAAGGAAGAGAAGATATGGGATCCGTGAGGGAGGTGGGATAAAGAGGCGAAGTATAATCCATTTAGGGAACTCATGTTCCAGATATGGAAGAAATGGAGGGGGCATCTTATGGAGGGGAAAGTGTATTCTAGGTATACCTATATTGGAGAGGTAGGCGAGAAGGGGTTGGAGGGGAATGCCCAGGTGTATAAGAGGTGGAGGGGTAACGGGTTGGAGAGGTTGGGACAATTACTGGACAAAGGGGGAGGAGTCTGAAAGTTTGAGGACCTTCAGAGGGAATATAGGGTGGACAGCACCGATTACTTTACATATGTGCAATTATGGTACTTTTTGCAAAGACAGGAGGTGAAATCAGATTTGGAAAGAAGGCCAACACAGTTTGAGGAGATGATGGGGAAGCAATGGTCACAGAGAGGAGTTATATCAAAAATATACAAACTGTTACTTCAGAAGGGGTGGGAGAAGGGGAGGTGGCAGACGAGATGGGAAGAGGATATACCAGGACAGTGGGATGAGGATAGGTGGGTGGGTGTCTATGAGAATGCATATAAGTTAGCAAGGGGGACGCCAATGTTGGAAAATAGTTTGAAGATGAGGTATCGGATGTACTGAACTCCTATGCGGTTAAGATCTATTTATCCAGAAAGGTCAAGTGACTGTTGGAAGAAGTGTAGAGCACGGGGGGATTTAATACATATGATATGGCAGTGTCCAAAAGTACAGGAGTATTGGGGTCAAGTGGGGAGGTTGTTTGGGAGCATCACCGGGGTACAGATAAAGTTATCCATAGGGATGGTAGTGTTAAATGAAGGTGTTGGTGAAGGAGCAGGGGAACTGGTCACTTTTTTGGGATATGGAGTGATAGTTGCCCGGATGTGTCTCTTGCGTTGGTGGAAGAATGAGGAAGTGCCTACTGTGAGGGAGGTGGTGGGTAAATTGGAACAGATTTGGGGATGGTGTACGATAGAAGCGTGTAGAAGACGCCAAGGTGGGAAACATAAAAAGATATGGCAATGGTATGAACGGTGGAGGGGTGAGGGAGTAGAGTGGATAGGGGACAAAGTAGAGGGAGGGGGGAAAATGAGGAGAAGGGGCTGGAGGTTACGAGTGGTGGGGAGGGGTAGGGAGAGGGGGAAGGGGAAGTAGGGAGGGGGATACAGGGGTATAGTGTAGGAACGAAGAGGATGTATAAAGGATGAGGGAAGTTACAGGGAGATGGGTACGATATTTGTAATGTACTTGAGAGATGCTATATATAGAGAGAGAGAGAGCGAATAAGAAGATGTAACATGGGAGGCTGTTCATTATGATTAAGAATGTTAATGTTAAAGTACAAGGATGAAGGGGGTGGGTGAGGGGCTGGTGGATAAAGCTAGGTGAAGGTGGAGTTAATAATGCTGATATTGCAGGTATTTCAGCTAGCTCAATGATGTTAGTCAGTATTTGAATGTCTGAAATGGGCAAACATGGAAAATGAATGGTATAATGTTGTAAGTTGACCTTGAGAAACGAATAAAAAATAAATTGCAAAAAAAAAAAATCACATTGGTCTGAACAAATGCGTCTGGCCTGTAAATATTGACTCACGGGAAGGTTGTTCTTCAAGGAACCATCATGAAAACTCTGGTAGTGTAAGAAGTGGTTGTGATCCGTGGGCTTGTGGAGAAAGGGGATAGATTCAGGAGTGATATGCAGAAATATTTCTTTACGGAAAGAATGGTGGATCCATGGAATAGTCTTCCAATGGAGGTGGTAGAGATGAGGACAGTATCTGATTTCAAAAAAAGCATGGGACAAACACAGAGGATCTCTAAAGAAAAAAAAGGGGACTGTTGTAGTTGTTGACATGGAAGGACAGACTAGATAGGACATGTGGTCTTTTTCTGTCGTCATTTTTCTATGTTTCTAAATCAGTCTTGAAACCATGATCAGTCTTAATGATCCTAATATCCAAATATGCAATATCCTTCTTATCAGACTGTGCTTGAAATTGAAGATTCATATCCAACATATTGATCCAATGTTCAAATAGATCCATGCTAGACTGGCCCACTCCCAAATAAGGAAAACATCATCAATGTAACGTTGCCATAGTTTAGCGTGGTTCTTAAATGCATGGTTGGTGAGAAGTTAGACTCAAATTCTGCTACATCTAGGTTTGCAAAATCTGGCGCCATCGATGAGCCCATGGCCACCCCTTTCATCTGTTTATAAAATAGACTATCTAACCAAAAACAATTCTCAGTCTACGCCAATATAGCTAATTGCGTCATAAAGAAGGCTGGGATGCGTTTGTGTTCTGTGCAACTTAACAAGACTTGTTCGACAATTTGGATCGCCTCTTTCTGTGGAACGTTAGTATATAGTGTGACGCTCGCGCCCCTACCAGGCGGTCGCCTAGTAGGGACATGTGATCACCTCTTCTATTTCCTAGGGTTGTAGTTGTGTAAGGAATGAGGAGGCCGAGTGGTTTATAAAGCGCACAGGAATTTATTCAGGTTCCTTTCAGATAAGTGGATACAATTTCTCTCAAACACATGTACTCTCCAGACAAAAGAAAAAAATGGATACTTCTCCAGTAACAAATGTCCCAAATAAAACAACAGTGAATTCAAATATCAAGTGTTTCTGGCTCACACTAATTTACCTTAGTGCAGGCATCGCATTCCATCTCTGAGACATTTGAATTTACCTCAGCCTCCTTGGCTTCAATGTCCATACTCTCCACTGAGCTGTAGCAGGGCTCTGCTAGGTACCGCTCAGGAACTTTCTGCTTTAGACTTTTTAACAGGTTAAACAACCTCTCCCACTTCCTTGCCTTCCCTGCTCTAGGCAGGTCTCCTATGGGTTGCTCTTGCTTAATCTTCCTGGTACAACATTTCTTTTTGTGCTGTGTTATCTGTGGTATAACAGTTTCATCAGAGTCAGAAGAATAAACATACTTAGAAGGCCTTGCTGCCTCCCTTCTCCTACCTTGGGCTTCTTGTACAATATTCTCCTGGTTAGAGCTTTGTCTAGTCAGGACTCCCTCTGCCTCAGCGTGGGGCAGAGACCTGTGGTAACACTTTCCCACTCTCTTGCTAGGGTAAGTGGTTCTCCCCCTGGAACCTTCCCTATATCCTTGGTGGCTACTGCGCTGAGTGTGGTGGCTTCCTTTGTACCTTCTCTGGCTGTCTTTATAACGGTTCCTTTTTCTGCTGCTCCTTTTGGCTACAGGGCTGTTCCCTCTGTACCTTCTGGAACCAGGACTGGAACCTGAGCTGCAACTCCCACTTAGGCCTGGACTGCAACTCCGACAACAACTGCCACTGCAACTGGAACTGTATCTCCAATCATGCTTCTCACCATGCTTCCAACCAGCACTTGAACCAACTCCTGAATCAGCTCTCCAACCAGGCTTCCAACCAACTCCTGAATCAGCTCATGAACCAGGCCTTGAACCAGGCCTCCAACCAGCACTTGAACCAGGCCTCCAACCAGCACACGAACCAGGCCTCCAACCAGCCCACGAACCAGGCCTTGAACCAGGCCTCCAACCAGCACACGAACCAGGCCTCCAACCAGCACTCTCTCTAGTGTTTGTTTGCTCCCTTTCAAACACTGAGCAGGGCAACTCCCTTCCTGGCTCCGCCCCTCTGTACCTCCCACTCCTGTCTGTGGCTGACCTGGAGTGTGGGCGTGACTTCCAGCTAGGTCTGCCCTCTAGGTTTCTCTCCAGCTTCCTGCTGTGGACTATGTGATCCTGTGTGCCCATCCCCCGCAAAGAGGAAAAATTCTTTCTTTTTTCACTTTTCCCTGGCTGGGCTGCACTCTCCTTATCACAATAGTGAGGTGATGTCTAAGGTGACAAGAATCAAGTCATCTTGGTAACTCTTAAACATGTGTAAAATTTGGATTACATATTGTAAGGAATACCTCCAGGATATACGGGGAACCCCAGAGGATATACGGGGAACCCCAGAGAAAAAGGGGGTTCCAAAGACCTGGGTACCAAAGTGGAAGGCAGGGAATCCTGAGAAGTGGAAATACTGTCCTGTGGGAGGGCTCTTTAAGACTCTGCAGAACAGGAGAAATGCCAGAAAGGAGGAGTTTGAGAGGGACAGGAAACAGGAAATATTAAGATTCACAGAGAGGCTAGAGGGGGAACGGAGACATGAACAAACAGATGTTCTGATGGAGTCTATAGAGGCAGAGCCTTGGGAGCTGGAAACTGAGGGCTCTGCAGAGCTTATAGAAATAGAGGCTGTGGAACAAAACCTATCGGACGATAATAGTTGTCAGACCTACCAGAGGACAGCGAGATGCAGATAAGTTAAAGGAAAACCCTCACTTGTTTCTTTGGGATTCTTTTATAACTCCTATGTGGGAAAGACTCTCACTTGGTTTGCAGCTTGTCGTGCTGTGAGGGCTTGCGTGCATCAGTGATGCTGAGAGCTAAACTATCGGTAGTTTAACTACTGGCAGGGTCTCCCAAGATGGACAGGTCTCAGCTGAGGTGCCAGACCAAGACAAACCACCCATCTGGGCAGCAGCAGAATGGGACAGTGTTGACGGCGGAGGATCACATTTTTGTGACAACGGCAACAACACGAAACTTAAACTGCGCGGAAGAAAGGCCCGGCAATCTACTTCTGTATTTTGCCATGAAAACCCAATGGATAGTTACAACAAAACAAATTGTGCTATGGTGCTGGAAGATGAGACCCCCAGGTCAGAAGGCACTCAACTAGCTACTGGGGAAGAGCTGAAGACTTTTCAGAGTAAAGCCAGCATTTATGATGTGGTTGGATCAAAGCCCTCGGGAAGTCTGACTGCTGATGTAGCTGCGCATGAAATGAGAGTCAGAAGCTGTAAAGATGTCTTACACATTGGAACATGGAACGTACGAAGCATGAACCAAGGGAAGTTGGAGGTGGTCAAGAATGAAATGGAACGTGTACAACTTGATCTGTTGGGTGTCAGCGAACTGAAATGGACTGGCATGGGCACTTTGCATCAGATGATCACATGGTCTACTATGCTGGAAATGAAAGACAAAGAAGAAATGGTGTTGCATTTATAATAAAGAAGAAACTTGCAAGAACTGTAATGAAATACAATGCAGTCAGCGAACGCTTAATCTCTATTCGTCTGCGAGGATTGCCTATCAACACAACTATAATTCAAGTATATGCCCCAACAACAGCTGCTGAAGAGAATGAAATTGAAGAGTTCTATGAACAAGTACAAGCTGAAATTGACAGAACATGCAAACAGGATATCCTGATAGTCATGGGTGACTGGAACGCAAAGGTTGGCAACAAAGAAGAAGGCAAAGTAGTTGGAAAATATGGACTTGGCAACAGAAATGAAGCTGGAGAAAGACTGATAGAATTCTGCAAGACCAATGATCTATTCATCTCAAACACCTTCTTCCAGCAACACAAGCGGCGACTGTACACATGGACTTCACCAGATGGATTATATAAAAATCAAATTGACTACATATGTGGAAGTCAACGATGGAAAAGCTCTGTAACATCAACAAAGACAAAACCTGGAGCTGACTGTGGTACAGATCATCAACTACTAGTATGCAAACTCAAGCTAAAGTTGAAAAAGAGCAAACCACTCATGAATGCAGGAAAATATGACCTTGAGAATATACCACTGGAATTTAAGACTGCCTGCAAAATTGATTTGCTGCTTTAGATACAAATGACAGAGCTCCGGAAGAGTTATGGAATGACATCAAGAAGGTTGTGTTGGAAGAAAGCGAGAAGTCTCTACAAAAGGTGAAAAAGCAAAAACGGCCAAAATGGATGACAGAAGAGACTCTGAAAATTGCCCAGAAACGCAGAGAAGCTAAAGCCAGAGGAGAAAGAAAGACAATTGCAGAACTCAACAGAGATTTCCAACGTGCAGCAAGACAGGACAAGGAAAAGTACTACAATGACACTTGCAAGGAAATAGAAGCAGAAACTATTAGAGGAAGAACAAGATCGGCTTTCCTAAAGCTACGAGAGTTAAAGAAAAAGTTCCAGCCTCGAATTGGAATGTTACAAGATGCTCAAGGTTCTATGTTGAATGATGCTGAGAAGATCAAGAAAAGGTGGAAGGAATATACAGAGTTTTTATATGATAAAGATCAAGGGGACCAACAGCCGTTTCAACCTGTACCTTATGATCGGGAACCATTGGTGATGAAAGAAGAAGTTGAAGCAGCATTGAAAGCCTTATCAAAGAACAAAGCACCAGGCATTGATAGCATTCCCATAGAAGTATTGCAGCAATCTGATGCAGCTGTTACCGTACTCACAAGGCTCTGCCAAGAAATATGGAAGACAACATCATGGCCAACTGACTGGAAAAGATCTGTTTATACCAATACTAAAGAAAGGTGATCCAACTGACTGTGGAAATTATCGCACAATCACTCTGATCCCACATGCCAGCAAGATTCTACTGAAGATTATTCAAAAGAGACTACAACCATACCTGGAACAAGAACTACCTGAAGTGCAAGCAGGGTTCAGGAAAGGGCGAGGAACGAGAGACATCATTGCGGATGTGAGATGGATCCTTGAAAAGACTAAAGAGTACCAAAAGGATATCTATTTGTGCTTTATCGACTATAGCAAGGCTTTTGACTGTGTAAACCATGAGAAACTCTGGGCCACATTAAGAAGCATGGGTATACCAGAACACCTGATCGTTCTCTTGCGCAATCTGTACATTGATCAAGAAGCAACAGTTCGAACGGAACAAGGAGAAACAGAATGGTTTAAAATAAGCAAAAGTGTAAGACAAGGCTGCATACTTTCCCCCTACCTGTTTAATTTATATGCAGAACAAATCATCAGAGAAGAAGGATTGTATGAAGACAACAGAGGTGTGAAGATTGGTGGAAGACTCATCAACAACCTTCGCTATGCTGATGATACTACATTACTGGCTGAAAGTGAAGATGATCTGAAACATTTGCTTCTCACAAAGAACATAGTCTCAAAATGGGCCTGCACCTTAATGTAAAGAAGACAAAGATCATGACAACTGGCATAATCAACAGGTTCATCGTTGAAGGAGAAGAAATTGAAATTGTGAACAACTTTAACCTACTTGGATCAACTATCAATAAAGAAGCAACAAGCAGTCAAGAAATCAGACGACGCATTGCTCTTGGCAGAATGGCTATGAAAGACCTAGATAAGATTCTCAAGAGCAGAGATGTCTCTCTCCATACAAAGATTCGACTTGTTCAAGCCATGGTATTTTCAATAACATCATATGGATGTGAAAGCTGGACAGTGAAAAAGATAGACAGGAAGAAAATTGATGCCTTTGAATTATGGTGCTGGCGGCGAATACTGTGTATACCATGGACTGCCCGAAGAACAAACCAGTCGGTACTAGAGGAGATCAAACCTAAGCTTTCTTTAGAAGCTCAGATGACAAGACTTTGACTTTCATACTTTGGACACCTCATGCGAAGAGAGAGATCATTAGAGAAAGACATTATGCTTGGCAAGATAGAAGGTCAACGCAAAAGAGGAAGGCCAGCAATGAGATGGATCGATACAATAACAGCAGCTACGGGTACCAGTCTGTCAACAATGAGCCGCCTGACTGAAGACCGAACACAGTTTAGGATAGCTATCCAGAGGGTCGCCATGAGTCGACTCCGACTCGACGGCACTTAACAACAATGTGGGAAAGAAAAGACTGAATGTTGGTTACTTGGAATTTTTGTTTTATTTATTCTTGGCAGCGTGGGAGGGTCAGTGTGAAATGAGACACTGATAGTGTGGTTGCTGCCACAGGGCTACTTGGATACCCAGGCTGGAACTTTTCATTTTGAGAGTTTGGCGTTATAAATAAACAAGAGACTAAGGTTGGCATAGGGAGCACCTCCTCCTCCTTTAATTAATCAAGAGGAAAGGGGGAAGAGGTCCCAGACAAACTGAATTGATGGACTTTGAGAATGGTGTTTTGTTGTATCTCGGAGCATCTGACCTTCTTCAGGTTCTACACCCACGGGAGCAGAAGAGACCCTGACATCTGGTGTAGTTGGCAGGATTTTCGACAAGGCACAGAGAGTGGACTAAACCTGATGAAGCTCCACCCTTGGAAGCAAACTTCAGCAGTCTCTTAAGGTAAGGGTACCTAAGGAAAGTGTTTGTTGGAATCTTGGATACTAAGGGGGATGCAAAGGAGCTAGGACCCTTCCCCAGGTCCTGTGGAATGTGGTTTGAAGAACCGCACTTGTGGTTTTGTTTGTTGTTTGTTTCAAGTGTGGGGCTGCTTCATGGAGCCGAAGGAGGTGCTGCCTTGGATGGCTCTTCAACTGCAGAAGCATCAGGAGGAAGCACAGTGGATGCTCAGCCATGCCCTGGAAGCTAGATGACAGCATCAATTAGCCTTTATTGTACTTATTGAAGGGACAGTTACAGGCTATGGAGCAGTTTTTGGAACAGGACATTGCTAGAAGGATGACCCGATAGGAAAGTGAAGAAACGCTGGACACTACAGCAGGAGCTGGTGAATTTGGACTAGTAACCATGGGTAAAATGAGTGAGCATGATGCCCCTGATTCTTTCATAAAAGCGTTTGAGAGAGTGGCTCGCTCGGTAAAATGGCCCAAGGAGCAGTGGGCATTCAGACTGACTACATCCCTTATCGGACTTGCCTTGGACGCCTATCGAGCCTTGCCTTCCGAACTCTATGTTTATGTTTGTTTTGAGGCTCTTCCCCCTGGAGAAGGCTCACAAGCCGAAATGCATTGGTGATTTTGTTTTTAAGAAAGCTATTTGCAATTGTGCAATCGTTCTGTGCTTGACACTCCTGCTTGGTTTGTCCTTTCACTCCCGTGTAGGAGTTTTTGCTTTTTTTGGTTCGGGGAAATGGTTAGAGCCAGGGGAAAAGACAAAGGCCCAAATTATGGAGGAGGTAATTCTAGAGCTATTTTTACAGTAATGTCAGTACCTCTGGATATGAGAGGGTAATTAGTTTGGTGGGGTGTTAAGTCTATGGATGAAGCCACATCAACCGCCGAATGTTACCTTGAAGCCCAAGCTGTTCCTACCAACCCTTTTCAAACAGGGAAATCTAATCCCAAAGTAGGGCAAGCTATTCATAAAACCACTGGGGATAAAAGTAAAGTAGAGGGAGCCCAAGGGGGAGTAGGAAGATCATTATGGGGTCAGGAAAAGGTGACAGACCGGAAGTGTTTCCCCTGAGGGCAGCAGGGGCATATTATAAGAAAATGTATGCAAAGAACTGGTCTTATAGGCCAAATTGACTATTCAGGAGAAGAGCCCCTTTGTGATAAATGTCGAAGTGAAAGTTACACGAGTACAGGCTCTTATAGATTCAGGTGTTAACCAGTCCATGTTAGCAAAATCCTTGCAGGTAAAGCTGGATATAGCCAGGGCTGGGGGATCAGAGAGCTATAAAGGTCACATTAGGATTAAATGTATTCATGAATCTACAACACCCTATTCTTTAGGACCAAGCAGGAAGTCAGTCCTCACATATGGGTGTCATCGGCGCCGATGAAGCCCCAGCGGAGCATTTCCCCAGCTTTCCATGAAAGCCTTTGGGAATGCAGGCACGCATGCGCGGTTCCCTTCCCGCCTAAAGGTGCCATCTTACCTCAGTCTCTTTTTTTCCGTGAAGCCCACCGGACGTGTGTCCTGTTCTCCTGGTTAAAATTAGATTTTTTCGGCGATTTTCGCTATTTTTTCTCCCGGTTCGACGCCGGTTCCCCTCCCGCCGGGTTCGGTACACCGGTATCGAGCCCGATTCTTCTTTTTCGGTTTTTGCCCTTCGTGGCTGGCGTTCGCTCCCTTCTTTCCATTTTTCCCTGGAAGGCCGGTCCTTTGACCTCGCGGGGACTCTTTTTTCCCCGATTGGTTCCAGCGGTTTTAAAATGTGTGATCGGTGTAAGAAACTGATGTCTCTCACCGACACACACGACTGCTGCCTTCGGTGCCTCGGCCCCGACCACGACCCTACGTCATGCGGGCCATGTGGAACGATGTCTTCCAAGGCACTCCGAAGTCGCCAGCAGCAGAAAGAAAGGCTTTTCTCGGACTCAGCCTCCGGCCGGGCCCGGACCTCGTCTGAGGCCTCGACATCTCGGGATTCCGATCCCGAGCGCCGTCGAAGCTCCTTGGACAGGGGGTCCCCCGACCGGGAACGCAAGAGGAAGAAGAGGCTCGCGAGGGCGTCATCGGAGGAGGTCCCTGGCTCCTCAAGGGCCAGGTCTAAAACCCCCGACCGTCGCCCCGGGCCCATGGAACTCGAGAAGCCTGCAAAAGTTCCTCGCGTGGAGCCGGAGTCTGCTGGATACGTAAGCCCCGTAGTCCTCGAGGACTCTCCTCCCAGGGAGCCGACGTCGGGCCCGGCGCCACCGGGGCCCGAGTCGGTGGCTGCTGCGTCTCCTGAGCTGAGTCTCAGGATGACAGCCTTGGAGAGCAGATTGTCTGCCTTCATGGAGCAGCAGCAGGCACTGATGGCCAGCCTGTCTGGCGCATCTGCCCCGACCACCGGGACATCGACTTCGAAGTCGACCCCGGAGACCGAGCCGATACTCGAGTCCATTGTGGCTCGGAGTCGACCTCGGTCGCGTTCTCCCTCGACCTCCCGTTCAGGACCGAGGGCGTCGACGCCGGTGCCTCCAGTGTGGGGGTGGGTGCTCCAGGGCCCCGCTGGGTCGGACCCTGACTCCTCCTCGAACGAGTCAGCTTGAGGACGAGGAGTTTCCTGATACCTTCAAGATTTGGTGCGTCCCTTCGGACTCACCGCAGTCTGAGCCCCGGAGTAGGTCCCCCCCAGAGGATACTCGGTTCTTGGAGTTCGTCCAGGATATGGCCGCTGCCTTGGCTATCCCGGCCGACCCCGAGGAGGAGCCTCGAGCTGAAGAGCTCGAGGCCCTACAGTATGACTCTCCTCCGAAGGAGGCCTTTACTGTTCCGGTTCCTCCGATGCTGGAACGGCTCCTCTTCCGTATGTGGGAGGCACCGGCCTTGGCGCCGTTTCTCAGCAAGCGAGTCGATTCGATCTATCGACTCCGGAAGAGCCCTGGCTTTCAAAAGGCACAGCTACCACACCATTCTATGGTTGTGGAATCGGCCAAGCATCGTCTGAAGAGCCAGAAGAAGCATTCCGCGGTGCCCCCTGGCAGGGAGGCCCGGAACCTCGATGGCGTCGGTAGAAAGTGCTTCCAGTGCTCGATGCTTGCTTGCCGTGTTCAGTCCTACGAGCTGTACATGGGCATGTACTTGCGGGATCTGGCCAAGGAATTGGCCGGGTTCTCTGCTGGTCTCTCCAGGGAACTCTTGCAGAGATTTAAGTCCTTGTCCTCGGGGATTCGGGACTGCTCGAAGTTCATGTCCTGCGCCGCCTACGATGGCTTCGAGGCTTTGGCCCGAGTTGCGGCAGCCAGCATCGCGGCTCGACGCCAGGCATGGCTGCAGTCATCGGACCTCGAGCCATGGGTTCAGGACAAGTTGGTCGATGTCCCTTGCCGAGGTGAAAACCTTTTTGGCAAGCCCATGACCGAGAAGGCCGCTCAGCTCGAAACTGAGCACCTCACACGGACAAGGCTGTCGAAGACCTCTGCCCCTTCTCATAAAAAGAAGGGCTCGGGTAAAAAGCCCTTTTACCCGAGGAAGGGCACTGCCTACAAGCAGTACCCGCAATATCAGGCTGCCCAAGCTTCCCCCCAGGGTCAGCAAGCCAAGGGCCAGGGTAATGGGCCCCGTAGGCAGAGGACCCCCAAGCCTCAGGCCCCTGCTACCACTCAGCAGGGTGGGGGTTTTTGACTCCTTGAGCGTAGCCTCTCCTCCACTGCTCTCCCAACCCTGCACAGGAGGTCGCCTCGCCCTCTGCCCACCAGTGGCCCCTTGTCACCAGGGACAGTTGGGTGCTGGAGATAGTCCACAAGGGCTTTGCCCTCCATTTTCACCAACTGCCTCCCCCTTATTTTCCAGGGGAGCCTCCAAGGCCTCCCCTACACACAGACCTTCTTCTACAAGAGCTTCATGGTCTGTTGGTGGACAGGGCGGTGGAGCCTGTGCCTCCCCACTTACAAGGTCACGGTTTCTACTCCAGGTATTTCCTGGTGCCCAAGAGAACCGGTGGCCTTCGACCCATTCTGGACCTCAGGAACCTCAACAAGTTCCTAGTGAAGGAGAAGTTCAAGATGCTTACTCTTGGGACTCTTCTGCCCTACCTCCAGCAGGGAGATTGGCTATGCTCCTTAGATCTAAAGGATGCGTACACTCACATCCTCATTCATCCAGACCACAGAAAGTACCTCAGGTTCATTGTGGGAGGAAACCATTATCAGTACAGAGTGCTGCCTTTCGGCCTCACCTCCGCCCCCAGAGTCTTTACAAAGTGCCTAGCAGTGGTGGCGGCCTACCTGAGAAATCAGGGAATCTTTGTCTTCCCCTATCTAGACGACTGGCTCATCAGGGGTCAGACGTGCCAAGAGGCCAATCAAGACACCCTCAGGACTATTGCTCTTCTACAAAGCCTGGGGTTTGTCATAAACTTCGCAAAGTCCACTTTGCTCCCCTCCCAGAACTTAGAGTTCATAGGAGCAAGGCTGGACTCTCTGCTGGCAAAGGCTTTCTTGCCAGCAGACAGGGCCCAAAGGTTGACGGCCTTGGCAAATCAGTTTCTCAGCAGGTCCCTGGTCTCCGCCAGACTCTGCCTGAGGCTTGTCAGACGGCTGCCTGGGTGAGAATCTTCACAGTCTTGACAATGCATATATTTATATGATTTTTGCAAGGTATTGTGGGTAATGTAGTTCATTCACACCAGACACAGCTGCTGACAATAATTTAGTTGTGCACAAGTGTTAAAGCCAATAAGATACTTCTTTATTTATGGGGTTATTTCTCCCAGCACAGATATGCTTGGTAGCACATAAATTAGGTTACTTGCTTGTAGTGTTTAACTTGGTAAAACAAATTCAAAAATCAAAATCAGGAAAACAACCTTCAAACTTGTCAGGCAATTAGCTAATGTTTTCTTAGCATATCTCTAACAAACGAAAAGCCACAAAGAAAGAAATAAACTGTTCTTGTAAGGTTAACTTCTGATTACTTTCCACACAGATCCAGAAGTAATTCTCTCCTAGCTCACAAGCAATTAGGTGCAGCTCAATTGCTATCAGTTATCCAGCTGAAACCCTTTAGCAGGCTGGCTTTCTACTGTGTGAGTCAAATCCTGCTTCAGGAGCTTTTCTTAGTGGAATAAAGAACAAATTTATATTTCTTTGTGATGGCTGCTGTGCTTTATCACAGAAAGTTACCAACGGAGTTTGGATAGAGAGCAGTCCATATAAACAATATCTTGATCTGCTATTATTTCCCCTTCATCAACAAGCATAGGGTCACTATCATGAATTGGCACAGATGAATCTTTCAATGGAGCACTTTCAGGAGAACACTTATTTCCCTGCTGTCTTTCAAGGTTATAGCTAGGGCATAGATCAGTGTTCATACCTGAGCTTCCATTGTTGCTATAGTTCCTCTCTATATAGCCTGGCCAGTATGTAGTCCAGTTCTTATGTCCAGCCTTCCAGTCCTGATCCCTGGACACTGGATCTCTCTTCACATACCTTCTGGCATAGGTCTTAGAGTCCCTTCCACGTGCAGCCGTCTCCCTCACAGGTAGCCTCTGGTGATTCCTTGTTCTGCAGCACCATTCCTCTGGCTTTCCCCAGTCCAATGGTCTATGCTGGCCCTTGGAATACCTCCCAGTATACGTACTGCCTTGGACTCTTCTAGACCTCTCAAAGGCTTTTCTCCTCTTCCTTCCAGAGGGTTTCTTTCCTTCTCTATCCGTCCGGTTTGGCTTCTGCTTCTGCTGATCCTTCAGATGAAACTGATGATCAAACTCAAGCTGATTCTCAGGATACTGAGGACAATTCTCTGAATATCCAAGGTGATCATGAAGCTGGTCATCTGTAGAATAAACTCTACTCTTATTCTGCCTGGATGAGTGCTCCTCCCTAACACAGCGCAGCTGTGCTGAATCAGGCCCTGCCCTTTGAGATGAGTGCTTAGGGATTACCGCATAGCCCTCCTGATTGAACACACGTATACCCACGTCATCTCCTCTAATGGCTCTTGGAAACCTGGTGCATTCTGGGACTGGTAGTCTTTTATGGCAAAATTCTGTTTTCTCATTTCTACCAGCACTGACAGGTTGCTTGTTCAGAGACACTTCACCTTTTCTATAGCTCCTTCCTGAGCTATGATAAGCTTCCTTATCACAGGCTTCTAGGCCACATGGCTTCGACAGTACATGTGACCCCCAATGCCAGGCTCCATATGAGTCCTGCACAGTGGTGCCTTCGGGCTCAGTGGTCACAGGTAGGGTTGCCAACTGGCTCCAGATGCGCCCGACAGGTTCAATCCAGTCCTGTGTTTACCTCATTGCATGCAGGGATATGTAGTTCTGATTTCTCCAATGCACTCCATAAGAAAAGGAAAACTACAAGTCACTGCATGCAATGGGGTAAACCCAGGACTGGATCAAGCCTGTCGGGCGCATCTGGAGCCAGTTGGCAACCCTAGTCACAGGCCACAGGCAGCCTCAGAGACAGGATAAGGGTGTTCAGACCATTTCTGCACTCCCTCAACTGGTGGCTGCACCCACCCAATCTACTGAAAGGGGTGCTTTTTCAGATTCCAGGGTACATAGTAGTGATGACAACAGATGCCTCCCTGCAAGGCTGGGGAGCTCATTGTCTGGGCAAGTGCACCCAGGACCTCTGGTCTCCCTTGGAAGCTGCACAGCATATCAATCTCCTTGAACGTAGAGCTATTCGATTAGCACTCAAAGCTTTCACTCCTACCCTGGCTCACCAGTCTGTCCTGATTCAGACAGACAACCAAGTTGCCATGTTTTATGTGAACAAACAGAGCGGAACTGGGTCCAGGATCCTTTGTCGGGAGGCTCAGGACCTTTGTTCTTTTGCCCTCAAGCACAACATGCTCCTCAAGGCTGTGTACCTTCCAGGCCAGGATAACTACCTGGCAGACAGATTAAGCAGAATACTGCAGCCCCACGAGTGGCAGCTGCATCCTTCAGTAGTTCAGAAGATCTTCCTGAAATGGGGTCTCCCTTTGATAGATCTCTTTGCCAGCCCAACGAACAAGCAACTGCCAAAGTTCTGCTCCAGGCAACCCCATCCTCTGCGGATAGCAGCGGATGCTTTTCTGATATCCTGGTCTCAGGCCTCCTCTATGCGTTTCCTCCCACGCCCTTGGTGGCCCGAACTCTCTTCAAGATTCTTCAGGACAAGGCCTCGGTCCTGCTAGTGGCTCCCAGGTGGCCGAGACAGCCTTGGTTTCCTCTTCTGTTTCAACTGGCGGTGAATCCTCCACTACCTCTGGGGTTACAACCCGACCTTCTCTCACAGGAGCAGGGTTCCCTTCTGCACCCCAATCTCAAAGCTCTCAATTTGATGGCCTGGAGGCTGCAAGGGTAGTCTTGGCTCCCTGGGGCCTGCCTCAGGAAGTTGAGGAGGTTGTCCTAGCCTCTAGGAAACAGTCCACTAGGAAAACCTATGCTCTCAAATGGAAGAGGTTTTCTGTGTGGTGTCAGCTACGTACAGAAGATCCTTTCTCCTGTACTGTGCCAGTAGTCCTTCAGTACTTACTGCACTTGTCAAATCAGGGTCTTAAATCCAATTCTGTTCGGGTCCACCTCTCAGCTCTAGCAGCTCACCACTCTCTGGTGGAGGGACATTCTCTGTCTGGTCACCCCTTGGTGTCTCGCTTTCTTAGGGGCTTGCTTTTGCTCAAGCCTCCTATCCGTCCTCCTGCCCCTGAGTGGGAGCTAAATGTGGTCTTGCAGCAACTGACTCGCCCACCTTTTGAGCCAATGGCTACTTGTCCACTACGCTTCCTTTCCTGGAAGTCACTCTTTCTGATAGCCCTTACCTCGGCTAGGCGAGTAAGTGAGCTTCAGGCCCTGGTCTGTGATAGGCCTTATACCAGGATTTATAGGAACAGGGTAGTCCTTAGGACTCATCCAAAGTTCCTCCCTAAGGTTGTCTCCTCTTTCCACCTCAACCAGGAGGTGGTTCTTCCTACATTCTTCCCTAGGCCTCATGCAAGCCAGGCTGAAGCAGTCCTGCATACCCTGGACTGTAGGAGGGCCTTATCCTTCTACCTTGACTGTACGCAGGGGCATAGAAGGGCTACCTAGCTCTTTGTCTCCTTTGACCCCAATAAGTTGGGGTTGCCTCTGTCCAAGCGTACCTTGTCCATCTGGGTAGCTGACTGTATCACCTGGGCTTATAAGGCGGCTGACCTTCCTTTGCAGGGTCAGGTTACGGCCCACCGAGTCAGGGCAATGGCTGCCTCAGTGGCTCATCTCCGCTCTGTGTCCTTGGTAGACATCTGCAGGGCTGCAACTTGGTCTTCAAGCCAGGCTTTTGCGGCCCATTACTGCCTGGAGAGGGAGTCCCGTAGGGACAGTGCTTTTGGCCAAGCAGTACTCCGGAATCTCTTTGAGGTTTAGGCAACTCCTGACTTTTCCTGCCCTCTGTTGGGCTACCGGTGGAGGTTGTGTCCTTGAAAAGCCTTTCTTTGCTGCTGAGACTAGAGGGAGTTCTCTTGTTCAGCCTGGGTTCCTCGGTAGCCCAGAGATGGGGAGTCACCCATATGTGAGGACTGACTTCCTGCTTGGTCCTGGAGAAAGAGTAGTTACTCACCTGTAACAGGTGTTCTCCAGGAGCAGCAGGAATCAGTCCTCACAACCCTCCCTCCTCCCCTTGGAGTTGCAGTTGTAAATAGTTTATTTTTCATTTTTGTGTGCTGTTCTTAGCTATGTCATTTGACTGAGGTAAGATGGCACCTTTAGGCGGGAAGGGAACCGCGCATGCGTGCCTGCATTCCCAAAGGCTTTCATGGAAAGCTGGGGAAATGCTCCGCTGGGGCTTCATCGGCACCGATGACACCCATATGTGAAGACTGATTCCTGCTGCTCCTGGAGAACACCTGTTACAGGTGAGTAACTACTCTTCCCCTTCACCAGATATGAGTAAAATGCCAAGGGTGCTGGCACAGGTTGGATGTGGCTATCTTACCCCGCAATTCTTACCCCCTCATTCTAGGTAGGGATTGGCCTTATTTTTATCAATGGGAGAGTTAGAATATATAGCACTAAATGAGAGGTTAGATATGGTTGGTATCTCAGAGACATGGTGAAAGGAGGACAACCAGCAGATCAAATTGGTGGAGGGGTTGCACTCTTAAGTTAGAGAGGGCATTGAGTCACAAACGATTAAAGTTTTGCAGGAAACAATATTCACTGTAGAATCTCTATGGATTGAAATTCCATGTAAAAAGGGGAAGGGGAAGGTGATGGCAGTGGGGGTGTACTATTGACCGCCTGGCCAGAATGAACCAAAGGATGATGAAATGCTCAAAGAAGCCAGAGAAGCTAACAAACGTTACAACACAGTAATAATGATGGGTGATTGATGGACCTTAGTCTGACCCAGTATGGCATATCTTATATTTTTATGTTCTTATGTCTGCAAGGGAAGGTTGGTTGGGTAAGCACTGGCACAGGTTCTAAAGGAAAGGCAGGAAGATAAGGGACAAGAACCTCTGGAGCAAGAATTCCTTTATGCAGAGGAGGTTGTAGAAGCCCCAGGAAATACTTAGAAAAGCCATAGAGACAGAAGAAGAGAAAGACAAGAATGGGCTGAGAACCGGGATAAGGTGTTTCTAGAAGGACAAATGCTTTGGATTCCCGGAGACATGGTGGATAAATTTCCATCTTTTGCCCGCTCTGGTGTATGCGTTAGACTGTGCTAAGAATCGAAAGTAAGAAGAAAGGCCTAGGTTTGAGCTAAAAGAAGGAATGCTGTATAGGATTCCCGAAAAATAAGCTTAGAAATCAAAACCCACCAGAGGTGATCACTAGTCCATGTACAATGAAAAAGAAAACCCCTTATAAAAAAGCAATATATATGGGGGGTTTTTGTCGGTTGTCACGATCAGTAGTGGATAAATATCTCACTCGCCAGGTCGCCTATGCTTTTACTCAAATTGATGTCAAAATGGCACGCTTATCTGAAAGGCAGAACTTGTTAGTCAATTGGAGTCCCCCGCATAACGTGCACATTTCGGGCCGTCACTGCCAGCCCTGCCTCGGGTGCCGCAGGAGAAAAGAAGATTCTTCTAAGATCTCCACCAACACTTCTCAAATGTGAAAAGCCCACCAAACAAACCCCTACTTAAATTTTGGCTCAGTTGTATTTTGGCTGAAAGTCCATGTACGTCACCCCTGTTGATGTGGGGTTTCGCTTGTTTCTGATAAGTGGTTCCAATATAGTGACGTACGTGGTCTTTCAGCCAATATGCAACTGAGCAGACATTTAAGTAGGGTTTTTTTTTTTAGGGCTTTTCTTATTTGGGAAGTGTTGATGGAGATCTTGGAGGAATCTTCTTTTATTCCACGGCACTGAGGCAGAGCTGGCAATGGCGGCCCAAAACGTGTACATCGTGCCGGGGATTCCAATTGACTAACAAGTTCTGCCTTTCAGATAAGCGTGTCATTTTGGTATCAATTTGAGTAAAAGAATAGGCAACCTGGCGAGTGTGATATTCATTCACTCCCAATCTTGACATCTGACAAAAAAACCATATATATTGCTCTTTTATATTGGGTTTTCTTCTTCATTGTACATGAAAATAAGCTTAGTGCAGAAATCCAACAGCAACTAGTGGTGCCTCCAGCGTTCATACCCCTACTTATCAGATTGGCCAGTGACCATCCATTATTGGGGCATAAAGGGTTCAACCATATGTTATAGCAGATATTAAATAGATTCTGTTTGCCCAGAGTGTATAAGGAAGCAAAGGAATATTGCGCAAGTTGCCCTCAGTGTCAAAGGGCTGCCCCTACCTTTCCTTCCAGAGCCCCACTGAAACCCCTACCCGTTATAGAAGAACCTATTGCCTATTTTGGTATAGATATAGTGGGACCCCTAGAGAAAGGTTGGCGAGGTTTTGTCTACATCTTGGTGATTGTAGATCATGCTACACAGTTTCTTTGGGCTATCCCTTTGAGAACTGCCTCAGCCAGGGCTATCACATGGGAATTGGTAAAACTCTTTTGCCAGATTGGCTTTCCCCAGGAAGTCCTCACAGATAAGGTCACAAATTTCAAGTCCAACACCCTTTAGCAGCTATGGGATGCTTTTGGGATCCACCACATTACTACATTGGCGTATCACTCCCAAACTAATGGATTGGTAGAAAGGTATAATCAGACCCTAAAAAGCATGCTCAGGAGTGGGTCCAGGTGAGGTGAGAGTTTAACCCTCTTATGCGTGATCTCATAGTGCGAAGACATGGCCTTCCAGTACCCCATGTATTGGCCACTCCAGCAAATGCCAGTTGCAGAGCTATTTCAAGACACAGGGGGATTCCGCGGATGCAGGCTGGGTGGCTCTTCCTTTAGAATGGCCTAGGGTAGGGATGCTGAGTGGCTTCCTCTCTGACCCTGGGTGAGCCATCTTATGCACAGGTTATTGGCCCATATGCTGCTGGTGTTCCTAGGAGCCCTGGCTTAAAGTCTCACAGTGTTATGTTGGGCCAAGCGGTGTGGCCTTTCTCTTCCTCTACCTCTTCCTCTTCAAGATATAGTTGTGTTGTTAAGTGCCGTCGAGTCGGAGTCGACTCATGGCGACCCTCTGGATAGCTATCCTAAATTGTGTTCGGTCTTCAGTCAGGCGGCTCATTGTTGACAGACTGGTACCCGTAGCTGCTGTTATTGTATCGATCCATCTCATTGCTGGCCTTCCTCTTTTGCGTTGACCTTCTATCTTGCCAAGCATAATGTCTTTCTCTAATGATCTCTCTCTTCGCATGATGTGTCCAAAGTATGAAAGTCGAAGTCTTGTCATCTGAGCTTCTAAAGAAAGCTTAGGTTTGATCTCCTCTAGTACCGACTGGTTTGTTCTTCGGGCAGTCCATGGTATCAAGATATAGACCTACAAGAAAAACACGGCAGGGGCTCTGGGTAAGGCAGTTTTCCTGCACCTTCTCGCTTAGGGTCTGGTCCGTGCAAATGCATTTTGGTTGGTTTCAGCTGCTTGATAAGCTTCCTGCTTGGAACCTGGTGTGTCTCTATCCCTTTAGCAGATGTTAGGACCTTTTAGCAGTCGACTTAGGCCATGGCTTGACTCTGAACCCTCAGGGTTTGAGTGGTGGGCCTGTTCTGCTACAGGAATCACCTCCGAGGGAATCCTTGGGAGGTTTCGATGTCACCACCTTCAGCAGGAGTGAAACATTTCTGTTCACCTGTAGGGTGTCAGTGACTTCCTGTGGCAGAAGGACCTGGAAGGACCCTTCTTTGGGTCAATGTGTAAGACCTCCCTGATGGGTTGGTTCCTTATGATCCATTCTGAGGGACACTGGTGTCCGCTGTATGGTGTCCATGCTGCAGAATTTGCCTTTCTGCTCTTTAGATGACTCCTTTCTCTGGGAAGCCTTCGCTATCTGTCTCTCAAGAAGGCTGCTCTGTCCCCTTTCTCGTCCTGACTGAATTGTAGTTCTACCTTCCTTCGTAGAAAAGAGTATTCAGACTCCTTGCCATGGCTGGTGGACAGAAAGAGGGTGTTGTTTGAGTTCATCACAATTCCTCATTCCTCCCACTGATCAGACTTTCTCCATTCTTGGCAGTTTGAGGGAAGTGCTAGCAAGTCCTCTATTGCCCATTCACTCATAGAGACCATTGAGGACAGGGTGCATCCTGCCTGGTCACAGTTCAACTCACTCCACAGAGCGCAACCCTTTTGGAGGGGTTCAAAGGTTTCCTGGCCTTCATTGATTGTTTTGTGAGGACCTACAGGGCACTTGTGGAGGTTATTCAGATGATTCCTTTGACACAGTAGTCTGTCTTGAATATCCTGACTGCTTGGGTATATCCTATTCATCTGGACTAGTCTAGCAGGATGGAGAGATTTTAATCATAACTAATAATCTCCTTTCCTTGAATTCTGCTGACTCCTTGACTCCTTTTGCAGGTTGGAAAGCCTGCTGCCTTTTAGTTGCATTAGTGGTGTCTGGGAGACTGTAAGTTTGGGGGGTTCCGGTTGCTGTGGAAGATCTAGTCAGCTTTGTGGTCTGGCTCCAGTTTCCTCAAAATATGAGAGCCAAGTATTTGTTCATCTTCTTCGTGATAAAGCAGTTTATGTTCACTAATGTTATCTGAGTTCTTTCTGAGTTTTTCAGTTTGGTTTACTGCTTGGAAAGTGTCATATTGGATTCTCTCAGTGCTGTACAAGAGGATATACCAAGTGATGACATCACTGAAATTTGCTCAAGTCTGCTCCACCTGCTGGCAAGGGAGCATAATCCCATTTGTCTGGACTGGTTTAACAGGATTCAAGGAAAGGAGATTATCAGATATGATTCAGATCTCTCCTGTTATGATTCACTTATATTTTCTAGCGACATCATTCTTTTTGGAGCTGAGGAAAGCAGTATTAACTTCTGAAACCTAATCAAGAAATGTACTAGGTTAATCTAATAAAAAGCTATCACATTATATTTTTAGCTTTTTATTTGTTAATCTTTATTTTTGAGAGTTCTCTGAATCACAGTATTCTCCTCTGCCCCACCTCAGTTGCAGGCATCTCTAAAAGTCTTAACTTCCTCTTTAAATCGGGTTTATACTTGCAAACTCTTGTACAAGAGTAGATGATGAGCAGTATATGTAAGGCTTATCGGACCACTCCACATGTGGCATCTCTGTTTTATTCAAATTTTAGAAGTCGAGTTGGGAGAAAGTGCTTTGGAACTAAGAAGGTATGGAAAATGGATTTGCAGGATTCTTTGTCTGAATAGCAGTGGGGTAAATTCTGGGGATCTGCTATTAGGGTGTCAAGATAGGCTTTCATGACACAGTCCTTTTATTATGCCTGTGAATATAGCTAAGTGAATGGGAGACTTGTAAGGGTGAGCGAGGAATGTTATCTCCTGTTCTGTTTTCTTGTTCCAATGTATAAGTGTATACTGGGAAGGGGGATGGGTCCCTATCAAGTATGTTCTGGGCATTAAGGTGGAGTAGATTGATTTTCCTCATTATCTCTCTAGTCCAGTCCAGACATGTGGGTTATGCACTCCTACCAGTAGATGGAGACTGAGAACAAACTGGTTTATTGATGTCACAACATAAGGGTCCTGTGCACACCTCCTCTGACCAGTATTTCTCAGTCTCCAGCAGATGGAGGTTGTCTAGTCTGTGCAATCTGAAGTGGAGTAAGATGATGATGAAGACTCTGTGGGCGCAGGACAGCCCTTGCCAACAACATGCCCTGGGGTGCAGAACCTGGTGGTACTAGGTCCCTCCCCCTCCCCACCCATCCACCTCTCCTCAGGATCTTAGAGACAGGCTGAGGATAGCCTTGATCTGAGGACCTCCCCTCTTCCTCCTCCCCAACTTTTGGGAGGAGGCACAAGGGTAGTCAGGGTGCAGGATCGTGATTTCTTCCTCTCCAACTGATGGGGAACTCGGAGAAAGGTATGCTGCAAAAAGAGAGAAAAAATGCAGTCTGTACAGTGACTGTTTGTGCGGGTGGGAGTGGATTGCTCAGGCTCATGTCAGCTAATAGATGGTCCTTGGCTGACAACCCTTTTAATTGAGGGAAAGCTGGCAAGTGCAGGACCTGAGGCTGATGTCCCCTTTGATGAGGAGGAGATCATTCAGCAGAAGATAAGCAGCTGACAATCCCTTTGATGGGATGGCTGCCAAGCATCTCAGAGCCCATATCTGGCTGACTCATCAAGAGCAAGCAGACTGTTGCTGCGGCTGCGCACCTACATTCTCCAGCAGGTGCCTCAGAAAGCATGCTGCCACCACGGGGGAGGCAACATGTGGCTCCGTTTTCGCAGTTTTGTCAGTACTAGGCATCACTTTATTTCTGCAGCATTCCAGTGAGCTTCAATGGACTAGACGGTGCCATTTTCAGCAGGAAATGAAAAAGAAATGGTGTTGCATTTATAATAAAGAAGAAACTTGCAAGAACTGTAATGAAATACAGTGCAATCAGTGAATACCTAATTTCTATTTGTCTACGAGGAATGCTCATCAACACAAGTGTAATTCAGGTATATGCCCCAACAACAGCTGCAGAAGAGGAAGAAGTTGATAAGTTCTATAAACAAGTACAAGCTGAAATTGACAGAACATGCAAACAGGATATCCTGATAGTCATGGGTGACTGGAATGCAAAAGTAGGCAACAAAAAAGAAGGCAAAGTGGTTGGAAAATATGGACTTGGCAACTGAAATGAAGCTGGAAAAAGACTGATAGAATTCTGCAAGACCAATGATCTGTTCATCTCAAACACCTTTCAGCAACACAAGCGCCAACTGTATACATGGACTTCACTCAATAGATTGTGCAAAAATCAAATTGGCTATATCTGTGGGAGTCAACAATGGAAAAGCTCTATAACATCAACAAAGACAAAACCTGGAGCTGACTGTGGTACAGATCACCAACTACTAGTATGCAAACTCAAGTTAAAGTTGAAAAAGAGCAAGCCACTCATGAATGTAGCAAAATATGACCCTGAGAATATATCACCCGAATTTAAAGACTGCCTGCAAAATCGATTTGTTGCTTTAGATACAAATGACAGAGCTCCAGAAGAGTTTTGGGATAACATCAGAAGGTTGTGTTGGAAGAAAGTGAGAAGTCTTTACAAAAGAAGAAAAAGCAAAAACAGCCAAAATGGATGACTGAAGAAACTCTGAAAATTGTCCAGAAACACAGAGAAGCTAAAGCCAGAGAAGAAAGAGAGTCAATCACAGAACTCAACAGAGATTTTCAATGTTCAGCAAGACAAGACAAGGAGAAATACTACAATAATGCATGCAAGGAAATAGAATCAGAAACTATTAAAGGAAAAATAAGATCGGCTTTCCTAAAGCTAACAGAGTTAAAGAAAAATTCCAGCCTCAAATCCGAATGCTACAAGATGCTCAAGGATTCATGTTGAATGATGATGAGAAGATCAAGAAAAGGCAGAAAGGATATACAGTTGTTATACCATAAAGATCAATTGGACCAACAGCCATTTCAACCTGTACCTTATGATCAGGAACCATTGGTGATGAAAGAAGAAGTCAAAGCAGTATTGAAAGCCTAATCAAAGAACAAAGCACTGGGCATTGATGGCATTCCCACTGAAGTATTACGGATGCAGCTGTTACCATACATACAAGGATCTGCGAGGAAATTTGGAACAAGAGATATAATCGCGGATGTGAGATGGATCCTTGAAATGATTAAACAGTACCAAAAGGACATCTATATGTGTTTTATTGACTATGGCAAGACTTTTGACTGTGTAAACCATAAGAAACTCTGGGCCACATTAAGAAGCATGGGTATATCAGAACACCTCATAGTTCTCTTGCACAGCCTTTACATTGATCAAGAAGCAACAGTTTGAACGAAACAAGGAGAAACAAAATGGTTTAAAATCAGTAAAGGTGTATGAAAAGGCTGCATATTTTCCATCTACCTGTTTAATTTATATGCAGCACAAATCATCAGAGAAGCAGGACTATATGAAGATAACCAAATTGTGAAGGTTGGTGGAAGATTCATCAACAACCTTCGCTTTGCTGATGATACCACATTGCTGGCTGAAAGTGAAGATGATTTGAAACATTTGCTTCTCGAGATCAAGGAACATAGTCTTAAAATGGGCCTTCACCTTAACGCAAAGAAGACAAAGATCCTGATAACTGCCAAATCATTAAGTTCATCATTGATGGAGAAGAAATTGAAATAGTTGACAACTTTAACCTACTTGGATCAACAATCAATAAACAAACGACAAAGAGTCAAGAAATCCGATGATGCATTGCTCTTGGCAGAATGGCTATGATGGACTTAGAAAAGATTCTCAAGAGCAGAGATGTCACTCTCCATACAAGCCATGGTAATTTCAATAACATCTTATGGATTCGAAAGTTGAACAGTGAAAAAGATAGGAAGAAAATTGATGCCTTTGAATTAAGGTTCTGGTGACGAATACAATGCATACCATGGACCGCCTGAAGAACAAACTAGTCAGTATTAGAGGAGATCACACCTAAGCTTTTTTTAGACACTAAGATGACAAGACTTTGACTATCATACTTTGGACACATCATACGAAGAGAGAGATTGTTAGAGAAAGACATCATGCTTGGCAAGATAGAAGGTTAACGCAAAATGGGAAGACCTGCAATGAGATGGATCGATACAATAACAGCAGCTATGGGTGCCACTCTATCAACAATGAACCGCCCTGATTGAAGACCGAACACAATTTAGGACAACAATCCAGAGGGTTGCCATGAGTTGACACTGACTCGACGGCAGTTAACAACAACAACAAGATGGTCTTGTGGTACTGGCAGTTGATCTGCCTAATTTTAAGCAATAGATAGTTAAGCTGTATTATGGTACCTTTCATGGGGCAGAAGTGAGGTCTTCTAGGGGGAGGGAATTGGTTTGTCTTGCCCTCAGATTACCTGGATGTTGTCTCTAGAACCCAGTTTGGAACAATGGATTGAATGACATTTAAAATATATAAATAACACAGGTACACTAAAAAAAATTTTTTTTAAACTGCCTCTAATGTTTTGATTGATTTTTACGTTTTTTGGTGCGCTGAATCCAAATCTGGTAACCAATTTGCTCCATCACGTACAGATGTTTTGCTACATTGGGTTAGCAGTTTGAGGTGAACGTTTCAGATTGAGTGCGATCGAGATAAAAGTTTCTTGGATGAATTCTTTATACTAATTGTTTAGTAGTTATTCAAATAAGAATAAAGAAAATTGTAACAAGGCAGCACATAAGAATAGAGTAATGTCAACAAAACACACTGTGATGGTAGCAAAATTGTCTGCACTTAAAACAGCCACATACATGTGCACAAACATTGAGCATATAAGAGCGAGGTTAGACACAAAGCAAAGCAAAGAAATGTGCAAAAAATGTTGTACAGGTATGTATGTAAGAATAGAAAACGCAAACCGCACCATTGCAATACATGAAGACAAACACCCGATGGTGTGAAAATAAAATTCTAATAAATGAGATCCGACACTGTGGTAATAACTAGCAAATTTTTATTTCAAAGTTTAGTAAAAACACGATATTTGTCAACACAGTTTAGATTTTAAAGTCATTCTTGGGTCAATCAATCTCCTGGTGGGCCCGTTTCTTCTTCCCCGAATGCTTCTCTTGGTGCGCTGCTTGGCGTATTTTTCATCTGGGGTTTCCCGCAGCAGCAACCAGCAGAAATCAGCCATCATAGTGGTGTTCCATCTTCCTTGGTACCTTCTCTCTGCGTCCTTGATGTCCTGGTGAAACCTTTCGCCTTGTTCTTCACTGTACGCCCCCAAGTTTTCGGGAAAGTAGTTCACATGGGAGTGCAAGAAATGGACTTTCAGGCTCATGTTACAGCCTTGTTCTTTGAAGGCATTGAGCATCCTGGCAACAATATCCTTATAGTTCTCATCCCGCCTGTTCCCCAAGAATTTGAGAACAACATCCTTGAAGGAATCCCAGGCTTCTTTTTCCTTCTCAGACATCGTTTCAGCGAATGCTCCATCTGAAATGAGTTTCCTTATATCAGGGCCACAAACACTCCTTCCTTTAGCTTTGCTTCAGAAAGTCGGGGGAACTTTGAGCAAAGGTACCGAAAGCACTCACCATCTTTTGGAAGGGACTTGATGAATTGCTTAATGAGACCCAACTTAATGTGGAGAGGTGGTAATAGAATTTTATCACGAGGTACCAAGCTCTCATGAAGAACATTTTTCTCACCGGGTCTCAAATACTCCCGAATTGGCCAGTCTTTTTCCCCCAGTGTAGGTCGCGGGCCCAGCTATCCCACAAGCAAAGGAAGCAGGGATATTTGGTGAAACCGGATTGCTGCCCTAATAGCATGGATAGAATTTTAAAGTCTCCACAAATCATCCACTTATGCTCATCATAGCGAATCTTCTGAAGAATCGGCCAAATTCTTGTATTTTTCTTGGAGAATAACAGAGTGAGCAATAGGAACTGAAGCGAATGTGTTGCCATTATGAAGAAGAACACCTTTTATGCTGTCTTTTGACGAATCAATGAACAGCCGCCATTCAGCAGGATCATACTTGAGTTTAAACTTTTCCATCACTCCGTATATATCGTTGCAAAATACCAAATCTTCCTCTTTGCTGAAATACTTCAAAAATTGTGTCTCGCGGTTGCGGTACCAATAAAAAGTTGTTCCTGGTGACAATAGATTTTTCTGTTTAAGCCGAGAACCTAGCAGTTGGGCAGCATCTTTTGGGAGTCCTAAATCCCGGACTAAATCATTCAATTCAGCTTGAGAGAAAAGTTCAGGTTTCGGATCTGGTTCAGTTTCAAACTCGGAAGTACTGGACTCATCGGGAAAAGCCATCTGATGAGTCTCATCATGATCAGAACCGTCCATACAAATATGATCCAAAGATTTTGGTGGTTCAGGCACAGGTACTTCGTTGCTATGAGGCATAGGCCTAATTGCTGAGGGAAGGTTGGGGTAACTTATTACGTTCTTATTTTTTAAGTTGTATCCCTTCACAATGCAAGAGCAAAAATAGCAGTCACTGCTGTGGTCTCTTTGTTCACGCCACATCATAGGTATTCCGAAACGAAATGCTTGTTTTTTACCTTTCATCCATAAGCGTAGATCTTCCTCACATGTCTTGCACACTTTGTGAGGAGCCCACGGTTTGTCTTGATCGCCTAACTTCAAACCGAAATAGGCAAAATATACTTTTTTAATAAATGCAGAAATGTTCCTCTGCCGCTTTTTCACGGTATATTCCCCACAAATAAAACAAAAACTGTCCGGAGAGTTGACACAACCTCTGGCTCTGTGAGCCATCACAAATACACAGCACTGCAAACTACAACTGTAGTGAACCACTTCGGAATAAAGCTGGATTACGACTGAGCAAACAAAAGGTAATAATGAACTTGCAAGAAACTGAAATTTGACAGGAATGTTCATGTCGCAACCACCGTGTTTGAGCGAGCGAACGAGGCGAGGCGAACAGGAAAGGACATGCGCCAGCGCGAGTACTGGATTTAGCCCCCCGCCTCCCAATTGTCCTGTTAATGTATAAAATGAATACAAAACACTCTAAAATATCATGAGGGAGTGTTTCTAGTTAGTTAACCATTACAACCTCTATTTTGGGCCAAGAAAATAAACTGCAGTCAGCTAAAAAGAAATTATGTGAACATTCCTTATATGGGTAAGAAATCTAATTTTGCAAGAAAATGTGACGTGATGGAACATTTTGGCTATTTTTCCTGGATTCAGCACCCCAAAATCTATAGGAATCAGTTGCAAAACTGGAGGCAGTTTTTTGGTAGTGTACCTGTGTAATTAGTGGAGTAAGAAAGGGAAACAAGTTGTCAATATTCTCTGCTTGCTGCATGGCGTGCTTGTATGAATAGAAGGTCTGTCCATTCCCTGGTTCCCTCAGGGGGAACTTAGCGATGCTGGTTTCCTAAAGTTTCTGGGTGCCCCAAGAATATGCAGCAATGCAGGGTTGCTTGATACCAGGGGCAGAGCTTGGGGGGCTATGGCTAGTCTGTGTCATGTCACCATAGAGACTGAGCTGCGCCCTCGTAGTTGCTTTTTATATAACCTCAGTGTATGTGGGGTTCACTACATGCTTCAGTGAAGGGAGCTCCTTCATGGTCATTTCTAATTTGCTTGAGTTGGATGGTTGGCCTGGATGCAGTTTTGTCAGTTGGGAGTGTCTACATCTAGCAGGAGGAGAGCTTAGTTTGATTCCCTTTGATTTAGGAATACCTGTGGCTGCATCTTGTCAGAGTGTGGCAAGAAGAGAGTCTTCATACAGATCTGGTTGCTTGCAAACCTCCAATAACTCACACAGTAACTTTGGGCAACCCTTTCCACGAACCAGAGTTCTGCAATTAGAGTTTTGGTAAATTCATCAAGCTAGCCATAGTTCAAGAGGGACTGGCATAATCTGGCTCCTAAATTGTCTGTTGGGGGGGAGGTTAGCCTGAAAGGGCAGACTCCTCTCTTTTAGTAGCCATTGCAGAACCTCTGCAGTCTTCTGGTTGGCTTTGGGTGTTGTTTCATTTGAAAGTAGATGGCTGTCTGTCAGAGACCTTGAAGTGGCCGCCTAGGTGACTTCCAATGCTTTGCGCAGCAGTTCATCTGTTTGTGGCTGGGGTTGTGCTGGCTCTAGTCCTTAGACGTTTAGTTTCCTGGTCTAGGGAAAACATATTGCCTTTCCTTTGATGGGTTCCAGTGAGGGCAGGGATCAGGATGGGAGTCCCTCCTTGCCCAGGGCATAGCATTTTTTCTTTGAGCACAAGTGTATGCATGTCAATCATAGATTTGACTGGGAGATCTTATTTCAGTGGCAAAGAATTGGACTTGTCATTTGTGGGGGTCAGGTTTGCCAGATTTCTGGAGTTGATGTAATGCTCTGGACGCAGGCAGCAACATTGTCCTGTATCAAGATCTGGGGCAGCAGATCTCTCTCCCTTCCTTCCAGTTGAGGGGGATGCATAGAAAGGGGTTGGCTTGGGCTTTCTCTTCCTCGCACAAGGCTTTTAGGTGTTCTCTACTGTGGTGTGTAGTCGATCAAGGTAGTTTGTGAGAACCTTTCAGATCCATTCTAGTAGGATCAGAAAGAATGCTATTTGTTTCTATGGTTAGGTTGGAGGTGCCACATGCAGTTGTGTAGTTGGCTAGCAGGTTCAGGTTTTCATCAGTATTCTCTGAGGCAGACAGCTTCTCCAGAGCAACACAGGTGTCTCGATCTCTGGTCCATAGGAGATTGCTTGAATGATGAAGGTTCTGCTTATGACTATTTTTATTGGTGAGTCTTACATGAGTCCCTTAGTATGAGGGCTTTCCCAAGCCACCATTGCCAGACGGTAAAGATGTTGGTCATTTCCAGCAATAATGGCACTTGGTTCCACTAGCCTTAAGTTCTAATTGGACAGAGTAGTAGCATAGCTGGGCTATGCCTCATGCTTCTGAGGAGCCTTAGTAAACTCCAGCAGGGAGGATGACATGCTTTCGGGATGCAGGTTCTGTAAAGCTAGGCTCTTCTGTTCTGCTCCGATCATTCGATACTGCTTTGTTACATCCCACATGTCTGGACTGGACTGGAGGGATGCTGAGGAAGGTGAAATTGGGCCTTACCTGTTAATTTTCTTTCCTTGAGTTTGTCCAGTCCAGTCCAGAACCCACCCTAAATATTTCTGGTTCATTCCCTGCTTTGGATGAGAGCACATGTGCATGCATATATTTTTCTGAAGCATGGCCACCTTTGAAGTGAGCGAGCATACTAATGCAGTGTCACCAGGCTGTGTTGGTGATTCTACATCTCCTTTGTGTGGCACAATCAGCAAGTAACAGAGCAATGAATCTGGGGCCATATTTAGGCCTTAAATATAAAAAGCATTGGTATATATCCTTTATTCTGGACTCATTTTGGATCTAGAGTGGATTTTCGGTAAGTATATTTCGTGAAGTATGGAATGAAAGTATGTCTAATAATCGTTTCTTCTGAAGTCTGCTTTGTTATAGAAATACTAATCAGAGAAGGTGTGCACGGGACTCTTATGTGGTGATATCATCAGAACAGTTTGTTCTCAGTCACCTGCTGGTAGAAGTGCATAACCCACGTATCTGGACTGGACTGGAGGGACTCAAGGAGAGAAAATTAGCAGGTAAGGCCTAATTTCAACTTTTTTTTGTTTTGCTTGCAGTAGAAGTTAAGCTGCTGATAAATTATTGGAAAGATAATACACAACTGATGCTCATCACTGATGGAATATTGTGTGTTTATATCGGAAATATGAGATAGACATTGCTGACAGGCATATGCAGTTGACTCAGTACAAGGAGAGATGGAAGAATTTGGATTCCTATGTTGACATGCTTTAATATGGGTTGTTGGCTATTTTTCTCTGTTCTTCTGAATTTTCTTGTTGTATATTGGATGAAACTTTATAAATAAACTCTATTAAAAAAAGTCTCATCTTCCTTGGTCACAGACTTCTCTGAAATTCACAGCTTAGTGTAGACTCCTCAGGCCTTTCTAAAAGTGATAATGTTCTAAACTGAATGATAAGGCTACATGACTATTTCTTGCAGGAGCATGCCAACAATTCCAGGATCCCAAAACTCCGGGATCACTCAATTCATGTGCGAGGCTTCAGTGTGGGAACAAGTAGGTCCTGCAGGGCACAGCAGGACATGATTGATGGGAATATCCCAACTCCTGAACCCTCTGTCTTAACAGAAGCCAGCCAAAAAGGTAAAGATAAATGCACTGTGTGAAAAAGAATTTTTGAATTGTAAATTTGAATTGAAATTCAAGAGCAAAAGAATATTAGTCACCTAAAGAAAAAAGAAAATTTATAATAAAGAAATAACAAAAATACAAAATTTCAGAAGTATGCTACTGAGAGGAACATTGATAAAATAGAGAATATGGAGACCATTGGATCTATACCTGGTTAACATGTAATTCCCACTCTATGTTTGAAGTTTTCTTTTATTTTAATTTAGACCTCTGCCTTTTTTTTTTTTGGTTTACTGGGGGAAAGGGTTTTGGTAATATGTTATTTGTATTTGTTTGAACTGTTTTATAAACATCTAAAATTCAAAAATAAACTTGGAAAAAAAAAAGAACAGCCTTTCACCGGTTCCAACTTTAGGCGTTCTAACTAACCAGTTAGCTGCTGAATATCGTCGCTTATTGGCTATCTAACAGTGCCACTCCTGCTCTGCCTCGGAAGACCTGTCACTAACTGGTTAGTGATGGGGCATTGAAATCACTTGGGGGGGGGGGGATATTCAGCAGCACTATATGCTGAATATCCCAGTCAGTAGGATTTATTCAGTTTATATGTCTGCAAATTGCATTAATCCCTTGGAAAAGCTCCCCTCCCCCTCCCAGAATAACAACAAAAGAAAGAACAATAGATTAAGTGTGAATTTATTTTACAGGAACAGAGCCTTTGCATTCTATGCCCCGAGAATCTGGAACAGCCTCCCCCCACACCTCCGAGCAATTAGGGACCTTCCCCAATTCAGAAAAGCTTTAAAGCATCATTTATTCCTCCATTTCTCTCACCTCATTAACCCCCCTCCACACTAACATCTGATCATCCATTCCTTACTCCCACAACCTGCCTCTGAACCAAGAATATACCTAAATATCTCCTCAGGTACACCCCACTGATTTTACATCCCTACACTATTTAACTCAACCTGTAAATATGTAAATAGTTCACGTTCATATTGTAGCTTATCCTCCCCGTTCAACCCAAGTTCATTATCCCTGTTACAATGTAAGCATTGATATCATTGTTCTGATGTAATGCAAATGTTATGTTGGATGTAAACCGCACTGACTTTGAATAGCGCGGTATATAAGAATGGATAAATAAATAAATAAATTTTATTTATTTAACATTTCTTATATACTGCCTTTCATGATATCAAGGCGGTTTACATTGAACAAACTGAAATTACATTGAACAGGGCATTATAACTTGGAGATAACTATTTTACAGGGAACATGGGCTATGGAGGGTTAAGTGGCTTGCCCAAGACCACAAGGAGCACCTGTGGGACTAGAAACCCCAGTCCTTCCAGCCCAAGGTTGCTGTCCTCTAGTGGGATTTGAACCCCTGACCCTCTGGCCTGAAGTACCTTGCCCCAACCACTAGGCCACTCCTCCACTCCAAAATGGCTATACTATCATCCCATCTCATACCTGTACCCTCCTTCATCAATCAGGATATTTAAAAAAAAACATTTACACAAATTTATGAAGGCACTATCCTGCCATCCAATAAATCTTTTAACTGAGCTAGTTCAAAACAGATGTATAATCTACCTTAATATTTATAATACATTTCTGAGGAAATTTAAGGGGGAAAAAGCCATCCCCCACAGCAATAGCTCAGGGACAAAGGGATAGCAAAATCCCTTTTAATGCTTTTAGTAGCAGCTGAAATATCAGGAAACACATTTACGCTATGGCCATAGAACATAGATTTTTTTAATACAGTATCATTTATCTATTTAACTGTTGTTGTTGTTAAGTCGGTGTCGACTCATGGCGACCCTCTGGATAGTTGGCCTAAACTGTGTTCAGTCTTGAGTCAGGTGGCTCATTGTTGACAGACTGGTACCAATAGCTGCTGTTATTGAATTGATCCATCTCATTGCTGGCCTTCCTCTTTTGCGTTGACCTTCTACCTTACCATGAATGATGTCTTCCTCTAATGATCTTTGTCTTTGCATGATATGTCTAAAGTATGAAAGTTGAAGTCTTGTCATCTGAACTTCTAAAAAAAGTTTAGGTTTCATCTTCTCTATTCTCCGGGAACAAGCAGGAAGTTACTCCTCACATATGGGTGACGTCTGCACCGATGGAGCCCTCGTGGAAGCATTCCCCCCAGCTTTTGAAGAAAGCCTTTGGGAAATGCCACCACGCATGCGTGGTCCCCTTCCCGCCCAAGGGTGCCATCTTGCTCAGTCTCCTTTTTTCCACATAGCTCTTCAGACGCTGTCTGTCTTCCCCTGGAAAAAGTTGATTTTTTTCATGCCTGAGTTTCCTACTCAGTTCCGGTCTTGCACCGGTACTTTTCCCGCTTACTGTCCTCTGTGCCTTGGCATTGAGTTCGGTACTTCATTTTCATAGTTATGGTCCTTTTTTATTTTCCGGTGTCTTCATGCCTTTTTTCCCCACTGGCAGCCCAGAGGGTCTTCGACCTCGCAGGGGTACTTTTTTCCCCCATGGCTTTAAAAAGTGTGTTTAGTACTGTAAAATAATGTCTTTAACTGACACAAATGACTGCTGCCTCTGTTGCCTCAGGCCAGACCACGACCCGGCAGCTTGTGGCCTTTGCAAATGGATGTCCAGTAAGGCCTTGAAGAGCCGCCATCAGTAGCATGATAAGTTCTTCCCAAAATCCCCTATGCCTCCAAAAGCCAGGGCCTTGTCCGAGGCCCCATCATCTCGGGAGGAACTTTCCGAACCCGAGCATTGCCGTGGGTCCTCGGAGAGGAGGTCTCCCTCGAGGGAACACCGGAAGAAGAAGAAACCCTCGAAGGCAGCATCCTTGGATGGTTCCGATCTGCCAAGATCCCTCAGAAGAACCCGGCCGCGGACTGGCCTTGGTCCCCAGACACTATCCTCATCGAGGATTCCCCCTTGGGGGAGCCAGCGCCAGGTCTGAGCCCCTAAGGGCCTGCGCCGAAGGCTGCAGAGCTTTCTGGGCTAGTGTCCAGGATGGCGGCCTTGGAGCACATTTTCTCTGCCTTCATCGGCCATCAGCAGGCGCTGTTGTCTGGTATGTCTGGTTCATCCGCTCCGACCACCAGGCACTCGACATCTAAAATATCCCCCGAGGCCGAGCCGATCCTCAAGGTCTTGTGGCCTCGAGTCGATCCTCGGCCGAGGTCACTCTCGGCATCCCATTCGATGGGAGCTCAGTCACCACCAGCCAGTTTGCCGGGAGTCGACCGCAGAACCTTGAATCCCGTGGAGCAGCCCACCTACAATCCTTGGAGTACTCCGATTGGGAGACGGAAAATGAGGAGTCTCCCGATACCTATCACCACCACGATGTCCCTTCTGACTCCTCAGTCTCAGAACCTCGGAGACGGTCCCCACCAGAGGGTATAGGGTTCTTGGACTTTGTCAAGGACATGTCCAAGGCCTTCGTGTTCCCAACCAAGTCGAAGGAGGACCCTCGGGCTGACAAACTGGAGATCCTCCAGTACAAGGCCCCTCCCCGGGTATCGCTCATGGTGCCCATTCCTCCTATCCTGGAACGGCTCATGCTCCGCATGTGGGAGACACCAGCATCGGTGCCGGTGGTGAGCAGAAGGCTCGACTCGATGTATCGGATCCGCTGGAGCCCGGGCTTCCAGAAGTCACAACTGCCGCATAATTCCATGGTGGTGGAGTCGGCCATGCGTTGGCTGAAAAGCCAGAAGACGCATTCCTTGGTGCCCCCCATTAGAGAGGCCCACACTTTGGATGCCCTCGGCAGGAAGTGCTATCAGGGCTTGATGCTTATCTGCCAGGTCCAGGCCTACCAGCTGTACATGGGCATGGACTTGAAAGACCTGGCGAAGGAACTTGCCAGGTTCTCTGCAGGTTTCTCCGATGAACCTTTGCAGTGGTTCAAAAGTCTGTCCAAGGCCGTCGTGAGTGCTCCAAATTTATGTCTTGAGCAGCCTATGATGGGTTTGAGTCAGCAGCCTGGGTAGCCGCGGCGGGCATCGGTGCATGCTGCCAGGCTTGGCTCTAGTCGTCCGATCTCGAGCAGTGGGTTCAGGACATATTAGTTAACATCCCATGCCAAGGGGAGAACCTCTTCAGCAAACCCAGGACCGACAAGGCCGCCGAGCTGGAGACTGAGTTCATGATGAGGACCAGGCTTTCCAAGAAGAACACTGCCCCTCCCCGAAGGAAGGGTTCAGGTAAAAAGTCCTTTTACCCAAGGAAGAGAGCTGCTTACCAAAACTACCTGCCTTACCAGGCCTCTCTGGCTCCCCAACAGGCTCAGCTTATCCACCCCAACCACAGGCAGTACCTGCGGTTTGTGGTAGGAAGCAAGCATTTCCAATACCAGGTGCTTCCCTTTGGCCTAGCCTCTGCCCAAGGGTCTTCACAAAATGCCTGGTGGTCATGGCTGCCTTCCTCAGACTCCTGGGGGTCTTCATGTTTCCCTATCTGGACGACTGGCTCATAAGGGGAGGCACTGCCTCTGAGGTCCAGCAAGCCACAGCACGTACCATCCAGGTTCTGCAGCACTTGGACTTTGTCATAAATTATCCCAAGTTCCACCTCCTCTCGGCGCAATGCCTAGAATTCACTGGGGCAAAGCTCGACACCCTCCAGGCCAAGGCCTTCTTGCCCAAGGACCAGGCTGACCATCTTAGGACTCTGGCTTGAGACATACAACACCCCCCTTGGTGCCTGCCTGGCACCTCCTGCGCCTCATTGGCCACATGGCCTCCACAGTTCACGTCACCCCAGACGCTCGCCTCCACATGAGGTTGGCGCAGTGGTGCCTCTAGGATCAGTGGTCTAGAGCCACAGGCTGCCTCCGAGACAGGGTTGCAGTGACCTGCCAGTTGGCAGATTCCCTGGTCTGGTGGCAGTCACCCCAACACCTAGAAGCGGGCATTCCCTTCCAAACTCTCAGCCACTCGAGAGTTCTAACCACAGACGCCTCCCTGCTCGGCTGGGGAGCCCACTGCGGAACCCTCTGCTCTCAGGGCACCTGGTCACAAGAAGATAGCACCCAACACATCAACCTCCTGGAGCTCCGAGCAATACCCTTGTTCTGAGGGTTTTCTCTCACTACCTGTGCTACCAGCCAGTCCTAGTCCAGATGGCCAATCAGGTGGCAATGTTCTATGTGAACAAACAAGGGGATACGGGGTCCCATGCCCTTTGCCAGGAGGCACTGAATCTCTGCTCGTTCGCAATCCAACAGGGTATCCTCCTGAGGGCAGTGTACTTGCCAGGCCAGGACAACCTACTGGCTGACAGGCTCAGCAGGGTTCTCCAGGTGCATGTGTGGTGGCTGGATCCCAGGATAGCCAGTCAACTTTTCTGGTTCTGGGGGGAACCAGTGATGGACCTGTTCACCAATCCAGACAACTTTCAGTTGCCGCACCTCTGCTCCCAGCAAGCCCACCCCTCCAGGGTGGCAGCAGACGTGTTTCTAGTCTTATGGTCGGAGGGCCTCATGTATGCCTTCCCTCCAATGCCACTGATTGCCAAGACATTGTTCAGGACCCTCCGCGACAGGGCCTCGCTCATCCTGATAGCTCCCAGGTGGCCCAGGCAACTGTGGTTCCCGCTGCTTCTGCAGTTGGCAGCAGATGCCCCCATCCCCTTGGGCACCGCCCCAGGACTCCTATCTCAGGAGGGGGGCTCTCTCCTGCACCCCAACCTGGGCTCCCTCTCGCTGACAGCGTGGCTGCTGAGAGGGTAACTCTCGCCCCCCTCAACTTTCCGGTTGTAGTTGAGGACATTCTGCTGGCCTCCTGCAAGGCCTCTACTAGGAAAACATACACTCTCAAGTGGGCAGGTTCTTTGTTTGGTGTGCCGAACATGGGGCGGATCCCTTCTCCTGCCCAGTGGCGTTGGTGTTGTAGTACCTCCTCCACCTCTCCCAAGCTGGACTCAAGTCTAACTCTGTCCGAGTGTACCTTAGTGCCCTGGTGGCGCACCACTACCCGGTGGATGGTAAGCCTCTCTTGGCCCATCTCTTGGTAACCCGCTTCCTTTAAGGCTCACTCCTGTCGAAACCTCCGATTCGCTCTCCGGTGCCCGGATGGGACCTCAACGTGGTGCTAGGGCAGCTGACTCGCCTGCCTTTTGAGCCTCTGGTGACCTGCCACCTTTGCTACCTCTCTTGGAAGACTGTATTTCTGGTGGTGCTCACATCCACTCGCGGAGTTAGCGAGCTTCAGGCCCTCGTGGCGGATGCACCTTACACCAGGTTCTACCAGAACAAAGTGGTGCTTCGTATGCACCCTATGTTCCTGCCGAAGGTAGTGTCACCCTTCCACCTTAATCAGGAGGTGGTGCTTCCTACCTTTTTCCCAAGACCTCATTCCAGTCAGGCAGAGATGGTCCTTCAATCATTTTACTGTAAGAGGGCCTTATCCTTCTACATCCAGCGCACACAAGGACACCGCAAAGCTGCTCAGCTTTTCATCTCCTATGATCCCAGTAGGCTGGGGGAGGCGGTGACCAAGCGTATGCTGTCCACTTGGGTGGCGGACTATATTGTCTTTGCTTATGAGCAGGCGAGGCTTCCACTGGAAGGCCGTGTCATGGCGCACCGTGTCCGGGCCATGGTGGCTTCGGTGGCAAACTTGCGCTATGTCCCATTGGTGGACATCTGCCAAGACGCCACCTCGTCTTCATTCTATACTTTTGCAGCTCATTACTGGAGAGAGAGTCCGAACGGGACAGTGCCTTCGGCCAGGCTGTGCTTCGTAACCTTTTTGGGATCTAGGCAAATCCTACCCTCCAACCCTTCTGTGTTCAGGCTACCAGAGTGCTGTTCTACTGGACACAGGGGTCCTACTGGGGTCCGTGTGTACGGACCAAAATTGCTGCGCCTAGCGGCTCCCTTGCGGGGCCCTATTTTGCTATGGGTTTTTGGTAGCCTGTAGCTGGGGAGACCCATATGTGAAGACTGACTTCCTGCTTGTTCCCGGAGAAAGCGTAGTTACTCACCTGTAACAGGTATTCTCCGGGGACAGCAGGAATCAGTGCTCACAACCCTCCCTCCTCCCCTTGGAGTTGCTGCTGTACCATCTTTTATTTTTGCCGTCTTTTGACTATGTCTGACTGAGCAAGATGGCACCCGTGGACGGAATGCATGGTGGCATCTCCCAAAGGCTTTCTTTGAAAGCTGGGGGGATGCTTCCGCGAGGGCTCCGTCGGTGCTGATGTCACCCATATGTGAGGACTGATTCCTGCTGTCCCTGGAGAACACCTCTTATAGGTGAGTAACTATGCTGTACCTACTGGTTTGTTCTTCATGCAGTCCGTGGTATACATAGTATTCGTCACCAGCACCATAATTCAAAGGCATCAATTTTCTTCCTTTTATCTTTTTCACTGTCCAACTTTCACATCCATATGATGTTATTGAAAATACCATGATTTGAACAAGTCAAATCTTTGTATGGAGAGAGACATCTCTGCTCTTGAGAATCTTATCTAGGTCCTTCATTCTGCCAAGAGCAATACGTCGTCTGATTTCTTGACTGCTTGTTTCTTCTTTATAGATAGTTGATCCAAGTAGGTTAAAGTTCTCCACTATTTCAATTTCTTCTCCATCAACAATGAACTTATTCATTTTGCCAGTTGCCAGGATCCTTGTCTTCTTTACATTAAGGTGCAGGCCCATTTTAAGACTATGGTCCTTCATCTTGAGAAGCAAATGTTTCAGATCGTCTTCACTTTAAGCTAGTAATGTGGTATCATCAGCATAGCAAAGGTTGTTGATTGGTGGGAGACTCATCTTCACACCTCTGCTGTCTTCATACAGTCCTGCTTCTCTGATGATTTGTTCTGCATATAAATTAAACAGGTAGGGGGAAAGTATTGAGCCTTGTTGTATGCCTTTGCTGATTTTAAACTATTCTGTTTCTCCTTGTTCCGTTCAAACTGTTGCTTCTTGATCAATGTAAAGGATGTGCAAGAGAATGATCAGGTGTTCTAGTATAACCATACTTCTTAACGTGGCCCAGAGTTTCTCATCATTTACACAGTCAAAAGCCTTGCTGTAGTCAATAAAACACATATAGATATCCTTTTGGTATTCTTTAGTCTTTTCAAGGATCCAACTCACATCCGTGATGATGACTCGTTCCTTGCCCTTTCCTGAACCCTGCTTGTACTTCAGCTTGTTCTCGTTCCAGGTATGGCTAAATAATCTTGAGTAGAATCTTACTGGCATGTGGGATCAGACCGATTATGTGATAATTGTGTTGGATCACTTTTCTTTAGTATTGGTATAAACTCAGATTTTTTCCAGTCAGTTGGCCATGATGTTGCCTTCCAGGTTTCCTGGCAGAGCCTTGTAAGTATGGTAACACCTGCATCAGATTGCTGTAATACTTCTATAGGGATGCCATCAATGCCTGGTGCTTTGTTCTTTGATAAGGCTTTCAGTGCTGCTTCATCTTCTTCTTTCATCACCAATGGTTCTGGAGGTTGAAACGGCTATTGGTCCACTTGATCTTTATCGTATAACGACTCTGTATATTCTTTCCAATTTTCTTGATCTTCTCAGCATTATTCATCATGGATCCTTGAGCATCTTATAACATTCCAATTCGAAGCTGGAATTTTTTCTTTAACTATTGTAGCTTTAGGAAAGATGATCTTGTTCTTCCTCTAATAGTTTCTGTTTCTATTTACTTGCATGCATCATTGTAGTACTTCTCCTTGTCTTGTCTTGCTGCACATTGGAAATCTCTGTTGAGTTCTGCGATTGCCTCTCTTTCTCTTCTGTCTTTAGCTTCTCTGCGTTTCTGGGCAATTTTCAGAGTTTGTTCGGTCATCCATTTTGGCCATTTTTGCTTTTTCATCTTTTGTAGAGACTTCTCACTTTCTTCTAACACAACCTTCTTGATGTCATCCCATAACTCTTCTGGAACTCTGTCATTTGTACCTAAAGCAGCAAATCAATTTTGCAGGCAGTCTTTAAAAACCGGTGGTATATTCTCACGGTAATATTTTGCTACATTCATGAGTAGCTTGCTCTTTTTCAACTTTAGCTTGAGTTTGCTTACTTGTAGTTGGTGATCTGTACTACAGTCAGCTCCAGGTTTTGTCTTTATTGATGTTATAGAGCTTTTCCATCGTTGACTTCCACAGATGCAGTCAATTTGATTTTTGTTCAATCCATTGGGTGAAGTCCATGTGTATAGTCACTGCTTGTGTTGCTGGAAGAAGGTGTTTGAGATGAATAGATTGTTGGTCTTGCAGAATTCTATCAGTCTTTCTCCAACTTCATTTCTGTTGCCAAGTCCATATTTTCCAACCATTTTGCCTTCTTTGTTGCCAACGTTTGCGTTCCAGTCACCCATGACTATCTGGATATCCTGTTTGTATGTTGTCAATTTCAGCTTGTACTTGTTCATAGAACTCATCAATTTCATCCTCTTCTGCAGCTGTGGTTGGGACATATACTTGAATTATAGCTGTGTTGATAGGCATTCCTCATAGATGAATAGAAATAGAGCATTCAGTAACTGCATTGTATTTCATTACAGTTCTTGCAAGTTTCTTCTTAATTATAAATGCACACCATTTCTTTTTTGTCTTCCATTTCCAGCATAGTAGACCATGTGATCATCAGATGCAAAGTGCCCGATACCAGTCTATTTCAGTTTGCTGACACACAACAGATCGAGTTGTACACCTTCCATTTCATTCTTGACCACCTCCAACTTTCCTTGGTTCATGCTTCATATGTTCCTTGTCCTGATATGTAAGACATCTTTGCAGTTTCTGACTCTAATTTCATGCACAGCTACATCAGCAGTCAGACGTCCCGAGAGCTTTGATCCAACCACATCATAAATACTGGCTTTAATCTGAAAAGTCTTCAGCTCCTTCCCAGTAGCCAGTTGAGTGCCTTCTGACCTGAGGGTCTCTTCTTCCAGCACTATAGTGCAATTTGTTTTGTTGTGACTTTCAATTGGGTTTTTGTGGCAAGATACGGAAGTAGATTGCAAGGCCTTTCTTCCATGCAGTTTAAGTTTAGTGTTGCCGTTGTCACAGAAATGTGATCCTCTGCTGCCAACACCGTTCCATTCTGCTGCTCCCCATATGGGTAGTTTGTGTTGGTCTGGCACCTCAGCTGAGACCTGCATCTTGGGAGACCCTGCCAGTAGTTAAGCTACAGATAGCTTAGCCCTCAGCATAACTGATGCACACAAGCCCTTAAAGCATGACAAGCTGCAAACCAAGTAAGGGATCTCTATCTGTAGCAGAGACAAAAGAAATGACAAGTCACTCCATTATTTGACTGTACACAGAAGTTTCAATACATTAGTCAGGTTAAGCTTATTTAAAGACTATTGATCCATCAGGCTTGATTCCATTCCAGGCGTCCTTCCAGAGTTCTACTGTTTTGTGATCCCGGTTCATTGTAAAACATTTATGCTTGTTCTATGTAAACCTCGCTGATTTTGAAATAGTGCAGTATATAAAAATCAAATAAATAATAAGCACATGAGAGAGGTAATAAAAAAATTAAGCTATATCTCTATAAACTAACATTTTAGCATATTTTGAGGAGATAATGAAAAGCAAATTAATGAACCTTAATTTATAATTTCAAATATTGTTTCCCAGATTCTGTACTTTGTTATGCAAGGTATCATTGCTGCTACTACTGCTACTATTTATCATTTATAATGCACTATGTGGCATATACAGTGCTGTACAAATACATCATAAAAAACAATCCCTGCTCCAACTTTAATTAGTTCTTTTGATCTTGACCATCAACCCAACAACTCTCAAAGGTTCCATCTTAAGATGCAAACTTTGCTGAGGTATCCCCAGAAAACTTACACAGCAGTTATTAAGGATGACCTCCATGCAAGAAATCAATCTTCATAAATCATAAAGTGGAAGCATCCCTCAGAGGGATAGAAGGGAATCCTCCTCCTACAATAGCTTTTCCAAGGTAATAGACAAGCTAGATAACTGTCATCTATCATGCAGAAACCTGCTGTCCCAAAGAAGAGTCGCAGCCTGCCTCCGCAAGATCTTAGCATCCTCCATCTTGACATTAATACTAATATCCAAAGCTAATTGATAAGATGTCAGAGGTACTGTATAAAGATGTTTTAATGATCGAACACTGCTGAAAACAAGAAATTCCATGGAGGCAAAGAACAAAATAACCAGGATAGTTACAGTAGGATAGAATAAAGAGAGACAAAAATCCAAGTGTTCAGCTTTCTTTACCTACTAGTTTAGTAGTTCTTTGCTGTTGATCTAATGCACAAATTGCTATCAACAGCAGGTTCTCTCTCTCAGAGGAAGAATATCCTTAATGTTCCCCAAAATAGCATCTTCCTGTACTACTACTACATAAAATATAATTAAACCATATCCACCAATTTCTGTGTCCTTCAGAAACTCATCCAACCTCTTCGAAAGCTAGAGCAAACATGCACCAAGAAATGATATGGATGCAGGATCCAGGTGGGAGTGTATGGAGCAATGATAATGTGCTTAGAGCCATCAATCCTGGCCACAGCCATCTGCCACCCTGTACTGCTCAAGAAGGTGCCTGCTTTGTTCAAGATCTGCCGTTTACCAGCAACACATACTGCCCTCACTTCCAGCAACCAGAGTAGGAAAGGGTGACAGAAGCACTTCTGGTCTATTCTGGGCAGTAGAAACATTTACAGAGCCCAAACACCAATCCATCTTGGTGCATCCTTAAAAAAATCATGCACAACAGGAAGTCTGGTAGATATGATAACCTTGGAATGAGAAACACCTCAACCAGGAAGCAAGACTGTGACAGATATCTAAAGTTAAGGAGACAGATTACCACTAGATAACCCAGCCACAGCAAGAGACTGCCAGCAAACACAGTAACAGATTGTCAGCAGACAACCATTCAGAGACTGCTGGTGTTATTAGTCAGGGAGAAGAACCTCTGTTCTGGATGCAATTCGTTCTACTGTCCACACCATGCACTTTTTTTCTGTATCCTTGGCTGTGGCTGGGACAGTTGGTACATGCATTGTCTTAATATATAAATCAGGCAGAGTCTATTCAGGCCTTGCTGTTCTTTGCGCTTGGGATCGATTGCCCTCATTATAGATGTATCCTCCTCAAAATGCTCATTGATTTGTTGTTTGGGGCGGGACCAGGGTAATGGTTGTACTGAACCAAGAGAGGCTGCAGATAGGTACATACTGGTCAAATTGGGCGAGATAGGCTTTACTCTTCTCATATATAAAATCCCTCTTACTACTACTACTGATCATTTGTATAGTGCTACAAGGCATACACAGCGCTGTACAGGCACATGTAAAAGATGGTCCCTGCTCATCAGAGCTTACAGACAAACAACACAACAGTTGAGGACAAGAACAGATCTAGGGGTATGGTAAGGAAACACTTAGAAGACTAAGTGGATCAGGATCCAAAAGCAGCCTCAAAGAGGTGAGTTTTCAGCTTGGATTTGAAAAGGGTCAGAGATAAAGTCTGATGTACAGACTCAGGTAGTTTATTCCAGGCATAAGGAGCAGCAAGGTGAAAGGATCGGCAATGGCAGTGGAAGGATCAGAGTTGATAAAACCTGCATTTCTGCAGTCTCAGAAATAGTCTCTTCTGCATTGTTCTGCTGTTGGTGGGGGTGGTCCCCGGCAAGATCCTTGGACAGCTCTTTGATATGTTTCTAGAGTGTGATTATGTCTCCCTTTCTTCTCCTTGGGAAAGGATGCCTAGTTTGACAACCCCTCCCTACCTATAATTAATTTTGTTACTTTCTCCGCTTGTGGCAAAGCATCAGTGTTGTACTTCTCTTCTTTACCATTCTCATTGTTCTTCCTCTACCTTCTCTCTCACAGACCTTCTATACTATGAAATAGACACAGATTCCACCATGAGCTCCGGTGAGAAGACTACCAGTAACCCACACAGGCAGGGCTGCACCATTACAGAGACTAGTATGGGACATAGCAGTAAGGTAAGCATACATTATACCAAGCACCTATGTGAAGAGGGATGACATTAAACCTTTGAACTGCTGCCAATGATTTGGATTGTTTTTGAGATTGCTGTACCCCTGGGTGTGCAACAGTATAAGGTAATTCCTGATCGTCCCTCCAGTCTGGTCCCGGAATGTCTGGGTTGTCAACCTCCTCTAGCAGCTTTGGAGACTGAGAAACTTTATTCTTGTGATGTCATCGGTATATAAGGCCTGGCTCCTCCTCTTCACACCAGTTTAACAGTCTCCAAAGCAGCTAGGAGGGTGGTGGGCCCAGGAGATTCCGGGGCTCACTGGAGAAACGATTGAGTAGGGGGTTAGGATTTTAAAAGATTACTTTAAAAAAAAAAAAAGAATTTGGGTAAGGGGCACTTTAAGAAACTGCTCGGGAGTGGTTCCTTAACTGCAGAGCCGGTTGCAATTCATGGCTGCCCTTGCCCTGAGGTCCTCTGCTCTCCTCCGTCTTCCCTTTGGGGTAGGCAAGCACAGCGGTTTGTTGGGTTTTTTTGCTCATCTTGTGGGGGAGAGAGGACTGGCGCCCGTAATCCGTCCCGATGAGCAGGGAACGGATCCGGGGGAACGCCTGGCTCAGCGCGTGCAGAAGCCTTGCCTGCTGGTGCTTAGAGCCCTTCCGATCAGCTCGCACTGCTTTCTTCTGCGGCGGGCCCTGAATTGAGGGGCTCTGCTCAGAGACAGGATGGAGAGTGCCTTTGCAGCCGTAACAGGAGCCGGAGGTAAGCGGCAGGTTTCGGCGGGAATCGGCGGCGTGAATAGGACAGGCCAGACCACGTGTGCCTGAGGCGGGGAAAAGGCCCCGGTTTGCACTGTCAGGTTTTAGCGCCCTGTAGCTTCGGCTGTGAGCCTCGTTTTTGGGGGCTTTCTTCATGAATCACCTGGGGGGGCGATTCTGAGGGGCTTCCAGTAAAAAAAAAAAAATAAATAAATTTTTTTTTAGTGCCTTGTTAGCGTTTGGTTCAGCATGCCGTCCAAACAACAGTGTCTCTTGTGTGGAGCTAAACAGAGTTCCGTTTCCCCAGAGGATGTCTGCAGGGGTTGTGCTCCGGAGTTGGAGGCCAAGGAGGTCGTCCCTGCAGCTGAGGAAGCAGAACCAGAGGTTTTGGAGGCAGTGCCAGAGCCCATTATCCCATCTCTGTCGGTTGCGGAGCCTGGGCTGGGTGCCACTTTGGGGCCCAATCTTCCCCTTACGCAACAGTCGTGGGGGGCAGTTTGGCATCCATTTTCTCGACGGATTTCATGGCCCTGCTCCAAAGGACTTTAGCTAGCTCTAGTGGGGCGCAGGCGGCCGGTACCTCTGGGGCTGAGTCGGGGCACAAGAGGCCAAGTTCTGCCTTCTTGGCAGGTGTGTCGGGCGTCTGTGCTAAAGTGGCTAGGTTGGAAAGGGATCCCATAGATCAGTCCGTGGTGTCAGAGGACTTGCGTTCTGAAGATGGTCTAGGGGATCAAGAGGAAGGTGAAATTCGGGAGCAAGAGGATCAGGCATGGGTGGTCCGTGTTTTCCGCAGGGAAGAACTCCCGGCGCTTATAGCGGAGGCGCTCAAGGCACTTAATATGCCGGACGTCGGTCCGGCTGAGGATGCTACCCTGGAGGATCCCTTGTTGCAGGCAGTCCAGAAGACTCAGAGGGCCTTTCCGGTGTACAGGGTGTTTAAGGAGATGATTCAGGAGGAATGGGATATGTCAGAGGCTGCCCTTAAAGGCGCTAGGGTTATGTCACGGCTGTACCCGCTGATGGATCAAGATCGAGAATTATTTAAGGCCCCGAGAGTGGATGCGGCCGTTTCGGCAGTGACTAAGAAGACTACTATCCCGGTGGAAGGTTCCGCGGCTCTCAAGGATGCACAGGACAGAAAATTGGAGTCTTTGCTGAAGCAGGTCTTTGAGGCTAATGCCTTATCCTTACAGGCATCTATTTGTGGAACCTGGGTGGCGAGAACCTGTTTGCGCTGGGCGCAGCGAATCCAGGGGGACGATCCCATAGAGCCGGCCGAGGAGGCGGCTAGATTGGAGTCCGGAGCGGCGTATCTAGCGGATATTCATTATGATCTGATCCGGGGGTTGGCAAAGAGCATGGCATCAGTGGTCGCGGGTCGCAGATGCCTTTGGCTGCGCAATTGGGCAGCGGATAGTTCGTCTAAAGCTAGGTTAAGTCAGCTTCCCTTCCGTGGTAAACTGCTCTTTGGCGAAGATTTGGAAAAGTTGGTGAAGGAGTTAGGAGAGACTAAGGGTGGACGGCTGCCAGAGGACAAGCAGAAGCGGAGCCGTTCCGTTCCCGGGCCTCGGCAGCAACAGCGTGACTTTCGGCGGTTCAATCCACCTAGGAGCAGTCAAGGGTTGCGCGGCCGTTTCCCTGGTCATTCCCAGGGGTTTCGGGGGTTTCGAGGAGCGAATAGGGGATTTGCTGCGACGTCCTCGTCCTCCACCTTTAAAAAGTCGCAATGAAATGAGGAAGGTCCAGGAGGAGTTAGTTCCCGTAGGAGGTCGGTTGCGTGAATTTTATCCGGCCTGGACCCAGCTCACGTCCGATCAGTGGGTCTTGGAGGTGGTTCGCGATGGTTATGCCCTGAAACTGCAGCATCCGGTAGCCGATGCTTTCGTGCGGTCACCGTGCAATGCCCCTGCGAAGCGTGCGGCAGTTCGGGAAACGGTACGGCTGCTTCTGCATCTCGGAGCGGTGGTACCGGTTCCTCCCGACCAGTTAGGTTGCAGTCGATACTCCATTTACTTCGTGGTGCCGAAGAAGGAAGGCACATGGCGACCGATTCTGGATCTGAAAAAGGTAAATCGTTCTCTGCGCGTGTCTCATTTTCACATGGAAACCCTCAGATCAGTCATTGCAGCGGTCAGGACGGGGGAGTTTCTGATGTCCCTAGACCTATCAGAGGCATACCTGCATATTCCGATTCGGCGGGAGCATCAGAAATTTCTCCGGTTTGCAGTACCGATGGGCCATTTCCAGTTTCAAGCACTCCCCTTTGGGTTGGCGACTGCTCCGCGCACCTTCACCAAAGTTATGGTGGTGGTGGCGGCAGCCTTAAGAAAGGACGGGGTGTTGGTGCATCCGTACCTGGACGATTGGTTGATCAGGGCGAAGTCCTGAGAGGAGAGTGTGGCAGCTACGTCCAAGGTAGTGACCCTGTTACAGAGTCTAGGTTGGGTGGTCAATCTGGCGAAAAGCAAGTTGACACCGACGCAAAACCTGGAATACCTGGGAGCGCGGTTCGACACAGGAGTAGAACGCGTGTTTCTGCCTCAGCAACGAGCGCTAAGGCTCCGATATTTGGTGCGTCGTTTCCTCGGTCTACGGTGTCCCACGGCCTGGGAGTATCTGCAGGTGTTGGGGACGATGGCGGCGACCTTGGAGACGGTGCCATGGGCTCGGGCTCACATGAGACCATTGCAGAGGGCCCTGTTGCGCAGGTGGTCGCATCAACAAGATTCTCTGGGTCAGTGGTTGCCTTGCCCTCTTCAGACTCGCCAGGCGCTCCGTTGGTGGTTGCGGCCGGGGAGCCTGGAGAAAGGCATGTGCTTGGATGCTCCCAGATGGATTTCCCTGACGACAGATGCCAGTCTTTACGGTTGGGGGGCCCATTTTCAGGGACACCTGGTTCAGGGCCAGTGGTCCGATCTGGAGAAGACGTGGTCGATCAACCGGCTGGAGCTGCGGGCGGTAGCATTGGCACTGCGGGAGTTGACTCCTTTTGTTCAGGGGAAGGCCATTCGGGTCTTCTCGGACAATGCCACGGCGTTGGCTTATGTAAATCGTCAGGGCGGCACCAGCAGCGTAGCGCTGGAGGACGCAGCGGAGAGTTTGTTAGAGTGAGCGGAGACCCATCTCGTGGCTTTGTCGGTGGCGCATGTCGCAGGGGTGGACAATGTGGAGGCCGATTTCCTAAGTCGCGTGAAGGTAGACCCGGGGGAAAGGGCCTTGCATCCCGAGGTGTTTGCGATGTTGGTGCGGCGCTGGGGTCTTCCGGTGATGGATCTTATGGCGACCTTTCAATCCGCAAAGGTCGATCGGTTCTTCAGCAGACGAATGGAGCGCATGGCAGAAGGTTTAGATGCTCTCATTCAGGAGTGGCCGGAGGAGCAGCTGCTGTATGTGTTTCCCCCGTGGGTGTTAATCGGTCGGGTACTGCAGCGCATCGAACGACACAAAGGGCGCGTGGTGCTAGTCGTGCCGGATTGGCCGCGGCGCCCGTGGTACGCAGACCTTGTACGACTTCTGGTGGACCGGCCTTGGAAGCTCCCCGTCCGCAGGGATCTTCTCACTCAGGGACCTCTGTGCATGCCCAGGTGGATCGATTCTCGCTTACGACCTGGCCATTGAGCGGGCTAGGTTGACAGCGAGAGGTTATTCATCGGCAGTGATAACTACCTTACTGAAGGCGCGAAGGAGGTCTACTTCTTTGGCGTACGTCAGGGTGTGGTGTGCGGAGAAGAACTGTGTGCCGTTGCGAGCCTCAGTGCCTCAGGTGCTGTCCTTTTTGCAGGATGGTTTTCAGAAGGGGCTGGCGGCCTCTTCTTTGAAGGTGCAGTTGGCAGCATTGTCCTGTTATAGGGGTAAGGTGTGCGGTGTTGCTCTTGGGTCTCATGCGGATGTTAAGCGTTTTTTGAGGGCGGTCTCGCTGCTACGGCCGCAACGTCATAGAATAATTCCGGCGAGGGACCTGCCTTTGGTTTTGGACGCCTTGGGGAGGGCACCGTTTGAGCCCTTAGCAGAGGCGTCTTTGAAGGATCTTACGCTGAAGGTAGTGTTTTTGGTAGCGGTGGCTTCGGCGAGGCGGATTTCGGAGTTGCAAGCACTGTCTTGCAGAGAGCCTTTTCTGTCTTTTGGCGAATCTAAAGTGGTTTTGAGACCTGTTCCGTCCTTCCTGCCAAAGTTGGTGTCTGCTTTTCATGTGAATCAAGTAGTGTCCTTGCCAGTTTTTCGAGAAACGGGTAAAGGTCCGCTGGCGCAGCGTCTGCATCGCTTGGATATTTGGCGTGCTTTGAAGAAGTATATTGCGCGCACGTCATACTTCCGTAGGTCGGACAGACTTTTTGTGCTATTTGCAGGGGCAAGGAAGGGAGAGGCGGCTTCCAAGGGTTCCATTGCTAGATGGGTGAAAGAGGCTATCGCTTCGGCTTACATGTTGCATGGCCGTCCGATTCCAGAGGGTCTGCGGGCCCATTCTGCGAGGGCGCAGGCAGCATCGTGGGCGGAATGTAGTTTGGTACCGGCAGTAGAGATTTGTAAAGCGGCAACGTGGTCGTCTCTCCATACTTTTGTGAGGCATTATCGTCTCGATGTTCAGTGACACCTGTTTTGGTTCGGCAGTGCTTCAGGCCAGGCTTGCGGGACCCTCCCGTTGTGTGTAGTTACTGCTCTGTTACATCCCAGACATTCCGGGACCAGACTGGAGGGACGATCAGGAAGAGTAAATTAGGCTTACCTGCTAATTCTAGTTCCTGGAGGAACTCCAGTCTGGTCCCGGATCCCGCCCGGGTTCAAGGATACGCTGGGGCCTGAAGCAGGAACAGTATTACTGGTAAGCAATCTTTTGTCTTTGTCTTCGAGAAGCAGGGAACAGAATAGCGGGGGTCATTTCCTGGTAAAGAGGGTCATCTTCATGTGCCTTCCACGGCGGTGGTCAGGAGACCTCAGGACATGCGAGCAGTAGTTTGCAAAAAAAAAAGAATTACCATTACTCATTAGTATTTCACTTTTTGTACATAGTTCGGTCCACAGACCTTTGCAGTTCACTGGGGGAATTAGTGGGGGTTTGTATTTCGCTACTTACTTGTTGCTCTGGTGAGTCTGCTTTGTCATTAGATAAACTGGTGTGAAGAGGAGGAGCCAGGCCTTATATACCGATGACATCACAAGAATAAAGTTTCTCAGTCTCCAAAGCTGCTAGAGGAGATTGACAACCCAGACATTCCGGGACCAGACTGGAGTTCCTCCAGGAACTACAATTAGCAGGTAAACCTAATTTACTCTTTTTAGATTTGGGCGGGAATGTTAGAAAATTCCTCATGACATTCTCTATCAGCTGAGAACTGGGAACTATTTATAGGCTCAGAGTGTGGTCATTGTAGACGACATAAATTTACTTAATAGCATTATAAGTCATTGGAGGCTTTTTATTCTCCAGGAACAAGCAGGAAGTCAGTCCTCACTTATGGGTGACGTCGGCACCAACGGAGCCCACACGGAGCAATTCCCCAGCTTTCAAAGAAAGCCTTTGGGATTGCTGCCACGCATGCATGGTCCTCTTCCCACCCAAAGGTGCCATCTTGCTCAATCTCCCTTTTTCAGCGGAGCCCTTCGGAAGCACGTCCTCATCCCTTGGAAAAGGTTTTTTTCTTCTCCGGCCTTATGGCCCTCTTTTCCAGTAGCACTGGTCCTCTCCTGTCCTCCCCATCACCCCTACTCCAGCTGTGGGCCAGGGGATCCCCTTTTTTTTCCTTTAGTTATTTTTTCTCTTTGGGCCCTTTTTGATCCCTTTTTTCCAACCGCTGGCCTCGAGGGTCTTTGACCTCGCAGGAGCGCTTTTGCACCCATGACCACCGGCTTCAAAAAATGTGACAGATGCTCCAAGAATATGTCGCTCACGAACACCCATGACTGGTGTCTGGGGGCCGACCACAACCCGAGCTCTGCTCGTTCTGTAAGAAAATGTCCACTAAGGCCTTGCTAAGCCATAAGCAGAAGTCCGACGACATTTTCCGTAAGGCAGCCCCGGGGTCTCGAGTGGTGCCTCGCCCCACTGATCCACCACTTGTGTGGTCCCCCGCAATGACCCCGTGCCCCAAGCATCACGCCGATCAGGGTTTGCCTGAGGTGGAACGGCAGAAGAAGAAGAAGACCTCAAAGTCACTGTCGGGGGCTCCAGACAAGCGTGCGTGGTCTCACGCTTGTTCCCTCAGCCCTCCTCAGTGTTCCTGAGAGTCGGACAAGGAGCGGCCTTGAAAGGTACCTCGTACGGATATGGAGGCCTCCGGCGATGGCACCCGGTCTCTTGAGGGTCATCCCGGCGAGGACCCCATCTCTTTATGCCAGACCCGGTAACCCCGGTGTCGGCATCGCAGGGACCCATGCTTGAGTAGGAGTTTCATTTGCTGGCACTAGAGTGCAGTGTTTCTGCCTTCCTAGCTGCCCAGCAGGTGCTTTTACCCAGCACGGCTGGCTCATGCCTCAAGACCAGAGTCCCGAAAACTGCCTTGGAAACCCGCGAGAGCCATGGGCCTCGTGAGGATCCTCGACACTGGTCTCACTCGCCGTCCCATTCCTTGGGGGTGAGGTCTTCCAGAGTAAGTTCCTTCGGCTCCAAACAGGCCACAGTCACTGGACATGGGGTTTAGCCCGACTCCGAGTCTTTCTCTGACTTCTCGGGCTGGGAATTTAATGGGGACACGTCCCCTGAAACCTGAGCCCATAGGGACCTTCCTTCTGACCCGTCACTGCCTGCCTCGCAAAGGTGGTCACCTCCCAAAGACACCTCCTTCTTGGTATTTGTGCAGGATATGGCTCGAGCCCTCAATCTGCCCACGCAGACTGAGGAAGAGCCGAGGGCAGAGGAACTCGACATCTTGCAACATGAATCTCCCGCTAGGGGATCCCTGTACCATTCATCATGACCCGGCTGCTCCTCTGCATGTGGGAAGCACCCGCCTCGGTTCCTATTGTCAGTAAAAGACTCTATGCCATGTACAGGGTCCAGCGTAGCCTGGGGTTATGGAAGACCCAACTTCCCCATACCTCCATAGTAGTTGCATTCACGATGCGGAAGCAGAAGAGCCCGATGTCGCACTCTTCGGTCTCGCCTGGTACAGGATCCCGTGCCCTTGATGCCCTTAGGCGCAAGGCTTACTAGGGATATATGCTGACATGCTGCATCCAGGCATACCAACTATATGGGGATGTTCCTTCACGACCTCGCTAAGGAGCTCGGCGGTTTCTCCACGGGCCTCGGAGGCAAACACCTCCTCAGATTTCAGACTCTTCTGAAATCAGTCACGGACTGCTCTAAATACCTTTCCTGCGCCGCATATGATGGGTTCGAGCCTTCCGCCCCTGTGGCAGCAGCCAACATTGGAGCCCGGTGTCAAGCATGGCTCCAGACCTGGAACAATCGGTCCAGGAGAAGCTCTTGGATATCCTCTGCCTCAGCGAACAACTGTTTGGCAAGCCCATGGAAGACAAGGCAGCCAAGATCAAGACGGAGTTCGTGACCCACACCTGTCTCTCTTGTAAAACCTCTTCTCTTCCATGGAAGAAACAACACAGCAAGAAGCCATTCTTCCAGAGGAAGGGGCTCCCCTACCGAGGATACCCACCCTCTCTGCCTGTCCCTGCGCCGGCACCCAGCAACCAGGGCAGAGGGGGTGCTCAGGGTCCGGAAGTCGAAAGGACCCAATACTCAACCACGGCACCACCCCAGCCAGCCCCAGGGTTTGACACCAAGTGCATAGCCCTTCGCCTCCCAGTGGCACCTCCACCCATTGGAGGGCATCTGTCCCTTTTCGCCCCCCGAATGGGCGGCCATTATGTCAGACACCTGGGTCCTCCAGGTAATCCGGGGTGGTTATCGTCTTCATCTGGACAGACTTCCTGCTCCCTTCTCCCCAGCGGAGCCTGCTTGGCTTCCCTCACACCAAGCTTGCTTGCAGCAAGAGCTGAACAACCTCCTCGGTCAACAATCAAGAGAGTTCCACCACACCTCCAAGGCTAGGGATTTTACTCCCGGTACTTCCTCATTCCAAAGAGGATGGGAGGCCTGTGCCCCATCTTCGACCTCAAGAAGCTGAACAAATTTCTGGTGCAGGAGAAGTTCAGAATACTATTGCTTGGCGTCCTGCTGCCCTTCCTCCGGCAGGGCGATTGGCTATACTCCTTGGATCTCAGAGATGCTTACGCCCACATCCTGGTCCACCCCAAACACAGGAAGTACCTGCGTTTCAGGGTATAAGGGGAGCACTTCCAATACAGAGGGCTCCCTTTTGGGCTTGTGACTGCCCCGTGTGTCTTCACGAAATGCCTGTCAGTGGCCGCAGCCCACCTCCAGCTACAGGGCATATCCGTCTACCCTTACCTGGACGACTGGCTCGTCACGAGCACATCGGCAGAGGAGGCTCGCCTCTCGGCGTCACACCCAGTCCTCCTCCTCGAGTGCCTCTGTTTCCTGATCAATTACTCCAAGTCCTACCTCGAGCCAGTGCAGACCCTGGAATTCATCGGTGTTCTTCTCGGCACGGAACGAGCGACCGCCTTCCTCCCTTGAGCGCGCACGGATCAGCTTTGCACTGGCTGCCGAGGTCCAAGGCCAGTCCAGGGTCTCGGCATGGGCCATGTTGCGCCTTCTGGGGCACATGGCTTTGACCTTCTTTGTCATCCCCCACGCTCACATGCACATGCGAGCGGCCCAGTGGTGCCTCAGAGCGCAATGGAGCCAAGCCGCGGGCCACCTCCGGGATCCCATCTCGGTCTCCCACAGCCTATCCAGTTCCCTGGATTGGTGGCAGAACCCCCAAACGTCTTCGGGGTATGCCCTTCCAGACTCGGCAACACAAGCTCATCCTGATGACAGATACCTCACTGTTGGACTGGGAAGCCCACTGCGGCAACCTCCGTACCCAGGGGCGGTGGTCACCCAAGGAATCTCTGCAGCAGATCAACCTGCTCGAGCTTTGAGCAGTCTGGCTGGCTGTGAAGGTCTTCGAGTACCACCTGCAAGGCAGGTTGGTGTTCGTGCAGACCGACAACAAGGTAGCGATGTTCTACATCAACAAGGAGGGGGGTAGAGGGGGGCAGAGCCTGGTTTCTGGTCAAGATGGACGTGTAAGAGCTGTGCTCCGGAGGGCAATAGACAAGAATCCTGACTTCTGCAATCTTTAATCAAATAGTTCCTACCTACTTTGATACCATTTGATCCCGGATATGTCGAGCCCCAAACCGACGCAACTGGATTACCAAGTAACTCAAAATGCTAGTGCAAAGAGAACCAAGACGGAACCTCTCTCACCTCAAAAGATGGCGGTCATCTGAGATTGTCCTGAGACCTCGCAGGAGATCCTGGCTGAGATTCGGGCAGTCAAAGAATTGGTCAAAGCTAATGGAGAATCGCTGTGTGCAGTGTAGGAAGATATCAACACGTTGAGATCCTCTTTGGAGTCAAATACGCTCATTTGGGGAAGGTAGAGAATGTGGTGGTGTCACATAGGGAGAGGCTCGAGGCCATTGAGAAGCAGGCCAAGTTGATACTTTCATTGCAAAGAGAAGTGGAAGATGGTAATAATCGCTCTCGGAGGAATAACATAAGAATGCTAGGAGTTCCTGAGGGAGCAGAGTGTCATGACATGGTTTCCTTTTTGCAGGCCATGATTCCAGGTGTGTTAAAGTTGCAGTTCACTATACCGTTCGAGATCGAGCGCGCCCATAGAGTGCCTACTCAGTCCGTGGTCACGGACAAGCGTCCACATTCAATCATCTTGAAAGTTTTGCGTTTTCAGCAAGTATTGCAAATAATGGGAGCAGCCAGAGCACTTTCAACCTTGGAATATCAGGGACATAAACTCCTGTTCTTCCCGGACTTCGCGAAGGCAACAGTGGATCGGATAAAGAGTCTTTTGGCGTTGCGTCCACGCTTGGTTCAACTGAAGGCCAGTTTTGGACTACTATATCCTGCCCGCATGAGAGTCACGCTTCATAACCAGACCAAGACTTCTGATGATCCCGGGGAGCTATGTGCATTTCTGGAGGATAAGGAGTCGGCAGTGATGCGGTGGAAGTCATCTTGCAACTTCTACTTGCTACAGTTCTATGGGGCTTGCTATCATGGGCGTTGACTGGTCTGAGGTCGTGTAAAGGTGACTTTTCCATGCAGAAGCGACATTTAATCATGTAACTTTGCTATATAATGGGACATTCATTCTGTCTCTTTTGAAGGACATTATCTTTACTCTTTTAAGGGAGGTGGGCAAGGCACGATATTCTGAGTGTTACAGAAGTATGGAAGTGATGGGTCATTGTGCTCTCTGTGTCTCTCTTGTCCTGGTGGACTCAACCGTTAAGTTTTGTGTGTTATATAGCCCACCTGGGTTTAGGTAGTTTTGGGGAAATGTTTTTTTAGAATTAGGTGTTCTTATCTTGTCTGATCATATGATGGGGCCAGGGCTAAAATGTGTCTCTTTGGTTGGTTCTTTTTTTTCTTTTTCTCTTCCTTTCTTTGGGCTATAGATGCAGCCACACTTTGAAGGCACTTAAGAAGTTGTTCTACAATGTAAAACTACATGCTACAAATTGGTCTGTTTCTGCAACATATGACTGTTAATTCGGAGCTACATTGTCAATATGCTTTCCTTTAAGATCGTTTAACTGAATGTTAAGGGCATTAACAATTCCATTAAGAGGAATTTATTTATTTATTTATTTGCATTTCTTATATACCGCGCTATTACAATCAGTGCGGTTTATATTTGAACAAAATATACAGCAATGTAACCTGTTACATTGAATTTACAATAAACAAGGGATACAAACTTGGATGAACAGGGAGAAAACTATGTACATTGTTATGTAAATAGATTAAAACATCATATTAGGCATTGTAATATGAAAAATGGATAGGTAATAGGAAGAGTGTCAGGCTAACGAATTTTCTAATTGGGGTTGTGTTAAGCGTGAATCTTGGTGAAGATGTGTATTATGTTGGGATTGACTGGGGGGGATGAGATTGGAATAGTATTTTATGAACAGATGATGTTTGATAGCCTTTCTGAAGGAAATGATATTGGTGATGGAACGAATTTCTGGGGGGAGAGAGTTCCATGCTCCTGGTACAAATAGAGAGAAGGCTCTATTGGATGTCGTTTTTGAACAATTTATGATTGTTTTTGGCACTTCTAGTTTGTTCAAACATGACGAGCGTCTGCTTCTGTTGGGTGGCATAGGTTGGATGAGCTCGGTGAGCGGGGTGGGGAGCTGATTTTTTGAGGCCTTGAAAGTTAGTACGAGGGCTTTGTATATGATTCTAGCTTGTAAAGGCAGCCAGTGTAGGCTCATCAGTACTGGAGTTATGTGATCCGATCTAGATGTTCCGGTAAGTAATCTAGCCGCAGAGTTCATGACTATTCTAAGCGGGTTCAATGTTACTTGTGGGAGCCCAAGGAGGATAATGTTGGCAAAGTCGAGGTGGGGGGTTACCAGTGCTTGGAAAATGGAGCGGAAATCAGAAGGGTCGAGAAGTGGTCGAAGGTGGCGTAGTGACCGTATCTTGTGGTAAATAGATTTAGTGATGTTTTTGATATGCGGTGACATGTCCAGCTTTTGGTCAAGGGTGATGCCCAAGTACCGGATGGTAGGTTTAACTGTGAGGTCGTGGTTGTTGACTCGAAGAGAAGGCGGTGGTATGAACTTCTGATTTCGAGTGACAAAAAGGACATCGGTCTTGCTGTGATTAATGCGTAAGTTTTGGGAGAGAAGCCATTCGGAAACTGCATCGAAGCATTTTATTATTGCTGAGAAGTCTGGTTGGTCAAGCTTGAAGGATGAGTACATGAGGATATCATCTGCATATGCTAAGCACTGGATGTTGAAAGAGCGGATCAGATCGCAGATTGGTTGCATATATATATTAAACATAAGAGATGAAAGGGAAGAACCTTGGGGGACTCCTTGTTTGAGTGTGAATGGGTCAGATGTGGTGGATCCTACTCTGACTTGTTGTGACCTGTCGCTCAATTATGATCTGCACCATGCTAATGCAAGACCTTGTATACCTTTGTCTTTGAGGCGGTGTAATAATGTCTCGTGGTTCACAGAATCAAATGCGGCCGCAATATCCATAAAAATAAGGATGAAGCCTTGGTGTAGATCATCAATTCCCATGACTAGGTTGTTGAATAAGGTAGTGAGGATGGTTTCTATACCATGTGCTTCTCTGAATCCATGTTGTGAATGGTCAAGTGGTTCTTCAGTGTCAATATGCTGTTGAATTTGTAGTTGAACTACCTTCTCTATAATTTTTGCCAGCAGAGGGATGCTTGAGATGGGTCTGAATGACTCGACTTTGGATGGGTCGAGTTTGCAGTTTTTTAGCAGTGGGCGGATTGATGTGAATTTCAGGCTTTGCGGGAAGGAACCTTTTAGGAAAGATTGGTTGAGGATCCTACTGATGGATGGACTGAGGGTAGATCGCAACTCTTTTATCCAGCTGGAGGGACAGGGGTCATTAGGTGCTGTGGTAAGGTTGATAGAAGAGATGATTTCTTCGATTTGTTTGGTGGAGACCTCGTGGAACTGTGACAGCACAGTTGGTTGCGGGATGAAGTCTGAAGGGATGGGGGGTGTGGGGGAGGCGTTAATGTTGGTTTGGATTATTTTTGACTGAAGGTAGTTTGAGTAGATTTGTGGGTGAGGCATCAGGTCTTGGGGGGGGGGGGGGTAGGGTCGCCTGTGAGGGTTTTCACAATGGAGAATAGGTCACGGGGTCTGTTCATAGATCTTTTTAGAGTTTCCGAGTGGTGTTGCTTTCTCTTTTCCATTGTCATTTGTCTGTGAGCTTGTAAGTGTGCAGAGTATGCGCATAGAGCCTCAGATGTCCGTGAGCGGCGCCAGTGTCTTTCAAGTTTGCGGAGCTGGATTAGAGACTTTCGTATATCTTGTGAGTACCAGGGTGCATGTTCGCGTCTTGATTGTCTCTTGGTGTTGGCTGGTAGGTGTGAAGCCTCCTTGAATGCATCGTTCCAGTTTGATACTAGAACGTCAGGGTCTGTAGAGGTGTTGGTGAGGAGAGGCAAGATCTTCTCAAGGACTTCATTCTTATCAAAAGGTTGATAGCGTGCTGTCGTGTTTCTAAGGGTATGTTGACTATTTTTACAAATGTTGCCGGGGTGGATGTTGGGTAAGTCAAAGAGAAGTAGGTTATGATCTGACCAAGGAATAGGTGTTATTGAGATCAACAGGCTCTCAGTGGTGGCGTTGATAGCAGCGTGGGGTGCGAAAATCAAGTCAAGTTTATTTCCTTTGTTGTGGGTGGGAGCATCAATCAGTTGGTTGTAGCCAAGTTGGTTCATCGCATCGAGGAAGGCTGATGAGTGCGAGTCATGTAGGGATGGCAGATTGAAGTCACCTATTAACCAGTTTAGGGTGCGTGGGTTGGTGGGATTGCCAGCGATGTTGATTATGGAAGGAAGGTCATCTGGAGATGGTGTGGGAGCTCGGTATAAAAGGTTGATGGTACAGGTGTCATTTGTTATGGAGAGTGTGTCTAGGTGAGTTGTACTTGTGGTATTACTTAGTCTAAATTGGAGTGAGGATTTGGCAATAATGAGAGTGCCACCTCCCCTTTGATTGGCTCTGTGACAAGCGAAGAATGAGTAGCCTGGGGGTGTCATCTGGTTGATGATAACATTGTCGCATGAAGATAGCCATGTTTCAGTTATCATTAGTAGGTCGAGGTTGTGGTGAGATATAAGATCGATGGCTATGGGCCATTTTGATCGTATAGATCGGGCATTAGCAAGTGCACATCTAATGCGGGCGTGTTGAGTGCGTTTTTCGGATTGGGTCTTGTTGAGGCTTTGTAATGGGATGTGTAGGAGGTGTGAATGGCGTGTATAAGGTTTTGCAGTTGTGTGGTGAGGGGTTTCAAAACATCTCCTTGCGTTGTAGTGGAGGATAGGGATGTAGTTGATACTGGGGTTTAGTGCGTGGGTCAGGGTGGGGATCCAAGAGGTCAATAGGGCTAATATGATGGAAATGGAGGGTACAGTGAGTTGCATGGTGCTTGTGTTGGGTGGTTTATGTATTTATGTGGGGTGGTAGCTTAATGCAGGAATCTTTTGAAACGCTAAGTGTCAGTGCTAGACTCTTGTCATAGAAATGCAGTAAAGCTTGTGCCTAAAAGAAGCAAGGTGATTGAAACTTTTGTCAGCAGAGGCAGTGGGAAAGGGTGGCTCGTAATAGAGGCAACAGTAGCAGTAGGCAGGGTTACACTGAGTGCCACAGTAACAATTTGAGATGATTTGTGTGAACAGCAGGCACTGCCTAACATATGGTACTGCTAAGATTCAGTGAGGTTTTAAGAAAGAGGATCTTAGCTGAGGCAGTAGCAAATTTTGTTACAAATTATGTGTTACAACAAGCAAGCATCAAAAACGTTAAGATTGCGACTAAGTGTGGTTTTAAACTAGAGGTTCTTGGCTGAGTCGGAGCGTATGGGAGATAATGGTGGTGCCCAGGATAATGGTGTTCATGGTAGTAAGTAAAATAGTGCGCTGGGTACCTTTTGGAGCGTCTTGAAACAGGCTGTATGGGTTCCGTCGAGGATGGCTGATTAGTTGCTCACCAATGCTGTAATGGTAGGAAAGAAAGTGCTGACATCTTACTGCTGCAGGAGACACACTTGAATGTAATGGAGTCGTTTAAATTAGATATATAAGCCCTCCTCTTTAAGGGTTTTTCAGCTGCCCATCAATAATGGAGTAGCCATCTTAGTAAGGAAAGTTTTATCCCCCATGGCTTTTTAAATATTAAGTATTGATTTTTCCTAGCTTCCATGGGACTTTTGTTCTAGAATTAATGAGTCTACTATCCATGTGGCTCAGAGCTCTGATCATGCTGTAATCTCATTTACCCTATTTGACTCAACAAGCTTTAATAATATACAGCAACGTGGTCGTCGGTCTGTTTTCTTGGTGGGGTCGTCTTGAAGATATAAATATGTCTATCACTCCTAAAGTGAATTATATAATAGAAATGCTACCAGTCTTCCTTACAAGTAAAGTATATCATCAAATTGATAGGATTCTAGTTCAGCTTCCATGGAGAAATAACCGCCTAGATTTGCTCTTCGGAAGCTTGGGTCTTAACAAGAGGAAAGGGCGATGATTTTCCCTGATTTTCAGGCCTAGCACTGTGGCTTTTTGCCAAAGCAAGGTTCACAATGGGTGGAGGGCACTGTTCCCTCTAAGCTGTGCACGTGTGCGCACGCACACACCACGCCAAGCGAACGCACATACTTTACAACAAAGTGCACAAAAATTATGGTTCTGATTCTGATAGAAAACAACACGGACATCTTAAAATTTAAAAGTTGTGATTGTAATTACTAGAAATTTTCTGCTTCATTTAGTAATCGTCTATTTTCATTTAATTTGATTAAAATCAATGTGGTGTACATACTGTATTCTGACGTGTAGTCAAATTTTAAAGTATATAACTTTGAGTGTCATTATGTGGCGCACAAAAATTTAACCTTCCTCCAAAAGCTGCACAGCTGATATTTTACGCGCGCACACAGCCTACAGAAAATTAGAGGGAACATTGGTGGAGGGGGCCATAGGCATATGTTCAATATGGCTTGAACTAGAAGAAAGATTAAGTAATCCTTTCCCCTAGAATCTTCTTCCTGTCAGAGTGTCTGCTGAGAGGTTGAAGTCTCATATGGTTATATTGGATATCAAAAGGACTCCCAGCAATTAGTAATTGCAAATCCTTTGGAGGATAGCTTATTGAATGGTTGCTAAATGGGATCAGGCAGCTGAGCATGAGTGTTAGTCTCATCGAGGAGATGTCGGCACTTTGAGATATGTGGTGTGTGACTGTCCTAACCTTCAGTCTTATTGGGTTTCAAAATGGAATCGTACCAGGGTAGTACTGGGATTCTGGGCCACTCTCTCCTGGTCTGGGGTCGTTTTTCAATCAGCAATTGGCATCTCATCGTTACAAAGGGATTGTCAGTCTAAATTGGCTCCATGTTGGGAGTGGTCCTATATTCTGTTATTTCTAACTGGAAACATATAACAGAGCTTGGTTGATGCGTATGGTGGCACACTTGTGCCTATGCTACATATATGCGTAAATACCATGGTGTGGTACTTCCCTTGCATCCTCCTCTTTTCTTAAGTGGAAACTCCTATAGAATTGCATCTTTAAAGCACGGTATGTGATACAGTAAGGGGTTTTTAGACAAATCTTATTTCTTCTGTAGTGGAGTGCTTGCCCTTCTATAGCCCTTGCAGGCCTAACAGACTTGCAGATGTTTTATGTTTTTTTTTATATGGCCCCTGATGATCGCATGATAATGGGAAGGACAGGGTGGGGTGGGCTATGATTAGCCTTTGCTTATCTCATGTTACAGAGAATTGTGTATTTTAATTTACTGTAATTTTGTTTTCTCTTTTGTTTGTATGTTGTTGGAAAATACAAATAAAAAATTAAAAACAAAACAAAACAAAACAAGGAAGGGGGTGCAGGCTCCCTCCTCCTCTTTTGGGAGGCAGTCCTCCTCTGCTCCTTTGCCGTACGCCAAGTCAAGACCCTAAGAGTGGTCTGCCTCCCGGGACAGGAAAATGTCTTCGTGGACAGACTAAGCAGGCTCCTTCGCCCACATGAGTGGCGCCTGAGTCCAGAGGTGGTTCTCCACCTGTTCTGCCGCTGGGGGACTCCATCCATGGACTTGTTCGCCAGCCCGGCGAACACGCAGCTTCACCGCTTTTGCGGGCCAATACTGCACCCGAGCAGGGTGGCTCCAGATGCGTTCCTCCTGAACTGGGCCTCCGGGCTTCTGTATGCTTTCCCTCCCACTCCTCTCATTGCGAGGACCCTCCACAAGATTGATCGGGACCGTGCCTCGGTGATTCTCGTGGCTCCTTTGTGGACTCGACAGCCCTGGTTCCCGCTTCTACTCCGGCTCTCGTCGGAACCTCCGGTCCCCCTGAGCAGTACCCCAGATCTGCTGATGCAGGAGGAGAGACGGGTGCGTCACCCGAACCTAGTCTCGCTATCCCTGATAGCCTGGCGGCTGAACGGGTCTCTTTAGCCTCGCTGCACCTCACAGAGGAGATCGAGGAGGTCCTCCTCGCATCGAGGAAGGAGTCGATGAGATGGGCCTACGTCCTGAAGTGGTGGCGCTTCTCGGTCTGGTGCTCCGAGCTCAAGGTCGACCCATTCTCCAGCTCCACCCTGTGGGTTCTCCAGTATCTCCTCCACCTCTCGCAGTTGGGGCTGAAATCCAATTCGGTCCAGGTTCATCTGAATGTCATCTCGGCCAACCACTTCTCCGTTGAGGGTAAACCCCTCTCGGGCCAGCCTCTGGTCTCCCGCTTCATGCGGGGCCTCTTACTTTCCAATCCCCCCATCCGGCCTCCACCGGCGGAGTGGGACCTGAATATTGTGCTCATGCAGCTGACGCAGCCGCCCTTCGAACCGATGGCGACTTGCTCGTTTTGGCACCTCTCCTGGAAGGTAGGCTTTCTGGTGGCACTGACCTTGGCCCGACGAGTCAGCGAGCTGCAAGCCCTCATGGCCGCTGCTCCCTACAGAAGGTTCTACTGGAACAGGGTGCTTCTTTGGACTCACCCCAAGTTCCTTTTGAAAGTTGTCTCGGATTTCCATCTCAACCAAGAGATTGTCCTACCAACTTTCTTCCTGAGACCCCATGCTGATTGGGCATCGGCAGTCCTATATACGCTTGACTGCAAGAGGGCTCTCGCCTTCTACCTGCAGTGCATTCAGGGTCATCGCAGGTCCGACCGGCTCTTCATTGTCTATGATCCTAATCGCCTAGGGCTTGCAGTCACCAAGCGCACCATCTCTGTCTGGGTGGTGGACTGCATCGCCTTCGCTCAAGCAAAGGCTGGAGCCCCGCTGGATCGCCCGAGTCACTGCACACAGCATCTTCGCTGCGCTCAGTGCCTCTGATGGACATCTACCAAGCTGCGACTTGGTCCTCTGTGAATACTTTCGCTTCGCACTACTGCCTGGAGAGGGAGTCCCGCCGGGACAGCGCCTTCAGCCAGGCTGTACTCCGTAATCTGTTTGGGGTATAAGCAACTCCTGCCCTCCGACCCTTCTTCTGTGGCTACCGAGAACTTGGACTCATGGGCCCGAGGACTCGGACTTCCTTCAGTCATCGGCTTCTGCTCATGGCCTCATGGAGGCATTTTTGGCTTGCAGGTTTCAGTAGCCTGAAGCTGGGGAGTCCCTTAAGTGAGGACTGACTTCCTGCTTGTTCCTGGTGAAAGCATAGTACTCACCTGTAACAAGTGTTCTCCAGAGACAGCAGGAATCAGTCCTCACTACCCTCCCACCTCCCCTGAAGAGTTGCTATTTTTGTCCATCCCTTGCAATCTACTTAGTAGGGCTCTAGCTAGGGAACCTGACTGAGCAAGATGGCACCTTTGGGCAGGAAGAGGACCACTCATGAATGGCAGCAATTCCAAAGGCTTTCTTTGAAAGCTGGGGAATTGCTCTGCATGGGCTCCGTCGGTACCGACGTCACCCATAAGTGAGGACTGATTCCTGCTGTCCCTGGATAACACCTGTTACAGGTGAGTAACTATGCTTTTCCTCAGTTACCAAAAAATACACAGCAAAGCCACTCTTGCCCTAGCATTGCAGCAGGGATACATTTCAGTGATAATAAACACTCACAGTTTCCTCTGTTCCATTAACAGCAACGAGGGGCCATGGGTCAAAAGGGGAACCCTTCTCGCCAGCAGACAGCACACTCTTTCTCTTCCCCCGGCTCTCTGAATCCCCCATGTGACGCAGAAGAGAGCAACAATTTGTACAAAGCCAGTTCCATGAACAACTCCTCACCACATTCTACTTTGCTGCCACAGCAATGGCAAAGACAGTTATATGGAAATTTCAAGATTTCAACAGATTCAGAGAGCAGCTTAGTAATGGAAGTGACCACAGAGTACACAGAAGAATCAGATATGGATCTCAGCAGCACCAAATCTTTCTGTATGGTATGTATGCCAATAGCTGTGTCTATAGAAAGGGAGAGTAACTGATATGAACAAATAGTGTGCTTCCCACTAGTCTGGATCACAGGATTAACTGCTTTTATGTACAAGGTAGAGATGAATATCTGGGGCCCAATTTTTTATTTGGGCGGTGCTATGTGCCGTGTCGGCACATAGCCCGCCCACCGTCCATCTAACCTCAGTTTTCAATGCCAGGGTCATTTGTGGCCCCAGCATTGAAAATCGGGTTTGTGCCGCACAACCCAGAAGCCGCAGGAGCTAGCCAGGTAGCAGTGATTTTCAATGATACCCGCTTAGCCCTTGTGCCTGTAAGATAAGCAAGGAAAAACCTCACCTATCTTTAAAGCGCAGAGGGCTAAGCGGGTAGCCCTTTCCTCTGCCCCCCCCCCCTCTGCCCCAGAGTGCCCCCAACACGTGCCGATGCTAATCTCATAGCCTTTGGGTGCGGTGGGGACTTATCTGGGATTTTTGAAAGGCACTACACGTGTAGGTGCCTTTCAAAAATCCCAGATAAGGCATTTACATGGGTAACAGGGCAGTTACCCAGGTAAATGCTTTCGAAAATACCACCCCTGGTTTCCACACCAGCACTGGGTGACCAGAATCTACTGCCTTTTTCCTTTGTTAGCTATTTGGGAGAGACATATTTACATGCACTCTTTTCAACTGATTCAGACTTGGAACAGTTCATGGTGTAGCACATACCAGATGTATGCAGTGTGGGACATCAAGTCCAGAAAAGAGCGCACATGCTTGCAGCAATGTAAGAACACAAACAAGAGCGAGATGAAAAGCAGAAAACGTTTATTCATTGTATCCGACATGGTCGTGTTTCAGCTCTGGCCTTCGTCCGGGGTATAACCTCAAGGGTAAAACAATACAAATAAAATGAAATATGAAGTTAGTAAAAACCATTAAAAAATATACCATACATAACACACAAAGAAAATCTAAAGGACATAGACAAAACAATAGAAAAATAATAAAATAATAAAAAAATTATATAAAGGACCATATAATATTAGCATGGAAATGATCTGTAATATAAAACTAGCATAAAAGGTTAAATGGCACTCAAATAAACTAAAAGACTAAGGGGTCTATTCTGTCCTGCGAATAGTGGGGATGGACGCCCAGTTGGGAAGTCCATCCCCACTATTCGCCCCTTCCGTTCCCAGCAGAAGCCTCCCCATACGAACAAGAGGTTTGTATGGGGAAACTTAGTCAGGGATTGGAGGGGGTGTTGCGGAGGTGGAATGAGGGCAGGGCATGGGCTGTCTGTGTCCCTGGACATACAGGGCCGATTCTGAGGTCGGCCCTGTACATTTAGGGTCAGCAAACTGGACGGGGGACCTATTTCACCTCAGAAGTGGAATAAGTCCCCCTGGACATCAGGGAACGGCAGGCCCAGGTGGTGTTGAAAAGGTGAGGGGGTGCAGGGGATTCCAGAGGGTGCGGGGGTGCATGGAAGGCTATATCGGGGGTCAGTCTGCAAGGAAAGAAGAATGCAGCTGGGGATCACGGCTCCTGAATGGAGCCACGATGCCATGGCACCATGGCTCCATTCAGGAGCCTGACTGAGTTAGCTGGGCAGGGGTCTGTATCGGACGCACAGGAGCCTGGACACACTCTATGGAATGTGCCTCTAAGCATTCATATTTTTATTAAAGAAAGAGAGTGAACAACACAAAGATAACGCACAGGCGTATAAGATGGTACAAGAGGACTACAAGTGAAATGGGGAATTATAAAAACCAGGAAGGGTTTTTGCCATGATCACAGCTTTTTTTCTTCTGCCCACGAGGGATGGGATCCCTGCGAGAAGCCTGCTGGCTGCTATCATAGCAAGACTTTTCATGTCTGTCCTGGGATCCTCCCTCAGGCAGACAAGAATGGTCTCTGCCATGATTGTAACCAGCAGGCAGCAGGCTGCCTGCCGGAATTCCATCCCCCGCAGGCAGAAGAAGATGAAACGCCACGATCTCAGCAAAGACCATTCCTGTCTGCCTGTCGGAGATTGGATCCCTGCAGGCAGAATAGGAAGGGTCTCTGCCCGCAAGGTGGAGCTTGGGGCAGTGCTTGGGCCCCCCCAAAGAAGAAGTTCTTCTGCCCCTAGTACAGAACAAATAATAGTCTCTATTCCTTGATTCTCACAATCTCATCTAGACGGAGAAGACACACAAGAAACTTTTAAGAAGCTTTAAACTTAGGCAGCAAGATACCTGCTATTCAGATACCGACCACTTATATTAAGTCGGTAAAACTTAAAGAAATCAGGTCAGTGTACCATAAACAAACTACAAAATAAAAGAAGAGCCTTGGTTGAATAGATAAAGGGAGGAAGGGATGAATTTCACATAGGCAACTCTGAGCAGAACTCTCTAAATTAACTTCATATTTTAAAGTGTCCTTCATGTCCTCATAATGACCAACAATACAGTTTTAAATTGGATCCGCTGCTCTTACAGAAATTACTGTAGTGTTTGCAAGACCACCATCCAATAGTCTCAACTTTTTTTCCCTTTTACCTGTGGAGTTAGTTGTCCTTTATTCATCCTATACTAAAAAGAAGAGATAATCCTGTGGTGGACTTGGCAAATTTTCACCCTATTTCAAATTTTTCATTTTGAGCCAAACAGATTTAGCATGTTGTGTTACAACAGCTAGTAGACTTTCTGGATAGATTACAGGTTTTGGATGAATTTCAGTTTGGTTTTTGGGTTGGAAGAAGCACAGTGATTTTACCGTTTTCAACTATTGATCAATGGTCGAGGTAGGCAGTGGCAGCCGGAGGATTTCTGCCACCCTAGGCAGACCCTCCATGCCGTCCCTCTCCCAAAGACTGCACCACTGTCCAGCCCACTATGCCATCCCGCTTCAGTTCTCTGTCGGGCCTTAAAGTGCCTGCGCACATGCGTGCTCAAAGCCTGCTGTTCCTGTCCCCCTCCAATGCAACTTTCTTGAAGGGGACAGGAGTGGCAGGCCAGAACTGTGGACATTTTAAAGCCTGCCGTGGTGCTCAAATGGCATTTCAGCTACGGCTTCCTGGGTGGGAGTTAGCAATGTCACCCACCAGGGTCTGCCGCTCTAGGCGACCACCTAGAGGATGGGCCAGCTCTAGAGATAGGATTGTTTTTAGTTGCATTTTTAGATATTGCAGCTACCTTTGACTCTGTATCTCATATCTTGCTGTTGTATTTACTGAAGGAAATTGGTATACATACAGATAATAAAATAGTTCCTTTTCGGTCCTACAGTTCAGTCCTCCACCTCTGGGTAGTGCACCTCCTCCTGCAGCATGGAGACTGGACAAGTCAAACCTGTGACATCACTGGATATATCCTGGTGGTCTTCTCCCATCATCCTCCAGTGTGTCCAGTCTCCATGCAGCAGGAGGACATAGTGAGCCTAGATGGGCTCACTAGAGAAACTGTTAAGGAGCATAGTTAGCTTACTGAGGTTTATGGTTTTCTTTCTTCCCTGTCACTTATTTTAATTTTGGCATTGTCCCTGTAAATTTAAAAAAAAAAAAACATTCTAATTGGCAGGGCTCGAGTCAGCGTTCTGGAGGTCACTTGCCTTGTTTAAGCCGGCTCCAGTTGTTGGATCTGCCATCCCCTCCTGGACTGAATGGAGGGGAGCTGTGCAGTTGGGAGTTCGTGCCGCTTTCCTGCCCCGGAGGGCTGCGTGACGTCCGGGAGCAGAGCAACTCAGGCCGGTAAGTCCTATCCGCGGTTGCGGATATCTGCTCCCAGGGAGCAATATTGTGGTTACCAAGGCAGCCGTTCAGGTCGGCACGTCAGCCAAACTAGTTGGGACACATCGGCAGTGGCGGGGAGTTCCTCTGGTGAGGCGCAAGCGAGCAGAACCCTTTGAGGCCCGGAGCGGGCTTTGGCAGCAACTTGCAGGACTGGCAGTGATCTTGGACTGCGTCTTCCTGCCTTTTCTCGGCTACAGTGGTTTTTCTCTTGGCATAGACCCGGGATTAAACACTTGGGAAGCAGGTAAGGGCCTCTTGACACCTTTTTTGGTCTTCGGTACTGAGGCCTGCCACCTCATGGCAAACTGGCTGCTCAGTTTCTGGGCGCCATTTCCTCCCTCGCCTGTTGGTTTCCCGTGGGGTTTTTTGTTCTTTTCGGTCTGCAGTATTTCATTTTCTTTCTCTACCATTCCTAATCATTTTGGGTGGCGATAAGGGAAAAATTCTCCTTCCTCTCTCTACTAGAGATCTTAAAGTTTTAAAGTGTTTAATTAAAAAAATGCTTGTTTATGTTTGCATAGCACTACGGGTATCTCTGCATCAAATTGCGGTGGTCTCAGAGTGCCGGGTGCATCATGCGGTGTCGGGGTGAGGAGGGGCACAGGCTGTTACCTGCGCCTCCTCAGGCCTCAGTGTGGGGTGCCCGGTGGAAGTTGAGCGGCAAGGGTACTCACTCTGGCTATGCTGCATCCCTAGGTGATGCATATTTCAAGGCTGTCCAGTTAGCTAGCAACCCTTAAAAAAAAAAAAAAAAAGACATACGGCAGTGGAGACGCGCGGGACTTTTCTGGAGCGTGGGTAGGCCACGTCAGCAACAGCTCCCTTATATGTTTTGGGGCCTTAAAGAAGGCTCTATTTATTTGGAGCATTTATTTTGGTTATCTTGCTCTCCCTTCTCATTTTATGGTTTGTGTCCAGTGTTAAGTGGCTGTGTTCGAAGTTTTTAGTCCCGCGGACTTGGAGGAGACTTTCAAAAAAATAAATATATATATATTTTTCTTCGTTACACAAGTGCCTTGTTCATTTATAGCTAACACCATTTATTCGTCTGTGGCCTTTATGTTCTGAACCCCAAGGCCCAAGGTGCTGTCTGCTTTCCAGAAGTTCTACTTTATATTCCCCTATTCAGCACTCTGGAAGGCACAGCAGACAGGCGCCCTGCAAAGCTGATCCCTTAAGAACATAAGATATGCCATACTGGGTCAGACCAAGGTCCATCAAGCCCAGTATCCTGTTTCCAACAGTGGCCAATCTAGGTCATACGTACCTAGCAGTATCCCCAAAAGACACAGGTTCCACAATGCTTGTATTGGGTCAAGTATTGATATCCTGGGTCCCTTTTTAATAATGGTTTATGGACCTTTCCTCCAGGAACTTGTCCAAACCTTTTTTAAACCCAGCTACACTAACAGCTCTTACTACATCCTCCGGTAACAAATTCCAGAGTTTGATTACACGTTGAGTGAAAAAATATTTTCTCTTATTTGTCTTAAATAGTTTACCCTGTAGCTTCATTACATGTCCCCTAGTCTTTCTATATTCTGATAGCGTAAACAATTGATCTACATTTACCCGTTCCACTCCATTCATTAATTTATAGACCTCTATCATATCTCCCCTCAGTCGCCTCTTTTCCAGGTTGAAGAGCCCTAGCCTTTGTAGCCTCTCTTCATAGGAGTAGCCTTCCATCCCCTTTACCATTTTGGTGGCTCTTCTCTGTACCTTTTCTAATAATGCTATATCCTTTTTAAGATACAGCAACCAGAATTGCACACAATATTCAAGGTGCGATCGTACTATGGAACGATACAGAAGCATTATAGTATCCTTTGTTTTATTTTCCATTCCTTTCCTTATGATACCTAGCATTCTATTTGCTTTCTTGGCCGCCGCTGCACACTGGGCGGAGGGTTTTAACATGTTATCCACGATGACTCCTAAATCTTTTTCCTGGGTGGTGGTTCAGTATAAGTTGCGGAGGGAAGCTTTTTGCAAAGCTGTTCTCCTCAGTACAGCTGGCTGAAAGTTTGTAAGGACAGTCTCAGGCAAAGCTGATTCCTTCAGTGTCTCCCAAGTGGAGGTTCAGGACTTTTCGGCTCAGGGCAACTAGCTGCGGTTATGGGCTGTTTCTTCCTAGTCAGGCCCGGATGTGTTTACCACCCCCCACCCTGCTGTATTTTGGGTGCCAGGGAAAGGCAGACACCGGAGATTAGACAGGATGGAGCAGCCCTCCTAGGGGACCAGGTTCTGGCCTTTTTAGTTCTGTTGAGACAGGTTAATATTATCTTATTTTATTTCTTCCAAGACTGTGCCTGAGGTGGTGTGCGTGCGCTGTGATGGGGATTCCGTTACATCCCCGGGCTCAGATTGAGTGAGTTACTGGGGGGGTGGTCCCTACATTTCCCGCCATGCCGGCCTACCGCAGTAATGGTATGGGGTGGGTTCGAGTGGTGGGGCTCCCTCTTAATCCTTAAGCATTTTTTGGGTGATACAGCTCAAACTTATTCGGTGCACAATGGCTTGATGCAGACATGCGTAAAGGGTCTAATCAGATAGCCCATGGTTGAGGCTGGCCAAATTCAGAATGCTAGGTGCCTGGTCAGATGTATCAAACGGTTGTTACCTCGTTATTTCTTCCGAGAAAGGCCTGATCGAATGTCGGAGTCAGGAATAAAGATGTATTTAAAAAAAAAAGGAAGAAATACCGCATATAGGTTGTAGTTGCAGCAGCTCTGTGGAAAACAGGAAGTTCCTGCATACAAGCAATGAAGTTCTCTCATCTGCCTTTGGGCGGTGAGTGATCGCTCGTTTGGGGAGTGCCCCCTATGAGGTGCATTTGCTCCACAGCTCAAGAGTTTCGGGGCTTTCAAAAGGAGCGAGAGGAGGATTTTTGTCTACCTCTACCATGGCTGCCCAAGCACCACGATGAAGCGAGGCAGGTCTGGGTAGCAATTTAGTCGATAGGATGAAGTCTTTGGGAGTTTCTTACTGGCAGGGTCCAGTTGACGGCAGAGCTGTGGTGGTTGGAGTTACTATGAAGGGTATGCTCTAGAGTTGTCTCGCCGGGGGGCTGGATTTGTTGGGTCGGTACTTTTGCAAACGGTAGCAGAGAACGGTCATGATTCGATAAACTTTGGATCGTTTCTTGCAGTTAGGAATGCCTGTGCCGGACACGTAGGGAATTTCGGTGTCGAGCGCTAACATTTTTGGTTCTTAATTCCAAGGAAAGGCAAGCTTCTCCGTACTTTCTAGTTCTCAAGGAGATAAATTGCTGCCTCCAAGCATTTCACGGTAGGGGTGGCGATCACGCAGGGGGAGTTCTTCTCGTCCCTAGTTCTTGGAGATGCATACTTACACATGCCAATACTAGCGGCACAGCGAAAGTCTCTGAGGTCGCCTTTCCGTGGGGACATGTCAGTTTCAAGCCTTGCCCTGCGTTTTGGTAATGGTCCCACGGACCTTCACCAAGGTTATGGTGGTGGTGATGACAGTTCTATGGAAAGGAGGATTCTTAGCTCTCCCTTGCCTCGACGATTGGCTGATTCGACCGACGGCCAGGGTCCAGTGGATCTGGTTTATGGACAGAGTAGAAACCTTTCTTCAGGCTTTCGGCGGGGTGGTATCTGGCGATAAAGGTCACTGGATCTGTCCCAAGTCCTGGAGTGCATGGGAGCACGTTGCGACTACCAATTTGGAGCAGTGTTGCCTGCCGGTGCGGAGACATCAGGCCCTACAACAGTTAGTAGGTGAGTTGCTGGCAGATCTGGCGCTGCCAGTTTGGAGCTATCTTCCGCTACTCGGGTTAATAGCGGCATTTCTGGAGGTGCTTCCGTGGACCAGGGATCGCATACCTCCCATACAAGGATCATTGCGAGGATCAGCCCACACTGGTCGTTTGGAGCAAACAGGAGGCTTAATGGTCAATCAACCGTTTGAAGCTGAAGAAGGTAGCTCGGGCACTGCAACCATTCGCATCCGAAGTACAGGATCGGGCAGGGCAAGGGCTGCCCGACAAGTCCACAACACTGGATTACTGAAGCCGGCAGGGGAGCATGGGCTGTGCGGCCCTGGGAGAGAAATGTGAGGCTCTGTTCGCTTTGATGGAAGATCAACAGCAGGCACTTTGGCGGCACACATTGCAGGGGCAGGCAATGTGATGACGGATTTCTACAGAGGAGGCCTGGTGGAAGCTGGAGAGTGGGAGCTTCCTCCAGAAGTGGGCGCGCACATGGTCGTCAGGTGGGGTCCTCAGATCGTGGATCTCACGGCAACCTTTCATTCGGCCAAGGCGAGTCATTTTTTTACAACAGTAGGAAAGGAAGGTGTTCATGACTGGCGCCCGGCCTTCTCTATGGCCCTCCCCTGTGGCACTCAGAGGGCGAGTGATCCAGTGAATCAAGGTGCAGCAGGGGAGAGTGGTGTTCATGGCACCTGTTTGGTTGAGGTGTTCGTGGTATTCCGTCCCGGTCGGAAGGCTAGACGGGAAGTCTTGATGGTGGTCAGTTACAGAGTTTGGTGGACCTGGGGTCCAGTGGTTAGAATCTCCCTTGCGGATAGACCATCAAAAAAAAAAAAGGGACTCTGTTAATGTAGAAGGTCTGTTCTGGTTTGGGCAGGTATGATGTGTGTTCGAAGGCTGGGGGCTCAGCGGCAGGGCCAGGAGCCCTCGGGTTCAGCTCTTATCTAGAGAATCTTGTGGGACCTGGCATCGGGTCCCGGTCTAAGCTTTGGGTTGCGAACCAGTGTCCTTGTGTCCTGTTCTAGGGAATAAGTGTTTTGATGGACAGTTCCATTCCGTGGGTATGAAGTAGCTCTTCCTTTCACATTAGTTAGCAGTCTCGTTCCCAGTTTGGGATCCTTGGAGGAGGAGGCGTCAGTTCACAGGTTGCGTCGTTTGGACATAAAAATGGTGCTTCGTCGATGTTTGTAAGTTTCGGAGACTTTCCGAAATAAGAAGCGTTTGTTTGTTTTCTTCAGGGGTCCGCATAAAAGTCAGGCGGCAGCCAAATCTTCCATACCCAGTTGAAATCGGGGCACAATAGCTCCAACATAGCTCTGGCACGAGCATCAGGCACCCGTAGGGCTGCGGCTTTTCTCTGCTACAGTACAGAAGCCTTCTGGGTGGAGGGAAGTTTGCTTCCGTCGGTGGTGCCTTGCAGAACGGCGGCTTAGTTGTCCTGCTTTGCCATCGGTAAACTCTTTCGGCCGGATGTTCAAGGGTTGAGTGCTGCCTGGGTTGGGTTGGCGGTGCTGGCGTCCAGCTGGAAAGGTCCCGCCCAATGATTACTGCTCTGTTACATCCCAGAGGTGGAGGACTGAACTGTAGGACTGAAAAGGAAATGGAAATTACACTTACCTGTTAATTGTTGTTCCTTGAGGGAATACAGTTCAGTCCTCAATCCCGCCCAGGGATGAACAACTCAGACGTGAGGCGTCGGTTTTGGGGGGGTTGCCGGTCCTTAAGAGGGCAACGGGTTCTGTTATGCTGGTGGTCACGAGAGTATCTTTATTTCTATGATCTCTTTTAGTCTTCCTTCCCTTCCTCTGGCTGTCTTTCTCTGAGCGGCAGGCAAGAGGATGGGGTCAAGTAGGAGCGTGTTCCTTGCCTTTTATTTAAGGGCACTGTAGTGTTTAAAGTTAAAGGTTAAGCATAGTATTGTAATTAATTCCTTAACTGCTCATTTGTTGCTTCTTTGAGTCTGCTTTGTCAATAGTTCACTGGAGGATGATGGGAGAAGACCACCAGGATATATCCAGTGATGTCACAGGTTTGACTTGTCCATGCTGCAGGAGGAGGTGCACTACCCAGAGGTAGAGGACTGAACTGTATTCCCTCAAGGAACAACAATTACCAGGTAAGTGTAATTTCCATTTTCAATCTTATCTGACAGACAGAAAACAATGTGTGTGGTGTGCAAATATTGGGTCTTATTGGTTTCAGACCTTGTGTGGCCTTCCTCATGGGTCATTTTTGTCGGCTGTTTTGTTTAATATTTATTTCCTTATTGTCCTGCTAGACCAAGCCAGACAAGTGGGGTTACTATTGTCACAGGCTCGTAGGTTACAGCTTCTGCAATACTGAAGGGCATATCACTACCAGTATTTCCGGCAATTCTGTCCTCGCAAGAAGTTCCATCCCTATTCTCGCCAGCAACCTCAATGTTCAACGGCACCAAATTACATGCAGTGCTCTCGGCCATGCAAGAGGAAGCAGCATTCAACAAACGCAGCTCTAATCCCCAAGGCGAACCCCACTTTTTGACCACCTGCCAGTGGGGAGCAGAATTCAGTTCTTCAGGGAGGCCTGGGAATCTATAACAATCGATGGCTGGGTTCTAAACATTGTCCAGGGAGGATACAAACTCAACTTCAGAATTCTTCCACCAACCTATCCCTCATCACCCGCAAGGCCACTCCTGTATCAGCATCTGACCATCTTACAAGAGATCTCAGAGCTCCACTGGAACCAGACCATAGCACCTATACCTTGCGACCAAAGGGGTCAAGGGTTTCACTTCTGGTTCTTCCTCATTCCAAAGAAAACCAGCGGACTCCGCCTCATCCTCACTCTCCACTCAACCTTTACATCAAATAGAAAAAATTCAAAATGAACTCTCTCAGCATTATCTTCCCACTATGTCGCAACAATTAGCTTGCTTCCCTAGATCTTAAAGATGCCTACACGCACATACCCATCCATTCCCTCCACCTTTGCTTCAAGTTCAAACAAGACCATTATAAATACCAGGTTCTTCCCTTTGGCCTCTCAGCCGCTCCATGGGTTTTCACAAAGTTCCTAACAGTGGGTGCAGCGCACCTGCACCAACAGGGACACTGTGTTTACCCCTACCTCGACAACTGACTCGTCTAAGTAACATCCAAGGAAATGGCTCAGCGCACCTTACAAGCACCATAAATGTGCTATATGTAATGGGGATCCTCGGAAACACCGAGAAGTCCAGGATAGAAACCCAGCAAAACCTGGCCTCCACACTGATCCATCATAATGATCTATCCTATCATTGAGATGTAGTTTGTAGCCTGGTGTCACATTTTCCCATTGGCTGTCCTCCTTCCAGCAGGTCTCTGAGAGGCCAATCATATCTAACCTTTTATTTAGTGCTATATATTCTAGCTCTCCCATCTTAATTTTTAGACTTCTAGCATTTTCATACAGGCATTTTAGAGATTATATTTTATTCATATTAATATGGCTACCCCAAACAACTGATAACCATATTAATATGAATTAAATACATCTTCTAAAATGCCTGTATGCAAATGCTAGAAGTCTAAAAAACAAAGATGGGAGAGCTAGAATATATAGCACTAAATGAAAGGTTAGATATGATTAGCCTCTCAGAGACCTGCTGAAAGGAGGACAGCCAATGGGAAACTGTGACACCAGGCTACAAACTACATCAAAATGATAGGATAGATCACAATGGTAGAGGGGTGGCTCTACATGTTAAAGAGGGCATCGCGCCAAACGGGATAAAAGTGTTGCAGGGAACAAAATACATTGTAGAATCTCTATGCATAGAAATTCCATATAAAAGGGGAAGGGAATGGCAGTAGGGGTGTGCTACCAACTGCCTGGCCAGAATGAACAGATGGATGATGAAATGCTAAAAGAAATCAGGGAAACTAACAAAAGTTACAACACAGTAATAATGGGTGATTTCAATTACCTCAGTATCGACTGGGTCAATGTAACAGTAGGACATGCTAGAAAAATAAAGTTTATAGATTAAATAAATTACTGCTTCTTGGAGCAGCTGGTTCATGACCCAACAAGAGGGGAAGCTATTTTGGACCTAGTCCTTAGTGGAACACATGATCTGGTGCAAGAGGTAAGGGTTTTGGGGCCACTTGGCAATAGTGATCATAGCATGATGGCATTTGATTTAATAAATGGAAGCAGGACAGCAAGGAAATCTACAGTACTACCTTTTAAATGTCAAAAGGAAGACTATGGTAAAATGAGGAAAATAGTTAAGAAAAAACTAAAAGGAGCAGTTGCAAAGGTTAAAGATTTACATCAAACATGGGTGTTGTTTAAAAGTACTATCCTAGAAGCCCAGACCAGATGTATTCCACACTTTAAGAAAATGGAAGGAAGGCCGAAAAATTGCCGGCATGGTTTAGAGGTGAGGTCAGAGAGGCTGTTTGTTGCCAAAAAAAAGCATCTTTCAGGAAATTGAAAAAGGAGCCAAATGACTAACACAAGAAGAAACATAAGCACTGACAAGTTAGATGTAAGTCACAATGTTCTATATCAACAACCAGGGAGGGACAGGGTCCCTCAGACTCTGCTAGGAGGCTGTGCACCTCTATCTCTTGGCATAGTCCCTCCACACCACCCTTATGGCAGCGTACATACCAGGGGTACACAACCAGTTGGCGGACACTCTCAACCGATACCTCGATCCACACAAATGGTCCCTGGACTGGGAAGTAGTTTGCTGGATCTTCCGTGCCTGGTGCACCTCAGAAATCGATCTCTTCGCAACTGCAGACAAAGCCAAGTGTCCTCTTTTTCTCTCTATGGCCCAGTCTATATTGCTGGGCCCACAAAACATTTGCTATCAGTTAGAGACACCATCAGCTGTATGCCTTCCCTCCCTTTCCCCTTCTCAGCTGAGTTCTACCCAAGGCTTGGGAAGATAAAGCAAATCTATTCCTCAGCACTGCCATTGCCACATCAGAACTGGTACATGATGGAGCAGGGTCCACAACAGATCAAAGCAGACCCCTTCCTCCTCACTCAAAACCAGGGAGCCTGCTGCACCCCAGCCTTAGCAGCCTCTAACTAGCCGCCTGAAAAATTCATGTGGTCTGACAGAAGACCTTGCACTGTTAGATGAGATACGCACTATAATCTTTGCGTCTAAGAAACCTGCAAGAGAACTCCTACCAACGGAAGTGGTTACGGTTCAACAGCTGGGTTAGAGCGAGAGGACTTGACCCGGTTCAATGCCTCCTATTTCAAGTGCTCACTTATCTGCTCCAACTTTCTCACTTGGACCTACAAACAACATCAGTTAGATACCATCTCACTGCCATTGCCGCTTCCCACACTCCAGTCGCCAGCAAACCCATTTCCATCCACCCTCTTGTTTCAAGGTTCATGAAAGGTCTCATGCATATCTAGTCTCTGCTTAGACTGTTGCCTCTGGCATGGGACCTCAACTTCGTCCTCTCCAAACACATGAAGCCTCCCTTTGAGCCGCTAGCCTCAGCCTCTCTGAAACCCCTTACCTGGAAGATGGCCTTCTTGGTGGCCAGCATCTTAGTCCAGAGAATTGGTGAACTTCAGGCACTAGTGCACTATCCGCCATACATGCAATTCTTTCCTAACAGAGTAGTTCTGTGCACGCATCCAAAATTCTTTCATAAGGTCATCTCCACTTTTCACCTCAGCCAAGTATCGTCCTACCCTCTTTCTTTCCTAGTCCCTCAATGGACTCTCTAGAGGCGACCCTGCATACTCTGGATTATAGAAGATCTCTCTTGTTTTATCTGCAGGCCACTAAGCAGCTCAGAATCTTGTCTCAGCTTTTCCTCACCTTTAATCCAAACAACCCTGGGTGACCCGCATCAAAAAAGACTATTTTTTCCTGGATCTCAGACTGCATCTCATTCTGTTGCAGCCAAGCTCAACAGTAGTTGCCCGGACGCTTGGGCCCTCATCATCTAAGGGCTACAGCTGCTAAAGTAGCCTACCTTTCCTCAGTTCTGGCTCAAGAAATCTACAAAGCAGCCACTTGTTCTTCAATCCACACTTTCGCTATCACTACAGCTTGAACCGCTCTTCAGCTCAGGATCTTGCATTTGGACAGGCAGCCCTTCGAGATCTCTTTGCACATTAAATGATCATCACCAGTTTCATGTATTTCAGCATTCAGCTTTCCTCCACCCCTACCTCAGGCGGTTGGGTCGCTTACAACGACACTCCTTAAGGCAGCCCTTGGCTCTGGACTCACCTAGCAAGTGCGACCTCGTCTCCCTGCTTGTCTGCAGAGCAAGCAGAGTTGCTTACCTGTAATAGGGGTTCTATGTAGACAGCAGAGGTATGTAGTCACACTTTCCTGCCCGCCTCCCGCATAAACAAAACAATAAAAAAAAGAAAAAACAACCATAATAAGAGAAACACAACTAACCAATGAGACAACTATCAAGAACAAAACTGAACTCTATACCTTGTATTCCTCAAGTGTCACTGCTCTTCAGCTATATTATAAACTGACGAGATCGAACAATGGCTCAGCAGAAAGGCACATGTGTGCATGCTCAGAGAAGTCAAAAAGCATCTCTGAGCTGGGGAGAGCCCAGCACTGTAGGCAACGCCAGTGACATCACCTAGCAAGTGCGGCTGCATACCCCTGCTGTCTATGGAGAGCCTCCATTCCAGGTAAACAGCTCCATGTTCTAGTCCCAGTATCTTCCATCATCATCTCCCTTCCAGTTCCAGTACCATCCAGGGCCAGCCCCAGAGTTGGTTCAAAGGGCTGGTGCCCTAGGAAGTCCTTAAGTCTTACACCCCCCTCCCCCCCCCCTTGGCTGTCAAAATAAAATGTTTAGCTTTGAATGCTGTGCTCTTTTCTGTCCCCCAGAATTTGCAACCATAGGTGCCCATCTAGTTTGCCAAATGGTTGGATTAGCCCTGGTACCATCACCAGTGTCAGCCCCCACCCAGTATCAACTGTCTTCCTGTCCTCCCCCCAAGCATCAGCCCTAGTCCCAGCCATCATCATCTCCCCAGTATCCTCACCTCCTCTCCTCTTGTCTCTTTCATTGTAGTTGCATTTTCCTTTGCTCCTGCGGCTATGCTGCCTTACAAGCTACGGCACTATGGCACTTTTAAAGGTAAACATGAGCATTTCCTGTCTATTGCAAGAAATACGAAGTGCTTCTTACCGCTTTTAGAAACGCTATGGTGCCGGTGGTTTCCACTTCTGCTTCAACACCCTTGGATTTATACCATCCGGTCCAGGTGATTTCAGTGTATCAATTCTTCTGTGGCATCACCTTTAAATACCATTTTAGTCATGAGTAACATCCCTACATCTTCCTCAGTAAAGACCGAAGCAATGAATTCATTCAGTCTCTCCACTATGGCCTTGTCCCCTCTTAGTACCCCTTTTATCCCTCTATCATCTAATGGTCCAACTGACTCTCTCACAGGTTTTTTGCTACGAATGTATTTGAAGTCTATTATGCATTTTTGCTTCCACAGCAAGCTTCTTCTCAAATTCTCTATTTGCTTCCTTATCAATCCCTTGCCAGTGCTTATGTTGTTTCCAGTTTTCGTCATTTGGCTCCCTTTTCCATTTCCTGAAAGATGCTTTTTTGGCAACAGCTGACCTCACCTTTAAACCATGCTGGCAGTTTTTTGGACTTCCTTCCACTTTTCTGAAAGCGTGGAATACAGCTGGTCTGGGTTTCCAAAATGGTATTTTTAAAGAACACCCAGGCTTGATGTAAATCTTTAAACTTTGCAACTGCTCCTTTTAGTTTTTTCTTAACTATTTTCCTCATTTTATCATACTCTCACTTTTGAAAGTTAAAAAGTAGTACTGTGGATTTCCTTACCGTCTTTCCTTCATTTATTAAACCAAACGTGATCATGCTATGATCACTATTGCAAAGTGGCCCCAACACCCTTATCTGTTGCACCAGATCTTGTGTACCACTAAGGACTAGGTCCAGAATGGCTTCCCCTCTGATTGGTTCATGAACCAGCTGCTCCAAGAAGCAGTCATTTATTTCATCTAGAAACTTTATCTCCCTAGCATGTCGTGCCCTGAAACTGACACAGTCAATACTGGGGTAATTGAAATCACTCATTATTATTACTGTACTGTAACTTTTGTTAGCTTCCCTGATTTCTTTGAGCATTTCATCATCTATTTGTTCAATCTGGCCAGGTGGTTAATAGTACACCCCCACTGCCATTGCCGCAAGATCAATCAACGATCGCCAGCTCCTTTCATTAACCAATTCTTTGGCAGGCATTGAAGGAATGCAGCAGGAATCGCCACAGCACAAACTGCTCCTGATAGGCAGCAGGTGAAAAGACTGGAAGCCTGATCATCTCCTGATTTGCTGCGAGATTAATCAATGATCGCCAGCTCCCTTCATTAACCGATCCTTCAGCAGGCATTGAGGGAACGCAGCAGGAATCTCCACAGCACAAACAGCTCCTGATAGGCAGCAGGTGAAAAGAGTGGAAGCCTGATCATCTCCTCCTGATTCGCCGCGAGATCAATCAACGATTGCCAGCTCCCTTCATTAACCGATCCTTCAGCAGGCATTGAGGGAACGCAGCAGGAATCGCCACAGCACAAACAGCTCCTGATAGGCAGCAGGTGAAAAGAGTGGAAGCCTGATCATCTCCTCCTGATTTGCCACGAGATCAATCAACGATCGCCAGCTCCCTTCATTAACCAATCCTTCGGCAGGCACGCCCGCATCTGGCAGGCCTGCGCCTGAGGGCCTCGCTAGAGGGCCCTTTGGTGTGGCCCTTAGCAGGGGCACGGAGGCTTGCGTTCCAAGTTGAAATCCATCACACTCAGGTACCCTGCAAGCTCTTCAAAAAATTGCTCAAAAGGTGTAGGCTTAACTAACACTACTGTCATTGGTGCCATCGGTCCTACCATACGGAAGCACAGTCTAAGAGATCAATTCCTCTTGTACACAGCAGGAGTAAAATGGTGTAAAAAGCTGACGACCACAAACATTAAGACATCTGAGATCAGGTAAGAGCAAAAATTAGAACAAAAAATATAGAGCAAAAGCAAACATGATAACAGTAAACCTCTACTTTCTTCTTACCCTAACACCACTATTCCTAGTACAACACCCAAGAACATACATAATACTGTCACCAAATGAGTTCCCACCAGCATACACATCTTATATGCCATGCTATTTTGCACTGTACCCCTACCAATGTCCCATGCAACAATCACAAAACAAAAAGCACAAAACTGGTCAGAATCCATCAATAAAAAAGACAACCAACAACCCTATACTTGCCACTACTGTTCACCGTGCACTAATGAATGCTAGATCAATCAGGAATAAGCTTTATACCATCAATGATTATATTTTGGACCACAAGCTGGACATAGTATGTATCACAGAGACATGGCTTGCAGAAATGGACTAAGTCATACTGAATCAGATTACACCAACTGACTTTAAAGCATTCAACTGTCCTAGAATAAACAAAAGAAGAGGTGGAGTACTAATACTGGCTAGGAAAAACTACAAATTTCAACTTATATTCACATCAACTTCTTCAGAATCAACTACTATAATCATCTCAAACCATTATATTAGCTTTTGTCTGACTTACGGGCCCCCCAATGCCAAGAATGACTCTATCGGTAATACTTGAGTCAATATGTGCGACCAACAACCAACACAAACCACTTATTGCTTTGGGAGACTACAATCTTCCCTCTGCACCACCAAAGGATTCCAAAGCCTTCCTTAAAGCCTTGGAAGTTCTTGATTACAACCAGACAGTAAATACATCCACACATCAACATGGATCTACACTGGACCTCATTTTCATTCCAACTCAACTATCCAAGCTGAATCAATTCACTAACCCAATACCTACGCAAGTCCCCTGGTCAGATCATTATGTCCTTACATTTTCACTGCATCTGAACAGCCCAACCCAACACAACACAACAAGAAGAAACATACAAGAAGATTCAAGCCCTATAACAAAGAAAACTTCCTAAAAGAAATAATACCACAAATTCAACAGGAATGCAATAACCTAGATGACACAATAGACAAATGGAACAACTGCATAATAAAAGCTGCATCTGGAGGAAAAGCCCATCTATTCAGAGACAAACCAATGCAACTTGGTACTCCAATGCAATCAGGGAAGCAAAGCATACACTTAGACGAAAAGAAAGAAAATGGAGACATAATAAATCTCCAGACATTCTACAACAGTATAGAGATGAGCAGCAAAATTACAACAACTTCATCAATGAATATAAACAGCAACACCATACTAACCTCATCATGAAAGTGGTAAATAAACCTAGAGAACTTTTTAGCATTCTGAAAAAACTCACCAAAGACCACTCTGAACATTGTATCCACCAAATTGACCCCCAAGAATACGCACGTTATCTAATGAACAAGAACAGCATGCAAACCCATACAAGCTCAATAAGATCATCTAATTTAAAAAGAACTAACACTGGACAATCTTGGAAAAGCTTCACTATACCAACAGTAAAACAAAAGACATCATAAATGCCTTGAATACAACCACATCCCCATCTGATCAATGCCCAGTTGAATGGATCTAAAACTCCAAAGACCAGCTATCAATTCACATCCACAAAATTGTAAAACAGTCACTGATACAAGGTCACTTACCACAAATGCTTAAACAAGCTATGATATGTCCTGTCTTCAAGGGTTCAAAATTGTGTCCTACAGACCCAAAATCATATCGACCCATTTCAAGTCTACCATTTTTATTAAAAGTTATTGAAAAGGTTATACAGAGGCAACTACAAGACCTCATTGATTTGCATGCTCCATTAGATCCACAGCAGCATGGATTCAAGCCAATGCACAATGTGGAAACTCTACTCACAGCTCTATTTGACAACTTACTGAAGGGTCTGGATAATATAAAAATGGATTCCTACTTATATTTATAGACATTTCAGCAGCATTTGACACAGCTTCCCATTCAGTGCTGCTAAATTGATTACACGAGATTGGACTATGCAACAACACTTTAAAATGGTTCACATCATATCTAACTAACAGAACGCAGCAAATCAAAGGAGACAACGGAATATCTTCACAGTTCCCCATAAGCCAAGGAATACCACAAGGTTTATCCCTGTCATCTATATTATTCAACATATACATACAGCCGATCTGTAGCATTATCATACGCCATATGTTAAAATATCACATTTATGCCGATGATATTATGCTGTATGCCCCAATTGATACACTTTCGCCTGAAGTAACCTCCATGATCCATTGCCTTGAAGATTTAAATAATTGGCTTGCAGATAACAATTTCAAAATCAACTTAAACAAGACAGAATTATAGTATTATAACTGGCACAGCAAAGAACAAACATAGCACACCTATACTTCAGAAAATGCATTGGCTACCAATAGTTGCGCGGGCGAGGTTTAAAACCATTACAAATATATTCAAGATCTTTAACCAATGCACAGCAGATGTTCTCCATTCCTTTATAATCAAAGACACAAACAACCGCCCCAGGCGATCAAGCAACAACAATAAATTACGTACACAAATTGGATTTCATAAAACAAAACAAGTTACCTCTGCCAGAGCTATATCTCTATCAGCGCCGACCCTCTGGAACTCCCTCCCGGATGATTTGCGGGCCACAAAAGACCTAAAAGATTTCCGCAAATCACTTAAAACCTTCTTATTCATGGAATATTATAACCAAACAAACTGTGAACTTCATTAACCATGCATGATTGTAATGATTAGTACAAACAAGTATTATTGTAATGAAAAGATCTTCTACATTATCCCTTTGTAAGTTATGTCATCCCTTATTCAATGTTATGTTACGCCTTATACTATGCAATTTATTTCGTGTAACCCACCACTTTGATTTAAGGAAAAAGTGGTATACAAATCTAAATAAATAAATAAATTGCCTTCCCCTTCCCCTTTTTACATGGAATTTCAATCCGTAGAGATTCTACAGTGAATTTTGTTTTCTGCAAAATTTTAATCCTTTGTGACTCAATGCTCTCTCTAACATAGAGTGCAACCCCACCACCAATTTGATCTGCTCTATCATTCCGATATAGTTTGTACCCAGGTATCAGTGTGCCCCACTGGTTGTCCTCCTTCCACCATGTCTCTGAGATACCAGTCATATGTAACCACTCAGTTAGTGCTATATATTCTAACTCTCCCATCTTATTTTTTTAGACTTCTGGCATTTGTACACAAGCATTTTAGAGGCTGTATTTTATTCATATTAATCTAGCTATTGGTAGGCAGGGGTAATTAGAATCTTTAAGCTCTGTCTGCTCTGTATTCAATGACATTTGGGCTACTTTTGTCTTTATTAGAACCTCTCTGCTAATATGCCCTAACTTCAGTCTTTTGCTAGTATCCTTCAAGGATATGTCAGCAGCCTGGTTCCATCCCAGTTAAGGTGGAGCCCATCCCTTTGGAAAAGCCCCTCCTTTCCACAAAATGTCATTCAGTTCCTAATAAATCCAAAACCCTCTTCTTTGCACCATCATCTCATCCATGCATTGAGACTCCAGAGCTCTGCCTGCCTATTGGATCTTGCGCATGGAAGGGGAAGTATTTTGGAGAATGTTATCCTGGAAGTTCTGGATTTCAACTTCCTACTTAAAAGCCTAAATTTAGCCTCCAGGACCCCTCTACCACACTTTCCTTTGCCATTGATACTGACATGTACCAAGACAGCAGACTCCTCCCCACCACTATCTAAGACCTTGACTAGGTGGAGCATGAGGTCTGCTATCTTCGTACCAGGCAAGGATGTTACCAGGCGATCCTCACGTCCACCAGCCACCCAGCTAGCTACATGCCTAATGTTCGAACCACCAACTATAATGGCTGTCCTAACCCTTCCCTCGTGGGCACATGGCCCTGGAGAAACTTACTCGGTGCGAGAGGGTTTTACATCACCTGGAGGACAGGGGTCCTAGCTACAGGATCACTTCCTGCCACACCAGGGTGATGCTGTCCTGTCACGTGACCTCTCCTCTCCATGGCAAAAGGGATGCTGCGAGACTGGAGGTGGGACTTCAGTACTACATCCCTGTAGGTCTAGTCTATGTACCTCTCTGTCTTCCTTATATCTTCCTAGTCCTGAACTCTAGCCTCCCTGAGAGCCAAGAGCTTCTTGCACCTAGTGCACACGCATGACCCCTCACCAACTGGGAGAAAATCATACATGTGACACTCAGTGAAAAAGACTGGAAAGCTACCATCTCACTGCTGGACTTCTGTCTGCATCTTAGTTTTAGGGTTGTGTTTAGGTATTTAAGTTGTTTACTTACTAAGGTTTGCTGAGGATACTTATACTAATAAAACTATACCTAATACATTTAATGGATTTTGTTCACCTCAAGCTTAACTAATCTCAGGTCCTTAATGCATGCCCGATGAGGATAAACAGCTGCACCTGAGAGTGAGTATGGCACCTCCTTTCCTTTAAGAAGTTTAAGCACCTATAAAGCTACAATTATCCCAGGGGTGTGTGGGAGTAGGGGAGGGATAGAAGACTTATTAAAAGCTGCTACACAGTACCCCCTCCTGTGCTTCTAAGGTAATCTGTGACCAATCTGCTGGGTGATTCACACAGCCCTTGCTTGGATAGAGGGAGTTTTTCAGAATGTCCCTTTGCTCTGTCCCTTGGCTTTAGCACCTATTTAATACAATTTCACAGGTCTCTTGCCCCCTATCTAGAAGACCTCTTTGTAAAGGTCTCTAGAAACAATTTATTGCTCAAGGAATACTGACCCTGTTTTTCCTTTTATGCTGTTGTACTCTGAGTTGATTTAAACTGAAAGCTCTTCGCTTATATTAGGCCCTGACTGAGTATTAAATTTAAGCTAGAAGCTCTCTGCTGGGTTTTAAACTTAAACTGAAAGCTACCTATTGAGTTTTCAATTTAACTAAAAGCTCTTTGCTGATACTAGTCCCTGACTGATTTAACAAATACACTGGATTCTAATTTACACAGATTAATCAACTTTAATCTAAAGGATTCCCTTTTACCCCAAGATTTAGAAAAATTCCCAGAAGTAAATACTTACAATTACAGGTCTCTCTCCAGAAGTAGCAGTCCCTTTTTGTAGTCCTTCAAGAAAAGGTGTCGAAGAACAGCCTGGCCGAAGGCGCTGTCACACCAGGAGGCCTCCTCGAGGCAGTAATGAGCTGTGAAGGTATGGACCGAGGACCAGGTGGCCGCCTGACAAATCTTCGGTAGGAAGACAGAACGTAGGTTAACCACAGAGGCCACCATTGCCCGAACATTTTGGGCCATCACATGACTCTCCAGAGAAAGGCCAGCCTATCCATAAGTGAAGGAAATGCAATTGGCCACTGAGGTGGAAAGGATCCATTTAGAAGCCACAACACCGCACCAAGTCTGTTAGGATCATAAGAAACAAACAGTTGAGAGGAGCAGTGATAAGCTTTTGTCCGATCCAGGTAGAAAGCTAAGGCCCGTTTACAATGAAGAGAGGCATCTGTCCTGCTTGAATGCGGCCTTGGAAAGAGGGTGGGAAGAATCACCTCCTGGTTGAGGTGGAAGAGGGAAACCACTTTAGGAAGAAAGTTGGGATCCGTTAGGAAAACCTTCCTATGAAACCTAGTATAAGGGGCGTGAGCCACAAGTGCTTGCAGTTCGCTAACCCTGCAGGCTGACGTGAGTGCCACCAGGAAGATGACCTTCCAGGAAAGGTACTTGAGGAGGCAGGAAGCAAGTGGTTCAAAAGGAGGATCAATGAGCTTACCCAGAACCATATTGAGGTCCTAGGCTGCCGCCAGCAGACAAATGGAAGGTTGTGAAACAGCAAGAGGCCCTGCATGAAGCAGCCAATGAGAGGATGGACCGACAGGGAAGACCCGTCCACCGCTTGATGGTAGGTCGCCAGGACACTCAGGTGTACCTTGGCGGAATTGGACTTTAATCCAACCCTGGAGAGGTGTAGGAGGTACTGCAGGATCACCTGAATGGGACAGGAGAATGGACTGAAACCTCTACACACACACCAGACTGAGAACCTGGGCCATTTGAAGGCGTATGCTCACCTGGTGGAATCCCTAGGTAAGTGGTGTTGAGCGAGGGCTAGCCTTTTAGCATCCATGCTGACAGAGACAATAACTTGAGATTGGGATGCAGCAGGGTCCTGCCGTTCTGAGATATCAGATCTGGGGCAAAACCCAGAGGAATGGGCGGTGCCTGAGAAAGGCAGAGCAGCAGCGGATACCATGGCTGTCGAGGCCAGTGTGGGGCGATGAGGATCATTGTAGCCCCATCCATCTGGACCTTGAAGAGGTTCTTGGCCACCAGGGGTATAAGCAGATAAGCATACAGCAGACCCTCATCCAGTGGAGGAGAAATGCATTGGCTGTGAGGTAGATCTGTCTCACACAGAAAAATGGATACGTTCAACGTTATCAAAACTATGGGAACTATAGGTTTCAAAAATCTTTAAGTTTTCAAAAATCTTTCCAAAACATTATCCAGCGTATGCAAGCGCATCAGAAGGCTTCTCAGCTTTTCGTTTCTTATGACCCCGGTAAGCTGGGGGTGGCAGTATCTAAGCGTACACTGTCCACCTGGATGGCAGACTGCATTGCCTGGGCATACAGGGCAGCCGAGCTTCCAAATGGAGGGTCGGGTTACGGCCCATAGGGTCAGGGCCATGGCGGCATCAGTGGCTCCTTTGCACTCTGTTCCTTTAGCAGACATCTGTCAGGCCACCACCTGGTCTTCGAGTCAGACCTTCGCAACCCATTACTGCCTGGGCAGGGAGTCCCAGTGGGACAGTGCCTTCGGCCAGGCTGTACTCCATAACCTTGTCGAGGTCTAGGCAACACCTGCCCTGTGTTCAGGCTACCGGAGTGCTATTCCATTAGTTTATATTGCTATTGCAGCTGTTTGCGGCTCTCGTAGCCTTTTTTTAGCTATGGGCTCTTGGTAGCCCATAGCTGGCGAGTCCCATATGTGAGGACTGACTTTCTGCTTGTTCCCGGAGAAAGCGTAGTTACTCACCTGTAACAGGTGTTCTCCGGGGACAGCAGGAATCAGTCCTCATGACCCTCCTCCTCCCCTTGGAGTTGCAGTCCTGTTATTATTATTTTATCCTTTTTGCCGTCTTTTTAGCTATGTCATTTGACTGAGCAAGATGGCACCCTTGGGCGGGAAGGGGACCGCACATGCGTGATGGAAACTCCCAAAAGCTTTCTCTGAAAGCTGGGGATTTGCACTGCATGACGGCTCTGTTGGCGCCGACGTCACCCATATATGAGGACTGATTCCTGCTGTCCCTGGAGAACACCTGTTACAGGTGAGTAACTACGCTTACCGTTCCACCCTATTTGTTGATATAGAACATTACCCCTGATTGTTCATTTGAACTACGACAACCTGATTTGCCAGATAGTGCTGGAAGACTTGCAGGGCATTCGCAACTGCTCGGAGCTTGATTTGGAACTGGCTCTCCTCCTGTGACCAGAGAATCTGGGACTGAAATCCATTCCAATGAGCTCAGCAGCTGAGTCTGGAGGCAGCCGTGGTGAGGATCTGCTGATGTGAAGGATCCTGAAAGGGAAGTACCGCCAGAAGGTTGCATGACTATCGCCACCAGGCGAGGGAGTGGGAGAGCAGTGGGGAGATCTGTACCCTGTCCAAAAGGCGTCCTGTCACCTGTTTCCAGTGAGTGCAGAGAGTCCACTAGGTTCGATGCATGTGAAGATGGGCTGAAGGTGTGACATGGACTGTCGAGGCTATGTGCCTGAGAAAGTGGGGCATCTGTCAAGACAGTCGGAGAGGACTGGACCTCCTTTGCCAAGATGGAGAGGTGCTGAGCCCTGTCGGGCGGAAGGCCCAGCCAGAGTGGTATTGAGAAAAGCCCCAGGTGCTGGTCGGGCTGCAGGTGGGATTTAGGATAGTTCAGCAGGAAACCCAAGGTTTCCAGGAGCTGGATGGTGTGATGCAGGACCTGTTGGACCTCGTCCAGGGACCCTCCCCTTATCAGCCAGTCATCCAGATAGGGAAAGATGAACACACCCTGCAGCCAGAGGAAGGTGGCGACCACTGCCAGGCACTTTGTGAATACCCTGGTAGTGGATGCTAGATCAGAGGGCCCAGTATTGGAAGTGGCACCCTCCGATGACAAAGTGGAGGTACTACCGATGCAAGGGGTAGACCAGGATGTGGGAAAAGGCATCTTTGAGATCCAAGGTGCATAGCCAATCTCCCCAATGGAGGAAAAGTAGCAACGTTTCAAGAGATACCATATTGAACTTTTCCTTTACTAAGAAGCGGTTGAGATCCCATAGGTCCAGAATGGGTCACAACCTGCCCGTCTTCTTGGGAACCAGGAAGTAATGGGAGTAGAACCCTGCGCTCCTTTGAGGCAACATAACGAGCTCCACCGCCCTGTCGGTGAGCAGAGCCATGAGCTCTCTTTGAAAGAGGTCCAGATAGGTGGGATCCAGAGGACGTTCCCCTGGGGAAAACAAGGGTGGCATCTGGTGGAAGTAAAGGAGGTAACCCTTCTTTACCACCTGAAGAGCCCAGGTGTGGATGGTAATGCTGGGCCACTAGTGTACAAAGAAGGTGAGATGTCCCCTTATGTGCTGCAGTTGTTGACCTCCCACGGGAAGAGGGGCTATACCCTGGGAGTCAACCCCCCCCCCCCCCCCAGACTGCAGCACAGGCTCTGTTTGGGGTTTGGAGTCTTTAGGCCTATGAGGGCCCTGCCCCTGGCCCTTGGTTGGCTGCCCCTGTGGGGAGCCTGATAGGACTGATAGGCCTGATGTTGGGGATAGGTTCCATAGGCCTATCAGTCTTTTTTGGATAGAAGGACTTTTCCCCCCGAAGCCTTCCATTGGGAAGGATCAGTGGTCTTCCGAGAGAGCCTAGTTCTGGTCATCAGCTTAATCTCCAACTCGGCGGCCTTGTCTGTCATGGGCTTGCCAAAGAGATTCTCCTGCCTGCAGGGGACATCAACCAATTTGTCCTGAACCCATTGCTCCAAGTCTGAGGACTGTAGCCATACCAGGCGGCACTAATGCCCACTGCAGCCAATCTAGCCACAGGCTTGAAGCCATCATAGGCTGCTTGAGTCACATATTTGGTTCACTCCTTGATCATTGACACTAGGCCCTGGAAGGCATGGAGATGGTCATTGGACAACCCAGCTGAGAACCCAGCAAGCTCCTTCGCTAGGTCTCTCAGGTACATGCCCATGTACAGTTGGTATGCCTGGATACCACCCATGAGCATCAAGCTCTGGAAACACCTCTTACCAAACCCATCCATGGTCTGGGCCTCCTGACCCAGAGGCACCGAGGAGTGCGTCTTCTGGCTTTTGATCCAGCACATAGCCGAATCCACCACCATGGAATTGTGTGGTAGTTGGGTTTTTTCAAAGCCGGGACTCTTGCGAACTAGATACATGGAATCAAGCCGCTTGCTCACAATGGGAATCATAACCAGAGCTTCCCACATCCTGAAAAGGAGGTGCTTCAAGATGGGAGACACCGACATCATTATGGCCTCCTTAGGAGGGGATCATATTAAAGTATGTCCAGGTCCTCTGCCCATGGCTCAGTGATGAAGGCAAGGGCCTTGCCCATGTCCTGGACGAAGTCAAGGAAGGACAGGTCCTCCGGTGGAGATCTCCGATGCTTATGAAAAGGGTTCGATGGGACGTCCCGATGCCGAGCAGTATTGGGGGACTCATTATCGGTCTCCTATTCCAAATCAGAATCAGAAGGGAGCTCGAAGCGCCGGTGGGAATTACAACGGTGAGCAGTCAGGGATGAGGACGGCAGTGGGGATCTTGGTGATCCGACCCCCAATGCTTTGAATGGAGAAACTCTAGGCTTGGACCAAGGCGGGGACTGGTCATCAGACTCCACTCACAGGGCCTGCTGCTTGAGGACAGGCTGGATCTCCTTCGGTGAGGCCCTTGTGGTGGAGGGCCCCATCGCCAGCCCCAAGGAACCAGAGGGAACTGGAACCAGGGTCTTCTGGCTTGCCAGGAAGGCAGTCAGGCAGCTTTCCAGTGATGCCATCCTAACCTCGAGGCCTGAAAGCTCCACAGGCACCGGCAGGACACCAAGGGTATTGGTTTCGATGCAGGTTCCCTCGATGGGGAATCACCAATGGTGATTCTCCACCAGTAGCCCAAGGGTGATCCTCCAATGAAGTGGCAACTGCTTCCCACCGGGCAGCTTTGAGGGCCGCTCCTGGCTGTCACCCTTGGAATCCCATCAAGGACTGCTGTGCCGATGCTCATGGGTCTTGCCTGTGGCACTGACATTGCCCTCCGACGAGGACTTGGATGAAATCCGTTCCTTCCATGGACCGCATTCCACTGAAGGATGAAAGACTACAAAAGGGGACTGCTACTTCTGGAGAGAGATCTACAATTGTAAGTATTTACTTCTGGGAATATTTCTAAATCCTGGGAAAAATGAATTCTTTAGATTAAAGCTGATTAATCTGTGAACCCAGTGTATTTTTTAAATCAGTCAGGGCCTAGTAGCAGTAAAGAGCTTTCAGTTTAAATTTAAAACACAGCAGAGAGCTTTCTAGTTAAATTTAGACCCCAAGACTCCCTCAATTCAAGCAAGGGCTGTGGGACTCCCCTTGGAAATTGGCCACAGATTACCTAAGAAGCACAGAACAGGGTACTGTGAAGCAGCCAGCTTTTAATAAGTCATCTTTCCTTCCCTCCCTTCCTCCCTGGCACCTACCCACCCCTGGTATAATCGTAGCTTTATAGGTGCTTAAACCTCTTAAAAGAAAGGAGGTGCCATATTCACTCTCAGGTATCTTTATCTTTATTATCTTTATTTCACACTTGATAAACCGCTTTTGTCGGGACATTAAAGCGGTGTACAAACAAAACAAAAGGCAGCACTGCAAACTACGGAAAAAGAACGCCAAAAATAATAGGAAAGAAAGAAAAAGAATAGCACAATAACCTTATAAACGATAAACAATAATCAACAACCAAACACAGACAAAAGACAAACAGCACAACCAACAGAGGCAGACAAAGGGGGTAGCAGGACCAAACTGAGCTAGGACAGGACATCAACCTAGAGCAGTATCAGGGAGGGAAATCAGGAGGGAGATCGAACACTTTCTGAAACAAATGGGTTTTGAGTGCAGCTTTGAACTGAGGGTAGGAGGGTTCTAAACGAAGGGACGGAGGCAGGGCGTTCCACAGCCAAGGACCAAGAAAGAAAAATGCAGCATGACGGGTCTTTTCTAGATGTGCATGAGACGGGGACGGTAAAGCCAGACGATTTGCATGAAGGGAGCGGAGTTGACGGTAGGGCGTGTGAAGAGAAATTAAATCAGCCAGGTATAGAGGATTATTAGTGTAAATTGCACGATGAGTGAGGATAAGGAGTTTATAGTGAAACCGAACGCGGAGGGGCAACCAATGAAGACGAATGAGAATGGGAGTAATGTGATCGAAGCGGCGGGCGAAAGTAATAATACGGGCAGCTGTATTCTGAATGAGTTGAAGGCGTTTAAGTTGGTAATTGGGAAGATTGGCCAGAAAGATATTACAGTAATCAAGACGACTAACGATGAGAGCAAGGACAAGAGTAACCAGAGAACCGAGAGGAAGAAGTGAACGGACAGCCCGAAGCTGGCGGAGGATAGCGAAAGAACGCCTAGTGAGGAGAGAGATATGATCACAGAAGGAAAGGGAGGAGTCAAGAATCACCCCGAGATACCGAAAAGAAGATACCAGAGGAATGGGAATAGAATCAATCATAGGGGCAGCAGATGGACACAACCCACTCAGTGATACCCACATAGCAGTGGACTTAGAGGGATTAAGCTGGAGAAGGTGCTGAGAGAGCCAAGAGGCCACATGAGAGAGGCAGGAGTTTAAAGGGGAAAGATCCAGAGAAAGTGGAGAAGTATGAAAGAGCAAAATAATATCTGCATAAACATAACAGGATACCGGGTACTGCTGTAATAAAAGAAGTAAGGGGGCCAGGAAAATATTAAACAGCAAAGGAAACAACACCAAGCCCTGGGGGACACCGCAAGTGAGGGGGAGAGAACCGGATGATTTACCATTTAGGGTAACAGAAAAAGAGCGAGCAGTGAGGAAGGAGCGGAACCAAAGAAGAACTGCACCACGCAACGCCACCTCAGAGAGACGGGTAAGAAGAAGAGTGTGATCAATTAAATCAAAAGCTGCAGATAAGTCAAGAGAAACCAACAAAGTAACATCACCGCGATCATGTGCAACGTGTAGTTCATTTAGAACTGCTAAGAGGACAGTCTCAGTGCTGTGACCCTGTCGAAAGCCGACTTGTCGAGGATGAAGGGTGTTTGTGGACTCGATGTGGGAAGACAACTGAATAAATACAAAACGTTCCAGGAGCTTGGACAGATAAGGGAGGTTCGAGACAGGACGCCAGTGGGCAAGGACAGATGGATCAAGGGAGGGTTGCTTCAAGAGCAGCTGTTTGTCCTATCAGGCATATATTAAGGATCTGAGATCAATTAAGCTTCAGGTGAACAAAGTACATTAAACGTATTAGATGAAGTTTTATTAGTATAAGTATCTCCACCAACTCTTAATTGGTAAAGAACTTAAATACCTAAAAACAACCTTATAACTAAGATGCAGATAGCAGTCTAGCAGCAAGATGGGGGATTTCCAGTCTTTTGCATTGAGTGTCACATGTATGATTTTCTCCCAGTTAGGGAGGGCTCTTATGTGTACACTAGGCGCAAGTAGCTCTTTACTCTAGGGAACGAGTCCGATCTCTGGAGGCTAGAGTAGCAAACTTGGAGGACATAAGGAAGACAGAGAGGTGCATAGACAAGACCTATAGGGCTATATAGTACTAAGTCCTATCTCCAGTCTGGCAGCATACCTGTTGCCAATGGGGAGAGAGATCACGTGACAGGACTGCATCACCCTGGTGTGGCAGGAAGTGATCTTGTATCTAGGACCTGTCCTCCAGGTGATGTAAAACCCTCTCGCACCGAGGAAGTTTCTCCAGGGCCATGTGCCCATAAGGGAAGGGTTAGGACAGCCGTAATAGTTGGTGATTCGATCATTAGGCATGTAGATAGCTGGGTGGCTGGTGGACGTGAGGATCGCCTAGTAACATGCCTGCCTGGTGCTAGGGAGGAGTCTGTTGTCTTGGTACATGTCGGTACCAATGACGTAGGAAAATGTGGTAGGGAGGTTCTGGAGGCTAAATTTAGGCTTTTAGGCCAGGGTAGCATTCTCCAAAATGCTTCCTGTTACACGCGCAGGACCCAAAAGGCAGGCAGAGCTCATGAGTCTCAATGTGTGGATGAGATGATGGTGCAAGGATGAGAGTTTTGGATTTGCTAGGAACTGGGGAACATTCTGGGGAAAGGAGGGGCTCTTCCGAAGGGATGAGCTTCACCTTAACATGGATGGAACCAGGCTACTGGCAACCTTTAAAAAGGAGATAGAGCAGCTTTTAAACTAGATAATAGGGGAGAGCCGACAGTTTCCCAAGAGCGCATGGTTCAGAACAATGTATCCTTGAAGGATACTACCAAAAGACTGAAGTTAGGGCATATCAGCAGAGAGGTTCCAATAAAGACAAAAGTAGCCCAAATGCCCTTGAGTGCGGAGCAGAGCTTAAAGATTCCAAATTACCCCTGCCTACCAATAGCCAGATTAATATGAATAAAATACAGTCTCTAAAATGTTTGTATGCAAATGCTAGAAGCCTGAAAAATAAGATAGGATATTTAGAATATATAGCACTAAATGAGAGGTTAGATATGATTGGTATCTCAGAGAGATGGAAGGAGGACAACCAGTGGGACATTGTGATACTTTAGTACAAACTATAGCATAATGATAGAGCTGATCAAATTGGTGGAGGGTTTGCGCTCTTTGTTAGAGAGGGCATTGAGTCACAAAGGAAAGTTTTGCAGGAAACAAAATTTGCTGTAGAATCTCTATTGATTGAAATTCCATGTGAAAAGGGGAAGGCGATGGCAGTGTGGGTATACTATCAACCACCTGGCCAGAATGAACAAATGGATGATGAAATGCTCAAAGAAATCAGGGAAGAAAACAAAAGTTACAGCACAGTAATAATAAAGGGGTGATTTCAATTACCCCAGTATTGACTGGGTCAGTGTCGCATTTGATTTAATTAATGGAGGAGGGATGGTAAGGAAATCCACAGTACTACTTTTTAACTTTCGAAAAGAGACTATGATAAAATGAGGAAAATAGTTAAGAAAAAACTAAAAGGAACAGTTGCAAAGGTTAAAGATTTATTCAAGCCTGGGTGTTGTTTAAAAATACTATCTTGGAAGCCCAGACCAGCTGTATTCCACGCTTTAAGAAAAGTGGAAGAAAGTCAAAAAAACTGCCAGCATGGTTTAAAGGTGAGGTCAGAGAGGCTCTTTTTGCCAAAAAACATCTTTCAGGAAATGGAAAAAAAGAGCCAAATAACGAACACTGGAAACAGCACAAGCTCTGGCAAGTTAGATGCAAGGCATTGATAAGGCAGGCAAAGAGAGGAATTTGAGAAGAAACTTGCTGTGGAAGCAAAAACGTATAATAAAGACTTTTTCATGTACATTCGTAGCAAAAAACCTGTGAGAGATTCGGTTGGATCATTAGATGATAGAGAGGTAAAAGGGGCACTAAGAGAGGAGAAGGCCATAGCGGAGAGATAGAATGAATTCTTTGCTTTGGCCTTTACTGAGGAAGATGTAGGGATGTTAGCCTTGACTGAAGTGGTATTTAAAGGTGATACTGCAGAAGAATTGAAAGAAATATAGATACACTGGGAAGATTTATTACAACTATTTGATAAACTGAAGAGTAGCAAATCACCTGGACCGGATGGTATAAATCCAATTGTGTTGAAAGAAATGAAATATGAGATTGCAGACCTGCTATTAGTAATCTGTGAACTATCATTAAAATCATCTGTAATACCTGAAGATTGGAGGATGGCCAGTGTAACTCCAATTTTTAAAAAGGGTTCCAGGGGTGATCCTGGAAAGTACAGACCGGTGAGCCTGACATCAGTACCGGGAAAAATAGTAGAAACCATCATAAAGAACAAAATTACTGAACATGTAGATAGTAATGGTTTAATGGGAGACAGCCAACATGGCTTTAGACAAGGAAGATCTTGTCTTAGTAATCTGTTACATTTTTCTGAAGGTGTGACTAAACAGGCGGACAATGGTGAGTCGGTTAATATAGTGTATCTGGACTTTCAGAAAGCCTTTGACAAGGTCCCTCATCAGAGACTTTGGCAGTTGATTTATTGATGTGGGATTGGAAACTGAGCCTCTGGTCAGGGAGTATTCCAAGGTATTTTACTTCACTCTTCACCGGAATTGCTTGTTTCCTATTAGTAGATTTTGAGGGGGGTTAAATGCAGTGTCTTTTGAGATTATGAGAGCTTCGGATTTGTTGTAGTTAATTGCTAGGTTGCATTGTATTAGCCATTCTGAGACTTCTGACATGCAAGATGAGATGGCGGAGTAGTCAGGATTCGTGGTGTCGAGGGTGGAGTAGATCTTTAGGTCATCAGTGTATAGGTGGTATTGTATGTTGTGCTTCCATATTATTTTGCAGACTGAGTGAATATAAATGTTGAAAAGGAGGGCAAAAAGTGCTGAGCCTTAAGAAAGTCCTTGAATTAATGAGAAAGATCTTGATGTGTTATTTTTGATCATGACCTTTGTTTTTCTTTTGGAAAGATAAGAGCGAAACCATGACAGCGGGGTGTCGCTTATTCCTATATCATTTAGCCTGTCCAGGAGTATGGAGTGTATTATTGAATCAAATGCGGATTCTATGTCAATGAATATGAGTATGAAACTTTGTTTGATGTTTTCAGTCCCTTTGAGATTTGTGTTCAATAGGGATGTTAATAAGGTTTCTACCCCATGGAACACTCAGAATCCATGCTGCTGAGGGTCGAGTGGGAAGGTTAAGTCAACATGATCTTGTAGCTGGCGTAGGACTGACTTTTCAATTAATTTGGAAAGAAGTGGCTATGGGTCGATATGAGGTTGGAGAGCTTAGATTGGTTGTGTTGTTCTTTAGAATTGGTCTTATGGATGAGATTTTTAGTGATGGAGGCATATATCCTTGTGAGAGGGATAAATTTATTATTCTGCAAAGTGCCGGTGCTAACTCTTGTGAAATCATATTTATCCATGCGGTTGGGCATGGGTCGAGGGGGGGAAGTGGTTGTGTGCAGGGATTTCAGGAGATTGATGCAGTGATCCTTGGTGGCTGAGTAAAATGATGTCCAAATCTTTGGGAGGTCTTGTCTTGTTGTTAGTGTGAGGGATTGGTTTGGCACGAACTGGGTACAGCTGAGTTTGCTCTGAAGATGAATTATATAGGTGTCTGGAGTTATTGAAACTGCGACCTGGCTATTTGGGTCTCTGGTTAGCTCTTTTACTATTGAGAATAGCTCTCTAGGGCAGTTTAGAGCTTCCGTGATGAGGTTTGTATGATTCTGTTTCTTTTGGTTAAGAATTAGCTTGTTGTATTCCCGTTGCTTTGTCCTGTACTCCTGGCGGTCTAATTGATCTTTGATTTTCCACCATCTTCTTTCTATTCTTCTTAATGTGATTTTTGCTAGCTTTATTTCGGAGGAGTACCATGGCGCTCTGGTTTCTCGTTGTAAAGATCTTTGCTTGGGTGGTGCAAGGGCAGCTGGTGAAATGGTGGTGTTCCAGTTCTCTATGAGGGATGTCAGATCTGAGGTGCTGGTGTCAAGCTTGGGGAGTATTTGGTCAGCAGAATGTCCTTGTCAAATACTTTGAACCAACGATGAGTGCTTGAGTGGTGTTGTCCAGGCTGAGGGGGATTTACAGTCAAACCTCAGTTTTCGTATGCCCCAGTTTTCGTTAGCTTCGGTTTTCAACGACTTTTTTCATTGCGATTTTGTCCCGGTTCTCGTACATCCGCTCGGTTTTCGTACAATTAAAATGGTCCGGGGGGGCACTCAGTACAGTACAGTACTTGTTTTTGCAATCCAGAGCTCTTTGCTTTCAGCGATCCTGCTGTTCTGCCGGTCTGATGCTGAGAATCGGAGGTGGGGAGAGAGTCGGCGATCAGAGGTGTGTGCTGTCCGGTGAGGTGAGAGAAGTGCCGGGAGTTGTTCTGCTCATGCTGATGCTGAGAATTGGAGGCGGGGGAGAGAGTCGGCGATCAGAGGTGTGTAAGAGAAGTGCCGGGAGCTGTTCTGCCGGTCTGATGCTGAGAATCGGAGGCGGGGAGAGAGTCGGCGATCAGAGGTGTGTGCTGTCCGGTGAGGTGAGAGAAGTGCCGGGAGCTGTTCTGCTGATGCTGAGAATTGGAGGCAGGGAGAGTCGGCGATCAGAGGTGTGTGAGAGAAGTGCCGGGAGCTGTTCTGCTCATGCTGATGCTGAGAATTGGAGACAGGGGAAAGAGTTGGCGATCAGAGGTGTGTGAGAGAAGTGCCGGGAGCTGTTCTGCCGGTCTGATGCTGAGAATTGGAGGCGGGGGAGAGAGTCGGCGATCAGAGGTGTGTAAGAGAAGTGCCGGGAGCTGTTCTGCCGGTCTGATGCTGAGAATCGGAGGTGGGGAGAGAGTCGGCGATCAGAGGTGTGTGCTGTCTGGTGAGGTGAGAGAAGTGCCGGGAGCTGTTTTGCTGATGCTGAGAATTGGAGGCAGGGAGAGAGTCGGTGATCAGAGGTGTGTGAGAGAAGTGCCGGGAGCTGTTCTGCTCATGCTGATGCTGAGAATTGGAGACAGGGGAAAGAGTTGGCGATCAGAGGTGTGTGAGAGAAGTGCCGGGAGCTGTTCTGCCGGTCTGATGCTGAGAATCGTAGGCGGGGAGAGAGTCGGCGATCAGAGGTGTGTGCTGTCCGGTGAGGTGAGAGAAGTGCCGGGAGCTGTTGTGCTGGTCTGATTCTTCCAACGCTCAATTAGGATTCCCTGCAGGGACTCTCTGCTGAAAGGGGTCTTCCAAACTTGCCAGTCCTGCTGCTGCAGAGGCGGGGGAGAGAGTCGTTCTGCTGCCTGGTTGAGACTTCGGGGGCCCGTGCTGCTGCAGCCATTGCCACATGCCTCTGGAACGCATGCTCAGCTCTGCGTTCCAGGTTGCCTGAGCGGGAGAGGGGTCCAGTGACTCTCAAGCTGGTCCTAGTGCCAGTAAAAGACAAAGAAGGGAAGTAACCCTGGATAGGGCCTTGATACCTGAGGTCCTTATGGAGGGAGATTCCCCTTCCAAACAATAACCTCTCCTCCTCCCTCTCCCCTCCTCGCCGTCTTCCATATGCCAAGAAGAGTCTTCAATAAAGGTAAAAGTGATGTTAAATGTTCATTTATCCATTTCATTAGTCATTTATATTTATTTCTCATTGTTTTCTGTATGTAAAAATATAGTTATTCTCTATAAAATGTATTTTTTGTGAATATGTTTGGGTGTCTGGAACGGATTAATTGGATTTACATTATTTCTTATGGGAAATATTGCTTCAGTTTTCATACATTTCGGTTTTAGTCAGACTTTTTCGAACGGATTAATCATGAAAACCGAGGTTTGACTGTATAGGAAAGTCAAAGGATATCATGTGGTGATCAGACCAGGGTACAGGCGTTACTTGATAGGTGATGCGAGAGTTGGGGGAGTGAAGGTTGGAGGGTACGAAAACCATGTCAAGGGTATTTCCGCTGGTGTGCGTCTGAGTTTCAATGATCTGGGAGAGGTCCAGTGAATTTAAAGCATCGAGGAATGCCATAGCTTGAGCTGGGGGTAAAGAGTTCAGGTTAAAGTTGCCTAGAATCATTGTTTGTCTACCATTGTTGGTAAGGTTGGTGGCCAGTTCAATTATGGTGGAGAGGTTGTCTGAATCAGAGGTATGGGCTCTGTATATTAAGCTTATTGTTAGAACTTTGCTTTCGAGTGGTCTGAATTCCAAGATGGCGACAGGGATTTGTTGAGCTGGGATGCCTAAGAGAAAGGGCAAGCACCGGGCTCTCCCTGCTGAGCCTTCTTCTGCAAAACCCTCTCCTTCTTTGAGTACCGGGCCGATGGACCGATATGTCCAGCTTACCGAGCAGCAAATAGGGGAGATTAGAGGGGGCTTGGAGTCGCCGGTTCAGGATTCTTCGGCTTCTTCTGCCCCGGATGTGACTCTCTCCCCCGGTGGTCGGTCTCCGCCTTCACCTCCGAGGTTGCCGGGTCCCTCTTCAATGAGTGCGGCCATTTCCCCCTCAGTTTCTGGAGTTGGTGGAACGGTGAGTGAGCGGGGCTCTGGTGTAGTGGACTCCGGAGAGCAGCTGGTTACATCTGCAGCAGTGAATTTCTCGGCGGTTGTTCAAAGTTTGGAAGGCGCTGCTGCTGGATCAGGAGCTTGTGAGTCTGTTGGAAAAAGCAGCCCTCGGACTTCAGTATCAGACGCAGAAACGCCACGGATGTTTGTCTTGACGCGTCCTTCAGTTGTATCTCTGGATAGCATTTGGGAGGCCATTTATGGACTAGCTACTATGGTGAGTCAACAATTGATTTTGGCCGGGACTCGGGTCTCTAATTTAGAAGTTTTATCTTCTAATCTTTCTGCTGAGGTTACTGAGCTTAAAACACAAGTTACTACGAATACTCAGACTGTTTCACAAATTTCAGACGTAACTGACTCCTTAATTAAGGATAATACGGTGATGAAGCTGAAGTTGGAAGTATTGGAGAACGCTGCTAGATCCTCGAATATTCGTCTTCTTAATTTTCCTATGGTGTCTTTGGCTTCTCCGATTGACCTTTTTAAAAGGTATCTACAAGAATCTTTGAAGATTACACCAGATTTAATTCCTCCTATCACCAAAGCGTATTTTCTACCTTCTGGTCGGAAATCTGGGGAGAAAGCGGTTGGTCTTCCAGAGATGAGCTTATTAGATGTATCAGCGCTCCTTCAGACGCCTAAGGACGAAGAACTTGTAGTTTCTACACTGATTGTTTCCTTGGCATTACCATCTGATAGAGACTGGCTTCTCAGGCTTTATTTTAAATTTCGTAATAGCTTGTTTTTGGGTAAAAAAATAGGAATGTTCCCGGATGTCTCCAGAGAAACGCAGCGTAGGCGTAAATCTTTCCTAATTTTGCGTCCTGGGGTTACTCATATGGGCGCTACATTTGTCCTTCGCTATCCCTGTAAATGTGTTGTTGTTTTTCAGTCGCATAAGTATGTTTTTTTTCAGCCCGAGGACTTGTCTTCTTTCATTAGTGCTCGCATTGTAACTTCTTCGCCTCTTTAGCAGTACCCCACCATTAGTGATTCTGCTTGGTTCCCTGTGTACCCTCTGGTATTTCTTTAAAAATTTACTTCTATTTTTTCTACGGGGGATGTTCCTGGCCTCTGTAATAGTTTTCGACTTCTCTCCCTCATTTTGGGGACTACTAATAGCATTGCTTAATTTTCTTGATGTTATGCACTTATTAATTTTTCCTACAATGTCTATTACTGTACAAGTGTTATGCTTGATTCATTGTTAAAATGCATAAATATAAAATAAAAAAAAAGAACTTTGCTTTCAAGGGTTATGGTGTTTAGAGTGGAGGATGATTTGAGGTTTAGTTGCTTGTTTGAGAGGATGAGGGTTCCACCGCCTCTATGATGTGCTCTGGAGCAGTGGTGAGCATCCATGGTGGCTGGGGTGAGTTGATTTAATAAGACGTTGCCTGCGTCGGTCAGCCATGATTCAGTTATACCCATGAGATCCACATTCTGGTCCTGTACGTAGTCTGCAATGGAGTGGATTTTGTTGCGAATAGAGCAGGTATTTATTAGGGAGCACTTGATTGTTTGAGTTTGTTGATGGGCTGGTATTTGTGACTGTGTAATTTTCTTTGAGTGTTGTCAGACGGCTGCCTAGGGTGAGAACTTACACAATCTTGACGATGCATATATTCATATGATTCTTGCAAGGTATTGTGGGTATTGTAGGTATTGTAGTTCATTCACTCCCAACCACAGCTGATGACAATAATTTGAGTTGTGAAACCAAGTGGTAAGATCAATAAAATACTTCTTTTATTGATGGGGTTTAATTCACCCAGCACATGTATGCTTGATAGCACTATAAATGAGGTTACTTGCTTGCAGTGTTTAAAATGGATAACAAAAAGTCACAAAGTAAACCAGAAAACAACCTTCAGCTTGTCAGGCAATTAGCTAATGTTTTCTTAGCAAATAATTACCAAATACAAAGGCACAAAGAAAAGAATAAACTTTGCTGGTTAGGTTAACTTCTGCTTATTTTCCACGCAGATCTCAGCAGTGATTCTCCCTTGCTCACACACACAATCAGGTGCAGCCCTAATTACTATCAATGGACCAGCTGAAAGCCTTTAGCTGGCTGGCTGCTACTGTGTGAGCCCAAATCCTGCTTTAAGAGCTGTTTGCAGTGGAAATAAAGAACAAAGTTAGGTTTCTTTGTGATGGCTGATGTGTTTGCTCACGGAAAACTAGCAATAGCATTTAGATAGAGAACAGTCCATATAAACTGTACTTTCATCTGCTGTATCAATTATCATAGGGTCAATATCATACATTGGCACAGATGAGTCTTTCATTAAGGCACTATCATGAGAATGCTTATTCCCTTGCTGCCATTCTCTATTATAGATAAGGTCTGGATCAGTGTTCATACCTGAGCCTCTCCTGCTATCATTACTCCTCTCTGTATAGCCTGGCCAATATGTAATCCAATTCTGATGTCCAGCCTTCCAATCTTGATCCCTGGACACTGGATCTTCTCTCACATACCTTCTGGCCTTGGTCTGAAAGTCCCTTCCACATGCAGTCTTCTCTCTTCCAGGTAGCCACTGGTGATTCCTATCTCTGCCAATCCATTCCTCTGGCTGAATCCAGTCCAATGGACTCTGCTGGCATTTGGAATACCTCCCAGTAGGGGTACTGCCTTGGAATCTCCCAGACCTTCCAATGGGCTTTCTTCTCTTCCTTCCAGAGAGTTTCCTTCTTTCTCTATCCGCTTGGCTTTTGCTGAAGCTGTTCTTCAAACTCTCCTTGAAGCTGTTATCTGAAGAATAAGCTCTATTCTTATTCTTTCCTAATGTGTGCTGCTCCCTAACACAGCGCAGCTGTCTTGAATCAGGCCCTGCCCTTTGAGATGAGTGCTTAGGGATTACCTCATAGCTCTCTTGATTGCACACACATTTTCTCACTTCAGCCCCTCTCATGGCTGCTGGAAACCTGGTGCATTCTGGGACTGGTAGTCTTTTATGTGAAAACTATGTTTTCTCACTTCTACCAGAACTGACAGGTTGCTTGTTCAGAGTCACATCATCTTTTCTATAGCTCCTACCTGAGCTATGATAAGCTTCCTTATCACAGTGTATGTGGAGAAGTCGATGTGGTCTTTTATGAGGGTGAGGAAACCATGCTAGCTGTTGTCTGGAATTGTAGAGGATTGGAATCGAGCAGTTCCAGTTGTGTGTTGCTCTGGCAGGTCTTATTGGTAGAGATGATAAAAGGGAAAGAGTAGTGTGGCTTGTATCCACTTCATTTCTGCTGTTATGGAGTATGGGCTTTATTGCGTGATGGTCTGCATAATTGTGATGGCGCCCAATTGCTGTTTATGATATGCTATTTTGAGAGATGCACTTCAATGGATGTTGGGCTATCAATTAATGGTGTAGCGTTGGCTGTGAATGTATATCATAAAGAGAGGTATATGGATGCCAGTCTTTCCCAGAATCTTGAACTCTTCGGTTTTACAGAGGTAGGGGGTTAAAGCAGTGATTTGGGTGGGTGTTACAAGTGAGATGTTGCAAGGCTTTAGATATAATATACTATCAGAGTGGTGAAGCTGTTTGTAGTTGTATATCATATTAAGTGGATAGTTAAGGAAGCTAGGATAAACTTGGCTGTAGTCAGTGAGGAAGAGTTAAGGAGGCAATAGCAGTAGGAATTACAGAGGTAGCTAAGGGTAAACAGTGCTCTGGTATGGGATATTACAAATCTTTTATCTGTACATACGGTTGATAGCATAGAGTAGTCTTCTGGCACATAATTTCCATGCAGCGTAAAGATGGTACTGAAAGCCATGGGAAGAGATGAGTGTACCAAGAGACTGGCTAGAGAGAGAGAAAAAGAGTGGACCCAAGATAGACCCTTGGGGTACACCAACTGAGAGTGGGATAGTAGTAGAGGAGGATCCACCAGAACAAACACTGAAAGAGGGATGGGAGAGAAGAAGAGAACCAAGATAGCACAGAGCCCTCAAAACCAAGTAAGGATAGGGTATCAAGGAGAAGGTTGTGGTCAACAGCGTCAAAAGCAGCAGAAAGGTCAAGAAGGATGAGGATTAAGTAAAGGCCCTTGGATTTAGCCAGGAACAGGTCACTGGAGACTTTGGCAAGCACAGGGAAAGAGAAGTTGGAACCCTATTCTATCTAAAGGAGAAGGTAGATAAGCAATGGGATAGGTTTGTTACATTATTCCAAGGAAAACCAAAAATAAAAAAGGCATTAATATGAAATAAACCCAGATATTCTCACAAAATTATCACTGAAACCTAATCTTATGTTTTCTTTCACCTTATTATACCACCCTTAAAATTTATATCAGAACAGTTTGCAATACATTTTACAGCAAAAGAAAAGAATTCCTATCACAATGATAGACAAAGAAAGAAAGAAAAAAATCAAGGTATAAAAAAGACATCACTAGCCCTCTCCAGTTGTCATTAGCAGGCCTCCCCTGAGATCCCACCATATGCAGATTGAAACAGATGTGTTTTTAAAATGGATCTAAACGTTTTATATGATGTTTCCAGACATATAAAAAGTGGAAGATCATTCCATAGGGTAGGAGCCTTAAAAAAAGAATGTAGCTCAATGTATACTCATTAATTTAGCTTGAGTGATAGGTGGAATGATAAGAAGATTGCCATGAATGTCTCTTAAACTATGGGCTGGATAAGAGATGCCAAATAGCTGAAGATGTCAAAATAAGTGGCTTTGTCAATCAGTGTTCCTGAAATAATAGTGTTGTGATGTGATCCGACTTCCAAGCATGATGAAGAATTCTAAAATCTGTATTTTGCACTGGCTGTAACTTTTTCATTTTTTGATGACAACAGACCAGAGTAAATAGCATTACAATAATCAAACCACAAAATTATTAAACTGCATGCAAATGTTCTTATTGCTATATCATCCAAAAAAAGGACAAATGGCATGAAATTGGCAAAGTGCTAGGAAAGATCTTTTCACCATCTTACTTGTTGGGAAAATAATAGTTCATTGTCAAGGAGAACACCCAAGTACTTTAAGGATGACTGAGTTACAATAGTTTGGCCTTCCAATATAAGAGAAAGTGGGGGTGTTCTCACATTCCCAGGCAGCCATATGGATGTAGTTTTAGAAACATTTAGCTTGAGATGGTTATCCAAGTGGCATCGTTTGTGAGACAGTGGTTCAGAAGAGAAAGATCTGGAGAATGGAAATCTGTGTATGCTAATAGTAAAATCTCATCTGCATAACAGTAGGCACTTATACAGGTATCCTGTATTACCTGTGCTAGAAGATTTATGAATATATTAAACAGAAATGGAGAGAGAACAGAACCTTGGGGGATTCCACAAATAAGGGGGCAAGAGGCAGATGTGATTGAATCAGTGGAAACACAAAATGTACAATTTGAAAGAAAGAAGTAACCATGATAAAACTGTATCATGGAGTCTGAAACTAGCCAAGTCAGTTAATAATAGACGATGACTTATAATATCAAAGGCTGCCGAGAGGTCCAAAAATATTGCCAGCATGATGTTACCATTATCTTCCCACTTGAGAATCCTAGGAAGAATTTTTTCTTAAATCAAGAAAAGACCTCAGTTGTTCGGGGATAAAGAGAACCTAACCTAAAACACCTCTTATAACTGACATAGTTAATGTAGAAAACCCAGACCTTCTATGTATTACCGAGACATGGCTAACAGAGTCTGACCCAGTACTGTTAAACCAACTAAGAGTGCAAGGATACTCCATCTTTACCTGCAACAGGAATCATATAAGAGGAGGGGGAGTTCTCATATTAGCTAAATCCAATCTCAACTTATCCCCCACCATTTGTGAAAGCTATGATGACACGAATATTCTCAAGATTGAAAACAAGGACATAGCAATCTGCTTGGTATACAGACCTCCGACTACAAATAATCAAAATCTAGCCACCATCCTCGAGTCTGCCTGCAGCTCAACAATAAGGAAACCCCTCATTATGCTAGGTGATTTCAATCTACCTTCTCTGTCCAATGACCAAGAAATATCCTTTTTAGATGCAATGGAAGAAATGGGTTTTAAGCAAACAATTAATCAACCAACGCACACCAAAGGTAATATTCTCAACTTAATATTCATTCCAACCCATTACACAACTACACCCCAATATGTTCCACCGGCTACAACTCAAGTCCCCTGGTCTGACCACTTCTTAATACGGTTCGCACTCTGTCTCCCACATTCCACTAAATTACCTACTGACAATCCACACCAAGGTCAGAGGTTCCGTACATTCAACAAGGAGGAGTTTCTTGAATCAGTACTCACTAGGTTAGACCCTTACACCACTAACCTGGATGAAGCAATATCTAGCTGGAACTCTATTATGGGGTCCGCTTCAGAACCATTTCCATCAGGGAAATGCCACAAACGCAGAACAAACGAAAAATGGTACATTACTGAACTCTCAACCCTAAGAAAAAATCTTTGAAAGATAGAAACCACCTGGAGAAGGAAAACTCAAGAATTCAGAATACAATATTTTTCACTACTCAAAGATTACGAAGATGCGATTAATAATGTAAAAAACAACATCATTCTAAAGCATTGTCAAAAGCCTTCAATCGTCCTAGGGAACTATTTGAGATTGTCAAATCTCTGACCAAATCCCCAACTAATATTACCCACAAGATCTCTATTAACCCCCAAACCCTTGCTGAGCATTTTGCAAATAAACTCAAACAAAACAACCATTTCGCACCACCCATTCTACCTCTTATAGGTAACAACCACCATGAATGGAAATCCTTCCATCCTATTACCAACAAAATCCTACTCCAGACAATCTCCAACCTAAATATGACAACTTCTCTACTGGATCCCTGCCCAGTGACATGGATAAAGGCAACAAAAGCAGAACTTGCCTTGGACTTACTTAACATAGTGAATCTATCACTTCAACAAGGATGCATAACAGACGTCCTCAAAAGATCTGCAATTCGACCACTGCTAAAAAACAAAGCACTAGATGGCAATGACCCAACGTCATATCGCCCCATTGCAAGTATTCCATTCCTTGCTAAGATTATAGAGAAGGTTGTACAAATCCAATTGCAAGACTATATAGACTCTTCAGCACCATTAGACGAACACCAATACGGATTTCGCCCACACCATGGTGTTGAAACTCTCCTTTTAGCTCTCTTCAACACAATTATCAGAGGTATCAATAATTCCAAGCGAGCTTTCATTCTCATTTTCCTCGATATTTCCTCAGCATTTGACAATGTAAACCATGCCACACTCATCTCCAGGCTTTCTCAAATAGGCATTAAGGATAAAACCCATGATTGGTTTAAATCCTATTTCACTAACCGGACCCAATATGTGCAGATAGATCAAGATGCATCATCGCCATTTCCACAAGAGCAGGGCATCCCACAAGGCTCTGCCCTTTCTGCACTATTGTTTAATCTATACATCTGTTCCATATTTAAACGCTTCAAAATAAATTACCACATCTATGCGGATGACATTATGTTATACTCATCATTTGATGTGTCCAACCCTGATTATAACAACATATGTTGTTGCCTAGCTGAAGCGGAAATGTGGCTAAATTCCATGAACATGAATATTAATTTAAAAAAAACAGAAGTTCTATTTGTAACAAGAAACACGAATTTAACTCCACCGTCAGAAATCAACATTGGAAAAACCACTCTTCCTGTTAAAGATGAGGTCAGATACTTGGGAGTCACACTGGATAGGACCCTCAGCCTCGCTAAACACATAAAACAAACTGTTAAAGCAATATACTTCCAAGATACGGACAATCCAACAACTAAGACCATTAATTGATAACTCTGACTTCAGATCTGTGGCCCAAATACTGATAACACCCCATTTAGACTACTGTAATGGTATTCTTAAGGGAACCTCCAAGAAAAATCTACACACGCTTCAATTAGCCCAAAATGTCACAGCGAGGATCATCTATAAAGCGAAAATAACAGACCATATATCTCCTATTCTTTACGCTCTCCACTGGCTACCTGTCTCATACAGAATCATCTACAAATCCTTAGTTACTACATTCAAGATACTTAACAATCTAGCACCGTCTTTCCTATCATCGCTCATCAACATCCCTCTTGAAAACAGGTGAAGAAGAAAAATGAACCTACACATGATCCAAGTCCCGGATTCCATTAGAAAGACTAATCAGAAGACAAGTAACACAGCTTTTTCATTCTTCGCTCCTACTTTATGGAACAACCTCCCAATCGAAATAAGACAAATCAAAGACCTTCTATCATTTAGAAAAGAACTAAAAACCCATCTTTTTACTATGCATTACCATAATCTTCAGCTTGATAATGTTCAGAATTCACAGAAAAGCAATGAGCAGCTTGATAATGTTCAGAATTCACAGAAAAGCAATGAACAACAATCATACTCTGACCCTACCTAGACAATGATCACAACCACGCCTCACATAATTCCATCTCACAAATCACCTTACTCTTGAATTCAATAGTATTTTCATTTATGTAAATAATCACCTTTTTTAAGGTTTAATTTAATTTGTTATGTGACGCATTACCAAATGTTGCATCCAGTTTCATTGTTTTTTCTCATTAGTTTCTCAATGTTTTTGAGTTTTAATGTTAATTCTGTTCTAAAATTGTTCTCTGTAAAATAATAGCCTCCCTATTATTAACATTTTTGTTTCCTGTAAACCGCCACTGATCTCTGGAAGTGGCGGTATAGAAAAGATGTATAAATAAATAAATAAATAACCACACTCTATATTGAACATTTTGGAGACATTGCCTAGCTTAGACCACAGAAAACAGTTCATCTGCTTCTCAAGGGCTCCCTTCTTCCTCCCGCGTCAGCCTGTCAACCCCCTTTGAACCTGCTCTGTTCCTTCCAACTGTTTTTCCCATACCCACTCCTCAAAAAGCACACTGTGTATAGCTCATTCTGTATCTAGTTCGATTGTACGTAGTTATATTACACTAACACCCTTATAGCCACTTTGTTTACAGTTACATTGCAGTATCCCCTGCATGTCCCCTTCCCCACGTTCTATGTAATCCTTTTTAGTTGTTGTATAAACTGCTTTGGTTTAAGGATAAAGCAGTATAGAAATCCTTTTAAATAAATAAAATAAATAATCCCAACATACTTAACAAGGATAACATAATAGAAAGAAGGCAGTGAGAGCTTAGATCTGTCTCAATGCAAGCAAAGCTTTTCTTTCCTCAGCGACCTGCACTACATCAAGATATATCTGAACTTTTTGTCCAAACAATGCCTGAGCATTTTGAAAGTAAAGATGCAAAATATGGTTCAATCCAGCTCAAAGCTCTACATGATTGGCCACAGCTGAATTCCTCACAAAAAGCGATCAAGTTCTCCAAATTCGCCTCTTGAGTAGACCCTTCACTATTCCCTCTTTTCTCAGTTAATCCACTCAGGTTAACAGATCTTGAACCTGGTAGAAGAAACACCCTATTAGTAGGAACGATGGAATCTGTGTGGAAGTTGAAAACCTCCATTAAATATTTCCTGAACAGCTCTGAAAGGGGAATCTCTACTATCTTGAAGAAATTTAAAAGATGCAAATTGAGATGTCTATTAAAGTTCTCCAGTTATTCCATTGGCTGATAAACCAGAATCTTATATTAAATAAGAGCAGTGTTAACCTCTTCTAACCCTTTTACTTATTTAACAGTTTTTTTTATACTGCTTTATCTTTTCAGTCAAAGTGGTTTACATTGTAATTCAAACTTGGTAATGTACATTAAACAGGGAAATTGATAACTTGGCTTTTTCTGAGGCAATGGAAGGTTAAGTGATTTGCCCAGGGCCTAAGAGAGTGCTAGTGGGAATTGAACCTTGGTCTCTTGGTTCCTAAGCCAGTGCTCTAATCATTAGGCCACTCCAGCTTTAACTCCCTCTCCAGCTTCTGTAGCTTACTCGCAAAATGTTTTGAGCAGATTTCTTGACTTTCTACTAAAGTGAGGTTTTGCCACCAGCCTGCAGATGGCTCACTTTGCAGAAAAACCTTGCCTTAATAAATCTCTTACCTCCAACCAACAGGTGTCAGTAGATTCCACTCATCTGACTGCTGCCTTAGCTTGCTTTGTGCCTGCTTCTTCCTTTTGGAGGTCAGCTTGTTTCTGTATATAAACCCAGGTTAAACCTGTTTGCCAGAGCCTGACTTGTACCTTGGTGTTATTTTGTACTTGGCTCTCTGCCACACGGTGGTTCCCGCCTGCCAGACCTCAGACACACCTACCACATAGCCCTGTAACCATCCTGTAGATAGTTACCCTGTTACCCAAGTTGACAAACCAGTTAATGGATGAGGTTAACTGTTTAGTTTTATTATCTAATGTTACTAATCTGTTTCCAACTGTTGTATGTAAAGCCTGTTCTTTGTAAAACGTTATCTGTTCCTTGTAAACCACACTGATTTTGAAATAGAGTGGTATATAAAACCAAATAAATAAATAATTCAACTTGTTGGACATTCCTAGTTCCTGCACCACTTCCTGTTGGGTCTCGGCTTTACTCCTGCTTTTCTCATCCTTAGTGAGTACCTTGTTCTTGTGTTTCATGTCTCCTTTGGAATTCTTGTATACCTGGTTTTCACCTTGAGTCTTGGGTTAGGGCAGCGAAGACCTGGTGGCTGCCAGCACTGGAAGGCTTAATCGAAAGGGAAGGTGGCTTCTACAGGCAGAAGATCCTGTCCTAGCTAACCCTGGACCCATCCTGTGGAAAACCTGACCATGGACCTTACCTGCTCACCATTCTTGGGTATTTCCTACTGATGTGAACTGTCAAATCAAGCTCTGGACAGTATGAATCCTGCTGAGCTGGTTATGGTTCTATCTGTGCAGGGGAAACTGCTGGGGTAATTAAATCAGCAGCTAGGTCAGCTGCATTAGGCAGCAGATAGTACAAATTGAAGAGCAATGTAAGACTGTCCAGCCATTAAAGCACAATCTACAGAACCTACTCTCCCAGGTCCAGTGCTGAAGGTACTGCCAGTCTTGCCTCATAGGGGAACCCAGGATTGAGACCACGTCTATGTTTTTCTGGAGACCCACAAGCCTGTCAAAGATTCTTGAATCAATATTCCATTATATTTGTATTACAGTCCTCATGTTTCCCTAACTACAAATCCAGCGTGGCCTACATTGTTTCATTGTTGACTGGGGAGGCTTTAATTTGGGCCTCTCCACTCTGGGAAAGACAGGACCCAATTGTCACAAACCATTATGCCTTTATTCATGCCTTTAAGAGAGTTTTCGATTACCCAGACTGGCTGTCTGGCTTCTGGCTCCTTCACTCTTCTATGAATGAAACAGGGAACCCATATGGTCAGACAGTATGCAGTGGAGTTCTGCATTGTCTCAGCAGAGACAGGCTAGAATAATGAGGCTAAGATAAATTGAACTGTTGAGACTTACCACTGGAAATGGACACACATATCCTTACGTTTATGCCTTGATACATGTATCCAGGAACATCCATCTAACTTCAGCTAACTTCCAGTAACACCATGACTACTACTGCCCAGCTGCCTGCTTGCTCTTTATATGCAGAGGAACCTATGGATGTGGCCCATGAGGGACTTAGATTGTTCTCCACAGAAAAAGACTAAAGAAGGAGACAAGGTCTGTGTCTTTATTATTCAGGTCAGGGAAATTTTGCTGTATTGTGCACCTGCAAGCATAAGCTGGGTCCTGAAACCATACAAGGGCACCCTTTGAATTTGGCCACCATTTCTCTAAACCAAGTAGCTCAATCCCGCTCAGTCTCTGTCACCCTGAGTTGGTCCACTGATTATGTGAAGTCGCTGGAATCTTCAGGGGTCACTGGAAACTTCATCATTCGTGATTTTAACCAATTATATAGAATATCTCTGAAACCGAATGTCTCATCTGTTTCCATTATGGTGATTGACAGTAGACCCCTTGACCAGAGAGATGTGGAAGACGTTACTATGTATTTGAAATTATCGCTGCGTCCTGGTACTTGGAGACTATTTCATTATGGATCATTAATGCACTGACCTGACCATCCTTTTGGGGTTAGCATGACTTCAGGAATATAACCCCTTCTATTTATTGATGGCAGGGAAAGATCCTTTCCAGGCCTTCCTGTTTTGACTTCTGCATTCTGGACCCTAGACCCATTTATCCAATGTTCTTAGCTTCTGCCATTGAGTTGTTTCCAGGCCTCCTAGTAGAATACCACTCAATAGAGGTTTTTAGCAAGAAACAAGCTGAAAATCTACCAAAACGTTGTGAATACAATTGTGTTGTTGAACTTCAAGAAGTACCAAAAGAGACTGCTACTACTGGAAATAAATCTGCACTTGTAAATATTTACCTGCTGGGAAATTCTCTAAATCTAGGGGAAAAGGGAATTCTTTGTGTTAAAACTGAAAAATCTGTATATTTTAGAATTTAGTGTTTTTGTTAAATCAGTCAAGGCTTAGTACCACCAGAGAGCTTTTCATTTGGATCAGAATCAGAATATAGCTTTATTTATTTTTATTTATTTAACAGATTTTCTATACCACCTTCTCCTTCAATCAAAGCGATTTACAGGTTAACTCAAACATAATACATATCAACAATATAGGTTTGAACTTGACTTAACTTATTTACAATTGTGATGACGAAGGCTGTTCAGGGGAGATGGAGTGGCAAGAAAGTGAATCCTGTCCCTTTAAAAATACTAGTAAACAGGGTTTCCCTAGCAACCACAAACCTCTGAGTCAGAGTGCAGCCAGTACCAAGCCCCGCCCACTTCAGCATGTCAGAGCTAGGTTGAGTCCTAGCAGCTCCCAGTGTGCTGGGAGAAGGGTGTGGTCCTTAAGAAGGATTAGTTTAAAACTGCAGTGTTTGAGCAGTCAGATAGAAGAGCAGCAGGAGCAAGAACGAGGAGAACAAGAGCAGCTGGAACAAGGAGCAGAGACAAGCAGTTGGATCTGAGAGGAACAGATCAGAGGCAGACACAGCTAAATGGGAAACTGCCAGGAGAGAGGCAGTTGAATGAAGGGAGAAAGCTGCATGGCACAGAGCAGGAAGGATTGGAACAGCTGAGAAGCCCAGAGAAGGCAAGTGCGTGTTTCAAAGTCCCTGCGTGAAAAGAAGTTGGAAGAGTCAGTTCCCAGTGGGGGAAGCAACTCAGCTAGCCAGCTAAGCTACAGAGGTAGAGAAAATAGCTTTTCTGTGTTCCCTAGCCAAACTCCCTCTGAAGAGATAGTCAGAGAACTAAAGAAAAGTGCTAGAAACTGTCGTAGTCAAAATGCCTCAAAGCAAGCTTTTATGAGAGATAGGAAGTTTGCTAACAGTTGCTGTGACTCAGAAGTGAAGAAGTTTATTAGAGAGAAAGAAACTTCGTGTTTAAACTCTGCTGAGATAGAGCAAAAGAAACTCTTGTTATCAAAGCTGAATTAGTTGTTACAGAAGCAGAATAGTAAGCTCTATGACACTGTTCCACCTGAAAACAGTTGCAATGAATCCATTGAAGAAATGGAGATAGAAGGCTGCAATGAACCGTATGAAAGTAAGTCTGAGGAGATGCAGTGTTCATATTGCAGGGCTAATGAGTTTGAGATGTGCTGAGCCTAAGCACATGTAAGAGAATGAGTGTTTAAAGTAGTGCAAAGCTTGTTTGCACGAAGCTGACAGACACAGCAAGAAAAACTCACCAGAAGTTTTAAGCCAATGTGTTTGTTCCCACAATGCTCTGAAGAGAAGTAAAACTTGCTGGGCGTTTTAGAAGCTGTGAGCCTCCTTGTATAAGAAGATGTGAAAGAAACAATCTTCATAGGAAAGTTAAGTTACCTTGAAAAAGTTAACAGCCTGAGCTTTGTAAGCCAGTTCTTAGTACCAAAGTTAACTGCTGTTATTGGAAGTAAAAGTTCCCAACTCTGTGAATGCAACCTGTTGGACTTTATTACTCTTTGTTTTGGAGATGTATCCAATTTATGTTCAGTGCTATTGAATTTGATGCGAGGGGGAAATCCCGAAAATAAAAATATTCTCTGTTTTTGCCTAATACCGTGTGGTCACACTATTTGCTCCGAGGAATAGCTGAACTACATTTCCCAGCAATCCTAGCTGGCGGCCATATTTGTGGACACTATTCAAAGAGGGCAATAAGGCGACGCCCTCCTGCTTACCGGCTATCGACCCGGGCGGGAGGCGCGGCAACACAATCTATCTACCGAACTAGAATCTGCTAGAAGTGGGATGGGTGGGGGTGCACTTATTATCACTATCTTCGAGGGGGTAAGTTTAGTAATTGGGCTGCTATGTGATATCCCAAAGTATTCGGTGTAGAAGAAGGTTTTTAGCTTCTTTCAAAAGTCTTTTACATCCATGGTGGCTCTTAGTGTATCTGGTAGTGAGTTCCAGAGTGCTGGTGCTGCAAGGGACAAAACTCTCCTTGTGGTAGATTGGTTAACCTTCACAAATGTGCTGGGTGTTGTGATGGTATCAATCTTGCTATATGGCATCAGTCTGGTGCTTGGATTCATGTAGATCAGCTTAGCCCAGAAGGCAGAAAAGGGGAAATATTCCTTGAGTAGAAAGAAAGCTATTATTTCTAGAGACTTTTACAAAGAGGCTTTCCAGTTAAGAAGCAAGAGACCTGTGAAATTATTTTAAATAGATGTTAAAGCCAAGTGACTGATCAAATGGGCAGTTTAAAAGGCTCCCTCTATGAAAACCAAGGTCTATGTGAATTATCCAGGAAATTGTTAAGAGATTACCTTAGAAGCACAGGTCAGGGCATGGTGTAGCAAGCCAGCTTTTACTAAGGGCCAGATTCTGAGATGCAATTTGCAGGGCTACCCCTATTCTCCCTCTGACTGTCCCCACACAGCTAGAGCAGCAGGATGGGAGAACCAGCGGGGGACAGGAGGGGGTGGAACAACGGTGGGCAGAGGCGGCAGAACATACAGGGCAGATTCTGGTCACGGCCCTGTACATCCTGCGGGGTCAGGGGGAATGTGCTGATTATTCCATCTAGAAGGTGGAATAATCAACACAAACCAAGTGATTGGGGCTGGACATCTCCCCCCCCCCCCAAGGCTGGGGCCGGGTGCAGGGAGGTCCCGCTGTCCGATCCAGGCCCCAGCTGGCCAGCTATGGGTCAGGTGGTGGGGAAGATGACGGCCAGCACCGCGGGAGCCTGTAGGGAGGACATCCTTGCAGGCATGCAGGAGCACACCAGGCTGTCCTCAGACCCGATTCTCTATGCCACAGAAATGTCTTGGTGCCACGGTACAGAATTGGGTCCTAATGGGCCCATCCTGCTCAGGCCTGGACGTACCCCTGATATAATCGGGCTGCACGTATTTTTTTCCCTCTGACCCCCCCTCCCGACTCCCACCCAACCCAGGCATAATCTTAGCTTTATAGGCTCTTAAACCTATTAAAGGCAAAGAGGTGGTCAAATTCACTTTCAGGTTATCCTCATCAGGAATAGATTAATTAAGGCTCTGAAATGAATTAATCTTGAGGTGAACAAAGTCCCTTAAACTTATTAGGTATAGTTGTAAGTATCCCTAGCAACTTTAAGTAGGTAAACAACTTAAATATATAAACAAATTCTTGAAATTAAAGTGCGTTACAAGGTGCCTTATAAGGTGCCTTGTAAGAATGCCTTGTAAGGATGCCTTGTAAGGTGCCCTATAAGGTGCCTTGTAAGGTGCATTATAAGGTGCCATGTAAGGTGCCTCGTAAGGTGCCCCATAAGGCACCCTATAGGGCTCCTTAGGCTAAGCACCGTATTAGGCACCTCTGGACAAGGCACCATAGATGGCACCCTGGGCTATGGAACCATAGGTTAAGGTGGCCTAACAAGATTACGGTGCCCTAGGTTAGTGTGCCCTAAGGGCTGCAAGGTGCCTCAGGATGACATGCATGACCTGTGAGGAACAGAGACAGACGTAGCCCTAACACTAGATAGAGCACTCAGGAAAGGCAATGAACAGGTGAGTGAAGGAGGGAGAGCTGGGAGCCATTGGACCTGCCATATCTGCGGGCATCCCATGTGGCTGCCAGTACTGATGACAAACATGGTGGGGGCAATTGTACCACAGCACAGGGGGTTGGCAATGTAAAGTACTGGAAAGACAGTGGGTGGCAGATGATGGGAATACATTTCCCCCAGTGGAGGCGGAGGTGGCAGGATAGTTACAATGATGGGTGGACAGAGGAGTGATGGTGCCATGCAGATCAGGCACAGGCGAGGCAAGCACGATGAAGCGCAATACAGGAAAGGGTAGCAGTGCAGGACATGGGGTGGCAGCCTGCACAGGCAGACAGGACTCTACACAGCTGACAGACGCAGATAGACGGACCGAGGGAATGTTGGCAATTGTGGCGAGGGTATTATGGGCTGGCAGCACAGATCTGCAAAAATATGACTGTTACAGGCATGCACACTATTTGAGTAGGACAGGCATGAGAGAAAGGAACAATGAGGAATTGAACCCATGAACACTGCCGAGAATTGCATTGTATTAACCAGTAGGCTATACCTCCGTGGTGTATGTCACAGCAATGGCTGGGTACATAAGGACTGCAGGTCACCGCACAAACTGTCTGCTCTGAGTGCCAGGATAGGGTAACCCCCACCAGTACCCATGATGCAATGCACATGCTGAATAGCTGTCTACCGCTGATCACCAAATGGGGTCTGCACCTCTCCGGTACCTCAGCTTGGAAAGACAAACTGACAGTGCGTGATACTGGCACAGAGTAGCTACAGACCATGCCATGGTGCAGGTTCTGTGTTCACCCTGAGGGATAGGATGGGTGCCCAGCACTAGGTCCGCAGTACATGTGGTGCTAGAGATAGGTCCTGCTGTACATCCCCATCACTACCAGTGTGTGACAGGTGTTCCTTGCAGTGCAGCTGAAGGTAATTTGGTGTCCATCTCTACCCTGCAGTCACATGTGGCCCTCTGGGACCAGACACTACCCAGATTAGTGTGTACCCCGTGTTAGGGTCTGGCTGACATAGGCACCTGTTATCAGGGCAGAGGGGTTTCTAGACTTGCATGAGGTTTGTGTAGCAGTGCCTTTATAGGTCAAAGTGGTATACACTACATACCCCAAAAGGCCCACATCACCCTTTTTGTAGGTAAGGGACAGGTTCCCCAGCCCCGGTGAAGCAAGCTCAATCCTGCTGGTATAAGACAGCCCTCCAGGGTTGGTGGGCCAGAGCCATACCTGTGACTGGGACAGTGGCAGACCAGAAGCAATGTTGGGGTTAGGTCTGGAAAATCCCAACTGCCTCACACCACTGTCTGCCAGTCACCAGCAGACTGCACCTTAAAAGTGTTCCAACCATGCACAGTCTAACTGCAGACAGTCCACTAGCCAGTCCATAGTGCATGCTCACAGAGAAACTATGTGCACCAAGCAAGCATCTCTGTGATTGGCACCTCAGCACTGGAAACACAAAAATATCACTGGAGGCAGATAGTGTAGAGCGCTATGTGGGAACCTAGACATGCCATGGTCAATGCTCGGTCAGAGTGAGTGCCCTCCCAGCATGCTATGCTGTGGCCACCCTGTCCATGCAGGCTGTGGTCAGGCACTACAGTGTCCCAGCCATTGCCCCACCGCCTGTGAAGATGTATCCTGGCCAATCCGCCCTCTCCGGGCCATACCCACAATACCTTGCTCCTCATTATGCACATATCCAGGCTAACGCTGGTAACAGTGAGACATTTTGGGCCCAGTGAGGGGTGGGCAGCCACAGAACAATGGATAGACATACACTGTCATGATGTGGGCACTGATAAAGTTGGTTTAAAGAAAAGAAATCCTGTTTCTTTTGAGGAACTAGGGGTGCAATTACCCCCAGGCACAGCTAGAGGGAGCAGGAACAGACATTCGGGAGTTAATGAGCCTAGGAACTCTGATGACTTGCAGCTGGAAGGGAATCAGGAAGTCATCCAAAACAGTTTGCTTTATAAGTCAGAGCAGAATGCTTCTAACAGAGTGAGAAGGAAGGCTGAGAGCCAAACAGGGAAGGCGGAGAGCCAAGAGGACAAGCCTGAGAGCTACCGAGGAGACAAGCCTGAGGGCTGTGAAGGAAGCAAGGCTGGGAGCCATCAAGAAAGGACTGAGAAGAACTTGAGGAGAAACAGACTTCACAAGGTGGGGAGCCAGAAGGCCCAAACTGACCCTGTTGCACAAGGGGAGTTTGGTAGAGCTTGCCCTAAGGTGAGAGTGTCTGCCACGCCTAGTTCTTATACTCTGCCTGGATATAGAACAGAGAGACGGAAGCCAAGAACCAGGGAGAAGGGTTCTGAGAAGAGCTTACTATCTCTGGAGGATTATAGCCAAGTTTTACCAGGGCAGAGAGAAAAGCACTTTTATAATCAACAGGAGTTTTTACCCAGAGTGAGAGGAGAATCCAGGATAAGTTTTATTCCACTGCCTAGAAGCACAGCTGTGTCCCACGCTGGCAGGCAGAAGTTCAGCTACCAAGCGAGAGGGGCTGGAAGAGAAAACACTCTGGATTTCAACTCAGCTAAACCAAGGTATGAGACATTAACCATTGACTGTAATTATTGTGCTCCTAAAGGCTCTGCTAAAACAAGTGTTCCTTCTGTGAGAAAAAAGAAAACAGATTGGTTTAGTAAAATACCAGCAGCCTTGAGAATCCCTGGCTATGGGAAGCCAGACTCCCGAGTTTTAAATCACAAGGCTGAGATAGACAGGGACAGTGAATACTCCTCAACTGAGTACAGTGAAGGAGAGTCCATGGAAATAGATTATCCAAACACTGTTCCCTCACCTATGCCAGATCTCATGGAATGTGATTGGTGCACTGCCTCAGCTCCAGACTCTGTATGTTCCATATAATACAGAAGAACTTATGAAATGTAAATAAGGTTTCTTGCACTGAATTCTACTATTTGAAAGCCTGCCTTAACTGTGAAGCAACAGTTAAGCACTCATTATAAATATTGGTACCTTTTGACACAAAGGACTTTCTGTTTCTTAATTTATCTCTTATGTTGGACCTTTGCATTAACCAGGGAATAAAAGCCTTTATTTCCCTCCACCTGGTCTCTTTAATCAATAACGTCGTGACATAATGGCGTAATCTTTATTGTCTGGGGAACCCCCCGTGACAACACACACATACACACTCCTATTGCAGCATTGTGCAAAGATGGGGGTGGTTGGCAACCCTGCCCGCCACCCTGGTCCTGATCACAGTGCCCACATTGCTAAACTGTGCCAGGAGGTAGTAGTAGTGCTCTGGTGATAACTGCAGCTCAATGCTGGGGCTAACAGCCTGACTCTCCATGCAGCTTTGGATTGTGGAGCCTGTGTGAGTGGATGTTTGTACCCCTGTTCGCTGCTGCTTTGGGCTTTGCACATGCTGTTGTTGTATCTGCATTGTAGGGTAAAATATAGGAACATGCTCTACAGGAACCACAGCTGGGACTTGAACCTGTGACCCTCTGCTTCTGGACACACTAGCTGGGTGTACTGCACTACACTGTTGCCACAGATGCATGGGAGTCCCTGGAACTACCTGTACTTTTCCTCAGCCAGACCTATTATGTTGCACTGCACACCACGTACTGGTACAGGGCATGGCCTAGGTCCACTGCAGGCAGGTGCCACTGCCGCCTCAAGCACGGGCACACCCCCCCCCCTGCCATGCTGACATGACCGTATGCTGTCGGTGCTGGTAGTGCGCAGTCCCAGGCCATCCACAGTGTGGGTAGGCGGTCGCCTAGGGAGTGGGGTCCAGGGCGGGGGGCATACATGAGCGTCCTCACATCCCCCCCATCACCACCTACCAATAGTATGTCCCTTCCGCTTGGGGGAGGGTTGGCTGGGGGGGATGTCAGGTCAGTGCCCTGGCAACTGTTGGCTCGGGTGGACCAGGTAGATGTAGGTGGATTGTGTTTGGCCTTTGTCAGCTCTGTCTTGCTAATTTCCAGTTTCTATGTTCTATGTGCCACCTAGGCGCCTACCTAGTCCACCCTGTATCCCAGCTGCCCCCGTTACATGTCCCGCCTGAAGCCCCCTATGCCCCATTTGCACCATCGCCATAGTGGCCTTTCATACTTGGGCACTATGCTGTTGCTGCAAATGGAGCACTACTATCACTTTTCTTGGGCTCCCTGTCTATGCTGTACATTGCTGACACTGAAATTGTTTCTCTCTCCTGCAAATGTGCATCTAACGGCAGGTTTGCATTCACGGTAGGATTCAGCCCTTCAGTTCAGCGCGTTAGTGTGCAGTGAGCCTCTCCCCGCCCACTCCCCACCAATTGACCCCTGCTCTCCGCCCTCTCTCCTCCCTCTGCGGTGTGTATCGTGCCACGGAACACTTCCGCGCGGTTTGTAATGTTACTGTGCGTTAACGTTACATACCACGCGGTAACATTACCTAATGCTCGGAAACGTTACCTACCGCACAGTATGTAACGTTATTGCAGTTTAGTAAACATACCCCTTGGTGTTGCAGGAAGTGATCCTGTAGCTAGGACCCATCCTCCATGAGATGTAAAACCCTCTCTCACCGAGGTGCTTTCTCCAGGACCATGTGCCCATGAGGGAAGAGTTAGGACAGTTGTTATAATTGGCAATTTGATCATTAGGAATGTAGCTAGCTGGGTGGCTGGTAGACATGAGGCTCACCTGTTAACATGCCTGCCTGGTGCTAAGATAGTGGACCTCACGTGCCACTTATACAAGGTTTTAGATGCTGGAAAGGAGGATCCTGCTGTCTTGGTACATGTTGGTATGAATTACATAGGAAAATGTGTGAGGGAGGTTCTGGAGGCCAAATTTAGGAAGCAAGTTGAAATTCAGAACTTTCAGGGTAGCATTCTCTGAAATGCTTTTTGTTCCACACAGAAGACCCAAAAGGTAGGCAGAGCTCCAGTCTCAATGCGTGGATGAGAGAATGGTATAAGGAAGAGGGTTTTGGATTTGTTAGGAACTGAGCAACATTCTTCGGATGGGGGGCAGCTTTTCCAAAAGGATGGCCTCCACCTTAACTGGGATGGAACCAGGTTGCTAGCATTAACCCTTAAAAAGGAGATAGAGCAGCTTTTAAACTAGATGATAGGGGAAAGCTGACAGTTGCCCAAGAGCGCATGGTTCAGAAGGATGTATCCTTGAAGGATACTAGCAAAAGAGGGAACTTAGGACATCCTAATAGAGAGACTCCAGTAAAGATAGAAGTAACCCAGATGCCCTTAAGTACAGAGCAGACAGAGCTGAAAGATTCCAAATTATCCCATCAACTGATAACCAGATTAATATGAATAAAATACAACCTCTAGAATGCCTGAATGCAAATGCTAGAAGTCTGAAAAATAAGATGGGAGAGAGAATATATAGCACTGAATGAAAGGTTAGATATAATTGGCATCTCAGAGACCTGATGGAAGGAGGACAACCAATGTTACCTGGATGCAAACTATATCGCAATGATAGGGTAGATAAAATTGGTGGAGGGGATGCGGTCTCTGTTAGAGGGGCATTGAGTTGCACAGGATAAAGATTTTCAGTAAACAAAACACACTGTAGAAATTCCATGTAGAAAGCGGAAGGCAATGGCAGCGGGGGTGTACTACCATCTGCCTGGCCAGAATGAACAGATGATGAAATGCTAAAAGAAATCAGGGAAGCTAACAAAGTACAATATAGTAATAATGGGTGATTTCAATTACCCCGGTATCAACTGGGTCAGTGGCACAGCAGGACATGCTAGGGAGATAAAGTTTCTAGATGAAATAAATGACTGCTTCTTGGAGCAGCTGGGTCATGAATCAATGAGAGGGGAAGCTATTTTGTACTTAGTCCTTATTGGAGCACAGGATTTGGTGCAAGAGATAACAGGCAATAGCAATCATAGCATAATTGCATTTGATTTAAGAAATGGAGGGAGGATGGCAAGGAAATCCATAATACTACCTTTTACTTTCAAAAGGGAGACTATGATAAAATGAAGAAAATAGATAAGAAAAAACTAAAAGGAGAAGCTGCAAAGGTCCCCAGAATTTGCTGTGTTTTAAACTTTTTTTTCCTGCTCTAGTTTCCCTGAGGGACTACGCCCCTCCCCCCCTGCTGAGGTATTGTGTAGCCCTTCTTCCTGTCTCCTCCTCCTCCCCACGTGTGCCTAGACTGTTCTGTTTGCCTCTCTCTGCTCTGGGAAGAGCAGTGCCCTCACAGTGCTCTGCTAAGAGAGGTGGATATTTTCTGTGACAACTTGCTGTGAGTTCTAGCTGTCTATTGTGACACAGTAGGCAGTATAGAGCTCATGGAGGTAAGAGAAAATGAGGAACTTACCTCAGATTTAGCTGAGCAGCAAATAAACTCAGTACATGTAGGAACAGCTGAGTAGCAAATACATTCAGCACAGGAGAAGCCAAAAGGCATTAGAATGAATTTTCATGGTGATAGTCCTGACGTGGTTAGAAACAGAAAGCCTAATCAGGAACACCTGTTCACAAAGACCCACGTAGCGTGCAGAGAAGGGAAGCATATAAGTTGCTGGCTAGAACCAGGAAAGGCCAGCAGGGGCAGCGACTCAGGAGGACTGAGCAAGCAACCAGTGAGCACGTGTCATTCTGAAGGAAGTTTGCCGGGAGAAGGAAACAGTAGGTCTGACCCCAGAGCAGGAAGCAGCCAGGGACATGGCCAGGAGCCTGCTAGGTTTGATGGTGGTTGGAGAGTCCGGGAGAGAGCTGTCAGGAGCCCAGAAACAAGAACCGGAAACACAGTTAAAAGGTGGGAACCTTGCTTTTCTGAGGAAAAGGCTAAAGGCTCTGTGTATTTTAAAGGGCAAGGGCGTGGCACTGGAAGTGACTTGGATGTTGAAAGATATCCAGTGATCCACCAGGTTGAAAGAGAAAGGAAAGCCAGAAAGAAGCTATCACCATACCAGGCATTCAAAGCCCTAGGTTTGAAGAGCACTTTTTGGGAAAAGTAATCCATGCACCACAGGAGGGTTTTCAGGAAGCCAGCACATGTAAAGAGTGTGACCCTTATGCTATCGGGAGTGAATCTGAATTAATGCAGTGGGAGAATAACAGCTGTACTCCTGACCCGGTCCCTATGGATTGCACAATATGTTTTTCAGATGATGTCATATCTTTATGTTAAGCCTGTGGAAAGCAGCCATGTGCTAGTGTCAAAGGAAAAGAAGATATTTTTCTTTGTAGCAGTTTCTTTTTGTTTTTCTGCTGTTTTGTTTGTGTTGTATCCAAAGAATATCCGTTTGGGAAGGGGAATAAAGCCCTGACATTATTTTGCCTTACCATTTGACTGCAAGACTCTTTTTGGTAGAAAGGCATCGTGAACTTCAAAGCCCTAGGCAGCCGACTAATAGGGCTCAAGGGAGGTCTATCTTACAGACCCCATCACACTATTTATATTATTTATTTATTGTTGAGTCCTAGCTGTCTGACTCTTGTCCTGTTGGTGTGCTATTTCACCTCACTGTTTCCTTTAGTTTGCACTTCAGCTTTTCTCAGCTGTATAACTTACCTTGCCTCTCACAACTAACTGGCCTTTGTGTGGTAGCCAGGTTAATTGTTCCTTTAAACTAGATATCTCTCCCTGCTCTGTCCCCAGAATTTGCTGTGTTTTAAACTTTTTTTTCCTACTCCAGTTTCCCTGAGGGACTACGCCCCTCCCCCCCTGCTGAGGTATTGTGTAGCCCTTCTTCCTGTCTCCTCCTCCTCCCCACGTGTGCCTAGACTGTTCTGTTTGCCTCTCTCTGCTCTGGGAAGAGCAGTGCCCTCACAGTGCTCTGCTAAGAGAGGTGGATATTTTCTGTGGCAACTTGCTGTGAGTTCTAGCTGTCTATTTATATTATTTATTTATTGTTGAGTCCTAGCTGTCTGACTCTTGTCCTTTTGGTGTGCTGTTTCACCTCACTGTTTCCTTTAGTTTGCACTTCAGCTTTTCTCAGCTGTATAACTTACCTTGCCTCTCTCAACTAACTGGCCTTTGTGTGGTAGCCAGGTTAATTGTTGCTTTAAACTATATATCTCTCCCTGCTCTGTCCCCAGAATTTGCTGTGTTTTAAACTTTTTTTTCCTGCTCTAGTTTCCCTGAGGGACTACGCCCCTCCCCCCCTGCTGAGGGTACAGGACAAAGGAACCTTGTAACAGCCCTCCCTTCATAGGTCTTATATTCTCTCCCTCCCTCCCTCCCCAACTCCCACCCGCCCCTGGGGTACTTGTAGCTTTATAGGTACTTACCCATCTTAGGGGAAGGGAGCTGCTCTCAGGTGCAGCTCTTCATCCAAATCAGTCACACATTGAAGACCTGAGATTAATTAAGCTTCAGGTGAACAAGGTATATTAGAGGTATTAGATACACTTCTATTAGTATAAGCATCTACACCAACCTTAGTAAGTACAGAATTTAAAGACCTAAACACAAGTTTTAAACTAAGATGCAGTCAGGAGTCCAGCAGCGAGATGGGGGCTTTCCAGTCTTTTGCATTGAGTGTCACATGTATGATTTTCTCCCAGTTGGTGAGAGGTCTTACGTATGCACTAAGTGCAAGGAGCTCTTTGCTCTCAGGGAACAAGTCTGTTCTCTGAAGGCTAGAGTAGCAGACCTGGAAGACTTTAGAAAGACAGAGAAGTGCATGGACGAGACCTACAGGGATATAGTCCTGATGTCCCACCTCCAGTCTGGCAACAGCCCTGTTGCCATGGAGGAGAGAGGTCACGTGACAGGAGAGCATCACCCTGGTGTGGCAGGACGTGATCCTGTAACTAGGACCTGTCCTCCAGATGATGTAAAACCCTCTCGCACTGAGGATGTTTCTCCAGGGCCAAGTGCCCATGAGGGGAGGGTTAGGACAGCTGTTATAGTTGGTGATTCGATCATTAGGCATGTAGATAGCTGAGTGGCTGGTGGACGTGAGGATCGCCTGGTAACATGCCTGCCTGGTGCAAAGGTAGCGGACCTCATGTGCCGCCTAGATAAGATCTTAGACAGTGCTGGGGAGGAGTCTGCTGTCTTGGTATATGTCGGTACCAATGACATAGGAAAATGTGGTAGGGAGGTTCTGGAGGCTAAATTTAAGCTTTTAGGTAGGATGTTGAAATCCAGAACTTCCAGGATAGCGTTCCCCGAAATGCTTCCTGTTCCACGTGCAGGACCCAAAAGGCAGGCAGAGCTCCGGAGTCTCAACGCGTGGATGAGACAGTGGTGCAAGGATGAGGGTTTTGGATTTGTTAGGAACTGGGGAACATTCTGGGGAAAGAAGGGGCTCTTCCAAAGGGATAGGCTTCACCTTAACCGGGATGGAACCAGACTGCTGGCATTAACCTTTAAAAAGGAGATAGAGCAGCTTTTAAACTAGATAATAGGGGAAAGCTGACAGTCGCCCAAGAGCGTATGGTTCGGAAGAAGGTATCCTTGAAGGATACTACCAAAAGCAGTGAGGTTCCAAAAAAGAGTAAAGTAGCCCAAATGCCCTCGAGTATGGAGCAGACAGAGCTTAAAGATCCCAAATTACCCATTTCTACCAATAGCCAGATTAATATTAATAAAATACAGTCTCTAAAATGCTTGTATGCAAACGCTAGAAGTCTAAACAATAAGATGGGAGAGTTAGAATATATAGCTCTAAATGAGAGGTTAGATATGATTGCAATCTCAGAAACATGGTGGAAGGAGGATAACCAGTGGGACACTGTGATACCTGGATACAAAGTATATCGTAATGATAGAACTGATCAAATTGGTGGAGGGGTTGCGCTCTATGTTAGGGAGGGCATTGAGTCAGAAAGGATTAAAGTTTTGCAGGAAACAAAATTTGCTGTAGAATCTCTATGGATTGAAATTCCATGTAAAAAGGGGAAGGCGATGGCAGTGGGGGTGTACTATCGACCGCCTGGCCAGAATGAACAAATGGATGATGAAATGCTCAGAGAAATCAAAGAAGCTAACAAAAGTCACAGCAGAGTAGTAATAATGGGTGATTTCAATTACCCCGGTATCGACTGGGTCAGTGTCATGGCAGGACATGCTAGGGAGATAAAGTTCCTAGATGAAATAAATGACTGCTTTTTGGAGAAGCTGGTTCATGAACCGACCAGAGGGGAAGCCATACTGGACTTAGTCCTTAGCGGAACACCAGATCTGGTGCAAGAAATAAGGTTGTTGGGACCACTTGGCAATAGTGATCATAGCATGATCGCCTTTGATTTAGTTAGTGGAGGAGGGATAGTAAAGAAATCCACAGTACTACCTTTTAACTTTCGGAAGGGAGACTATGGTAAAATGAGGAATATAGTTAAAAAAAAAACTAAAAGGAGCGGTTGGAAAGGTTAAAGACGTACATCAAGCTTGGGTGCCCAGACCAGCTGTATTCCACGCTTTAAGAAAAGTGGAAGTAAGTCCAAAAAACTGCCAGCATGGTTTAAAGGTGAGGTCAGAGAGGTTGTTGCTGCCAAAAAAGCGTCTTTCAGGAAATGGAAAAAAGAGCCAAACGATGAAAACTGGAAACAGCACAAGCACTAGCAAGTTAAATGCAGAGCATTGATAAGGCAGGCAAAGCGAGAATTTGAGAAGGAACTTGCTACAGAAGCAAAAACACGAAATAAAGACTTTTTCAAGTACATTCGTAGCAAAAGTCCTGTGAGAGAGTTAATTGGACCATTAGATGATGGAGGGGTAAAAGGGGCAGTAAGAGGAGATAAGGCTATAGCGGAGAGACTGAATGAATTCTTTGCTTCGGTCTTTACTGAGGAAGATGTAGGGATGTTACCCAAGACTGAAGTGGTATTTAAAGGTGATACGGCAGAGGAATTGAGAGAAATATCGCTACACCGGGCAGATGTATTACAACTATTTGATAAACTGAATAGTAGCAAATCACCTGGACTGGATGGTATACATCCAAGAGTGTTGAAAGAACTGAAATATGAGATTGCAGACCTGCTGTTAGTAATCTGTGAACTTTCAATAAAATCGTCTGTAATACCTGAAGATTGGAGGATTGCCAATGTAACGCCACTTTTTAAAAAGGGTTCCAGGGGTGATCCGGGAAATTACAGACCGGTGAGCCTGATGTCGGTACTGGGGAAAATGGTAGAAACCATCATAAAGAACAAAATTACACAGCATGTAGATAGTCATGGCCTAATGGGAGACAGTCAACATGGCTTTAGACAAGGAAGATCTTGTCTTACTAATCTGATATGTTTTTTTGAAGGTGTGAATAAACAGGTAGACAAAGGTGAGTCAGTCGATATAGTGTATCTGGACTTTCAGAAAGCCTTTGACAAGGTCCCTCATCAGAGACTTTTGGCAAAACTAAAAAGTCATGGGATAGGAGGCAGTGTACTGTTGTGGATCGGGAACTGGTTAAAAGATAGAAAGCAGAGGGTAGGGCTAAATGGCCAATTTTCCCAATGGAAAAGGGTGAATAGTGGAGTACCCCAGGGATCTGTATTGGGTCCACTACTTTTTGACATATTCATAAATGACCTGGAAAAGGGAATAACTAGTGAGGTTATCAAATTTGCGGACGACACAAAACTGTTTAAAGTTGTTAAAACCCAAGAGGACTGTGCAAAACTGCAGGAAGATCTGGATAAATTGGAAGACTGGGCATCCAAATGGCAGGTAAAATTTAATGTGGACAAGTGCAAAGTTATGCACCTAGGGAAGAACAACCCAAACTATGGTTACACGAAGCAAGGTTCCACATTGGGAACCACAACCCAGGAAAAAGATTTAGGAGTCATCGTGGATAACATGTTAAAACCCTCCGCCAAGAAAGCAAGCAAAATGCTAGGTATCATAAGGAAAGGAATGGAAAATAAAACAAAGGATATTATAATACCTCTGTATCGTTCCATGGTACGACCGCACCTTGAATATTGTATGCAATTCTGGTCGCCGTATCTTAAAAAGGATATAGCGTTATTAGAAAAGGTACAGAAAAGAGCCACCAAAATGGTAAAGGGGATGGAAGGCTACTCCTATGAAGAAATGCTACAAAGGTTGGGGTTCTTCAGCCTGGAAAAGAGACGGCTGAGGGGAGATATGATAGAGGTCTATAAATTAATGAATGGCGTGGAACGGGTAAACGTAGATCGGTTGTTTACGTTATCAGAATATAGAAAGACTAGAGGACATGTAATGAAGCTACAAGGTGACCTATTTAAGACAAATAAGAGAAAATATTTTTTCACTCAATGTGTAATCAAACTCTGGAATTTGTTGCCGGAGGATGTAGTAAGAGCTGTTAGTGTAGCTGGGTTTAAAAAAGGTTTGGACAAGTTCCTGGAGGAAAGGTCCATAAACCATTTTTAAAAAGGGACCCAGGATAGCAATGCTTGACCCAATATAAGCATTGTGGAACCTGTGTCTCTTGGGGATACTGCTAGGTATCTATGACCTAGATTGGCCACTGTTGGAAACAGGATACTGGGCTTGATGGACCTTGGTCTGATCCAGTATGGCATTTCTTATGTTCTTAGGTTAAAGGTTTACATCAAACATGGTCATTGTTTAAAAATATTATCTTGGAAGTCCAGACCACATTTATTCCACGCCTTAAGAACAGTGGAAAGAAGGCAAAAAAACCTGCCATCATGGTTTAAAAGTGAAGTCAACGAGGCTGCTGTAACCAAAAAAGCATCTTTAAGGAAATGGAAAAAGGTGCCAAATGACAAAAACAGGAAACAACATAAACACTGGCAGGTTAGATGCAAGGATTTTTGAAAAAAAAAAAAAGCTTGCCATGGAAGCAAAAACAGACAATAAAAACTTTCTCAAGTACAGTCTTAGCAAAACCCTGTGCAAGAATCAGTTGGACCAGGGGTAGCCAGCTGGCTATTTCTTTGATGGGGGACTCTGGCGATGGACCTATTCGCTAGTCCTCAGAACACACAGCTCCCTCACTTCTGTGGGCCGGTGCTGTACCCGAGCATGGTGAGCCCGGATGCGTTCCTTCTGAGCTGGTCCTCCAGCCTGCTCTATGCATTCCCTCCCATTCCTCTCATTGCGAGGATCCTCCTCAAGGCACAGCGGCACCGGGCATCGATGATCCTCATAGCCCCTTCGTGGCCTCGGCAGCCCTGGTTCCCACTTCTGCTCCGGCTGTCGACAGAGCTTTCTGTCCCCTTGGGCTCTGCCCTGGGCCTGCTAACGCAGGAGGACAGACAGGTGCAGCACCAGAACCTGACCTCCTTATCCCTCATGGCCTGGCAGCTGAAAGGGTCTTCCTAGCTTCAGTGGGTCTCCCGGAGGAGGTCGAGGAGGTCCACCTCGCGTCAAGGAAGTCCTCAACTAGACGGGCCTACGCCTTCAAGTGGCGGCGCTTCTTGGTCTGGTGCTCCGGGCTCCAGATTGACCCATTCTCGTGTACCACTCGATGGGTCCTTCAGTACCTCCTTCATCTCTCGAGGGAAGGTCTGAAGTCGAACTCCGTCAGGGAGCATTTGAGCGCCATCTCGCAAATCACCTCCCTGTCAAGGGAAAACCCCTCTCAGGGCAGCCTTTGGTCTCCCGCTTTATGCGGGGTCTCTTGCTATCCAAGTAGCCCATCTGGCCTCCCCCGGCGGAATGGGACCTGAATGTGGTGCTCATGTAGTTTTCACGTCCACCCTTCAAGCCGATGATGACATGCTTGCTTTGGCATCTATCCTGGAAGGTTGTTCTTCCTGGTGGCGCTAACCTCGGCCCGCCGAGTTATTGAGCTTCAGGCTCTCATAGTTGATGCTCCTTACACCAGTTTCTATAGGGTGGTCCTCCGTACCCATCCCAAATTCCTGCCTGAAGTTGTCTCGGATTTCCATCTCAACCAGGAGATAGTCCTACCAACTAGAATTCTTCCCGAGACCCCACGCCAACCTGGCGTCGGCGGCATGCCACACACTCAAGTGCAAAAGGGCTCTTGCCTTCTATCTGCAGCGCATCCAGGCTCATCGCAAGTCTGGCCGGCTCTTTGTGACCTACGATCCCAATCGATTGGGGCAGGCAGTGGCTAAACGCACCCTCTCCATTTGGGTGGCAGACTGCATCGCCTTTGCTCACACGAAGGCGGATGCCCCATTAGATCATTGAGTCACCGTGCACGGGGTTTAGGCCAAATCGGCCTCGGTGGCTTCGCTGCACTCTGTGCCTCTGATGGACATCTGCTGGGTGACAACCTGGTCTTCAGCGAACACCTTCGCTGCACACTACTATCTGGAGAGGGAGTCCCATCGGGACAATGCCTTCGGCCAAGCTGTACTCCGTAATTTGTTCATGGTATAAGCAACTCCTGCCCTCCGACCCTTCTTCATGGCTACCAAGGGCTTCGCCCCGAGGACTTGGGCTCCTTTGGACTATTTCTTCTATGGGGGACTCCGGCAATGGACCTATTCGCCAGTCCTCAGAATGCACAGCTCCCTCACTTCTGCGGAGATCGTCTTCTGCTCACGACCTCGCGGAGTCGTTTTTTTGGTTACAGTTTTGGTAGCTTGTAGCAGGGAAGTCCTATAAGTGAGGACTGACTTCCTGCTTGTTCCTGGAGAAAACGTAGTTAGTCACCTGTAACAGGTGTTCTCCAGGGACAGCAGGAATCAGTCCCCACTACCCTCCCACCTCCCTAAAGAGTTGCTGGATTTTTATCTTTCCCTTGCCATCTGCTTGATAGGGCTCAAGCTAAGGGACCTGACTGAGCAAGATAGGGTGGGAAGAGGACCACGCATGCATGGCAGCAATCCCAAAGGCTTTCTTTGAAAGCTGGGGAATTGCTCCGCGCGGGCTCAGTCAGTGCCAATGTCACCCATAAGAGGACTGATTCCTGTTGTCCCTGGAGAAAACCTGTTACAGGTGAGTAACTACGCTTTTAGTAAATATTGCCCAGAATCTTTGTCTACTTTCCATTCCTCTGATTGAAGTAAAAGATCCCTGTTATTATATAAAGCTATAGTGTAGACTTTTATAAATTATGCTTTTACAGTATTCCTATTTGTTTTCTTCCTGTGAACAGAAATGGAAAATCATATTTTTCTTTAACAGCAACCACATCTGAAAAATAAATCTTTGTTAAATCATATTCCACCAATACATGAATATTTTCATTGCAGAAATTTAACCATGTTAAAAACTGATGTAAGGTATTAATAGTATTATTCCATAATATTATTTTTTTTTTATAAAATATTTCTGCATTAGAATACATTCTGTGAATGGTGATTCTTTAATCCATGTTTCCTCAAAATTAGACATATATAGGTTAGCTAAAGAAGGAGATATTGTAGCTCTCATTCCTTTGCCAGAAATTTGTAAAAAGTCCCTTCAAAATGAAAATTATGTTTTAATGCCATAGTGGACAAATTAATCAAAATCTCTTTGGTGATTAAATGACGTCTAAGTTGATTTTTCGGTACATTTTTAATTACTAATATAGCTTCATTTTGTGGCATTTTGGTGTATAAAGAATTAACATCCATCATTACTAATATCAAATGTTCAGCTGAGGCCATATCGAATTTTGATAACATATTCATGAAATGTGTAGTAGCTTTAATATAAGATGAACAAGTCATATCCAAAGGACTCAAAAATGTCTTTATAAAAGAGCCATTTGAAAAGGTCATTGGTCTTCCAGGTGGTGATTTTAAATCTCTATGAATTTTGTATATAATAATTGGAGAATGTGGATTTTTTACATTCAAAAATTAAGTTCTCATATGATCATAATGTCTTGATGCAGAGCATGTAGTAAGTTCTCTAATTTTATTTATTTATTTAACAGTTTTTAATTTAAATTTTTAGATCGCTGGTAGAATCACTTACTAATTTTCTACAACACTTAGACAATTGACATTGAATTACTGTAATGCCATTTTCTCAGTCTCGCAAAACTATAGATCCACTTTTGTCAGCTTTTTTTATTTACTAATAACTTGTCAGCTGTCAAAAAATACAAACCTTCAGGTCTATTCCATGTTAAGTGCTTAGCATATTGGCATTTATCTTCCAGTATAAAAATTTCCTTCAGGACTAATGGTTTAAAAGTAATCTTAAACTTTAATCCTGGAGGGATCCATTCTTAACAATGGCTTTATCCAAATCTTGAACTGGATGTTCAAAAATATAATTTCTGTTTTCATATTTGCAGGATATAGTTAGTGCTGATGTCCTTGATACCTCCATTTGTCATCCATCAGACTCTGTTAGCTTCTGTGAGAATAATTTCCTGAGCAGCCTGAAGGAGTCAGCCAACCTGCTGGAAAAAGCTAATACCTCCCTGGAGTGTCTGGAGAAACACTTCCTCACCAGCATCGACACACTGCAGGAGTTTGCTAGTCACACAACACTGAGTCCCAATTTGGATGCCAGAAGCAGAGAGCTACTCAGACTTCAGAAAAGAGAACTTGTAGCTACCATGCAGCAGAGATTTGCGGCAGAGATGGAGATAGGCCCTGCTTTTACAACAGGGTCTGGGGCCATGGAAATCACTTCTGAATCTGAAGTCAGGGTGTCAGATTATGAAAGAAAGCCACATGTGGGGGAGGATTTGGTGGATACAGTCAAAAGTGAGCAATGTGAGAGGCAAAGCATAGGAGTGGCAGGGCTTTCTCTTGATCTCCTTCCTATGATGTGTTACCAGTCACCATCTCAGTCATGCAAGACTTTGAAGCCAAACCCTGCTGCCAGATGCTGTGAATCAACCATGCTGGGTATACAATATTCACAGAGTGAGGAGGCACTTCCATGGGCCAGAGGACGTAGCACTGGTGTGCCAAAGAAGAAAGAGACATGTGGATGCCAGAAGACTCCTTGTGAGTGTCAGAATCTATATTGTTCAAAATAGACCAAAGGGGCAGTGCAACTGTTCCTTTGATAAGCCATAGCACACAGGTGGGTCATGTGACTTCCAAATAATTGTTCCCTGAGTTTTCTAAGAAACATTTGTAACACATGCTGTAAATTCCCATGTGGTGTAGACTAGCAATCATTTTTTTATTATAGTCCACTGTCAAGTAAGGATGCATCTTAGAACACTCTGCAGTAGATTCAGCTGCAGCAGATCATTAGAATCTTCTAGATCTGGGTTTCATTTAGGATATGGTGCTGAGGTCTTCCTGTTTTCTATGGTAGATGATTTGTGTAGATACTGCAGCACCTCCTCCTACCAGTAGCAACACGAGGAGAGGATGCTTGCGCAGTTTGGCAGGAGCATTACTCAAGGGTCCATTCTTTCCCCGTTATTTAATTTACACCCAGAAAACAATGTGCAGGTCAGTGGACCTACATTTTTGGGGCCCTGAAGCTTGAAATGTTATGGGGGCCCCTTCGCAACCAGCAACGAGGTCTGGTAACCACTGTTAACTTCTTCAATGGTGTTGTTCCATGACAGATCACCACGAGATTTTTAAAAATTTAACCACTACATCTCAGAATGATTTTTTTTATAGCTAGCCTACATGATACTTTAATAGTTAAAATAAATAATTAAAAGGTTATTATTTTGTATTGAATTACACTATATTTTTTATTTTTTTATTTTTTTAAAAACCTCATACAGTAGACCCAAACGTTTTAAGCAATGTGGATTAAAGTCGCTTCTGGGGCGCCTCTGGGATTAGGGGCCCTAAAACTTAAGCTTCATTAGTTTCACAGTAGATCCGCCCCTGGGGCAGGTTAATTAGGTATAGGATTATACAATTCTGTGCCTATGCTGATGAGATTAAAATGGATACAGAATTGGGGAAAGATTGTAAAAAAAAATCTTGGCTGCTTTATCATAAATGTTTGTCATCTCTCTCATTTTGGATGAGGAAAAATACTCTGCATCTGAACCCTGGAAAAACTGACATATTATGGTTTTGAATGGCCTCCATTGAATTTTCTCCTCTGATAGTTCTATTGGAAGGTGAAATGTTGTTGATTATTAAAAATAAGACTAGAATTTTGAGGGTCTTGTTTAAATTTGATCTAAGTATGCAGTCTCGAGCATATTGATTGTTTGCTCTTGTTTTGCACAATCACAAGTTATTTATAATTTGCACCCTTACCCAAATTCAGAACTTCTTTGTATCATAATCCACATTCTCATTATGGGATGGTTCCTGTAATTCATTTTGTATGAATTTACCTAAAAAGCAGTTATTTTGATTATAGCACATATAGAATACTGCAGCCATAATTTAATAACATCATGTTTCCTCCGCTGTCTATGATTTGCATTGGTTGTCTGTTCAGTCTAGTGTTATTTTATTTTATTTTTTATTTATATAATTTTAGTCATTACAATAACCAAAACAATTTAAGAAAGATCATTGTACACCCACATCAGTACCAAAATAATAAGAAACTAATACCACCAATCCAAAGATCAGTAACAATATAAGCAGGGGACAATAATGTAGACCACGTCACGGGAGTATGACAGTGTTAAATTAAAGGAAAACAACAAATAATAAAGAAAACAAGCCCATAAGGACCACAATTTGGAGGTCATTTAAACTCAGACTTCACCCTCCCCAGCTGTACCCTGCCTATCAGAGAGAAATTTCTCCAGGTGAGAAATATCGAGAAAAACATAAGAAGCTCCCTCATAATTGACAATGCATTTACATGGAAAGCATAGGAAAAACGTAGCTCCTAGCGCTAAAACACGGGGCTTTAAAGATAGAAACTGCCGCCGGCGCAATTGGGTGCTACGCGATACATCAGCGAAAACACTAACTACCTGACCACAAAACCTGGCCGCTTTCGCCTTAAAAAAAGCTTTCAGGATATGTTGTTTAACTAAAATAGACGAAAAGGTAACCAATAATGTGGATCTTTGAGTGATTGTATCCAGGGAATCCTCCAAAAAGGCAGTTAGATTAGATATAGATGGGACTATCTCATCAAACTCGCCCTCTGCAGCGTTAACTTTTTTAGATCCAGAAGGAACATAATAAATCTGAGTAACATCAATACAATCTGAAATAGCTAATATTTCCTTAAGATATTTATCCAAAAGAATTTTGGCTGACAAAAGAGAAGAAAAGGGAAAGTTCAAGAAACGCAAATTGTTTATTTATTTATTTTATTTATTTAACTATTTCTTTTATACCGCCCCTTCCAGAGATCAAGGGCGGTTTACATATAACAGATTAACAGTCTTGTACACAATTTGTATACATTTTACATAGAACAGTAGAAATCAACTATTTACATTGAACAGTAAATATAAACTTTGTAGGTGTTGTAACAAAAACAACTTGAAGGTATTAAAGCAAACATATCAAACTTTGTACAAAAGTATATTTACATCGTGTAGTGTGTGTGGTGTATGGGGTAGAAATTGGCGTAGGTGCTGGAATTTAGTTCCTTTTATTTTTGTCATCTTTGGGGCGTGTGTGGGGGGGACAGGCTTGTGGTTACATTGTTGGGGTTAAGGGAGTTTGTGCATGGGTGCCCACATTTGTAGTAGAGCTGGCTTTGGGGGAGTAGGGGATTTCGAAGTGTTCAGTGAACAGGTAGGTCTTTAATTCTTTTCTGAATTGGATGAGGTCTCTTATGGTGCGAAGTTCAATAGGGAGGTCGTTCCAGAGTGTAGGAGCAGTGAATGAGAATGCTCTAGAGCTAGTGGTATTCTTGGTTTTACAGATGGCTTTAGGTATGATGAGGGAGTGGGCTGCGTTTTGTCTGAGGGTCCTTGTCGATGTTGGAGATTGCAGTAATGTGGTTAAGTGTGAGGGGGCTATGTCGTTTATGAGTTTATAGGTTGTTAGGATAATTTTGTATTTGATTCGGCTGTTTATAGGAAGCCAGTGGAGTTCCAGCAGTATTGGGGTTACGTGGTCTGTTAGGCGGGCTTTAGCAATTACTTTTGCACAGATGTTTTGTGCTCTTTGTAGAAGGTATGTGCTTTTTTGAGGGAGGCCTATTAGGAGACTATTGCAATAGTCGAAGTGAGGGGTGATCAGTGTACTTACTACGGATCTAAAGTCTTGTGTTTCAAGGAGTGGCCTTAGGTGCTGAATAGTTTTGAGTTTGTAGAAAATGGTTTTTACTGTTTGTTTTATGTGTGGCAGCATGGATAGGGTGTGGTCTATTATTACCCCTAAGTATTTTACCTGTTTTCTGACAGGTATTGAAGTTTTGTTGATTGTGATTGTTTCCGGGTAAGTGTTCTCAGTCATAGAAGATCTTGTTACAAACATTGCCTCAGTTTTTTTGAGATTTATGCTGAGGTAGTTCGTTTCCATCCAGGAGGAGGTCTCGGCCATGCATTTGGATAGAGAGTCATATGTATGGTTTTTAGTGGTTATGGGGATAGCTAGCATGATGTCATCAGCATATATAAAATGGTTAATCCTGTGTTTTTTAAATATGTTTGTTATCGGTTGCAGATACAAGTTAAATAGGAGGGCTGAAAGGGCTGATCCTTGGGGTATTCCTTGTCCTTGGGGGAATGTTTCTGATGTTTGTTGATCAATTTGGACGCGTATTAATCTATGTGAGATGTAAGATTTGAACCAGTTAAGGACAATCCCGCCTATTCCTAGGTTTTCTAATCTGTTGATCAGTGTCTGGTGATTAATTGTACACCCAAGATGAATTTTCAAGGGCTTCCACTTTAGAATGCAAAATCAATGAATCCTTAATCCCATCCACATTAATTGATAGTAATGGGAGCACCTGAGATTCTAATTTATTAACTTTCAGATCAGTCAAAGAAATTTTCTCATCGAGTTGCCCAATAGACATGGCAGCTTCCTGAGAAAATGTGCACAAAGAGCTTACAGCCAAGGAAACCTTTGAATCAATACATTTCAAAGCTCCCCAAAGATCTCTTAAAGTAACCTCAGCATCGGAGGACAAAACTGGAAGGTCCGCAGAACCCTCCGCAGCTGTTAATTTAACAGGAGTAGGAAAATCTACAACTACTATATCCTTACGATCCTGCCCAGAAGGACCCCCAAAGTTAACCATTCTTTCTGAACCCGGGCACAGTGGGGGAGATCTCCCTCCAGGGCTCAAAGAAGCACCTTCAGGAGAGGACTGTGCCAAGGGAATAGGGGCAAAATGTTTATCCAGTGGACCGACCGGTTTAGAAACCTCCGATTCGGCCAATTGGGGCTTGTTATGCACTTTAGCTTTCCTCTTACCCATAGTAAGAAGCAAAGGAAAAAACAAAACAGGAAACTTAAACAGAGATGAAGCTACATGCAAACACAAACCTGAACAAACAGCCCCATATTCCCTCCAGATACATGCCAAAAGCCAATATGACGTCACAGTGGCGTCGAAGGGGCAGAACCTGCCCCTTTAAACACGCCCCTTCAAACACGCCCCACGGTCGCGTTCCACGGTCGCAGAGAGGACAAAAGGGCCCTTTTATAGATGAAAGGCCCCTACAGAAGCAGGCTGCCCCGGGCGTGCCTGCCCGATGAAAGCAGGGCAGCAGCAGCAATGCAGGCTCAGTCCCGGCAGTCCGAAGGCCCGATAGACAGGTCCAAACACTCCTCCTCACACGTTGCAGCCAGACTCCAGCAGTAAGGTATCCGGGAGATGGATTTAAAGCCTCCAAGCCCCAACAGAAGCAGGTTGCCCCGGGCGTGCCTGCCCGATGAAAGCAGGGCAGCGGCAGCAATGCAGGCTCAGTCCCGGCAGTCCCAAGGCCCGATAGACAGGGCCAAACACTCCTCCTCACACATTGCAGCCAGACTCCAGCGATAAGGTATCCGGGAGATGGATTTAAAGCCTCCAAGCCCCAACAGAAGCAGGTTGCCCCGGGCGTGCCTTTCCTGATGAAAGCAGAGCAGCGGCAGCAATGCAGGCTCAGTCCCGGCAATCCCAAGGCCCGATAGACAGGGCCAAACACTCCTCCTCACACGTTGCAGCCAGACTCCCTAGTGTTATTTTTAAGATTATAATGATATTTTTTACAATTTTGTCTAACAAAGTGCCTAATTATTTAAGTGAGAAGTTAAAATGATTTATTCTGGAAAGGATTATTTGGGCCAGTTCTAGGTATTTGCTGTTGGTGAATTTCTCAGCAGCTGACTGTGAAGCCACAATCATTCCCGCTCCCTGTTCATTCTCTGCTAAGATGGGCCTTTTAAACACTTGTTCTACAAAAAATAAACATCAATCAATTCATAATTTGAACAATAAAACCTGCAAATATTTTGCCTGATTGAAACAGGACTCAAACCAGGAGACTCGGCATCCCTAACCTAAGCCTGTCTCATCTCTCCTCTAAATGTAAAGAAATGTTAACACTTCCAAGTTATATTTCCCTGTTCAATGTAAAACTGTTACAATATAAACCACCTTGAATCTAATATAAGGCGGTATAGAAAACCAGTTAAATAAATAAATGTGGAAGTAGCATAGCACTTATCTATAATACAGAATTACATTGCACACAGATATCTCCTAGCCCACTAATTTACTCTGAAACTTTTCTTGTCTGGTTTATAGGAAAAACATTACTCTTTTCAAACTCCAGAGAGGCAGGGGCTACATGATACTCATAGCCCCACGCTGGCCACGACAACCATAGTATCCTCTCCTTTTATGTCTGTCTCAGGCTCAACCCATAGATTTGGGGTCTGCTCCAGATCTCCTATCTCAGGAGGAGGGGACGTTGCTCCATCCCAGTCTGCTGAGAGCCTAGCCTTCCAGGATGTTAACCTTTCCCAGGAGGTTAAGGACATCCTCTTGGCTTCTAAGAAGCCATCCACCAAGGCGCTCCTATGCCTTCAAGTGGTGTAGATTCGCTCCCATTAAGCCCCTCCAGTGGCATGAGATATTAATGTTGTTTTAGGACAGCTTCTCAAGCCGCCCTTTGAACCTCTAGCCACTACCTCTCTAAAGTTTCTCACATGAAAGGTCGCCTTCCTTATTGCCCTCACTTCAGCAAGACGCATTAGTGAGCTCCAGGCTTTGGTGGCTGACCCTCCTTATACACGATTCCACCATGATAAGGTTGTCCTTAGCACTCATCCTCACTTTATGCCAAAGGTGGTCTTGCCCTTCCATTTAAACCAGTCAGTCTACCTTCCTGTCTTTTTCCCTAGACCTCATTCCCCTAGGGCAGAGGCAACCCTTCACACTCTGGATTGCAAAAGTGCCTTGGCTTTTTATCTCCAGAGAACTCGAGTGCACAGAAAAGCTTCCCAACTTTTCATCTCCTTTGACTTGAGTCACCTGGGGTTGCTAGTATCCAAACATACTCTTTCCAGGTGGATAGCAGACTGCATCTTCTTTGCTTATGAAAAGGCAGGACTCTCTCTCAAGGGCCAAGTCACTGCACATAATGTGCAGGCCATGGCTGCCTCTATGGCAAATCTACGCTCTGTAGCAATTGATGAGATACACAAAGAAGCAACTTGGTCTTCTGTCCACACTTTTGCTGCTCACTATTGCCTGGACAAGGACTTCTGCTGGGATGCCTTGTTTGGCCAAGCTGTTCTCCAGCATTTCTTTCAGACTTAGATCAACTCCTACTCTCTGTCCTGGGTTTGGATACCAGACATCCTTGGAAGATATATGACTTCCTTACTTACACCTGTAATTCCACAGCCGACTCTGAGGTCATCTCTCTGACACCTCTGAGCTAGGGAGTCCCATATGTGAAGACTACATTCCTGTTTGTTCCTGGAGATAGCGTAGTTACTCCCCTGTAACAGGTGATCTCCGGGAACAGCAGGAATTTAGTCTTCACAACGCACCCTCTTCCCCTAGAAGTTGTATGTCTTCTTCTTCTCCTTCTCTTCTTTTATCTCAGCTACAATCTCAACTGAGGAGAGAGAGAGCTGGAAAGGCGGGAAGGCAGCTACATAGGTACAGTGGGATGCTCCCAAAAGCTTTCCTATTGGACATTGGGGAGCATTCCCGTGCAGGCTCCGGAGATCACCTGTACAGGTGAGTAACTACACTTTACCCTCCACCGCTCTCCAATATGTTTCTTTGTATGCTGAGTTTCTTAATCTCAAATGTTGTAACCTCTTATTCTAATTTCAGCATTCTCAACAACTTCAACATTCATGTTGATGATCCCTCTTACCCATTTCAATATGACTTTCTTCAGCTAATGGAGGAAACTTGGACTCAACCAAAGGTTAGATGCTCTTACTCAGGGCCGGCCCATCCACTAAGCGGGCTAGGCATCTGCCTAGGGCAGCAGATCTCTGTAGGTGGCAGGCCATTTGCTTCGGCACACATGGCCTGCCGCTCCCCTCTTATGCCGAGCTGCGCCACCATCCCCACCATGCTGAGCCACACTACGCTACTGCCTCCCGCTGCCACTGATTCCGGCAGCAGGGGGACAGTTAGGTTCGGTAGCAGGCCATGTCAGAGGGGGCTCAGAAGCAGCAGGCCATGTGTGTCAAAGGACATGGTCTACCGCCAAGCTAAGCCATGAGCCCCTCAACCCCGCCGCTGGAATCAGTAGCACAGCTCTGCACCGGGGGCGGTGAAGTGCAGCTCGGCACGTGGGGGAGAGGGTGGCATGGCCAGGGCTTCTTCCTAGGGCAGCAGAAACCCTTGGGTTGGCCCTGCTCCTATTAACACTAATAGCCACATTCTTGACCTTGTCTTCTGACTTATAGGGCCCCTTTTTAAGTAACATCATAAGAACATAAGAAATGCCATACTAGGTCTGATCAAAGTCCAACAAGCTCAGTATCTTATTTCCAACAGTGAGCATTCCAGGTCACAAGTACCGGCAGGTTCCCAAAAAGGTACACAGATTCCACAATGCTTATCCTGGGGTAAGCAGTGAATTTCCCAAGTCCTCTTTAATAATAGATTATGGACTTTTCCTCCAGGAACATGTTCAAACCTTTTTTTAAACTCAGCTACACAAACAGCTTTTACTACATCCTCTGGTAACTAATTCCAGAGTTTGATTACTCATTGAGTGGAAAAATATTTTCTCTTATTAGTCCTAAATGGACTACATTGTAGCTTCATTGAGTGTCCCCTAGACTTTCTACTTTATGAAGGAGTAAACAAGTGATCTACGTTTACCCGTTCCACTCCATTCATTTATAGATCTCTATTTCCCCTCAGACGTCTCTTTTCCAAGTTGAGGAGCCCTAACGTTTTAAGCCTCCTCATAGGGTTATCCTTCCATCCCCTTTACTATTTTGGTGGCTCTTCTCTGTACCTTTTCTAATTCTGTTATATCCATTTTAAGATATGGCAACCAGAATTGCACACAATATTCAAGGTGCGGTCGCACCATGGGATAATACAGAGGCATTATAATATTCTTGGTTTTATTCTCCATTCCTTTCCTTATGATTCCTAGCATTCTATTTGTTTTCTTGGCTGCCGCTGCACACTGGGCAGAGGGTTTGAATGTATTATCCACGATGATACCTAAATCCTTTTCCTGGGTGGCGATTCCTAATGTAGTACAGATGATTTTAATGATAGTTCACAGATAACGAATAGTAGATCTGCAGTCTCATATTTCAGTTCTTTCAGTACCCTCAGATGTATACCATCCAGTTCAGGTGATTTGCTACTCTTCAGTTTATCAAATAGTTGTAATATATCTTCCCGGTTTGTCAATATTTCTTTCAATTCCTTCCACTACATCACCTTTAAATACCATTTCAGGCATGGCTAACTTCCCTATATCTTCTTCAGTAAAGACCAAAGCAAAGAATTCATTCAGTCTCTCCGCTATGGCCTTGTCCTCTCTTAGCACCTGTCATAGAGCAGGAGCTAATAAAAATGAGGACATAAGAAAAGAAGCTGTCTGTCCCAAAACAAATGAGGTGCAGAGAATGCAATTGCCTAGCAAAACAGCTAGAGGGAGCAGGCGTGCACTTGCAGAGGCTGAGTGGACACACCTAGCTAATCAGCAGCACCTGAGAACTAGCCCGGGAAGCTCAAAGGCAGAAGACCTTTATAAGCGAGAGGCTGGAGACAGAAGGCAGAGCAGCACCGGAGGGCAGAGCAGCACCGGAGAGCAGAGTTGCACCGGAAAGGAGAGCACTGCTGACAAAAGGAGCAGTGGAACCAGGACTAATGGCATGGCTGCAGGAACTGGAAGAGAAGCAGAGTTCCCTGAGAAAGACAGACGGAGGAGAGTCAGTCCTGTGGAGGTCGTGGTAGCCAGAAACTCCAGAGGTAAAGAGCTAAGAAGCAGGAAGCCAGGCTAGGAGAGAGGCCTATGCTTGCCAGAAAGCCCGGAGACCAGAATGAAAGGTACCAGAAGCTTTCAAGAGAAAGATTGCCAGAGAGACTGGGTCCTAAGGGAAATACCTGAGGAGGACACTTCCGGCTATGCCTATTACAGGAAACCAAGGTATGATGATTCTTTATTCATGAAGAAACGCTCAGCTGATAGAAGCCCTTATAAACAGATGCCCAGTTTAAAAGAAGAGAAAGCAGGCCAGAGTTTCACCAGCCAAGATATAGAGGCAATAAAATAGGCCATGCTCATTTAAGAACCTTAGAACAACTGTATGGAAAACAAGGGAACAGAAATAGGGACTGGCCAGTGATAACAGCCAGAGAAAGCCCCAGCTCAGAAGAGGATAATACTGATTTAGAACCGATGCAAGTGGAGCTTATAGACCCTATTTCCTCATCTCAGGAGGAATTGATGGATTGTTCCATGTGTGTTGTGGGTGATTTGGAATCACTGCCTGAACTGTGAGCCATACAAATATTACCTTAAGAAGTTTTCATATTTGAGCTGAATGAAAGAAGAATGTTCAGACATGTAATTTACTCCAATGTTGAAAGAATCCTTGGTTAATTTCCTTTCTACAACTGTGAAGATTATAACAGTTTACTTTGTACCTTGAGTTTGGTTTATGCCTGAAAAGAAGGACTGACTTTAGTTTTTGTAGCCCAACGAATCTTTTTGTGAAAAGGGAAATAAAAGCCTTATTCTCCCTCCACTTTGGCTTACATGACTTATTTGCACCAGGAGCAGGACTACATAGACCAGGCTGCACCTGGCCTTAAAAACCCCTCCTCTCCTAAAATTAACTATATGCCCAACCTTCCCGTTCAGCCACCGGCCACTAGGGGGAGGTTGGCGACATAAATGGCGTAGTTGTTTGGATTTTTGGGCCTAAGAACTACAAAAAGAGAAAAGAGAGAAACTACCAACAAGGTTAGAAAAAAAAAGTGGGAAAAGGAAAACCCGGAGTGGAAAAGGAAAACCCGGAGTGGAAAAAGGAAAACCCGGAGTGGAAGGAAAACCCGGAAGGGGAAAGTCGGGGTGTTGCTGGCAGTGGTAGCAGAGTCCTACAAGGCAGAGCAGCAGTCTCTTTTCCCAAAAGTTGATTCCACACCAGCCTCAGGTAAAATGTAGATGAGCATGACCTGTGCTGGATGTGTGTGTAAGAAAAAAAAAAAAAAGAGAGAGAGAGGGAGAGAGTGAACTGATTTTTTGTTATCAGGCCGCACTTGGTTTTCTCTCTGCTTTTTCTTTTTAGGCATACCCTCGCTATGGATCAGAAAGAGCTATGTGCTTGGATGGCCCTCCAATTCGACAAGCAAAGAGAACTGGCTTGCCCAACTCAGCAGCAGGCAGTACTAGCCATGCACGAGCAGCAGAAGCCCATCTTACAGATGATGGAGACATGGATAACCCATCAGCAGAAGTCACAGGAAACAGCCGCAAGTCATCAGGGACAGAATCCTGGACTGGGTAGCTGTCCAGGTGGACAATGGTCTGTTGACGCTTTAACTGTAGGGAAGTTAAGTGTTACAGATGATATTGATGACTTCCTTGATTCTTTTGATAGGATTGCACATTCGGCGGCTTGGCCGAAGGAACAATGGGCAATTCGCCTGGCAGCTTCTCTTACAGGGGAGGCGCTGTCAGCTTACAGGGCGATGCCTCCTACTTTAGTAAAAAGATTACAATGAGGTAACCAAGGCCATCAGGGATCGCCTGGGCCTCACACCACTTGTGTATAATCGTATGCTACGAGCCGCTCACCTTAAGATAGGCGAGACACCTAAGGCTCTAGGCCATAGGCTAAGGAGCTTAGCAGCGAAATGATTAAAACCGGAGGAAAAAACTGTAGACACTTTAATGGATATGATAGTGTTAGAACAATATATATCTGCAGTACCTAATAAAAGCGTGCAGAGCTTCCTCATTTTGCAGAACTGTCACACCACTGCAGAAGCCATTACCCTAACCGAGCGTTATTTGGAGGCAGAATTGGCCACCCAGCAAAGTCGGGAAAGTCCAAAGATGGCAGCTGGTGCGGTAAAGCAAACATCAGAAAGTCTCTCATGCTTTAAAACTCAAGGAATGACAAATGTTAGTTTTGTGTTGAGGGACTGCTCTAAAAGATGTTTGTCATGTGGAAAAACGGGCCACATAAAGAGCGAATGTCAGGCCCGTACTGCTCTCATTGGTGAGAACATGAAAGCATTACGGGAGGGATTTGTATTGGACGTAACGGTACAAGGCAATGATGCCAAGGCTCTCCTGGACTCTGGCGCGGATCAAACCATGATCTCCCAAAAACTATGGTCTTTGATCAAGGAGCAAGGTGAATCTGCACCAGATCGGCCAGAAGGGAGGGTAAAGATAAAGTGTATTCACGGGGCTGCAACATATTATCCGGTGTTTAAGCTGATTGTGAAAGGCTTTGGTATTGAAAGAGAAATGTTGGTTGCAGTTGTACCCAAACTACCCCAAGAGCTAGTGCTAGGCAGAGACTGGCCTCAATTTAAAAGAGGTTTAGAAAAAGGCTTGTCTCTCCCAGGAAGTTTTTGTGTCCACATGCACTCCCTATAAGATAATGGCAGTTCCCAGTCCCCTCTTGGGGAAGGCTAAAAGGCCCGAGCAGAAAATACAGGAAAAGCCCCTGAAGAAATTTGTATTAAAATTTTGTAAAACGTCTAGGCAAGCTCGTAGTCCCCAACGAGGATCTGCCCAGGCCGCGGGCTACGACTTATATAGTGCCGAAAATCAAGTGGTACCCAAGCAGGGCCGAGCATTAATTGACACAGGCATACAAATAGAGTTACCACAAGGATGCTATGGTCGTATTGCGCCTCGATCTGGCCTGGCTTACAAACATTTCATCGATGTAGGGGGCTGGAGTAGTAGATCCGGACTACAAGGGCGCTCTCAAGGTCCTTTTATTCAATTTTGCAGAGGAGGACTTTAATGTCAAAACAGGAGATCACATTGCCCAGTTGATATGCAAACGAGTTGGATTCCCAATCCTGGAAGAGGTGGCGATGGTGACTCCCACGAGCCAGGGAACCGGAGGTTTTGGCTTGACGGGACGGAGCGATATGGAAGGTTTTGTAGCGGTGGGTAAAGACCAGTCAGACGAAGATCTGGGCCCTCGGTTAGATGACTGCAAAACCTGTCCCAAACCACAGGTCAGTGATGAACTCTCCATGACCCAGAAGCAAGAATTAGCCAAAGTGCTAGAAGAATTCAATGATGTGTTGATGCCTATTCCAGGAGAGACAGCTCTAGTCGCCCGTGAGATAATTACACCTCCAGGAAAAGTCATAAGACAAAGGCCCTACCGTTTACCGGAGGCAAAGAGGCAGGAGGTGATAACCCAGGTACAAGAAATGTTACAAATGTGCATTATCGAGGAATCACGAAGTCCTTGGTGTAGCCCGATTGTTTTGGTACCTAAACCAGACGGTACCATGCGCTTTTGTATCGACTTCCGCCAGGTCAATGAAGTGTCCACCTTTGATGCATACCCGATGCCCCGCATCGAAGAACTACTAGACAGGTTAGGTCAAGCAAAGTTCCTCACGACCCTGGATATGACTAAGGGGTATTGGCAGGTACCCCTGACAAGAGACGCATGCCCCAAAACAGCTTTTAGTACGCCCCTCGGGCTGTTTCAATTCAGGAGGATGCCCTTCGGGTTGCACGGAGCGTCCGCAACCTGCCAGCGGTTAATGCCACCAAAGCTATGCCACAGCCTATATGGACGATGTAGTCATTCATAGCACTACTTGGGATCAACACCTACTTCACGTAAGAGCAGTATTAAAGGCAATGAGACAAGCGGGTCTAATGCTAAATCCTGATAAATGCATGTTTGCAGCCCAAGAGGTCTGATATTTGGGTCACCTTGTAGGTCGGGGTACGGTGCGTCCCTTAATGAACAAGGTGGAGAGAGTTAGAAATTTTCCCGTCCCTCAAAATAAAAAGCAGTTACGGAGTTTTCTCTGACTCATTGGCTATTACAGACGCTTTATTCCTCACTTTGCAGAGGAAAGCACACTGTTTACTGATATGTTAAAAAAATATGCCCCGAATATCTTACAATGGTCCTCGGATGCTGATGAGGCCTTTGAAAACCTGAAAGAGAAGTTATGCAGAGCACCAATACTACGAGGGGTAGACTTCCGCCAATCGTTTTTGCTGCAGACGGATGCTTCCGAAACTGGCCTGAGGGCTGTTCTCTCCCAGATGCAGGAAGGCGCTGAGCATCCCCTCATGTTCTTGAGTAGGAAGTTGTCACAAGCCGAAAGAAAATATTCAACAATTGAAAGAGAATGCTTGGCGATCAAGTGGGCAGTTGAATCCTTAAAATTCTATCTAACTGGGAGAAAATTCGTTCTTATTACTGATCATGCCCCGCTAAAATGGTTAAGCCACATGAGGAACAACAACAGTCGCCTAACCAGATGGTATATGGTGTTGCAACCATATGAATATAAGGTAGAGCATAGAGCAGGGAAGCTGCATTATAATGCTGATGCCATGTCGCGAATTACGTGCTGTAGGGAAAATAACTCAGCCCGTAATATTTTAAGAAGGGGAATATGTCATAGAGCAGGAGCTAATAAAAATGAGAACATAAGAAAAGAAGCTGTCTGTCCCAAAACAAATGAGGTGCAGAGAATGCAATTGCCTAGCAAAACAGCTAGAGGGAGCAGGCGTGCACTTGCAGAGGCTGAGTGGACACACCTAGCTAATCAGCAGCACCTGAGAACTAGCCCGGGAAGCTCAAAGGCAGAAGACCTTTATAAGCGAGAGGCTGGAGACAGAGGGCAGAGCAGCACCGGAAAGCAGAGCAGCACCGGAGAGCAGAGTAGCACTGGAAAGGAGAGCACTGCTGAGAAAAGGAGCAGTGGAACCAGGACTAGTGGCACGGCTGCAGGAACTGGAAGAGAACCAGAGTTCCCTGAGAAAGACAGACGGAGGAGAGTCAGTCCTGTGGAAGTCGTGGTAGCCAGAAACTCCAGAGGTAAAGAGCTAAGAAGCAGGAAGCCAGGCTTGGAGAGAGGCCTACGCTTGCCAGAAAGCCCGGAGACCAGATTGAAAGGTACCAGAAGCTTTCAAGAGAAAGATTGCCAGAGAGACTGGGTCCTAAGGGAAATACCTGAGGAGGACACTTCCGGCTATGCCTATTACAGGAAACCAAGGTATGATGATTCTTTATTCATGAAGAAACGCTCAGCTGATAGAAGCCCTTATAAAACAGATGCCCAGTTTAAAAGAAGAGAAAGCAGGCTAGAGTTTCACCAGCCAAGATATAGAGGCAATAAAATAGGCCATGCTCATTTAAGAACCTTAGAACAACTGTATGGAAAACAAGGGAACAGAAATAGGGACTGGCCAGTGATAACAGCCAGAGAAAGCCCCAGCTCAGAAGAGGATAATACTGATTTAGAACCGATGCAAGTGAAGCTTATAGACCCTATTTCCTCATCTCAGGAGGAATTGATGGATTGTTCCATGTGTGTTGTGGGTGATTTGGAATCACTGCCTGAACTGTGAGCCATACAAATATTACCTTAAGAAGTTTTCATATTTGAGCTGAATGAAAGAAGAATGTTCAGACATGTAATTTACTCCAATGTTGAAAGAATCCTTGGTTAATTTCCTTTCTACAACTGTGAAGATTATAACAGTTTACTTTGTACCTTGAGTTTGGTTTATGCCTGAAAAGAAGGACTTTCTTTAGTTTTTGTAGCCCAACGAATCTTTTTGTGAAAAGGGGAATAAAAGCCTTATTCTCCCTCCACTTTGGCTTACATGACTTATTTGCACCAGGAGCAGGACTACATAGACCAGGCTGCACCTGGCCTTAAAAACTCCTCCTCTCCTAAAATTAACTATATGCCCAACCTTCCCGTTCAGCCACCGGCCACTAGGGGGAGGTTGGCGACACACCCCTTTTATCCCTCTATCATCTTGTAGTCCAACTGACTCTCACAGTTTTTTTGCTATGAATGTACTTGAAAAAGATTTTATTATGCATTTTTTGCTTCCATGTCAAGCTTTTTTTTCAAATTCTCTCTTTGCTTGCCTTATCAATACCTTGCATCTAAATTGCCAGTGTTTAAGTTATTTCCCGTTTTCGTCATTTGGCTCCTTTTTCCATTTCCTGAAAGATGCTTTTTTGGCTTCAACAACCTCTTTGACCTCACTTTTAAACCATGCTGTCTGTTTTTTGGCCTTCCTTCCCATTTTCTTAAAGCCTGGAATACATCTGGTCTAGGCTAACAAGATAATATTTTTAAACCGCCCATGCTAGATGTAAACCTTTAACCTTTGCAGCTGCTTCATTTAGTTTTTTCTTAACTATTTTCCTCATTATATCATAGTCTCCCTTTTGAAAGTTAAAAGGTAGAACTGGTGTGTCAGTTTTTTTGTGTCCTTGTGCTCTATGCCAAAGCGCAAGGCAAAGGGCAAAGGTGGTCTTCCCCTGAAGCCTTGCTGGTGGGGCAGTCTATGATGGAGAGTTTCATCCAGGTGAAGACAGCGGGCGTTCCTGCTTCCAGAGCTGGAGATAGCCCCAGTTTGGGGAGCGAAGTGTCGCTCATCACGGATTGCCCTGCCACGCCACCTGCACGTTCAATTTCTGGATCCAGGTCTTCCGATGTTAGCCTGGGTAGCTTGAGCAAATGCAGTTTCTTCGATGTCTGAAGAGTTTGCCGGGATCTATGCTGAAAGAGGGGGCTTCCCTCTGTGGGAGAGGGTATGTGTGTCCGGGCCCTACCTGATGCATTAGAAGGTGTTCAGTCTTCTTTACCAGGATCTATTGCTCTGCCATCTCTGAATCACCCTCAGGAAGTGACCCTGGACTCCATATGGAATGCAGTGGAATCAGTGTATAAGATTTGCTCTGGTGTTCTTCAGGTAGCAGCCCTGCATTCGCCATGTTTGGAGAGTTTTTGGAATGGAACCTAGAGGCTCAGCATGGGCAGTTGTCAGGGCTTGAATCATCTGTGCAGAAGTTGCAGGAGACACAAGGTGCTATGCTTCAGGATAAAATAATTAAACTGCGGAAGATGGAGAACCCAGAGAATCAGCAGAGGAGCCTAAACTTGCGGGTTTTGAACTTTCTCTGTTTAACTTTGATTCCACCTGGTGTACCTCCACTATAGAAGATCTACTATCTCCCCCCAGATGTTAAAAATGCTTCACAAAAGGTGGACACATTGGTGGATGTTTCTTCTGATTCCTTGGACTTGGGCAATTTGTCTGGGGTTCTAGAGCAGTCCTCTGAGGTGGTAGCTAGGGCCACTTTGTTGGTTGTATTTGGTTTTCTTCAAGATAAGGAAGCATTGTTAAGGTTTTATTTTGAAAAGAAGAATATTTCTTTTTTGGGAGTGAGGATTCAGATCTTCCCAGATGTGTCCAAATGGACTCAGGCTAGGAGGAAGAAGCTCTTGGAACTCCGAATGGATGCTTTGTCCCTTAGTGCAAGCTTACAATTGCAGTTTTCCTTGTAAATGTGTACTCTCCTTTCGAAATAAGAATTATTATTCCTTTGAGACCTCACAATTACATTTTTTTCTGGATTACAAAGCTAACATGTGGGTTTAATTGTACTTAAATAGTGAATCTTCGACCTTCCTGCTCGTTTTCTTTAGTTTTCATTTTTCCAATCTCTTCATGGTATGTCTATTCTTGGTCTCCAACATATTGTGGACTTCTTTCATTCAGTGATGCTGCTTTTTTTTTTCTTTTTATGTTTTTGTTGATTAATCTTGTGTTGTATGACGGAATGTGTATTCCCTGTCCAAGGTTTTCTTCCTTGATTTTAATTAAACTTTATAAAAATAAAATATTTTAAAAAAGGTAGAACTGTGGATTTCCTTGCTGTCCTCCCTCCATTTATTAAATCAAATGTGATCATGCTATGGCCCTAATACTATTATCTCTTGCACCAGATCCTCTGTTACAAGGACTAGGTCCAAATAGCTTCCCCTCTTGTTGGTTCATGAACCAGCTGCTCCAAGAAGCAGTCATTTATTTCATCTAGAAACTATCTCCCTAGCATGTTCTGCTGTGCCATTGGCCCAGTTGATACTGGAGAAATCATCCATTATTACTGCATTGCAACCTTTGTTAGCTTACCTGATTTCTTATAGCATTTCATCAGCCATGTGTTCATTCTGGCCAGGCAGAAGGTACTATACCCCCCCCTGCCATCACCTTCCTCTTTTGATGGAATTACATGGAATTTCTATGAATAGAGATTCTACAGTGTATTTTGTTTTCTGCAAAACTTTAATCCTGTGTGAATCAATGTGCATTCTAACATAGGGTATATCAAATTGGTCGAGGGGTTGTGCTCTATCATTACAATATAGTTTGTACCCAGGTATCATTGGTTGTCCTCCTTTCAGGTCTCTGAGATGCCAATTATATCTAACCTTTCATTTAGTGCTATATATTCTAAATCTCCCATCTTATTTTTTAGACTTCTAGCTTTTGCATGCAAGCATTTTAGAGGTTGTATTTTATTCATATTAATCTGGTTATCAGTTGGTAGGGGTAATTTGGAATCTTTCAGCTCTCTCTGCTCTGCATTTAAGGGCATCTGGGTTACTTTTATCTTTATTGGAACCTTTCTATTAGGATGCCCTAACTTCCCTCTTTTTGCTAGTATCCTTCATGGATATATCCTTCTGAACCATGTGCTCCTGGGCGACTGTTGGCTTTCCCCTATTCTCTCTCCACTCCTGCCGAGCGCCACCAACACTATGAGGAATTGCGTCAGTACTTTGATTTCCTCTCGGAATCAGATTCCAATGATTGGGAAACTGAAGAGGAATCACCTGGGACATTCTCTCTGATCCCTCATCTCCATACAAATGAAGGAAGTCCCCTTAAGAGGACTTATCCTTTCACCAGTTTGTGTGGGACATGGGGAAGGTCTTGCTGTTCACCACCGAGGCCGAGGAGGAACCAAGGGCAGAGGAATTGGAAATCCTCCAATATCCCTCTTCTCTGAAGGAGGCCATCATGGTGCCAGTGCATCAAATCCTCGAATGCCTCCTCTTTCACATGTGGGAAACACCACCCACAGTGCCCCCAGTGAGCCGCTGCCTCAATTCCAAGTGTCGAGTGAGCAAGAGACCTAGCTTTGAGATGCCACAACTTCCACATAATTCCATGGTTGTGGAGTCGGCCATGTACTGTATTAAAAGTTCAAAAACACACTTCTCGGGGAATCATGGATGGCTTTGGCAGGAAGTGCTATCAAGGTTTGATGCTGGTAGCCCCTATCCAGGCCTACCAACTTTTGTAAGGGGATGTATCTCTGAGATCATCTTGCAAGGGATCTCACCAGGTTCTCCGCTGGTCTGTCAAGGGAGCAGCTGCAGTGTTACCGAGCCCTTGTTTCCAAAACGAAGGAGTGCTCAAAATACATCACTACTGTAGAGCTGCCTATCATGGTTTTGAGTCAGTGGCCCGAGTGGCTGCCATGGGCATGGGGCTCGCCGCCTTGTGTGACTGCAGTCTTAGAATAATGGGTCCAAGACAAGTTAGCTGATGTCCCCTGCAAAGGAAAAAACCTCTTTGGGAAATCAATGGAGGAGAAAGCTGGAGAGTTAGAGAGGGAACAGCTCTCTATGAATACACTTTCCAGGAAGACATCTGACCCCTTCAGGCAGAAGTCTTCAGGGAAAAATGTTCTTCTACTCCAAGAAGAAGTACTATGGTACCTACACCCCATACAATTCCTACCAGGCGCCCCAGCAGGGGCAGCAGCAGCAAAAGGGCTAGGGCCAATGCCAGCAGTGCCGCCCAAAGCCTCAGAAGCTCCAACCAGCACCACAAGCACAGCTTGGTAGGAATTTTTGACTCCTTCTTCCGGAACATGGCCCTTCTTCCCATCCTGGATACAGTTTAGCCAGAAGTAGGAGGGAAGCTGATTTATTTTCCCACCGGTAGCCAAGCATAACAATGGATTCCAAAGGCCCTCAAGATAATCAGGGAGGGGTACCTGTTACACTTCGATCAGCTTCCTTCCACATTCTTTCACCACTGCCTCTTGCTCCAACAGGAGGTCCAAACCCTCTTGTCCGACTGGGCTGTGGAGTTGGTTCTTCTATCTCAGATGGGAGAGGGATTCAACTCCTGATACTTCCTGATTCCAAAAAAGACAAGAGGTTTTCGGCCCATTTTGGACCTCCGTCACCTCAACTATTTCCTGGTGCGAGAAAAGTTCAAGATGGTGTCCCTTAGAACACTATTAACCTACCTTCACCAGGAAGATTGGCAATGCTCATTGGATCTCAAAGATGACTCTACACACATCCTCATTCATCCCCTTCACCGGCAGTATCTCCGCTTCATGCTCAGCAGACAGCACTATCAGTACTGGGTACTGCCCTTCAGCCTTGCCTCTTCCCACAGAGCCTTCACAAAGTATCTAGCAGTTGTAGCCACTTTTCTCTGCATCCATGGATCTTTGTCTTCCCTTACCTGGACAAGGATCAAGAGCGGGTCACTGGAAGATGTTCGGAATTCGGCGACGTTCACCATACAAGTCCTGGAACACCTGAGCTCCGTAATCAACTACCCCAAGTCTCATATTCAGCCTTCTCAAAGGCTAGAGTTCACTGGGGATACTTCCTACCAAAAGACAGGGCCCAGCACTTGGTTGCCCTGGCTCAAGACGTTCAGTGCTGTCCCCTCATGACAACAGATGCTATGCCTCCTTGACTGCGTGGCCTCCACAATCCATGTTACACCAGTGACATGGCTCCAAATGCATCAGGCACAGTGGACTCTCTGCATACAGTGTACCAGGTGACTGGCCAACTCAGGGGCAGGGTCATGATGACTCACCCACTCAGAGAGCTCCTTTACTGGTGGCAGCAGCCCTCCAAACTTCTCGCAGGGCTTCCTTTCCAGACCCTGCTGCATCAGCACATCCTAATGATGAATGCCTCCAAGGATGGCTGAGGAGCTCACCTGGTCTACACAGACTGGGCCTCTGACGGCTCGGGAGAGCCTCCACCAAATCAACTTCCTGGAATTCCGAGCCATTGCCAATACCCTGCAGGTTTTTCAGTGACAGCTATCCAACCAGGTGGTCCTTATGCAGACAACTAGGTGGCTATGTTTTATATCAACAAACAGGGTGGCATGGGGGTCATACCTCCTCTGTTGAGAGGCAGTCTGCCTTTGAAAGTTTTCCCTCCTCAGAACAGTGTATCTTCCAGGGGAGCTCAGTGTTCTGGCGGATAGCCTCAGCAGAGTCCATCAGCCACATGAGTGGACTCTCAATAGACAGGTAGCCACCGTATCTTCCAGATGTGGGTCACACCATTGATAGACCTCTTTACCTCTCCTCACAATGCCCAGCTCCCGTGGTTTTGCTCCAGTGCCATACAAACATTGGATAGCACCCGATGCTTTTCTCCTGAACTGGAGTGACAGCCTTCTCTATGTATACTCACCAACTTCTCTGGTGGCCAAGACCCTCTTCATGTTACAAGCGGACAGTGCCACCATGATCCTCATAGTGCCACATTGGCTCAGGTAACCCTGGCTTCCCCTGTTGCTCTGATTGTCTCAACAACAGCCTCTCAGACTCAGGACAAGGGGACTTTACTGCATACCAATGAACCATCCCTGGTATCCACGGCATGGATACTGAGTAGGTAGCATGTGCATCCCTCTACCTGGCAGAGGAAGTGGAGAATGTGCTCCTTGCCTCACATAAGGACTCTACATGATGTACCTATGCCTTCAAGTGGTACAGATTCTCCATATGGTGTGAGGGTAAGGCTCTGGACCCTTTCACTTGTTCAGTGGATTCAATTCTGTCTACATCTCTCCGACTTAGGCCTAAAGTCCAACTCGGTCAAGGTGCACCTCAAAGCTGTAGCCGCTTACCACCACACTATCACTGATAAGATGATCTCTGCTCATCCGTTGATTGGTCGCTTTATGAGGGGCCTTCTGCTCTCTCGTCCCCCAATTAGGCCACCTCTGGTGGCATGGGACCTCAAATTGGTACTGGGGCAGCTTCTCTCTCCCCCATTTAAGCCACTCAACTCTTGTCCGCTCAGATATCTCACCTGGAAAGTCATTTTTCTGGTGGCACTCACTTCTGCACGCAGGGTCAGTGAATTGCAGGCGTTGGTGGTGCACCCGCCCTACACAAGATTTCATTAAGAACGGTGGTTCTCCAAACTCACCCTGCCTAGGTTCTGCTTTTCATATCAATCAGTCAGTGATATTGCCCACTTTTTTCCCCAAAGCCTCACGCCAACAGGGCTGAGGTTTCACTGCACACCTTGGATTGTAGGAAAGCACTAGCTTTCTACCTGGAAAAGACGGAAGCCCACCACCATTCCTCCCAGCTATTTGTCCCATTTGACCATTCCCAGAGAATACCCGTTACAGGTGAGCAACTACACTTTCTTTCCTTTCGTTTTTATATGCTGTTAAATTCTGATAGTGGTATTTTGGTGAAAACATTTTAAAAATTTGGGCAGCAGTATTCAAATGTTATGGCTGGTGTATATTTTAAATGCCACCCATGGCATTTAAATGTATTCTTTATATTAAGTGCCACTATCCAGATAGCAAGCTGCGCGGAATATATGTGGAGAGTGTGGGCTTTATGGATAGCGCGATATTCAGTCACTGTCCATTGTCACGCCCATAGCTCCTTACAGCAGTGTGGAGAGGCGTGCTTGTTATAGCAGATTCCACCCCTTCAGCAATGTGCCTGACTGACTGACTTTGAAGTGCACCATTGGAAAGGTAGTCCAGTCAGGTTACACTTGACTTTTAGGCAGAAAAAATACTCTTTTGTAGTTGGGTCCAGAGTTAAGGCATTGACAGAATTTATTTATGAGGTAAACGCAAATAAGGTTCTCCAGGACCAAGCAGGAAGTCAGTCCTCACATATGGGTGACGTCAGCGCCGACGGAGCCCTCGTGCGGAGCATTTCCCCAGCTTTCAAAGAAAGCCTTTGTGAATTGCAGCGCGCATGCGCGGTCCCCTTCCCGCCCAAGGGTGCCATCTTGCTCAGTCTTCTTTTTTCCGCGGAGCCCAACGGACATAGTTCGTTTTTTGCCGAGGAAAAAGTTGATTTCCCTATTTTTTGTACTTCTCCTTCGGTTCGACACCGGATCCTTTTCCCGCCTGGGCCCGATACGCCGGTATCGAGCCCACTCTCACCTTTTTCGGTTTTTGTCCTTCGTGACTAGCGTTCGCGCCATTTTTTCTTTTTTCACTGGCAGCCCTGTCTTTTGACCTCGCAGGGGCCCCTTTTTCCCCCGATGGCTGCCAGCGGGTTTAAAATGTGTAATCAGTGTAAGAAACTTATGTCTCTTACCGACACACATGACTGCTGCCTCCGCTGCCTCGGACCCGATCATGACCCGATGATTTCTGGTCCGTGTGGCAAAATGTCCTCGAAGGCGTTGAGGAGTCGGCAGCACCAGAAGGATAGGATCTTCTCTGACTCCGCGTCCGGACGGGCCTGGACCTCGTCAGAGGCCTCGACGTCTCGGGACTCCGGCCCCGAGCAGCGTCGAGGTTCCTCTGAGCGGGGGTCTCCTTCACGGGAACAGCGCAGGAAGAAGAAACCCGCGAGGGCGGTGTCGGTGGACGCTCCTGGTTCCTCGAGAGCCAGGTCGCATAGCCCCGATACCCGTCCCGGGTCTTCGGAGTCGGAGAGGCCTGCCAAGCAACCTCGTCTCGAGATGGAGTCTCCTGGACACATGAGTGCTGTAGTCCTCGTGGACTCTCCTCAAAGGGAGCCACCGTCGGGGCCCGAGTCAGGGGCTGCTGGGTCTCCTGAGCTCGGACTCAGGTTGACGGCCTTGGAGAGCAACCTCGCTGCCTTCCTGGAACAGCAGCGGGCATTGATCGCCGGTCTCACCGGTGCATCTGCCCTGACCACCGGGACATCGACGTCCAAGTCGACCCCGGAGGCCGAGCCGTTCCTCGAGTCCATGCGGGCTCGAGTCGATCCTCGGCCATGGTCTCCCTCGGCCTCCCGTTCGGGACCGAGGTCATCGACGCCGGTACCCTCGGCATCGGGGCGGAGGGCATCGGTGCCCGCCCAACCGGAGCCGCTCGACACCTCCTCCAAGGAGTCGGGCTGGGAGACGGAGGACGAAGAGTCACCCGACACCTATCGGACTCAGTGTGTCCCATCGGACTCGCCGGAGTCCAAACCTCGGAGACGATCCCCACCGGAGGATACCCGGTTCTCGAACTTCATGCGGGATATGGCCAAGGCCTTGGCCTTCCCCGCGGATCCCGAGGAGGAGCCTTGAGCCGAGGAGCTCGAGGCCCTCCAGTATGACTCTCCCCCGAAGGAGGCCTTTACTGTACCGGTTCCTCCGATGCTGGAGCGGCTGCCCTTCCGCATGTGGGAGACCCAGGCCTTGACGCCGGTGTTAAGCAAGCGGGTCGATTCCATCTATCGAGTCCGCAAGAGCCCCAGGTTCCAAAAGGCACAATTACCGCACCACTCCATGGTTGTGGAATCGGCCATGCATCAACTGAAAAGTCAGAAGATGCACTCCTCGGTGCCTTCCGGCTGGGAGGCCCGGAACCTGGATGCCCTCGGTAAGAAGTGCTTCCAGGGCTCTATGCTTGCTTGCTGTGTCCAGACATACCAGCTCTACATGGGCATGTATCTCCGAGACCTGGCAAAGGAGATTGCTGGGTTCTCTGCTGGTCTCTCCGAGGAACCTTTGCAGAGGTTCCAGGCCTTGTCCACCAGTATTCGAGAGTGCTCGAAGTTTATCTCTCGAGCAACCTACGATGGCTTCGAGGTTTCGGCCCGAGTAGCCGGGGCCTGCATCGGTGCCCGCCGACAGGCTTGGCTACAGTCATCCGACCTCGAGCCATAGGTACAGGACAAGTTGGTCGATGTCCCCTGCCGAGGTGAAAACCTCTTTGGCAAGCCCATGGCTGAAAAGGCTGCAGAACTCGAGACCGAGACTCTGACCAGGACTAGGCTGTCCAGAGAAACCTCTGCCCCTTCTCAGAAGAAGAAGGGCTCGGGAAAAAAGACCTTTTACCCGAGGAAGTCATCTGCCTATAAACAATACCCTCATTATCAGGCCTCTGCAGCTCCCCAACAGGGTCAGCAGGCCAAGGGGCAGGGTCATGGGCCCCGTAGGCAGAAGGCCCCCAAGCCACCAACACCGGCCCCTGCTCAGCAGGGTGGGGGTGTTTGACTCAGAAAGCATAGCCTCTTCTCCTCAGCTGGCTTCTCTCAGCACAGGAGGCCGGCTAGCCCACTTTGCCCACAGGTGGTCAGCCGTCACATCAGATACCTGGGTGCTTCATATAGTCCAAAAGGGCTATCTTCTCCATTTTCACCAGGTACCTCCCTCCTATTTTCCAGGGGAGCCTCCGAGACTCCCTCTGCACCAATGTTCCCTCTAATTTTCTGTAGGCTGTGTGCGCATAAAATATGAGCTGTGCAGCTTTTGAAGGAAGGTTAAATTTTTGTGCGCCACATAACGACACTCAGAGTTATATACGTTAAAATCTGACTACACGTCAGAATACAGTATGTACATCACATTGATTGCACTAGAAAATATTGTAGAACTTGTGAAAACCATAAATACACAACAACTTTTCAATTTTAAGAACATCTGTGTTGTTTTCTATCAGAACCGTAATTTTTGTGCGCTCTGTTGTAAAGTATGTGCGCTCACTCGGCGAGGTGTGTGCGCGTGCACACGCGCACAGCTTAGAGGGAACAGTGCTCTGCACAGGGACCTACTCCTTCAGGAGTTAGCAAGTCTACTAAAGGAACAGGCTGTGGAACCGGTGCCCCACCACCTGAGAGGTCACGGCTTTTATTCCAGGTATTTTCTGGTATCAAAAAGAACAGGAGGCCTCAGACCCATCCTAGACTTGCGCAACCTCAACAAGTTCCTGGAGAGGAAAAAGTTCAAGATGCTTACCCTTGGAATCCTGCTGCCCTACCTTCAGCAGGGAGATTGGCTATGCTCCTTAGATCTAAAGGATGCTTATACTCACATCCTTATTCATCCAGACCACAGACAATATCTCAGATTTGTTGTGGGGGCAAACCACTACCAGTACAGAGTACTACCCTTTGGCCTAACCTCCGCTCCCAGGGTGTTCACCAAGTGCCTGGCGGTGGTGGCGGCCTACCTGAGGCTTCAAGGTCTTTTTGTGTTTCCATACATGGACGACTGGCTCATAAGGGGCCACTCTTCCCAGGAGGCCAGTCAAGCCACCCTTCGCACTGTGGCTCTGCTTCAGCACTTGGGGTTTGTCATAAACTTCAAAGTCCACTTTGCTCCCGTCCCAGAACTTAGAATTCATAGGAGCAAGGCTAGACACTCTTCAGCCGAAGGCTTTTCTGCCAGTGGACAAGGCCCACATAGTTGATGGATGTAGCCAGGCAGTTTCACAGCAATTCCCTGGTCTCTGCCAGGCAATTCCTGAGACTTCTCGGCCATATGGCTTCCACGGTTCATGTAACCCCCAATGCCCGCCTGCACATGTGGCCTGCTCAGTGGAGCCTTCAAACTCAGTGGCATCAAGCCACAGGGAGCCTTGCAGACTCGGTGAGAATATCCACCCTGCTCGTCTACAATGGTGGCTTCATCTTCCGAATCTGGTACTCAGAGTGGGTTTTCAATCCCCTCCGCATTCTCAAGTGCTGACGACAGATGCTTCTCTTCTAGATTGGGGAGCACATTGCCAAGGGGCATGTACTCAGGGTCTCTGGACCCCTTGGGAGGCTGCTCAACAGATAAACTTCCTGGAGTTACGGGCAATACGCCTAGCTCTGAGAGCCTTCTCCCACCTCACATCTCACCAGTCTGTACTGGTCCAGACGGACAATCAAGTTGCCATGTTCTCCGTGAACAAACAAGGAGGCACGGGCTCCTTCCTTCTCTGTCAGGAGGCACGACGACTGTGCTCTTGGGCAGTCAATCACGGAATCCTCCTCAAGGCTGTCTACCTCCCAGGTCAATAAAATTACCTGGCGGACAGACTGAGCAGGATCCTGCAACCACACGAATGGAGATTGAATCCGTTGGTGGTTCATCAGATCTTTCTCAGGTGGGGCCTCCCCACCATGGATCTTTTCGCCAGTCCTCTGAACCGGCAACTCCCGAGCTTCTGTTCCAGACAACTGCATCCTCTCAGAGTAGCAGCGGATGCCTTTCTGATTCCGTGGTCCCAAGGCCTACTGTATGCGTTTCCTCCCACGCCACTAGTGTCCCGAACGCTGTTCAAGGTCCTCAAGGACGGGGCCTCAATGATTCTGATAGCCCCCAGGTGGCCGAGGCAGCCGTGGTTCCCACTCCTGCTGCAGCTGGCGGTGGACACTCCTCTTCCTCTGGGGATTCAACACGATCTCCTGTCTCAGGACCAGGGGTCTCTCTTGCACCCCAACCTCCAGTCCCTTCATCTGATGGCCTGGCTGCTGAAAGGGTAGTCCTGGCTCCCCTACTACTGCCTAGAGAGGTGGAAGACGCAGTCTTAGCCTCTAGGCGGCAATCCACCAGGAAATCCTACGCTCTTAAGTGGCATAGATTCTCCGCATGGTGTGCTCAGCACAGCAAGAATCCCTTCTCGTGCTTGGTAGCGGTAGTATTGCAGTATTTGCTTTACCTCTCCAATCTAGGCCTTAAGTCCAACTCTGTTAGGGTTCACCTCAGTGCTCTCTCAGCGCACCACTCGCCGGTGGACGGGAGACCTCTTTCCAACCACCCTTTGGTGGCTCGTTTTCTCAGAGGCCTCCTCCTGCTTAAGCCTCCTTTGCGTCCACCAGCCCCTGAGTGGGATCTGAATGTGGTCTTACAGCGGATTACTTGTCCGCCCTTTGAACCTATGGCTACCTGCCCTCTCCGTTTTCTCTCCTGGAAAACCTTGTTTCTAGTAGCTCTTACCTCTGCTAGGCGAGTGAGTGAACTTCAGGCACTAGTGTCTGATCCCCCTTACACTAGGTTCTACAGGAATAGGGTAGTCTTACGGACTCACCCGAAGTTTCTCCCTAAGGTTGTCTCCCCTTTTCACCTCAATCGGGAGGTGGTTCTTCCGACCTTCTTTCCCAGGCCGCATGCCAACTGGGCTGAGAAGGTCCTGCATACCCTGGACTGTAGGAGGGCGCTGTCCTTCTACCTTGACCGTACGCAGGAGCATCGAAGGGCTGTTCAGCTCTTCGTTTCTTTTGACCCCAATAAATTGGGGTTACCTGTCTCCAAGCATACTTTGTCCATATGGGTAGCTGACTGTATCGCCTGGGCTTATGGGGCAGCCGGCCTCTCGTTGGAGGGTCGAGTCACGGCTCATCGTGTCAGGGCGAAGGCTGCGTCAGTGGCTCATCTCCGCTCTGTTCCGTTGACAGACATCTGCTGGGCCGCTACTTGGTCTTCTAGCCAGACTTTTGCGGCCCATTACTGCCTTGAGAGGGAGTCCCACAGGGACAGTGTTTTTGGACAGGCAGTACTCCATAATCTCTTTGGGGTTTAGGCAACTCCTACCCTCCGGCCCTGGTGTTGGGCTACCGGTCGGGGGCGTTCTCGGAGAAGATTCCTTCCTTACGTGCTGCCGAGCTAGAGGGAGCTCATTTTTTCGGCTTGAGGTCTCCGGTAGCCTTAAGCTGGGGAGTCCCATATGTGAGGACTGAGTTCCTGCTTGGTCCTGGAGAAAGAGTAGTTACTCACTTGTAACAGGTGTTCTCCAGGCGCAGCAGGAATCAGTCCTCACAACCCTCCCTCCTCCCCTTGGAGCTGCTGTCATATGATTTATTTTGCTAATTTTTTTGCTGTCTTTTAGCTATGTCATCAGACTGAGCAAGATGGCACCCTTGGGCGGGAAGGGGACTGCGCATGTGCACTGCAATTCCCAAAGGCTTTCTTTGAAAGCTGGGGAAATGCTCCGCACGAGGGCTCCGTCGGCGCCGACGTCACCCATATGTGAGGACTGATTCCTGCTGCTCCTGGAGAACACCTGTTACAGGTGAGTAACTACTCTTTCACAAATTGTCACCTATTGGATTTCTTCTCCAGGATTACATTTAATACAACAGGATATAACTGAACTTAAGCACAAACAGCTTGTAATGTCTTTCAATGCAAAGCAGAAAGTCTTTTCCACAGCCACTGCTAGCAAACGTGCCTAGCAGTGCTGTTTAAAACAAAACCAAAAATATCAGCTTCACACAAACAGCTCTCTTTTCTCTTCCAAAAGAAACTTCTTAAATCCACCGTGAGTACGGCATAAGCTCTGCACTGCACTGACTTCAGCTGGTCAATGAGCAAACAATTAAGCAGCTGCACACATTCTCAGCACAAGTATTTTCCTTTTCATAGAACCTTTTCATTTCACATACAGGCTCTCTAGGGTACTGGACTCTGGAAGGTTCCCTTATGATGTATTCCCTCTCAGGACTTCTCTGTGCTTGGCAGTTTGGCATAAAGAACAGTCCATGTAAGAATCATCCTCTTCCAGAACTAATTCCCGTTCTCCTAGCTGCATGGGTTCTACTTCTGGCTCAGAGGGCTTAACTGCCTGCCTCCCATCAGGGCAAACGCTGTCTCTGGCAAATCTGTAATGCTCCAAATCAGACAGGCTTCCAAAACTCATACCTGGGTCAAGGCTTGGTTCAGTTGTTCCTCCCTCATATTCTGGCCAGTATGTATCTGAGCTTCCCTCTCTTGTCCTCCAGCATGGGCTCTGGGTTCTCAGGGCTTCAGCTCCATTTCTCCTCCAGTAGGCATTCCTACTCCTTCCCCTCCCCTCTCCTGAATATACTGTCCTAGCTTTAAACCTCCCAGGCTCTAACCCTGCCCTTTCTCCCCTCAGGTGTTGCAAATCAGTCTGCCTCTTGGCAGCTGAGTAATTGGGAAAGTCAGTGACGTAAGGGCTCCTTACCCTGAGCTTGCTTTCGCCCTCCTTCTCACCACTAGGGACACTCTGCAACCTATTGCAACCTGGTACAATCTGGTTTCTAGGTACAACTGAGGTTTTGTATCTCTGACCTTGCAATACAGATCCTTTGATAAGGGTAAATTCCCCCTCTTTATCCTTGCTTCCCGGGCCCTGATAAGCTTCCTTATCACACCATATAGCTGTGGAGGAGTAGTCTTGAAAACCAAGAGACCAGCGTTCAGTTCCCACTGGCACTCCTTGAGGCCTTGGGCAAGTCATTTAACCCTCCATTGCCTCGGAAGAAAGGTCAGAAAATCTGCTTCCAGTCGCAGTGCCAAGAAAACCCAGGAGCTGCTGGGTTGCCAGGAGTCAGCATTAACTTGAAGGCACACATTGCACTGCATCCATATAGCTATGGGGGTTATTCTGTGCTACGAATAACGGGAATGGACGGCCCGACAGGACATCCATCCCCGCTATTTGTACTGGCTCCTGCCCCCGACTAACTTCCCCACTGGTTGTACAGAGAAGTTAGACAGGGGAAGGGAATGGGCAACCCAGGGGTGGAGTCTGGGTGGGCGGTGGGCAGTCGCTGGCCCTAGACGTCCAGGGCCAGCAATATGTGCGGGGAAGATATTCCACCTCCAAGGTGGAATAACTTCCCTGGATGTGTCTTAATTTTAATGCTGGGGCGCAGATGGGGCAGGGGGGGGGCCCAGGGGACATTCCTCACAGCCTGACCCTGGCCTTAGGCCAGATCGGGGGTCAGGCTGCGGGGAATAAAACCCTTTTTCAGGTGGCTGACATCACGGCTTTTCAGTGGAGCTGCAGTGCATTAGCAACATGATGCCATGGTGCTGCGGCTCCATTGAGGAGCCTTGACTGAGTTAGCTGGGGACAGTCCTAAACGTGCAGTCCCAGCCTGCAAGTGAAGGACTTTTCGCGATTCTGATCCCGTTGAGCTAGACGTGCCCCACGGGATCTACATTTGGGATGGAATCGGGCCCTATATGTTTAAGTTAGGACAACCTTTTTTGGTTGGCCTAAATTTGTTCACGTAGCTATATGGAATAGTAGCTGAATATCATTGACTATCCATAGAATTAGGGCAATGCCTGTGTTCTGCTCTCACTCTGCTGGGGCGCTATTTGAAAAGTGCCAAGGTGGTCTGTAAAAATATTCAGCAGCACTATCTGGACAATTCCGCCGAATGTATATGTTAATTTCCCGTTTTCTGTACTACCCTTTGCAGGGCATCAAGGCAGTTTGCAAAAGTTGAAGGTTGACGGATAGAGCATTTATTCTTATAGTGGCTGCTGCTATTCGATTAAGTGCTTTTGAACATAGGGCCCTTTAAATTTAATCTTGTTTTCCTATCTTAGATTGTTATTATTTTGGACCTAAACTTTGGTAAATTAAAGCATCCTTTGAATTTTAGATTGTTGATTTATGTTCTTATTTCTCTTTGTAAGAGTTTGTCTCTGGAAATGTCTTTATATTTTGAAAATGTAATTTAACATAAAACAGAAAAAAGTCCAACAACATTTTGTATCCGATGTTCTCAAACGTTTTTGAGGAGGCATGTAATCAAACAGGATTAATTAATTCATTCATTCATTAATTACATAATTAAAATAAAGACCACTATTCATAAATGTATAGCAGATTGCATTTCCCATTGTTATTCACTATCAGGTTTGACTTTAGTAGGGCAAAGCATGGACTGTGTAATATTTATTGACTGAGATCTGCCTAAGACAAGATTTGCAAGGCTGCCGATGTGGAATTCATGCTATACATTCACAAGTCAGTATTATCTACATATAGCCTTCCATCTTCCAAAGCATAGTTGTAGAGTCCAAGTTCCTTGTGCCAGGGCCCATTTTTACAATTTTAGGTCGTTATCCTTTTCCATTTGTTGCTTGTTTGGTAAAAAAAAAAAATATATATAGATATAGATATAGATATATATAGATATATATACACACACACAGGGTGGCCCAAAAAAAGTGAGAACATCTCGTAAATTAAAAGCTTAGGAGGACTTCCGGTGGCATGGTGAGCTGAGTGGACGTGTCTGTCTCGGCTCCGGAGCCCGCGCCCTCCCCCCTACCGAGTACTTGCGCTAATTCTTTTATTTTTGTGCCATCGCGGGGGAGAAGCTGTGCGGAGACTCGGAGGAACCATTAAATCTTCTCTTTGACCGGAATTTGGTGTATGGCCACGAGAATCCCCCGCAGAACCAGGGCACGAGGTGGGGAAGACAAGATGGCGGAGGGTGGGCAAGAGCCCCCAAGATCGTTAGAAGCTCCGGCGCTGGTGGCGGAAGTATCAAGAGCGGTGGTGGGAGCCCTGGAGGAGAGATTGGGGGGCCTATCTACCCAGATGAGAGAGGTGGTCCAGGCAGTAGCTGATTTCACGAAGCGAGTCGAGCATGCCGAGAGTCGGATAGGCTCCCTGGAGGACCAGCATGTACAGGACGTTGCCAGGATTCACAGCTTGGAGGAGACAATAGCCCAGCATCAAGAAAAACTGGAGGATCTTGAGAACCGCAGTCGCAGAAACAATCTGCGGTTTATTGGAGTTGAGGAATCCATTACAGAACGGGATTTGAGACGGCACCTGGAGCACTGGATTAGTACCACCCTGTCCTTACCTGAAGATGTTGGGCGGATAGTGCTGGAGCGAGCCCACAGACTGGGACCCTCCCGAACAGGCGACCGTCGTCCGCGGGCAGTGATCGCCCGATTTCTCAACTCTATGCAAAAAGACGAGGTGCTGCGGGCCTCTCGGCAGTTGAGGAGAAGGGAAGCTTCTACCACTTCGGTCCTGGTCTTCCAGGATTACTCCACCGGCGTCTCTCTTAGGCGCAAAGCCTACAAGGACATATGCAGCAAACTTATAGAACGAGGGGTTCGTTTTGTGCTAGCATACCCAGCGGTTCTATGAATCTACGGTGACAAAGGGAACCGCGTGTTTAACTCTCCAGAAGAAGCCCGGGATTTTTGCAACAGTTTGGGTTGAAGGTCTGGTGAGAATATAATAATTCTACGACTATTATAAATATAGTATGCTTTCACTTTAAGTACTGCCTGGATATTTTAGTTAATGGTTTGTCTGGGCCTGGGGCCAGTGCCTTGTTGACTTTGCTGGAGGGAGAGGAGAACTGCACTAAGACCTCCCGGGAATTTACTAATCCCTACCACTCTGCAGTATAACCGACTGTAATGCCTTCTTGGTGCCCGAGAGTGTGGGGGAGGTCGGATCTGCTCCATTGGACTGCCCAGGACTTACAGCGCTACTTTGTACCCAGGCTCTGATACTTCAATGTCTACTTCGAGCTGGGTACAATTGGCTACAAGCTGCTACAAGTTGCTATTGTTCACTGCTTTTAAACTGTTACCTGTTTTTAATTAACGGTGATGGTAGGGACCTTTTTTGAGTGCTTGGACATTTTGGGAGCTAGGGGAGGTTTGGTATATTTGGAACGGAAGAGGGGGCCTGATCTTTCAATCAGCTCCCGAGAGATGTAAGCTGTAACAGGATATAAGGGGAGAAAAGGGAAGGGATTCTTCGCTATTTGGCGCTTAGCAGGGGGGCTCGTGGAGGATGGGCGGGGGGGGGATAGTGGTGCCACCATGCTTAAGTGGAGGATGTCGATGGATCACTGCCCCCCCCCCCTGCTACTGCTACTGATATTGCTATTGCTGTTGCTACTGCCACTGATCCTGATATCGGTACTCCCCCGACATTATTATTATTACTCTTCTTATTGTTCTTATGTATGGCCTACTACTTCTTGTTTGTTTGTACCCGTTGGAGTGTATAGGCTTAGCAAGTAAAAAAGTGGAGAGTGTGTGGAAGAGAGCTTTAGGTGCCCTGTTGTTCTGTGCTTTGACCATGTTAAAGCATACATGAGTCCCTATGAACGTACCACTGAATGTGGAGACATCTTGGTGGGTGAGCCTGAAGGACCAGTTTGTTGTCTCCCCCCCCATAGATGGGGGGCGTTGGGTGTCGAGAGGGCTAATATATGGCTCTCTCGGCTCCCGGCGCTGCTCATACTTCGCAATTGCCGAGTAAGTGAAATGCGGTAGGAGGGGGTGAGGGGGTGGGTGGGGAAGATGATTATACTCAATATGCAAATTGCCCCATGGGCTGGCTCTCGGGCTCTCCCACTCTCTCTACACGATTTTGTGTACTTTACTTCCTGTCATGTGTTTGAGACAGCAGGACCTGGGATGCCGTTTTGAAATGGATGTCTCCGCACATCATGGCTTCCCGCTGAGAAGGAATACATACTTTGCCCCATGATGTAGGCGGCAATGGGGTGGAGGTTGAGTAGGGGGGACAGGGATGGCACTGAATATAGGTGGGGAGGGGCGGGGACCAACATGCTAAGGAAGTCTAGGTGGGACCAGTCCAGGCTGGTGCAAGGCTGAAGGAAGGGATCTTGGGGCGGGGGGGAGAGGGTTGTTGGTGGGGGGGGTCAAGGGGTGGTGATAGGGGGAGGGGGGAATTTGGATCAGTTGAATGGGGAGGAACTCAGTGTGCACATTTAGGCTGTGTCAGATGGAGAATGAGGAGGGAGTGGATTTTACAGGGGGGGGTTCTTGGCTGGGGGGCCCCTTCTTTATAACTCGTTGGATGAGAACGTATAGGCTTCCTGACCTTTCAAATTCTTATGGCTGATATTACTCGAATAATTTCGTGGAATGTCTGTGGGCTGGGCTCTCCGGTGAAGCGTTCCAAGGTCCTACAGCATTTGAGGCGCCATCGTGCAGATATCATCTTACTGCAGGAGACGCATCAAACGGGGGCGGAGCACCACAAATTGGGCTTAGGATTTAAGGCTCATGTGTATGGGGCTCCAGCAGTGGGGAAGAAACGGGGGGTGGCTGTTCTTGTGGCCAAATCTGCTCCCTGGGAGGAAGAAAAGGTTGTTACTGACCCGCAGGGTAGGTATGTCGGTGTGTGGGGACGTTTAGCTGGGAGGAAGGTGTTTCTCTGCTCTGCATATGGCCCCAATGTTTATGAGGCCTCTTTTTTTCAAGACCTCTCCCAATTGTTGGTTGACTCTACTGGATATGAGGCCATCATAGGTGGTGATTTTAATGTTACCATGGATAGTGATCTCGACAGATCCAATCCCTTGGCATATGGGAACCCTTGGGCGCGACGTAGGCTTCGGGGCCTCTGCGACGCGTACGACCTTCTTGACATTTGGAGGGTGCTGCACCCTGGCGATAGGGATTACACACATCTATCTCGAGCGCATGGCACTTGGTCGCGGATTGATTTTTTTCTAATGGCAGAATCACTTTTCGGTCAGGTCTCCAAGGCCACTATCGGCCCTCTCGTTATTTCAGATCATGCTTTAGTGATACTGGATCTCCGAGGGAGCCGCCCTCCTGCTGGTAAGGTGTGGCGTTATCCCCAGGAGCTTTGCGGTGACGCGCGATTTGAATCCTTTCTGAGGGAGCGCTGGAAGGAGTACGAAATGTTAAATGCCTCATCGGAAATCTCTCCCGCACTTTTCTGGGAGGCAGGCAAGGCGGTACTTCGGGGAGATATTATTAGTTATCAGAGCCACCGACGCCGGCAAATAAACCAACGGATCATTGAGTTGGAGAGGGAACTGGGCCGTATGCGCCGGGCGACAGCGGGCTCTCATAGGGGGGCGCCAGTACGAAGACTAAAGGAAGTACAAGCAGAATTGGAGGCACTACTTCACCAGCGAGCGTATAAATCATTGTTGTACTACCGCTATAAACTTTACCGATTTGGTAACAAGGCCGGTAGGCTGATGTCATCATTGTTGAAACCCCCTGGTGGCTCTCGGCAAATAGGGGCCATAAGACAACCTGATGGAATTGTTACTCGTGATTCTGCCAAAATTGAAAAGGTTTTCATTGATTTCTTTCAGCAATTATACGCCCATGAGGAGACCGGTGTCTCGGTGGGGCGCTCCTTCCTGGAAGGCTGTGGGCTTCCTAAGTTGACGGACGAGCAATTGGGGGCTCTTAATTTGCCCTTGTCGGGCCAGGAGGTTCAAACAGCCATTCGACGTCTTAAGAATGGGCGAGCCCCGGGGGTCGACGGCTTCCGGAGTGAATTTTATAAAACCTTGAGTGATGCTATAGTTGTTCCCCTTATTGGCTACTTTGAAGATCTTGTGAGCCGCGGGAAGTTTCCATTTGAACCAAACAAAGCTTTGATTACTATCCTGCCCAAACCAGGGCGGGATCCTCTTTTGCCGGGATCTTATCGCCCCATTTCCCTATTGAATGTTGACACCAAACTTTTGGCCAAGATTATGGCGGATCGACTATCGCCCATACTGCCCTCCCTCGTACATCAAGATCAGGCCGGGTTTGTTAGGGGGCGTCAGGTAGCATATAATTTACAGCGGATCCTACTATCCATCAGTGCCGGACGATTGGCGGGGGAGGCATCGCTACTTATTAGTTTCGACGCCGAGAAGGCGTTCGACCGTGTCAGCTGGGTCTTTATGCACCAGACCTTAGAGTTGATGGGATTCGCTGGCCTCTTCGTCGATGTGGTAAAACTGTTGTATGCAGATCCTTTAGGGGCCATTATGGTCAATGGAGTTATGTCCCCTCCATTTGCCATTCAAAAAGGGACCCGACAGGGCTGCCCGCTGTCGCCTTTGCTTTTCGTGCTCTCGCTGGAGCCCCTGCTTTTGCGTATCCGAGCTGCTTCCCAATTTCGGGGCATCCGATTAGGAAATGTTGAATTTAGGATCACCGCCTTTGCTGACGATTTGCTTGTGCATCTGGGGGACCCACAAAGGGGCCTGCCTCATCTGTTGCGGCTTATTCAGGAATATGGGATACCCTCCGGCTTGCGTCTTAACTTAGACAAGTCCGAGGCATTATATTTATCACCTGAAGGGCAAGCAGGCTGGCGGGGACCGTTTCCTCTACGATGGGCGACCGGCCATTTTAAATACCTCGGTGTTTACTTACCGGCGCGACTGGAGGATCTCTATCAGTTAAATGTTAATAAGATCTTAGGTGAGATATCCACTTGTGTAGACCGCTGGAAGGATTTACCTTTATCGTTGGGGGGCAGGGTTGCTTTATGCAAGATGTCCCTCCTCCCTAAAATCCTCTATCCTCTGCAGACCCTCCCACTGATTCTTAGACGGGTGGACCTTCGGCAATTGGAACGGTATTTCAACCGACTCCTGTGGCGAGGCCGTAGACCCCGGGTTCGTTTGGCTATACTACAACAACCTAGATCCTTAGGAGGAATGGGCTTTCCCGATGTTCGGCGGTACAATATGGCTTGTCTATTACGATATGTTCGGGATTGGCTGTGGGATCTATCTGATTGGACACCGAGGGAGCAGTTCGTAACTCTACTGGCGCCTCTTCATCCTCGGTATCTTCTGCATGCCCGTGCTCTTCGAGAGGTCGCACCGAGTCTTTGTGACATTTTTTTGGTCCCGTTTCGGAGGGCGTGGCAGTTCTTTTGTGCGGGGCGTCGGATTTCTGCCTCTTACACACCATACCTTCCTCTGCGGGGTAACGCGGATTTTGCAGCCGGCATTGGGCGAACCCGTTTCCAAATCTGGGAGGACTTGGGCTTGGTGAATCTCGAGCATGTGTTAACTCCGGAGGGTACACTGGTGGCTTTTGACGAACTTCGGCGACGGTGCCCACTGGGGCTCTGGGATGTGTTCCAATACACGCAACTCCGCAGTTACCTTTGTACGATCCCGGAAGAAGCATTGCGAGGAACAATCAGCTCAGAACTTGAGATGGCTCTTCTGGGGGGGGCCCTAAAAACCCGCGTGTCGGTACTCTATCAGATGCTGTGGGAAGGGATGCTACCTAGTGCTCTTGACACTTTGGCGGCGGCCTGGACAGCGGATTTAGGTGAACATATTGGAGAGGAATCATTGTTGGCAGGACTGGCGGCCATTCCGACTGTGAGTACACAGGTTCTGCATCGGGACACCCAGTATCGTCTTATGCGTCGCCTTTATTTTGCCCCAGTTCGGGCATGGAAAGCCAAACCTACGGGGAGCCACTGCTGCCCCAGGTGTGGGGCCGCTAAGGCGACGCTGGGACACATGTTCTGGCGCTGCCCCAAGGTCCAGGCGTTTTGGGGGAGGGTGGCATCACATCTCGGTCGTTGCGTGCTGCATATGGACCCTCTTACTGCACGCCACTTGGTATTGGACCTATGGGAAGAAACCTGGGGGGCTTCTATAGGGGGCTGGGTAATGCGTTGGCTACGTCTGGTGTTGATGGCTGCACGAATGACTATCCTGCAGCAATGGTTAGATGTCAGGGGTCCACTATATGGGATGTGGCGGATCCGACTTCATAAGATCCTTCTTATGGAACGATTGGCGGCGGCTGGCAACGAGCGCCATTGGGCCCGTTTCCTTCGGGGTTGGGGGCCCCACCTACAGCTATTACCAGCTGGTACCCGGCGCCGAGTCTTGGGGGGTTCCTGAGTCAACAGTTTTACAGGCGGCCACCCTAATCATCTATTCTAATCTCTCACCTTGCAGCTGGGAGGGAGAGGGGGGGGGGGAGAGGTCTGGACCTTGGCACGCTTCAATCGGGGGGGTTTGATCCAGTATTCTTTCCCTTTTTTTTTCTTTCTACTTGGGCCCAGCCAGACAGCCCGACGGTTGCGGGTCTTGAAATCGAGGGGCTCTCTACTTTTGATTTTCTTCCCCTTCTCTTTTGATTTCCTTCCCCTTCTCTTATGCCTGCCTTTCTTTCTCTCTCTTTGTTTTTGTTTTCTCTTGCACACTAGATAATGATCACGTTGGGATGGGTGGGAGGGGGGGTGATAAAGAGATAAGGGTGGGGGTCATCGCTACCTTACTATGAAAGGAGACAGATCTGGGAGAAGAGTACACCCTGGATCTGTCCACTGTATTCTGCGATAGTTATAGGGATGGGGGCGGGGGGGGGGAGGGGGGAGAGTAGTATGGTTTAGCAATAGTAGTAGCATTTTTCCTGTATTTCCTGTAATCATGGCACCCTTCTGGTTCATTATTACGCATCATTCCTTTGCACCTTTATTGTCGACTTGAGATGCGAATGTTTACTGTTTCAATGTTTCTGTATGACGTATTGTTGGTGCCGATTGTTCCACTATTTCATTGGATGGCCATTGTTTTGATCTTTGTATTGCTTTTGTTGATAATAATAAAAAAGATTTGAACTTTAAAAAAAAAAAAAAAAAGCTTAGTTTACTTATTTACCTTTTTTAGCTATATAACATCTTTATTTCAACAATTTCCAGTCGCCATCTTTTTTTTTTTTAAATTTGTCAATCGTTTACATCTGTCTTTTGGAATTTTTAAATAACTTATATGCTACGAGATGTTCTCACTTTTTTTGGGCCACCCTGTATATAAAAAATTGGATGTTTCTTCCTCAAAAACCTTTTTTTGGCTCATTCTTTAGCAACTCTTGTATTTTCTTTTCTCTTCTACTTGAAGGCAGTCCCATGTATGTGTTTGCATTACGCTGGCCACCAGAGATAGTGAAGTTGCTTTTCCTCTGTTAGGTTTTCTTTGACACCAGAGCAATGAGTTACATAAATTCACCTAATTTCCCAATGGGAGATTCTCCATTAACTTGTCAACTTACTGAGGGCTTTTAACGATTGGGCAGCGCACAGGAAACTGCCATGCATGCCTGCAAAGCTGTAACTTGTCAACTTACTGAGGGCTTTTAACGATTGGGCAGCGCACAGGAAACTGCCATGCATGCCTGCAAAGCTGTCCTAGAAAGTATCAAAGTGTTATCTATAGTAACATGACTGATCTGTGTGGCTTCTTGTACTTTTGTCATTAGGGAAGTACTATTACTACAGGAAAGTAATTTTGTTTTCTGCTAGCAACCAGTTTTTTTTGGAAACTTGTTTTAATGAATCAGTTTTCTTTTTTAGCCTATTATAATGAAAAAGAAAAGCAGTAGTGAAAAACGAAGGGGGGGGGGGGGGGAGTCAGCAGCTAGCCATCCTAATGTGACTAGCTGCCGCCGCTCAAACTTAAACCCAGTGTCAATGTTGGGGTCACTGAAGATCCGGGTTGCCTGCAGGAAGCTAACCGGGCAACAGTGATATTCATCCACTGCCCGGTGAGCTTCAATGGTAAAAGTTAGACCATCCTTTACTGTGCCTTATTGTTGCCGCTTTGCCATAATCAGCCATTGGCTCAATATTGCCACTGCCCAGTTATGGCTGGGTGCCACCCCCTGGAACACCCCGATGCTAACCAGTTAGCATCAAGGCGTTCAGCGGTGGGATCCAAGGGATATTTAGTATTGATGAATATCCCAGATAGAAGGATTAACACGGTTAGCAGGTCTAACCATGTTAATCCCTTTGAATATCTTCCCCCAAACATTTTAAGGGAAAATATCATTCATTCATGATTTATTTAACTAGGCTTATATACCGCTTTTCACCAGGTCAAAGCGGTTTACATCAAACAAAACATTTGTTACATGGAACAGATAAATATCTTACATAGAAGAGTATAAACATCTTAATTAACAGATAACAGATTTCCATAACAATTAACTCATTAATTACATAATATGTGTAATAGCTAGCTATTTTCATCAATAGGATAGCTATACCTTGCCATATCTGCTTTAACTACATACAGGTTTAGGTTCTGTTATATGTGTGATTGTCTCATTGAAGTCATGTCCGATGGTGGATTAGGTAGTGGGTCCAAAGTGGTCGGAGAATAAGTGAGTTTTCAATTGTTTGTGGAAGGAGGGAAGGTCAGTGATGTTCCTTATTGTCAGGCAAGGAGTTCCAAAGGGATGGTGCAGAGAGTTCAAATGCTCTTTGGCAAGTTTGTTGATTAAACTTCGTTTTGGAATGTGGTATTTTGAACTTGTTGGTTGTAGCAGGTCTTCTTGGTCCATTTGTAGTGAACATCTGAAGAAGGGATTGGATGAGAGTGGCTGGGTGTGAGTGTAGTGCTTTGTGCCTTAGGAGCAATGTCTTATATTTAATTCTGCTAGGAAGGGGCAGCCAGTGGAGCTGTTTTAGGATGGGTGTAATGTGTTCGTGTTTAGCGGCACACTAGATTGTACATGCAGCTGTGTGGAGTGCAGATTGGAGAGGGAGAAGGGTGGTCTTTGGTAGATATTGTTTCAGTAGTCAGCATGAGAGAGAGTGAGGGCTCGGAGTGCTGAGCAGAAGTCATCTGGTTTGAGGAGGGGACAGAGTCGTTGAAGGGTCTTGGTTTTGAAGTAGTTTGTGTTGGCTGTTGTTACATGATTTTTGAAGGAAAGTTACTGGTCAAGAGTTATCCCTAGGTATTTTAGCTCTGGTCTAACATTTATGTGTGTTGTTTTGTGTGATTGTGGTTGGTGGGGTGAATGATGAGTCCCTTGTAATGAACATAGCTTCTGTCTTTTTGTAATTTATTGATAGGTTGTTTGTCGTAAGCTAGTTGGACACATCTTTGAAGCAGTTTTGAATTTATGTGTATGATGGTTGCTTAGTGTGTAGTGGACAGTATAGCAAAATGTCATCAGCATATATGTGGAAGTGGATCTTGTGGTTTTTAATAATTGTGAAGATGGGTTGGAGATATAGGTTGAAGAGAGGTGCAGAGTGTGGAACCTTGGGGGTACACCTTGTGTTTGTTGTTATAGTTTGGAGGTGCTTATGCCCAGGTTTATCTGTTGCTGTTAGTGAGGTAGGACTGACACCATTTGAAAACAGTGTTTTGGATGCCATATGACCTTTTTTCCTTTTCCTAAGCAGTTTGAGACATTCCAGTTTTTACTAGTCAGTCATAGCTAAATATAGGAAACACCCTGAACCCTGACTATAGAGGTAAGAAATGGCCAGAGATCTCATTGTGAAGGTAAGAAAGCTTTATCCTGTTCATAAAAATCCTGATCCTCTTATTGAGGGTAATCTTATAACAGGATGTCTATGTTGAAAATCTAAAAAGGTGCCTGTTTTATAAAGACAACTTAGACACCTTTCTTATAAAATAGGCACCCAGAACCATAAGAACATAAGATATGCCATACTGGGCCAGACCAAGGTCCATCAAGCCCGGTATCCTGTTTCCAACAGTGGCCAGTCTAGGTCACAAGTACCTAGCAGTTTCCCCAAAAGACACATATTCCACAATGCTTGTACTATGGCAAGCATTAGATATTCTGGATCCACTTTAATAATGTTTTATGGACCTTTCCTCCAGGAACTTGTCCAAACCTTTTTTAAATCTGGCTACACTAACCGCTTTTACTACATCCTTAAGAAGCAAATTCCAGAGTTTGATTACACGTTGAGTGAAAAAATATTTTCTCTTATTAGTCTTAAATAGGTTACCCTGTAGCTTCATTGCATGCCCCCTAGTCTTTCTATATTTTGATGGTATGATTTTAGATATTGCACTAGACAGAAGTATGCAGGATAGATACTACCATCGACCCCCCAATTCAGCACTGCATGATATGTTAGATACCCTTGGGGGTATGTTTACTAAATGCGGTAGTGGACTCCGTGCAATATCAGAGCTGCGGCCCCATTGATTTCAAAGAACTTCATTGCCTCATTACAACATGAAGGACCACATCTTTTAACCAAATCCAACAACATATCTAAAGTGTTTGCAAACTATTTTAGAAAGCTTTTTGCATCTGAATCCTCAAACATTGCTTCTTTGTATGCAACATTCTGGAGTTCATTGGATCACCAGCAATGTACAAACCAGCCCAGCAATGTACAAATTTACATCTGCTCCAAAGATGATGTAAATGTATGCATGTACTCTACACATCTACTTGTGTATTTTGTAAAATATGCATGTGCATTGCAACTCTATCTCTGCTCCATCCACACTATATCCCTGCTACTAGACAATAGGGTCACAGAACTCAGGAAGTGATGGCACAATTGACAGCAGCATCTGAGGGGGCCTGACTCAGCAGACTTTGAGCATGACCTTGCAGATGCTCAAAAGGCATGCCATGGTGCAGATTCAGACTTGGGTGGAGCAAAGAAGAGGCAGGGCTGTGGCAGCAATAGGGGCAAGAAAAGAGCAGAGCAGTATGGGACATAGAGGGGTGGAGAGGATGAAAGGAGAGCTGTGGATACGAAGGGGAGGGAAGGAGAGATCCTGGAATGTAGGGTTTTGGGAATAAAAGACATTTTCTGGACAATGGGGGAGAGCAAAGGAAGAGAAGGAGAAATGCTAGATTATAGGGGGGGGAGGGGGGAGAGACACTGAACATTTCTAGGAGGATAGGGAAGGAGATGCTGAAGACCAGGGTGGGGGCTTGAAGAGAAGGGAAAATGCTGGACGTGGGAGGAGGATATGCAGAGGAAGGGGAGTTGGGAAGGAGAGATACTGACTGTGGGTGGGGGGCCGTGGCTGACGGTTCACCTAGGGCACCCAGATATCCTTGGGCTGGTCTATTCACTGTGCATACTTTTTACATGATCAGATGGCCATGCAATTTTATAAAAGACCCTTTGTGCATCTAAAACATGGAAAACCCTTTATAAACTTACCCCCCTATCTGTACAAGTAGGAGGCCTTTAGCTCTGGTTCTGTAAGTTGCAGACCCTGAGCTTTACCTGTGGCATATCTATTTCAGTTCTTAATAAAAGGTTGAATGACTAAAATTATATAATGGGAGCTTTTATCATATTGCTAGTGTTAAGTTGTTATGATATTATGCAGGTGGTTGTGCTGCACTCAAAATGGGATTGAGATGTATTAAGCAGATTTGCCATCAAAATGCCACAGGATGCAGATGAACTATCTCCTTTTTGCTAGTTCATGTGTAGTGAAGGAAGTTTACACTTAATTGTCTTTCTTTGGTATTAGACAGATGCTGTGCAGTCACAGAGCAAGGGAACAAAGGCTGTAGGCCCCAGCGCTGGCTGTCCTTACAAAGCATCATTGATCTTACATCATACATGCAAGCAAAGGATGTGCAGAGAGATAGGACCCAGAATACACGGAAAAAGGTATAAAACATATAACCAAATGAGTCAAGATACAATGTATCTCCAGGAACAAGCAGGAATCTAGTCATCACATATGGGTATCGTCGGTACCAACGGAGCCTGCACGGGAACGCTCCCCAGCGTCCAATCAGAAAGCTTTTGGGAGCATCCCACAGCACCTGCGTGCTGCCTTCCCGCCTTTCCCAACTGCCTCTCTCCAATTCTTCTTTTTCCGCGGAGCCAGCAGGTCATGTTCCTGTCACCGCAGAAGAATTTCCTTATTTCTTTATTTCTTTTTGTGGTCGCGTCTGCCTTCCCCAACACTCTACCGGTACTGCCGGTATTTCTTTTCTTCTAAAAAAAATTAATTTTTCCATTCTTTTACTTTCTTCAGGTGCATCTGTCTTTTTGGGCCTTAAGGCCCAGAAATTTCCTTAATATGGAAAAACCTGCTTCAGGTTTTAAAAAGTGCACAAAATGTGGCGGTACCATTTCCATCACCGACACCCATGAATGGTGTTTAAAATGTTTAGGTCCTGACCACTCCATCAACGATTTTGTGTCCTGTGCTATGATGTCTAAAAGGGGTTGACAGAACCGAGCTGCTAAGCTCAGTACCCTGTTTCCCTCTGATGCGGCTTCGGTGGCATCGACGTCTTCCAGGGCTTCTTCTTCTTTCCGTGGATCTCAGGTAACTAAACATAAGTCTAGCCGTTCCTCAAAGGGTAGATCTCCTTCTAAGCATCAAGATGCCTCTGGCATTGCCCTCAAGGATTCTGCACCGGCAAAATTACCCTGGCGGGAGGCTTCAGCTTCCAAAGCACCATCATCGGGGTTCCAGGATGTTCTCGATGGCTCGGCCTCGACAGATCTCCTGGTGCCATGCTCTGGGGTACCGACAGTTCCACCGGTACCGATTTCCAGGCATTGGCAGCGTCTATGGACCAGAGAATTCTGTCCTTAGAACGCAATCTAGCGGCTTTCCTTGTGGCATCGACGCCCTTGGTACTGCGACAGACAACTCCACCGGTACCGGTACCAGCACCGGCATCGGTATTGCAACCGGTACTGATAGCATTGACATCGGCATCGATGCCTGTATGCTGGTACCCTGTCCTTTGATGCCCGCCGGTACCGATTCCCCGGTACCGGTTATTCTCGATACCGATTTTGCTCGGTACGGGTATTGGGCTCTGCAAGAGCATCCAGACAGGCGATACTTCGATTCCTCAGAAGAATCTGAGGATTCTGAAAGTTCTGTCAATGCAGCGATGATGCTTCCACAGGAGTCCTCCTCCCCTAAACGCAGGATGTCTCCTCCAGAGGACATGTCTTTCCAAGACTTCATCCGAGAGGTGTCTCGGGGCTTGTCCATCACTGTGACCCCTGAAACAGAGCCAAGGGCCCAGGAGTTGGATATTTTACAATATCCCAAAACTCCTAAGGAGGCAGCTACCCTACCCATTCATGAGATTCTATATGATCTCATGTTGAGGATGTGGGAAACACCACTTACCACCTCTCCTCATTCTCATAGGTTAGATACTATGTATCGTGTCCCTCCTTGTCCTGGTTTCCATAAAACTCAGCTTCCCCACCACTCCATTGTGGTGAAATCTGCTATGAGAAGGATTAGAAGTGCAAAAAGATATGCCTCTAATCCTCCAGGACGTGAATGCAGAACTCTGGATGCTTTTGGACGTAGAGTCTTTCAAGCTTCCATGCTTGCTGCAAGAATCAGTTCCTTTAGTCTCTACATGGGAATGTTCCTAAAGGAAGTTACTGATCATCTACAGACTTTAAGTCCTTTCATCTCTGAGGATAAAAGGCAGGAGTTTCTCACTTGGCTCAAACATACACAAGATGTCTCTAAATTCTCCAACCGTGCAGCCTTCGACTGCTTTGAATGTATAAGCAGGGCCTCGGCTATTGCCATCGGTGCACGTAGAATTGCTTGGCTCCAAGCATCTGATTTAGAGCTCTGGGTACAAGATAAATTGGGAAATATCCCTTGTACTGGTGAGAACCTGTTTGGTAAAGATTGGCAAGAAAAAGCCAATGAGATGGATGCTGAAAATTCTACTTTGGATAGACTATCCAAGTCTACTGCTGATCCTGTTAGGAAAAAGTTGTTCAAGAAAACACCTTTTTCTAAGAAGAAGAGATTTTATCCTGCTTTTGGTCAGCAGGCATCTTCTGCAGGTCAGTTTTCAACCAAACGTCAGCAACCACCCAAACAGAAGAAAGCAAAGGCTGCTAGGCCTCAACCAGCTCAGCAGCCTCAGCCTCCTCAGGGCCTTTGACTTTCAGCTAGAGAACTTAGCCTTTCTGGCTCTGGAAGGACCAGAACCATCCACCATTCCAGGAAGGTTATGCCATTTTGCTCCCAGATGGGGGCAAATAACAGCAGAGCGTTGGACACTCTCCATCATAAGAGAGGGGTACAAACTTCATTTTTCAAGCATGCCCCCTCCCACAATAGTGAAGCAGTTCAATTCTCCGACCTCTCTCATCGACCTGTTAGGTCAGGAGGTTACCATCCTTCTTGCCCAAGGGGCAATAGAAGAAGTGCCTCTTCATCAACAGGGCACAGGGTTCTATTCTCCTTATTTTCTTATCTCAAAGAAAACAGGGGGATACAGACCTATCTTAGATCTCAGAGAATTGAACAAATTCCTGGTCAAGAAGAAATTCAAAATGATTTCTCTCGGAGCTCTGCTTCCATACCTTCAGAGTCAGGATTGGCTTTGTTCTCTAGATCTCAAGGATGCGTACACCCATGTTCTCATCCATCCAACCCACAGAAGGTTCCTTCGGTTCCTGTTTCAAGGAAAGCACTACCAATACAGGGTGCTTCCTTTTGGTCTGGCCTCTGCACCAAGGGTGTTCACGAAATGCATGGCTATGGTAGCAGCATTTCTACGCACTCTGGGAATATTCGTCTTCCCTTACTTGGACGACTGGCTCATTCGAGCTCCAACACAGTCAGAGGCCAGGACTTCTCTATCCTGCACAATGCGTATCCTTCAGTATTTAGGGCTGGTCATAAACATCCCAAAATCCAGTCTAACTCCTACTCAATCTCTAGAGTTCAAAGGAGCCCTGCTGGATACCACAAAGACAAGGGCCTACCTTCCCCAAGCCCGTTGCCTTCGCTTGGTGCAGTTAGCTTCTCAAGCAGCCCTAAAGCCCTTTTTAACTGCTCAAGAAATGTTGCAGTTGCTAGGCCACATGGCATCCACCGTGCATGTGGTACCATATGCTCGCCTTCACATGAGGGCAGCTCAGTGGACTTTATCCACCCAATGGACCCAGGCATCAGGTTGCCTGTCAGACAGAATAGCAAACACAAGTCGTCTCATTTTGTCTCTCCAATGGTGGAAGTCCACTCAAAACCTGTTGCTGGGGTCCCCCTTTCAGCAACCTCTGCCACAAGCAACTCTTACAACAGATGCTTCTCCAATGGGTTGGGGAGCTCATCTGCAAGACCTCTCCACCCAGGGCACTTGGACTCCACAAGAGAGTTGTCTACATATCAATCTCTTGGAGCTCAGAGCAATCTTCCTTGCTCTGCAAGTGTTCCATACCCTGCTTAGCTACAAGACAGTCCTTATCCATATGGACAATCAAGTAGCCATCTTTTATGTGAACAAGCAGGGGGGAACAGGCTCTCTGTCGCTTTGCAATGAAGCTCTGCGACTGTGGGCCCTCGCCAGAGAGCATCACATCCATCTTCTGGCAGTGTATCTTCCAGGCGTTCAAAACTCTTGGGCAGACAGACTCAGTCGAGTTCTCCTTCCACACGACTGGTCTCTGCATGCAGGCCAGGTGGCCAAGACTTTTCAACTTTGGGGAACCCCGGACATAGACCTCTTTGCAAGTCCGTGGAATGCCAGATTTCCCCGGTTCTGTTCCAGAACTCTGGCTCAGAGAGCTCAGGCCAAGGATGCTTTCCTCCTTCACTGGGGTCAAGACTTCCTGTATGCCTTTCCACCCATTCCCCTAATTCCCAAAACCCCCTTCAAGCTTCAGAGAGACAGAGGTCACATGATTCTCATAGCACCACATTGGCCACGGCAAGTGTGGTACCCTCTGCTTCTACATAGAAACATAGAAACATGATGACAGAAAAAGACCACATGGCCTATCTAGTCTGTCCTTTCATATCAACAACTACAACAGTCCACTTTTTACCTTTAGAGATCCTCTGTGTTGGTCCCATGCTTTTTTGAATTCAGTTACTGTCCTCATCTCTACCACCTCCACTGGGAGACTATTCCATGGATCCACTACTCTTTCCGTAAAGAAATATTTCTGCATATCACTCCTGAATCTATCTCCCTTCACCCTCATCCCATGTTCCCTCGTAGCAGAACTTGCTTTCAATTGAAAGAGGCTCTCTCCCTGAACATTTATGCCACAGAGGTATTTAAACATCTCAATCATATCAACTCTATCCCGCCTTTCTTCTAAGGTGTACATATTAAGATCCTTAAGTCTGTCCTCATATGCTTTATAATGAAGCCCACTAATCATTTTAGTAGCCACCCTCTGCACTGACTCCATCTTGTTCACATCCTTTTGAAGGTGCGGTCTCCAGAATTGCACACTATACTCCAAATGAGGTCGCACCAAAGACTTATACAGAGGCATTATCACCTCCTTTTTTCTGCTAGCCATTCCTCTCCGTATGCACCCAAGCATCCTTCTAGCTTTTGCTGTCGCCTTTTCTACCTGTTTAGCTACTTTAAAATCATCAGACACAACCACGCCTAGGTCCCGCTCTTCTTTAGCGGACAAAAGTACTTCATCTCCTATACTGTATTGCTCCCTTGGATTGCTGCAGCCCATAAGAACATAAGATATGCCATACTGGGTCAGACCATGGTCCATCAAGCCCAGTATTCTGTTTCCAACAGTGGCCAATCTAGGGCATATGTACCTAGCAGTATCCCCAAGAGACACAAGTTCCACAATGCTTGTACTGGGTCAAGCATTGATATCTTCGGTCACTTCTTAATAATGGTTTATGGACCTTTCCTCCAGGAACTTGTCCAAACCTTTTTTAAACCCAGCTACACTAACAGCCTTTACTACATGCATGACCTTACATTTTTTAACATTAAATCCCAGCTGCCAAATTCTAGACCATTCTTCAAGCTTAGCTAGATCCCTCCTCATGTTTTCTACACCTTCCTGGGTGTCTACTCTATTGCAGATTTTGGTATCATCCGCAAAGAGGCAAACCTTACCCAACAGCCCTTCCGCTATATCACTAACAAAGATGTTAAAAAGAATCGGACCAAGGACAGATCCCTGGGCCACACCACTGGTAACATCCTTCTCCTCAGAGTGAGCTCCATTTACTTGTAATCTTTGTCGCCTCCCACCCAACCAATTTCTATCCCAAGCAGTAACTTTAGGGTCCATCCCTAGGGTGCTCTCTCAAGCTCCCTCCCTGGAGTGAGGGTCTGCTCCAGATCTCCTATCTCAGGAGAGCAGAATGTTATGGCATCCCAATCCCCAGTCCCTGCATCTCAGGGCTTGGTTGCTGAAGGCCTAGATCTCCAAGATCTTCATCTTTCTCAGCAAGTGAAAGATGTTCTTTATGCTTCTAGGAAACCTTCCACTAGACGTTCTTATGCTTTCAAGTGTAAAAGGTTCACTGTTTGGTGTTCAGAAAAGGATCTTAACCCCCTTGCTATACCTCTAGAATCTTTACTGGAGTATCTCCTCCATTTGTCTAATGCAGGCATTAAGACAAATTCAGTAAGAGTCCATTTGAGTGCTATTGCAGCTTCTCTTAAACCTCTAAATGGACAACCTATTTCCCCTCATCCTCTTATAGCAAGATTCATGAGAGGCCTCCTTCTAACTAAGCCTCCCATTAGACCACCTCCGGTGGCATGGGACTTGAATCTGGTTCTTGGGCAGCTCATGAAGCCACCTTTCGAACCCTTAGCTACCACCTCCTTGAAATTTCTTTCGTGGAAGGTTATCTTTCTCATTGCAATCACATCAGCGCGCTGCATTAGTGAATTGCAAGCACTAGTAGCTAATCCACCTTATACAAGGTTTCATCATGACAAGGTAGTCCTTAGGATTCATCCACACTTTATGCCTAAGGTGGTCTCGCCTTTTCACCTCAACCAGGAGGTCTACCTACCTGTCTTTTTTCCAGGACCTCATGCATCAAGCGCAGAGAGGAATCTTCATACCCTGGACTGTAAAAGAGCTCTGGCTTTTTATTTACAGAGGACACAGCAACATAGAAAGTCTTCTCAGCTCTTTGTTGCTTTTGACACTTCTCATTTGGGACTGCCAGTCTCCAAGAGAACACTATCCAACTGGATTGCTCAGTGTATTTCTTTCGCCTATCAAAGTAAGAACCTCTCTCTGGAGGGCCATGTCACAGCTCACAATGTGAGAGCCATGGCAGCCTCAATGGCTCATCTGAACTCTGTGTCTATTGACGACATCTGTCGAGCAGCCACTTGGGCCTCTGTTCATACCTTCACAGCCCATTACTGCTTGGACAAGGACTCCCGCCGGGATGCCTTGTTTGGTCAGGCTGTTCTCAAACACCTGTTCCATACTTAATCAACTCCTACCCACCATCCCTGATAGGATGCCAGAGATCCATGGGGGGAAGTGGAGCCCTTCTCAGGGACACACAACTTCTGGGGTTTCTCCCTGGCACCCAAAGCTAGGGAGTCCCCATATGTGATGACTAGATTCCTGCTTGTTCCTGGAGATAGCATAGTTACTCACCTGTAACAGGTGATCTCCGGGAACAGCAGGAATTTAGTCCTCACAACCCACCCACCTCCCCTAGGAGTTGTATCTCTCTATCTCTCTCTCGTTCCTTTCCCTCTCTCTCTCTTTGTCTCAGCTTTAAAACTCAACTGGAGAGAGGCAGTTGGGAAAGGCGGGAAGGCAGCACGCAGGCGCTGTGGGATGCTCCCAAAAGCTTTCTGATTGGCCGCTGGGGAGTGTTCCCGTGCAGGCTCCGTCGGTACCGACGATACCCATATGTGAGGACTAAATTCTTGCTGTTCCTGGAGATCACCTGTTACAGGTGAGTAACTATGCTATACCTGTTAACTGAACGTGCCTCCTTCACATGTGCATGTCACTGGCATAGAAGTGTTGGCTTTTCTAAAATCAACAGATATGGCCCTAGCACTGAATATCCAGATTGGCTGGATAGAGCCACAGCGAATGAGCATTGGTAGTACGCAGTTGCTGCTTGGTTAGCTTAAGCGGTAAGAGTTAGGCTCGCCATTCAGGTGCCTAACTTTTGCTGCTTTTGGGATGACTGGCTAGCAGCTGAATATTGCCGCTAGCTGGTTATCCCCTGGTGCCGCCTCTGCTGCATCCCCCGGAATGCTCTGTTAGCCAGCTAGTAGCTGGGCATTTCGTGGCGGTACCCAGGGATATTCAGTGCCATTAACCACATTAGTGCTGTTGAATAATCCACCGAGGCAGTTTGCAGTTCTGCAAAATTCATAAATGGCTTTGAAAATCCCCCCCCCCCCCCAAGTACTTTTTGGAATATTTTTATGTGGAAAGTTGGGGGGGGGGGGAGGGTTGAGGCTCTGCCCCTTCCAGCCCCACCCAAGTGTCCCATATTTGCAAACCAAAAATTCTGGCAACCTTATGTAAAACGATGCTTGTATGTAAAATTGTTCCTTGCTTAGAAAGTTTTATTTACTCTTATAAAACGACCCTATTCTCTTGTAAAGATTCTGCTGCCACCTGCTGGCTAGCTTAATGTTCTGCAGTCACTGACAGAGCTGAAAGGATTAACTCCTGAGATTCGAAGACAATTGAAGTGATTTTGGAAGGGTTAGATGCCATTTATACCTGTAAAAAGCTGAATTTACATCTGAAAATTACCATACATGCAGAAGTGATTTTAGAAAAGCATGCACAGATTTGAAGGAGGCATATTTGGGGCATGAGTTTGGTGAATCTTAAAAGTATACATGTATTCCATATTTTAGAAGAGTGCTATGGGCCCAATATGCAAAAGCATTTACACAATTTGCAGACTGATTAGTGCCACTGAAAATCCGCGAGTACTGCCATTACACATCCGATGCAAAGGCTGTCCTAACTTTTGCTCCCGCAGCTAACTAGACAACAGTTGAATATCACCGCTGCCAGATTAGCTTCCGACTTCAGTAGCTGACCTGGATATTCAATGCCAATGGCCATATATGGCCCTGGCATTGAATATCCAGGTTTAGTGTTCAATGGCGACAGCTAGCCGCTGTAATCGCACTAACCACTGCTGCCGCTGAATATCGGGCCCTACATGCATATCCTGGAAAATTCCCCTGTCAGCATATATAAAAAACATGACTGCTGCTTGTCTACATTCTCTCATCCAGATGACTCCAGACAGTCGACTAAGAAGACAACAAAACCCAAACCTCTTTAAAATACTGTTACTAAAAACAACTACTACACAAGCCATATGCCAATACTCATTCTCTAGTTATGGTCCAACCCTAAGGAACTCTCTGCCAAGCAACATTAGAGAAATAGGAGACATAAAAGAATTCTAGAAGTCTTAAAATTCACCTATTCCTGGAATGCTTTGGATCAGTCACATAACACAGCTTATGACTACTACTACTACTACTTCTACTACTATTCAGCACTTATAAAGCGCCACGCACGCAGCGCTGGACAGCTAACCTACAAGAGGTAGCCAACATACAAGAGACAGTCCCTGCCCATCAGAGACATGCTCATCGGAGCTTACAATCTAATCAGAACAGTACAGAGCATTAGTCAGTTCTGCGCGAGGTACTATAGTTCGGTCATAAGCGTTGACGGGGGTTAGGGTAAGATGAGGATAGAAGTCAGGATCTGAATGCAACGGTGAAGAGGTGTGTCTTCAACCTGTATTTGAAGAGGGCCAGGGAGAGTGCCTGGCACACAGACACAGGTAGGCTGTTCCAGGCGTGTGGTGCAGCAAGGTGAAAGAGCAGTCACGAGTTCGCGGTGCGGGTGAAAGGCATTGATAGAAGTAATTTGTTAGCAGAGCGCAGATTTCGAGAGGGGACGTAGGGAGAGATAAGAGGTATTGAGGGGCCATGGAGTGAATGCATTTATAGGTCAGTAGGAGAAGCTTGAATTGGATGCGGAATTGGACAGGGAGCCAGTGAAGCGACTTGAGAAGGGGAGTAATGTGGGCATGGTGAGGCTGGCAGAAGATTAGTCAAGCAGCGTGATTTTGTATAGATTGAAGGGGAAGGAGGTGGCTCACGGGGAGACCAGCGAGGAGTAGGTTGCAGTAATAAAAGCGAGAGGAGATTAAGGGGTGAATAAGCGTTTTGGTCGTGTGTTCAGAGTGGAAGGGGCGGATTTTGCTAATGTTGTAGGGAAAGAAGCGGCAGGTCTTAGCTACAAGCTGGATATGAGCGGAGAAGGAGAGAAAGGTGTCAAAGATAACCCCTAGATTACGGGCCGAGGGAATAGGAAGGATAGTAGATCCATCCACATGGATTGAGAGAGGGGGAAGTGGGGTGGAAAGACAAGGAGTTCAGTCTTGGCCATGTTCAGTTTCAAATCAGCGATGAGACATCCAGTCAGCGATGTCCAATAGACAGGCAGAGATCTTGGACTGGGTTGCCGGCGAGATATTAGGTGTAGAGAGGTAGATTTGGGAGTCATCGGCATAGAGATGGTATTGAAAGCCATGGGAGGAGATAAGCGTGCCAAGGCCTTGGGTATAGAGAGAGAAAAGGAGGGGGTCCAAGACGGATCCCTGTGGTACACCTACATGGAGCGGGGTAGGGGAGGAGGAGGAGCCACCAGAGCATACACTGAATGAGCGAGGGGAGAGGTAGGAGGAGAACCAGGATAGTAGGGAGTCCTTGAAGCCAAGCGAGGAGAGGGTGGTGAGGAGAAGGTTGTGGTCAACGGTGTCAAAGGCAGCAGAAAGGTCAAGAAGGGTGAGGATAGAATAGAGGCCAGGGCTTGGATTTAGCCAGGAACAGGTCATTGGTGACTTTTGTGAGTGCTGTTTCAGTGGAGTTTAGGGGACGGAATCCAGATTGTAGTGGGAGGGCCTGGGAGGTGAGGAAGTCGAGGCAGCAATGGTGGACTGCTCGTTTTAATAGTTTGGATAAGAAGGGAAGGAGGGAGATGGGTTGGTAGTTAGAAGGGCTTGTGGGATCAAGTGAGGGTTTCTTGAGGAGGGGTGTGACAACAGCAAGTTTGTAAGCAGGGACAGTTGCAGTGGAGAGTGAAAGGTTGAGGATATGAGTGATGGAGGGAACAATGGTGAGGGAGATGGAATGTAGGAGATGGGTGGGAATGGGGTCTGATGAACAGGTGGTGGGTTTGGAGGAGGAAAGAAAGAGTGTGGTTTCTTCTTCAGAGATCGGAGGGAAGGAGGAGAGGGTGGCAGGGGGAGTATGGATGGGGGAGGAGAATTGGGGGGAGGGGAGGTAAATGAGGGGTTAGGGAATTGGAGGGTAATCTTGTGGATTTTGTCGTGGAAGTAGTCGGCTAGGTTTTGGGCAGAAAGGGAGGGTAGGGGGACCTTGAGAGAATTTAGGGTATTGAAGAGACGGCAAGGATCAGAGGCAAGGGAGTTGGTTAGATGGATGTAGTAATCTTGTTTGGCAAGTGCTAAGGCTGACTGGAAGGAGCCAAGCATGAATTTGAAGTGTAGAAGGTCTTCCGGGGAGCGGGATTTGGACCAAGCTCATTCGGCAGAACGGGCGCAGATGCGTAGGTAATGGATTGTGGGTGAAAGCTAGGGTTGGGGAGTAGATCGTTTGACAGAACTATAAGTCATACCATGAACAATAAGAAACAATCTCTTTGCACATAAATTTTATCCCTGACCCCCCTTAATCTCCAGGAAGAAGCAGGAATGTAGTCTTCACATCTGGGAGATATCGGTACCGACGGAGCCCATGCAGGAACACTCCCCAGCATCCAATAGGAAAGCTTTTGGGAGCATCCCACTGCGCCTGTATAGCTACCTTCCCACCTTTCCAGCTCTCCCTCCTCAGTTCTTCATTTTTGCGGAGCCAACAAGAAGCAATTTCTGTCACTGCAGAATATTTGTCTTTTTCATATTTTTTTGTGGTCATATCTGCCCTCCTATCGGTGCTCTCTTTTGTCTTTTTTTTTTTTTTAAGAAAGAAATAAATTCTGTGAAGACCTTTTCTTTTCTTCGGGCGCATCGACGCCATCTTAGGCTTAGGCCTTCCCTTTTGTCACAGACAAAATGAAAAACCATTCAGTGGTTTTAAGAAGTATTCCAAATGTGGCCGTACCATTTCGGCCACAGACACCCATGACTGGTGCCTGAAATGCTTAGGGCCAGATCATCAGCCATCAGAATGTCCTCTTTGAATGAAGATGACAAAGAGAGGCCTACAGAACCCTCTTTGCCTCCGATGCAGTAACTTTAGCATCAATGTCATTGAGAGCTTCATCTTCCTCCCAAGGATCTCAGGTATTGAAGCCTAAATCTTCATCGAAGGCTGGCCAGCCCTCCAAGGGTAGATTTCCTTTAAGTATCGAGATGCCTTGGGCATTGCACTGGAGGGGGACACATCGGCCAAACAACCCCAGCGGGAGGATCTTCCCTCCAAAGCCTTAGTGGGGTCCTAGGATGCTCCCCGAGGCCTCCACCTCTGGAGAGCTTTAGGTGCCATGCTCTGGAATCATGGCCCACAATTCCGGTACTGATATCCAAGCATCAGCAAGCTGCATGAATCAATGTATCCTGGCCATCGAGCGGAACTTAGCGGCCATACTGGCAGCCTCGGTACCAGTAAAACCTTTACAGTCGGTTCCGCAGGCGTCTGTACTAGCTCTGGTACCGATACAACCCGCATTGATTTTTGTGCCACTTACCACACTACCGCCCATGCTAGCCCTCGAATCCGTTTCCGGTACCGAGGTTCCATCACCACAAGCCCCACCTGTTCGTGGACTTATTTGAACAAGTACCATAACTCCCAATCCACGCAGCCTTGCCGATAGTCACCAAACACTAACAACTCAGACCTGGGATTCAACCCCCAGAAATATATGTGTCTTGTCACCCCTCTGTTGAATGTAGTCCCCTTGTTATGTTCCTAACCACTTTGATTGAAGGATAAGGTGGTATACAAAACTGGCTAAATAAATACCACAAGCCTCAGCTACCGGTTTTGATCGGTACAGAGTTCATGCAGAGCGAGAACACCCTGTCTGTCGATACTTTGAGTCTTCAGATTCGGATTCATCAGATGATGAATCTGTCGATACCCGGGACATGAGAAGTATTCCAGAAGACCCATCTCCGTCTCCACAACATCACATGTCCCCTCCAGATGACATGTCTTTTCAAGACTTTATTCGCGATGTTGCTAGTGGTCTGTCCATAAGAGTGATTTTGGAGAAAGAGCCTGGGGCTGAAGAACTTGAAATTCTTCAATACCCTACAGCCCCGAAGGAGGCTATTATGCTCCCTATCTATCGGATACTTCACAACCTTATGCTTCGTATGTGGGAGACACCCCTTACCATCTCTTCCCATACCCAGTGACTCGATACCAGGTACCGGAGTGTCCCGGTTTTCCAAAGACGCAATTGCTGCAGCATTCCATGATAGTGGAATTGGCAATGCATCGAATAAAGAGTGCTAAGACACATTCCTCAAACCCTCCAGGTAGGAAATTGAGAACCCTTGAAGCCTTTGGTTGACGACGTTTTCAGGCCTCCATGTTATTGGCCAGGATCAGTTCCTACATACTCTGTATGGGTATGTTCCTTAGAAAGGTGGCTAAGGATTTGGAGTTAATGGCTCCTCTTCTCCCCGATGACAAGAGATTACCTCACTCTTGTAAAGCATGCACAGAATGTTTCAAAGTTTGTTAACGGAGCAACTTAACTGTTTTGCGTGCATCAGCAGGACTTCATCCATCTGCATCAGTGCACGCAGGATTGCTTGGCTTCAAGCATCGGATCTTAAACAATGGGTTAAAGATATGTTTTCACCGGTGCAAGGGATATTACCCAGCTTTTTTGGCAAGGATTGGCAAGACAAGGCCTCTCAGTTAGAATCTGAGAACACTACCCTCAATAGGCTATCTAGATCTGCTGCCAACCCAGCTAGGAAAAAAAGCAGCAAAGAAAGCTTTTTTTCAATAAAAAGAAATACTATCCTCTTCTAGCAAACTGCTTCTATCTGTGCTCTTCTCTTCTAATGCTAACTCCAGGCTTCGCTCCTTTCACCTTGGTGCGCCTTACGCCTGGAACAAACTACCTGTGTCTGTACACCAGGCACTTTCTCTGGCCCTCTTCAAATCCAGGCTGAAAACTCACCTCTTCGCTGCTGCTTTTGGATCTTGATCCACCTGATCTCCTTTTTCTTTCCTCTTGCTTTATCCCTGCCTACACCTTCTGTGTTTGTCTTGACTAGACTGTAAGCTCTGATGAGCAGGGACTGTCTCTTACATTTCTGTGCAGCGCTGCATATGACTTGTAGCACTATATAAATGCTCAGTAGTAGTAGTACTTATATTCCTGCTGTTCACTGTCAACAGCATGCTCCTCAGAAGGGGCAGCAACCATCAAAGCAGCAAAAGGCAGCTCAGCCTCCTAAGTCACAGCCATCTCAGCAGACCCAGACTACTCAGGGTCTTTTGAGTCCAGATCCCATCCACATTCCCAGCAGACTCTGTCACTTTGCCCACAGGTGGCATCTTATCACATCAGAGCAGTGGACTTTGTAGATGAAGCTTGTACCCCTCCTGTACTATGGACAAAGTCTACCCCCCCAGACTCCTCCAAGAGTTCCGCTCTCAACCCCCTCTCACTGCTCTGTTGCTTCAAGAGGTCACCTACCTTCTCTTGCAGGGTGCAATAGAGGCGGTTCCACCATCCCATCAGAGAATGGGCTTTTATTCTCCATACTTCCTCATTCCAAAGAAAACCGGAGGATACAGGCCCATTCTGGACCTCAGAGAACTGAACAAGTACTTATTTTGGGAGACGTTCAAAATGATCTCCCTAGGGACCCTTCTCCCCTATCTTCAGAGTCAGGATTGACTCTGTTCTCTAGATCTAAAGGAGGCATACACTCACATACTTCTTATCCATTCACAGCACAGAAGGTTCCTGCGCTTCATGTTTCAGAGGAGACATTGTCAATACAGAGTCCTGCTTTTGGCCTCGCCTCTGGCCCCAAGAGTCTTCACAAAATGTATGACGGTAGTGGCTGCATTCCTAAGGACTCTAGGAATATTTGTCTTCCCTTACTTAGACGACTGGCTCATTCGAGCAAGCACCTCTCTAGACGCCAGCCTATCCCTCTCGTGTACCATGCAGGTGCTACAACACTTGGACTTTGTAATAAATCTTTCCCAGGAGGTTAAGGACATCATCTTAGCTTCTAGGAAGCCATCCACTAGACGCTCCTACGCCTTCAAGTGGCGTAGATTTTCTCTGTTGTTCTCAGAGGGATCTTAACCCCTTCTCAGCTACAGTGGCACCTATCTTCTTCTGGACTCAAAGCTAATTCGGTAAGAGTACATCTAAGTGCAATTGCGGCCTCTCACATGCCCTTAGATGGCAAGCCCATCTCTTCTCAGATGCTAGTAGCACGCTTCATGAGGGGTCTTCTGTTAACTAAACCTCCCATTAAGTCCCCTCCTGTGGCATTGGATTTTAATGTTGTTCTGGGACAGCTTCTCAAGCCACCCTTTGAACCTCTAGCCACTACTTCACTGAAGTTTCTCACAAGGAAGGTCATCTTCCTTATTGCCCTCACTTCAGCAAGACGCATTAGTGTGCTTCAGGCTTTGGTGGCTGACTCTCCTTATACACGATTCCACCATGAATAGGTTGTCCTTAGGACTCATCCTCACTTTATGCCAAAGGTGGTATCGCCTTTCCATTTAAACCAGTCAGTCTACCTTCCTGTCTTTTTCCCTAGATCTCATTCCTCTAGGGCAAAGGCAACCCTCCACACTCTGCATTGCAGGCGTGCCTTTGCTTTTTATCTCCAGAGAACTCGAGAGCACCAAAAAGCTTCCCAACTTTTCATCTCCTTTGACTCGAGTCACCTGGGTTTTGCCAGTATCCAAACGAACTCTCTCTAAGGGGATAGCAGACTGCATCTCCTTTGCTTATGAAAAGGCAGGACTCTCTCTCGAGGGTTACGTCACGTCACTGCACATAATGTACGAGCCATGGCTATGGCAAATCTACACTCTGTAGCCTTTTATGAGATATGCAGAGCATCAACTTTGTCTTCTGTCCACACTTTTGCTGCTCACTATTGCCTGGGGATGCCTTGTTTGGCCAAGCTGTTCTGCTGCATCTCTTTCAAAAACTTAGAACAACTTCTACCGTCCATCCTGGGTTTCGATACCAGACATCCTTGGAGGATACATGACCTCTTTGCACATACCTGTGATTCCACAGACGACCCTGAGGTCATCTCTCTGGCATCTCCGAGCTAGGGAGTCCCATATGTGAAGACTACATTCCTGCTTGTTCCTGGAGATAACATAGTTACTCACCTGTAACAGGTGATCTCTGGGAACAGCAGGAATTTAGTCTTCACAACCCACCCTCCTACCCTAGAAGTTGTAGGTCTTCTTTTTCTCTCTCTCCTTTTATCTCAGCTACAAACTTAGCTGAGGAGGGAGAGTTTGAAAGGTGGGAAGGCAGCTACGCAGACGCAATGGAATGCTCCCAAAAGCTTTCCTATTGGATGCTGCGAAGCGTTTCCGCGTGGACTCTATCAGTACCAATGTCACCCATATGTGAAGACTAAATTCTCCAGGAACAAGCAGGAAGTCAGTCCTCACATATGGGTGGCGTCGGCGCCAACGCAACCCTCGTGCAGAGCAATTCCCCAGCTTTCAAAGAAAGCCTTTGGGATTGCATCACACATGCGTGGTCCCCTTCCTGCCCAAGGGTGCCATCTTGCTCAGTCTCCCTTTTTCCGTGGAGCCCAACGGACGTAGTTCAACTTCCCTCGTGGAAAAAGTGTGTCAAAACTACTGAAGATTCTCTTCTTCGGCCCGGTTCAACACCGGTTCCCCTTCCCGCCTCGGTTCAGTACACCGGTATAGAGTCCAGTCACTCTTTCGGTTTTTGCCCTTAGTGGCTAGCGTTTGCACTCCTGTTTCTTTTTCACTGGCAGCCCGGTCATTTCACCTCGCAGGGGCCCTTTTTCCCCCGATGGCTGCCAGCAGGTTTAAAAAGTGTGATCGGTGTAAAAAATTAATGTCTCTCACTGACACACACGACTGCTGTATCCGCTGCCTCGGGCCCGACCATGACCCGAAGGTCTGTGGCCCGTGTGGCAAGATGTCTTCTAAGGCACTTAGAAGTAGGCGGCAGCAGCAGCGTGAAAGGATTTTCTCCAAGTCCATATCCACTCGAATCCGGACCTCTTCAGAAGCCTCGACGTCTTGGGAGCTATCTGACTCCGAGCATCGTTGGGGGTCTTCTGAGCAGGGATCTCCCTCGCGGGAACACCAGAGGAAGAAACCTGCAAGGGCTGCATCGTTGGATTCCTCTGATCAGCCTGGATCCTCGTGGGCCAGGTCGTGGAGTCCTGAACGCTGCCCCGGGTCCTTGGAGCCGAAGACGCCGAGGAAGGTAACTGCTGTTGTCCTCGTTGACTCTCCGGGAGAACAGGCATCAGGACCCGACCCGGAGGCTGTGGAGCCTTCTGAGCTCGGTCTCAGGTTGGCGGCCCTGGAGCGCAGCATATCTGCCTTCATGGAGCAGCAGTGGGCACTGATGGCCGGTCTCACCAGTCCATCTGCCCTGACCACCGGGACCTTGACATCCAAGTCAACCCCGGAGGCCGAGCCGACCCTCGAGACTCTTCAGACTCGGGTCAATCCTCGGCCAAGGTCTCCCTCGACCTCCCATTTGGGACAGAGGTCGTCGACGCTGGTGCCCTTCGCATCGGTGTGGTTAAGACTGAAGCCCTCACAGCTGGAACCCATAGATTCGAAAGGGAGACTATGATAAAATACGGAAAATAGTTAAGAAAAAACTAAAAAGGAGCAGTTGCAAAGGTTAAAAGACTTACATCAAGCTTGGGTGTTGTTGAAAAATACTATCTTGGAAGCCCAGACCAGCTGTATTCCACGCTTTAAGAAAAGTGGAAGGAAGTCCAAAAAACTGCCAGCATGGTTTAAAGGTGAGGTCAGAGAGGCTGTTGTTGCCAAGAAAGCATCTTTCAGGAAATGGAAAAAAGAGCCAAACGATGAAACCTGGAAACAGCACAAGCACTGGCAGGTCAAATGCAAGGCATTGATAAAGAAGGCAAAGAGAGAATTTGAGAAGAAGCTTGCTGCGGAAGCAAAAACGCGAAATAAAGATTTTTTCAAGTACATTCGGAGCAAAAAACCTGTGAGAGAGTCAGTTGGACCATTAGATGATAGAGGAGTTAAAGGGGCACTAAGAGGCAACAAGGCAATAGTGGAGAGACTGAATGAATTCTTTGCTTCGGTCTTTACTGAGGAAGATGTAGGGATGTTACCCATGACTGAAGTGGTATTTAAAGGTGCGGAAGAATTGAAGGAAATATCGATGCATCGGGAAGATGTATTACAACTATTAGATAAACTGAAGAGTAGCAAATCACCTGGGCCGGATGGTATACATCCAAGGGTGTTGAAAGAACTGAAATATGAGATTGCAGACCTGCTATTAGTAATCTGTGAACTATCATTAAAATCATCTCTAATACCTGAAGATTGGCGGATCGCCAATGTAACACCAATTTTTAAAAAGGGTTCGAGGGGTGATCCGGGAAACTACAGACCGGTGAGCCTCAAGTCAGTACCGGGAAAAATGGTAGAAACCATCATAAAGAATAAAATTACTCAGCATGTAGATAGTCATGGCCTAATGGGAGACAGCCAACATGGCTTTAGACAGGGAAGATCTTGTCTTACTAATCTGTTATGTTTTTTTTGAAAGTGTGAATAAACAGGTGGACAAAGGTGAGTCGGTTGATCTAGTGTATCTGGACTTCAGAAAACCTTTGACAAGGTCCCTCATCAGAGACTTTTGGCAAAACTAAAGAGTCATGGGATAGGAAGCAGTGTACTACTGTGGATCAGGAACTGGTTAAAAGATAGAAACCAGAGGGTTGGGCTAAATGGCCAATTTTTCCAATGGAGAAAGGTGAATAGTGGTGTACCCCAGGGATCGGTGCTGGGTCTGCTGCTTTTTGACATATTCATAAAATGGCAGATGAAATTTAATGTGGACAAATGCAAAGTTATGCACCTAGGGAAGAACAACCCAAACTATGGTTACGCAATGCAAAGTTCCACATTAGGAACTACCACCCAGGAAAAAGATTTAGGCGTCATTGTGGATAACATGTTAAAACCCTCGGCCCAGTGTGCAGTGGCAGCCAAGAGAGCAAATAGAATGCTAGGTATCATAAGGAAAGGAATGGAAAATAAAACAAACAAAAGATATTATAATGCCTCTATATCGTTCCATGGTGAGACCGCACCTTGAATATTGTGTGTAATTCTGGTCGCCGTATCTTAAAAAGGATATAGCGTTATTAGAAAAAGTTCAGAGAAGAGCCACCAAAATGGTAAAGGGGATGGAAGGATACTCCTATGAAGAAAGGCTAAAAAGGTTAGGGCTCTTTAACCTGGAAAAGAGACGGCTGAGGGGAGATATGAAAGAAGTCTATAAATTTATGAACGGAGTGGAATGGGTAAACGTAGATCGACTGTTTACGTTATCAGAATATAGGAAGACTAGGGGACATGCAATGAAGCTACAGGGTAAACGATTTAAGACTAATAAAAGAAAATATTTTTTCACTCAACGTGTAATCGAACTCTGGAATTTGTTACCGGAGGATGTAGTAAAGGCTGTTAGTGTAGCTGGGTTTAAAAAAGGTTTGGACAAGTTCCTGGAGGAAAGGTCCATAAACCATTATTAAGAAGGGACCCAGGATATCAATGCTTGACCTAGTACAAGCATTGCAGAACCTTGTCTTTTGGGGAAACTGCTGGGTACGTATGACCTAGATTGGCCACTGTTGGAAACAGGATACTGGGCTTGATGGACCTTGGTCTGACCCAGTATGGCATATCTTATGTTCTTATGATTCCTCCTCGGAAGACTCGGCATGGGAAAAGAAAGACGAGGAGTCCCCAGACACCCACCGGACCTGGTATGTCCCATCGGACTCGCTGGGTTCCAAGCCTCGGAGAAGGTCCCCCCCTGAGGATACCCGGTTCTCGGACTTCGTCAGGGACAAGGCCAAGGCTTTGGCATTCCCGGCGGACTCCGAGAAGGAGCCTCGAGCAGAGGAGCTCAAAGCTCTCCAGTATGACTTTCCCCCTCAGGAAGCCCTTATGGTACCGGTTCCTCCAGTGTTGGAGCAGCTGATGCTTCACATGTGGGAGTCACCAGCCTCGATGCCGGTTCTCAGCAAGCGGGTCGATTCCATATATCGAGTCCGCAAGAGCCCTGGGTTCCAGAAAGCACAGCTGCCACACAACTCTATGGTTGTGGAATTGGCCATGCACAAGCTCAAGAGTCAAAAAACGTACACCTCGGTGCCTCCTGGCAGGGAAGCCCGGAACCTGTACGCCCTCGGCAGAACGTGCTACCAAGGCTCAATGCTGTCATGCCGAGTCCAAACATACCAGCTCTACATGGGCAATCTCCTTTGCGGGACCTGGCAAAGGAGATTGCCGTGTTCTCAGCTGGCCTCTCCGAGGAACCCTTGCAGCGCTTCAAGAACTTGTCCACTGGGATTTGGGAGTGCTCGAAGTTTATGTCTCGAGTAGCCTATGACGGCTTCAAGGCCTCGGCCCGAGTAGCCGCAGCTGCCATTGGTGCCCGCCGCCAGGCCTGGCTAATGTCGTCGGATCTGGAGCCATGGGTTCAGGACGAGTTGGTCGATGTCCCTTGCTGGGGTGACAACCTCTTTGGCAAACCCATGACTGAGAAGGCTGCTGAAATAGAGTCTGAGTACTTGACCCGGACAAGACTATCCAAGAAGACTTCTGCCCCTTCTAAAAAGAAGGGCTTGGGTAAAAAGCCCTTTTTCCCAAGGAAGGGTGCTGCTTACCGCAACTACCCCACTCAGCAGGCCTCCCCAGTTCGCCCACAGGGGCAGCAGGCCAAAGGACAGGGGCATGGCCCGCGTAAGCAGAAGACCCCCAAGCCTCCGGCCCCGGCTCCGGCTCCGACCCAGCCGGGAGGGGGTTTTTGACTGCCAAAGCATAGTCCTTCTCCAACCAGGGGTGAGGTCCTGCACAGGAGGAAGGCTGAGCCTGTACGCCCACAGGTGGCCAACAATTACCACAGATACCTGGGTCCTTCAAATAGTCCAAAGGGGCTATTTGCTCCACTTCAACCAGGTACCTCCCTCCTTCTTTCCAGGAGAGCCTCTCAGACCCTCTCTACACAGGGACCTCCTCTTGCAGGAGTTGGCCGGTCTTCTAGAGGATCAGGCGGTTGAACCAGTGCCCCACCACTTGTAGGGACAAGGCTTCTACTCCAGGTATTTTCTGATACCAAAGAGAACAGGGGGCCTCAGACCCATCCTCAACCTGCGAAACTTAAACAAGTTCCTGGTGAGGGAAAAGTTCAAGATGCTTTCCCTTGGAATATTGCTGCCTTACCTCCACCAGGGAGATTGGCTATGCTCCTTAGGCCTGAAGGATGCCTACACGCACATCCTCATACATCCAGACCACAGACAATATCTCAGATTTGTAGTGGGAGGAAACCATTTTCAGTACAGAGTACTACCATTTGGTCTAGCCTCTGCTCCCAGAGTGTTTACCAAATGCCTGGCAGTAGTGGCAGCCTTCCTCAAGAACCAAGGGATTTTTGTCTTCCCTTACCTGGACGACTGGCTCATCAGGGCCCAGTCGCCTCAGGAGGCCCAACAGACTACAGCTCGCACTATCAACATGCTACAGTATTTAAACTTTGTCATAAATCAAGCAAAGTTCACTTTGCTCCCCACTCAAAACTTAGAGTTCATAGGAGCAAGACTAGACACCCTTCGGGCATGGGCTTACCTGCTGGAGGACAGGGCACAGAGGCTTCTGGCACTGGTGCACCAGGTTAGCCACAAGTCTCAGATCTCAGCAAGACACTTTCTACGCCTCTTGGGCCACATGGCCTCCATGGTACATGTGACCCCAAATGCCCGTCTCCACATGAGGACAGCTCAGTGCTGCCTCAGATCAGTGGACACAAGCCACCGGACTACTCCAAGACAGGATCAGAGTGTCCAAATGACTGATGAAGTCGTTGGCGTGGTGGCTTCAGCCACCCAACCTGCTCGAGGGAGTGCCTTTTCAGCCTCCCTCACACACAAGAGTGCTGACAACAGATGCCTCCCTGCTGGGCTGGGGAGCCCATTGCCAGGTATCATGCACTCAGGGGTTGTGGTTTCCTCAGGAGAGTACACACCAGATCAACCTCTTAGAGCTTCGGGCGATTCGCCTAGCTCTTCAAACCTTCTCTCATGTTCTCTCACATCAGTCTGTCTTGGTACAGACCAACAATCAGGTAGCAATGTTCTACGTGAACAAGCAGGGAGGTACAGGGTCCCGTCTCCTATGTCAGGAAACGCACGACCTCTGCTCCTTTGCAATAAGGCAGGGTATGTCTCTCAAAGCAGTTTACCTGCCAGGTCAGGAGAACTTCCTACCAGACAAGCTAAGCAGGATTCTTCAGCCTCACAAATGGCAACTGAATCTGGAAGTGGCCCAACAGATCTTCCACTGCTGGGGGCATCCGTCCATATATCTCTTTGCCAATCCGCAAAATCACCAGTTGCCCAGCTTTTGCTCCAGACAGCCACACCCTCAGAGGGTGGCTGCAGATGCTTTTCTGATCTCCTGATCAGGGGGCTTCATGTATGCGTTTCCTCCCACGCCTCTGGTGGCCCGGACTCTGTTCAAAATCCTTCGGGACAAGGCCTCTGTCATTCTGGTAGCCCCCAGATGGCCAAGACAGCCTTGGTTTCCGCTTTTCCTCCAGCTGGCAGTGGAGGCCCCACTCCCTCTGGGGACACAGCCCGACCTCCTGTCCCAGGAGCAGGGCTCGCTCTGACATCCCAACCTCAGGTCCCTCAACCTGATGGCATGGCTGCTGAAAGGATAGTGCTGGCGCCTCTCCTCCTTCCTAAGAATGTTGAAGATTGCGGGACCTGGTGAAGGAACTTGCGGGATTCTGAGCTTGTCTCTGAGGGGCCTTTGCAGCGCTTCAGAAGCCTGTCCACTGCCGTCCGTGAGTGCTCGAAGTTCATCTCGAGCGGCCTATGACAGGTTCGAGTCGGCGGCCCGGGTAGCCGCGGCTGGCATCGGTGCACGCTGCCATGCATGGCTACAGTCGGACCTTGAGCAATGGGTTCAAGACAAGTTGGTCGATGTCCAAGGAGAGAACCTCTTTGGCAAACCCATGACCGACAAGGCCACAAAACTGGAGACCAAGTACATGACTAGGACACGGCTCTCCAAAAAGACCTCTGACCCTTCTCGCAAGAAGGGCTCCGGTAAAAAGTCCTTTTACCCAAGGAAGAGTGCTGCTTACCGAAGCTACCCCCATTTTCAGGCCTCTCCGGCTCCCCATCAGGAGCAGCAGGCCAAGGGACAGAGACATGGCCCACGTAAGCAGAAAGCCCCCAGGCACCGGCTCCAGCCCAGCCTGGCAGTGGCTTTTGACTCTTACAGCATGGCCCCTCTTCCCTTAGGTGACAGGCAGTACACAGGAGGAAGGCTTGCCCTTTATGCCTACAGGTGGACAGCCATTACCACTGATGCCTGGGTCTTACAGATAGTCCAAGAGGATCACCTCCTTCACCTAGCCCAGGTGCCTCCCCCTTACTTCCCAGGAGAGACCCTCAGGTCTCCCCTTCACCGGGACCTTCTTTTGAAGGAGTTGGCTGGTCTTCAAGGATCAGGTGGGTAGAACTGGTGCCCCACCACCTGCAGGGCAAGGGCTTCTACTCCAGTTACTTTCTGGTACCAAAGAGAAAAGGAGGCCTCAGACCCATCCTCAACCTGCGCAATCTAAATAAGTTCCTGGTGAAGGAGAAGTTCAGGATGCTCTCCCTTGGAATATTGATGCCTTACCTCCGCCAGGGAGACTGGCTATGCTCCTCAGACCTAAAAAATGCGTATACACACATCCTAATACACCCAGACCACAGGCAGTATCTACACTTTGTGGTGGGAGGCAATCACTACAAATACAGGGTACTCCCCTTTGACTTGGCCTCGGGCCCCCAGGGTATTCACAAAGTGCCTGGCAGTAGTGGCCGCCTTTCTCAGACTCCAAGGGGTCTTGGTCTTCCCCTACCTAGGCAACTGGCTCATCAGAGGCACTTTAGCCAGTGAGGTCCACTAAGCCACATCCCGCACCATCCAGGTGCTTGAACATCTGTGGTTTGTAATTAACTACCCCAAGTCCAGCCTTGCTTCAACTCAGCAGCTTGGTGCCAGACTCGACACCCTTCGGGCAAGGGCCTGTCTGCCTGCAGACAGGGCAAACAGGCTTCTGGCTCTGGCACGTCAGGTGAGTCGCAGGTCCGTAGTGTCAGCAAGACAATTTCTGCGCCTCCTCGGGCACATGGCTTCCACAGTCCATGTGACCCCAAATGCCCGCCTCCACCTGCAGACTGCTCAGTGGTGCCTCAGAGACCAGTGGTCACAGGCCACAGGTTGCCTCAGGGACAAAGTCAGTGTGTCCAGGCAGCTAGTATGGTCCCTGGACTGGTGGCTTCTGCCACTCCACGTGGAGGTGGGGATGCCTTTCCAGGCTCCTCTACACACGAGGATCCTGACCACAGATGCATCTCTGCAAGGCTGGGGGGCCCATTGCCAGGGGTTCCATACTCAGGGAGTGTGGTCCCCAAATGAGAGAGCACAGCAGATCAATTTCTTGGAGTTCCGTGCCATCTGCTTGGCTCTAGGAGTTTTCCGGCAGATCCTAGCCCACGACCCTGTCTTGGTAGAGACAGACAACCCAGTGGCCATGTTCTATGTGAACAAGCAGGGTGGCATGGGGTCCCGTCTCCTATGTCAGGAAACCCTGGATCTGTGCTTGTTTGCAGCCCGGCATGGCATTCATCTGCAGGCCATCTACATGCTGGGCCAGGACAACTGGTTAGCAGACAGGCTAGGCAGGATTCTCCAGCCTCACGAGTGGCAGCTGGACCATGGGGTAGCCAGTTGGCTTTTCCAGACCTGGGGACAGCTAGTGATGGATTTGTTTGCAAGTCAGGTCAATTACCAGTTGCCCCGGTTCTGCTCCAGGCAGCCGCACCCACACAGGATGGCCACCAATGCCTTTCTGATATCATGGTCCATGGGCCTCCTGTATGCATTTCCTCCAACGCCTCTGGTGGCCAAGACTCTATTCAAGATCCTCCAGGACAAGGCCTCGATCATCCTGGTAGCCCTGAGGTGGCCGAGGCAACCCTGGTTTCCATTTCTACTTCAGCTAGCGGTGGAGGCCCCTAATTCCCCTGGGGTCCTCCACCGCTAGCTGAAGTCCAAAGCCATCAAAGTGCACCTCAATACCCTTGTAGCAAACCACTTCCCAGTGGAGGAGAAGCCCCTCTCTGCCCATCCCTTGGTTTCTCGGTTTTTGAGAGTCCTGTTTCTTTTGAAGCCTCCGGTTTACCCTCCGGCGACTGAGTGGGATCTGAATGTGGTTTTAGGGAAGCTTACTACCACCCTTTGAGCCGATGGCGACCTGCCATCTCCGCTACCTCTCTTGGAAGGTGGTTTTCTTGGTGGCACTCACGTTGGTTCGGCAGGTGAGTGAGCTTCAGGCCCTTGTGTCAGACAGGCCTTACATCAGGTTCTATAGGAACCGGGTAGTGCTTTGCACGCACCCCAAGTTCCTTCCAAAAGTGTTCTCCTTGTTCCACCTCAACCAGGAGGTGGTGCTGCCTACCTTTTTTTCCTAGGCCGCATGCCAATCGAGCAGAGACAGTATTGCATACCCTGGACTGTAAGAGGACGTTGGCCTTCTATATTCACCGTACACAAGCTCATGGAAGGGCTCCTCAGCTCTTTGTATCCTATGACCCCAATAAGCTGGGGATTACTGTTTCCAAGCGTACTTTGTCCACCTGGGTAGCAAACTGTATTGCCTGGGTATACAGGGCAGCCGAGCTTCCGTTGGAGGGTCGTGTCAAAGCCCATCGGGTCAGGGCCATGGGGGCATCAGTGGCTCATTTCCACTCTGTTCCACTGGCAGACATCTGCCGGGTCACCACCTGGTCTTCGGGTCAGACTTTCGCAACCCATTACTGCCTGGATAGGGAATCCTGTGTCACCCGTGAAGGTCCCCAGAGGCTAAAAGTGTGGGTATTTCATCAGGGCGTTCTCTTAAGTAGCAAGGGGAGTGGTACAAAAGGCATTGCAATGCCCTCTGGGAGTTGTAGTCCCACAAGCTAACAAAAGAATTAAGTTGTAGTCGAGTAGCAAGGCTTAAGACAGGACTTTTTATTTCCCCTTCCCGGGCGGATTTTCAAAGCAATGGATATAAGAACAAAATGACCATACGGCTGGTACAAAATAAAAGGAACCACCGAAACAAAAATACTGCTTATTGTCAGCTTAACAGTGGAACAGAAAAAGGTAGTTTAAACAGTCCTTTTCACTCAAGGTAAGTTTCCTCACTTACTTTCCTTAGCAAAACTTCCAGAAACCTCTTCAGCATAAAGAAGTGATTTCATCAGACAAAGTAAAAATGTACAATCCATACAATTCTCAGAAGCAGGCTCCTCATATAAATCACATTGCATTTCTTCACACTCCTCTTCTGAATAAAGTCCTTTTGGATTGCAACTCACGTTATTCTTAAACAGTCTCTCTGTACGGCTGGGAGTGTTCCCCTCCTCCTCACAGCTAGAGTAGAATGGGAAATTACCGCATTCTCTGGAGTTTCTATTTTGAGAGCCACATAACTCTTGGTAAGTGCAGGGAAATTCTTCACTTTCTATGTCTCTTCTATCAGAAGCAATAAGCCTACCTTTACACACTTTCTGCTCGGAGTTTCTTGGTACAGCAGAGCCTTGCCAAGACAAAAGCGTTTTACTGCTTTTCTCTCTCGGTTTTCCCTTGGGCCTGAAACTCCCTTCAGGATAGAAGCTCTCTCCCTCCTTGTACCTGTTACTTGGTAGGTTGGCTTTCCTAAGCCTGGGTCCAGGAATATCTCCTCTGCACTCTTCCTGGCAAAGTTCACTGGGCTTTTGCTTAGCTGTGCCCTGCTCTCTGAAGCAGTTCCTCGGGGCTTCTTCAGCTGCTCTGGTTCTACTGGGTTTCCAAGTTCCTCCCGTCCTCCAGTTACCAGCTGTTCTCTCCCAGCTACCAACAGTGCTGTATTTCCCTCGTGGTCTCTCCTGTGGTCTCTCTTCACTAACCTCCGGTAAGTGAATTTTATCTGCGTGTGACTTGGTGTTTGCTTGGGCTCCACCCCTCCCAGCTGCCCCTCATCATCTAATGAGCTGTGAGCTAGCTTGCTATTTGAGCGTGCTCTCACACCTTGTGATGCCATTTGTGCATGTTGCCTATAGCAACTCTGGGCCATGTGCTGCACTGAGTTGTCAGTGTCAGATCTGTTTTGCTCAGCTCTACCTATCTCCATAGGCTCTGACTGATCTACCCCATGACACCTGACAGGATAGTGCTTTTGGCCAGGCTGTACTCCATAACCTTTTCAAAGTCTAGGCAACTCCTGCCCTCTGACCCTTCTGTGTCAGGCTACCAGAGTGCTATTCTCTTAGTTAGATTCCTATTGTGGCTGCTTGCAGCTCTCGTAGAGGGAGCCTATTTTTCAGCTGTAAGTTCTCGGTAGCCTATAGCTGGGGAGTCCCATATGTGAGGACCGACTTCCTGCTTGTTCCCAGAGAAAGCATAGTTGCTCACCTATACCAGCTGTTCTCCGGGGGGGCAGCAGGAATCAGTCCTCACAACCCTCCCTCCTCCCCTTGGAGTTGTAGTCCTATTATATTTTGTTCTGACGTCTTTTTAGTGATGTCATTTGACTGAGCAATATGGCACCCTTGGGCGGAAAGGGGACCACGCATGCGTGATGCAACTCCCAAAGGCTTTCTCTGAAAGCTGGGGATTTGCTCCGCATGAGGGCTCCGTCAGTGCCAACATCACCCATATGTGAGGACTGATTCCTGTTGTCCCCAGAGAACACCTGTTACAGGTGAGTAACTACGCTAACCAGTCAGTCAGTCAGTCAGTCTTCCCAAAACCCCATTCTCACAAAGGGGAAGCTGTGCTACAACTGTTGGACTGCAAGCAAGCCTTAACTTCCTACTTGGAGCAGATGAAAGCCTATCCAGCTTTGTTTCTTTTGGCCCAAACAAGCTAAGGGTTGCCATCTCCAAAAATGGAAATTACACTTACCTGGTAATTGTAGTTCCTTGAGTGACGACAGTTCAGTCCTCTACCTCTGGGTTGTTCACCTCCTCCTGCAGCTTGGAGACTGGGCATGTCAAAATCGTAACATCACTGGATATAGCTTGCTGGTCTCTCCCACTTCCCCAGTGAACAACTGCCAAAGCAGACTCAAAGGAGCAACCAATAAGTAGCTAACATGTGAACTTTAACTAACTTAACTTTAAACATTACTATGCAAACCTGATTCTTCCACAGGCAGAAGTTTCTTGTACCCTTCCCTCCCGCTATACGCAGCATGAGTAAGAATGCACAGGTACCAAGAGAAAGACTCAGAGTAGGACAGACCCCACAAACCAACCGACCTACCGGTAGTCTTCCCGTTCTCCCAACAGACCATCTACTGCCAACAATAGCACCCCGGGTGGAAATGAGGACTGAACTGTCATCACTCAAGGAACTACAATTACCAGGTAAGTGTCATTTCCATTTCCTTATCATTCCTCCAGTTCAGTCCTCTACTTCTGGGATGTAACAGAGCAGTAATCATTGGGAGGGACCTTTCCAGCCGGCTCATAACACTGCTGACCCGAAACAGGCATCATTCGTCGCCACCGCCACATCGAGGCAGTAGTGCCTACTGAAAGTATGAAGGGACAACCAGGTGGCCACCCTACAGATTTCCCCCGTTGGAACCAAACTGTGTTCCACCCAGGAAGCCACTTGCACTCTGGTAGAATGAGCTCGTAAGCCCGTCAGAACCACATGACCTTGCAGCCACAGTTCCCTCTAAGTTGCGCGCGCACACACCTCGCCGAGCGAGCACACATACTTTACAACAGAGCGCACAAAAATTACGGTTCTGATTCTGATAGAAAACAACACAGACTTCTTAAAATTGAAAAGTTGTTGTGTATTTCCAGTTTTCACAAGTTCTACAGTATTTTCTGGTGCAATCAATGTGGTGTACATACTGTATTCTGACATGTAGTCAAATTTTAAAGTATATAACTCCAAGTGTCGTTATGTGGCACACAAAAATTTAACCTTCCTTCAAAAGCTGCACAGCGGATATTTTATGCGCACACAGCCTACAGAAAATTAGAGGGAACATTGCTTGCAGCAGATAAGCTAATGCAATCGTCTCTCTAATCCACCTGGAAATGGAAGCCTTCGCCGCTGCTTTCCCTTTGCAGATGCCTCCGAACATGAATAGACTGTCCCACTTGCAAAAGACCTTCGAAACCTTTAAGTATTGTCACAACACCCGCTTCACATCCAAGCGGCGCAGACTTCGGTCCAAGTCGTTCCCCTCCAGCAAACCGAGCACTGGCAGAGACACCATTTGATTCAAGTGAAAAGGGGACACCACCTTCGGCAAAAAGGACAGAATGGGTCACAACACCTCCTCCTCTCTGGAAAAGGACAAGAACGGTTCCCTACATGATAACACTTGCAACTCCAAAATGCCCCTTGCTGAACAGATGGCAACCAAAAACACGGTCTTTAAGGTCAAGTCCTTCACCAAGGCCCAATGCAACGGCTCAAAGGGTGGTTTGGTTAACGCTCCTAACATCAAATTGAGATCCCACGGTGGAACCACAACTCTACGCGAGGGTCTCAGTTTGGTTATTGCTTTAAGGAAGCACAACATATCAGCATGAGCGCTTAGAGCAATGCCTTGTACATTGCCTCGATAGCACGAAAGAGCTGCCAGCTGGACTCTCAAGGAACTGGCTGCAAGACCTTTAACAAACCCGTCTTGCAGAAAGCTTAAGATCAAGGGCATGGAAACCGTAGCCGCCCGAAGTTGCCACCTTGAACACCAGTCCTCAAATATACGCCATACACATGTAAGAGATGTGGACTGTTTACACGCCTTCAGCAAGGTCGCAATGACTGCACCTGAGTAACCCTTTTTCTTTAACCTCGCTCTTTCAATGGCCAAACCGTAAGCGAGATCCACTTGAGGCATGTGGAGCGGTCCTTGAACCAACAGATCTGCCGACACTGCCAACCTCCAAGGCTCTGTGTCAAGAAGGCGAATGAGATTGGCATATCACAGATTCCTTGGAAAGTCTGGGGCCACCAATAGAACTCTCCCCTGATGAGCCTCAATCCGCTGAATCACTTGGCCTATCAACGCCCATGGAGGGAAGCCATAAAGAAGACCCATCGACAGCCACTGATGCATCAGTGTGTCTATGCCTTCCGACATTCGTTCTCACCGCCTGCTGAAGAAAACGACTGACTTTTGCAGACTGGAAGGTCGCCATTAGATCCAAGACTGGCATACCCCATCTGCGAACTGAGTAAAGACGTCCAGATGCAGCTTCCACTCCCAGGCATCCACTCGTAACCTGCTGAGAAAAAAATCAGCCATCACATTGTCCTTCCCTGCAATATGCACTGCCGAGATCGCTGTCAGCCGACGCTCTACCCAAAAGAACAGGGCATCCACTTCCTCTTCCATGGCTGCGCCTCCTGTGCATTGATGTAGGCCACTGCCACAGAGTTGTCTGACAACACTCGCACTGCCCGACCTGCCACTGCTGCCTCGAACACCTAAAGCGCTCGAAATACTGCTCTCAACTCCAGCCAGTTGATTGACCAAGAGCTCTCCTGAACGGACCATTCGCCTTGCGCGAACCGATCTCTGCAATGGGCTCCCCATCCCGCGAGACTCGCATCCGTCAATAATGGAAGCCACTCCGGCTGCTCCAGAGACATTCCAGCTTTCAGTGAGCTCGGAATCAGCCACCATCGAAGAGATTGACTGACCTTGAGCGAACAGGGAAGCCGTTTGTTCAACGAATCGGACTGATGCGACCACCGGCGAAGCAGCGCTCTCTGTAAAAGGCCACATATGAAATCTGGCCCAAGACACCGCTTCCAGGGTTCCTGCCATTGTTCCCAGCACACGCAGATAAGTCCACACTGAGGGAGCTAGAGTGGACCTGAACTTGCACACCAATTGCCGAAGTACTTGAACTCGACGGTCTGGTAGAAACACCTGTCCTCTCTGCATGTCGAACCGTACCCCCAGATACTCCAGCTCCTGGGAGGGTACTAAGCAGCTTTTGGTCAAATTACCACTTTGTCCATCACTTGAACGCTCTCGGCCTCGGACTTGGCTCGAATTAACCAATCGTCGACATATGGATGAACTAGAATTCCTTCCTTGCGTAATGCCACCGCTACCACCACCATAATCTTGGAGAACGTTCACTGTGCTCTCACCAGACCGAAGGGCAATGCCTGGACTTGATAGTGTCCCCAAGGCAGAGCGAACCTCAAGAATGTTTGATGAGCCACTCTGATGGGAATGTGCAAATACACCTCCGTAAGGTCGAGGAAAGTCAAGTACTCTCTCTGTCGCACTGCCACAATGACCGACCGCAACATTTTCATCCTGAAATGTGGTACCCGAAGACACTGATTCACCCCTTTTAGGTCTAATATAGGGCGCAGGGCCCCGTCTTTCTTTGGTACCACAAAATAAATGGAGTATCGACCCACGCCGTAGTCTGCCACCGGCACCAGCACGACTGCTCCCATTTTTAAGAGCCGATCTAATGTAGCGCGAACTGCCAGGGTTTTCTGTTGACCTCTGCAGGGAGACATCATGAGCGAGTCCCGCACAGGCCATGCCAATCCCAGCGCATAACCCTCGCAAATTATCTCTAACACCCACTGGTCGGATGTTATGTGGGTCCAGGCAGGAAGAAATCCCTGAAGTCGCCCGCCTATCGGTTGGCTTCCTACTGGGACTGCCTCCTTTCATTGTGGCTTTCGAGTCGCCACTGTGGAGTTTGCAGAGAAACCTCTATTTGCTCCCCGAAATCCCTGGGCCCGGGAAGCAAACCTTCCCCTTTGGAAACCACCCAAACGAGAAGTATGAAATCGCCGGAAATCCCTAAACTGGCCCCGAAAGGCCGGTACGGACTTCCCTTGTTTTGGCCTATCCTCCGGGAGTCTCCCACCCTTGAACTCCCCGAGATCCTTTACCAACTTATCTAGGTCCTCCCCAAACAACAACTTCCCTTTAAATGGAAGTTTACCGAGACGGGACTTGGATGATCCATCGGCCACCCAATTTCTCAACCACAGAGATCTGCGAGCAGCCACCACGGAAGCCATACTTTTAGCTAGTGCCCAGATCAAGTCATAATGTATGTCCGCTAAATATGTTGAACCGGACTCCAGACGATCCAGCTCTTCCTGCTCCAGGAGAGTCGACTGCCGCAGGCGCAGAGACCATCTGAGACACACTCTTGCCACCCAAGCTCCAAAAATGGAAGCCTGCAAACGACAGAGCATCCGCCTCAAATGATGGTTTCAGTAAACCATCAACCTTCCTGTCCTGCGCATCCTTTAGGGCCACTCTGCCTTCAACCGGTATAGTCGTCTTCTTCGTAACTGCTGACACTGTAGCATTGATCGGAACTTCTTTGTCCTTATCCGCCAAGGGATAGAACCTGTTCATCGCCCTAATCCCTCTTAGGCCCACTTCCAGCTGATCCCACTTCTTCTGGATCATCCTGTCTACCACCCAGCAAACAGGAAACACGACCTGTGCTTGTCTCACCGCTTGAATAATAGGGTCTTCCACCTCTTCTTCATCTGTCGCCTGCGCTGCCACCAGATTTAACGTCTGAAGGGATTCCGTGATCAGTGCCATCAGTTTGTCCCTGCGAAAGACACAAATGATTTTCACTTGATCCTCAGGCTCTTGGATCTCCCCTTCTTCCAAGTCCTCCAGAACCTCATCATGCTCCACCTCGACTTCATCGGTTTCTGGCCACTCGCTCTCAGTGGGTGAAAGCTCACGAGTCCTCACCCCTCTTAGAGGCTTTCGGGGAAACGTCCTCAGTGTCACCTACCCCTGACTGCTGCATAAAACTAGGCAGAGACAAGGGCTCCAGTACTTTTCCTTGATGACATAAACAAAACATTTGATGCATAATTAACACAAAGTCCGGGCAAAAATCCCCGAGATGTGTTCCCGATCCCAAGACCGGTAGTGCCCCTGACGGACCTGCCAAGACTTCCAGGCTGGGCCCTTGCAATTAGGTCCTCACAGTCTGCCCTTCTGCCCCAGCCGGCGCATCCTGAGGCTCGGGAGTCACCTTGACCTCCATCTGCTGCACCACATTGGTAGACACTGTAGCGCAGCAGCGGCAGACCCCAGAGTCAGCCACAGTACTTCTGCAGGTGCCGTAGACCACACACTGAGGGCGCAACGTCATAAGACCAACACTCCCAACCACTGGTATGTGGCCACAAATAACTTAAGATAATTTTATTTAATTTTATTTAATTTTATTGTTTTGTGTTTTTTTTTTTGTGTTTTTTTTTTTTTTTTTTAAAGAGATGAGCGCCAAAACCTCCCCCAATACGGAAAGGACCTAACCCCTGGTCCACTGGACTAACTCTTAAAGTCCCTTAACCCTCAGGACTTCTCTGAAACAATACAAATGAAAATTTAAAGTTTAAAATTAAAGAAAATAACAAAAATAAGGAAGAGAGAAATGAGCCCTTTGAACAGACAGGGCAATGCTGCCCGATGTCCGTGCTGTGAATTGGGCAGGCAGCCACGCGGCGCACATGTGCTCTTCAAAATGGCCACCGTCAACTCGATCGCAAAATTTAAAAGTTAACCAAGAGTAAACTTAAAGTCAAATTAAAGTAATAATAATAAAAGTATAATAATGGGATAATAAACCCCGCTGTGCAGCTTGCTGCCTGTCCAACACGCGGACCGCTGTACACCCACCACACGGTCCAAACGTGCAGTAAAATGGCCGCCCCGTAAAACCGTGTAAATTGGCGCCAAAACAGAAATCACCGGCTGGTGAGACAACGCTCTACCAGCAGCCGGACAGAGCCTGAAGGCCTTACCTGCTGGGCCGAAAAGCTCACACAGCCCGCTCCTGCTACCAGGTAATGATCCGCTCCTCCAGCTGCGCCACCGTGATTGGCTGCAGCGAGGGCTGCCCTGCTGGCTTCACCAAAGATAGCACAGATCTCGCCGGAACGAAGATCCTGCGCCGCACACAGCCCCTGTGTGTCTGCCCAGGTCCCGGAGCTCTCTCCCATACAAGTCAAGGGAGAGAGATCCGAACCAGCGAATTGCTAAAGTAGATGAAAAATGATAGGCAGAGCAGGTAGGCGGGAACTGCTACAAACTTAAAGGGACAGCCCTCAAATTTAAAATCACAGGAACTAAATTGCATTCAAAGAAATTTTCTCCCCACAGCTAAAGGGGTTTCAAGTCCTCATTGCCAATTAGAATTAAAAGGTAAAGTAAAACTAAATTTAAAATTTAAAGCTAAAATGCTCCTTATCCGTTCCTCCAAGTGAGCCCAAAACGCACGCTCACTACGTCCAACTGCTGCATGGAGACTGGACACACTGGGGCTGATTGGAGAGACCAGCAGGCTATATCCAGTGATGTCACGATTTTGACATGCCCAGTCTCCAAGCTGCAGGAGGAGGTGCACAACCCAGAGGAAGAGGACTGAACTGGAGGAACGATAAGGAATGTGCTTTATTGGTTTGGCTCACAGACTACATCTCTCACTTATGCCCAGGCAGGCCTGAGCCTTGAATGTCATATCACAGCTCATGTCAGAGTCATGACTGCATCAATGGCCCTCTTGCTCTTTATCTCAATGGAAGGGGGATTTGTAGGTCTGCAGCACAGAATTCTATCCACGCCTTCATATCTCACTACTGCCTGGCAGGAGATTCCCAACATGAGAGCAGTTTTGGCCAATCAGTATTTAGAAGTCTGTTTGGGGAGTAGAATCCAACTCCATCCCCCCCCCCCCCCAACCCATTTCTTTCAGTTCAGGCTACCTTGAAGAAAAAAAAAATGATTATACATATAGGCCTGTTGCCACTGAAGACGGTTGTTCTAGTGCCCTGGTTGGACACTGCATTACCCCCTTTTTGTTCAAGGTAGCCTTAGCTAGGGAGTTCCATAAGCAAGAACTTTTTTCCTACTTGTCCACAGAGAAAAGGTAGTTCCCAGTTGTAGCAGGTGTTCTCCATAGACAGCGGCAAAAATCCTCACAACCCACCCACTTCCCCTAGGAGTTGAATCTTTCTCAGTTTTCATTGCACAAAGGATAAGATGGCATGTACATCTTCTGTGGCAGGCAGGAAGAAGTGTGCATATGTGGTGAGCTTTCAAAAACTTCTAGAAGGAGCTGGGAATTCTCCCATGCAGGGAACTCAGTTGGATGACATCCCATAAGTGAGGACTTTTCCTGCTGTCCACAGACAACTACAGGCGAGTAACTAGTTTTACTGCTATACAAGAGTTGCCCATCACTACCTTGGCACTATATGAAGTTGTAATTTTTTCAGCATCTAACTTGTTTTTTTTATACCACTTTATCATTTAGTCAGTGGTTTACATTGTAACTTAAAAACTTAATGTACATTAAACAGGGACATTGATAACATGAATTTTTCTGAGGCAATGAAGGGTTAAGTGACTTGCCCAAGGCCACAAGGAATGCTAGTGGGAATTGAACCCTGGACTCTTAGTTCCCAAGACAGTGTTCTATCAATCTATTCCTCCACTCCACTATCCATATAGAAGGTAATTCTGTAAGTAAGTAATTCAAATCTAGCTGCATTTTTACAAATGTTAAAAGTGCGTATTCTATAAAGTTGAGTTTGCACAAATTTAATTTTATAGAATACTAGCATAAGTGGTGGCAAAACACACGTAAATAAAGCTGCAGTCACTGACATCAGCTCTAAGACGGATGTATTGTAAAGGACCACATGTATCTATGGAGTACACATGTAAATTCTCACACCAACACATATACTTTCAAAATAGCAACTGACTAATCTCTGTATGCAAGTGGGCATTTGCCATGTAAATCACTAATATACCATGAGTTACGTGCCGAAACATGTATGGAAATCGAGCTTCTAGAATTACCCTCATTGTACCACAACTCGACAGAGAGCAGACGTAAATGTTTAGCAGCCCATCACATCAGTTTGTAGTGGTCTTCCGTGAATCAGAAACCCAGTGGGATGAACTTGTGAGGCTGGAACTTGTCCAGGCAACCAGAGGACCAAGTTGGTAGGCATGGGGGTTGTCAGAATAGGTCAAATATGCTGATGCAGGCAACTTCAACTGAATCCTCAAGTGGCTAACAGATGTTAGTCTCTTGTAATGCACTTTAATCACTCCTTTATTATTAAGACCAGCAACCTAAAAGTTATTTAATTTGGTTTTGTTCTAAATGTACCCAACATGGCTGCAAACATTTTAGAAATAGAACAATTCACCAATTATATCTGAAGACTAGAAAGTAGCCACTTTAATTAGCCAGGAAACTACAGACCAGGGAGCTCAAATCAGTGTTGGGTAAAACGATAGAAGCTATTGTTAAGAACAAAAATCACTGGGCATATGGATAAATACTGTAAATAAAAGCCAGCATGAATTAGTAGAGCAGTCATGCTTACTAATTTGCTAAACCTCTCCCAAAGCAGTAAATAAGTACATGGATAAAGGGGGATTTCTAGTGACAGATGGGGGAACTCATTATGATAGCTGCTTACAATATCCCATTCCCTCCAAGAAACTGAATGTAGAACTTTAGCATTCATACCGTCCTGATTAAAGTTTTAACTTTCAAAAGCTAATCCAAGAATGTATTAAGTTAAAAGTTAGTCCAATAAAAATGGTATTGCCTTAATTTTCCTTCTCCTTTTATCTAACTGCAATTAAAGTGGACTACCAGAGAGTAATTGTACTACTTTAAATAAGACAGCTTGCCAATATGCAGATATACTGTTTTACCCTATATGAAAGTGAAGGATAAGAGAAAAGCATTAAATAATTTCTCTTTTGAAGTTCTTTTTCATACATAAAGTGTTCTACTCCACTAATTTTTATAGCAGCAATAATAGATGCACACAGTACAGTAATATAGTCCCTGATCTCAGATAAGGGCAACATTTAGTAATGATTCTATAATCAGAAGACTAAGTGGCAATGTACAATAGTGTTATATCTTCTGGTCTACATAATTTGTATAAATGCCCCTGTGGAAAATGGTCTCTTGCGACTCCAAAGCCACATGGAGAAAGTTGGCATTGTCGACAGAACCACCATTTTCACAATTTAGTTTTCAACACTGGTCAGTAAACAAAAGCAGCTATGTGTATATGTCCATGTTAATATTTTCTCCCATTTTGTTCAAGTCTGTATTTTGGTGCCCTAAGAATGGTATTTCAGGGAACTGAAATCTACCTTAATCAATTCTGTACTTTATATGTTCACTCAGTCTTTGTCCATTGTAACTTTGTTAGGAAATGCTTTGAGAGAGATGCAAATATAACCCTATTATACCACTTACGCCTCCCTTTGTGTTTTTTGATCAGGTGCCTGATAACACCAGCATTGCTGGTTGCTCCAGAAACACAATGGTATGGCTCAGCCCTAATGAGCTGGAAGAGGGTGGGACTGGCCCACAAATGCAACTGGAATCGTGAGTGGAGGGTCACAGATATTACAAGGAGGGCGGTGGGGCAACTACACAGCAAGGTCACAGATGCAATTGTCATTTCACTGAAATATACAAGATCCTACCTGCAATGCAATGTGTGCCTTAGAGTCCATGCTGACTCCTGGCAACCCAGCAGCTTCTGGGTTTTCTTGGCAGTGTGACCGGAAGTAGATAGCCCTCCATTGCCTCAGAAGAAAGGCATGGCAGTGTCTTGCCCAAGGTCACAAGGCATGCTAGTGAGAATCGAACTTTGGTCTCTTGATTATCAAAGTCAGTACTGTAACCATTAGGCTATTCCTCCACTCCTATGTAACCAAAAACCTACAGTCAGTCCCCAACTATGTGTGTTCCGCACAGTAAGTTTACAGCATCTATAGCTACTGTGAAAAGAAAAAAAAAAAACTTTCCCAATTGTTTTCCCACCCTAGTAGCAAGCCATGAAGAGAATCTAAAAGTAGTCACCCAACCCACTGTGCCTTCCCCTACTTCGTAGTTGGCAGAAAAGAGGACTCGTCTCATTTGTACAGCCATCATGAGCTCTCTGCCTCGGCCATCACTTCACCCAGCATTTTGCTCTCCTTGTAGGCTTGATCTAATGCAGGAGATCATCAATGAGTTAAATGGAGCAGGGGAGCCAGCACATCATAGAACAGTCAGGCTTCAGGCTAAAAGATCAGAGGAAGATTCCAGGGACATTACAGAAAGGAGGGATGGCATGAACAGAGCAGAGGTCCGGCAAGGGAAGACAAACAGCCCAAGGCAGCAAGACTGTGGTGACGGAGCCTGCCAAAGTGCAAACATATAGCAAAGACAGAGCAAACCTAAACTATTACAAGATTATAAAATTATAAAAGTAAGTGTAAATAGTTAACAAGAATGCTCGTTTATGACTTGGTTTAGCCTTCTTCCCACTGCTTATGATTCCTAACATTAGCTTGTTTTGTGAATCTTATTGTTATATGTCACAAATGAATGGCATTGTTTAAAAAAAACACATTCTAGTTTCACTTCTCTTCCCAACTGGGGGTGGGGTGGGTGATCTGTCAGATGTTCTAACACGACAAAAATGTAAATATACTTCCTGCAAAGAGATTTACATACAAAATTGGAATATAAAAAAAGTGAAGAAGAAAAACACAACTACTTTAGATACCTGTCCCAAATTCTTGCTTTATTAATTAGTTGATCGGCATTAAGAAAAAAAGTGTCTATAAGACATTGGTTTTTAATTATAGGGATTTCAGTTATATTTTAATCCATTTGAGAAACCAGTTTTGAATTATATAAAACACAGTGTTTATAAACAGTTAAAATGCACTACCTGTCCTTCCTCCACTGCTGTTATAGTATTTCTTCAGTAATCCAGACTTTTCCCCTACTATCTGAACCCACTTGATCAGTACAGGACAGATGAAACTGCCTTCATAACGTTACTTGTATAGTTATGGCCACTTTGTCTTAATTTAATGGGTAGGGACCAGCTTCTGAAAATGAAATTATGAAGTCATTCAGAAATTTAGTGAAAAAAAAAGGGATTCACATGTTTCTCTCCTATTCCTTTTGTAAAAGATGGAGCAAGCTCCCCCCATCATGTGTAAAGCACCATGTGCTGCACAACCTAACTTAAATCTTTACATATATTTGACTTTTTTTTAAAAAACACACACGAGTAGTATATTTAAATACTTTATATACATATTCATTTTCTCCCCTTGATATTTGTGCTTGATATTTCAAAATCATGGCTTATGGTACGTAATTGACACCCCCATTACAAGCTATTTATCCTCCCTTGTACTGTCCACCTTTTCTGCTGACCAGCCTGTGGCTCTGAATGTCCAGTTGGTCTCTGTGACAATAGTAGGCTTCATCATAATTAAATATCAGGTTTCTAATTTATTCCAGAAGTCTGAACAGGAAATGCTTAGTAACATAGGAATAGTCAGGATCTTCATTTAATCGTGTGGTTAAAAACCCAGGGCTTGTAGCCTCCAATAGAGTACATATGTGGTTCAGAAATAAATAGTCTTGTGGCCATCTGACACCGTCATTTTCAAACAACGTCTTGGAAAATATTTCATTAAAATCAGTTTGAGAGGAAGGCATAGAACTGGATAAAGCAAAGACTCTGTAGCAACTGGCATCTCCTGCCAGATCTTTGCTTGTGTTGTTCCAGAAGGTAGCTGTAAAAGTTCTGGGAAGAACCCGCAAAGTAGAATTTGGAGCCCTGGGATGCTGCGATTCACCATAAACTTTGCAGTTTCAGTATTCTTTATAAAATAGCCGTGTGCAGTGTATGTCTTTTAGGCAGTTTACTGCTGTCTCAGGTGTCTGTTGATCAGCAAGCATGGCAGAGTACAAATTAAGTCAGTTACCTGGTGAACTTCAGTTCTGTTCCGTTCTCCCACAATAGCACCTTAAAAGTCTATTCCAGTAGCACAGGAGACAACTTACAGCTGAAAATAACTAACGTTCTATTGATATCTGGCATTCAGTAGCCCGGTATTTAACCATTCCACACTTCATGAAGCATTTGAAAACGTTTTAATAGCTCGAGTCTTCTTTGACATGTTGGGGGGAGGACAGTGTTGGGTTAGACACTGGTCACTTTGTAGTTGGGTTTCCACACCACTTGCATCAGCCGCTGGGTAACATAGAGACTCATTGTACGACACACCAAGAACTGGTAGAGCATTTGTTCACACACACAAATAGACAGCACCTGAATGAAAGTGTAGATGAAACAAACAAAAAAGATTTGTCAATTTGCATATTAGAATTTTTGCATTTTTCCCTGTTCTCCAGGAACAAGCAGGAAGTCAGTCCTCACTTATGGGTGACGTTGGCACCAGAGCCCACGCCGAGCAATTCCCCAGCTTTCAAAGAAAGCCTTTGGAATTGCTGCCAAGCATCCGTGGTCCTCTTTGCCCAAAGGTGCCATCTTGCTCAGTCTTTTTCCGCAGAGCCCTTCGGACACATGTCCTCATCACTTGGAAAAAGTGTTTCATTTTTGGCCTCTGGCTTTTCTGGTAGCACCGGTCTTCTATCCGTCCTCCTCTGCTCTGGTTTCCCTGAGCAAGGGGATGTGTTTTTCTGTAAAGGTTTTCCCCCTTTTCCGGGCTTCGCGCCCCTCCCCCCCCCCCCGTTGGCTGCAAAGGTCTTCGACCTAGCGGGGGCCATTTTTGCCCCAGTGGCCACCAGATTTAAGAAATGTGACAGATACTCCAAAAACATGTTGCTCACGGACACCCACGACTGCCGTATTCAGTGTCTTGGGGCCAATGTTCCCTCTAATTTTCTGTAGGCTGTGTGCACATAAAATATCGGCTGTGTGCACATAAAATATCAGCTGTGTGCAGCTTTTGAAGGAAGGTTAAAATTTTTGTGCGCCACATAACGACACTCGGAGTTATATACTTTAAAATTTGACTACACGTCAGAATACAGTATGTACACCACATTGATTTTAATCAAATTAAATGGAAATAGACGATTACTATCAGAATCAGAGCTGTAATTTTTGTGCGCTCTGTTGTAAAGTATGTGCGCTCTCTCGGCGAGGTGTGTGCGCGTGCACATGCGCACAGCTTAGAGGGAACAGTGCTTGGGGCCAACCATGACCCGGAGCTCTACTCTTTGTAAGAAAATGTCCTCAAAGGCGCTGTTAAGTCATAAACAGAAGTCCGATAACATTTTCTGGAAGGTAGCCCCGGAATCCCTGGCGGCACCCTCTCTGTCGTCCCTCCGCTGGTGGGATCCCCCACCTCGGCGGCACTCTGATCAGGGGTCCCCTGAAGTAGAGAGGCATAAGAAGGCGACCTCGAAGTCGCTGTCGGGGGCCAGAGACAAGCACGAGCGCTCCTGCGCTCGGTCGCTCAGTCCCCCTCAGTGTTCCCGAGAGTCGGACAAGGAGCAACCTCGTAAAGGTACCTCATACAGATACAGAGGCCTCCAGCGATAGCACCTGGTCTCCTGAGGGCTGTCCCAGTGAGGACCCCTCTCCTCCTCCATGCCAGACCCAGTAACCCCAGTGTCGACGTCGCAGGGACCCACATCCACATGGGAGTCCCGTATGCTGGCACTGGAGCGCAGCATTTCTGCCTTCTTAGCTGCCCAGCAGGCACTCTTGCCCAGCACGGCTGGCCTGTGCCTCGAGAGGGACACTTAAACCCACCCTGGAAACCCCCAAGAGCCGTGGGCCTCGTGAGGTTCCTTGGCATTGGTCTCGCTCACCTTCCTGGTCCTCGGGAGCAAAATCCTCCAAGGCTGACTCCAAGCGGGCCTCGACCTCTGGACGGGGGGACGACCAGCCCGAGTCGGACTCCTTTTCGGACTGGGAGTTGGACGGGGATCTCTCCCCAGAGACCCATGCCTACAGCGACCCCCCCTTCCAACCCATCCCCGCCCACCTCTCAGAGGTGTATGCCGCCCGAGGACATGTCATTTTTAGTGTTCGTGCAGGACATGGCGTGGGCCCTCAGCCTGACTACACAGACCGAAGAGGAACCGCGAGCTGAAAAGCTTGATATTCTACAATATGAGTCCCCACCTTGGAAGTCTTACTGTCCCAGTTCCTCCCATTTTGTCGAGGCTGCTCCTCCGCATGTGGGACACACCCACTTCGGTCCCCATAGTGAGCAAGCGCCTCAACACTATGTACAGGGTCCAACGGGGCCCGGAGTTCAGAAAGACCCAGCTCCCCCACACCTCCTTGGGTAGTGGAGTCAGCAATGCAGAAGAAGAAGAGCTCGAAGTTGCACTCATTGGTCCCCCCCGGGCAGGGAGTCTAGAGCTCTCGACACCCTTGGGCACAAGGCCTATCAAGGGTCCATGCTCACATGCTGCATCCAGGCGTACCAATTGTATATGGGCATGTTCCTATGTGACCTTGCCAAACAGCTCGGCAGGTTCTCCGCAAGTCTCAGGGATGAACCCCTTCTCCAGTTCCAAACCCTCCTGAGGTCCATCGCAGAGTGCTCTAAGTACCTCTCCCGTGCTGCATATGATGGATTTAAGTCCTCTGCCTGAGTGGAAGAAGCCAGCATCGGGGCCTGACGCCAGGCGTGGCTCCAGTCCTCAGACCTGGAGAAGTGGGTCCAGGAGAATCTCCTGGATGTCCCCTGCCTTGGCGAACAGCTGTTTTGGCAAACCCATGGAAGATAAGGCCGCTGAGATAGAAACAGAGTTCGTCACCAGAACCCGTCTCTCGCGTAAGACCTCCTCCCTCCCTCAAAAGAAAACCAGCAAACAAAGAAGCTGTTCTTCCAAAGGAAGGGACTCCCCTACCGGGGTTACCCTCCTTTCCTGCCCATCCCCACACCGGTTCCCAGCACGCAGGGGAAGGTAGGTGCGCATAGCCACCACAAGCCTAAAGGGCTTGAGGCCCACCAACCGGCACCACCCCAACCCGCGCAGGAGTTTTGACACCAACGGCATAGCCTTTCGCCCCCGGCAGCACTTCCATCGGTAGGGGGATGCCTGTCCCTCTTCACTGCTCAGTGGGCATCGATTATGTCGGACACCTGGGTCCTCCGAGTGATCTGGGATGGATATCACCTCTGCCTGGACAGGTGCCCTCCTCCCTTCGCGCCAGCGGAGCCTACTCGACTCCTTTTCCACCAGACCTTCTTGCAGCAGGAGCTGTCCAACCTCCTCACCCAACAGGCGGTCGAGAAGGTACCGCTGCACCTTCGAGACCATGGGTTCTACTCCCGCTACTTTCTCATTCCGAAAAAGATGGGGCTGCCTATGCCCCATCCTTGACCTCCAGAACCTAAACAAGTTTCTGATGCGGGAGAAGTTCAAAAATGTTAATCGCTTGGCATCCTGCTGCCCTTCCTTCAGCACGGCGATTGGCTATGCTCCTTGGATCTCAAGGACGCTTATGCCCACATCCTAATCCACCCTCACCACAGACAATACCTGTGGTTCAGGGTTCAAGAGGAAAACTACCAGTACAGGGTGCTTCCCTTTGGGCTCAGGTCCACACTGCAGGTTTTCAGAAAGTATCTCTACACGGTCGCAGCCTCGCTCAGGCTGCAGGGAATACCCATCTTCCCCTACCTCAATGACTGGCTTGTCACAGGGTCCTCCATCGACGAAGCCTGCCTGGCGGCTTCGGACGATCCTCCTCCTCGAACACCTTGGCTTCTTAGTCAACTACCCTAAGTCCCACCTCAAGCTGGTGCGGACCCTGGGAGTTCATCAGTGCCCGCCTCAACACGGAACGAGCTACCGCCTTCCTGCCCGAAGACCAGGTGGACCGTCTCCAGGCCTTGGCGGCCCAGATCCAGAGCAAGGCTTGGGTCATGTTGCGCCTCCTAGGACACATGGCCTCCACCATCCATGTGGGTACCCCATGCCCGCATGCACATGCAGGCAGCCCAGTGGTGCCTCAGGGCACAATGCAGCCAGGCCTTCAGTCACCTCGGAGACCCTTATCCAGGTCTCCCATGGCTGGTGGCGGGACACCCAAAGTCTCCTTCGAGGAATGCCCTTCCAGACCCCACAAGCCAAGCTCATCCTAATGACGGATGCCTCCCTGCTGGGGTGGGGAGCCCATTGCAGCGCAATGTGCACCTAGGGGCAGTGGTCACCCAAGGAGTCTTGGCAGCAGATAAACCTGCTCGAGCTCTGGGCAGTCTGATGGGCCCTGAGGGCCTTCGAGGGCTACCTGAGGGGGAAGTCTGTGCTCATGCAGACCGACAACAGGGTAGCCATGTTTTATATCAACAAGGAGGGAGGGGAGGGGGGGGAACAGGATCACGCCTCCTCTGCCGGGAGGCGATCCTCCTTTGCGTCTCGCCAGGGGATGACCCTGCGTGCGGTCTACCTCCCAGGCCAGGAGAATGTCCTCAGAGACAGAAACTCAAACAGGATCCTCTGCCCACATGAGTGGTGCTTGGATCCGGCAGTGGCTTGTGCCTTGTTCCATCAGTGGGTGACCCCATCCATGGACCCGTTTGCCAGCCTGGTGAATGTGCAGCTTCCCTGCTTCTGTGGCCCAGTTCCGCATCAGAGAAGGCTGGCCCCAAATGCGTTCCTCTTGAGCTGGACCTCCGGCCTTCTCTACACGTTCCCTCCCACTCCTCTCATTGCTAGGACCCTCCACAAGGCTCAGCAGAACCAAGTGTCTATGATCCTCATGGCCTCAACAGCCTTGGTTCCTGCTTCTATGGCTCTCGTCAGAGCCCCCAGTCCTCTTGGGCTGTGCCCCGGACCTGTTAACACAGGAGGAGGGTCGGGTGTTCCTTGCAGCTGAACAGGCTGCCCTAGCTCTGCTGCACCTCCTGGTGGAGGTCGAGGACATTCTCCTTGCGTCGAGGAAGGATTCAACATGATGGGTGTATGCCTTTAAGTGGCGACATTTCTCAACCTGGTGCTCCGAGCTTCAGATCAACCCATTCTCCTGCTCTACCTGGTGGGTCCTCCAGTACCTCCTCCATCTCTCGAAGGCAGGGTTGAAATCCAATTCGGTCAGGGTACACCTGAGCGCCACCTCGCCGTCGAGGGAAAACACCTCTTGAAGAAGCCCTTGGTCTCTCGCTTTATGCAAAGTCTTTTGCTTTCCAAACCTCCAATCAGGCCTCCGCCGGCGGAGTGGGACCTCAACGTGGTGCTGAGCACTCTTCGAGCCAATGGCAATGTGCTCGCTTTGGCATCTCTCCTGGAAGGTGGTCTTCCTGGTGGCTTTGACTTCGGTGCGCCGAGTCAACGAGCTTCAGGCCCTCATGGCTGAGGTTTCATACACCATGTTCTATGGGAACAGGGTGGTCCTCCGCACCCATCCCAAGTTCCTGCCGAAGGTGGTCTCAGCCTTTCATCTCAACCAGGAGATGGTCCTACTGACCTTCTTCCCGAGACCGCATCCGACCAGGCATCAGCATTGTTGCATACACTCGACTGCAAGAGGGCTCTTGCCTTCTATCTGCAGCGTACCCAGGTTCATCGCAAGTCTGATTGGGGTCATAGGTGACAAAGAGCCAATCACCAAGTGCACCATCTCCATCTGGGTGGTGGACTACATTGCCTTCACCCAAGCAAAGGAAGCATCCCACTGGATCGGCAGGTCACCACGCACAGTGTCCAAGCCAAGGCGGTGTCTGTGGCTTCGCTGTGCTCAGTGCCTCTAACAGACATCTGCCAGGCTTCGATCTGGTCTTCAGTGAACACTTTCGCTGTCCACTACTGCCTGGAGAGGGAGTCCTGCCAGGACAGCACCTTCAGCCAGGCTGTACTCCGTAACCTGTTCAGGGTATAAGCAACTCCTGCCCTCCAACTCTTCGACAGCTACCAAGAGCTTCGCCCCATGGGGACCCGAGGACTCTGGCTCCTCCAGGCATTGACTTCTGCTCTCGGCTTTGCGGAGGCGTTTTTGGGTTACAGGCTCAGTAGCCTGTAGCTGGGGAGTCCCATATGTGAGAACCGATTTCCTGCTTGTTCCTGGAGAAAGCATAGTTACTCACCTGTAACAGGTGCTCTCCAGGGATAGCAGGAATAAGTCCTCACTACCCTCCCACCTCCCCTGGAGTTGCTATTTTTGTCCTTCCCTTGCCATCTGCTTAGTAGGGCTCTAGCTAGGGAACCTGATTGAACATAGTTGTACATAGTTTATTTTTCATTTTTGTGTGCTGTTCTTAGCTATGTCATTTGAATGAGGTAAGATGGCACCTTTAGGCGGGAAGGGAACCGCGCATGCATGCCTGCATTCCCAAAGGCTTTCATAGAAAGCTGGGGAAATGCTCCGCTGGGGCTTCATCGGCGTCAATGACACCCATATGTGAGGACTGATTCCTGCTGCTCCTGGAGAACACCTGTTACAGGTGAGTAACTACTCTTTCATAGCACTCAGAAGGCATGGAATCCCAGACACCACATTATGGCAACAGTAATGGTTGGATTTACTAAGACGTGTTGCCTCCATTCTTTGGTTATGGAAAGAATGAGGTCCTAAAGAATGCTTATGCAGCAGGTTCTGGAAAAAGGGCAATGGTACATGCCCCTGGTCAAGAGATGTTGCTGTCATGGCTGGACCAGATAGAAGGGGAAGACTTAAAATTGAGGGCAAAGCTTTGCATTTTAAAATTAGTAAGAAAGTGGAGAGATCATATTATGTTGCCATCTAGACTTCGTTATAGGCCGCCAGATGAAGACTTATACATGAAGACTTATACCAAATATTATATATAAATAAATTTGGATGATCACCATTCAGCCAAAAAGATAATTTAACTATGGTTTACAAAAAGACAAGTTATCCGTGGTTTTAATTACCCTGTGGTTAAAACAGGATAATTAAAATCCATGAAAACCACAAGAGACCATCAATGTTCCCTCTAATTTTCTGTAGGCTGTGCGCGCATAAAATATCAGCTGTGCAGCTTTTGAAGAAAGGTTAAATTTTTGTGCGCCACATAACGACACTCAGAGTTATATACTTTAAAATTTGACTACACATCTGAATACAGTATGCACATTGATTGCACTAGAAAACATTGTAGAACTTGTGAAAACCGTAAATACATAACTTTTAAATTTTAAGACGTCTGTGTTGTTTTCTATCAGAATCAGAACCGTAATTTTTGTGCGCTCTGTTGTAAAGTATGTGCGCTTGCTCGGTGAGGTGTGTGCGCGCGCGCGCGCGCACACGCGCACAGCTTAGAGGGAACAGTGGAGACCATACAGGTAACAATGGGTCAGGGAGGGCATAGCACAATAAAATATCAGAAAAGAAGAAATTAGACCTTACCTGCTAATTGTCTTTCCTTGAGTTCTCTCCGGGCCAGTCCAGGCAAGTGAGGGTTGTCAACCTTCTCTAGCAGCTGAGGACTGTAAAACTAAAGTTTTGCTGAACAGGATATCTGGCTCCCTCTGCTGGCCGAACCTCAGTCTAAAATTACAAAGCAGCAGAAACGAGAAAACAAACCCTTAGCCCCCCAAGAGGCCAAGCGTAACCGATGGACCAGGAATTTATTCTTTTCCTTTTTTTTTTTTTTTTTTTTTAATATAAGCCAGGCCTTTTTCCCCGCCAAAAGAGCGAACAAAGTCTGCCCGACCCCTCTGAGCACGTAGAGAACGTACCCTGACTAAAAAAATTCCTGAGCCCCTCCCCCCAAGGAGGAAGCCCCAGAGAGCGCCGTAAGCCTTGAAAGGGAGCGGAAGCCCAAGATGGACTCTTCAGTAATGCGACGCACTCCCCCAAGAAAAACCTCGGAGAACAAAAACGGAGTCTCGCCAAGGTCGAACGGGCGGGGCCTGGACTGGCCCGGAGAGAACTCAAGGAAAGACAATTAGCAGGTAAGGTCTAATTTCTTCTTCCATTTCGTCTCTCCGGGCCAGTCCAGGCAAGTGAGGGAAGTACCAAAGCAGTAACTACCCCCGGGAGGGACCGGCGAGACCAGCAATAACTGCGGACGCTCCCACCTTAGCGTCATCCGCCGCTCGCACGTCTAAGCGATAATGCTTCGCAAAGGAGTGCAACGACGACCAAGTCGCCGCTCGACAGATATCCACTGGTGGAACAAGAGCCAGTTCCGCCCATGACGTCGCCTGACTACGAGTGGAATGGGCCCTGAAAAACTCCGGCGGCGACCGACCGCTTGCGCGATAAGCCGCCGACACCGCACATTTAACCCAACGCGCAATGGAGGCCTTGGAGGCAGCTTCCCCCTTCCGAGGCCCCCCAAACAAAACGAACAGCCTGTCCGTTTTACGGAAGGGTTGCGTCCGACGAAGATACCGTTTAAGCACCCGACCTAAATCCAACTTCCGGAGAACTGAATCCATAGGCGACCCTTCGCCAACCGGAAAGGTCGGCAGAGAAATCGATTGGTTTATATGGAAACTGGAAACGACCTTCGGCAGAAAGGAAGGCACGGGACGTAAGACCACCTTCTCACGCGAGAAATGCAAGAAAGGCTCCCTACACGAAAGAGCCTGTAGGTCGGAGACCCGTCGAGCCGAACAGAGTGCCACCAAGAAAGCAGTCTTCCAGGACAATTCTTTAAGGGAAACCTCCCGAGCTGGCTCGAAGGGAGGTCGCGCAAGGGCTTCTAACACCAGATTAAGATCCCAAGCGGGTACGAGCGCGCGAAAGGGGGGGCGCAAGTTCTGGACTGCGCGAAGGAAACGCACGACATCAGGATGACGAGAAAGAAGACATCCCCGAATCTTACCTCGGAAACAAGCCAGCGCCGCGACCTGAACCCTGAGAGTAGCAAGAGCCAAACCCTTCTCAAACCCGCTTTGCAGAAAAGACAGGATGTCAGGAATGAGAGAGCAACCTGGCCGAATATCGCGGTCTCCACACCAATGCTCAAAGACCCGCCACACGCGAACATACGCCAGCGAAGTAGACGAACGCCTGGCTCGAAGGAGAGTGTCGATAACCGAAGGCGAATAACCCCGACGCCTCAACCTCTCCCGCTCAAGAGCCAAGCCGTAAGCGAGAAGCGGTCCACGTCCGGCATGAGAAGCGGACCCTGAGCTAAGAGATTCTCCCGCGCCGGAAGCCGCCAGGGACGGTCCACTAGCAGACGGACCAGATCGGCGTACCACGGCCGACGCGGCCAGTCCGGGGCGATCAGAATTACCCGCCCCCTGTGGCGCTCTATCCGCCTGAGAACGCGCCCGATCAAGGGCCATGGAGGGAAGACAGAGGAGCCGGACCGGAGGCCACGGCTGAGCCAGGGCGTCGAGACCCTCGGACATATGCTCCCTCCGCCTGCTGAAGAACCTGCTGGCCTTCGCATTGTCGCAGGTAGCCATCAGATCCATAGCCGGCTGTCCCCATCAGAGAACGAGATCGTGGAACACCGCCGCATTCAACTCCCACTCCCCAGGATCCACGGCATGCCTGCTGAGGTAATCCGCTTGAACATTGTCGCGGCCCGCCACATGGGCCGCGGAAAGGGCGACCAGGTGCGTTTCCGCCCAGGTCAACAAACGGAGACTCTCTTCCAACAGGAGAATGCTGCCGGTACCGCCCTGTTTGTTGATGTAAGACACTGCCACGGAATTGTCGGAGAAGACTCGCACTGCCTTCCCCTCGACGAGCATGCAAAACTCCTGCAGCGCCAACCGCACCGCTCGCAGCTCCAACAAATTGATGGATGAGGTTGACTCCTCCGGCGACCAGAGCCCTTGAGCTAAGTGGGACTGGCAGTGAGCTCCCCAGCCAGCGAGACTGGCATCCGTTGTGAGAAGGAGCCACTCCGGAGACCGCAAGGGCATGCCCGCCCTGAGATGAGCGGGCTCCAACCACCAGAGCAGACTGTCGCTCACGGACGAAGCGAGCGGCAATCTGCGGGACAGGGGGTGATCCTGAGGAGACCACCTCGAGAGCAAAGCATTCTGCAAAGGTCTCATATGTGCCCGAGCCCAGGGCACTAAGTCCAGAGCCGCCGCCATGGACCCGAGCAGTTGCAAGTAACGCCAAGCCGTCGGAGCCTTCAAACGCCGAAAAGCTAGCACCTGACCCAAGAGCTTCTTCACCCGAAGCTCGGGCAAGAACACTGCTCCTACGCTCGTGTCGAACAGAGCCCCTAGATACAGGAGTCGCTGAGTCGGTCGTAGATGGCTTTTCGACTGATTTATTACCCAGCCCAACTGCTCGAGCAGAGCCACCACTCGGGCAGTGGCTACGGCGGACTCCGCAACTGACGGCGCCCGAATCAACCAGTCGTCGAGATAAGGGTGCACTTGCACCCCCTCTCGCCGCAAGGCCGCTGCCACCACCACCATCACCTTCGTGAAGGTCCGCGGCGCCGTGGCCAGACCAAACGGCAACGCCTGGAACTGAAAGTGACCCATGGGAACCGCAAACCGCAGGAACCGCTGGTGCTCCTGCCGCACTGGAATATGGAGGTAGGCCTCGGTCAGATCGATGGAGGTAAGGACCTCCGAGGGCTGTACGGAGCAGATCACGGAACGGAGTGTTTCCATGCGAAAGTGCGGAACTCGCAAGCAGCGGTTTACGTGTTTGAGATCTAGGATAGGACGAAGAGTCCCCCCCTTCTTTGGCACCACGAAATAAATGGAGTATCGACCGGACCCTAACTGGTCGAATGGAACCGGCACGACCGCCTGAAGGCGTAATAAGCGTTGAAGGGTCTCGAACACCGCTGCCGTCTTTTCCGCAGAACCGCAGGGAGACGCCACGAAAGCCTCCCGTAAGGGGTGCACGAAGTCTAGGGCATAACCATCCCGGATGACTTCGAGAACCCAGAGATCGGTGGTTATGGAGGCCCAGACTGAAAGGAACCGTTGCAGACGACCCCCTATTGGGAGTTCCATCTGGGCCAACCTCACGTCATTGGGGCTTTTTACCGGAGGGCTGCTGGGATTGGAAATAACCTCTGCCAAATCCCCGAGCCCCTCGAAAGGACTGACCCCGAGCCATCGAGCGGCCTCTCGGGTAGGGGGCAAAGCGGGCACCGCGGAACCTGCGAGGCTCCCGCCCCACCAATTTGGAGCCCCCCGCAGGCCGTTGACTCTTAGGCTTGTCCTCTGGGAGACGACCCCCTTTTGAGTCACCCAAATCCTTCACAATCTTCTCTAGGGCCTCCCCAAACAACAGGGAGCCCCTGTAGGGCAGCTTAGTGAGACGGGCCTTCGAGGAAACGTCCGCCGACCAATTGCGCAACCAAAGGAAACGCCGAGCCGCAATCACCGAAGCCATAGACTTCGCGGACACTCGAACCAGGTCATAAAAGGTGTCTGCGAGATAGGCCGCCGCGGATTCGAGCTTCGCGCTGTCCTCCACGCCATCCCTGCCCTGGGCCCCTTGAATCCACCGAATGGAAGCCCGGGACACGTATGCCCCACAAAAAGCCGCCCGTAGAGACAGAGCGCACGTTTCAAAGGTCTGCTTGAGCAGAGCCTCCAGCTTCCTATCCTGCAAGTCTTTGAGGGCCGCATCGCCCTCAACGGGAATGGTGGTTTTCTTGGTGACTGCTGACACCAAGGCATCCACTTTAGGTAGCCGAAGCAAGTCGAGCTCCTCCTGCGGCAATGGGTACAAGCGGGCAATAGCCCTCGCCCCCCGCAGTGTTGCTTCTGGGCATTCCCACTCAGATTCCACCCTTTGTTTCATGACACGGTGTACTGGAAAACACTTCTGCTCCGTTTTAAAACCTTGGAGCAGAGGATCCTCCAACGGCTGATCCGGAGCTGGAGGCAAGACAATATTCAAGGTGGCCAGGGTTTGAGAGATTAATGCTCCCAACTCTTCTTTACGAAACACTCTGAAAAGGCTGGGATCCTCAGCGGACCCCAACTCACCCTCTTCAAGATCAGCCCATTGCTCTAGGACAGGGTCTAAAAGAAATTCGCCCTCCTCAGCACTGGGAATCTCAGGGACTGATAACCCGACGCTATCGGAAGTCCCCTGGGTGCCCTGGAGCGCGCTGGAGGGGCCCTCCCCCGGGTCCAGATGGGCAGAAGCTGCATTAAGATTTTGGGTGAGGAGTGGAGCAGCGTCCTTAACCTGAGCCTGATGCCATTTTAAACAATAGGCCTTGTGCATGGCCAAAATAAAAGCTGCAGAAAAAGTGTTCTCCAAGGATTCCTGACTAGCAGGAACGGAAGGTGAAGGAGCTTCCTCCACATTAATAGGCTTCTTAGACTTAGCCTTCCGCTTGGAGCAGCTTTTGTGAGCCGGGGGAACCGACGCTGAAGGCATGTCCGCTTTTCCCGCCAAATCCGGAGCCGAAGAAATACTCCCTCTAGGCTCCGTCGCGTCTGCCCGATGATCCATGTGGGCTTGCCGCAAAGCTAGACGAAGGAGGGAATGAAAGCCGCGTGACTAAACAGCCCCGAAAAAAAACAAAACTCCCCGAAATGAAAAATAACAAAAACGCTGCCGGCGAAAATGGCGCCGCGCGAAGCGCGCTCAAAACCGCCCGCTGGCCCAAGACACCCGGCAGTGACTAACCTGCGCCCGAGGGATCCGCCGCACACAGAAGTGTTCCAACCCGGCAGCTGACCCCCCGCTGCTAGCGGTGGCGTGCCTGCGGCTCCGGAGGCTGATCGACGGTTTCTGGGGCTCCCAGAACCTGACACCACTTCCCCTCAGGGCACGGCGCTGGGGACGAGGCAGGCTCTGCCTCTAGCGCTGGGAAAAAAACAAAATGCCCAAAAAACAGGCAAAGTAAACGAAGGAGACTGGAGGTAAGAGCCCTGCTAGAACCCTGAACCCTCCAGACCCAATCCGGATTGAAAATAAAACAACAAAACTTGAAACTTCACCGGGAGCCAGACAAGAGACGTCGTCTTCAGCTGCTGAGGACTGTAAGACTGAGGTTCGGCCAGCAGAGGGAGCCAGATATCCTGTTCAGCAAAACTTTAGTTTTACAGTCCTCAGCTGCTAGAGAAGGTTGACAACCCTCACTTGCCTGGACTGGCCCGGAGAGACGAAATGGAAATGCCGTTATGCAGACACAATACAGAAAGGAAGGAAGGGTCCTGAAAGGCGCTGCCCATCATGTCATAGAAAGGAATGAATTGCACCACAGGTTCTCCAAAAAGGGAGCCACTTCTTTAAACAAAGTTGTCAATTCTTAAGGAAGGGTTCTAGGCAATGTGCATGCCAAACAGTTGGGACAAGAAAGCTAGATGCTGTAGTGCACATCATCAGTTTCAGCTTGAATTGGGAAGGGGAAGGTATGATCAGCAGATTAGATTGAGGAGCTCAACGAACATCCAGGACAGAAGGAAAATCGCCAAGGAGGAAATATAAGACAGAGCCAGTATAATGGATCCTGTGAGTGAGGGACGACAGTATTTTATGTTTATGAATACAATCTGTGTTCATTTTATAAACTGATAAGTCCTAAACGCAGCTTTCCCAGAAAAGCAAAGTATTCTGACTTTTCCATCTCGTTACCCCAATCTGTTCACCTGGGCCGAAAATTCCAGCTCAGAGACCTGGAAGACAAATTTGTTCACGTACTTTCCCATTTCTGCACACTCCCACAATGCCTTGCTCCCTGGAGGCGGGCACAGTAGCAAAGACAATATCCCTTGTCACCTGGACACAATGGACCAGCTGCGCTGTCTCAATGTCGGAAAGAAAGAGGAAGCCATGTTTTGTCAGGACCAGCACCAGCCCGAGGTGGGAGGCAAACTAAGGTAGGAAAGAAGAAAAAAACACAAACTAGTACCAGCATTCCATATTTTATAGCAGGCAGCACAGGAAACTCATACACGTGACACTAGACCAGAGTCTTAAGCCTAGAAATCTACATCATTCAATTGTGCTCTAAATATTACAGAAACAGAACAGCCAGCACATCGATTAGAATGTAAGCTCTGATGCACAGGGATCGTGTCTTACACCTATGTGCCCACCGCTGTGTACGCCTTTGTAGCGCTATATAAGAAAGCATGTCACATTGAATTCTTTCCTAGTCTATGTCTATCTTTAGCCCCTCCCCTCTTTCCTGTAAAGTCAAAGGGGACAGTACCTAAACATTTTATTGATTTGGAAAGGATAAAAATGAACCCAAAGTGTGATAACTTGTCATACCATTAGAGGTCAATATCAGATTTCAAAGAATGGATTTGTACACTTCAGCCACAGATTAAATGGTCCAAAAGCAATATTGCTGTGCTTCTCCACCACTAGCAAACTACAGGGTTAATAACTAGGTATCACAGTAGAATTTGCAACATAGAAATGAAATACACATTTCAATCACTGAAGAGCCAGCCCAGCAGGGAAAGAGGTGTGGCAGTACTAGAGAGAGGTGGGGGAAAGCACATGGAAACTTATTTCTTAAAAAAATAAAAAATATTTTTAACTTTCCCTTATAGTACTTGCAAACTATTATTTCTAATCCATATACGTGTATGACCAGGAAAGAAGAGAAGAGAAGAGCAGAGAGTTGATTTGAACGGAGCAGTTCTTTAACTGCTATATTTCAGTATAATAAAAATGTTTCTATGCTGCAGAAGCTGGAACTGCTTCTCCCAAAAATACACTCTGGGCCATTTTTAGAGGGGGTGGGAACGAGTTAATTTCTCCGAATAGCCCAAGTTCAGTCTGGCTATTTTCAGCATTTCCCTCATGCCAATTTAGGTTCTCTTTGGTTAAATTTTCAAAGAGACAGGAAGTGATGTCAATGGTACAAGATGTGTGGCATTTGAACAAGCTCCAGCTACATCCCACAAAAGCAACTAAAATTAATGAACTCCATGGTCTGTGGAGGCGCCAAGATGTCCGTGAGAAAGAAGCTAGAGGACTTCCTGCCACAAATACAGGGAGTGTAATAGAGCCAAAAATGGCAGCAAGAGCAGTGGTATGGAGGAGAGCTCGGGCGGCTCAGACATGGATGCGGAGGTAAGCCCTGCAAGCTGGAGAGACACAGACAGTCTGAGCACATGGCTGCTGGACTTTAAAAAATAAAATCAAATAAAAAAATCAAATCTGAAAGATATTGCATCTGTTAAGGTAAAGCTTAAACAAGCCATGGCAGCCTTACACCAAGACTTAGCAGACCTCTGAGCATAGTTAGAGGATATGGAGAACCATGTGGAACACCACGTGAAGACTTAGGTTCATTAGGGCAAATTGGGACTTGCTGAAGAGGGTGCAGGAAGTCCTCCAAGGCCAGTCCTGCAACAATTTGAGGGTCCAGGGGCTCCCAGAAGCGGAGGACTTTAAAGATATTCTCTGCAACCATCATGCACTTTTTTAGGCCCTGCTGCTGGAGTTGGAAAACATGGGCTCTGCTGAGCGGGCAGCCCCATTACTAATAGAGCACACCCAGAGACATTTGGGCCCCAAGATGAGTGACCATGAGACGTTGTGGTCTGCCTGCAGTCCTACGTGATTAAGGAGAGGATTTTGGCAGCTGAGAGAAAAGAAAACCTTGTTTAAAAATGGGAGAACTGTGTAGTGGACGTGTACAATGACTATGGGAACACTGAAAAAAATACCAATCAATCAATCACTTAAGGAGGCAAGTGCTTTCCTGAGATGCAAGGGACTACCCTACAAGTGGCTCTACTCTTTTGGCTTACTAGTCACAGCTAAGGGGGTCAGGTTACAAAACCGCCAGAGGAAGCATGGCGAGTGTTACAAGCATTTGGATTTACAGGGCCTCCCAGAGAAGCTGGGAACCGAGGAGGGACCACCATCAGCACTGAAGACCAGTACGACAGGCCTAAAATTGCAGCAAGCGGCTGATAAGGGCAAACACCTTACGAGACTGAGGGAACAGCAGCGGACAGTTCCAAAGACAAGGATGTGAAATAACGGTGGGTCTTTGGACCTTGAGATTTAAATGACATGCTTATTTGAGGGTATAAGCAACTCCTGCATCGAGTTTGCCTTTTCCCTCTTGAATAGGGAGGTGTGCCCCTTCCACATGTAGGGAGTCTGAACAAGGTAGGGACAGTGCTCCTGTAGCTAGGCCTGTGAAGCAGGCCTGGATACAGGCCATGGGCCGGCTTGGGACTCTTGACCACTGTTAGGCCAAAACGAAGAATTAGGGAAAGGAATGAGCTGCTGATACAGCATGAGAAAATTCTGGGAGTAGAGTGGGACGGAATATTGCCAATTTAGTATGCATCTGCTAAGAAAGCCAAACCAGATAATACTAATGAAACAAAAAAGGAGACATGAGAGGGAACTGGGGAGTGAGATTTAATTAGGCACTGGCCTTGGGAAGATGAGATGGTGTTTCCATGCTAACTTGAACCTTGAGAAACGGAAGAGTGTGCCAGTATTGTATAAAAGCATTGCTGAGAACCAGCTGCATGTAAAGAAATAAACCTTTGTAGTCATATCTGCCTTAGAGAAAAAGCTGTATAAAAAATAGACCAGGACAGAGGAGAAAATGGGAGTTTATTCAGCCCTGCCATGGAGGTGACAGAGTGCTGAATTACCTCATTGACCATTCTCTGTCTATTCCCTATACAGTAGCTACCTTGTACCTGTAAGTAACTGTGTTAGAGAATTTGTGTGTGTTGCTGAGAAAAAAGGATCATGTGTAAGAGATTTTGTGAGTATTGCTGAGAAATTGATTTCTGTGTACTTCCTCCCTGTAAGGTGAGAGCGTGGCCCTTGTGGTCCAGTAGGCCCCTTACACATACTTGTTGGGGGTTGGTTTGAAGGAGGAGGGTGGGGGGTATGAGTTGAGGTTGATGGGGAGAGAGGTGTAAGGTGGATGTGTGGGAGGATGGCAGTTTGAGATGGGAGATATGGGAGGGGGAAGGGACTGAGTGATGGTTATAGAAGAGTGTGAGTTGCGGCTACACTATGTTTGGTTTCGAGTGTTGAGTTGGTGTAATAACAGGTGAGGTACAATGGCAGGTGGGTGGGCGATGAGTCAAGATTGAGGACACGGGATGAGGGGTGGAAGGAGGTCTGTGGCATTATGTTTGTGGGATTGCTGAGTGACCTTCTTCCTTAATGATGCACTCTCTCAATAAGGGAAGGACACGGAGGGAGTCTGCTGTATGGACGGACTGGTATGGTGATGAGTGGGCTCGTTATTTGCGTTGATTAGGTACAATAAATGTTAAAGGGTTAAATGCACCTAGCAAATGGCAGCAGCTGTTTCAAGAAGTGAAATACTTGAAATGAGACATTTTCTTGCAAGAGACTCATTTACGGCGCAGGGACAAACTCCTGCTTCATAGAGCTAAAATATTGCTACGTAAACTGAGCTCTAACAGGGTTGGGGGGGGAAATAATCAGGGTTGACCACTTATTGCATAGGATATGTTCTTTACTAATAAAGCAAGGGTGGCCAACTCCAATTCTGGTGCATCAAAATCCAGTCTGGTTTTCAGAATGTCCCTAATGAATATTCATGAGATATATTTGCATCCACTGCCTCACATTTTATGCAAATATCTCATGAATATTCATTAGGGGCATCCTGAAAACCAGACCAGATTGTGGTGCACCAGAACTGGAGTTGGCCATCCCTGTAATACAGGATATATCTGTAGGGGAGGATCTTGCTGAGAAGTGAATTGGGCTGAGAGGTGGCGACTTAGGTTAATATGAGGTGTGATCAAAAAGCATAGAGACGTGTTGTATAGCTATATAGCAATACATCACACCACAATGCTATTAAGCATGCAGTGACCTAGTAAAGAGTGTAGCATGGCTGCAGCACACCTGTACTTTTTTTTTTTTTTTTTAAATTACACAATGTTTGGTGTCATGTAAAAGCAGTTCAGATTTACAATGAGTGAAAAAAATTGAACAGCAAATTCGCATTAAGTTCTGCCAGAAACTTGGAGAGATTCGTGCAAAGAGACTTATGACAAAATTACAGCAAGTGTATGGCAATGAATGCACTAGTCGTGCTCAAGTTTATGACTGGAACAAATGTTTCCAAGAGGGCCACCAAAGTGTTAACAGTGACAAATGTTCTGAAGGGCCATCCATGAGCAGAAATGAAGCCATCTTGAAGCAGAATGTGCTGCAATACACTCAAATCATTGACTATCAGGGAGCTTGCTGAGGACATGGTTATCAGTTTTGGGTTGGTACAGTCCATTCTTACTATCGATTTGGGGATGAGACGTGGGTCTGCAAAAATTTGTGCTGAAACTCCTGTCCCCTGAACAAAAAGAAGATAGACTGTCTGCAGCCAGGGAGTTGTTGGAATACGTTGAAAAGGACTTCAGATTTCATCAAAAAGACGACTCTTTCTTTAATCCTTAGCTGGCATTTGGGGAGCCAATAGTCCTCATCCAAAAATGCAGACTGCGATGGTTTGGCCACATTTGCAGAATGAACACCAGTCGGCTGCCATAAAATTCAAAGATTACTGGTGATGAATCATGGGTTTATGGTTATGACCCAGAAACTAAGGTTCGGTCCTCACAATGGAAGACTCCAAACTCTCCCAGACCCAAGAAAGCCCATCAGGTGAGGAGCAATGTCAAAATCATGCTCACAGTTTTCTTTCGTTACCAGGGTATTGTTCACCATGAATATATTCCAAAAGGCCAAACCATCAATAAGGAGTACTACGTCCAAGTCCTGACTTGTTTGAGAGATGCAGTTCATCGTAAGAGGCCAGAGTTGAAGCAACCATTCACCATTCCTCTGCATCATAACATCCCAGCTCAGGTTTCACATCTTGTCCAGCAGTTCTTGGCCAACCACCAAATCATGCAAGTCCATCAGCCTCCATACTCACCTAACCTTGAACCCTGTGAATCTCGTTTCCAGAACTGAAATTACCACTGAAAGGAAGGAGATCCAATGATAGAGACACAGCATAACGAAAGAGGCACTTCAAAATTGTTTCCAGCAGTGGCAGGAACGCTGGAGGAAGTGTGTTTTATCGGAAGGGGACTACTTTGAAGGAGACATGCAATAACTGTCAGTGTTATACTATTTGTGCTATTGTACAAGTCGATACTTTTTGATCACACCTTGTATCTATGCACCAAATGAGGGTCAGGTATCCTTTTGGAAGGAGGTTGGGAGAGTCTTAGACAGCTAGGCATGAGAAGTGATATAATTTGGGGGGGGGGGGGGGGGGGAGTGGAGGGAATTTAATCTAGCCCTAGGCCCTAAGCTGGATAAGCAGCCAGGGGGTAGGGAGGGAGGGGGAGATACAGAATACTGAAAGGGTTGATGAAAAAAGTTTGCCTGATGGATGCCTGGAGAGTCGATCTGATGGAGTGGACCTACACTTTATTTTCACCCCCATTACAATAGAACAGGGGTGTCCAACATATGGCCCACGGGCCAGAGTCCGGCCCGCCAGGCATTTTTATCCGGCCCGATCCAGCCAACCTCCCTACCCATCGGCGAAAATGCCCCCAAAAGAGCCGCCTCACGTTAAAAAAAAACAAAAAACACAAAGCTCCGTTCTGCTCCCTCTCCTGCAGCCCGTATCAGCTCCATTATTCACTTTCCCCTCCCCAAGCAGCGGTCATAGCGATAATTTAAATGAAAAAGAAAGCAAAGCGGACCCTTCCAGCACTTTGTAACCCCTAAAACTGTGTCCCGCCCTCAAAAAACGGAAGAGACACTAGAGCGCGGAACGCAGTTTCAGGGGCTCCAAATGGCCGGAAGTGTCCACATCGCTTTCTTTTAAAATTACGGCTATGGCAGCTGCTTGGGAAGGGAAAGGAGCATAACAGAGCCGATACGGGCCGTAAGAGGGGGAGAGGAACGGAAGCGGCAGGAAGGAGAGATGAACGTAGCTTCGGGGGCTGCAGGAGGAGGAGCGGAACGGAGGCAGCAGGAAGGAGAGATGAACAGAGGCAAGGAGAGAGGCATGGAGCTTCGGGGGCTGCAGGAAGGGGAATGGAGTGGAGCTGCACAGGGGGATAGACGGCTGGAAACTGGAAAGGAGCTGACACAGGGGGCAAAATAGGGCTGAAAACTGGAAAGGAGCTGACCGGGGAGGGGGGGAGGAAGGCTGGAAAGGAGCTGACGGGGGGGGGGGGGGGGAGGGGGGGAAGCTGCTCTGGCCTGTGACCTTTTTAAAAATTGCCCATGTGGCCCTGCAAGCTAAAAGGTTGGACACCCCTGCAGTAGAATCTATTTGATCCTGCTGGATCATAATTGGATAAACTGTTCAAAGAGCAGACAGAACATTATGTGGTTGAACCATGCTCCAGTCTGAGTGCAGTTGGATAAGGGCAGGGGGTAGGAGCTGTGCTTCTGGCGGCTGAATGACAGCCTCTTCCATAAGGATGAAGTTGCTCAAGATGTGTGGCAAACAAATGCGGGGTATTGAATGATACCAGAGCAGTCAGTGCGAAGACATTGTGGGAAGGAATGAAGGTGGTGGTAAGGGGGCAGCTGGTGGTGTGGGCAGCCAAAACAAAAAAAAAACCCCTGAAAACAGAGGGAACAACTGAAGAGTGCAATTAAGAAGCTGGCAGGAGAGCATAAGCAAGCTGGCTTGAAGAGGGCATTGCAGCAGCTGACCCAATTGTGTTTAGAGCTACAGGGGCTGCACATGGAGAATACTGTATATAAAATTACAATTGGTTAGACAACGCTACTATAAGTTTGGCAATAAATGGCCAGAAAGCTAGGAGAAAAAAAAAAAAAAAGTCTCCTATATACCATTCCCTGCATCCAAGATTAGGGAGGCGGATTGGTGGTTAAAGATGTACAAATTCATCATCAGTTTCTGGCGTTTTATAAAAAAGAGTTATATAGCAAACAGGAGGAGATTTCCCTGGAAATGGGAAAGACTTGTCTTGAGACTATCACTCTGCAAATGCTGGATCCTAAATCTCAAGAGGTGATGGAGGCTCTCTTACGAGGTATTGTGACAGATCATTAAGGAGCTGGGAGGGGGAGGGTATGTGGAGAAAATCACCTGTGTTGGATGGCCTAACTGTAAGGTTTTAAGGTTTTGGAGGGGGGGGGGGGGGAGTAGTTGGAAGGATGAAGCAGATGTTCAGTCTGATTGTACAGGAAGGTAATTTGTCCCCCAACATGTTGACAGCTGGTATTACTGTTATCCCCAAGGCTGAGAGAGACCCTACCTTGTGTGGGTCATATCGCCTAAATGTCTATGTTAAATCTTGGATAAGGCTTTAGCTAACAGATTGGTGCGATGGATGCTCTCTTTGGTCAATATTGACTCAATGGGATTTATCTTCGGAAGACAGGCCACCGATATGAAAAGGTTTCTCAATATTGTCTGGGTGGAGGCAATGCTACTCTGTTGACACAGAGAAAGCATTTGATAGAGTGCACTGGGAGTTTTTGTTTGGAAGGGATTGGCTTTTGTGCCCAATTTTCTTCATTTTATGAAGTGAGGTTTCTGTCTTGTATCAGGACCCTAGAACACAGGTAAAAGTCAACAGGAGCTATTTGGAAGAGTTTTCTTTGACCAGCGGGATGCATCAGGGGTGCCCTCTCCCCACTGCTCTTTGCACTGGTAATTGAGCCACTGGCACAAGCCATCCAGGCAAATCCTTATATAGCAGGGGGAGGGGAAGCATCATGTGGTGTCACTTTTTGCAGACCTCAGCCTGCTAGTCTTAATGGACCCACTCCACTCTTTGTCAAAGATGGTGCAGGAGTTAAACCTACAGGACAGTTTCAGGCATTCAGCTAAAACTGAAGCCCTCCATATCAATTCCCTTTCATTGGGTAACTTCAAATTAAGCATTTGGGAGGGATGAAAATGACTGATCATAAGGGCTTGTAGTAAGTGAGCTATCTGTTGATGTTTAGGGTCTTGAATGACGATCTACATAAATGGCAGGAGGGTGAGATGTCCTGGCTGGGACGGATTGTGGTAGTAAAAATTGATGTTCTACCCAGGTTGCTTTATCTTTTTGAAGCACTGCCAATGGACATCCCTATGCCAGAATTGAAAGCTCTGCAGAGGAAAGTCTTCCACATTATTTTTGGAAAAGGAAACCACCCAGGATGTGACCAAGGGGTGGGGGGGGGGGGGGGGGGTCCTTTTCCCACTGGACAAGGGGGGGGGGGGGGTTGAGGGTGCCAGACAGACATATGAAGGATTGAAGGGAGGGTGGGGAAAGAAAGAATTTTGTTTTCTTGGACAGAGTGGGAGGCCCCAATCCCATTGTGGAACATGTTCTGGGACATTGGGAAAAGGTGCATAGAGCAGACAACTCATGGGGGCTCTCCTTGCTGCAACCCTTGAGATATAGAGAGCTTTTTGCCTGGGAGGGAAGTTGGGGTGTTTACTTGTTGGGGAGTGGGTAGGCTTAAAGTGTTTCTGCCAGTTTGTGGATGGTGGAGATCTGGTGGAGTCTGCAGATTTGAAATGCAAATGTGTTTTAAAAGGACACAGATTTCTTTCAGTGTTCCTAGGTCCTGCATTTCCTTTATGGAAGTCACAGAAAGCGAAGCTCCAAGAAGACTTTTCAGAGTTAGAAGTTATTTGGTATGGGAGGAAAAGATCTCAGGGGTTAGTAATCATCCTAAGGCCTTAAGCGCTCCGAAGTTTGTCAAAAATTTAAATATATGGAGGATTGGGAGAGGAATTTGAGGGAAGTGAGAGGAGAAGCAGTGGAGAAAGCAATAAAGTACAAAAATGTATGTATTGCTATAAGGGAAAACTGCTATAAAAATTCTCTTGCAGTGGTATTTCACGGGGGAGAGACTGCATAGAATATTTTCATCTGTGTCAAATCAGTGCTGGAGGAATTGTGGGGAAATTGGTTCCCTTTACTATAACTGGTGGAGCTGTCCAAAAATTGTAATTTCGGAAAAGGATGGGATCAAGGGGATATTTGCTGTAGAGCTTACCCTGGGCCCCAAGCTGGTTCTTATTGGCCACTTGGCCTGAGGGAGCCGCGCAGAAATTTAGGCAGTCAATGCAAGCTTGTCTGTGCAGCCCACTGTGAAGTTGCATACAGATAGAAACAGAAGGAGCTGCCCAAAATTGATAATTGTGTTTCATGATTAACATCTGTAGTGCTTATGAAAAAGTTAACAGTGAAGACATCAGAACCTTGATAAAATTTGAGAAAGTTTGGTCTATTCTGTACAAAGTATTTGGGTTCTGAGGAAGAGGGGCTTGCTTTGAGGGGACTGGTTTGGGGAAATGTGTTTTTTTTCCCCCTGTATGGGATCTGTTTGCTGTACTGGGATAATCTTGAGCAGTTTGTTTCTCTTTGTTTTGTGCTAAAAAAAAATAAAAAAAATAAAGTTTCCAAAAAGAGAGAGACAGACATTCTTGATGTATAAATTTCTTTCCAACATCTGCATTCTTTCCAGTCCATTTAACAACTGCAATAGAAAGTAATTGCTAAGTTCCATGGAGTGGATGTAGACAACTATCCACAGGGTTGCTAGGTGTCCATGTTGTGACTATCCCCTAGGGTTTTGTGGCAAGGAGCAACTAGAAGTTAGTCATCAGGCCTGTCTTTCACACAGCAAGCCTACTCTGGTATTCTAAAGTGGTCGCCCATCCAAGTATTAATCTGGCCCAACCCTGCTTAGCTTCAGAGATCAGTTCTTGTGCCATTTTATAATATGATCCCTTTAAAAAAAACAATTTACTGTGACTGCCTGTATAAAACCGACTCAACTTGCAGTGGCCTAACTTTTCAGGATTAAAAACCATGAGAAACTAGAAACATTTTCACATTAAATGTATGCATCTATCCTAAACCTGAAAATCAGTTAAACAAGAAAGAAATGCAGATCAATTTGTACAACTGTTTTCTTTTAGTTTTGGGCTCAATCTATAAGGAATGTAGCGAAAAATCTCATTTCATTAAATTTAAAATTCATTGATTTAGTATTAGTATTTAGCTCACGCCTTTCCAGGAGATGAAAAAGGTGCATTAACTTTAACCAATACTGTGCCTGAATGTATTTTTACACAGTAGATTTCTCGTTTACCTTTGCTTCCTCACCATTATGAATTATCTATATTTGTCCTATGCTCTCTCAAATTCTACACATACACAGTGACATTTAACTTAGATACGTCTTTTCCCCTACCAATAGGTTGGTGGATACAGAGAGCCACTAAAATGCCCAGGTTTCAATGACCACTCCCATGCCTCTATCAGCCCGAGTCACTAGAGGGCACCTCAGTATTTGTCCCAAAGCATATGGAAAAGCATGCAAACCTCACACAGCCTCAATCTGGGCAACAATGGTGAATCAACAGTAGAGAAACCATGTACAGTACAAGAGATTGAACAGCAGGCTGTCAGTAGGATATGGACTTTGAGACAAGCATAATAATCCTAGTGGACCAAGGTACCACCACAACATTAAAAAACAAAACAAAAAACCCAAAAACAACATGACCACAGTTCCAGGAGTGGGTCCTGGACTTGTCTAGCAGGACTCAAGGAAAGGACATTATCTGTTAAGTAAAATATGTCACCTCTCACATCATGCTGCTAGACTAGTACAGACAAATGGGAAGTATCAGAGCTATGCCTCCACTGGGCAGGAAGACACAGTAGCTTGTAAACCTTTGAGCCAAAGGCCGTGTCCACCACTGTTCCTTAGGAAAGAGGTTAAGCAAACCACCTGGTTCACATAGAAAGGAGATATCACCTTGAGCAAAAAGGAAGGCACAGGCCGAATGGAAACGGCCTCCTCTGAAAAGGACAAAATATGGATCCCAGCAAGACAGAGCCTGCAGCTCAGAAAATCTGCCTTGCCAAACAAATCATGTCCAAGAAAATATAGTATTGAGGGTTAAGTCAAGTCCTTCAGAGTAACATGCATTAGAGACGCAAGGGCTCTCAACACCAGGAGTCCTAAGCACTAGAAATCCCAGGAAGGAACAAATGACCAGAAAATTTGAAGCATCCGGATGAAATGCTGAAGACTTCCCAGCCACCGGGCCTGGCTGCCACCTGGACTTTCAGGGAGAAAGGGAAAAAAACTCTTTTCTAGATCATCCTGCAGTGTCAGCATTTTAACAAACTTAAGCTGATGTGTGCCACACCCATGCTCAAAGAGATACCAGACTTGCATGTATGCCAGGCTGGTTGAACCCCTCTAGGCTTTGAGCAGAGTGGAAACTACTGCAGGAGAATAGTGCTTACGCATCAGCCAACTCCCTTCAAGAGCCAAGCCATAAGCGAGAAGGGAACTGGGGCATCCAGGACAAAAAACAGCCCCTGATGCAGCCAGCCCTGAAATGGGATGAAGGAGGAATTTCCAGGAACCACATCAGGTCCCTAAACCATGCTTTTTGTCCAATCCAGCACCACCAGAACACTCCAGCCTGAATGGGACTCTATGCACTGAAGCACATGCCCCAACAGCAGTCATGGAGGAAGCAAATACAGCAGGCATTGCCATGGCCATGACTGACCCAGGGCAATAATGACACCATCAATTCCATCATGGGGTAACCCCAAACAGCAGAGAAGCATCTGAAATGCCTCCTGACTCTACCTCCACTCTTCTGGATACAGCGTGACAAGACTGCTGCTTCCAGATTGCCTGGGTGGTCTGTGCGCCATGTCAAGGTTAAGAGGCTCATGTCCGCCCAAGCAAACCAGAGCCATCCACAGGGTCACTCCTGCATACTTCTTGCCTCTGTGGTGATTGACATAGGCCACTGCCATGGCGCTGCCCAAGAACACTTACACCACCCTGCCGTTGACCAAGGGCAGATAAAATGCAAGAGGACCAGCCAGACATCTTGATTGCCACCACCATCAAGCCAAGAAGAATCCCAAGCCCTAGGAGCCTGTTGAGAACAGAACAGTCTAGCACACTCTCCTCTTGCAGGAAGACTTTGCCCACTTGAGCATCGGACCATGCTCCCAGGTATTCCAGGGACTGGATAGGCTCTAACAGATGCTTTCTCCAATTGACCACCCAGCAGAGGACTTCTAGAACGACACCACTCAAGCTGAAATCAGAGCGGCCTCAGACAGAATGGGCTCAGATGTGCCAGTCATTCAGAAATGGGTGTACACAATCCTTAGCGCAGCAGCCACCATTTCCATGTCCCTGGAGAACATTCTTGGGGTAGTTGAGAGGCCAAAGGAAGGCTGGCGAACTGAAGGTGTGAGACAAACACAGCAAAACACACAGACATCTCTGCTGATTCTTCTGGATCAAGATATGAAAACAAGTTTCAGTCAAACAAGAGAGACGCTAGAACTCCCCTCACTGCATCACCAAAATCAGAGATAGAGTTTCCATTCAGAAGCACAACACACGCAAGTGAGCACTGACTGCCATGGGGCCATTGGTCAGAAGGAGCCATACTACTTTGGCATCCCAAAAGAAATGGAATATCTGCCCTTGCCCAGCTCAACAGGGGACATCGGCACTACTGCCTTCAGGTGCAGTAACTTGTCCAACGTGACCTGTGGGGTGGCTCATGTCCAAACCACAGAGAGAAACAAAATTACTACTACTGAACATTTGTATAGCACTACAAGATGTATGCAATGCTGCACAGACATGTAAAAAGATGATCTCTCCTCAGATCTTGCAATCTAGTCAAGATGGACAACACAGTAGCTGAGACATAGGATACATCTAGGGGGAATAAGGAAACATGAGAGATCAGGCGAGTCAAGATTCAAAAGCAGCAGCAAAAAAAAAAAGTGAGTTTAGCCTGGATTTGAAAGGGGTCAGATAAGGCGCCGCAAGTTGAAAGGAGCAGTCTTGAGTTAATAGAAGAGAAGGGCTCAGATAAAAGTGATTTGCCAGAAGAGCAGAGTTTGAGGAGGGGTGTAGGGAGAGATGAAAGGTAGCGAGGAGCTGCAGAGTGAATGCACTTCTAGGTCAGCAGGAGAAATTTGAACTGGATACAGAAACTGATAGGGAGCCAACGAAGTGACTTGAGAAGCGGGGTAATATGAGCATGACGAGGCTGGAGGAAGATTAGCTGTGCAGCAGAGTGTTGAACAGATTGAAGGGGAGAGAGCCGATTCAGAGGGAGACCAGCAAGGAGTAGGTTACAATAGTCTAGATGGGAGGTGACTAAGAAGTGGATAAGTATTTTCTTAGTGTGTTCAGAAAGGAATGGGCAAATTTTGTTGATGTTGTAGAGAAAGGCATGGCAAGTTTTTAGCTATCAGTTGGATGTGTGTGGAGAAGGAGAGAGAAAAGAGTCAAAGACTCCTCCAAAGTTGTGAGCTGAAGAGATAGGGAGGAGTAGAGAGTTATCCACAGTGACTGAGAGAAGAGGAAAGGGGGGGGGAAAACAACCAACTCAGTTTTGGCCATGTTTATTTTCAAGCAGTGGTGGGACATCCAAGCAGCAATGTCAGAAAGGCAGGCAGAGATCCTGGCCTGGATTGCCAGAGAAATTTCAGGTGCAGAGCATTAGATCTGGGAGTCAGCAGCATAAAGATGGCTCTGAAAGCCATGGGAAGAGATGAGTGCACAAAGGGACTGGGTATAGAGCGAAAGGGAATGGACCCAAAACAGATCCTTGGGGTACACCAACTGAGAGCAGGATAGCAATAGAGCAGGATCTACCAGAACACACACTGAAAGTGCGATAGGAAAGATAAAAACCAGGATAGCACAGAGCCCTTAAAAACCAAGTGAGGACAAGGTATCAAGGAGAAGGTTGTGATCAACAGTGTCAAAAGCAGCAGAAAGGTCAAGAAGGACAAGGATTGAGTAAAGGCCCTTAGGATTTTGTCAGGAACAGGTCACCAGAAACGTTGGCAAGAAACGTTTACATTCTACTGAAAGGATGAAATCTGGATTGTAGAGGATCCAGAAGGGCTTGAGAGGAAAGAAAGTAAAGACAGTGGCGGTGAACCGCACATTCAAATATTTTAGAAATGAAAGAGGAGGGAGATGGATTGACAGAGAAAAGGACAGGTAGGGTCTAATGAGGGTTTCTTGAGGAGAGGAGTGACCACAGCATGCTTGAAGCCTGCAGGGAAAGTTGCAGTGGAGAGTGATAGGTTGAGAATATGAGAGATGGAAGGGACTGCAATGGAGGAGATGGAGCTAATGAGATGGGTGGGAATAGGATCAGAGGAGCAGGTTGTGAGTTTGGATGAGGAAAGAAGGTGAATAGTTTCCTCCTCAGAGATCATAGGAAAGGAAGAAAGTAGTAGGGGGTGAAGGCTGAGGAGTGAAGAAGAAGGGAAGGAGGGGGGAAGTAACTGACTTTGTTGGGAACTGGAGTGTGATCTTGTGGATTCTGTCATGTAGTCGTCAGCCAGGGTCTGGGCAGAAAGGGTGGGAGGGGTTGGAGGTGGAGGTTTCAGTTTATTTGCATTTGATAAACCGCCCTTTTATTACATCAGGGCGGTTCACAAGCACAATTAATAATCAAAAAGAGTGGCACAAAGGCCAGAAGAAAGAAAGGAACTACAAAATTAACAGGAAAGAGGAAGTAGTAGAGAGCATACAAACAAGACAGAGAAGAGAGTGTAGACAACCAGGTACTTTGAGGAGATAGTTAAAGAGTTGTAAAGAGACGGCGAAGGATTGTTTTCTTGCAGTCCAGGACATAGCTGCTTTCAATGGTGCCTAGCACCCTGCTATCCTTGGTGACATTCAGGAATGGGCCCCAAAACCTTTATTGTAATGAATGGGAGGAATTCCTTCGGGGGGGGGGGGGGGGAAACAAGCCTCCAGGCCCATGATCTCATTGAAAAGGCTAATTATGGGTCTGAAATTCAGAAACCAAGAAGAAAGGCTTTCCAGGATGAAACGCCAGAGTCCAGAGACCCCTGGAAGTCAGTCCAGCATGCCCACTATGGACAGGCGGAGGCCAAAGAAGGAATGACCCTGCTGTCTCCCAAGCCCTTTTGGTCTATCCTCTGGAAGTCTATAAGACTCTTCCTCAGCCAGGTCCTTCTTCAACTTCTCCAATCAGCCCCACAAGGGAGCCTTCCTCTTAAGGCCAGTTGAGTTATCTGGGTTTTGGAGTATATAGCCGCTGCCCAGCGACACCACCACAATATCTCTAGCCGCCAAGCAGGCTAGAACATGCATGCCATCAGAAGGAAGGCAGTAACCAACTCTAAAAGCAGGAATAGTTTCATCCAGTGGGAGAGACTGGCTCCACAGGAGCAAGGCTTGAGGTGTCAGGCCTGCACACATCACCTACAGGAGAACAGCAGCTGCCGCTGGGAACTGGCTCTTCAGCAAGCATTGTTTTTCTATCCAGTGTCCTTTAAGGCTAATCCAAACTCCATGGGAGTGAAGGCCCACTTTGTGACCTGCACTTCCACATGCAGTGCACTCCTTTTTGGGAGATCTCACATCCCTTTACATGCCTTTAATCCCCTAGGCAGAAAATTCTAACTGGAACACAATCATGATTATTTCTGGAAATGGGAAGGACTGTCATAAATATGCGCATCAACTGTAGAAGTAGGGAACCAGTGGCCCATGCTCCATTACTGGAGCATCAGTCACTACCAGCTGGAGGAAATTTCAGCAGTGTCACCAGATTTCCTTCCGGGACAGGCGGAAAATGCCAGGTGGAAATGAACCCGATGTGGAACACTTTTTTTTGCATCAGACTCCTCAAAGACATCAGAACCAGCACTCAAGCCCAAGTCAGACAGACCTTGGCCAAGCCACATCTCCAGAAGGCAACCTCTGTCAGAGTCGCTTGAAGCCCAGTTTTAGTGCTGCCTTCTGCACTCTTCTCATTCCTCATGCGACTAAGCTTTGAGGGAATTCAAAAGGCTGCAGGGTCTGAGTTTCTGTGCCAAAGACCAGGCTTGCCAAAAAGGAAAAGAATTCCAGGAGCTCCCTTCCGAGAATGATCCCCAACACAGGGGACACAGCTGGAACCAAGCCCTCTGAAGGAGGAGAGCGGCCAGAAGCACGGTCACCAGAACTCAAGGCTGGGCTATTATTCTTACCCACAGCACCAGTCGTCTCCTACTTTTGAGATGGAAAATGCTGAGCAACTGAATCCCTTTGTTAGAAAGGAGACTGGCCCACTAGTGGAAAGTCAGAGGCTGCTATGCAGGACATATCTAGTGAGGAGGCTCTTCTCTTATCACAGGTCAAACAGTGCTTCCTGGAAGAAGACAGAGAGTTAAGGCAAACCAAACATTTGCACGCACTAAAGGCTGCACACTAACAGAGCACGTATAGCACAGTTACTTACCTGTAACAGGTGATCTCTGGGAACAGCAGGAATAAGTCTTCACATATGGGTATCGTTGGTACCAACGGAGCCTGTGTGGGAACGCTCCCCAGCGTCCAAAAGGAAAGCTTTTGAGAGCATCCCACAGCGCCTGCGCGCTGCCTTCCCGCCTTTCCTAACCGCCTCTCTCCAGTTCGAGTTTTAAAGCTGAGACAGACAAAGAGAGTGAGGAAAGGAAAGAAAGATAGAGAGATACAACTCCTAGGGGAGGTGGGTGGGTTGTGAAGACTTATTCCTGCTGTTCCCAGAGATCACCTGTTACAGGTAAGTAACTGTGCTATCTCCAGGAACAAGCAGGAATGAGTCTTCACATATGGGGACTCCCCAGCTAGAGATGCCTGGGAGATCACCCAGGTTATGAGTCCCTGGGAAGGGCTCTACCTCCACCCATGAATCTCAGGCATCCAGCCAGGGATGGAGGGTAGGAGTTGGTTAGGTATGAAACAGGTGTTTGAGAACAGACTGACCAAACAAGGCATCCCGGCGGGAGTCCTTGTCCAAGCAGTAATGGGCTGTGAAGGTATGAACCGAGGCCCAGGTGGCCGCTCGACAGATCTGGTCGATGGACACAGAATTTAGATGAGCCATAGAGGCTGCCATGGCCCTCACATTGTGAGCTGTGACATGGCCCTCCAGAGAAAGGTTCTTACTCTGGTAGGCGAAAGAAATACACTGAGCAATCCAATTGGACAGAGTTCTCTTAGAGACTGGAAGTCCTAAATGAGAGGGATCAAAAGCAACAAAGAGTTGAGAGGACTTTCTATGTTGCTGTGTCCTTTGTAAGTAGAAAGCAAGAGCTCTTTTACAATCCAGGGTATGAAGATTCCTCTCTGCACTTGAAGCATGAGGTCCTGGAAAAAAGACAGGTAAATAAACCTCCTGGTTCAGATGAAAAGGTGAGACCACTTTAGGCATAAAGTGTGGATTAGTCCTGAGGACTACCTTGTCATGATGGAACCTTGTATAAGGAGGATTAGCCACCAAGGCTTGCAGCTCACTGATGCGGCAAGCTGAAGTGACTGCAATGAGAAAAATAACCTTCCAGGAAAGAAATTTCAAGGAGGTAGTGGCTAAGGGTTCAAAGGGTGGCTGCATAAGCTGGCCAAGAACCAGATTCAAGTCCCATGCCACTGGAGGTGGTCTGATGGGAGGTTTAGTCAAAAGAAGGCCTCTCATGAATCTTGCTATAAAAGGATGAGAGGAAATAGGCTGTCCATTGAGAGGTTTAAGGGATGCTGCAATAGCACTCAAATGGACTCTTACTAAATTCGTTTTAAGGCCTGCATGGGATAAATGCAGCAAATACTCTAGTAAAGAATTCAGAGGTATTGCAAGAGGGTTAAGACCCTTCTCTGCACAGCAAATGGTAAACCTTTTCCATTTAAAAGCATAGGAACGTCTAGTGGAAGGCTTTCTGGAAGCATGAAGGATATCCTTCACTTGCTAAGAAAGATGCAAATCTTGAAGGTCTAGGCCTTCAGCAACCAGGCTATGAGGTGAAGAGACTGGGAATTTGGGTGCCACAACGTTCCCTGCTCCTGGAACAAGAGGTCTGGAGCAGATCCCAAGTCCAGGGAGGGAGCTCGAAAGAGATGCAGAAGTAGAGGGTACCACACTTGGCGTGGCCAATGTGGTGCTATGAGGATCATAGACCCCTTGTCTCTCTGAAGTTTGAAGTGTGTCTTGGGAATTAGGGGAATGGGTGGAAAGGCATAGAGGAAGTCTTGCCCCCAATGAAGGAGGAAGGCATCTCTAGCCTGAACTCCCTGACACGGAATCCTGGAACAGAACCGGGGAAGTTTGGCATTCCACGGACTTGCAAAGAGGTCTTTGTCCGGGGTTCCCCAAATTCGAAAGATCCTGGCTATCTGGTCCCCATGGAGGGACCATTCGTGTGGAAGCAGAACTCGACTGAGTCTGTCTGCCCAAGAGTTTTGAACCCCTGGAAGATACACTGCCATGAGATGAATTTGATGCTCTCTGGCAAAGGCCCACAATCTCAGAGCTTCGTTGCAAAGCGACAGAGAGCCAGTCCCGCCCTGCTTGTTCATGTAGAACATGGCTACTTGGTTGTCCGTGTGGATGAGGACTGTCTTGTAGCTGAGCAGGGTGTGGAAGACTCTGAAAGCTAGAAAAATTGCTCTGAGCTCTAAGAGGTTGATATGTAGAGATGTCTCCTGTAAAGACCAGATGCCTTGAGTGGAGAGACCTTGAAGATGAGCTCCCCAACCTCTTGGAGAGGCATCTGTTATAAGGGTTGCTTGGGGTAACACCTGTTGAAAGGGGGACCCCAGCAACAGATTTTGAGTGGACTTCCACCACTGGAGGGACCAAAAGAGGCGACTGGAGGTTGCTATTTTGTCTGACAGGCAACCTGATGCCTGGGTCCATTGTGTGGACAGAGTCCACTGAGCTGCCCTCATGTGAAGGCGAGCGTAAGGAACCACATGCACAGTGGATGCCATGTGGCCTAACAGTTGTAACATCTCTCGAGCAGTTAAATGGGATTTTAACTGAATTTGTGAGGCTAACTGCACCAAGCGTAGGCCCTTGCAGTTGTGGTATCCAGCAAGGCCCCTATGAACTCTAGAGACTGAGTAGGGGTGAGATGGGATTTTGGAAATGTTTATTACAAGTCCCAGATACTGAAGGATACGCCTTGTGCAGGTTAGAGAAGTCTGGGCCTCTGACTGGGATGGAGCTCGGATGAGCCAGTCGTCCAGATATGGGAATACGAATATCCCTAGAGTGCGTAGAAATGCAGCTACTACTGTCATGCATTTTGTGAACACCCTTGGTGCAGAGGCCAGACCGAAAGGAAGCACTCGGTATTGGTAGTGCTTCCCTTGATAAAGAAACCTTCTGTGTGTTGGATGGATGAGGACATGGGTGTACGCATCCTTGAGGTCTAGAGAGCAAAGCCAATCCTGACTCTGAAGGTATGGAAGGAGAGTACCGAGAGAAATCATCTTGAATTTCTCCTTGCATAGAAACTTGTTCAATTCTCTGAGATCTAATATGGGTCTGTAGCCCCCTGTTTTCTTTGGGATAAGAAAGTAAGGGGAGTAGAACCCTGAGCCCTGCTGAAGAAGGGGTACTTCTTCTATTGCCCCTTGGGCAAGAAGGGTAGCAATCTCCTGACCCAGAAGGTCGAGGAGAAATGTCTGGAGAATTGAACTGTCTCACCATGGTGTGAGGAGGAAGGTTTAAGAAATGAAGCTTGTACCCCTCCCTTATGATGGAGAGGGTCCATTGCTCTGCTGTGATTTGTTCCCATCTGGGAGCAAAGTAAGCCAACCTTCCTGGAATGGTGAGAGGCTCTGGATGTTCTAGAGCCAGAAAGGCTAAGCTCTCTAGTTGTAAGTCAAAGGCCCTGAGGAGGCGGAGGCTGTTGGGCCGTAGCAGTCCTAGTTTCGGTTGTTGCTGTCTTTGTAGCAAAAACGACCTGCCGAAGATGACTGCTGACCATAAGCAGAATAATATTTCCCTTTTTTGGGAAAAAAACCCTTTTTGAACAACCTTTTCTTAAAAGGAGCAGAAGTAGACTTTGAAAGTCTATCTAAAGCAGAATTTTCAGCATCCATTTGGGTGGCCTTTGCTTGCCAATTTTTGCCAAAAAGGTTTTCACCTGTACAAGGAAGGTTTCCTAGTCCATCATGAACCCAGGGTTCCAAATCAGAAGCTTGTAACCAAGCAACTCTGCGTGCACCTATGGCAATGGCTGAGGCTCTGCTGGCACCTTCAAAAGAGTCAAAGGCTGCACGGTTGAAAAACTTGGAAACATCCTGGGCATGTTTGAGCCAGGTGAGGAACTCTTCCCTTTTATCTTCTGAAATAAAAGGAGATAAAGTTTGCAGGTGATCTGTAACTTTTTAGAAACATCCCCATATAGAGACTATAGGAGTTGATTCTGGCAACAAGCATACTGGCCTGGAAAATTCTCCTGCCAAAGGCATCTAAGGTTCTGCATTCTCTTCCTGGAGGAGCAGAAGAGTGCCTTTTTGTACTCTATCTTCTGCATAGCAGACTCCACCACAATGGATTGGTGAGGAAGTTGAGTCTTATGGAAGCCAGGACAAGGAGGAACACGATATTATGGTGTCCAACCTGCGAGAATGAGGGGACGTGGTGAGAGGAGTCTCCCATATGCCCAACATGCGATCATAAAGAATCTCATGTATTGGTAAAGTGGCTGCCTCTTTAGGAGCCTTAGGATATTGTAAAATATCTAATTTTTTGGCTCTAGGCTCTGTCTCAGGGGCCACTGAGATGGAAAGGCCCCAGGCCACTTCCCTAATGAAGTCTTGAAAAGACAAGTCTTCTGGAGGAGACAGACATTCTCCTTTTTGGAGAAGAGGGCTCCTGAGAATGGATCACCTATGCTTCGACAGAGACCTCCGATTCATCAGAGTCTTCAGAGGAATCGAAGTATCGCCTGTCTGGATGCTCCTGCAGAGCCTGATACGCGTACCGGGTGGTATCAACATCGGGAGTGATCGGTACCGATGGGCATCACAGAACAGTGTACCGCTCCAGTCGACACAGAAGCGGATGTCGATGCAATCGGTACCGGCACCGGAACCGATGTCAGTACCGGTGCCGGAGTCGGTACCGGCAACGGAGTTTGTTGCGGTACCGAAGGCATCGCAGCTTGTATGAATGCCGTGATGGCACGCTGCATGGTCAGGATATTCTGATCCATCGACGCAACCAATGTCTGGATGTCGGTACCAGTGGGAACCACCGGTACCCCAGAACATGGCAACAGGTGATCAGTCGAGCCATCGATGTCAACCTGTGACCCCATAGATAAAGCTTTGGAAGCCGGAGCCTCCCGCTGGGGTAATTTTGCCGGTGCGGATTCCTCGAGGGCAAGCCCAGAGGCATCTCGATACTTAGAGGGAGATTTTCCCTTCGAGGACCGGCTGTATTTAAGTTTGGTTACCTGAGATCCATGTGAGGAAGCAGCAGCCCTGGAAGACGTCGATGCAACCGAAGCTGCATCCGAGGGAAACAGGGTACTGAGCTTAGCTGCTCGATTCTGTAGACCTTTTAGACATCATGGCGCAGGACTCACAATCTGCAATGGAGTGGTCAGGACCTAAACATTTTAGACACCATTCATGGGTGTCAGTGACAGAAATAGTGCTGCTGCACTTCGTGCATTTTTTAAACCCAGAGGCGGGCTTTTCCATGAGGAAAAATTTCCTAGGCCTACGGTTAAAGAAGAAAATGCACTGAAGTGAGAAAAAACAGTTTTTTGCTTTTTTTTTTGAATAAAGAAAATAGACCGGCGGTACCATTCCAGCATCGAGAAGGCAGACGCGCGACCAAAGAAATAAAATAAAGAAATTCTTCAGCGGTGACAGGAACACAACCTGCTGGCTCCACGGAAAAGAAGAACTGGAGAGAGGCGGTTAGGAAAGGCGGCGCGCAGGCGCTGTGGAGATGCTCCCAAAAGCTTTCCTTTTGGATGCTGGGGAGCATTCCCGCGCAGGCTCCGTCGGTACCGACGATACCCATATGTGAAGACTCATTCCTGCTTGTTCCTGGAGATATAAGCATACGTTCTGGGTGCTTTGGCAGGAACACACGCTGGGACCGCTTGGGCACAAGGCACGCAGAGACAGAAAACATTAACCATGTGCATTGGAAAATGCTAGTCCATCCCGACTTACCCCCAAAACAGACAAGTTCAGGAGCCCCCATCAAGGACAGTGACAAAGTCAAGCCTTGGTACTCACCTCCTGGGAGGCAGGGCAAACTGTGCCAGACCCAGAGCTACTACCCAGAGCTGTTTTTGTGTCTTGAAATTACACATACCTCTGAGCAGTCTTCAGTGGACAGCAGAGTGGGGAGGGGGAGGGGATGGGGAAGCAGAGGATGGAGGGGCGTTGACATTGAAGAATTCAGCAGTATCACACAAATTCTTTCCAAATTTCTGGCTGCTCAACAGGCCCTTATCAGGATAAGAGCGTGGAACTGAACCAAAGAGACTTTAGTGGAGTCTCACATCACGCTTTAGTGAAAGAGTCACCCTCAAGGTGATCGTTCATGAGTGAAACCAATCCTTCCTCTCAATTGTTCAGATTTTCTTCAGAATTGAGAAAATTCAACTACCATCTGCTGGAAATAGAAGAATACTGAGGTGCCCTCTAGTGGCTTACTTAGGCTGATAGAGGCATAGGAGTGACATCATTGAAACCTGGGCATTTCATTGGCTCTCTGTTTCCACCAATCTGCTGGTAGGGGAACACAACCTTCCTGTCTGGAGTGGACTGGTCTAGCAAGACCACACCATGTATATAAAATATCTACCCATGGGTTGTGTGTGCTAACCAGTATTCTGTTTGGAATAGTAACATGCATCGACTGCCAATTTTAATTGCAAATTTATTAAAAAAGACTAGGGCATCATTAGCATATTAAAAGACAGTACAGTCATGCCAGCATAGATGGCATGCCACATTAGGTTTTGAAATCAAAGGGCTGGTTAGCACAAGGAAATACTCTTCCTCCTACCCACCAAAGGGAAACCTTTCAGACTTCTAGAGTTCCTTTCCCACTCCACTCCAAGATCCAAGCAAGGCCTTCCTAGCCCATAAAAACTAACCCATCACACCTCAGACCCTGACTTAGGTGCTTGTAAGCTCTCCCCAAAATCCTTGCTGATAGATGGGAGCCATTTCCCACCTGCAGTACCAACTGCAAAAGGAACAGGGCCAGCCCCAGAGTTGATTCAAGGTCTTGGTACGCTAGGCAAACCTTAAGCTTTATGCCTTGTGGCTATCAGAATCTATTTAGCCTTGAATGCCTTGCTCTTTTGCTGCCCCCCTCTCCCCTCCCCTCCCACCCCCCACAAACTGCAGTCCTAAAACCACCTAGTTTGCTTGGTGGTTGGGCCAGCCTTAAGGAGGACATGGCCACCGCTGACCCACATAATGATGTATATTCTGTAAGTTTACAATGCCACATTGGGATGTAGATAAAGGGGAGGCCTTGGGCCCCCTTCACTTTTGGCACAGGCGTACCCAGTTAACCACTCAATTGCAAGCTTGTGTATGGTCAGAATAAATTAAATTTGGGATACTGCTTCTTGAGACATCTTTAAACATAAAAAGTAAATTGTTTCCATAGATGTATGTGGTTTAGTATTCATAAATGCTTGAAAATATTTTGAATTTAAAATATGTCAAGTGTCACACACAAAGCATGGTAGCTAGTGTAGACTATTGCCTTAGAAATCCAGTTTTAGGTGCAAGCAAAGATCTCTCTCAATAAGAATATAACTGGCATGACTAAGACCTGTATGCCTTGTGCCCCCTCCCCATGATAAAATGGAATTACAGAGCTGATTCTTTTAATCCAGTTTTATAGCCAAGGTTATGTTGTATGAATATCTTCCGATTGTCTCTCTCTGGTAGACAAATGTGTCCTGTAACAAACTGTGCCCATGATCACACAATGAAAGCAGGCCAAGAGGACAAATGGCCTGCTGATAGAGAGGTTCTGCTTTTGGATCCTGACTCACCTGATCTCCTTTTCTTTCCCCTTGTTTTATCCCTCCCTACACCTTCTGTGTTTGTCTTGACTAGATTGTAAGCTCTGATGAGCAGGGACTGTCTCTTATTTATTTATTTTATTTATTTATTTAACGGTCTTTTCTATACCGCCCCTTCCAGAGATCAGGGGCGGTTTACATTGAACATTAAACAGAACAATTGTATACTTCTGTATACATTTACAAGGAACATTATGCTTTAACTATATACAGGTGTACTTACAGGGAACATATTTTGAACATATTTTGAACATTAACTATAACAGAGCTTTTCAAACTATTTACAAGTTATATACATGGAGCGCATCTTAGTTAGTTACAGTGGTGGAATAGTCAACTGTTTGAGTGGTTCATTAGCGTGTTGTGTGGGGTTAGTGAAATTTCCTGTGTTAGTCATTTGTTCTGTCTTGGGTACAGTGTATGTGTTTCTGTGATTGTGTTGGTGAGGTTCTTTGTTGGTAGGGGATTTCAAAGTGTTTTGTAAAGAGGTAGGTTTTTAATTCTTTTTTGAATTGGTGAAGGTCTTTTATCATGCGGAGTGTTAATGGTATTTCATTCCAGAGGGTGGGGGCAGCGAAGGAGAAGGCCCTGTCACTTGTTGTCGCTTTAGTTTTTCTAAAATTTGTTTTTATGTTGAGGGAGTGGGTTGCGTTCTGTCTGCGTGATCTAGTATCTGATGGGGGGTGTATTAGGGTGGATAGTTGTGATGGGGAGATGTTGTTGACGATTTTGAATGTAGTTAGGAGGATTTTATATTTTATTCGGCTGTTTATAGGGAGCCAGTGTAAGTCTAGGAGAATTGGGGTCACATGGTCTGTTAGATTAGCTTTAGTGACCATCTTGGCGCATATGTTTTGGGCTCTTTGGAGATGGTATATGCTTTTTAATGGGAGTCCATTTAGGAGACTATTACAATAGTCAAAGTGGGGGGTTATGAGTGTATTGACTACAGATCTAAAGTCATCGGTGTTGAGTAGGGGTCTCAGATGTTGTATTGTCTTGAGTTTATAAAATATGGTTTTTACTGTGTGTTTTATGTGTGGAATCATGGAGAGTGAGTGGTCTAAGATTATTCCAAGGTATTTTACCTCCTTTTTAACAGGTATAGGTGTATTATTTATTGTGATTGTATTGGGGTATATGTAGTCAGTGTCTGATTTCCTCGTTATGAACATTGCCTCTGTTTTTTTGAGGTTAATGCTTAGGTGGTTGTCTTCAAGCCATTTAGTAGTCTCGTTCATACATTGGAGTAGGCTATCATATTTGGGATTGTTAGGGTTTATGGGGGTGGCAAGCATGATATCATCTGCGTATATGAAATGGTTAATTTTGTGCTTCTTAAATATGTTTGTAATGGACTGGAGGTATAAATTGAAGAGGAGGGCTGAGAGGGCTGATCCTTGGGGGATGCCTTGACCTTGTGGGAAAGTTTCGGATGTGTCGTTACCTAATTGTATCCGTTACATGTCTGTGCAGCGCTGTGTACGACTTGTAGTGCTATACAAATGCTCAGTAGTAGTAGTAGTAGGTTCCTACACTGAATAGTAAGTAGAAAGACATAGGAAGGTGGTGGAATTTTTTTTTTTTTACCTGCACCGCGCTAGGGAAGTCCCCTGGTGGACTGCTGCTGAACGGCAGGCTGTCTCGGCTGTTACACAAAGCACCGTTCCCATCTTTATGAGGTCCCAACTCCACAACATGAAGCTGGAATACAAAAAATTTAAATAAAATAAAAAAAGGGGAGAAAATAATTACCTTAGTTTTGTTTTGTTGGTTTTTTTTTGGGGGGGGGGGGAAGAAGAGAACAGCTTTCTTCAAGATTGAAGTCTTCAGTACCAACTTTTAAACAAACACTTACTTTCTATGACACTTTAAAGCACATATGGTGGGAATGAAAGAAGATCAATGATCTCTCCATGGGCACTAATTACATTAGAACTATACACATCAGCATGGTCTCCGCATTTTCTTTACTCTTAAGCCCGTTTCTATTGATGAAAGGCAGCCAAACTTACTTATTAAAAAAGTAACATGTGTTTGTATATTCCACACCTGTAATGAAGCAACAGACGTTTGCAGACAGGGAATTTAAAAAGGGAGAAGAAAAGTCAGGAAAGACAACTTGGGAGGAGGGGAGGGGGGCTATATCCAGCAGCGGCCATCACCACTTTAAATTAAACATGGATATTTAATTAGCTATCTGGTCAGTGGTGGTGTTCAGCAAAACCAGCTAGCTAAAGTTAGGAAGAAAAAACACCACACAACCCTACAACTGGCCTAACTTTAGCTGGTTAAGGTTAAACGGCCAGCAGCTGAATCTCACCATAGCCCAGCTAACTATGGTTGCTACCCTGCTCTATCCCCCAGAACACCCAATGCTAGCCAGTTAGTGTCAGGGCGTTCACACTGGGTAGGAGGGGACCATCAGCAGCACTAAACACTTCAGCGCTGCTGAATATCTTACTGACTGGTTTAGCATGTTTGCTAATACGCCCCACTCCCACCCGATACTCACCTGCCCAGACTTGTCCCTGGCCCTGCTGCGTACCGCTGCCACCAGTACAGATGAAGGGTGTGGATTCCTGGAGAAGGTGTATTGCGGCAGAGCCACAGCCTGGGCTTCTATCACCTGCCCAAGATGCCCACTACAGGAATACAACTGTGTCATTCCAACCACGTGGCCCTTCTGCAGGGAGATAAGAGACGTCAACTCAGAAAACTGAACAGCTGCAGGGAGATACATTATAAAAAAGGCAGAACCTCTTTCCGTATATCTTTTGGAATAATAATTCTCTCCCCTACTGAAACACCATCAGTTTTAATTGCTGTGAACCTCTTCTGCAGCTGAGATCTGTAGATAAGAGTGAAAAATCGCAGCTACCAACATACAGTCACAGATGATAGAAGGCTGCGGGAAGGGGGAAGAGGGAACAGCAGTAAGAGGAATTTAGTCCACTGCAAAAGTCAGTTCAGCAGTATAGGCCTATGGTTGAAGGTTTTAAAAAAGGATGGGAGAGAGAAGCATTGCACTATTTTACAAACATTTATGGCCTGCCTAACCAAGGCAAAGCCTTACAACTTTAATTAAAAAAAAAAAACACATTACATTTTTACATTGGTATCAGCACACCCTTCTACTCCCAGTTTAACGCTTCCGATAAACAAGCTTTAAGCTTCTTCCTGAAAGTAAGAAAAGCAATCTCCTCTAAGGATTTGTGGTAGGCTGTTCCACAAAAATCAGCCCAGCCAGCAAGAAGGCCTTTTCCCTTCGCTACCACCATGTTCGCAGATGATGTCATCTCAAATATTTTCTCCAAAGGGTTGCAAATACATCCTTGTTTGAACATGCTTTTTATAGTGTAAAAAAAAGTCTCACTTGGAGATATTCATTTGGTGCAACGTTTGGAAGCTGCCACTTAGTCTTAAAAATGGACCCTCTTATTCTCCTGTCCACATCCTTATGAAGTAATCACTTCCCATAAGAATCACCCTAGTCCCCTGTATGCTCTGTTTGACTGTCTTGAACAGATTGTAAGCTTAAGGGGAAGGGACTGTCTCGTGCGTCTAGTGCTATAAAAATAAGTTATAGCAGTGTGTCCATGTGCACTTGCAAGAACAGCAAATAGCTGCTTATTAGCTGATGAATGTACAAGCTTATTAGCTGATGATTAAGAGACTAACGTCCCTGAAATATATAGGGGCCTCCCCATGAACATTATTGCCAAGACTTTAAACTTAACTTAGCTTGCAACAACTAACCACTTGTAAAGATCTGAGAAGAGGAGGAGAGATGTGCTGATAAGCACACTTTGTCAAAAAGGTTGACTGTTCGACCATCTGCAATACTTAAAGACCGATGATAGAACCAGGAAAAAAAAAATTCATTCCAATAATGCAAACCTGAGAACATAAGCTCTAAGAACTGATCAAAAAGTCTCTCCTGTGCAAGTATCACAGCCACCTGAACCATTTGAAAATCCCCAATATTTCTTTTAGTGCAGTTCGTCCTGAGCCACAGAAACACAATCCTCCAATTTCTGCAAAAAGTATCTTCCCAGGGCTCTGCTACTAGTTGTGCCATTTGTATGTTGCCAGCAAAGCTGACAAAACTCCCGCCCTGCAAGAACCTGTGCTAACAGCTGCATATAAGTGTTAAACAATAAGTCCTGACCCCTGTGGCACTTTCACCATAATCACTTGCCAATGCCTATGCCCTTGCAACACAACCCCCCACCCCAAAAATCTTTCAGAAACGCTGTATTATCACACCATGATTTACCACGTCAAACACCAAAATTACACCAGGGCTCACCAACAGAACTTTTTCCCTGATATCTAAACCCCAGTAAAGCATGGCTCTCATTAGCTTATTATTCTATACTGTTTGACTTTTGTTGCAGATATGATAAAACAATGGATTTCAGTCTTAGCCCTGAGTGATCCACCTTTGATATGAAGACATCACTCTAGACCAGGAGCTCTCAAGCAGTGTGTCTATATGCACTAGTGTGTCACCTACAGCTGGGAGATGTGTCCCCAGAAACGTGACCGACAGCAAGCCATGCTTTCCTTAGCAAGGATGTGTGTCTGCAAGCTGGGGGGAAATACAAAACACAGGGCCAGGTACTTGAAATCCCTTTAACTACTTCCCAATTCTGCTCCACCCTCCAATGATCACTTACCAGCAGCTCAGGTATTTTTAACTACAATAAAATGATTTTTGAGATCTTGTTCAGCAGCAGATGGTTGCAATCAGTGACTACAGTCTCTCAGGTGTGTCACAACAGAAGAAAGGTTGAGAACTACTGCTCAAGACCACTTCAACAGTCTATAGATGCGACAAGGATTTTCTGTACCTTGTTAAGTGCAAGACCGGATACTGCCAACCACAATTTGCTAGCGTCCTGATGGTACCCAACAATCTCCATACCCTGCAGCTTCGAGTCCCTTGCAAAGATATACCGGGGTTTTGAGCCTGGAAATCAGAAAGCATCAGCAAATAGGCTTAAGTTTCTTACAGAGACACACCTATCTCATATGCACATCACTGTGCTATCTAATTCTCTTAAAACAGGGGCCTGTGCATGTGCTCTCTGCTGTTTAAGGGAAGATGTACTCGCAGTTCAGTCAGCGAAGTTGCTTTGTTCCCCTCTACCCAATGTTCTTTGAAAAATCCACCCAATAGCCGCTTAATTTGAAATGAGATGCGATTGCTATTTGGATATAGTGAGACTTTTTGGCAATAAGGAGGAGATCTAGCAGTTGCCTGCTTAGGTGCAGCAAGGATTTTATTTCATCTCTGAAGACAACCAACTGAACTTGTAGTCATTTGGGCTGCCACAGAGAACTTGAAGGCTAAATTTAATGACTTTAATTTTTCACTGCCACATTGCCTATACATCCTGGTAGGTTTAAAATTTCCCTACTCTCTGGTCGCCGTATCTTAAAAAGGATATAGCATTATTAGAAAAGATACAGAGAAGAGTCACCAAAATGGTAAAGGGGATAGAAGGATACTCCTATGAAGAGAGACTAAAGGTTATCTTTATTCTTTATTTGCACAGCTTGCTATACCGCCCATACCGGAGCGTCAGGGCAGTGTACAATAAAAATATAAGCTGCCAGAAACAAAGGAAGGAAAAGAATACCATTAACTTATAGGAGAGCAATAGAAAAGGCAGAGAGAAGGATAGCAAAGGGACAGAGATGGACAAGAGATACCACTGACAATGGACAGGACAGGAAGGCAGGGAGGGGGCTGTGGTAAGTGCACGCTATTGCGTCACGGGGTCACTGCAGATAGGGGGGTCTGACTGGGGGCTCTTCAACCTGGAAAGGACATGGCTGAGGGGAGATATGATAGAGCTCTATAAATTAATGAATGGAATGTAGAATATAGAAAGACTAGGGGACATGCAATGAAGCTACAGGGGAACCTATTTAAGACTAATAAGAGAAAATATTTTTTCACTCAATGTGTAATCAAGCTGTGGAATTCGTTACCAGAGGATGTAGTAAACGCTGTTAGTGTAGCTGGGTTTAAAAAAGGTTTGGACAAGTTCCTGGAGCAAAGGTCCATAAACCATTATTAAAAAGGGACCCAGGATATCAATGCTTGACCCAATACAAGCATTGTGGAACCTGTGTCTTTTGGGGAAACTGCTAGATACTTATGACCTAGATTGGCCACTGTTGGAAACAGGATACTGGGCTTGATGGACCTTGGTCTGACCCAGTATGGCATATCTTATGTTCTCCATCCATGTGCCTTACTTTGCATGTTCCAGTGATACACATCAGCCTTTGTGATCACAGCTAGTGTCTTGCCATCGATCCAGGCCCAGAAATCCACACAATTGCCAAAGTCGTACTGTTTGTGCAGTGCCTTCTCTTCTACGTTGTAGACTTGTGCTATTCTCCCTACTGCAGAAAGGGAGAGAGAGACAAATTTTTGCTCATCAAAACACTCTATAGGTCCTAAGACCTGGCACCTTCCTTCTACATAAAATGTTTCAAAAAACATATGACAGTGGACTAACTGGTTAATATGGCTAGGAGAAGCACATACTGAATCAATTAGTGTCCACAGGAGGTACCATGAGTCATGTCAGGATGTTCCTCTTCCAAAAAGTTTCCTTTGTCTAGAATATTATTCTAAGGAACCCAAGAGCCGGCAGGCCAATTTTTGAAGTCAACCAAGCTCAAAGCCTACAAATGCAGTCACTTTAATCATTTAAGCCATTACCGATTTGTTAGAGAGTGTTTACTGCTTTTTGGTTAGCTACCATTAAAAAGACCCTTTTTATCAAAATGTGTGGTTAAGTGAAGCCTAAGGACGACTAATTCTAGTACCACAACTCACAAGTATCCACACCAGTATGGGAAAAAAAGTGCACTGCAGAAGTAAAACAAATCTGCATTTCACTCAGGCATTCCTTATTTTTTTAAATCCTGAAGTGTCCAGATAATTATCTAGGACTTTGCCACACAGGAATATGATATTGCAAGCCCGAATCACGTTTTCATACACCACTGTACAGAGACCAGAAACTAGCACTAAGACCTTCACTCTCACATGTAGTGTTGATTACCTCGTAGTGCCAGCAGCGGACAGCTGGGATTCATCAGTGCAGATTCTACATCATTGATGGGCCAGCTGCAGATGCTGGAAGGCTGACGGGGGTTCACTAGAGTAACCCGGGCTTTGTTGGGGTCATGGGCATTGTGTCGTACACAGAGGCGTGAATCAGAGGAAAGCGTCACCCGAGGGAAGGTGATCTGATCAGATGCAATACCATAGTCCTGCAGCTGTCAAAAGGAGGGGAGAAAAAAAAAAAAGCCACACACATTAAAATGTTCTCTTCTTTTCACAGCCTTTATTTAAACACAAGAGGATGCTTCCAAAACAGCAACCCAACGTGTACTCCCACCCGTGGCAGAAGGCGGAAGAGAGGTATCGGTGCTGTAGGCAGAGCCAGATTAAGGCCTAAGCAAATTAGGCAACATTACATTTAGGAGAGCCCTGGAGGAAAAACACAATGCCCTTCAGCCTGGGTGCTATATCAAGAAATTGCATAAACATAAAACTGACCAAAGTAGACACCTGGGTGAGGACCTGAAAACTGAGTCCTATCATCATCTCGCCTTTTCGGCTTATATGGAGAAAACGGGAAGGTAGGCCGAGCAGGGATCAGGCACTAGAATGGAAACCAAGACAGGAAATGGAAAGTTCTCAGGTTGATGTGGAAATTACTTTCCTGCTGCCAGCCTTTGATTCATGCCAACTCATTCTGCTGTTCAGCGAGAAGGAGGGAAGGAGTTTCCATCTCCTACAAGGAGCACTGGGTAGAGGAGGTGCGAGGATAGCGACTGCAAGAATCTACATGTGTGAATGAATTGGGGGGGGGGGGGGGGAAGAGGACCAGGAATAGGAGATGGGGGAATGCAGAGTGATAAAGGTTGAAGGAAGGAGATGAAAAAATTAAGAATGGAAGGACTGAGGAAGAATAGCAGAGTAAGAATAGGAAGAGAAGACATGTATTAAAATATATCAGCTGCTGAAGGAAAGAATTAAGAGAACTGAAGAAAGGAGGATACCAGAAAGGAAGAAAACAAAAAACAGAATATAGACAAGAGAATGAGCAAGACACTGAACCAGAAAAATCAAGCCCAAGACCACAAAAGGTTTAAAAATTATATATTAGCCAATACAGAATAATAAGTTGAAAATCATTTCTTGGGACGGGGAAGAAGTCCACATAGCACCTTCACACCCCTCCCCCTCTGACCTTAGAGCAACAGCATAAACAAAACTTCAAGTTTATAGGTATGCATGGGACATTGTGCACATCTTTCTGCCTTTTTTCCCTCCCCCTTATTCACCAGCACGGTCTAGCCAAGATTGTCTATGTGCAACCTCTTACCTACCTTTTTGCCCTGGCTCATGATGTTGGTTATGGATGGAGAAGTAGGGCAAATGCCCAGGGAATTAAATCATTGGGGGGGGGGAGGGGGGAGGGAAGCAGCACACTGCCTTTTGAGTATGTCTTAAGCATAAGAGTGTGGAAGTTCCAAAAGCTGCCTTTGCCCTATTGCTCAAAAATGATTGTTCTGGCTTCGGCCATGGCAATGGAGTTATAGGATGCGTAGCAAGCATCGGAACAAAACATGGATAGCTGGTAATTAGTATGGTAATGCTGAGGTTAAGTGGGCTACAGCAGGCTGGCTGGGGGCTTTAATACATAAACAGGAGGTGGGAAGGATAGAGGTCACCTAGTACATGCCACAAAATGGCAAAATGTGAGCAAGGTGAGGTGATGAATCTCTCTCCTCCTGTTCCTCTCCAAAGAGGACCTGGACTAGAAATAGTTAAATCTGGACTAAAAACCCTTTAAGACAAAGATTGGCAGTACCGATCTTCCACCCCTCTGGCATGCTTGCTTAGTCTAAGTGCCATGTCACTAAGCGGGATTAACTTTAACATCCAAGAACTTAGGAGAGAAACTGGTATTGAAACATTTGTGGTGAACTGGGCCCCAAGGCAAACTATTATGAATTTGTGTTATACAATTGTCTGCCTAGGGCCCCAAAAAGGTTCATCCTCGTCCCAAGTGTTCTGGCATTTCAAAAAGGAACTGTAAAATCCCATCCAGGGTAGCAAAAGATGAGTGGATACTTTGTCGTTGAGGCAGCAGCTTTGGGCCTGGTGAAAGGTTCCTTACCTGTGTTAACTGCACCACCTGGACAAGAGAGGACATGTTGCTACCGATCACCAGCTTCACCCAGCCAACAGATCCTGCAAACACAAAATTATTTCACTTAACACATGTCACCACTCTACTGAATGGGATCCAAATTCCTCCATGGTTTCTAGGATCTAACATTATGGAGCAAGCAGGTACTGAGCCCAAGATGAATTCACAGTAGTCAAGGGCTATTCTCTCCACCTCTGCCAGTTGAGCAGTGCTGGCAGAGCCGAGATTTGACATTCACACTCTAGGACCTGCCTGTGAAAATGGGGCATCACAGATCCCAACGATTGGAGAGCCAGAAGGACAAAAAAAGGGAAGGTTATAGTGCTACACTGGCTCCCTTTTGCAGTTGCACCATGTACATGGCCCTAAGTAAGCAGAAGCAGAGTCCTCTTTGGCCTAGGTATGAGGTGCCCCAGGCAACTACCTATGTTGTCTATTCCTAAATACAGGCCCAAGTGCTGGGACCAGAGGGAGTAACTTCAACTGCCCCATGCATCAGCAGCAAGGAACCCACCACATGAACATGCAGGGCTCTACCCCCAACCCCCAATGCTGCTAGCCAGTGTCCCAGTCTCAAAACAGCAGAGGACAGCCCTCTGCTTCCTGTGTCAACATCTCCCCAATCAAACAGCAGTCAAGGACTAGAAGAGGCAGAGAAAGAAACAAGAAAGTCATTCTTTCTAATCCAGTCTCTCCTCCCCTGTCATTCAGGGACAAGAAAAGAGGGAACTGGAAGAGTAAGGCTCGAGTAGATACTGCAGAGCAAAGAAAAAAAAAAATACTGTGCACTAGAGCCCAGAGCTAGAGCTCTAGTGCAGGGTTTTAGAACCCAAGGTTACAGTATTGCTGCACAAGTCTGCGTTCAACAAACAGCATACAAATTAAGCTGTGTGCAAAAAAAAAAAAAAGTCTGTGCTAAATAAGAGGAGCAGGCCACACACAATGGCACAAGAGTCTGCATTAACAGCCCGCACCTGTATTGGATTATGACACTCCACCTCAGATGACCAAATGCAGACCAATTGCGGTTCTCACTGCCCCCGCCAACCCCAAAACCACCACCATCGCTGGTGGCCCCAAATCCCCCTCCCAAGAAACATCCCTTATGGCCCAGTATCATTCTGGATTCCCCCCCCCCCCCCCTTTTCAGTACCTTAAACAGTTGGGGGAGGGGAGGAACAGAGCAATGCCTATAAGCTTCTCCCCCCATCTTAGAAAATGGCAGTACCCAATCCAGCATGGAAGGCACAAAGGGGTCACTGCCATACAAAACAAAAAAAGTGACCTAATATATGGAGAGTGATTCCTCCCAAAAGATACATCCTGGGACACACCATACAGGGTCAGTCAGCTTTAGTGCAGTGGTTTTGCACACAAAGGTTTCCTGCGCTTCTTTGCATTCTGCATTGGGAAGCAAGACTAGCATGGGAAAAGCTCTAGCGAACGCTGTGAGAGAACATAACTCAATGCAGTAAATTGCAAACCTTTCCCTCCTTGTTCCCCTTCTCCCCTTTCTGTTCCCTGCAGGAGGAGAGGAGGCAGATGCAGGAGCAGAACGTGCAGGTCTTTTGTATGCATATTTCTAAGTTGTGTTCACTTATTCTGTATTTGGTGAAGCTCTGCACTCTGTGTGTGACTGAGATGAGGTATTCCGCTAGCATTTAGTTCTCTATAGACAGGTGTTAGCAATGCATCTTCTTTTGTTTTCACAATAGGAGGTGTATTGGTGCATTTTATCGCACAATAGGATATTTTCATATAGTATTGTTGCTATTCAAAATCCTGGGAGCTGGTGCCATTTTGGTATGGCAGGGTGGTGATGTTGAGAGAGAGACTTGTTTTTGCACAACTGTGTTAGTTCAAAACATCTGATAACGGAAAGAGTTTTGAGTCCATTACTGAAGCAACAAAATTTGAATTTTTTCTTCTTTGATGAAGATAGGGGGATGCTGGAAAAGGAGGGGAGGGGGGACATGAAGGCCCAAGTAGTTGGGGGGGGGAGAGGGGGGGAGACAGTGTAGTTGCTCACCTGTAACAGGTGATCTCCAGGAACAGCAGGAATGGAGTCCACTGCCTTCCATTGTATGCAAAAAAAATATATATTATAATGAATATTCGTTAGGGACATCCTGAAAACCAGGCCGGATTGTGGTACACCAGGACTGGCGTTGGCCACCCCTGGTCTACAGTGTGTAGCACTGCTTCGGCCCAAGAGCCATGTGGTCTCAGGAAGGAGACCAGAAAGATTGCCGACTGGTTCAGGTGGAAGGCTGAAACCACTGAACATGTTGGCTTCTTTGGCCATGGATGAAGAAATTACTTTCATCACTGAATATTACTTTTCTCCAATCTTCTTTAGTCCACTATGTTTCAGTCCCCTCTATGTTTCAGTCCCCATTTATAGCGCTTCTCTTTCATAACCTTTGTCAGAAGTTGTTTTTCCAGAAAGTCATTGTGCTTTTTGACCAACTTCCAAAAGTTGCCTAGGAATTGTGGAAGAACTGACTGCTATACTTTTCTAAATTTCTTTTTAATGCGTCGCTGGTCTTCCAAGGGTCTTTTCTACTTTCCCTGAGTACATAGTTGTCTCTGGTGTGGTTTTCCTCTTATGACCACAATTTCCCTTTCATTTAGGCGAGATGGACCCCGTCTCCTTTTTAGATTTGATCATATGACTGACGGCTGCAAGACTGACACCAGCTATACTTGCTATATCCCTGTAGGTCTTCCCTGTATGTTTGTGCAGGGTGATGATCTTTGTGCATTTTCTGGGTGTCACGTACATCATGCACAATGGTTTGATTAACTAAGAATACACTTGAAAGAAAATCTGATGCAATATTGGCTGATAAGAATGACTTTTTGTGTATGCGACTATATTATGTCATATCACATCTATTACATCATTTAACCCATAAACCCACAAATGAAACTTTTCATATGTTATATTTTAACCCAGTTGATTAAAAAAGGGATCAAAATTTAAACACATATACAATTCGTAGGCTGAAAAGATTAAAAAAAAATAAATAAAAAAGTTTGTTTCAATGAATTTGCACAAGGGTGTATAGCAAGAAGCAGTCTTGTATAGAAATTGAGAACAGATTTGGATTCTCCTAGATTGTAATATTTTTCTTTGTTTGACATTCATAATAGTAGAAGAAAGTTAAGAAAACATTCATTCAAACCACAAATGTAAGGATAATCAAGTCCAATGGACTCTTTCATCTCAATAGTCACAGATAACCCAGTCTCTCAGACAAAATATGCATCACCCCCCTCCTCTTCAATGTTGGTGCTCCCCTCAAAACCTGGTGGGGGGGGGGGTCACTTTTTCAGATGCCTCCACCTCAGTGCACCCTGACAACGGATGCCTCCAAGCTTGGTTGGAGAGCACATCTGAACAATCTAACCACACAGGGACAGAGGACGCACCAGGAATCTCTTACAGATAAACCTCCTGGAATTACGTGCACTTACAAATGCCCTTCAGGTTTTTCTACACTAACTCTTGGGCTAACATGTCTTAGAACATGGCCACCTGGTTGTCTGTTCTATGTGAACAAGCAGGAAGGAACAGGATCCTATCCCCTCTGCCAGGAGGCACTTTGCCTCTGGTTCTTCTCAATTGCACACCGCTCTGAGGTGAATCTCCAAGGTGACTAATCTCCTTGTGGAGAGACTCTGCCATATCCTACATCCACACGAGTGGACCCTCAATCACCAAATGGCATCTTGGATCTTCCACTTGTAGGAGAACTCATTCATAGATCTGTTCGCCACCCAGGAGAATGCACAACTTCCACTTTTCTGCTTATGGCTTCCCTCCTTGCACAGGCAGGTGATGGATATTTTTCTTCTCTACTGGGACAAGGTCTGCTCTTGCATTCCCACCCATCCCCTTGATACCCAAGACTCTGTTCAAACTGCAGGCTGACAAGGGCTCCATGATTCTCATAGCCCCTTTTTGGCCCCGACAGCCATAGTTTCCTCTGCTTCGAGTAGCACAGAGGAAGACTGCTCCCGACTTGCCTGAAGCAGGGGTTTTTTATTTACCCGAAACGTGCCACGTCACACTTGGGATGGTCTTGTTCTTTTCCCCAAAGGATTACTGCTTGCAACCTCAGATAAGGCCTCCTTTTGGGCATCATTTGGTGACACAAAGACAATCATTTGGAACATGATCGGAGTCCAAACATTTTAACCACCAGTCATGTTTATCTGTGACTGATATGGTACCAGAGCACTTGCCACAGTTTTTTTAAACTACTGATGTGTTTTTCCATCGTGGCAAAGAAAAGTAGGCAAAAGGCCTAGATGGTGATAGAAACCACCAGAATTGAACAAAAATAAGAAAAACATCTTTTGAAAAGCATGAATGAATGAATGCATGCACGCACACACAAATAAATATTGGGGCTTGTGTGTGACTGCACAGGCATCGACGGAAAAGCAGAGCACAGAGTTTAACAAAAAAAATAATGTTTTTTCGGCAGTGACAGGAAAGAAACAACCTGCTGGTTCTGTGGAAAATGATGAGCTGGGGAGAAGACTTGGGAATGCAGATGCACAGGCACAGCGGATTGCTCCCAAAGGCTTTCCAATTGGATGCTGGGGAGCGTTCCCACACAGGCTCCATCAGTACAGACATTATCCAAATGTGAAGACTGCAGTCCTGCTTGTTCCTGGAGATAGACCCTTTCAAAATTACCTCATAACATATGCATGGGAAGTTCCCCAAAAAAAAAAAGACCCACCACACACACTTCTCACATGTAATTCACAGTGGGAACTTTGCACCTCTAAACTGGGAGGCACTTGGGTATCTGTATTTCCCACCAAGAAATTGTGAAAATCCTCAGGAAGTTTCCATTTAAAACAAAGTGCTCTCCATTTCATATCTATCTATCTATATATATGACAAACATGCACAGCTAGGGCTCTTGCTTGAGGTAGCAGAAACCCTTGAGCCAGCTCAGACTATCCATATGGGTAGCCATAGCAGTCTGGCTTGTTCCATTTTCCCTGTAAGAGGTATACTGAGTCTAGGCCAAGTGTAATACTCGCAGCGTTGCTCCTTCACAGGTAGGGTTGGTACTATAAGCTCTGCTAGTTAATAATATTGCTATAGCCCCCCCCCCCCCCCCCCCGTGTGCTTTTTACGGGCTTTTTTTAGATTGTATTTTAGTGTGCTTGGCAATGGAGGAACACCGTTGCTATGATAGGATGTACAATTGTGTGTTTTTAATAGATCATATTGTCATATTGGGGGGGGGGGGGGCAGCAGATTCTTGTGATCAGTACTTCAGTGATCAAAACCTTGGATTGGGACACCAAGTCCAGTCCCTGGTTCTAAGCACTTACCAATTCCTCCTACTGCTCATAAAGGACCATTCATCACCTCTTTGGAGTCAGGAATGGTGCCAGAGGACTGGTCCTTTTACACAAAAGCAAAAGTAAGGATGCGGTTGAAAAACTATAGGCCGGTTAGTTTAACCTCGGTGGTGAATAAATTATTGGAAACGCTGCTGAAAGAAAATAGTGAGGTTTCTGGAGTCCAACAGATTGCAGGATCTGAGGCAACATAGGATTTACCAGGGCCAGGTATTGTCAGACAAAATCTGATTGAGTTTTGACTAGGTGACCAGGGAGTTGCACTGAAGGACAGTCCTAGATATGTATTTAGATTTCAATAAAACATTAGACAATGTTTAGAAGTCGCCTGTGCAGAACAAACTAAGCACCCTTGGGATGGACCCTAAAGTTACTGCTTGGATTAGAAATTGGTTGAGTGGGAGGCGACAAAGAGTACAGATAAATCGAGTTCACTCTAAGGAGAAGGAGGTTACCAGTTGAGTGCTGCAGGGATCTGTCCTTGGTCAGATTCTTAACATCTTTGTTAGTGATATAGCGGAAGGGCTGTCGGGTAAAGTTTGCCTCTTTGAGGATGATACCAAAATCTGCACGAGAGTAGACACCCAGGAAGGTGTAGATAACATGAGGAAGGATCTAGCTAAGCTTGAAGAATGGTCTAGAATTTGGTAGCTGAGATTTAATGCTTAAAAAAAATAAATAAAAAAAAGTAGGGTCATGCATTCAGGCTGCCACAAATCGAAGGGAGTGGTACAGTATAGGGGGTGACATACCTCTGTCCACAAAAAAAGAACAGGACCTAGTCACAATTGTGTCAGATGATCTCAATATAGCTAAACAGGTAGAAAAGGTGACAGTGAAAGCTAGAAGGATACTTGGGTGCCTAGGGAGAGGAATGGCCAGCAGAAGAAAGGAGGCGATAGTGCCTCTATATAAGTCTTTGGTGCAACCTCATTTGTAGTCTTGTGTGCTATTCTGGAGACTGCAGCTTCAAAAGGATATAAAAACAGGTTGGAGTCTATGCAGAGGGTGGCTACTAAAATGGTTAATGTCTTCATTATAAAGCATAAGAGGACAGACTTAAGGACCTTAATATGTACACCTTAGAGAAAAGGCAGGATAGAGGTGATGATTGTGATGTTTAAATACCTCCATGGCATAAATGCACAGGAAGAGAGCCTCTTTCAATTGAAAGCCAGCTCTGATACAAGGGGACATAGGACGAGGGTGAAAAGGGATAGACTCAGGAGCAATATGCAGAAATATCTCTTTATGGAAAAAGAGTGGTAGATGCGTAGAATAATCTCCCAGTGGAGGTGGTAGAGATGAGGAAAGCATCTAAAATTTTAAAGCAGCATGGGACAAACAGGTTCTCTAAAGGAAAAAAAGGGACTCTTGTAGTGGGTGATATGGAAGAGCAGACTAGATAGGCTATGTGGTCTTTTTCTGCCGTCATTTTTCTCTCCACCCCCCCCCCCCCCCAACTTTCTCCTTGGGGACGTATCCCAGCTATCAGCAGGAGAATCAGTGGATTAAATGGGTATGCACTTCAACCTGCTCTTCCTGTCAGCACCTCTACTGCCTCATTCAGTCCTTCTTCAGTCACACTTTATAATAGCTATGAAACACCAGGCTAGCCTAACATCTGAGCTGTGAACCATATGCGCTGCGGAGAGGCACTGTGGGCAGGAATAGGGACTTAGAGAAATGCTGCATTCTGGTCAACTGGGATTGTGGGCGGGCAGAAAGGAGGATGCAACTACAAGATAGTGACTCCCGACACCAGGAACTTGCTATGTCACTGCCTCTCATGTCACCTCTCAGCCATCTCTTGAAGCTGAAGAGCACTAACCTGTTTAGCCTTTTTTCTTCATTAGGGTAGCTATTCCATTATCCATTTCAGTTGCCCTTCTCTGTACCTTTCCTAGTTCCACCATTTTTTTTTATTTTATTTTTTTTAAAAGATGAGAGTGACCAGAACTGCAAACAATACTCAATGTATGGTTGCTTTATGGTTGATAGTGAGGCATTATAATTGTCCATTCTTTTTCAATTATCTAACATTTTTATTTGGGGTTTTTTTTTGGATCACAACACGCAAAGCTGAGGATGTCAACATATTGTCCATAAGGACTCCAAAACGTTTTCCGGGGTTGGGACACCCAGGCAAGGCTGGTGCAAGGATATGAAATGCTCTAGGCAAACCTTATTCCAAGTGCTCCTCTGCTTCTACCCCAGTCCTCACTATACCTGCTGCCACCCCTCTCCAGACCCAGCAGCACCAGTAGCTACTTGAAACTGCAACGCTTGCCAAAACATCTGGCGCCACAGCAACCCCTTCCAATGAAGGCTTCAAGTTTGCATGGGAGAGGAAGGGGGGGGGGTGGAGGGAGGGCGGGCAGAGCAGCACTGCAGGTTTTGGTCAAGTGCTGCAGTTGGTCATAGAGAGGGCCACCTGCATACCACTGGCACTCTAGGCAACCGTTTAGTTGCCTAATGGTAGCACCAACCCTGGGATGGAACCCATCATTGTATATGTAAACACCCAACGCCACTCAGTCACACGAGTTGGGGGACAGCTCTCACTGCTAGGCCTCCCAAAGACTATAAGCTCCATTATAAAATACATATTACATAGTTCAGTGGTTCCTAATAAAAGTAGTTGTACTGACCATTAAAATTAAGCTTTGAAACAGAACACATAAGAACTTAAGAACATAAGATATGCCATACTGGGTCAGACCAAGGTCCATCAAGCCCAGTATTCTGTTTCCAACAGTGGCCAATCTAGGTCATATGTACCTAGCAGTTTCCCCAAAAGACACAAGTTCCACAATGCTTGTACTGGGTCAAGCATTGATATCTTCGGTCACTTCTTAATAATGGTTTATGGACCTTTCCTCCAGGAACTTGTCCAAACCTTTTTTAAACCCAGCTACACTAACAGCCTTTACTACATCCTCAGGTAACAAATTCCAGAGTTTGATTACATGTTGAGTGAAAAAAATATTTTCTTTTATTAGTCTTAAATAGTTTACCCTGTAGCTTCATTGCATGTCCCCTAGTCTTTCTATATTCTGATAAGGTAAACAATCAATCAATCTACACAGTCTAATAGAAAACAAGTGTGGGAAAGCAAGTGGTGAATGTTTCTCCGATCTGGAGGGAAGGGAGTGGTGGTTAGCATATGCAAAACAGTCTGTTGGTTTGGAAAGAATGATAAAATGAAACCAGCTGTGATAACATCAAAGCATTAGTTGTCACCGTCAGATCTGAAAGGATGGATCCCTACAGTTTAACTCCAGGTGCCACTGTCCCATGGCAACATATCAATTGTCAGTAGCAGACCACTGGTTCAGGCATTAGGTGTCACCATACAGAGCAATCATTTAGCAAACTATATGGTTCAGTCACAACAAAAAGACAATGAAATACATCTCAATCACTACGAGCCAGCCCAGCAAGTCCTGTGCATGAGAAGGGAAAGACAGTTGAAAAGCATCAGTTGTTTAACTGCCATTTTTCAGCGTATCCAAAATTTCTATGCTACAGAAGCTGAAAATGCTTCTCCCAGAGGGATGCATTGGGCCATTTGTGCAGGAGCGGGGGGGGGGAGAAGGAGCTATTTCTCCAATTGGACAGGGGGTTCCAAACTTGCCTGTTTCTGCAGCCCCCCCCCACACCCCCCAAACCTATTTTGGTTCCTTTTCCATGAAGTTTTCAGTTATTTTGCCCCTAATTTATAAATAAAATTTTCCATCAGTTAAGTTGGAGAGAAGACGACCTATTAGTCCTGTCCATCATGAAATGCTGCCGGGAACATGAAATGTAGGAGCAAGCTTTGCTAACAGATGCTTTTTTGGACCTTCTCTCCATCCTAATTTTCTCCAAGATCCCAGTGAGAAAGGATTACTCAACTCTGAGGACTGATAGACTTTTCCAAGGCCCTCCGGGTTTCTCCAGTGGCTTTGCTCCAGGTCTTGGTCTACCTCCTCCCAACTTCTCCAACAGGATAAGACTAGGAAGGATCAATGGTGATTTTCAGGAACTGCAACATCCTTGCTTCCTTTTAAAGGGACAAATTAGATTCTTCTCACCATTGGATTAGCGCAACAGAATAGTGATCACCTAGCTACCAACTTCCCCTGCTATATGTGAAGTGCTCTGCTGTTTACTAGTAGAACTTTGTCATAGATGCTCCTCGTTATCCCAAATGCATTCAGAAAGCAGGACACAAACATTTTCCACCATGTATATAATGTCCCATAACAGATGGGATAGCATTTTCTATATAGGAGAAAATCTTTTCTATATGCACATCACTCAGCAGCTAAATTTTAATGAGAACAAATACAGTTTAAGAATGTCCAGATCCCCAGCCTCTCCATCTGCAAATGTGATCACTTTGCTTATTGCTCTTTTTTTCTTTTTTTCCAGGATTTATAAATAGATTATAAAGCACTGGTCCCAATACCAATCCCTGAACCATTCCGCTATTGACCTCTCTCCACTGGGAAAGCTAACCCTTTAATCCTAGAGTTTTTGATTTCACCATGCTTATATTTCTCATTTGCTTTATAGAGAATCCCAGAATTTCTGTTTGAGATGTTTAGTCTGGAATGTATTTTTTTTTTAAATAAGTGCATGCATTTCAAACACACCGACATGTAATACATACTTGTATTTTCACAGGATGAAGAACAGAGGGAAGTGCCAATTTCACTTTGCATACATGCTGACAACTTAGAGCCAACCCTAGCCCCTACTCTCCCACCTGTCCCCACCCACTCATTGCCAGTTTCCACATCTCCAGTCTTTGTTGTCCTTCCAGGGGCCCCACCTCCTATAATTTACACCACCTCCCTCTTCAATGTTACAGTACTGATGGCCTCTACATCTAGCACTGCAGCTTCTAGCCAATGGCATCCTTCCCACATGGTTCATGATTTATTGAACCAATTGGACTCCATAAGGTGCATTATGTGGTTGAAATGTTAGTCCACTGAACTTCACAGGCAGAGGAAGTACTGTGTTGGCAGCTAGAAGCTGTAGCATTAAATGCAAGTACCACCCGATGGGAGGAGTGGGGGACAGCAAACGAAGACTGAGCCTAGTGATGCTCCTTTCTCTGACTTCTCTCCAGCCAACCCTTGTACTCATATATACTGCCTCTGCTTCACCCTGTATGGTAGAACATAAGATATGCCATACTGGGTCAGACCAAGGTCCATCAAGCCCAGTATCCTATTTCCAACAGTGGCCAATCTAGGTCGTACCTAGCAGTCTCCCCAAAAGACACAGGTTCCACAATGCTTGTATTGAATCAAGCAGTGATATCCTGGGTCCCTTTTAATAATGGTTTATGGACCTTTCCTCCAGGAACGTGTCCAAACCTTTTTAAACACAGCCACACTAACAGCTTTTACTACATCCTCCGGTGACAAATTCTAGAGTTTGATTACATGTCGAGTGAAAAATATTTTCTCTTCTTATTAGTCTTACAATAGGTTACATCAGTATATAGAAAGACTAGGGGGCATTCAGTCGATCTACGTTTACCCGTTCCACTCCATTCATTAATTTATAGACCTCTATCATATCTCCCCTCAGCCGTCTCTTTTCCAGGTTGAAGAACCCTAACCTTTTTAGCCTCTCTTCATAGGAGTATCCTTCCATCCCCTTTACCATTTTGGTGGCTCTTCTCTGAACCTTTTCTAATAATGCTATATCCTTTCTAAGATACGGCAACCAGAGTTGCACACCCATGGCTTTGCTTCTTAACTTGGCTAGTCACATATAGGCACCCTGCTTCTCTCCAGCCCAATATTATAATAAACACAGAGCTGTCCTTGAGGCAGGTGTAATACACTGCCATGCAGATGGATCCAGTATGATCCTTGCATTAGGCCATCCACCCCCAGGTTAGCTAGGGCTGGGAATGCTGCAGAGGCAGGAAGGAAGAGTCAAGGTCATTGCTTAAGGGCGACATCTAGTGCAGTGCAATGCTTCTCAACCCACTCGGCCAGTCAAGTTTTCAAGATCACTACAATGAATTTGCATGAAAGATCTGCATACAATAGTACTCCAATACATGCAAATCTCTCTCATGCATATTCACTGTGGTAAGCCTGAAAGCTTGACTGGCCAGGTGTGCCTCCAGGAGTGGGCTGAGAAACACTTATCTTGTAGCTGCATTCAAGGTCCACATTTGTAATATTTCGGAACCCTAGTGCATGGCCACTGGCTGAAGACTGGACCGTCACTGTAATGACCTGATGTGCATTATGGTTCATATAAAAAGACGGAAACCCCAATAATTATATGGGGTCAGGTTTATAGTGCCAGATCCTAACCCCAGTTCTGATGGGGGGGATTATAAGTATAAAGGAGCAGGAGAAAACTGTCTACCAGAATTTTGGCAGTAGATATTTCTTTTCCTACTTTCCATTGACACCACCTCCATTAAACAAAAATGCTCAAAAATGCCCCCCTCTCCTCTTCCTGGGGTCTACTGTCATTCTCTGAACTCCCTAAACTCTATAAAAAGTCCCCAGCTAAAACATAAAGACACAAGCTTACTATATTCCCTACTCAGCATCGCCATCACCCTCCCCATACCCTAGAGTTCCTTTGATCCCCTCTCTCCTCCTTGCTTTCCTTCCAGTCCCCTCACACCCTCATTCCTCCACTCATTCTCCCTCTCTGATCCTTTTCATCCTCCCATCTTGCCTTAGTTATAGGAGAACGACAGCTCCTCCTCCTCTATGGGGGGGGGGGGGAGAGAAGGGGAAGAGTAAGAACATCTCTAAACTTATAACCAGATGATTCCCACACCCCAGCTCACTCCATCTCCCCCCCCCCCCCACACACACACACACAACCCAACATCCCAAATCCTTCACCACATACTGCTCCATAAAAAGGCTCACAAGAGACCCTTCTGCACACAGCAACACGTGATTCTCTCCACTCTTCCCCCTTTAGACACCCCAGGCCATTCCACTTCACACAAAATGTCCATCTCATGCACACCACACATTTATTTTAATTTAACAGGACTTATATACCGCTTTATCCTAAAATCGAAGCGATTTACAATGAAGTTCAAAATCTTACAATAAATAGGGAAAGACCAAACAGGGATTAAACTAACTAAACTTATTTACAAAACTAAGTATATGAACATAAAAAGGAAATAAAAGGAGAAAAACAATGAAAGTAGGAATAAAATGGGTAATCATGTGATATCACCAAAATGTTCAGAGTAGAGTGTTGTCTTCAGATTATTTTTAAAATCCTTAGCATCAGTGATGACAGATAGTCAGGGAGTAAATTCGAAGGGAAGGAGCAGCTAATGAAATAGCACCTCTTGATGTTATTTTATATAATCATTAGGGATAGCTAAGATGTAACTTTTGGATTGTCTTCTGGGTCTGTTGTTATTTGAATCAATAGTGATGAGAGATTTAAGAATAGCTACAGTAGAGTCATGTATGGTTTTAAAGATGATCAGAATGGACTTATATTTAATGCGGGAGATAATAGACAGCCAGTGAAGTTGGTTCAGAAGGGGGGGTGACATGGTCTCCTCTAGAAGTGCCTGTTAAGATGCGTGCTGCAGTATTCTGTACCATTTGCAGAGGGTGGATTGATTGTTTGGATAGACCAAGGTAGATAGAATTACAGTAGTCGAAAGATGGTGTAATTGTCCAAAAAACAGTACGGAAGTGATCATAGTTAAGCAGAGGTTTCAATCTTCTGAGGATATACATTTTATAATAGGCTGATATGGCTGTTTTATTGATATGAGAGCGTAAGTTTAGATTACCATCAAGCATAATTCCAAGATACTTCACCTCAGGTTTTACAGGTATAGTGATGTTATTTGGGGGAGAAAAACATGTATTGTGCGTCACAAAGAGAACATCGGCCTTACTGTAGTTAATACTTAGGTTGTTATCCAATAACCAAGTAGTAATGTCATCCAGACATGAAGTAATTAAATTATAGGAGTGTAGACCATAATATCATCAGCATATAGATTGTAGAGGATTTTGTATTTTGTAATAATATTGCAGATAGGTTGAATATAGATATTAAATAAAAGTGCTGACAGTGAAGAACCTTGTGGAACACCTTGACTAGATAGGAATGGTGATGAAGAATTATTTCCAGATTTTACGAGTTGGTATCTGGTGTTTTTTTTTTTTTTTAATTTTAAAACTACTTTATTTAGTAAATTCAAGAAAAAGATACACATTCCATAATAAAACATAGGAATTCTAAAGAAGTAAATCAATACAGTCCACATTATGGGGAGCAGAAATAAAAAGATAGTAAGAAGTAAACTTACATCATACAGAAATATGCAAGAGGAAAAATGTGCAGGAGAGGAAATGCTGACCTATTTCATAAACTCATTTTTTTCCATCTGATGACAAAATATTTTTAACAAGAAACTAATAAAATTGTTACGCCTGTGGAGAAAATGACAAAAGAAAAGTTTAACGTCGATGTCTCTAGGAAAATATACTTGGTGCCTTTCAACAGAACCAAACATTTGCAAGGAAATTTAAGGAAAAATGTGGCACCAATAGCTAAGACACGGGGCTTTAAAGATAAAAGGCCCTGCGACGAAGTTGAGTTTCCCTAGAGACATCGGGAAGCATATTTATTTTCCCCCCACAGAATACAGCCTCTTTATTCGTAAAGTGTAACCGTTGTGATAAGGAAGCTTATCATAGCTCAGGTAGGAGCTATAGAAAAGATGATGTGACTCTGAACAAGCAACCTGTCAGTTCTGGTAGAAGTAAGAAAACAGAGTTTTCACATAAAAGACTACCAGTCCCAGAATGCACCAGGTTTCCAGCAGCCATGAGGGGGCTGAAGTGAGAAAACGTGTGTGCAATCAAGAGAGCTATGAGGTAATCCCTAAGCACTCATCTCAAAGGGCAGGGCCTGATTCAACACAGCTGCGCTGTGTTAGGGAGGAGCACACATTAGGACAGAATAAGAATAGAGCTTATTCTACAGATAATAGCTACAGAAACAGCTTCAGGAAAAGATACAGCAACAGCTTCAAGCTCAAGCACCAACATCATTTGGAGAAACAGAAGCCAAGCCAAGCGGATAGAGAGAGAAGGAAACTCTCTGGAAAGAAGAGAAGAAAGGCCATTGGAAGGTCTGGGAGATTCCAAGGCAGTACCTATACTGGGAGGTATTCCAAATGCCAGCAGAGTCCATTGGACTGGAGTCAGCCAGAGGAATGGAATGGCAGAGATAGGAATCACCAGTGGCTACCTGGAAGAGAGAAGACTGCACGTGGAAGGGACTTTCAGACCAAGGCCAGAAGGTATGTGAGAGGAGATCCAGTGTCCAGGGATCAAGATTGGAAGGCTGGACATCAGAATTGGATTACATACTGGCCAGGCTATACAGAGAGGAATTATGATAGCAGGAGAGGCTCAGGTATGAACACTGATCCAGACCCTATCTATAATAGTGAATGGCAGCAAGGGAATAAGCATTCTCATGATAGTGCCTTATTGAAAGGCTCATCTGTGCCAATGTATGATAGTGACCCTATGCTGATTGATGAAGGGGAAATTACAGCAGATGAGACTATTAATTACATGGACTGTTCTCTATCCCAATGCTATTGCTAGCTTTCTGTGAGCAAACACATAAGCCATCACAAAGAAACCTAACTTTGTTCTTATGTCCACTGCAAACAGCTCTTAAAGCAGGATTTTGGGTTCACACAGTAGCAGCCAGCCAGCTAAAGGGTTTCAGCTGGACAATTGATAGTAATTAAAGCTGCACCTGATTGTGTGTGAGCAAGGAAGAATCACTGCAGGATCTGTGTGGAAAATAAGCAGAAGTTAACCTAACAAGCAAAGTTCATTTATTTCTTTGTGCCTTTTTATTTGGTAATTATTTGCTAAGAAAACATTAGCTAATTGCCTGACAAGTTGAAGGTTGTTTTCTGATTTGCTTTGTGACTTTATGTTATCCATTTAAACACTGCAAGCAAGTAACCTCATTTATATTGCTACTAAGCATATTTGTGCTGGGTGAATTAAACCCCATCAATAAAAGAAGTATTTTATTGGCCTTACCACTGGTTTCACAACTCAATTATTGTCTTCAGCTGTGTTTGGGAGTGAATGAACTACATTACCCACAATACCTTGCAAGAATCATATGAATATATGCATCGTCAAGATTGTGTAAGTTCTCACCCTAGGCAGCCGTCTGACACCGTATTACCGCATTCTTATCCACTTCTGAAGCAAAACGACACCAGAAGCGTATTCTATATTCCTCGGAGGGGGGCAACTCCAGATGGGGCCCCTCCTGGAATTGCCCCTGTTATACCTGAGGATTCTCTGGATGTTTCAGTGTACATTGAATCCTCTCAAGATGTGATTTCAACAAGGTATCTGTTATTAAAGGTAAGAGTGGAACCATTTTATTCTATTTCCAAGAAGCCCTAATCCTTTAGTCTGCTTAGTAAGATGTGTGATACTGTGTCAAAAGCTGAGGATATGTCTAAGATACATGCCCAGACTCTAGACACTTCACTCACAGATATACACAATTTGCACACACTGTCAACAGTACAGGCACCATATACTTCCCACCAAGCTGCAGAGTCCTCTGCCAGTGCTACTATTGATAGAGAGAAGTGCTACCATCTGCCTAGCCAGAATGAACAGATGGATGATGAAATGCTAAGAGCTAAACACAATAATGGACAATTTCATTTACTCTGGTATCAACTGGGTCAATGTCACAGCAGGACATGCTAGGGAGATAAATGACTGCTTCTTGGAGTAGCTAGTTCATGAACTGACAAGAGGGGAAGCTATTTTGGATCTATTCCTTAGTGGAACACAGGATCTGGTGCAAGAGATAAGGGCCACTCGGTAATAGGGATCATAGCATGATCGCATTTAATTTAATAAATGGAGGGATGACAGCAAGGAAATCCACAGTACTACCTTTTAATTTTCAAAAGGGAGACTATGATAAAATTAGGAAAAATAGTTAAGACTAAGAGGAACAGCTGCAAAAGACTTACATCAAGCATGGGTGTTTAAAATACTAATCTTGGAAACCCAGACCAGATGCATTCCACACTAAGAAAAGCGGAAGGAAGGCCATAAAACTGCCAGCATGGTTTATGAGGTCAGAGGGGCAGTAATGGCCAAAAAAGCATCTTGCAGGAAATGGAAAAAAAGCCAAGTGAAGAAAAAACAGGAAACATCATAAGCACTGGTAAGTTAGATGCAAGGCATTGATAAGGCAGACAAAGAACTAAAAGCTTGCCATGGAAGCAAAAGCATATAAGACTTTTTCCTACATTCATAGCAAAAAAACCTGTGAGAGTCAGTTGGACCATTAGATGACAAAAGGGTTAATGGAACACTAAGGGAGGATAAGGCCATAGCAGAGAGTCTGAATTATTTGCTTCTGTCTTTACTGAAGATGTAGGGATGTTACATCACCTTTAAATATCATTTCAGGCATGGGTATTGGAAGAATAGAAAGAAATAACGATAAACCAGGAAGATGTATTGCAACTATTTGATAAACTGAAGAGTAGCAAATCACCTGAACCAGATGGTAAACGAAAGAACTGAAATACGAGATTGCAGACCTATTAGTAATCTGTGAACTATTATTAAAATCTGTAGCACCTGAAAACTGGAGAATTGCCAATGTAACACTAATTTTCAAAAAAAGGGTCCCAGGGATGATCCACGAAATTACAGACTGGTGCACCCAATATCAGCACTGGGCAAAATGGTAGAAACCATTATAAAAATTAAAAATTACTGAACATGTAGATAGTCATGATCTAATGGGAGAAAGCCAACATGGATTTAGCCAAGGAAAGTCTTATTTTACTACTCTCATATTTTTTGAAGGTGTGAATAAAACAGGTTGACAAAAGGTGAGCTGGTTGATATATTCATTTATTTTATTTAATATGTTTTCTATACCGCTTTATCCTTCAATCAAAGTGGTTTGCAGGTCAACTTGACCAGGTTACAGTGTATTGTAGGTGTGGGAAGCTTATTTACAAAGCAACTTTTATACAATACACTATATCAAATGTAATCTGTAAATAGGTGAATGAAAAGAGTCATGGGATTTGAGGCAGTGTACTACTGTGGATCATGAACTGGTTAAAAAGGTAGGGCTAAATGGCCAATTTTCTCAATTGAGAAAGGTGAATAGTAGAGTACCCCAGGGATCTGTGCTGGGCCTGCTGCTTTAACATTCATAAATGATCTGGAAATGGGAAAAATGAGCGAGGTGATCAAATTTGCAGATGACACAAAATTATTCAAAGTTATTTAAAACACAAGAGGAAGGCTCAAACGTTCTGATATATGGAAAATGGACAGAGTGATCAACCAGTTGCTTTGGAGGGGGAAGAGGCCCCGGGTCTCTTTGGATGTTGTACGGCAGCCCTGGGATAGAGGGGGTATGGCACTCCCTGATCCTCGGAAGTATAACGTAGCCTGCCTTTTGAGACATGCGCGGGATTGGATATGGGAGTTGGGGGTGTACACTCCGACTGTAATGCTTCGGGAGCTGATGCGGCCCTGGAATCTGCGGTATTTGCTGCATGTGAAAGCCCTTAAAGGGATTGGACCCGATACCCGCTGTCTGCTGGTGGAGCCCATCCGTCTGGCCTGGCGGTTCTTCTGTAAGGCCAAGGGCCTCCTGGTTAATTACTCTCCCTATCTCCCGCTACTAGGGAACGGGGATTTTCTTCCTGGCACATCTGGGGGAAGCTTTGTTTGATGGCAGCAGCTTGGCATAGTCAATTTGGAGCATCTGCTTACCGATGAGGGAAATTTGGAATCTTTTGCTCTTTTAAGTCAACGTTACTCTTTGGGTGGTCGGGATGTGTTCCCCTATGCTCAGATTCGAAGCTATGTACGTAGTATACCTCCTGGCGCACTGAGGGGGGCCGTTAGCACTGGGATTGAGGAGGGTTTGATGGGGGGCGACCTGGGAACAGGGGTGGCTTGGTTACACAAAATGTTGTGGGAATTGGAGCCGCCGCCTACGTTGGAGGATCTTGCTGGGGCGTGGACCCGGGAGTTGGGGGAGGTGGTAACGGGGGAGGGGGTTCTGCGGAGCTTGGCCAGCACCCCGAAGCTGAGTGTGCTGGTACGACATAGAGATATGCAATACAAGCTGCTGCGACGCTTATACTTTGCGCCAGTGCGGGCCTGGAGGGCCGGCATTAGTGCCTCCCACTGTTGCCCTTGGTGTGGGGAGGGCAGAGCCACGCTCGGGCATATGTTCTGGCTTTGTGCCCGGGTTCGGGTCTTCTGGGGGAGGGTTCAAACCTATCTGGCGGGGTGTGCGCCCTCGTGCCTGCCATTCACAGCGCAGAATTTGGTGCTGGATATTTGGGATGATCCAGGGGAGGTGGGAGTGGGGGAGGTGGTGTGGCAGTGGCTGCGATTGGTGTTGGTGATTGCTCGTGGGTCTATTTTGCAGAGATGGATGGATGCCCGGGGACCCACCTATGGGCTTTGGAGGGGGAGTTTGCATGCGGTGTTGTTGATGGAGAAGCGTCGAGCAAGTGGTCATCCGCGGAGATGGCAGAGATTCTTAGAGGGGTGGGGTCCACACTTACAATTATTACCCAGTGGTACACGCACTCGGATATTGAGTGATGGTTAGTGGCTCCCTGGGGGGTTGGTCTCTTCCCCCCCTCTCTTCTTTCTTATCTCCTCGCTCCTTTCCCTTCCCTTCTTCTATATTAATTCCTCTTCATATTTCCTCTTCTCCCTTCCTTTTTCTCATTCTCCTTTCTTTTTGCTCTGTTTTCTGTTTTCTTTCTTCATCTTTTCCTCTTCTTCCTCCTCCTACGCGGAGGAAGGCTATGATGAATGCTGCAGCCGGTATGGGGGGGTGGGAGGGGGAACTTTCTTGCTACAAAACGTTTGATTCTTGAATGGCGGGGCCTGGTCTGCGGTGGGTGCCCTGAGGTAGGGGGATGGGCACTGCCGCTCAGTTTATCCTCTCTCTATTTTGCCTCTGTATTTTTGATTGTGGTATGGACTGTGCTCATGGAGGTTGTTGGTTTGTGTTTGTGTTTTGTCAATATGCTATGTCTTTTGCCCTGTACTGTTGTTCATTTGAATTGTTAATAAAAATATTTAAACATAAAACACAAGAGGATTGTGAAAAATTGCAAGAGAACCTTGATATATTGGAAGACTGGCCATCAAAATGGCAAATGAAATTTAATCTAAACAAGTGTAAAGTTATGCACTTAGAGAAGGACAATCCAAATATGGACCCGTGAATATGGGGGTTGGACCTCCAACCCCGCAACAGGCCCAGGACTGTATTCCGGTCCTTCTGCTCCCCTCATGCACAAGGCCATTGTGTGGGAACGATAGACAGGTATGGGGAGGGGGGGAGGGGAGAGAGAGAGACAGGCACCTGGATGTACAGAGGCCATTCAAGGCAGGCCTCTGTATGCAAGATAGATTTTGGAACTATTCCACCTCAGAGGTGGAGTTAGCCCTGGGTGAGGGCATGATTGGAGTATGCAGTCCCCGCAAACCTATGGAGCCATGGCTGGCAATTCCCTGCTGCTGAATCCCGGCCTTGGGCACACCCACCAAGTGTCGGGTTGGGATCTTGGGGCCTACCTGCAGTGGGCGAGAGAGTCTCTGGCTGGTTGTGCCAGTGCTATGGCAACAGGACACCATAACACAGGCACGCCAGCCAGAGCACTGTTTGATATGAACAGATGAATGCCATGCATGATAGGTTGTGCAAGTGCCCCGATTCTGCAACCACAGGAACCTATAGCTCCTATAGTTGCAAGGAGGAGTGGCTCAGTGTTTGGGAGAGGTTACCTCAGGCTGGGGGGCCAGGGGTTCAATTCCCATGTAGGGACAAGTAACCTCAGGTCGGAGGGACTGGAGTCTCTAGTCCCATTTATTTATTTTTATTTATTTATTTCCAGTCTCTTCTATACCGCGCTATTCAACATCAGCGCGGTTTACAATAAAACATAGAACTACACATTTCCTTGGGTACTCTGTGTTTACAATGAACAGATAATTAAAACTTGGATAACATGGGGTAACTATATACAATCTTGCAGCACGGTGGGGTTCACCTCATTGGTCTAGCCGTAGGAGTTTTGTGTTGTATCTGTGGATGGGGCTGCTACGGCAATGTCTATTGGGTAGTACAGGAGGAAGAGGTGGTGCTTCAAGGCTTTCCTAAACTGGAGTAGGTCAGGAATTGCACGGATGTTGGGAGGTAGTGTATTCCAGCATCTGGGCGCGCAGAGTTTGAAGGCCCTACTTGCTGTTGACTGGGTGCATTGGGTTATTGATTTTGGGACTGTAAGTATTGAGTGTCACCGATCTTCTGGACCTGTTGGTGGGAGGGGTCTGGATTAATTCAGATAATGATGAGGATGAGGATGAAAGCCCATTGATGGCTTTGAAAGTCAGCAGTAGGGGTTTGTACTTGAGTCTGCTATGTATCGGAAGCCAGTGGAGGTGCTTCAGTATGGGCGTCACATGGTCCTTCCTGGATGCCCCCTATAGAACCCTCGTCGCTGCAGTGTTCATTGCAAGTTGCAGCGGATTCAGAGTGGCCTGGGGGAGTCCATGTAAGATCACATTAGCATAATCAAAATGTGGTATGATCAGCGCCTGGTAAATTGTCCTAAAGACTTCTGGCTCCAGCAAGGCTCGTAGGGGTCTGAGGGATCGTATCTTATGGTACACCGTCCTAACTATATTGCCTTATATTCAAATAGCCTCTCCCACTTTCTCAGTAAGATTACTAGGACATTTGTGTTGTCATGATACCTTTTATATAATCATGTTTGTAATAAGTTAACCTTATGTTACCCAAGTTTATATACCTGTTTGCTGTAAACACGGAATAGCCTGTTATTCTGTTGATGTTGTTGTATGTGAACCACGCTGATATCAAATAGTGCGGTATATAAAAGATTGTAATAAATAAATAATAAATGTGTGCTTTCATGTCCAGTCTCTGGTATAAGGTGATGCCGAGGTATCTGATTGTGGGTTTGGTCTGGAGTTCTGCTTCATTGACACTTAGAAAGGTTGGTGTGGAGAAATTTAGGTTCCTTGTAATGAAGAGTACTTCCATTTTTTTTGTGTTGGATCCTGAGGTTTTGAGTTTGGAGCCAGTCAGATACGGCATTAAAGTAATTTGTCAGTGGTGAGAAGTCTGGGTTCTCAGTTGAGAAAGGCATGTATAACACGTCGTCCGCATAAATCAAGCAACTGACATTGAAAGAATGGATCAGGTTGCATATAGGCTGCATGTAACGTTGAACATCAGGGCCAAGAGGGAAGAACCCTGTGGGACACCCTGTTTCTGGTGGAAGGGATCTGATGAGGCTGCCCCGGAACATACGTGCTGCCATCTGTCAGAGAGATAGGACTTGCACCAGTCCAACGCTTTGTCGGTGATCCCCTTCTCCTTGAGACGTTCCAGCAAAAGCTCATAGCTCACCGAGTCGAACGCAGCTGCAATGTCCAAGAAGATGAGGACGACTCCCTGCTGAATGTTGTCGATTCCTATAATTATGTTGTTGAAGAGTGTGGTGAGGAGGTTTCAACTCCATGGGCCTCTCTGAAGCCATGTTGGCAGGGGTCCAGTGGTGCAGAGGTTTCAATGTGTTCTTGAATTTGCATCTGGACTTCCTTCTCAATTATTTTTGCTAGCAAAGGTATACTTGATATCGGTCTGTATGAGTCTGCCTTCTGGGGGTCAAGCTTGCTGTTTTTTAGTAAGGGTCTTATGGACGTGCGCTTTAGAGATTGTGGGAATGTACCTGTTGTAAAGGATTGGTCCATAATTCTGGCTATAGTGGGGCTAAAGTTAGATCGTAGGTCTTTAATCCAAAATGCGGGGCAGGGGTCAGTCTGAGCGGTGGTCGTGTTGATTGCCGCTATGGTGTCCTCGATGCGTTGCTTGTGGGGTGTGGAGAAGATGGTGAGAGGTGTTTGATAGCTTGGTTTGAAGGAGATTTCAGGTGCTGGGGCAATGTTGGTCTGGCATAGCTTGGATAGTAGGTAGTCCGCAAATTTTTGAGGGTGGATCCCGATTGTTTGCTCTGCGGCTGGTTCTTTTGTCAGGCTCTTGACAAGAGCGAACAGGTCGTGTGGCTTGTTCAGCGATCTTTTTAGCGTGTGGAACCACTGCATGTTTGCTGTTATCGCTTCACGGTGCGCTGTTAGGTGGGAGTTATATGCTCTTTGATCGTCAGCTGTGTGTGAACGGCGCCAACATCTCTCCAGCTGCCTTAGGAGGGTGTGAGAGGATTTCAGCTCAGCGGAGTACCAGGGTGCAGATGCTCTCTTCCCAGGAGGTTTGTTAGATGGTTGACATAGTGCAAGTGAACTGAGTGTTTCATTCCATTCAGAGACCAGAACCTAGTATCGAGTGCTGTCGAGGTGAGTAGTGGGTGCACAGTGCTCAGTATCAGTTCCTTGTTGAAATTCTGAAATCTTCGTGGTTGATCCTTGGAGTGGCCGCTGACTATTCTGGCTTCTTTCTGGTTGTGGGTGGCCACTCCTTGGGGCCTTGGGCAAGCCACTTAACCTGCCATTGCCTCAAGTACACTTAGATTGGGAGCCCTTCGGGACAAGGGAATAAAAAGTGCCCGTTAGCATATATATCTCTGTAAACCGCTTTGACCCGGTGAAAAGCGGTATATAAGCACAGCTAAATAAATAAATCGGGTTTGAATAGGCCATGTTAGTTTTTTGCCGTTCGGACAGCCCGGACATGAATGGTGTGGAATTGGCCTCTAAGTGCTTAGCTTTGAATTGTCCGCATAAATTGTCATCTGCTATTTATCCAATTTATCAAAGTTCTCTTGCAATTTTTCACAATCCTCTTGTGTTTTAAATAAACTTTGAATAATTTTGTGTCATCTGCAAATTTGATCACCTTGCTCATTATTCCCATTTGCAGGTTATTTATGAAGAAGCTAAAAGGCAGCAAGCCCAGCACAGATCCCTGGGTATTCCATTACTCACCTTTCTTCATTGCGCAAACTGGCCATTCAGCCCTACTCCATTTTCTATCTTTTAACCAGTTCTTGATCCATGACTTTTTAATTTCACCAAGAGCCTCTCTCATGAGGGACCTTGTCCAAGGTTTTCTAGAAATTCAGATATAGTGTAATTGACTGGCTCACCTTTGTCTACCTGTTTATTCACAGGTTCAAAAAAATAAGATTAGTAAGACAAGATTTTCCTTGGATAAATCCATGTTGGCTATATACGTGTTCAGTAATTTTATTCTTTATAATGGTTTTTGCCATTTTGCCCTGTACTGACATCAGGCTCACTGGTCTGTAGTTTCCCAGATCACCCCTGGAACCCTTTTTAAAAATTGGCATTACACTGGCCACTCTCCAGTCTTCAGGTACTATAGATGATTTTAATGATAGTTCATAGATTCCTAATAGTAAGTCTGTAATCTCATATTTAAGTTCTTTCAACACCCTTGGATGTATACCATCTGGTCCAGGTAATTTGCTACTCTTCAGTTTAATCGAAGAGTTGCAACACATCTTCCCAGTTTATCAATATTTCTTTCAATTCTTCTGATACATCATCTTTAGATACCATTTCAGGCATGGGTAACTTCCCCACATCTTCAGTAAAGTCCAAAGCAAAAAGAAAAACTGAATGAATTCTACTCTCCCAACCCTCTAATTTGCTCCACCACCCCACACACACTGACCCACCCTCAGAAAATACCCCATTGCAACTGCCCCAACCCAAAAGACTACTCCCAAATTTGCCCCGCTACCAACTGCTGTACTCCTCCCCAAAACAATCCCCTGCAACTGTTCCACCACACTGCAACTTACCTCCCTGCCCTCAAAAACTACATCCGCAGAAATGATCTACCAAGCCCATAGATACAAAGACACAGTGATTACAAATATATATGAATAGTTTTAAATGCAATACTTCATATCTCTAAGTATGTTCCTAGCTCTCCAGTGTCTTGATCTAGCCCTGCCCATGGCAACAGATTAGTTGCCTGTACACATAGGCAGCCATTAGATAACATGAATAAGCTGTTTGGACATGCTCCATAGATGTTTTTCTAGCGAAAAATGGACTGTATTCTGCAACCCCTGTGGCCCTGTACATGTACAGTGCTAGCATGGGAATCTCCAAGTGTGGCAGAACAGGGACGTGGTCAGCCAGAGACAAAGCATATTCAAGAAAGGCTCATGTACTTTATTAGTGTTTCCCTGCAGATCTCCCCATTATTCCTGCAGAAACATGAATAAAGCCAGAACTTAAAGAAAAAGAAAAAAAAAAAAAAAAAAAAAAGAGGATTCTGCTCAGCTCTTTAATGTATCCCATATTGAAGAATGGCTGTGATGATTGTGTTTTGAACTGGTACAAACTGGTAAAGAAACATTAATAAAACACCCCTGCAGAAATATTAAGAAGAGCAATTGTGTTTATTCTGGCTATGCTGACATTTGCTGTTTGTGCTAAGGGAGCTAATCTAGGATTCCCTAGCAATTCTTATGTTCTGAAAAATGGGACCGTTGATGTAGGGATAGTATGTGAGCAAGTATGGAAAAGATTCTTGTTTGGGTGAGAAAGTTGGGTTACTCACCATAACGAGGTTTTCTGTGGATAGCAGGATGAGTCAGCCAGACCCCAGGGACTGGATTAGCTCTCCCTAAACTCAGAGGAATCCCCTTTTATTTTATGTTTCCTCTGAGCCTGTCCCCTCCCCTTCCTGTTCCTGCCCCTGGCCTTCCTCCCTCAATGTCTCCCTAGCCTGAAGCTAGCCCGGAGGCTCATCTGAAGGAGGCGGCGGGTGGGAGTGTGTGGCTGACTCATCCTGCTGTCCATGGAGAACCTTGTTATGGTGAGTAACCCTACTTTCTCCATGGACAAGCCAGCCATGCCTAGGTGGCTCCCAAGCTGGGTGTGGAGACTGTGTCTGTTGGGCCTTGAGCAGGCCCCGCTATGCACTTCATGCCCCAGTGCTGTGGTAGGATAAGGCTGAAGGGTGGATATACAAAGGAGCTCCATAGACCATTAGGTTCGCCAGAAGGCAACAGTTTTATTGTACCAACAGAGCAATGGTACCAACAGTTTAATGCTGATAAATAACCGAGTGCAAAGAAGCAGTGTAAACAGTGCAAACTGTGCTGAAAAAAAACAGTATTGCAACAACAGTGCAAACATTTAGACTGTGCTCGTCCGAGTCCTTGGGTTCATGCACTCGGTCGTGTGTGCGGGTAGCTGTGGCTGCCTGCAGGACTGCTCTGCCAAAGCATGTGGCATCCATGTCTTTGGCACAGTCAAGGCAACAGTACTTTGTAAAAGTGTGGATTGATGCCCATGTGGCTACATTGCCAATGTCTGTGGGTGTTACTATGTGTAGGTGAGCCAGGGAGGTTGCCATCACCCGTAGTTGGCGGGCATGCACCCTTTCCCCTTGTGGGAGGGTGGCACAAATGTAGCAGTAGGAGATGCAGTCTGCCAGCCATCTGGACATGGTGTGTTTAGTCACCTGGTGGCCTGGTCTGTTCGGGTCGTAGGAAAGGAAAAGTTTCAAGGTCTTCCTTGGGTGTGCAGTCCTGTCAATGTAGAGCTGCACGTGTGCAGTCCAGAATATGCAGGCAGCGCTCTTCTTGTGATGCATGTGGTTCCAGGTAGAAGCTGGGGAGGACAATGGATTGGTTGGAGAGTCCTGAGACTGGCCCTGTCGTGATGTATCTGGGTGTATTGGGGGTAACTAACAAGGACCTGAAGCTTGCTGATGTGGTATGCTGAGGTGATGGCAACGAGGAAGAGGGTCTTCCACATGAGGAATCTGATGTGACTGTTTGAGTGGTTCGAAAGGATGCTCCATGAGGTGGTTCAGGACGATGTACAGGTCCCATCCCAGGGCTGGAGGTCTGACCGGGGGGGGGGGGGGGGGGAAGAGGGAGGAGGGAGAAGGGGTGTGTGTGCGCAAGTGGTTGAGGCCTCTCATGAATCATGAGACTAGAGGTTGTGTCACCATAGATTTTCCCTCCACCCCATCATGGTCAGCAGCTATGGCGCTCTGGTGTAATTTTGATGGAGGAGGGCTTCAGGCCATTGCGTGAAAGTTTGAGAAGGTACTGTAGAAGTACTGGTATGGGATAGCCAAGGATTCAGTCTTTTGCTGTCACACCTTGAGCAGACTATCCCATTTTGCCAGGTAGGAGTGCTGTGTGGCTGGCTGCCTGGCTGCCTAAAGGATCTCCATACTGTCTTGTGATAGATGTAAGGATCTCAGGAGTAACTGTGCGGCATCCATGTGGTCAATATCAGGATCTGTATATTGGGTTGGAGTGTCAGATCTTTGTCCTGCAAGATGAGATCCAGATGGGTAGGTAGCTGGAGGTGCTGCTGGAGGTATGGGAACCAGGGCTGTCTCAGCCAAAAGGGTGTGATGAAGATGATGTTCGCTCTGTTGTGTGCGATCATCTGGATCACTCTGGCAATGAGGGGAGTGGGCAGGTAGGCATAGCAGAGCTGAGGGCCCCAGTTGGAGAATGTGTCTGCAGCCACCCTGTGGGTGGAGGGGCATCTGGAGCAGAAGCGTTTGCATTCTGCATTCTCCTTGCAGGTGAATAGGTTGATCGCTAGAGTCCCCCACCACTGGAAAAGGCTGGAGGCAACAGAGCAATTGAGTGACCATTCATATGGGAAGAGTTGCTAGCTCAGGGAATCCGCCAGGGTGTTGTCATCCCCTGGTAGGTACACTGCTTGCAGGTGGGACCGCAGGGAGATGGCTATGGTCCAGATGAGGTATGCTTCCCTGCATAGGGCTCAAGAGCCCATGCCTCCCTGTCTGTCTGTTAATGTAGAACATGGACAACCAGGTGGCAATCTGGACCTGAACAGTCTTCCCCTGTACCCAAGGGTGGAAGGCTTGTAGTGTATTCCCTATGGCTGAGTTTGAAGTGGTTTGTTGTGGAGGCGTGCCTCTGCTGGGAACCAGTTCCCATGCATGCGGAGGTCGAGCAGGTGCACCCCCATCCGCATTTTGATGCAGCTGTTGTAAGGGTGATCTGCAGTGGAGTGGTCTTAGTGGCTTGCCCCTCTGCAGGTTCTTCCATGTTCACCACCAATCAAGGTTCTTGCAGGTGTGATGGTCTTTGCTGATCCTGTGGTGCTGGAGGGGGGCTTGTCTGTGCTGGTCCCAGGCTCTTCAAAGGTGCCACTGGAGCTGGCGCATTCAGTCTTGTGAAGGATGACATGCACTACCGCAGCCATGTGTCCCAAGAGGCAGAGGGGGGTCTGTGCCAAGATCTTCTGGATGAGGCAATCTTGTCTGCTCGTTGTCTTGGTGGAACGCTTTTGCTTGGGTGGTATCTATGCAGGTCCCTAAAATTCTGCGACCTGGGACAATTGCATGTTTGACTTGTCGTGGTTGATAAGGAAGCCGAGAGACTGCAGAAGGCCGGTTGTGGTTTGCATGGCTGTCCAAGCTACTCCTCGGGATTGTGCCGCAATTAGCCAGTCGTCAAGATAGGGGAAGATGTGTAGGCCCGCCTTGCGTAGGTGGGCTGATGTGACCACGACACACTTTGTGAAGGCACATGGTGCCGAAGATAGGCCGAATGGTAGAGCCTTCTACTGGAAATGCTGGCTTCCCACTCTGAAGCGAAGGTATTTTCTTTGTGACAGGTGCAGAGGTATGTGGGTGTGTGTGTCCTGGAGGTCCAGGGATGTTAGCCAATTATTCTCCAGGATCGGGGGAAGGATGAGGCCCAGGGAGTGCACACAGAACTTCCTTTCAGAGGGTGGGGCACCAGCCACTGGATTTTTTGAAGACAAGGAAAAAGCAGGAGTAAAAATCCTTGTTGAGCTGTGAGGCTGAGACCAGTTCTATGGCACCTATTCATCGGAGGTTGTGTGCTTCTTGTATTCGGCTCTTACTCTGGGTTGGTGGATGGGTGGCCAGGGCGAGGGAGGTTTTTTGAAGCAGATGCAGAAGCCCCTGTGGATGGTGTTGATAGCTGCCCATGCTCCTGAGAAGAGGGAGAGTCAGCCTCCAATGGGTGCATTCGCAGGGGATTGTTGCACATCCACAGATGGTTGGTGGCCAAAAACTTTGGTTGTTCCTGTTAGAGGAGGAGGTTTGGACCTTTTGTGGCTTCTTGTCATGTGGATACTTATATTGGTAACTGTTCTTGTAGCGCAGGGTATTCCGATATCCTGTGTGGCTATGGTTGAAAGAATTGCCATAATTATTGTGCTTGCATGGGCAGTTGGACTTATGGCTGCTGTATGGCTTAGAAGGCATCTGATGGTTGTGAGAGCCAGAGGAGAAGGGGTTAACACAAAATGTCATTGAAATGTCTGAATGCTGGAATTGTACCGAGGTGCGTACGTGAAGCTTTCAGTGGTATGTGACATCATATGGAAAAGTTGTGGAAAAACACACTTATCAGTAAATGGTGGACCTTGAAAGAGGGTAGAGAGGCAATCAGAACATCACAAGCTATCAACATGCACACCACATACTTCCTCCCACTATACCTACTAGTCACACAACTCCTCCCACCAACTACACACCCCCACTACCCCCAAACAAACACACCATGGTACCCACCAACTGCACTGCCATATCTCGGTCCACAACACACACACAAAGAGACACTCGCAACCTCCCAAACAAAGAGACAAAACAGACACAAATCAAACCCCAACACCGGCCCTAAGGAAGCACACGTCGCAACAACCTCTTCCACAAAGAAAACATCAATTGAGCTCATAAACGCCAGATCCATCTGCAACAAGATACACACTCTGGTAGACCACATTGAAGAGCGACAGCCAGACATAATATGCATCACAGAGACATGGCTCAACCCTACAGACAGTGTACTACTCAACCAACTAGTACCGAACAACTACTCAGCATACAACTGCCCACGCATCCACAAGCGTGGAGGAGGAGTCCTAATAATAGCAAAAACAGAACTCAAGTTCAAGACACTGAATCTCACAGATACAAAGCAGTGTAACACAATTAGCATCAAGAACAAGAATATTGCAATCTGCCTAACCTACAGAGCACCCCGTGCTCCACCCGACGAACTAGCCTTCATACTCGAAGAAGCCTGTGCCATAACGTCAAACAACAAACCAGCACTACTAATCGGAGACTTCAACCTCAAGTCCGCCAATACAAAAGATGCAGAGGCCTTCCTTCAGGCAATGTCATCACTTCAATTCACACAGATAGTCAATGCACCAACACACAGACTAGGATCATCCCCAGACCTCATCTTCGCATCAAACTACCTAACTTCAAGAGACCTAATCTCTACACCCACCATCACCCCAGTACCATGGTCTGACCATTACTTAATCGAGACAAATCTGCAATCACAAGAAGACTGGACAAGCGAAAGAGCGAACTTCCCACACACACAAAGACGATTCAAGTCCTTTGACAAGGACGAATTCATCCAGGACACAATACAACACTTGAACATTGACTCAGAGGACCTGGAGGAACAAGTTTCCAACTGGAACAATGTCCTAGCTAACGCCGCCAAACCATCCGTTGACAGGACCAAGAAACAACACCACAACAAGAGACAAAACAAACCATGGTACTCAGCAAAAATACGACAAGAAAAGAGGGAGCTCAGGAAAATTGAACGGAGATGGAGAAAAAACAAAACTACTTCCGACCAACATCTTTACCTAACAAAGCAAAAACAATACAATGAACACATCAACCAATCAAAGAGAGAATTCCACACAAACCTGATAAATTCTTCCATCAACAAACCCAGAGAACTTTTCGAAATAGTAAAAACCCTGACAAAAGAGCAAGCAGCAGAAAGAGAAATACAAGTGGATCCACAGATATTCGCCGACCACATCAAAGACAAATTTCACTCCACAGAGCGCACAACACCCAGTAGAACCAACAGAACGAACGTCCACCCCAAAACCTGGGGCACATTCCACTCACCCTCAAAAGAGCAGATATCAGACATCATCTCCACAATCAACACAAGCACTGCTCCTACAGACCCTTGCCCAGTGTCATGGGTCAAAGCCACCAAAGCAAGCCTCATACCAAACATTCATAAAATGGTACACAACTCACTCACTCAAGGACTCATGCCACAGCAATTAAAGCTTGCCTCAGTAAGACCAATCACAAAGAAAACTTCTCTCGACAAAAAGGACCCAGCAGCATACCGACCAATCTCCAGCATACCCTTCCTCGCAAAAATAATCGAAAAGACGGTTCAACTACAACTTCAGGAACACATTGACGAACACGGAACTCTCGACGACAACCAACACGGATTTCGTCCCAACCATGGAGTCGAAACTCTCCTGATCTACCTCTTCGACAGCATCATAAGAATAATTGACGACATCAGGAATGGAATTATAATGATCTTCATCGACATCTCCTCAGCGTTCGACACAGTTGATCACAATATACTCCTGGAGAGACTGAAGAACACTGGTATACACGGTACCACTCTAAAATGGTTCCACTCGTACCTAACAGAAAGACAGCTACAGGTCAAGGTGGGACAGGACACCTCCCGGCCCATAAACGTCCAACAAGGAGTAACACAAGGATCCGCACTCTCAGCGCTCCTTTTTAACATCTACATCCAACCAATATGCAACATTATGAAAGAGAACAACATCCAATACACAATATACGCAGACGATATAATGGTATACTCCCCGATATCAATCGAAAATCCGGACTTCTCTAAGATAGCAGACTGCCTTACCCAAATGGCGAAGTGGTGCCAAAACAACAATCTAGCTATAAACTACAACAAGACTGAAGCTTTAATCATCACTCGAAACCAAAGCTTCACACACCCACCAAACATAAAGATACAAAGCACCACGATACCGATAAGATCGGAGGTGAGATACCTTGGGGTTACTCTGGACAGTAAACTCAACCTCAAACCACACATAGACAAAACAATCCAAAAAGCATATTACAGGATGCGAATCATCAGGAGACTGAAACCACTCCTCGCTCCAGAACACTTCCGTACAGTCTGTCAAGCACTGATAACCCCAATACTGGACTTCTGCAATCCGATATACCTCGGACTACCAAAACAAGCTCTCAAACCACTACAGCTGGCACAAAACACTGCAGCTCGAATCATATCCGGAGCCGCAAGGCAGGAGCACATCACACCTACACTAAAGGACTTACACTGGCTCCCAATCATTGCTCGCATCAGATACAAGACTATCATAAACCTATTTAAGATAAAAGAACACACATCAGCCAACAGCCTCCACCTGCTCATACAACCGGAAACCAGCGCACGTCCCAGAAGAAGTCAAACACGCAACCGAGTCAGCACCCCAAATGAGTACAAGCACACACGCAAGGACACAACAGACAGAGCTCTCTCCATGGCTGCTCCAACAATATGGAACAATCTACCGGACGATCTAAGGGCAACTCCAGACCTCAAAGACTTCAGAAAACAACTGAAAACCATGCTGTTCATAGAGCACTATGGTCACATCACATAACCTAAGAGAATGGATAACAGCACTCCAATCCTCCCAAACAACTGAATATATATAAAATATGATTCTAGCACCACTGTAAATAGCCCACCCTGTATATAGCTCAAACAAATCAAGCACCCAACACATCCCTCACACAACTAAGTTTTATCCTCACTGCATGTACAACACACACACTTTACCTGATTGCTTGCTGTGATACCACCTTGATTATTAAGATAAGGCGGTTTAGAAATACTGTTAAATAAAATAAAAATAAATAAATAAATCATTTATTTAGAAGGATTTAGTATACTGCCTTATCGTTAAATCAAGGCGGTGTGGCACATCAATCAAAATCAATAATAAAGTGTGGTTTGTAGCATGCAGTGTGAGAACTGAGAAGTGTGTGTGGGGCAGTGCGTTAGATTATATTGGTGAACTATTTACATAATGAGCTATATACATATATACAAAATGGGGCTGTTTGAGAGGCATGCTAGGATTGAGATTCTGTAATGGAGGTAGGATAGTGATCCTGTAATGTCTTGAGGTAGAAAGTTTATGCGAGGTCCTTGAAATGTACTGTAAATAGATCAGTCTTAAGACGTTTTCTGAAGTCCTTGAGGTTCTTGGTTGATCTTATGTGGTCTGGGAGAGAGTTCCATATAGCGGGTGCTGCCAGGGAGAGTGCCCTCCTTGATGTGGCCAGCCTTGTTTTAGCAAATTCTTGTGGTGTTCTGATGGTGTCTGAGGTTCCTTTTCTTCTTGGTCTCCTATTGTCATCGGTTTTTATGAGAGGGCGTAGGCTGTCTGCTGATAGGTTGTGTATTATTTTAAATATGTGTAGAAGTACTTTGAATTGGATTCTGGAGCCGATTGGGAGCCAGTGTAGGTGGTACAGTATGGGGGTGATGTGATCGTGAATTGTGTGATCTGTCATGAGTCGTGCGGCTGTGTTTTGTGCTAGCTGTAGTGGTTTTATTGTCTTTTTAGGTAGTCCTTGGTAGATGTGATTACAATAGTCTAGGGTTGGAGTGATGATGGCTTGACAGACTGTTCGGAGGTGTTCATGGGCGAGGATGGGTTTGAGCCTTCTGACTGTCCTCATTTTGATGTAAGCGCTCTTTGTTATTTTTGCAATGTGGGACTGGAGGTCAAGGTCTTTGTCGAGCGTTACGCCCAGGTATTTTATTTCTTGTCTTACCGGTATGATGGTGTTTAGGTTGATGGTGGCTGATGGTGAGAATGTCCGGTTTCTTGTGATGAATAGAGCTTCGGTTTTGTTGTAATTTATTGATAGGTTGTTTTCTTGCAGCCAGGTTGCCATTTGTTGGAAGCAGTTGGCTATGTTGGAGTAGTCTGGGTTGTCCAGTTTGATTGGTGTGTATATCATTATGTCATCTGCGTATATGGTGTATTGAATCTTGTGGTCCTTGATGATGGTGCATATGGGTTGTATATAGATGTTAAATAGCAGGGCGGAGAGAGCTGAGCCTTGTGGGACTCCTTGAGTGGCTCTGAACAGTTGAGAGGTCTTTGTTCCACACTTGACTTGTAGTTGTCTGTTGGTGAGGTAAGATGTAAACCAGCTCAGAGTAGTACTGTGTAGGCCTGCCTCCTGTAGTCTGTTTAGTAGGGTTGTGTGGCAGACAGTGTCGAAAGCTGAGGAGATATCTAGGAATATCATAATGACGCCCATTCTGGTGTTGTCGATTGTCCTCAAAAGGCTGTCGAATAGCTGGATCAGTATGGTTTCAACCCCATGTCTGGGTCGAAAACCGTGTTGATTGGGGTCCAGTGGATTGTAGATGTCTATCTGTTGTTGGAGCTGGTGTTGGACTGTTTTCTCGATGATCTTGGACAGGAATGGTAAGCTTGATATGGGTCTGTAGGCGGCTGGGTCAGTTTTAGCCAGGGTGGTTTTCTTGGGGATTGGACGTATTGTGGCTAGCTTCAGGGAGTTTGGCATTGTTCCCTTGGAGAGGGAGTTATCTACTATTTTCCGTACGACTGGTGTTAGTTTCTTTTTCGTTGCTTTGATCCAGGCTACTAGGCAGGGATCTGTAGGGGCGGTGCTGGTGTTGAGGTCAGTGATGATCTTGGAGAGTTGTTCATTCAATGGGATGTTGAATGTGCCCCAGCTCCGTTCAGGTTCAGATGTCTTGTATTTCACTGACGAACTGCTGTTCTTGGGTGTTGCAGTGAATTTGTTCTTGAGGTGGTCAGCGAAGATCTGTGGGTCTATTTGTTCATGAGTGATAAATATGCCAGCTTAGCATGAAGAACATATGGCCCCCAGTATAGTTATCAGAACACCAGGAGTTGAAGAGATATTTCTTGTAAACTGAGGGGTGGGAGAGAACCAAGCAAGAGAACCAGGTGAAAAACTGAGTTGGGGGGGGGGGGGGCAGGCAGGCAGAGGTCAGATAACATATCTGACAAGGCCCAGAGTGATAATTGCAGACATGGGCCTCATAAAGAAGGTCAACAGAGAGGGGTACAGACATGAATAGAACATGACAGATCACACAAGTGGGGCCCCAGAAAGCTGGAACAAGAACGAACGAGCTAATTAGAGAAGAATGCCCTGAGCAAGGGTATATAACATGACCGGACCAGATACACGAGGAGTTAGTTTCCTTCACAGTGAAGGCTATGTGGGGTATGGATTCCCTGAGTTCTCTATGGCCCCAGTATCCCTGTTGTCGTGTATGAAAGTTGTGTGCGCATGTCAGTATGTTTTGTGTACATCTGTTACACTGATTTCTTGTGTCCAGGAAAACCTGTTATATATTCTCTCACTTGCTGTTGAGTCAGGAATTAAGACAGAATCATTCAGGCAGGACCAGACATTCTGACTTGTAGTTGTTTAGAGATCTGCACCCGAGATAAGACAGAATGACCCCGTTTGCCTGCTGTGAGAGGTGGCAAGATTTGTAATTCTACTGGACTGTTTTCCTTTCTTCTTCCTTTTATTCCCTATCTTACAGAAAACTATCCTTTTTGAAGAAAAATCTGAGATAGTTATTAACGTGTACGAGCGTGTTGTCCTGCATAAGGTGAGATTTTATTGGGAAGTGTAAGTCCTCCCTCTGATGTTTCTTTTATTGGGAACTGATATGTCCTCCCTGAGTGGTTCCCCTTTTGGACAGAGGAAGGTGTCTGCTTGGGAACTGTCTGGCCCACAGGCCAGCTGACCCTTTGCCCCATACACAGTGTAGTCCATTGGTGGTGAGGGTCTATATGGTGGTGTGTTGATCTTTTATGCCTTCCACTGTCTCCTTCACCTTGCTACTGAAGAGGTTGTCCGAGGCAGGTGGCATTGGCCACTTGGTCATGTATATCTTCCCTTAATCTGGAGGCATTCAGCCATGTCGTGTGGCGGGTGGTGATGGCAGTTCCTGCGGTGCAAGCAGCAGTCTCAAACGCATAGAAGGTCGCCCTGACCAGGTGCTTGCTGCAATCTGCCATGTCTTGCAATGATGCCAAGAGATCCCTAGTTTCCTTTGGGAGAGGTGCAACAGTATTCTTGGTCCACTGTAGTAGTTAGTCAAGGAAGGCGATGATCTGAAACTGGTGGGAAGCAATCTTTGCATTCAGTATGGCACCTGAAAAGACTTTCTTGCCAATGTCATTGAGGAGTTTGTTGTCCTTTCCTGGTGGCGAGTTAGATTTTTGTTAGAGATTTTTGGATCTTTTCAATGTGGATTCCACCACGATGGTTGATGCAGAAGTTGTGCTGCCTCAAAGCCAGGGGTGGGGAGCACATGGTACTTCAGCTCCAGTCTCTTGGTTATGGTGGGGATCATTGCAGGAGGTCTGCCAGGTCTTATCCCTGCAATCCAGCAGCACTTGGTGGATAGGTAGGGCCACAAATGATGGGGGGGGTGGGGGGTGGGGGGGGGGGGAGTCAAGGTATTTAAGGACCCCCAGGGTGTCGTTTTTGGGATCAGGTCTGCCGTTCTGTGCTAGTCCAAGGTTTGTGGAGAGTTTCTGAAGAAACTTCAGGTATGTGAGGTCGGGGAGGGAGGATCATTATCTATGGTATGTCATGAGGACAGAGGCCCGGCATCTTCCCTTGAACTACAAAAAGGACTCCTCAGAGTGCATTAGCTCTCCTCCTTTCTCCATGGTAGACCCTGGTGTGGGGTGGTGGCCCTGGGCTGATAGAGGTGAAGCCCTGCCTCCTGTGTTTACTGGCCTTGGGGGCGTGTTGGACCTCAGGGCTTCTACAAACTTTTCCCTCCTTCTTATATATTGGCGAGGTTGGATGCAAACTCTTGAACTTTGGATTACTAGGCAGGATACTTTCCACCAAGCCACAGACCAGATCTGCCTTTGTCTTCTTAGCTTTTTTTTTTGTTTTGTTTTAGCAAAAAGGTAGAGAGAGTTGGATGTCTGTCCGTCCTGGAAGTCAGATGGAAAAAAAACTTGAGGGAGGAAGGCCAGGGGCAGGAACAGGAAAGGGAGGGGACAGGCTCAGAGGAATCCAAAAAGGGATTCCTCTGAGTTTAGGAAGAGTTAATCCGGTCCCTGGGGATGGCACAGCTAGGCATGGCTGACTCAGACTACTTGTCCATGGAGAAACGCAGATCAGCTGTTCTTGATAGGTGCAGGGCATAATTTTGCCAGACCTATGTGGAGATTACATCACACACACACACACATATATATATACTTCTGTGCTCATCCACAATTCAGGGGCAGGGGACATGAATGCCTGGCTAATACCTAGGGTTGCCAACCGGCCGATATTCAGCCAGCCTGGCCGGTTTTTCCATGGCCAGGCCGGCTGCCGGCAGAGAAGTAAAACCGGCCCTTGAAAAGCCATTTTTTTGCTCTGGCCGCAAGATCAGGAGCGGCCAGAGCAAAAAAACGGCTTTTCTCCCAAAGTCCGCAGGGGAGGGAGCCAGGGAAGCCCTTTAACCTTTCCCAGCATTCGCAGCTTCACAGAAACAGCTGCCAGCGTGAAGGAAAAAGATCTTCACGCTGGCGGTTGTACAGAGGGAGCCAGGGCCTCGCGTGGGCTTCCCCGGCTCCCTCTGAAGCACCTCGGACAGCCGCGGGGCTGGTCGGGGTGGGGGGGAGGCTAGGACTACAAATGGGCTTTGATGGGGGGCCCCCCCCCCCAAGGACTGGATGGGTTGTGATGGGGTGTACCTGGACTGGAAGTGGGCTATGGGAGGGGGGGGGGATCTGGACTGGAAATGGTCGGGGGGGGGGGGGAGGGACCTGGACTGGAATTGGGCTATGGTGGGGGGAGGGGGAACTTGGACTGGAAATAGGCTGTGATTAGGGGGGCTAGGACTGGAAATGGCCTGTGATGGGAGGGCTAGCACTGGAAATGGGCTGATGAAGAGCTGGGATAGGACTGGAAATGGGCTGAAATAGGACTAGGACTAGAAGTGGGCTGACGAAGGGGCTAGGATTGGAAATTGGCTGATGGGGGGCTGGAATGGAACTGGAAAAGAGCATATGTAGAGCTAGGACTGGAAACGGGCTGATGAGGAGCTGGCATAGGACTGGAAATGGGCTGATGGGGGAGCTTGGACTGCAAATGGGTGATGGGCTAGAATAGGACTGGAAATGGGCTGATGTGGCGGCAGGGAGAATGGGACTAGAAGGGAGTGGATGCTGGGTGGGTCTAGAACTATAAGGGAGCTGATTTGGGGGGAGGACTAGAAGGGGATGGGGATGGAGAATGAGAATGGAGAAGGGAAAAGATTTTGTGTGGAAGAAAAAAAGTCTACGATGGGCCGGGTATTGGGAGAGTAAGAGGGGATTGAGAATGGAAGGGTGAAATTTGAGTGAATAATAAAGGAATAAGGAAAGAAATGGGGGAAAGAGCAAAAGGGAAACGATCAGTATGTTAAAGCAGATATAGAGAGAGAATGGAAAACATCTAAAAGAGAAGAAAGGACAAATGGATAGCTCGCAGAAGATACGAAGAAACCAAAAGAAAGTGACTGGAGCAATTGCAACTGAAAAATAAAATTCCCGAACAGAAAGTAGAAAAATACTTTTTATTTTGAATTTATTAACTGGAATATGTCTGGTCTGGGAAGTGTGTATTGCTAACATCTTTGCATTTTTGTTTAGTGCAAGAGGAAATTACTTCATAGTTTTATTTCTCCAGTGTTGTACATTTCATGTTTGGCTTTTGGGGTTCCCAGTTTAATTATCTGACCAAGGGAGTTAGCCTACACTTATCCTCGGTAAGTTTTGTGGGTGGGGCTGGGGTGCAGCATGGGTGGGACTGGGGGCAGGGCAGGGGTGGGGCTAGGAGCGGAGAATGGGTGGAGCATGGTGAGCCACAGGTGTCGGGTTTTTCTCGGTGAAAAAGTTGGCAACCCTACTAATACCTGGCCTGTAGGGGTAACCACAGCATCAATAGGTGCCAGTGTGATCAGGCAGACAAAATAAGAATAGGTTCTCTATAGCTAAATGTCACAACATGTCCCTGTCAATAAGGGACCCTCCGAATGAGAGCAAACAGCACTAATGAATGCCCCAGAGCACCCATCATTGGTCTCTAATAAAAAAGTGCACATTTTAGAGACCAATGATGGGTGCTTTGGGTCATGCATTAGTGCCGTTTGCACTGTTTAACAGGGTTTTTTATACCGCTTTATCATTTCAATCAAAGTGGTTTACATTGTAACTTAAACTGTTTAATGTACATTACCAAGGGACATTGATAACTTGGATTTTTCTGAGCAATGGAGGATTAAGTGACTTGCCCAAGGCCACAAGGGGTGCTAGTGGGAATCAAACTCTGGTCTCTTGGTTCCCAAGCCAGTGCTCTAACCATTAGGCTACTCCTCCACTCCAATGTTGAATGCTCTTATCTGAGGGTCCCTTATTAGTGACAGGGACATGTAACCTTTAGCTATAGAGAAGCTTTTCTGATTTTTTTCTAGCCCATACTTAGCATTGTACAGACTGTTTTCAGATATTACCAAAGCAAGAATAACTAAAGTGTTGTTCTACTACTGTGTATGTTGGGATGCATGGTATGTCATGACAAACATTTTCTATCGGAGTGCACATACATTACTTTGCAGTGTTCTGGGCATGCAACAGACTAGTATATATATTCTAATTTGCATCAACATTTATGTATCAGTATTAATGTATAGTTTGGGTCAGCACAACACTCAGTGAGAGGAGCAGTTTAGGAGATGCATGTTTTACAAAGGAGGCATGGCTGTCCCCCAGTATATGGCAGAGATGGGCAGGATCAGAAACATCCATATTTTCAGAATATGGTGGGCATGGGGACATCTGCAGCTATTTGCTGCATATACCCATCTCTCCTACACCATAGTGCTTTGTCCGTGTCATGCTTGAAATGTCTGTGTCCCTGGTTCTGGAACCGTGGGCGTGTGTATACCCATGAGTGTGGAATTGGGTTTACATAGGACCTATTTTCTGTTTGGATGTGCCTGCAGGCCAGACACGCATATTATGGAATTGGGCTCATAGCAAAATAAGAAAGTAGTACAATTCAGTCAGTAGCTTTCATCATAGAAATAGCATTAAATAGACAAGTGACATCATAGCACATTCAGAAAGGGAGGAGAGATTGCCACCCATATTACAGTATCTTTATTGGCCAGCACGCCAACCTGACCAATGAGAGACAGCCAATCGCCATCATGCAGAACACAGATGATACTGGCTGGAATTTTTTGTTTTGCTCCATTTCGACAGCTCTCTCATCCAAAAAAAGGAATGAGCAACAGCCCCAAGAACTTAGACCCATGATTCACAAATTTTTCCCATGGTCTCTAGGCAAAAAAAGCCATCCAATTGGGTAGGAAAATTACAGAAATGGCAGCACTACTAGTAGAAGAACCTGTGGGTAGAATCCAGCCAATACTGAAGCTGTAGGGGTGGAGCTCTGGTATACTGTTGGAAGGAAAGAGGTGAGCACGCAAAGTTCCCATGCTATACGGATTAAACTTCTCATGTGATGGGAGTGGGAAAAGAAATTAAGCCCCCCACTCACAAAAAATGCCTTATTGCACCTGTTACATAAAAGGTTTTAACAGCTGCAGCTTACAAATACGAAATGTACAACATGGCGATTAAGGAATTGCAGATGTCAAAACAGTCGTGCACACATGCAATGTCCCACAAAGTGCACATAGAGAAAACAGACATGCGCGCGCATATGCATAATGTAAATCTATCTTATGCATATTCATTGTGGGAATCCTGAAAACCCGACTGGCCTGGGGTTCCCCGAGGACAGGGTTGAAAACCTATAGAGACACACATATGCAATTTAAATGTAGATACAGACAGTTGTGTGCACACATGCAAACACACACACCTTGAGCAAGAATTTCATGAGCCATACTCTGCACCCCACCCTTTCACTTGTGATATCTAACCAAAGTGTGTGTTGAGGGGTCTAACAGTCTGGGAGGCAGGGTCAGTTATGCAGATAGCTATCAAGATAACTTTATCCATTGAAAAAGTAGGACCACAAACAGCTGATGTAACTTAAAATGGATATTCAGCAGTCCTACTTACTGATAAGTCAACTGAGAATCTGGCGTAAACGATGAAAAGACAAAGCATCTGCTTATCTTCAAGTGGCAGCTACCTCACTGAATATTAACTTTGTTATTACTGAGCTTATCTGCCATACCCCTTGAAGCCCTTCCCCCCTTCTTAGCATTTCAAATCATTTAACAAGACCAGATTGATATCGCCAGTAACCATTCAGCTAGACGCCAGAAGAGGAGACCCCTACTTCGGTCTTTTCATCTACTGAGGTGTTCTGCGTGGCTCATTGTGCAAAACAGAGACGCTACTCTACACCGTGACAGACAGTACATTAGTAGAATATTTTAACTTGCTCTCACACACACACCACACAAATAGAGAGAGACTTTCACTACATATAAAATAAGAGACTAGAAACACCAAGAAGCCAGACTGCATACAGTACTAACACCGGAGAAACAAACGTGTTTTGTCCTGTACCTTCTAAAATACATAGACATTAAAGAGGTGCCTTTCCCAGAGCCAATACCAAAAATAAGCTTTCCCACAAGCCAAGGAGATGGGGGAAACAACTCCATAATTGATCGAGAAAGGGGAGAAACAAACGGCTGTAACAGCAAAACGTATTGTATGTTGCTACTGGGTCAGAAACAGTGTAACCAGAGCCAATAAGAATATCACCAGAACTTTCATTTTTCTTTTATACTTTGTAATTTTTTCTTCATGCCTTGCTTTTGCACCACAGAACAATTGTCATTGCAGGTTTCCTCAATCAGACTATATAACAGCACAGATCTATCCCACTCATAGCAATTTTCAGGAACCTATGTTTTATCCTCCCTGTCTCTTATATTGGGAGGTGTTTGGAGTAAAGACAACATAGAAATATATTTGTAGTGCTGCATAAATTTAAAAAAACAAACAAACATGCGGAGCTACAAGTTAGAGAAAATATGTTAACTAGAGAACTCCCTCATAGTGTCTACTCAAAACTTATTTTGAGGAACAATCTGTGTCTTACCACTTTCTTTACTAATCACAGGGAAACCAGAAAATCCCAGCGTCAGAACTGCTTCGTTTCTTTTTCAGTAGAGTTCTGCTTGTCCTCTTTTCCTTCCATTAAAAGTCTCTGCCTTAGAAGTCTCTCGGCTGTCCTGTTGTACCTTCCTGGCTATCCTAACATTAACATATCAATTCTACCCGTCCCCTTTTCCCCCTGCCCAGTTCTGCCTATGCTAATTCATTTAACTGGCTAATTCAGAAGTTGATTCTCACCTCTAATTTACTCACCAGCAATTTGATTTACTCACACAACCAAGCTCCTTGCCCACAGGCTACTCCTAAAAACTAATTTCTTTTAAAATGACTAATTTGAAGATACCCTTATCCTTCAAGATAAACTATAATGTGATTTACCTCTGTTGCTGTTTCTTTATATCAAGACTCAACGCTCCCATTTCCAAGGAGAAAAACAGAAATAAAATACATCCCTGTAGAATCTGATAGCATACAGCCCCCAGTTTAGTATGGTAGATTTTTCAAAATGCTACAAGAATTAGCAAGCTCCAGAGCTGCTAAGTTACTCACTTCCAAGAGAAAGACTTTTTGGCCACTTCTAGTTTTAAACTTACACCTAAAGCAGTGTGGTATTTGTAGCCCCTGACTTGAAGAGTTACCATCAATGCAACAGCCAGGTCCCATAATGCAACACAGTCAGACATCTAGGAGTAGCCCAAGAACTGGGTAACTTGGAAACTCTGAAGTTCTAAAGCAATTTTGCATAAAGTTGTACGTCTCTAAATATGCAAATAAGTTTTATTTTTAAATTAATCCCTTTCATGTTGTCTCAAAATAATTATATTGTCATCCCCTATCCCCCTTTGCACCCAGGAGTCCTGTTCAGTACCCTACTTCCAAAGCTAATACTCCCTGAGTCTGGAAGTGAAGGCAATAGTTGTTGCAGAAAGCAACAACAGAGGTATATTGAAGGATTTTTTAGGCACATCCTTCTGCCTCAGAGCTATGGAGGGTTCCCTGTCTTGTGCAGGTGTACTTGCTAGGAAGGTAAGGTTACCAGATGTCCCTGATTTTGAGGGATTGTCCCCAATATTAGAGCTGTGTCCCCAACTCCCACTTGTTTGGCAGCCTCCTGTCCCCAATCCCAGCCGGGGGGGGGGGGGGAGAGAAAATGTATTTTCAATTTAGTAATTTGAATATGTCAGTTTTTAGAATTTATATCCGTTATCTTTATATAATACAGAGTACAGGAGAAATGCATCACTGTTTCTATTGCTTTGTCGATTTGTCTGCTTGGAAGTGATAGTATTGCTATGATGCTTTGCTGCTTAAACCTAGAACTAAGATGTCCCTTCCCCCCCCCCCCCCCCCCAACACACACACACTTTGGATAAGTGTTCCAAATTTGCTTACAAAAAATCTGGTAACTTTATAGGAAGGGGTATTTAATGGTCAAATACTTTATATAAAATGCACTTCTATATAAAGATAAAAATAAGAAATATAATATATTTTTACGTGCTGTCAAGTCAGTGCTGACTCCTGGTGACCCGGCAGCCCCTGGGTTTTCTTGGCAAGGTATGACTGGATGTAGATTGCCAGCCTTTTCTTCTGAGGCAATGGAGGGTAAAGTGACTTGCCCAAGGTCACAAGGAGTGCCAGTGGGAATTGAATGCTGATCTTTTGGTTAGTAAGCTGTTGCTCTAACCACTAGGTTACTCCTCCACTTGAATAAAAATAAATGTATATAAAAATATAGTAAGTAACAAAAATAATTTTCAAATGTTCAATGTATTCCTCAGTAGAATCAAGGCCAAAGCAACATTAAGAGCAGCTCATTCTATTTCTTCACCTCTAGATGGCAGCGGCAGCAATATAAATAGTGGGTCTGTGAAGAGAAATCAGGGTTACTTACCTGTAACAGGAGTTCTCCGTGGACAGCAGGATAAGTCATCCACACCAGGTGACGTCATCCAACGGTGCCGAGGACGGAAGTACTCTCTCTCTAGCCCAGAAGGTGTTTCCCTTCTGGGCATGTGTCCCTTGGCCCTACCCCTAGGTCTGCCCCTAGCCAGCCACTCTGTCCCGAGCTGAGCCAGGTGCTAGGGGCGATGAGGGCTCCCTTGCAGGGGAGGAAGGGTAGGAAAGTGTGGATGACTTATCCTGCTGTCCACGGAGAACTCCTGTTACAGATAAGTAACCCCGATTTCTCCTAGGAAAAGCAGGATGAAGTCATCCACACCAGGTGCCTCCCTAGCTGTGAAGGCTGAGGTGGAAGGGACCCTGCAAGGATATAGGACATATCACACCAAGTGGGTTAGGACAAGACTTTATTCCCGCCGGCAACCTGAGCAGGACAGAAAATGAGCATAAATCAACTTACATGCGCAAATTAAGCAAGTAACATGAAGAACATGTGCAAATCAATCAAGAAACATTCATGAGCAATTCAAGGACATGTGTAAATCAATCAAGAAACATGTGCAATCGCAAGAGCAATTCAAAGACATGTGCAAATCTAACTGATAACATGTGCAAAACAACAATGTGTGCGACTGGAGTAAGCAACTGTGCAATCAACCCTGAGCAGTAACCAGAGCTAAGGGTGCACACTTAAGTCAGGTTCAGGTGGGTGGTGCATTGGCGGCCGCCAGGACTGCCCGCCCAAAGGAGCCTGTCTGTAAGTCCAGACAGTAGTGTCTTTGGAAGGTCTGGAGGGAGGACTAGGTAGCTGCTTTGCATATATCGGCTACCGGCACCGAGCATAGGTTGGCAATTGAGGTTGCGAGTGCCCTCAGCTGGTGTGCATTAGCTGGTGGTGAGGGCCCGGCTCCGGCTTGGTCCAGACAGAAGGAGATGCAAGCGGAAATCCAGAGGGATAGGGTACGCTTGGTGACAGGACGGCCCAGCTTGTTTTGGTCGTAGGAAACAAAGAGCTGTGTGCCTCGCCTCTGGGTCACAGCCCGTAGGAGGTAGAGACACAGGGCGCAGACACAGTCCAGCTTGTGCAGTCGTTCTTCCTCGGGGGAAGTGTGGGGCTTCGGGTGGAAGGTAGGAAGTTCAATAGTTTGGTTGATGTGGAAGGCAGAAGCTACCTTCGGAACAAATCTCGGGTGTGTCCAGAGGGAAGCACGGTCCAGGGAAACCTGTGTGTATGGTGGGTGCACTACCAGAGCCTGGAGTTTGCTGATACGCCTGGCTGAGGTGATGATGACCAAGAATAAGGTCTTCCAGGAGACGAACTTGATGTCAGCTGACTGCATGAGTTCAAAGGGAGGTAGGGTGAGCTGGTTGAGGACCGTGTTGAGATCCCAGTGCGGTACGGGTTTCCTGATTGGAGGATGAAGGTTGGTGAGGCCCTTCATAAAGCGTGTGACAATGGGCAGTTGTGCGATGGAGCTGTCCCCAGGGCAGTCATGGAAGGCCACGATGGCAGCTAGGTGTACTCAGATGGACCGCGTCTGCAGGCCCTGTTGAGATAAGGAAGTCAGGTACTGCAGGAGAGGCGGTATGGGGCAGGAGAAAGGATCCAGCCCTTGAGAGAAGCACCAGACAGTGAAGCGCCGCCATTTGAGGCTGTAAGATTTTCTGGTCGAGGGGCAGCGGGCTGCGAGGACCACTTGTTCGACCTCATGTGGGAGGTGGAAAGGGGACCATGCTATCCGCTCAGCTTCCAGGCTGTTAAGGCAAGGGTTCGTAGGTTGGGGTGGAGAGTATTCCTGTCGTCCTGTGAGAGCAGGTCTGGCACCAGGGGAAGCCAGATTGGAGGCGCACTGTCAGTCAGTGTAGAAGCAGGAATCACCCTTGGCGTGGCCAGTGTGAGGCTACCAGGTTGGCCAGCGCTCTGTCGGAGATGAAGCATTGGATGGTCATGGAAATCAGTGGGATGGGGGAAAGGCGTATACTAGAGACCACTCCCCCATGACACATCGAATGCATCCGCTGCATGGCTCCGAGCAGAGGGGCGTTTCGAGCAGAAGATTTTGCATTTCGTATTCCCTTCCTTGGCGAAGAGGTCGACTGCTGGGTGACCCCAGTCCTGGAAGAGATAGAGGGCCACTTGAAGTTTGAGGGACCACTCGTGCGGGTTGAGCTGCCGGCTGAGTTTGTCCGCTAGTTCGTTCTGTAGACCGGGGATGTAGGAGGCTCGGAGGGTGCAGCGATGTGAAATTGCAAAGGCCCAGATCCAAAGGGCTTCTCTGCAAAGGGTCCGTGAACCCATGCCGCCTTGTTTGTTGATGTAAAACATGGCCACCTTGTTGTCCGTTTGTAGCAGGACTGTTTTGTCGCTGATCATGCTTTGGAAGGTCTCCAGAGCGTAGCTTATGGCTCTGAGTTCTAGGAGGTTTATGTGGCATTGTCGTTCCTGCGGCGACCAGGCTCCCTGGGTCTGGAGGTGAAGGCAATGTGCCCCCCAACCCACTGGGGAGGCATCGGTGGTGATAGTCAATTGCTGCACTGGTTGGGAGAGGGGTCTCCCATATGATAGGTTCCTTCCACGGGTCCACCAAAGGAAGGAGGAGATCACTGTCTTGTCCAGTGTGCTGGTGGTCTCCAGGGGCTGGGAATGCTGGGACCAGTGAGTCCATAGATGCCACTGGAGGCAGCGCATGTGTAGTTTCGCTAGGGGTACAGTCTGGATGGCTGATGCCCTGTGTCCCAGGAGGCGAAGGATTACCCCTGCCGTGAGGGACCGCTCTGTTCTCACTAGCTGTGCCAGGTCCCGGATGGTGTTTACTCTTAGCCGGGGAAGGAAGGCCTTTGAGCAGATAGTGTCTACTAGCGCTCCAATGAACTCCAGCCGCTGTGAGGGGTGGAGGTGTGATTTCAGATAATTCACCAGAAACCCCAGGGATGTCAGCAGGGAGATGGTAGTTAGAGTTGCGCGCTTGGCCTCCCTCGAGGAAGGGACAGAAATAAACCAGTCGTCCAGGTAGGGGAAAACGCAAATCCCTTGCTTGCGGAGATGTGCGGCTGCCACCGCAACACACTTCGCAAACACCCGAGGCATGGGACACAGGCTGAATGGGAGAACTTTGTTCTGGAAGTGCTTCCCTGCAGCTTGGAAGCATAGGTACTGTCTGTGGTCCCTGTGTATGGGGACGTGTGTGTAAGCATCCAGGAGATCCAGGGATGTCAGCCACTCCTTGGGTTGGATGAGAGGCAGTATGGATCCGAGGGAGTGCATCCTGAATTTCTCCTTGGCAATGAATAAGTTGAGCTTGCGGAGGCTGAGGATGGGTCGCATACTGCCGGATTTCTTGGGGACCAGGAAGTACCTGGAGTAGAAGCCAGTGTTTAGTTCCACCTCCGGGATGGGTTTGATGGCATTGGAGGCCAGGAGGGACAGGATCTCCGTCTCTAAGGAGGTGGACTCCTTGCAGCGTGGGATCACACGTTGTAATGGGGGCAAAAGAAACTTTATTCGATATCCATCTGAGATGATTGCCAGGACCCATCTGTCCGTAGTGATGGATTTCCAGGCCGGTAAGAACATGGCCAAGCGACCCCCCATAGGGGGGCTGGGCCCAGGCCTCCCATCAAAAGGCTTGGTTGTTCCTCCCAGGTGCTGGCTGTGAGGCTTTCTGCTGCTTCCTTTCACGTTGGCGGGGCTTTTGCCTGTAGGATGAATGTGAAGGCTGTGGTTGCTGTTTATAGCGTGGTTGTTGCCATTTTCTGTAGGATCCGTATTGACGCTTGGATGAGGAAAAAGAGAAGGGCTTTTGCTGATAAGAGCTCTTGCGGTGAGGCCGTTCTAGGCCCTCGTCCGCGAGGGTCTGCAGCGTCGTGCAATGGTCTTTCAAGGCATTGACGGTGTCATTGACTTTTTCACCGAACAAGGGTTCCCTGGTGCAGGGGGCATCCGTGATGCGGTCATGGGTGTCCTCCCGCAGTCCTGACGCTCTGAGCCAGGCTAGGCGGTGAGCGGAGATGGAGGTGGCTGCGGTGCGAGCCGCTGCATCAAAAGCGTCAAAGCAAGCCCGAAGTTGGTGCTTTATGCACTCCTATAAGTCTGTAATGGTGGCAGAGGTGGCCGTCTGTGTCTCCGGACTGGAGGAGATGAGGGTCGCTTTTAGTTGTTCCACCAGGGTGTCCTGGTATAGGGCCTGTTGCAATTGGTGGGCAGAGATTCTGGAGCAGAGCATTGCCCCTTGGAAGGTCTTTCTGCCTATGTCATTGAGGAGTTTGAGGTCCTTACCAGGGGGGCCGTTGGTGTGCATCTGGTTGGACTTAGAACGCTTGAGCGCAGACTCCACCACTATGGAGTTGTGGGGAAGCTGTGCTTTGTCGAAACCTGAAGAGGCTTGGACTTGGTACTTGGTGTCCAGCTTTCTTGAGACGGGAGCCCCTGAGGTGGGGTTCTACCATAAGGAGAGGAGGTTTTCCTTCAGTAGGAGATGTACCAGTATCATTGCTGAAGGTCGAGGAACCTCCAGGAACTTCCTTGCCGCCTGAGTCTATGGGCGCTGGTCGGACATGTCGCAGGTGTTGGAGAGGTTGAGGGCAGTGGCAATGCGCGATCGTCTGTGGTGAGTGTGTCAGTGCGAGCGGCTCCTCCTCTCCCTGTGATGCTTGTTTTGGTGCCGGCCACTGTTCCCTCTAAGCTGTGCGCGTGTGCGCGCGCACACATCTTGCCAAGCGAGCGCACATACTTTACAACAGAGCGCACAAAAATTACAGCTGTGATTCGGATAGAAAACAACACAGACATCTTAAAATTTAAAAGTTATGATTGTAATTACTAGAAATTTCCCACTTCATTTAGTAATCGTCTATTTTCATTTAATTTGATTAAAATCAATGTGGTGTACATACTGTACTGTATTCTGACGTGTAGTCAAATTTTTAAGTATATAACTCCGAGTGTCGTTATGTGGTGCACAAAAATTTAACCTTCCTTCAAAAGCTGCACACAGCTGATATTTTATGCGCACACAGCCTACAGAAAATTAGAGGGAACATTGGTGCCGGCCAATGGCACTGTGGGGAGAGGAGCCTCGGGCGCTGACATCATCTAAGATGGCCGCCGCCATGGAAACCTTGTGGCCGGTCAGGAGCAGGGCTGCTGGAGGTAGAGAGGATCCATCGGAGGGGGAGCCGGTGTCCGGGACCAAGTGGCTGTGGGTGGAGGCACCGGAGGGCACACCCGGAGCCGCTAGTGGCATTTGAAGAGGCAGCAACATCGTCGGAGGAGACACAGGATTCACGATGCTGACAGGAGTCTCAGGGTTTAAAACGCCGACAGTAGCTCCAGAGCAGGAAGGCACAGCCGGGGAAGCTGGAAAGAGATCTTTCAGAGCATTTTTCCGAATTTTCCTTGCTCGTGGGGACATCCTGGCACAGTGAGCACAATCCTCGACCTTGTGGGAGATACCCAGGCACCGGAGGCACTGATCATGCAGGTCAGTGGAGTTCATTTTCCTAGCGCAGTCTGGGCATTTTTTTGAACCCTGGTTTAGGCATTTTGAGGTCTTGATGTGAAGTCTTGGTGAAGTTAGTTTGAATTTGTTGGAGAGAAGAAGTATCCATCTTGCTGGCAAGGCGGAACAGGTAAAAGTGGCTGGCTAGGGGTGGACCTAGGGGTAGGGCCAAGGGGCACATGCCCAGAAGGGAAATGCCTTCTGGGCTAGAGAGAGAGTATTTCTGTCCTCGGCGCCATCGGATGACGTCACCTGGTGTGGATGACTTCATCCTGCTTGTCCTAGGAGAATTCGCTTTCTATTTAATCTCCCAAGTCCTCCAGGACTGCCAACTGGCTAGTTTTATAGGATATCCCTATTGAATATATATACATGAAGAAGATTTGGAGGTAATAGGCATGCAAATCTCTCTCATGCTTATTCATGATGCTCCTTGTTGCCTTGACCAAGTCACTTAATCTCCATTGCTTCAAATATAAATTTACAGGCTGATGCAGAGAACCTAGCATACCCTTTGCGCATAGGTAACCCAACATATCCGCACAGGGCTCACCCTAGGTGAGCTAGGTGGCTGCCTAGGGTGGCTTTGTGCTGCTGCTTTGTTGCATGTGGCAGGCCATGTGCTTCGGCACACATGACCTGCCACTTCTGATCTTCCTCCGATACAACTTAGAAGGGGGTCAGAAGTGGCAGGTCATGTGTGCCGAAGCACATGGCCTGCCACATGCAACAAAGCAGCAGCACAAAGCCACCCTAGGCAGCCACCTAGCTCACCTTTGTGCCACTGCTTTTAAAATCCTGCCTCTGCCCCCTTCCACCTCTTACCACCAAAACAGAATTGGGGATAGCGGTGTGGCTCATTGGGGGCAGCTTGGCGTGGGGAGGGCGGCGTGGTTGGGGTTTCTGCCTCAGGCAGCAGAAACCCTTGGGCCAGCACTGTATACTCACATACCACCAGTGCCAAATGCAGAGTAAAGATTGACGCACATGTAACCAGCACAGAAAGGTATGCGCACATAGCAGCGCAACGTGTATTAAAATAATATGCAAATGAGCTGCATGGATTAAAATTAAATAGTAATAAGTTCTACGTGCAATGCAGAGAATCACATATAGGATTACATGACCAGGTGCAAAGTTCAGGAGCGCCATTATCTCTACGCTTCATCTGAGGTGACGTAAAGTTCTTGAATGTGTAGGAAAAGACAGTTTCAGTGTGTGTTCCTTCATCGTGAAAATATTCTGCATATATCTTTCAGCATATGAGTGAAAGTTCGGCGTTCAAAAAGAAATGTCTTTTGCCTCCTACACTTTAGTGACTTTGCTGCTTGCATAAAACTGTGCCAATGAGAGGGTTTGGAATCTACGCGCATGCATACACTACTGCCAGTAATGCATCTCTTGTTTGCACAGGCATTGCCTCCCCTCCTTTTAACTTTATGCCAAAGTTTTGCACATATTTCATTTGCATACATGCCCCTTGTGTACTGTGAAACGTGTAAACAGCTAATAGCATGCAACTTTAGTGCCAGCTTTCTGAATCGTCGTTAGACAGTAAACCTTCCGGGGATGGGAAATACCTGCTGTACCTAAATGTAACTCATCTTGAACTTCTACTGGAAAGGCATAACATTAGGGATATGCTGAAAACCTTACCTGTTGGTGGCTGTCCAGTACAGCTGACCTTAAAGGCCAAGGCTTTCTGTACCCTAGTAACAGAATTGCTTGTGATTATGTTGATTGGCTCTTTCTAAAAACCAATCAGTATGCAGCTCTGTGTTCCAGGAGTCCTGCAGGAATTTTGTAGGGGTTTTTTTCCAGGTAATTTAATTATGCTGTAGAATGCTTCACCTTTCTAGTACAAAGGGTTGTAAATTATGGGCAATGGGCTAATTATGTAGTTTTGTCTGCAGCCACAGAATCATTGGAGCCTGGGAGTAAAGTGCTGACCATATCCTAGAGACTGGGGTAGCTTTTATTGGATGTAGTGTAAAACGTAGTTACTCACCTGTAACAGGTGATCTCCGGGAACAGCAGGAATCAGTTTTCAAATATGGGTGAACATCACTGACGGAGCCTGCATGGAAATGCTCCCCAGCATCCAATAAGAAAGCCTTTGGGAGCACTCCACTGCACCTGCGTGCCTGTCTTCCCGCCTTCCTAACTTCTCTCCTCAGATGAGTTTGTAGTTGAGAAGAAGAATAAAATAAAAGAACCCTACAACTTCTAGGGAAGTAGGGAGGGTTGTGAAGATTGATTATTTATCTGTTACAGGTGAGTAACTACGCAATCTCTAGGAACAAGCAGGAATGTCATCTTCACACGGGGCTCACTGGCTCCCAGGTAGCAGACTGGTATGTGGAGGAGAGCAGTGCGATCCCAGAGGTAAAAACTTGTAGCCAGAGTCTGGAAAGGTTGTGGGCCATTGCACTCAATTCCAGGCGGCGATACTCCCCCAATGATAGTCTGGTATCTTGTAGAAGTCCACGATGGAGGGTAGGAGTTGAGTTTAAGTCCCAAAGAGGTGCTGGAGTACAGCATGGCCAAAGACAGCATCCCGACAGGAATATCTATCCAGACACTAGTATGCAGCGAAGGTATGAATGGAGGACTAGGTAGCTGCCCAGCAGATGTCCTCAATGACTACTGAATGGGGATTGGTTATGGAGGTTGCCATAGACTTCACATTATGAGCAGTGACATGACCCTCCTAAGAGAGTCCTGCTATCCATCTAGATAGAGTAAGTTTCGTCACCGGTAGACCCAGGTGACTAGGCTAAAAAGAAATGAATAATTGAGTGGATCATCTGTGATCTTTAGTTCTATCCAAGTAGTAGGCCAATGCTCACTTGCAGTCTAAAGTGTATAGCGCTGCTTCAGCCCGAGACGCATGTGGTCTAGGGAAGAAAATCGGGAGGATTACCGACTGGTTTAGATGGAAAGAGGTAACCATCTTCGGGAGGAAGTGTGGATGGATACGGAGAAACACCTTGTCATGGTGGAACCGAGAATAGAGGGGATCTGCCACTAGGGCTTGCAGCTCACTGATGCGGTGAGCTGAAGTGACAGCAATAAGGAAGATGACTTTCCAAGATAAAAACTTCAGTGAAGTGATGGCTAAAGGTTCGAAAGGTGGCTTTAAAAGTTGTGCCAGAACCACATTCAGATCCCAGGCCACTGGAGGCGGCTTAATGAGTGGCTTGGACAGCAGGAGACCCCACATGAAGCATGTACTAAGAGGTGTGAGGAGATAGGCTGTTCATCCACTGGTCTAGAAGAGGCCACAATGGCACTAAGGTGAACTCTCACTGAGTTAGTTTTAAGACACATCAAGGATATGTGGAGGAGATATTGTAGAAGCGACTCCATAGGGCAACAAAAGGGGTCAATGTCCCCTGGGGAGCACCAGATGGCAAACCTATGCCATTTGAAGGCATAAGATCACCTGGTGGAATCCTTATAAGATACAAGAAGGACATCCTTGACTGCCTGTGGTAGGTTGAGTTCAGCAAGCACTTGACCTTCAAAGCCATGCTGTTAGGCATAAGGAGTGAAGACTGAGAGGGAGACATATCCGTAGTCCTGAGGGAGGAGGTCAGGTGCACATCCCAGGTTGAGTGGCTGAGTCTGCCCAAGGCAGTGTGTCTGCAGAAGAAAGCATCCTCCAGGTACATAGCTGCTGCAGAAAGAAGACCCAATCTTGGCAATATGAAGATGAGGCCCCCCGTGGAAGCAGTAGCTGCAGGAAGCCCACAAACTCTGCATGAAGCAAAAGCATGGGAACAGATGAAATGGGCATGCATGCTATCTCTCTCCCTTGCTCCTCTACCTGTACTTCCATATTTTTGACCTGACAGTTTCCTCCTGCACCTTTGGGCTCAAGCTCAATCAGAAGCAGAGTCATAAGCCTTCATTTGAAACCACCCAGGGGTTTTTCCCCTATTGTATATCCCCTCCCAACTTACTTAAGTCTGGACATTGGAAAGGCATGCACCAGCTTACACTTCTCCAGTCCTCAGCCAGAGGAGACTAATCACCAGGGCTCTTTCTGCAACCCAGCAATCTCGGACCCTAAATCTAGCCACTAAGTGACGCCATGTGACAATGGCTATAACTCCTTCCTGTCTATGCCAGCGGCTGTGAAAGCAACCTCTGTGGCTTCTCCAGATCTAGGAAGCAGAATACCTGAGGATCCTCTTCATGGCAGAGGCAGCACATGAGAGAGAAAAAGGGCAGTTACGGGGACTGTGAATATCTGATCACTGAGGTTGTTCCTCCTGCTATAGCTATTACTGGGCTAGTGAATTTGACACTGCTGTTCACATTAGGCCTCCTTTTTATATTATGTCGTTGGGATTTTCTTTGAGCTGACATGAACCGGTGATTCTTTATGCCAGCTGGGCATGTCCAACTTCAAACAGGTTGTGATCTACTTTTTCGGGCCAAAAGTGCCGGTGATCTACCACCATGAAAATTAAGTTTCAAATTAAATTTTAACCCAATAAAGTTGGAGGATCCCCCCCCCCCCATTTTTAATGAACCTTCTGTCATTTACTTGGATGTGATCAGCTGTTGAGCAAATTAAGCAAAAACAAAACAGAGAGATGAAGATCCAATAAGAACTGCGAGGGGAAATGAAAAGTACATTTTTTTAAAAGTTTTATTGAGTAATAACTTTCTTTAACTTTTATTGAGTAATTTGTGTAAAATTTAGGTCGAGTATTGATCCAGGCTGATCTTGCACAATCTTTAATATTTCGCTCTTGCTCATTAGTGAGACGTCTGAGCCTGCATTTCATCCACCAGCTTCTTGAAGTTGGGTGAATATTGCATGAGGGCCATTCTCAGGGAATCCTAGAGATGTTCATCTGTCATGTTGGAACGTTGTGTACTCTTTGTCATTTTCAGATGGGAAAACACAGATTCACACAAATAAGTTGAACCGAAACAGGAGTGTACAGCTTCACTGCATCTTCTCAAGATGAGAAATTTGTCTCTAGGCACTAACTTCCAAAACGATTCTTGCTCAGCACAGGTCTTGAGAAAAATGTCATTTTTAAGGGTTAATATTTCATTTTCAAGAGATGGCTTGTTCAATGAGTAATTTTTACTGATAGCAGCTGCAGTTTCTTTAATGTCCACATCTACTTTGAATGGGTATGACAAGTACCTCACAACTATTCCAATTTTTTGGAAGTCACAATCTATTTCCGAATTCCTGGATAACAGAACAGATTTCTGTCACATACTTCTCGTTCTGAAAAACAAAATTTGGATATTATCCCAGATGGTCCTGTGTATTAGGAAAATGATCAAAAGTGTTGTTTGCAAGGTCAGTCATCATTAGCTCAAATTTGCTCTTGTAGGATGAAACTGTACTCATCATCTCGCCAATGCATTTGTTTTAACCTTGTAGTTCAAGATTCATATCACTTAGTTCACCTGTAAAGTCAGCAAGAAATGCCAGATCCCATAACCACTCCTCATCTTCCAACTCTGCTTGGTCATCTCCCCTCTCCTTCAAAAAACTTCTTATTTCATTCAGCAAATCACGAAATCTTTGCAGAAATTTGTGCCTACTTAGCCACCTTACATCTGTGTGCAAAATGATTTCCGCTGCCCCTTCATCAAGAGTAAGATTGAAAAGCCGTCTTTGAAGTGATCTTCCACGAACTGAATTTACAATTTTGAAAGTGATGTCCATGACAGTCTTTGTATTGAGTCTCTTGCTTGCCAAAACTTGCTGGTGAATGATGCAGTGGTAAGAAAGGAAATCTGGTAAGTCGTCATGCTGTCTACAGAGGGCTATGAAACCATTACCCTTGCCTGTCATTGCTCTTGCTCCATCAGTAGTGATGGAAACAAGTCTATGCAATGGAAGATTACACTTTGTCACAAAAGAATGGAAAGAACTGAATATTTCCTGACCGGTAGTTCTCCCTTTTAAAGAAATCATTCCAAGTAGTTCTTCTTTAACACTGAAGTCTTTAAAAACCATCCGGATAAAGACTAGTAACTGGGCTTTGTCTCTTATGTCTGTAGATTCATCCAGTTGGAGTGAGAAAGCAACACTATTTGAAACATCCTCCAATAATTGTTCAGTTGTGTCTCCACAAATCTTTTCTATTCGCCGCACGACGGTGTTTCTTGACAATTGTACATCTTGAATAGCAGCTATGATCTCTTTCTTATTTTTAAATCCTTCAAAAAGATTGTCAGCTGCTTCAAGAAAACAATCTTTTACAAATTCCCCTTCAGTGAAAGGTTTGCATTTTTTTGCAATCAGGTTGCTGACCTTGAAGGATGCTATGGTTGCAATGACCGAATGTGACCTTGGCTTCGCCATCAACTGTTGCTGAGTAGCTAATTTCGATTTAAGTTCTTTGAGCTTCAGTTTACGAATTTCACTTTTGGGTGGAAAATCAGCATCACACTTATTGCTACGCAAAGACTTATAATGACGTTTCAGATTACCCTTTTTGGGCAAGGATACTGGGGCGTTACAAATTAGACAACAACACTTGTCTTTCACCATGATGAAGAAGTAGTCCATTTCCCATTCATCATGAAAGTGGTAGGTTTTGCTCGTCTTTGGAACACTCATCTTTGTTATACTGGGGTGGCTGTCACTGTCCCAAAGTATTAAAGATCAACAGGAACTGAAAACCTGTGGATGATGTGCAATACAAGGACTGGAGATGCCAAAACCACACATGCAGTTCTTAAAGTAAAAATAAGAATTCATCATACTGGCACCAATAATCAAATACCACCAAACAATCATCAAAAAAACTCAAACACCTGTCCAGCAAACCAGATAAAATCAAATACCGCCAAACAAGTTCAAATACCACCACATGCGATTTTAATAAATTCTGCACACAGTGTAGAATCAAAGCAAAGGCAAGGCGTAATAAAATTGCAGTGTAGAATCAACGCAAAGGCTTGGCAAAATACAGTGGTTTGAACCAATTTGAAGGCAAGGCATAGGCAAGTAAGATCAAAATTGGAAAAGCCCGCCAAAATCACCAAATTCTTGACACTTTGTTGTGTCTGCCAGAAAACGTTTAATGAAAGCGAACTATAAAGCAACCAATGACCAGCACACGACACAACTAATACGGTAAGTGTATTCAGGTAAAGCCCGGGCGAATGGATATCGCCCGGTATATAACACACTTCTAAGGGGTATTGGGGTGGGGACAGGAATGGGTGATTCTGAGAGGCAGGAGACCAGGTATGATGCCAGGCCTGTGGCGTCTCATCGTGGGGCTTGGGCGGTGGTCCCCTGGGGTACCCACAAACTATTGGCACGAAAACAACAAGCGCTCCAATACATCCACAGGCAAGATTCCCGCAGGCAGGGAAAAAAGACAGGCAAAGGATCAGCAGCGGCGGCAAGCCCTCGGCAGATGACCTGCCGGCACGTGCTCTCTCCTAGCGATGGAGCGAGCAGCTGGAGAGATGGAGCCAAGTGGGTCTGGCAATCTACCTCTGACCTCTCCGCGATCTACAGGTAGATCGCAATCTACCTGTTGGACATGCCTGCTTTATACTGATAACCCTGACAGACAATATGTGGTTCCTCAAATCAGGCCTAGTCTGATTGCTATGTCTGCATGTTCACCACTGCTAGAATTAGAAGGATATTATTTTTATTTGTATAGTGCTACCAGGCATGCATAAAATTCATGCACCTTAGAGCTTAAAATCTAGTCAAAAGAGATGGAGAAGACACACAGACAAAAACAAACAAGAGGCTTAGAGGTGAAACAGGAGAATCAAGATTGAGAAGAGATAAATCAAGTGGCTTATATAGCTGAGATTAATTGGTGTAAGAGCAATAGAGGCTATAGAGGACGATGATTAGGTGGGACTCGCTTGAGAATAGGGTTACTTAATCTAATTGTAAAGGTTTGGAAAAATCCATGTTTTACCACATAAACAGTCTGTTAAAGAAAAGCCAAGACCAGAATGGCTAGGAGGAAAGTATGTAGCATGTAGCAATGGAGGCCAAGGAATAATCCAGCCCTATATGGACTACTTCTCCTAAAAGTGATCACACTATACCACAAAAAGTGATCTAATAATGTGTCACTATTATAAAAATAATACCAAAATTATATCACCAGAAACAAGTGATATTGAAATGATTTCTTTGTCGGGCCAATAGAACTACTATGAACAATTTTTACAGCCAGCATATTCAGTGATCAAGGAACGTAGTCTTAAAATGGGCCTGCATCTTAACCTAAAGAAGACAAAGACCTGGACAACAGGCAACATCAGTAAGTTCATCACTGATGGAGAAGAAATTGAAATAGTAGACAACTTTAATCAACAATAAAGAAAGGACAAACAGTCAAGAAACCCAACGACACATTGCTCTTGGCAGAATGGCTTTGAAGGACCTAGACAAGATTCTCAAGAGCAGAGATGTCTCTCTCCATACAAAGACTCGACTTGTCCAAGCCATTGTATTTTTCAATAATGTCATATGGATGCAAAAATTGTATAGTGAAAAAGATAGGAAAAAAATCAATGCCAATTATGGTGCTGGTGATGAATACTGTGTATACCATGGACTGCCAAATCAATCAGTACTAGAGAAGATCAAACCTAAGCTTTCTTTAGAAGCTCAGATGACAACGCTTTGGACACATCATGCAAAGAGAGAGATTGTTAGAGAAAAATATGATGCTTGAAAAGGGTGAAGGTTAACGCAAAAAGGAAGGCCGGCAACGAGATGGATTGATGCAATAACAGCAGCTATGGGTGCCATTCTATCAACAATTCGCTGCTTGACTGAAGATCGAATATAATTTAGGTCAACTATCCAGAGGGATACCATGAGTTGACACCGATGCAACGGCACTTAACAACAACATTATTCAGTGATCCTTTTATTTTCATTATATACTACTAAGAAAGTCCATTTATTATTGTAGAACAAGTTTCTCCAAATCTGCTTACTTATCATTCTTAAAACATCATCATAAACTTTTCTAAAAGTGATACAGCCTGTCTGTTCTGAATGCAACTGGGAGAAAAACAGCAACGTGAGGGGTTTTTTTGGCAGATCTTGGATAACACATTTAACCAATGCCATAGAACAGGGCTATTGCAGGGGATAGGCAAGCTGGGCAATTTCCTGGTGGGTGCAGAGAGAGAAATGCAGCACCCTTCTCCTTTATACAGTGCATGTGATTCATAAGCAGTTGTTTGAACCATGCAAAACTCTGTATCTGAACAGCTGATCAGTGAACTGCACAACTTCAGCAACAAGAGCATGATTGCCGCAACAAAAGGAGCAGCTAGACATGAAGCAGAGAGCTGCATGGGTTCTTGGGGCGGGAAGAGAAAGCAGAGACTCTTAGGGCTATCAGTAGCAAACTGTGGCATGGCTATATGTGGGGGAAGGTGGGGAGGAAGGAGAACTCCCCTGCCTGGCCAGCTGGGACACTGAAGGACCCTCCACCCCCAGTAGTAGGGGTGTCAACTTTAGCACTTATCAGAACCAAAATCTCAAATCTTTCTTGGGGGGGGGGGGGCTGAATCAAGCAGCTGCCCACTGCAAAGCCTTGCAAAGTATGTGCTCTTGAAGGTTCTTCGGCATCAAACTCCCTTTAGATGCACACTTCCTTTTGTTGTGGGGCTAGACATTCATTTCAACAAAATGTATTGGTGATTACAACCCCATTGGGATTTAGACTGGAAATAGCAAAACATGCTGCCTTAAGTTTTTTGGCCCCTACTTTGTGGAAGAGTCTCCGCTTAGAAAGTTCCACTCGAAAGTTTTTAAAAAGTATTGCCAAATGGCTATTCAATAAATCTTTCTCCCTTGGGTAAGTGGGCTGAAGCCCTCCATTGCTCTGGAATCAAGACCTGGCAATCTACATCTGGACACACTACCAAGAAAACCCAGCAGCTGCTGAGTTACCAGGAGTCAGCATTGACTTGAAGGCATATATTGCATTGCACTTTAGTTTGTAAAATGTCCTGACAGTCTTTGGATAAAGGGCAGTATATCAAATACTAATAATACATTTAAAAATAGATAAATAAGAGCTTTCAAGAATGCATGCGGCAGCAATAGTGGGACTCAGAGTGAGGCTTGACCTGACAATACAGTATCCAGTTACAGCTTGTAACCACACTGTCGAGCACAAATCCAGGTAGTTAGTCTCCTAGCACCTAGTGCTGAGGTGTTGTATAGCCTGGTCAAGACCACGCCAAGCTGAAAATGCACCTTGTACAAACAACGAATCTGGTGCCCCCCACCCCCAGGTGCAATAACTCACTCTTCTTGACCTTCCTGGAAGCCCAGTGATGATATCAGCGCCCCCTTCTGTGTTCGCACAGCCCTTGGTATGGGCTTGAGCCTGGTGACAGTCCTAGCACTGAGAGCAGGTCAAGAACCTTATGGAAGGCAGTTAAGCAATGGGAGAAGAGGGGGGATCAGCTAGCAAGAGGGTTACATCTCATCATACCAAAGGAAAGGTATTAAACTGATCCCTTGGATGAACTGCAGATTTTGTCAGATCAAGAAGCTTCAGTCTTGAATTACATAGCTCATTGTAAGTATGGACTTGTAATGTTCCTTTTATTAAGGAACTCAGAAGTATAACTGGATATAATGTGGTGAAACCAGGGCTGGATATGCAGTCTGGCAGAACCAGAACCTCCTGGCCAGCTTAGTGCTATCGATCTTACTCTGTCATTATAAACCAGTGGCAGAGTACAACAAGGGGAGCCTGGATCAGTTGGCAACCCTGCAGATAGGTTTGCCATCTGACCCAGGTCACCCTTGAAAAGCTGATCCAGCTCTAGTTTTTGCCATATTTATTTAACTATTTTTATAGACCGCTTTATCTTAGAGTCAAAGCAGTTTACAGATTAACTAGAACTTTAGGTTTTTACATAGAACCCCTTATACATTTAACTTCTAAATGTTTACATGGAGCAAAGAGTAACATGAGTAGAGTGAGGATAGCACTTTAACATATTAAACTTATTGGGGTCAGTATTAAGCCCAACTACGGCTATGCCACTCTGAATGAGCTTAATATCTTCTGAGCTTGGAAGCTAATCAGGGTTAGACATGGTTAGGAGCAAGCAATACAATGTGTGCCAATGAATCAAGACAGACTCCTGGCGAGCCAGCAATCCCTGGGTTTTCTTGGCAAGCTATCAGGGGCGGCTCAAGGCAGTCTGCTGCCTGAGGCGAAGAATGAGATGGCGCCCCCCCCCCCCCACCTTAGAGGGGGCAGGGCTTTTTCAGAAATTCAATCAGAGACTGAACCAAATCAAAAAGCCGATTAGATTATATGGAGGAAATGCAAGATGTTTGCACACAGGGCCGTATCGAACTGCAATCGTGCCTTGTGCGACTTGCAACTCGGGCGCACGCCCCCCTCTCCCTTCATACCTCCATCCAGCACTGCCTGCTCTTTCCCTGCTGCTGCTGCTGCCGCCCTCTGTTTTTTTCACGGCAGCGCCGGCAGCAGGGAAAGAGCAGGCAGCACTGGATGGAGATATGGGGAGGAGGAGGGGGGCATGCACCCAATCTGAAAGGCGCCGGCACTCTAAGCAGATCTGTCCCTCCCTGCTCTGACATTGTGTCAGAGGAGGGAGGGACCAGACCTGCTTAAAGTGCTGCGAAAAGGCTTTGGACGCATTTTAACTGCCTGCTATTTTCCTGCCAGCGGCAGCAGGGCAACAGCAGAGAGCCGAAATGCGTCCCCCAAGCCTTTGCACCCTGTGCGGCTGCACTGCTTGCACAGGGCTAGGTACGGTCCTGTTTGCACACCAAGGAACTAAAAGACAGCAAGAATCAATAGCACAGTTTATAAAACTAAATTATAACCCACTTTTATTTTCTTATAAACTGTGTTATGGTTCTCCCTTTTTCTTTTTCAACATATATTTTGCATCCACAGTAGGTGCAGAGCAGAACCAGGACATTCACCCACAGAACTCAATATTTAAAAAAGAAATCTGATTCTGATCATCTCACTAACAACAACAACAACAACCATTATTCTCCAGTACCAGGCATATTGTGAACTAATAAAAACCCTATAACAAAAAGCAAACCTATCATACCATACCATATCAGCACAAGCTTCCAAAAGTCACATAAGGAGCCCATCCAAAAAAGCATCATTGTAAATACTACAGTGGGCCCTGGAACATCCATACACCTATTTGAAAAGCTGAACAAGTCAAATTACTACAGTATAGTATAGATCTTTATATACAAACTGCATGTTAACAGAACACCTGACCTCAGTCACACACGCACAACATCGACCCTCACCAAGTACAGAATAAGTAACCACAATCTAAAGTAAAAATAAAAATATGTAGACAAAATTTAAACTGAAACCCCAAGAAGCCAGAGTCCACATGCAGTGCAACATCAGATAAATGAGAGTTGCAGCTCCCCAATTCTGTGTAAAATATAAAAATAGCACAAAGTCCAATCACCAAAATTAAATAAAATTATTTTTCTACCTTTGTTGTCTGACCATTTTATTCTCTGATCATGCTGGTCCCGATCTGAGGTGTCTGCTTTCCTGTCTTCTCTTAGCTCTCTTTCTGTGGTCCATGGTCCATCTGCCATTTCTTCTCTCTTCTTTTGTTTTCTTCACTTCCTTCCATCAGCCCATTTCCAGTTTCAGTAACCCTCCCCAGTATCAGTCCCCTTTCTAGTCCTCCCCTCCCAGTACCTTCCCATGTCAACCACCTTGCATTCCCATGACTGCCACTTGTGTCCATTCCCTTCCAGTCCCCATCCTTTCCCACTGTCCAGCCCCTTCTAGTCCAAATACCATCCCAGGTATCAGCTCAGGTTCACTCTCAGTGCCACACCCCAGTCAGCTCCCTTCCAGCCACCCTACCCTCTGTCCATCTCTCTTCCAGTGCCATTCACATGTCAGCTCCCTTCCAGCCTCCTCCCTATTACCCAGCTACCTACCACTCCCATCCCCAAGTGTCAGCTCCTTTCCAGCCCCCTCCTTCCCTTCCTGCCCCATCCTTCCCCTGGCAGACCCTCTCAGTATCCGCTCCCTTCCAGTCCTATTCTACCATCCCCCACCCCCCGCATCAGCCCATTTGTAGCCCTAGCCCCTAGTTTTCTTCCAGGGCCAGCAGGACTCTCCTCTCCACCCCTATTAGCCCATTTCCTGTCCCAGCCCATTTCTAGTCCTAGCCCCTTTATCAGCCCACCCCAGTCCTAGCCCCCCAATCAGCCCATTTCCTGTCGTAGTCTCCCCCCATAGTCCATTACCAGTCCTAACCCCCCCATCAGCCCATTTCCAGTTCTAAACCCCCATCAGTCCATTTCCAGTCCTAGCCCTCCCCCGATAGCCCATTACCAGTCCTAGACCCCTCTGATCAACCCATTTCCAGTCCTAAGCCTCCATCAGCCCATTTCCAGTTCTAACCCCCCCCCCCCCACAGCCCATTACCAGTCCTAGCCCCCCTCCCTATCAGCCCATTTCCAGTACTAAACCCCCATCATCCCATTTCGAGTTCTACCCCCCATAACCCATTACCAGTCCTAACCCCCCATCAGCCCATTTCCAGTTCTAACCCCCCTCCCAATAGCCCATTACCAGTCCTAGCCCCCTCCTGATCAGTCCATTTCCAGTTCTAAACCCTCATCAGTTAATTTCCAGTCCTAACCCCCCATCAGCCCATTTCCAGTTCTAACCCCCCCCCCATAACCCATTACCAGTCCTAGCCCCCTCCCGATCAGCCCATTTCCAGTTCTAACCCCCCCATAACCCATTACCAGTCCTAACCCCCCATCAGCCCATTTCCAGTTCTAAACCCCTCCCGATAGCCCATTACCAGTCCTAGCCCCCCTCCTGATCAGTCCATTTCCAGTCCTAAGCCCCCATCAGCCTATTTCCAGTTCTAACCCCCCCATAACCCATTACCAGTCCTAACCCCCCATCATCCCATTTCCAGTTCTATTCCCCCTCCCGATAGCCCATTACCAGTCCTAGCCCCCCTCCTGATCAGTCCATTTCCAGTTCTAAACCCCCCTCAGTCAATTTCCAGTCCTAACCCCCCATCAGCCCATTTCCAGTTCTAAACCCCACAATCAGCCCAGTTCCTGTCCTACCCCCCCATCAGCCCAGTTCCAGTCCTAGACCCCTCCCCCACCAACCCAGGGAAATTGAAAAAACCCCCCAAAGCTCTTGCGTAAGAAGCAGCTGCCGTTGCTGCTCCAGCGGCGGCAGTGGCAGAATGCGGAGCCCCGCGGCTGCCCATCCGCCCCCCCCCCCGGAGAGCTTGCTGGTTTCCCTGGCTCAGCTTTAACAAAGCCGCGGTTAAGGGAAACACTGTCCCTTCACCGCGGCTCTGCAAAGCGGAGCCAGGGAAACCAGCAAGCTCTCTGGGGGGGGCGGGGGGGCGGGCGGCCGCGGGGCTCCTCATTCTGATGCTGCCGCCGCTGAAGCAGCAGCAGCAGCTGCTTCTTACGCCAGAAGGTTTTTTAAATATATTTTGAAGGCCGAGTGAGGCGGTGACGGCGGTCTTTGTAGGGGCAAATTTGCTGCCCTCAAAAAGCCCAAAAAGCTGCCGCCTGAGGCCACCGCCTCACTTGGCCTCATTATAGAGCCGCCTATGCAAGCTATGACCAGAAATAGATCCCAGGCCTTTTTTCTGAGGCAATGGAGGGCAAAATGATTTGCCTAAGGCCCCAAGGAGTGCCATTGGGAATCAAACCTGGTCTGCTTGGCTACCAGCCTGGTGCACTAACCACTAGGCTACTCCTCTAACTTGGAATACCAGGTGCTGTAGACTTACTGCATGGAAGAAAAGTCTGGCAATCTACTTCCAGCCACATCTTGACAAGAAAACTCAGCGGATAGGGGCAACTATCCACAGGGTTACTAGGAGTCAGCATGAACTCAACAGCACTGAAAAACAACAGTATAGAATCAGCACAGACACCAGCAGAAATTAAATGCCAGCTCCCCTGACATTTAAGTAAATCCATATATTCAACACCACTATCCAGATAGGTTGTGGCGCTGAATACACAGATAGTACTTTAACCATGTCAGCACTATCCATTTAGTTTAGACCTGCTTTTCAGCAGGCCCAAACTAAACATATAACTTATCTGGATAATGGCTGAATATCACTGCAATCTTGATAATTTGTTTGGCCCACTCTCTTTCCTTTCTTAACCCATCCCACTTTTAAATGGTAGTTTGGTCTGTGTATTGATTTAAACAGCCTGTACTAACTGCATAACTTTTAAAAATATATGGCTAGACCAGGACCATAACTACCACTAAGCGAGCTAGGCGGTCACCTAGGATGGCAATATTTGGGGGCGGCCCAATCACCATGGCTGCCTTCCACCTGTTTCCCCCTTCCTCACCACCCCACCACTTGAACAGCAAGAATCATTTCTTCCACAGCTTAGCGCTCTGCAGCCTGTTAAAATCCAACCTGCATGTATCCTCTAACACTTTCAGTCCTTAAGGGCAGAGCTTCCTATTGCTGATTTCATGAGATCAACAACAGGAAGCATCACCCTCAAGTACTGAAACCTCCATTTGGGGTGAAGGGAGGAGTTGTGCTGCAGTGAAGCACCTAACCATGGACAACAAGGAGGAATAGCACACAATGACTGTGCTGCTTGGCATTGGTTTCCCGGACCCATACCTAGTGGCCATCCACATGGTGCTTTGCTTGGCCAAGAACATCAACGGGGCAGTATCTCTTCTGACTGAGAGCCCCAGGCTGGAGAAGGGTACAAGTAGATGGACAACTGTCTAGACTTGTCACAGACTTGTGGGGATAGCGAGAGCAACATCCACAGTAGGGTCTTTTCAACTCCCCTCCCAGGTCAATCATAAGGTGATGGATATAGAGGTAAAGGAAGGGGAAGTAGGTAGACAGAGTGCTGAGAAGCTTCCGCAGAACCACAGGTAGTTCTTCATCACTGCACACAGACGAAGGAAGGGTGATCACCCTGTACTATAGGGAAAAGGAAGAGGACGGAGATGCTACACATGGTGTGTGGTGGCAAGGAAGGAAGGGGAGATGGGAGGGAATACAGGAGAGATGTTGGACTATAGGGGGTGTAGAGCCTTGAACTGCCCCAGGAGGAGGGCGCATGCCTGAGTTTGGCTAGGGCATCATCCCCTTGGACAGGCCCTGGGTTATGCCAATAATGTGTTTACTGGCCACCGACAAATACATAATTGATTTTGAATATTGGCCCAATAAATTGTAGTTCGTTTTTCCAGAAAAGGCAAAAGCAGAACTGGATCAGTTGGCAACTCTATGCAGAGCACATTGAGGATGACTATTACTAAACCAGATCTGGATCTGAATGTCATTTGAGGAGGCTTTAGTTTCGTGATACTGTTTTTGTGGAGGTCAGAGTTAAAATGAACCTCTGATGCCAGGAAGAAGGGACAGCCCTTCCTAAAGAAGCATAGATCCAGCGAACACTCACGCCCCGTTCCTCAAGCGGCATGGGGTGCATCAGAAGCCCAGCAGAGGCAGGAAGGGTCAAGCTGCATTACACAGTATTTCCTGGGTGTGTGCCCACTCTCCAGGGAAAACTGAAATTCAATCTCCACCCTTAGGTTCTGAGACTTGAGATCACATAGAGAGAGGAAAAGGGGAGAGAGGAACTTTAATCTTATCCTTCACAGCAAGACTTGCAAACAGAGAGGAAAAGCAACAATCAGATATTAAATCAATAAAGAGAAGATTAATGAGAAGACAATGCAATGATAGACACCAGCAGAATTCATTTACCAGTCCTGCTTCTTAATGCCTGGCCTCACAATCGGTCTGCTGTTTCACATCTCTCCAGGAGACATCTGTGGTATTTAGTCTGCATGCAGGAGATGCTGTACAGTAGAACTGAGGTGTCTTGGTAATTGAAGGGTAGGATTGAGGTGCTATTGGACATGTGTGTGTGTGCGCTTGGAAGTGCTGCAGTACTTGAATGCTTTAGTACTGGAATAACAGAGGGGTGTTGCACAATGGGATATGGGTGCTACAGTAAGGGTGTGTGTGTATGCAGCAGAGAAAGACTGGAAGAGTTGCATGTATGGAGATCTCATAGTACTAGAATAACAGAGAGGAGCTGCGGGGTGGGATGGAGGTGCCTTGGGAGAGTTGTAATATTACAATAATAAAGATGCTGCAGAGCGGGTTTGATTGGAGATCTGTCTGTGTGCACGGAGGTGTCTCAGTACTTCAACAGTACAGAGTGCTGATAGTGCGGGATAGAGGTGCCTTGGGAGAGTTGTGTGTGAAGGTGCCCCAGTAGTGGAACAGCAGAGGGTGCTACAGGGTGGAATGGAGATATGTTGGAAGAGCTGTGTGTGCATCTGACTACTAGAATTGGAGTGCTTCAAAGCAGAATTGAGATAAAGACCAATGCAATATTTTCTACTTTTTGTCTCAGACATGTAGGAATTAAAGGATGAATGAACTTGCAAAATGATTCTTTGCGCATCACGTTTCTACCTTTCTACATCATGCACCCCACATCTGCCTCCTCTTCTACTGTCTTATATTTTTATTCTTCCACCTCCCGCCACTGTAGACCTGAATTTGTATAGCTGCTATTCACCAGTCAGACCTTGGAGTACCTGATAAACAAATCAGACTGAATGGTCCTCTCCAGCTAATGAATAATCTGGTTACTGTGTTCAGAGCACAAGGAGCCGTCTATCTCTGCTCCTCATCACCAGGTGCTGTTGCTGGTCCTCTCATTAACACGTCTCCCATGGTAGATAGCCAAATAATCTCAGAATGTGACTGATTTCTGTAGGTGGCTTTGAATCACTTGTTTATTAGACTGTTTATTAGAATAATGTAAGATGGAGGAATGGGTGCACAGCAGTTTCACATAATAGTTTTCTGCCCTTGGGCCCTCTGCCCAAGTGGTTGCTCTGAATGAGCTTGGGCATCCCACAGGATTTGTCAGGTAAAAGGGACAGAGCAACCCAGGCCCTGGAAGAGTGCAGGCACCATAATGCCACCATCTCTCTTTCTTTTGAAGTAGTCATCTTCCCTTTCCCCCTATCTATATAAAACTAAAAAAGAATAAATTGGTTTACTTTCCTGCGTTTAATTGGCTTATTGTATATCACGTGTTCTTCATAGCTGCCTGGAGACACTGGTTTATTTATTTGCAGCCAAGATCAGGGAAGAGTTGGGGTGGGATGTACTGCCACCTACCATGATGTTGGGTGGGGAGGGAGGACAGCAGATGTTGGGGAACCCAGGATAGCGCATACTACAGGCTAGTTATAGCCATGTTCAGGAGCAACATAGCTTACATAGTAGGGATCCAATGTGTGGTAGAGATGGCAGTGACCCAGCTGGTCCTACCATAGGCAAAAAATGCAATAAACGCTGACAACCATGCCAGTCATTATTCACAAAAGCTTAAGGGTGGTATATCAAGTGCGAATACGAGGGCGGGCTACTAAGTCTCTGGCCTTGTAATGAAACAGAAAGCTATGGGCATACTTCAGTTCCAGAGGTCCAATTGATCTCTCTGCATTTTTGTTTGCAGAAAATGAACGTGTAGAGACATCATTCAGACCTCTGGAACTGAAGCATGCCCGTAGCTTTCTGTTTTGTTACAAGGCCAGAGACTTATCAGACACCCCCCCCCTCCCCCATAAACCATAATCCATAAAGGCATCAGAGTGATTTTCAATCTATTATAAAAACACCAAATATATATTGTCTCTAAAAATAAAAACAGAAAAGGAAACCAATTGAACAGACCTGTAAGCTGCTGTCCCCCCCACTCAAGACGTGACATAAGCTAATTGAAAAAAAATATGATTGAAGGGACTTCCTGAAGGATTTCAGTGCAGAATCTTATCTAATGTACCAAGGAATAGAGTTCAACAATGCAGGTGCCAAAAAGAAAAAAAAGAGGTTTGTCGAGTAGATTCATGGCAAGCACATCGTATATCTGGATTTCTGCTGTTAATTTTCCAGGAGTGGGGAGCAAACATTTATAAAAAGATTTTAAAAGATGTATCAAGCAAATATCATCCTTATTTCAGCACTTCAAAGATAGACTTGCAGCCTCCTCTAGGACTTGGGCCCAGACTGTGTGTTCATTTTTGGAAAAGAAAAGGAGTGGAGGAGTTGCCCCTAGTGCATATAGCAGCGAGCTTCAATCCACTGATGCTCCTTATGATCTTGGGAAAATCAGCGGAGTTACTTACCTGTAACAGGGGTTCTCCGTGGACAGCAGGATAAGTCAGCCACACCTGGTGACGTCCTTCGGGCGGCGCCATGCGGAAGTGCTCTCTAGATAGAAATCTGACCTGCTCAGGTAGCCCACCTCCACGCCCCGCCCCTAGCTGGGCCAGTGTGTTCCTAGCGGTGCCTTCCCGGCTAGGGGCGAGACTAAGTAGCGGACCTCCTCCAGGGAGGTGGGCGGGATTGTGTGGCTGACTTATCCTGCTGTCCACGGAGAACCCCTGTTACAGGTAAGTAACTCCGCTTTCTCCATGGACTAGCAGGATTGCGTCAGCCACACCTGATGTCTCCCTAGCAGGGCGGAGCGCCAGGTGGAGGAGGGAGCAATAAGACGACAACATATGCCAGGCAACAGTTTAATGGAGCCAGAGGTACAAGAACATGTAGAACAGGCAACATTGTATAAGGTGCATTAACAAGGTGCAGTAGTGCGGTGTAGTGCAGGAGCAGTAACACACAGTAAACAACAGCAACAATAGTGCAAAACAGTGCATAGAGTGCAACAACAGCAACAATAGTGCAAAAACAGTGCATAGTGTGCAAAACAGTACAGTATGTGCAAATTAATGTGGATAGTCCAGAAGCAAGAGGAAGTCCAAGCCATTGGCTGCGGAGAGCCTTATCCGTTATTTCCTGGGGATGGCAGCTTGTCTCTGACAGCAGAGGCTAGGACCGCCGTTCCCAACGCGCAGTCCTCCATTGACCGCAGATCCAGACAGTAGTGGCGCTGGAAGGTTTGTGGAGTAGACCACGTTGCAGCTTTACAGATGTCGGAGATAGGAACGGAGCGTAGGTTTGCAAGAGAGGTAGCCAACGCTCTGAGTCGGTGGGGACCAACTCTCGGTGGGCACGGATTGTCCTGTGAAGTTAGGCAGAAGGAGATGCAGGAGGCCACCCAATTGGAAAGTGTCCTTTTGGAGACGGGTTGGCCGGGCCTATTCGGATCGAAAGACACAAACAGTTGGTCACACTTCCTGACAGTGCTTGTTCGCTGGAGGTAGATTTTGAGAGCCCGGAAGCAGTCCAAGGTATGAAGACGTTGTTCATCGATGGATGAGTGAGGCTCCGGGAAGAAGCAGGGAAGTTCAATGGACTGATTGATGTGGAAGGGCGATGCGACCTTAGGAACAAATTTTGGGTTGGTCCTTAGGGATGCCCGGTCTGGGAGTAAGCGAGTGTATGGGGGGTGTGCCACCAAAGCCTGTAGCTCGCTGATTCTTCGAGCAGAAGTGATGACCACCAGAAATAGTGTTTTCCATGCAGCGAACTTCATCTCTGTAGAAAGAAGTGGTTCGAAGGGTTCCTGCATTAGGCGATGAAGCACCGAATTAAGATCCCAGGAAGGTGGCGGTGTTCTGATCGGCGGATTTAAGTTCGCTAGTCCCTTCATGAAACGTCTGGTTATGGGCAGCGTCGAGATGGAGTCGGTCCCTTCAACCGGATCGTGGAGGGCCGATATAGCCGAAAGGTGCACTCGGATGGACTGTGTCTTGAGGCCGCTTGTAGACAACAGACTGAGATATTGAAGAACCTGCGCAATAGGGCAAGAGGTGGGATTGAGGCCCTGTTGTGCACACCAGGTGGAAAATCTCTTCCACTTCAGCCCATAGGATTTTCTGGTGGACGGCCTTCGGGCCGCCAGGACGATGTCTTGGACTTCCGAGGGCAAGCGTAGAGCTGAGAGACTCAACCTTTCAACCTCCAGGCAGTGAGCGCGAGGGCTCTGAGGTTGGGGTGTCTCGTGCTGCCCCCGTTCTGCGTCAGCAGGTCCTCCCTGGGGGGAAGACGCACGGGGTCCCCGTGGGTCAACCGTAGCAGTAGCGAGAACCACATCTGTCATGGCCAGTAGGGCGCGATGAGGATGACGTGCGCTTTGTCCTGGATGATGCGCTGTAGGGTTGCTGGGATGAGGGGGGTCGGTGGGAACGCATACAGTAAAGACCATTCCCCCCAGGATACGTCAAATGCATCCGCTGCCAGCCTCTTGGGCGATGGGTGCCTGGAGCAGAACAGGGGGCATTTCGCATTCAGTTCCGTGGCAAAGAGGTCTACCGATGGTTTCCCCCACTGCTGGAAGAGAACGGTTGTCACCTCCTGCGAGAGAGTGACCATTCGTGAGGTTGCAGCTGTCGACTGAGTTTGTCTGCAAGAGTGTTCATGTCCCCCGGCAGGTAGGAGGCACGGAGCTTGCAACCATTTGCCTCTGCCAAAACCCATATTGCAGTCGCTTCCTTGCAAAGGGGGAGCGATCCAGTTCCACCTTGCTTGTTCACATAGAACATGGCTACTTGGTTGTCCGTTTGTATGAGAATGGCTTTGTCCCGTATGTGTGGAAGGAATGCTAGGAGGGCGTATCTGATGGCTCTGAGCTCGAGAAGATTGATATGAAGGCTCTTCTCCTTCTTGGACCATGCGCCCTGGGTACTGAGGTGTTGGAGGTGCGCACCCCAACCGGTGTTGGATGCGTCCGTGGTGAGCAGCACCTGATGCGCCTGTTGATGCATGTCCTTGCCCCCAGACAGGTTTGAAGGGGTAGTCCACCAGCGCAGATGATTTATGATGCTGGGTGTGATCGCCACCCGGGCAGATAGTGGCTGGGAATGTTGATTCCAGCGTGATCGCAGGTGCCACTGCAGTGGTCGCATTCTCAACCTCGCCATGGGCAGCACTGAGGTAGTAGCTGCCATATGCCCTAGAAGGCGAAGGATCTCTCGAGCAGAGGAGAATTGTGCTTTGGTTGTCTTGTTTGCTAGCAACATAATGTTGGTCATGCGGCGCTCCGGGAGGTAAGCTCGGGCAGTCAGAGTATCTATTACCGCCCCAATGAATTTGAGCTGTTGTGATGGCTGTAGATGTGATTTGCTGTAATTGATGACAAATCCGAGAGAAGTAATGATTTCCGTTGCTTTCTGCAGGGACTCCCGTAAGTCCGTGGCTGTGTGCGCCGTGAAGAGCCAGTCGTCCAGGTAGGGAAAGACGGCCATCCCAAGCTTGCGGAGGTGTGCCGCGACCACGGCTACGCATTTCGTGAATACTCGAGGCGCAGGGAAGAGGCCGAATGGAAGAACTCTGTACTGGTAGTGGTGTCCCAGTACCTGAAAACGAAGGAATCTCCTGTGAGATTTGTGGATGAGGATATGGGTGTAGGCTTCTTGCAGGTCCAGGGACGCCAAGAACTCGCCTTGTTGTATCAGGGGAAGGATGGCGTTGAGAGAGTACATCTTGAACTTCTCCTTGATGATGAACTTGTTCAGTTTGCGTAGGTCGAGGATAGGTCGCCATCCGCCTGTCCTCTTTGGAATGAGAAAGTATCTTGAGTAGAAACCAGAGTTGATTTCGGAAGGAGGCACTTCCTCTATGGCGTGAGACTCGAGGAGGTGTATAAGTTCTGTTGTCATGGGATGTTGGAGGTGCGGAGGAAGAGGACTGTCAGGTTTGCTTTTTTGGTAAGGAGGAGAGCAAAATCGCAGACGGAAACCTTCCTGGATGACTCTCAGGACCCAGGAGTCGGTGGATATTTTCTCCCACTCCTGTAGGAAGTGGGATAGGCGACCCCCTATGCGGGTGGGCGCCTGTGTCGACGTGTCAAAAGGAGGAGCCTCCCTTGGGGGCTGGAGGGTTGGTGCCTTTCTTTTGTCTGCGGTCCCTCTGTGTCTGGCGATGGGTAGAGGCCCCCAGGTAAGCGTTAGACTTGTACTTTGGAGCTTGCCACTTCCGATTAGGGGGGTATCTCTTGCTAGAGCTATAGGAATTGCTGTTGTAGTAGGTCTTTCGCTGGTAGCTGCCCTTCAGAGGTGCACTGCGTCGTTCGAATCCTTCCTCCGCCAAGGTTTGGAGGGTCGTGCAATGTTCTTTCATGACGTTAACTGCGTCTACCACCTTTTCTCCAAATAGCGAGTCACCCGAGCAGGGTGCGTCCGCGATCTTGTCATGTGTGTCTTCACTTAGGCCGGAGGCTCTGAGCCATGCCCAACGTCTGGCAGATATCGCAATGCCTGCGGTCCGGACAGAGGTGTCGAAAGCATCAAAGGCTGTACTGGCCAGATGTTTGCTACACTCAGACAAGTCCGCGAGCGAGCTGTTGATCAGTGATTGAGTATCCTTAGGAAGGGCGGAAGTGGCCTTCTTTATGTTCGCCACGCAGGTGTCCTGGAACAAAATGTGTTGAAATTGGTGAAAGGCGATTCTGGCGTTGAGCATCGCTCCCTGGAAGGCCTTCCTGCCTATTTCGTCGAGAAGTTTATGATCTCGCCCAGGCGGGTAGTTAGCATGCGTTCGAGAGGATCTAGTCCTTTTCAGAGCAGATGAGACAACGATGGATTGATGTGGCAGCTGTGCCAATGTGAATCCCAGTGCGGGTTGGATTAGGTATTTAGAGTCCAGCCGCTTGGCGAACGGGCGTCCGGAAGCGGGAGTCTGCCACACCTTAAGGTAGTCATCCCGCAGCTTGCGATGCATAGGTAGAGAGAAGGAAGGCTTGGGTGGAGCAAGATACCTGAGCACCTCCGGGTCAGGCTCTTCAGTCAGGTCGGGAGCAGTTAAAGCCAGAGCCGATGCCACCTTTTGCAGGAACTTGGGATAGGACCTGTCCTCTGGAGGCGGGGGAGGTTCTTCCCGCTCTGGTGATTGTCCGCCCTCTGGCGCATTTCCATCGTTGGAGACGGAGCCCACGACGGCCTCTATATCGCGCTCCTCCGCGGTGCTGTCCGGGGAAGGGTGTAAGGGCGACGGAGGCTGCACATCTGACGATTCAGTGGGAGGAACGTATGCAGTGGGGCCCTCAGCGGGTTTAGGCACGGAGGCCGCAGGTGGGGGTGCGGTCTGCTGGACTAGTTGCGCTAGGAGCCTCAAAATAGCAGTGTTGTTAGCCGTGTCGGTGGAGTGGCTGCAAGATCTCACCTGGCGTCTTCTGCTGGAAGAGGAGTGGTCCTTGCTGGTCCGGTGATGTCCATGTCTACGTCTTCTCTTATGTGCCGGCTCTAGGCTGCCCAGAGAGGAGTCAGAGGAACTGGACGTGCTCCTGCGGTGTTTTGCTCCTTTATGGCTCCGGTGGTGTTTGTGAAGCCTTGTATGGCGTTGCCCGCGGTGGCGGGAGGAGGAACGGCTGTCCGTGATCTCATCGGCACCGGGAGGAAAGGCAGTGTCCGTGGGAGCAAGGCCCGCATTGAAGGGGGAGCCCGCGGCGTTGTAGGCAGTGGCACCGGGAGGAAAGACAGAGTCTGTAGGAGCCAGTCCCGCATTGAAGGGGAAGCCCGTGGCGTTGTAAAGGTGGGAGGAGCGAGAAGCAGCGTCGGCCGCGCTGACGTCATGCCGGTGGGCGGAGCTGGAGGACTGATCGGCGCTCCTGGAGGACCTCTCCCGGGCGCCATTGCCTGGCTCCACATGGCCCCGACAGGGGGAATTAGACAGTCCAAAGCCTCCTGGGTCTCCCATGGAGCGGATGATAGACCGCGAGGGAGTGGGAGCAGGCCTTACCTCAGCGTGGCTTTGGGGAGCAGCCACGAGGAGCGTAATTGGTGAGGTCCGGCAGGGGAAGGAGGCCTTATCGGGCACTTCCCGGGCAGCGGTCTCAGATGGAGCTAGAAGGCTCTGAACAAGGCATGAGTCCGTGGCACGGCTGGGGATGGAGGCCCTGTCGGGCACATCCTGAGCCGGCGGTGGGCAGCCAGTGCTTCGGGAGCCATTCTCCGACGCCGGATGCCATCCAAGGATTTTACCCGCACCAGAGGTACCTCCACATCGGGTGCAGCCATGAGATTCCGTGTAAGTCCTGTGCCCGCAGCGCGGGCATTTTTTGAATACCGATTTAGGCATAGTCCGATAAGAAAAAACAGAAAACAAAGAAATTAAAGGAAAAGGTTGCAGGAGAGCAGGATCCGTCTTGCTGGCAAGGCGGAAGGAAGAAGACTGGCCCAGCTAGGGGCGGGGCGTGGAGGTGGGCTACCTGAGCAGGTCAGATTTCTATCTAGAGAGCACTTCCGCATGGCGCCGCCCAAAGGACGTCACCAGGTGTGGCTGACGCAATCCTGCTAGTCCATGGAGAAACTTAACTCTCCATTGCCTCAGATACAGACTTAGGCTGTTAGCCCTTTGGTGACAGGGAAAATACTTACCGTACCTGCATGCAACTCACCTTCAGGGCTGGCTCTGGAGTTCTTTCAAGGTGTTGACATGCTACGGCAGGGGTGGCCAACTCCAGTTCTAGTGCACCACGATCCAGCCTGTTTTTCAGGATATCCCTAATGAATATTCATGAGGTATATTTGAATCCACTGCCTCCCATTGTATGCAGATATGTCTCATGAATATTCATTAGGGACATCCTGAAAACTAGACTGGATTGTGGTGTACTGGGGAAACTTTAGACCTTATTCCTCCTTTGCTGTCAGAATCTGTTGTTTAGCTTTGAATGCCCTGCTCTTTGCTGCCCCCTCCCCCAAAATCTGCCACCCTAGGCGACTGCCTAGATTGCCTGATGGTTGGGCCTGCCCTGCTCACCGTGAACTACTACTGGAAAGGTGTGAGCTAAATACAAACTAAATAATGGAGGCACTTCTGTTGTTATTATTTCCCAAATATAGTTGGACAAACTGAGGAACAGGGACAAAGTGATCACCAAGGTCAAGCAATCAGTAACAGAACCAGAATAAAGCTTGAAAGTGAGTCATTTGCAAAAAGTCAGAGAAAGAGAGACAGGCAGCTGGGATTAGAACTGAGCAGTGTTGGCTTTGCTAGTAAACATATAAAATTCAATCCTAATTATAGGCATAAAAGAAAACATGGTAAAATTGTTAATATATTATGAAACATAAGACAAACAGAAATATCAAAAAGAGAGAGCAATTCTTTAAAGATATTGCACAGGAACAAGTGGACAAACTTAACACTTTCATAGCAATAATGTCACAGGGATGTGAAAGTTGGACAGTGAAAAAGATAGACAGGAAGAAAATTGATGCCTTTGAATTATGGTGCTGGCAACAAATACTGTGTATACCATGGACTGCCCTAAGAACAAACCAGTCAGTACTAGAGGAGATCAAACCTAAGCTTTCTTTAGAAACTCCAATGACAAGACTTTGACTTTCATACTTTGGACACATCATGCGAAGAGAGAGATCGTTAGAGACAGACATCATGCTTGCCAAGACAGAAGGTCAACACAAAAGAGGAAAGTCAGCAATGAGATGGATCGATACAATAACAGCAGCTATGGGTGCCATTCTATCAACAATGAGTTGCCTGAATGAAGACCGAACACAGTTTAGGACAACTATCCAGAGGGTCGCCATACGTCGACACCGATTCGATGGTACTTGACAACAACAGCAATACAAGAAATCATGAATGTAATTAAAAACCTGCCATTTTGACAAAGGCTCCAGGCTCTGATGGATATGAAGCAAAATTTGGCAACATATTAAATGTGATATAGTAGCTTAGTGGATAGAGCAGCAGGCTGGAAGCCAAGGTTCAAATCCCACTAATGCTCCTTGTGTCCTTGGGCAAGTCACTTAATCCTTTATTTCTTCAGGTACAAATTTAGATGCATGTTCAGAGTTGCGCTAAAACCCCCACACTTTAGTGGCTTTAGTTGCTCCCATGGCTGTTTTACCATGGTAAATACAGGGAAATGGATGTACCCACCCTCCTGCATTTAGCACGGAGCCCCACGCTAAATATCCCCTCGGACTCTGCAGCACTGTCCAGACAGTGCTGGGGCACTCCATGGGCAGGGCGAAGACAGTTGCAGCACTAATCCAGTTAGTGGCGATTTTCAGTCCGCTAAAACCAGATTAGTGCCTGAATAAAGTTAGGTGAGGTCAATAGCTGTCCAAAGCTTATGCAACTTTGCTGTCTGGTAAGCTGCTGATTATTGCCACTAACCAGATAGCAAATATGGTCGGCGGCAAAACCAGATATTCAGTGCCAGATGCCAGTCCTCCTTTTGCCTCCTGCAGACTGTCACTTTTGCCTTTATACAATTTAATTTCTGTTGTATAGATTTTACACCACCCTGATGACATTTTGAGTTTTCGAAGGGCAGTAATGAAATTTTAAGAATAAATAAATATATAACTAGTCGTGACTTCCCTAATATTTTTTGAGCATCAAAAGGGGCTAACAAGAAAAAATGCGGGGTATGGATTGTATTCTCTAGGGCTTTAAAGGTTATGCACCGTCAAACATACAGAGTTGAGGAAGGGTGATTTAATATTTGTAACTGTTACAATCAATGGACAGAAAGAAGTTCACAGTGGTAAATATTTATGCTCTGAATGCACAAGTTGAATTTTTTGACCTGGTTTTGGGAAAGCTGTTGGAAGTGGAGGAGTAGCCTAGTGTTTACAGCAACAGCCTAGTACTCGACAGATCTGGGTTCAATTCCCACTGGTGCTCTTTGTGACCTTGGGCAAGTCACCTGACCCTCCATTGCTTCAGGTACAAACTTAGATTGTAAGCCCTCTGGGGACTGGGAAATATCTACGTACCTGAACATAACTCGCCTTGAACTACCATTGGAAAGATGTGAGCCAAATAAATTTAAAGATACTGCGCTTATCATTGGGGGATATATATGATATGCTTGGAGGATGGGCTGACACAAGCTCATGCACCAGTTTGAATGGATTTCTGGATTCTTGACCCTAAATCAGGGCAGCGTGTTTGGTGGTTAAATAATCATTTATTGGGAGACAACGAAACAGTAGCATAAATTGAGGATAGTCAAGAGTACTTGAAAATCAATGGACAATTGCTCTCCTCAGAAGGTTGTGAGAATTCTTTAAAAAATAGTTATAAAGAAGAAATGTATAGCCTTAGCAGCTACTAAGAAGAAAAGAGGAAAGTGGAGGAACAGAAGCTTAGAGTTTCTATCATTAAGTTGGAGGAGCTGCATGAGTGTTTCAAAGGGGACAAGAAAGATGGGTAAATAGCTTGATTTAGCCAAAAACTCATTATTATGTGCTCTATATGCTGAGGAAATGAAACAGAAATTGGATTTGACAGCAATATTATGAATTTGGGAACAAGGCAAGTAACAGAAAGTGGCATTTTACTTACCAGATAATGTCCTTTCTTTGATTCCTGCTAGACCAGTCTAGACAAGTGGGCTGTGTTCCCCTATCAGCAGATGAGTGGAGACAGAGAACCAATGAAATGCCCAGGTTTCAATGATATCACTCTGATGCCTCTATCAGCCTGAGCCACTAGAGGGCAACTTGGTATTTGTGTCAAAGCATAGGAGATAAGGCATGGCAAATCTCACACAACCCCAACAAAAGTAACGTTTAACTAAACTGCACCGAAACTATTTATAGGAGAGTATGAACAGAAGGCTGTTAGTAGGTTATGAGCCTGCAAGACCAATCATTCAGATGTCTAGCAGACCAAAAGTACCATTACATCAATAAAATTGGAGGAAAAGACATTTTTCAGATATATTAGTGAGAGGAGAAAGGACGAAAGTGATATTATATCAGACTCAAGGCTGAAAGGGAGGAGGAAAAAGCGGAATTGCTTAACAAATATTTCTGTTCTGTGTTCACAGATGAAGGGCCAGAAGCAGGACCTCAGAAAATCCACAAATAGGTACAGAAGTGACAGGGATATTGAATGATTTTCCGAAGTCTGTGTTCGTGAGGAATTAGCCAAAAAGCCATGGGACCAGATGGGATACATCCAAGAATATTGAAGGAACCTGGGGAAGTTCTAGCAGTTCCACTGACTAAACTTTTCAATGCTTCTTTAGAATCAGGAGTGGTCCCAGAGAACTGGAGAAAAGCATATGTGGTCCCTTTACACAAAAGTGGAAATAAGGATGAAGTTGTAAACTACAGGCTGGTTAGTCTAATCTCTGTGGTGAATAAATTATTGGAAATGCAGCTAAAAGAGAGAATAGTGATGTTTCTGGAGTCCAAAGAATTGTAGGATCCAAGGCAGCATGGGTTAACCAGAAGCAGATCTTGTCAGACAAATCAGATTGATTTCTTTGACTGGGTGACCAGGGAGTTTGACCGTGGGGGAGCCCTAGATGTGGTGTACTTAGATTTCAGTAAAGCTTTTGATACAGTTCCGCACAGGTAACTTAAAAACAAATTGAGCACCCCAGGGATAGACACTAAAGTGAATGACTGGGTTAGAAATTGGTTGAGTGGGAGGCGACAAAGGGTATAGGTATATGGAGCTCACTCTGAAGAGAAGGAGGTCATCAGCAGTGTGCTACTGGGATCTGTCCTTAGTCTGATTCTTTTTAACATCTTTTAATGATATTGCAGAAGGGCTGTTCGGTAGGGTTTGCCTCTTTGCGAATGATGCCAAAATCTGCAATAGAGTAGACACCCAGGAAGATATAGATAGCATGAGAAGGGATCTAGCTAAGCTTGAAGAATGGTCTAGAATTTGGCAGCTGAGATTTAATGCAAAAAAAAAATGCAGGGTCATGCATTTGGGCTGCAAAAATCCAAGGGAGCGGTACAGTGTAGGGGGCAAAGAACTTCTGTCCATGAAAGAGCGGGACCTGGGTGTGATTGTTTCTTATGATCTTAAAGTGACTAAACAAGTAGAAAAGGCGACAATGAAAGCCAGAAGGATGCTTGGGTGCATAGGGAGAGGAATGGCCAGCAGAAAAAAGGAGGTGATAGTGCCTCTCTGTAAGTCTCTGGTGTGACCTCTTTTGAAGTATTGTGTGCAATACTGGAGACCACACCTACAAAACGATATAAAACAGGATGGAGTTGCTGCAGAGGATGGCTACTAAAATGGTTAGTGGTCTTCGTTATAAAGCATATGAGGACAGACTTAAAGATCTTAATATGTATACGTTAGCGGAAAGGCAGGGTAGAGGAGATATGATAGAGACATTTAAATATCTCCATGGCATAAAGGCACAAGAGGAGAGCCTCTTTAGACTGAAAGCAAGCTCTGCTACTAGGAGACATAGGATGAGGGTGAAAGGGGATAGACTCAGGAGTAATATGTGGAAATAGCGTAGTTACTCACCTGTAACAGGTGTTCTCCAGGGACAGCAGGAATCAGTCCTCACATATGGGTGACATCGGCGCAGACTGAGCCCATGCACAGCATTTCCTCAGCTTTCAAAGAAAGCCTTTGGGAATGCTACCATGCATGCGTGGTCCCCTTCCCGCCCAAGGGTGCCATCTTGCTCAGTCAAATGACATAGCTTAGGTGAAGACAAAAAGGTAAAGGAGGCAACTCCAAGGGGAGGAGGGAGGGTTGTGAGGCCTGATTCCTGCTATCCCTGGAGAACACCTGTTACAGGTGAGTAACAAGCAGGAACAAGCAGGAAGTCAGTCCTCATATATGGAACAAGCAGGAAGTCAGTCCTCATATATGGAACTCCCTAGCTCCAGGCTGCCGGGGCCCAAACCACGACAGAAGCAGTGGTGACCCAAGGAAGGTCATGAGTTGCAGAAGGTGAGTCACTACCAAAAGACTCTGCAGACCCAAGCGTCCAGCATCACCATAACTCTGGTAGCCTGAACACTGAAAGGTTGGAGGGCAGGAGTTGCCTATACACCGAAAATGCTTCTGATCACTGCCTGGCCAAAGGCACTGTCCCTGCAGGACTCACTCTCAAGGCAGTAGTAGGCTGCGAACGTATGGACTGAAGACCACATGGCGGCCTTACATATTTCTTGCACCGGCACTGTGTATAGGTTGGCCACTGATGTGGCCATAGCCCTCACGCGATGAGCAGTGATCCAGCGCTCCAGAGAGAGGCCAACTCGCTCATAAGCGAGGGCAATGCAGTCCGCCACCCAGGTGGACAGCGTTCGCTTAGTCACAGGTAGCCCCAGTCTGCTGGAGTCATAGGAGATAAAAAGCTGAGGAGCTTTTCGATGAGCCTCGGTCCTCTGTAAATAAAAGGATAGGGCCCTCTTGCAATCCAAGGTATGCACGATGACCTCCACCCTGCCAGCATGCGGCCGTGGGAATAAGGTGGGGAGAACTACCTCCTGATTGAGGTGAAAAGCGGACACCACCCTTGGGAGGAATTTGGGGTGCATGTGCAGCACCACCATGTTCATATAGAACCTGGTATACGGTGGATCCACCACCGGAGCCTGCAGCTAACTTTGCGAGTGGACGTCAACACCACCAAGGCGGCCACCTTTCAGGAGAGGTATCTTAAGTGGCAGGTGCCCAAAGGCTTGAAGGGCGGCCTAGTGAGCTGGGAGAGCACCACATTGAGGTCCCATTCCACTGCCGGAGGATGGAGAGGGGGCTTGGAGAGCAGAAGGCCCCTGAGGAATCTGGAGACCAGAGGCTGGCCTGAGAGGGGCTTCTCTCTATAGGGTGATGGTTGGCTGCTATGGCGCTGAGATGCACCCACAGCAAGTTCGATTTCAAGCCCAAGTATGAGAGGTGCAGCAAGTACTGCAGCAAGAGCTTTACCTAACAGGAGAACGGGTTCTCATTCCTTTCTGCACACCAGACGAAGAATCTCCTCCACTTGAAGGCGTAAGCTCTTCTGGTGGATGGCTTTCGGGAGGCCAGGAGGATTTTCTGGACCTCACCTGAGAGGTTGAAAGGGGCCAGTGCTATCATTTCAGCAGCCATGCTGTCAGCATTAGGGACCCCAGTTTGGGGTGTAGCAGAAAGCCTCCTTCCTGAGACAGGAGGTCCGGGTCCCAGCCCAGTGGTACTGGGGTTGCCACCGACAGGGAGAGCAGTAGGGGGGAACCAGGGCTGCCTGGGCCACTTGGGCGCAATCAGAATCACTGAGGCGTGCTCGCTCTGGATCTTGAAAAGGCACTTGGCTATCAAAGGTGTCGGTGGGAATGCATAAAGTAAGCCCTTTGACCAGGAGATCAGGAAGGCACCGCCACCCTCTTGCGGTGTGGCTGAGGAAAGCAGAATTTGGGCAGCTGTGGGTTGTCCAGGGAGGTGAACAGGTCCAGCCAGAGTTGTCCCCAGAGGTGGAAAGATCTCCGGGTCACAGCACAACTTGTGAGGCTGAAGGATCCAGCTGAGGTGCTCCGCCAGGCAGATGTCCTGACCCAGTAAGTACACCGCCCTCAGAGGGATATAGTTATGCACTGCAAAGGAGTGGAGGGCCACTGCCTCCTGACAGAGGGAGTAGGAGCCCATACTCCCCTGCTTGTTTACACAGAACATGGCAACCTGATTGTCTGTCTGTATGAGGAATGGGAGGTCACTCAGTAGGTGGCAGAAGGCCTGAAGGGCTAGGAAGATGGCCCTGAGCTCGAGAAGATTGATTTGCAGAAGGGATTCCTCTGTGGACCAGGTGCCTTAAGTGCACTGGCCCTCACAATGTGCGCCCCAGCCTATAAGGGAGGTGTCTGTCGTCATGACCCTCTGAGGGGTCGGTGCATGGAAGGGCATCCCTGCCCTGAGGTGATGTTGGGGGCTGCCACCAGATGAGGGAGGCCGCCAGCTAGTGGGTGATCTTCATGCTGTCCCTCAGCCTACCCGTTGCCTGCATCCACTGGGAACGGATGCACCACTGGGCTGCCCACATATGCAGGCGGGCCAGAGGCATAACGTGAACAGTCGAGGACATGTGGCCTAGCAGGCGGAGGAGTAGGCGAGCTGACACTGAACTGGAGCTCTGCACGTCCCTTGACAGCTGCATCAGGCAGTAGGTTCTCACCACGGGGAGGAAGGCCCTGACCCGCAGAGTGTCCAGCTGGGCCCCTATGAATTCCAAGTCTTGGGCTGGGGAAAGGCTGGACTTGGGGTAGCTGACGATGAACCCCAACTGCTGCAGGGTGTGGATAGTGAGCCTTGTGGCCTGCCTGGCCTCGAGAGGTGTGCTGCCTCTGATGAGCCAGTCATCCAGGTAAGGGAAGATGTAGGCCCCCTGGAGACCCACATGGGCAGTTACGACCGCCAGGCATTTTGTAAAGACCTTTGGAGAGGAGGTGAAGCCGAACGAATCTCAGCTAATGCCTGTTGGAGAGGTGGATTAGGATGTGGGTGTAAGCATCCTTGAGATCCAAGGAGCAGAGCCAATCTCCCTGGCGGAGGTAGGGCAGCAATTTCCCAAGGGACAGCATCTTGAGCTTTTCCCTCACCAGTTCAAGTTGCGCAGGTCCAGGATTGGCTGGAGACCCCCTGTTCTTTTTGGGACAAAGAAATACTTTGAGTAAATCCCCTTTCCCCAGAGTGATGGGGTACCGGTTCCACTGCCCTGTTCCTGAGCAAGCCTGCGAGTTCTGTGGCGAGCAAGGCCTGGTGGAGGAGAGGCTGTGGTAACTCTCCTAGGAAGAAGTCTGGAGGGTTCTGCTGCAGATGGAGGAAATACCCCTCCTGCACCATTCACAGAACCCACTGGTCTGTGGTGATGCTGGCCCATCTGTGGGCGAGGCCTGTTGACCCCCTGTGGGCTGAAGTGGGCCTCTCAGGGGAGGGGAGGCCCAGCCCAGGGAGTCAAAAGCTTCGCCCTGGTTTGGTGAGAGCTGGTGTCTGGGGGCTTGGGAGTCTTGGGCTTCCTAGGCCCGTGTCCCTGGTCTTTTGGCTGTGAGGACTGGTGAGGCTGCTCCGAGTAAGGCTGGTAGTGGCCAGCCTGGGAGTAGCCCTTTTTCCCCAAGGATTTTTTCCTTGGGAGAGCCAAGGTCTTTATGGACAGCCTCTGCCGGGTCACTACCTCAGCCTCAATCTCTGCAACCTTATCAGACATTGGTTTCCCAAATAGGGGACATCCAGGAGCTTCTCCTGTATCCACTGCTCCAGGTCCAAGGTCTGTAGCCATGCCGGGCGCTGATGTCTGCAGTTCCAACCCTGGCCGCAGACTCTAACCTGTCGTAGGCTGCCCGGGAGAGGAATTTAGAACAGTCCGGGATGCCTGCTACTAGGGACTAGAACCTTTGCAGAGGTTCTCCGGTGAGGCCCGCCAAGAATCCCAAGAATTCCTGTATCAGGCACTTAAGGTACATTCCAATGTACAATTCGTTTGCCTGTATTTGGCACCCAAGCATGGTGCCCTGGTAGTACTTACACCCATGGTGTTGAAGGCCCAGGCTTCCCTGCCAGGGGCAACTGAAAAGTCTTTTGGCTCTTCAGTTTTTGCATGGAGGGCTCAACCACCATTGAACTGTGGGGAAGTTGTGGCTTGTGGAACCCGGGGTCCTTCTGGATGCGATAGACAGTGTCAAGGGGCCAACTGATCACCAGCACCAAGGCTGGGGACTCCGACATCCAGAGGAGCAATCTCTCGAGGATGGGTGGAACTGGCACCTTGAGAGTCTCCTTGGGAGGGGACTCATATTGTAGGATCTTGAGCTCCTCGGTGTGCAGGTCCTCCTCCGACTCCATCTGGATCGAGAGAGCCCGGGCCATGTCACGAATGAAGTTGTGAAAGGCCACGTCTTCAGGCAGGGAGTGGCACCAAGGCTCCAGGGGAGATGACTCGGAGGGGACGTCCCGTCTTCGGTCTCCCCAGTCGAAACCTGAGGGTGTTGAGGAGTCAGCCCTGGGGTCGGACCCAAAGAATCGGGCCCTCCAGAGGACCTGGAGTCAGACTCCTGGAAACTCACTGGTGAGGACTGGAACCCCAAGGAGCATATCGAGACCTCGATTAACACCGAGGGCTTACCCGAAGCTGGTGGCACTCAGTGACAGGTTTGACACCCGGAGGCTCCCCCGAGGCCGGGGGGCCCGGTGTTGGGGCCAAAGATGCCGGGAGGCCCGACATCAACGCCCGCTGCAAGGCCAGGATGGAGGAGAGACTCTGCTCCAAGGCTGCCAGGCGTGACTCGAGGCCCGATGACTGTGCAGCACTCGGCATAGACACCGAAGGCCTCGAGACTTTCTGAGGGCGCTGGTCAGAGTCACCAGTCAAGGAACCTTGCCAGGTTTGATCGGAGGCACCTCCTTCAGGACCTTCTTCTTTTTGGGAGGGTCCAGGGCCGCAGCGGAGAAGCTGCCGCCGCATGACTATGAGCACGCTCTGACCTCTTTTGAGGGGCTGGCTTTGGGGCTCAGCGATGGGGAAGCCGGGGCAGTGTCAGACTTTGGGAAAAGCTTCCCTTGCAACTCAGACCGCCTCCTGTTGGTTTTAGGGGTCATGGTCTGGCATCGGTCGCAGGTGAAACTGTCGTGGTCTGGGCCCAGGCAACAGATGAAGCAGTCATGAGTATTGATGAGCATTCTGAAGGGATGGGCTTCACCTTAACCGGGATGGAACCAGGCTGCTGGCATTAACCTTTAAAATGGAGATAGAGCAGCTTTTAAACTATATAATAGGGGAACATCGACAGTCGCCCAAGAGCGGATGGTTCGGAAGAATGTATCCTTGAAGGATACTATCAAAAGCAGAGAGGTTCCAAAAAAGAATAAAGTAGCCCAAATGCCCTCGAGTATGGAGCAGACAGAGCTTAAAGATCCCAAATTACCCATGTCTGCCAATAGCCAAATTAATATGAATAAAATACAGTCTCTAAAATGCTTGTATGCAAATGCTAGAAGTCTAAAAATAAGATGGGAGAGCTATAATATATAGCACTAAATGAGAGGTTAGATATGATTGTAATATCAGAGACATGGTGGAAGGAGGACAACCAGTGGGACACTGTGATACCTGGGTACAAACTATATCGTAATGATAGAGCTGATCAAATTGGTGGAGGGGTTGCGCTCTATGTTAGAGAGGGCATTGAGTCAGAAAGGATTAAAGCTTTGCAGGAAACAAAATTTGCTGTAGAATCTCTATGGATTGAAATTCCATGTAAAAAGGGGAAGGCGATGGCAGTGGGGGTGTACTATCGACCACCTGGCCAGAATGAACAAATGGATGATGAAATGCTCAAAGAAATCAAGGAAGCTAACGAAAGTTACAGCGCAGTAATAATAATGGGTGATTTCAATTACCCCGGTATCGACTGGGTCAGTGTCACGGCAGGACATGCTAGGGAGATAAAGTTCCTAGATGAAATAAATGACTGTGTCTTGCAGCAGCTGGTTCATGAACCAACGAGAGGGGAAGCCATATTAGATCTAGTCCTTAGTGGAACACCAGATCTAGTGCAAGAGATAAGGGTGTTGGGGCCACTTGGCAATAGTGATCATAACATGATCACCTTTGATTTAATTAGTGGAGGAGGGATAGTAAGGAAATCCACAGTACTACCTTTTAACTTTTGAAAGGAAGACTATGATAAAATGAGGAAAATAGTTAAGAAAAAACTAAAAGGAGCAGTTGCAAAGGTTAAAGACTTACATCAAGCTTGGGTGTTGTTTTAAAATACTATCTTGGAAGCCCAGTGTGTATTCCACGCTTTAAGAAAAGTGGAAGGAAGTCCAAAAAACTGCCAGCATGGTTTAAAGGTGAGGTCAGAGAGGCTGTTGCCAAAAAAGCATCTTTCAGGAAATGGAAAAAAGAGCCAAACAACGAAACCTGGAAACAGAACAAGCACTGGCAAGTCAAATGCAAGGCATTCATAAGGCAGGCAAAGGGAGAATTTGAGAAGAAGCTTGCTGCGGAAGCAAAAATGTGAAGTAAAGACTTTTTCAAGTACATTCGTAGCAAAAAACCTGTGAGAGAGTCAGATGGTCCATTAGATGATAGAGGGGTTAAAGGAGCACTAAGAGGTGACAAGGCGATAGCGGAGAAACTGAATGAATTCTTTCCTTCGGTATTTACTGAGGAAGATGTAGGGATGTTACCCATGACTGAAGTGGTATTTAAAGGTGCGAAGAATTGAAGGAAATATCGATACATCAGGAAGATGTATTACAACTATTAGGTAAACTGAAGAGTAGCAAATCACCTGGGCCGGATGGTATACATCCAAGGGTGTTGAAAGAACTGAAATATGAGATTGCAGACCTGCTATTAGTAATCTGTGAACCATCATTAAAATCATCTCTAATACCTGAAGATTGGAGGATCGCCAATGTAACACCAATTTTTAAAAAGGGTTCCAGGGGTGATCCGGGAAACTACAGACTGGTGAGCCTGACGTCAGTACCGGGAAAAATGGTAGAAACCATCATAAAGAATAAAATTACTCAGCATGTAGATAGTTATGGCCTAATGGGAGACAGCCAACATGGCTTTAAACAAGGAAGATCTTGTCTTACTAATCTGTTATGTTTTTTTGAAGGTCTGAATAAACAGGTGGACAAAGGTGAGTCGGTTGATATAGTGTATCTGGACTTTCAGAAAGCCTTTGACAAGGTCCTTCATCACAGACTTTTGGCAAAACTAAAGAGTCATGGGATAGGAGGCAGTGTACTATTGTGGACAAATGCAAAGTTATGCACCTATCTTTATTTGCAAATTTAATATACCGCTCTTTACCGGTGGCATCAGAGAGGTGTACAATGGAAAAATATACAGGCTGCTGAAACAGAAAGGAACGCCAAACATTTAAAGAGCAGGATAGAAAGAGGAGATAGAGCAGGCAGCACATAATTCAACAGGAGGATGAAACAGAGGTGGATACAGTCAGGGTCAACGGGGTGGGGGGGAGAGGGGAGCAGGTGGGGGGGGGAAGGTTAAAAGCGGTGCAAAAAAGGTGGGTCTTTAATCTAGCCTTAAAGGTTTTATAAGAAGGTTCTAGGCGGAGGGCGACGGGAAGCGAGTTCCAGAGTTTCGGGCCTAGAAAGAAAAATGCTGAGGAGCGGGTGGACTCCAGATGAGCCTGTGAGGGGGAAGGAAGGGACATGCGGTTCAGGTGAAGGGAAGGGAAGAACAACCCAAACTATGGTTACACGATGCAAGGTTCCACATTAGGAACCACCACCCAGGAAAAAGATTTAGGCGTCATTGTGGACAACATGTTAAAACCCTCGGCCCAGTGTGCAGCGGCAGCCAAGAGAGCAAATAGAATGCTAGGTATCATAAGGAAAGGAATGGAAAATAAAACAAAAGATATTATAATGCCTCTATATCGTTCCATGGTGAGACCGCACCTTGAATATTGTGTGCAATTCTGGTCGCCGTATCTTAAAAAGGATATAGCGATATTAGAAAAGGTTCAGAGAAGAGCCACCAAAATGGTAAACGGGATGGAAGGATAGTCCTATGAAGAAAGGCTAAAAAGTTTAGGGCTCTTTAACCTGGAAAAGAGACGGCTGAAGGGAGATATGATAGAAGTCTATAAATTAATGAACGGAGTGGAACGGGTAAACGTAGATCGATTGTTTACGTTATCAGAATATAGAAAGACTAGGGGACATGCAATGAAGCTACAGGGTAATCTATTTAAGACTAATAAAAGAAAATATTTTTTCACTCAATGTGTAATCAAACTCTGGAATTTGTTACCGGAGGATGTAGTAAAGGCTGTTAGTGTAGCTGGGTTTAAAAAAGGTTTGGACAAGTTCCTGGAGGAAAGGTCCATAAACCATTATTAAGAAGGGACCCAGGATATCAATGCTTGACCCAGTACAAGCATTGCGGAACCTGTGACTTTTGGGGAAACTGCTAGGTACGTATGACCTAGATTGGCCACTGTTGGAAACAGGATACTGGGCTTGATGGACCTTGGTCTGACCCAGTATGGCATATCTTATGTTCTTATGACTGAGATAGTCCCTCGGGGCAGGAAGGGAACTGGTACGCAAACCGGACAAAGGGAAGAAATAAAATAACTCTTTCCAGGAGAGTAGAGAACCATGTCCATTGGGCTCTGCAGAAAAAAGGAGACTGAGCAAGATGGCACCCTTGGGTGGGAAGAGGACCATGCATGTGTGGTAGCATTCCCAAAGGTTTTCTTTGAAAGCTGGGGAAATGCTCCACTTGGGCTCCATCTGTGCCAACGTCACCCATATGTGAGAACTGACTTCCTGTTTGTTTCTGAAGAAATTTCTTTACACAGAGTGGTAAATGCGTGGAATAGTCTCCCAGTGAAGGTAATAGAGACGAGGACAGTATCTGAATTCAAAAATGTATGGGACAAACACATAAGATCTCTAAAGGATAAAAAGGGACTATTGTAGTTGATATGGAAGAGCAGACTAGATAGACCATGTGGTCTTTTTCTGCCGTCATGTTTCTATGTTTCTATCATAGCAGACTAAAACAGTTCCTACTAGTACTACTATTAATCACTTATATAGCGCTAAAAGGCATACGCAGAGCTGTACAGACATACATACAGTAAAGATGGTCCCTGCTCATCAGAACTTACAATCTAATTAAGACGGACAAGACAAAAGATAAGAATAAGGGTAGAAAGGGAAGGGTAAGGAGACACAAAGAAAACAAGGGATCAGGATACAAAAGCAGCCTCAAAGGTGCATGGATCTGAAAAGGGGTAGAGATGAAGTTTGACATACAGACTCAGGTAGTTTGTTACAGGCATAAGAAGCAGCAAGGTGAGAGGATCAAAGTCTGAAGTTGGCAGTGGAAGAAAAGGGCAAGGAGAGAAGCAAGCCAGTAGAAGAGCGGAGTTCACAAGGAGGGGTGTAGGGAGAGAGGAAAGGTAGTGAGAAGCAGAAGAATGAATGCATTTATAGATCAGAAGTTTGAATTGAATATGGAAATGGAAGGGAAGCCAATGAAGTGATTTGAACAGAGGGTTATATGAGTATATCAAGGCTGGCAAAAGATTAGTCGTACAGCAGAGTTCTGAATAGATTGAAGATCCCAGCTAAGTAAAACCAATTCAGCCGCCTACAGCCCCATCTCAAGCCTTCCCCTCCTGGCAAAGATCATCGAAAAGGTGGTTCAACAACAGCTCCAATACCACATCGACACCCATGCCCCTCTGGACTGCAATCAACATGGTCTCCGCCCAAACCACGGCGTTGAAACACTACTGATTTACCTCTTCGACAATCTGATCCAGGTCATCGACAACATAAAGAAAGGCGTCATCATAATCTTCATAGACATCTCCGCTGCTTTCAACACCGTCGACCACAAAACTCTACTATCAAGACTTCAGGGATATCTTACCTCACAGACAGCTCCAAGTCAAACGTGGTTCAGCCACCTCCCGACCTATGAGAGCCACCCAGGGTGTACCACAAGGCTCCCCTCTCTCAGCCTTGTTATTTAATCTGTATATACAACCTATCTGCTCTATCATCAAAAACAATAAAATACAATATGCCATCTACGCAGATGACATCATGATATACACCCCCATCAACCTTGACATCCCAGACTACTCCAGCATAGCCAACTGCCTGCAACAGCTGGCTACTGGAAAACAACTTAACCGTAAACTACAACAAGACAGAAGCACTAATCATCAGAAACTCTGCCTTCACTCCTCCTCCTGTCATCCAGCTGAACGACACCACTATACCAATAAAACATGAAATAAAGTATCTCGGGGTGACACTCGACAAAGAACTGAACCTCCAATCTCACATCACCAAAGCCACCAGGAATGTATACCTAAAGATGAGAACCATAAGACGCCTCAAGCCAATCCTCTCACAAGATCACTTCTGCACCGTCAGTCAAGCTCTTATCACTCCCATCCTAGACTACTGCAACCCCATCTACCTCGGACTCTCAAAACAAGCCACCTGGCCATTACAGATGGCCCAAAACATGGCCGCCCGAATAATAACAGGATCTTCAAGACATGACCACATCACCCCATTCTCAACCACCTCCACTGGCTCCCAATCAGCTCCTGCTCCAGCTGAGCTACAAAGTACTCCTAAACACATTCAAAATCAAACAGAACATCTCCGCAGACAGTCTAAAACCACTCATCAAACCCGACCCAGGCACCAGATCTAGAAAGAGAGGCACATCAGACGCTATTAACATACCCAAAGCCTTTGCCAAAACTAGAAAAGACACTTCAAGAAGAGCACTACCCCTGGCCGCACCCGCGCTATGGAACTTACTCCCCGAAAACCTGAGATCAACAACAGACCTCAAAGACTTCCGAAAGATGCTCAAAACAACGCTCTTCGCAGAACACTACAAGGACATCACATGAACGGTCCAACGACCTATCTCTCTGCCCACCAAAATGTAAAAATGTAAACAGTTTCTGTACATAGGTCTGCTCTCCAAAATGTAAAAATGTAAATAGTTTCTGTACATAGCTCATACTACTCAGAAATCAACTATAGCCAACCACACACACACACCCTAACAATGTGCTGAGCCAACTGAGCTCAAAGGTTCTATTCCACCCAGTCGACCAAGAGTGTCATCTCTAGGGCCACTCTGGCCCTCCATGTGCCACCTTGGTGACTGACATATGCTATTGCCTGGCATTGTCTGGAGAACACCCACACCACTCGACCAAGGGCTGGAAATGCAAGAGGGCCAACCAGATAGCCTTTGCTTTGAGATGGATGATGGACCACACCGCCTCCCTGTGGCTCTAATGGCCTTGAGCCATTCAATCTTGATATGGACTCTCCAGCCCATGTGACTAGCATCTGTCATCAGAAGAATCCACAAGTGATCATCCAATGGCATGCTCTTCAGATGATGTGGCTGATGCCACCATCTCAAGCCGGCTATTACACCCAGCTGGAGCAGAAGCCGGAACTCAAACTCCTGAGAACTTGGGGACCATTGAGAAAGCAAAACCCCTGGAGAAGCCTCATATGGACATGTGCCCACAGCACCCTTTTGATCACCATTGCCATTAAGCCAAGAAGCTGTAGATAATCCCAAACCCTGGGAGCCTGTTGAAACCAGAACACTGCAAGTCATTCCATCAATCTCTGCACTCTCTCCTCCAGCAGGAAAATGCTACCCACTCAAGTATCAAACCATGTTTCCAGGAATTCCAGGGATTGGGAAGGCTCCAACTGATTCTTCCCCTGATTGAACACCCAGCCGAGGTCTTCTAAGAAGGACACCACTAGGTTCAACACCTGAGATGCCTCTGACAGAGAACAGCCAGTCATCCAGACATAGTTGTACACAAATTTCTTTGCGTCAAAGTGCAGCAGCCAACACAATCAAGACCTTAGAGAACATTCTTGAGGCAGTGGAGAGGCTGAAGGAAGGGGTGGCAAACTGAAAGTGCAAGCCTCGAATGGTAAAACGTAGAAATTTGCTGATCCTCCCAGATTGGGATATGAATATAAGCTTTAGTCAAATCCAGAGATGGCAGAAACTCCACTCAGTGCACTGCCTGAATCACAGATCTCAGCATTTCTATTCAGAAGTGCAGAATGCACAAATGAGCACTGATCCCCTTAAGGTCAAAAACTGGCCGGAAGGAGCCATCCTTGTTTGGCACCACAAAATAAATGGAATATCTACCCTTGTCCTGTTTAGTTGGAGGAACTGACACCACCACTTTCAGGCATAGTAACTTGTCCAAAGTGACCCATACAGCTGCTCTTTTGACTGCTGAACTACATGGGGAGATGACAAACACCTCCAGGATTGGCTCCTTGTATTCAGGACACAGCAGTTTTGAATGGCATGTAGCACCCAGCGATCCTTCGTGGCTGGGTTTAAAAAAGGTTTGGACAAGTTCCTGGAGGAAAGGTCCATAAATCATTATTAAAGGGGATCCAGAAAATCCACTGATTGTCCCAATACAAGCATTGTGGAACCTGTGTCTTTTGGGGAAACTGCTAAGTACTTGTGACCTAGATTGGCCACCTTTGGATACTGGGTTTGATGGACCTTAGTCTGACCCAGTATGGCATATCTTATGTTCTTACCCAGGCACACCACTGAAGAAAAGGTGAAGCCTGCCCCTAATCAGAGGTGTCTGGGAATGGGCCCCCAAACCCTTCATTGTGAGGAATGGTAGGAACACCTTCTGGAGAGTAACAAGTCTCTGGGCCCATAAGCCCCTCAAAAGGACTGAGTATGGTATGCGAAATCCAGAAGCAGAGAAGAAAGGCTTTCCAGGACGATAACGCCAAGGGTCCCAAAACTCTTAGAAGTCAGTCCGGCATGCCTGCGATGGATGGGCAGAGAGCGAAGAGGCAAACAGCCCTGTACGCTTCCCAGGCCCTTTAGTTTGTCCTCTGGAAGATGATAAGGTTTGGCCTTGCCCATGCCCAATTCCTTCACCAATTCTTCCAAATCGGCCCCAAAATGGAATATTCTCTTAAAGGCTGGTTGAGTTAGCTGGGCTTTGGAGGACGAGTCTGCTGCCCAGTGGTGAAACCATATCTAGTGCTGCATCACTGTTGACAAGGCAATATCTCTAGCTGCCAATCAGATTAGATCATATATGGCATCAGAAGGTAGGCAATATCCGGCTCCAAAAGGGAGGTAGTCTCATCTGGCAGGCGAGACTGGATTCAAAGGAGGGCTCGAGACGTCACACCTGCACACACTGCCAATTGAAGAATAGCAGCCGCCGCTGCAAACTGACTCTTCAGCAGAGAGGCCACCTTTCAATCCAGACTATACTTTAAGGCCAATCCGACTTCCACAGGAATGGTAGTCTGCTTCATGACCACCGTGACCTGTGCATCCAACATAGGCATGCTGAACCACACGATGCATTCCACCTCTGGAAGAGCCTACATCCTCTTACAAACCTTTAAGCCCTTGGGCAAGGAATTTGGGAAGGTCCCATACCGACTGGATCATGTTCTCGAAAACAGGAAGACTGTTGTGGATTTCCACACTCTCTGTAGGAATGGATGGACCTGCGGCCACTGTTCCACTGCTGGAGTGTTGGCCAGATTCAAGGTGGATGAAACTTGATCAAGCAATGCCACCAACTCTTCCTTCTGGAATAGGCGGATAATGCCAGCCTCCTCATGATTCTGTGAAGGTGAAAGCACTTCTTCCTCCACAGCCAAGACGTCAGAACCAGAATTCAAGTCCAAATCTCAGACAGACCCCAGCTAATCCACATCATCAGAATGCAACCTCCGCCTGAGTTGCTTAGAAGGAGGCACTCAAGCCGGATTCCTACATCCAGCTGCCCTTTGCATGACTGAGCTTGAAGGAATACAGAGGCTACAGGTTCTGAGTTTCCAAGCCAAAATGACCAGGCTTGCTGAATAAAAGAAAGAATTCCAGGGAGAAACAACCCGGATTCCGGGAGCTCCCCTCTCTGAGAATGACCCGCAACCACAGGGAATATGGCTGTAGCTGAACCCTTCAAAGAAGGGGAGCAACCTGGGCGCGGTCACCAGAACCACCGGTCAGCTTACCATCCTTACCCACAGTGCATTCATTGCCTCCTGCATTGAGGTGGGCAAAGCTGGGCCAACTGAACCCCTCAGTGGAAGAAAGGGGACAGGCCCTCCAGAGATAAGTCAGAGGCTGTCATGCAAGAAGAGCAGATTCCAGAATCCAGTGATGAGGCACTCCGTCTGTCACAGAAAAAAACACTTCCTGGAAGATGACAGTGAGTTAAGGCAAGGCAAACACTTATGTATGCTAAGGCCACATGTGCACAGGAATTTATTTATTTATTTATATTCTCTTATATACCGTGCTATTCTGCATCAGTGCGGTTTACATTGAACAAACTGAAATTACATTGAACAGGGCATTATAACTTGGAGATAACTATTTTACAGGGAACATGGGCTTTGGAGGGTTAAGTGGCTTGCCCAAGACCACAAGGAGCACCTGTGGGACTAGAAACCCCAGTCCTTCCGGCCCAAGGTTGCTGTCCTCTAGTGGGATTTGAACCCCCGACCTTCTGGCCTGAAGTACCTTGCCTCAACCACTAGGCCACTCCTCCACTCCACTTGGAATGGGCATTAATGACGTGTGTACAGGAGTGTGTGTAACAGGCACTTGGGCAGGAACACATGTTGGAGCCGCTCAGGCAGAATGTACATTAGGAGTGCTCAGCTGCAAGGCGCGCAGACAGAAAACGCTAGCAGCACGCATTGGAAAAGGGCAGGAAACCTCAATGCCACACCAACAGCAGTCCACTCCAGCTTACCCCCAACAAGGACAATGACAAAGTCAAGCCCCAGGCAGGAGCTTAGTGCTACTCCTCTGTTGTAGTTTTCTCTCTTTTTTTTTTAAACTGGCTTGCAGCCACATACCTTTGAAAGCCTTCTTCAATCTTCGAGGGAGAGTGGGTGTGGGGGGAGGGGGGAGCGTAGAGGTTGTGTGAGGCAGCTTAAATCCAGTCCTTCCAACTTTCTGGCTCTCAACAGGCCCTTAACAGGGTAAGAGTGTGGAGCTGAACTAATTTTCCACCCACATTGCGCTCAAGTGAGAAAGTAACCTGCAGGTAGTCGCTCAGGCTGATAGAGGCATGGGAGTGATGTCATTGAAATCTGGACATTTCATTGTCTCTCTGTTTCCATTCATCTGCTGGTAGGGGAACACAACCCACTTGTTTGGACTGGTCTAGCAGGATGATAGGGAAATCAACATAAAAATAAACATCATCAATATTATGAATTTGGGAACAAGGCAAATAAATTGTGTGTGTGTGCATCTGGGGTTTTTTGGGAAGGTGTGTCCAGAAGATTGCCAGGCCTTTCTTCTGCTCAGTAAGTCTATACAGAGCATCTGGTATTCTGGCGGTCTCCCATTCACTAGCCGGGCAAGAAAATTACTGGTCCACAAATTGAAGATACAAGAGGCTAGGAATAACATCTTGATGATTAAGGATGAAAACAGAGGGATGTTAACTAATGATGAAAAATTCAGAGCCAGATTTGTGGAATTCTAAAAAGGGCTCTATACCCCTGAACAGAAGGCTAGGGAGGAGGAGATTAATTGATGCTTGGAAGGGGTTCACTTGTCTACGCTGAGGATGAGAGGGATTGCTTGAATAGGCCAATTGCAGAGGTAGAAATGGAGAAAGCTATTAAGTTTATGATCAAATGGATTTACAGCAAAGTTTTATAAAATCTTCCAATATCTGTTGGTTGGGCCTCTAATGTGTTTATTCAGTTTTCTGGAGAGGGATGTTATAATGCCTTATATGAGGCTAGCATGAGTAATGGTTATACATAAGACAGACAAACATAGTATGATCTGTGAGTTTACAGACTGATCTCACTATTAGGCATTGATACTAAAATTCTGACTAGGGTTTTAGCTAATAGGCTGATGGGTAAAATTCCAGAGCTAATGCATCAGTTGGGGTTTGTAAGGGGAAACGGGCCTCGGATAATATTAGATGAGTCCTGAATTTAACCTGGAGAGGTCAACAGACTAGGACTCCCACCTTTAAGGTTACCAGATGCAGAGTACATGGGAAATGCATCAGTGTTTTTATTGCTCTGTCGATTTGTCTGCTTGGAAGTGGTATTGTTGCTGTTACGGGATGAATTGGAGGGGTCAGGGTAATAACTTCTTTTCTCTCCTCCATGCCTAGTTGTTCAAACCTGGAACAAAGGAGTTGCTTTTTCTGCCACCCACTCCGCCCCACATACATACTTCGGATAAGTGTCCCAGATTTGTCTCACAAAAATCTGGAAGCTTTACCCATGTTATTATCAATAGATGCAAAAAAGGCCTTTGACTGGCCTTTTATGATTAGGACCCTAGAGGTGGCCAGGATGGGACCCAGGTTAGTGAATTAAGTTAGAATACTGTATAATTTGCCATTTAGACAGTCTAAAGGTAAATGGGAGGCACTCAAATGTCTTTGAATTACATTGGGGTGCCTATAAGAGGTGTCCATTGTCCCCTCTATTGTTTGTCATCGTTATAGAACCGCCTCTGCCTTAATTCTGTTATGGAGGCCTAGTTTAGTGGTGAAAACCATGTTAAAGAAAGAAGAAAAAAGAAATAGAAAAATGTAAAATAAAAAACCCCCCAATTATTGGGACCAGTGTCGGATTTGACAGACCGGCTTTGACGGGAAGTCAGGAGCACGATGTTCCACACCAAAAATAAGTCTTTTGGTGGTGACAGGATGATACATCCTGCTGACTCTGCAGAAAAAGAAGAACTGAGGAGAGGAGTTGGGAACCTAGGCACGCAGGTGCAGTACTCCCAAAGGCTTTCTTATTGGACGTTGGGAAGTGTTCCCACATGGGCTCCATCGGTGCCAACATTACCCATATGTGAAGACTGACCCCCACAAAAATCATAAGACTCAGCAACCTGAACATAAAACTCCCATGTGCTACTTTACCCCTCCCCCACCTCAGTTCTACTCCGACCCTCCTTCTCTCCCCTAACATCCTCTCTCTTCCTCTGCCCAGCACTAGTATCCCTCCTACTCTCCTTTTTTCCTCTATCCATTCCCTCACTCTCTCTTCACTTCAATCCCATTCTCTCTCTCCTTGGACAGAAAAAACAGAATTTGGGATTTTTAGGTGTCTTCCAGACATTTCAGAATTCAGATGTATTTATTTCCTGCCCAAAAGAGCATATTATATGTGGGTACCCTGTCATTCTTACCCCTTTATTCTCAATTACTCGTCAGACCTGTCTCTTACTCCAGTTCCCTGCCTTCAAAACCTCTCTCTCTCACATTTAGTATTATGTCTACTAAAGGGCATTAGCTGCTATCATGGGGCTAACACAGAACTAACGCCTTGCAATAGCAGCTAACCCACAAAAAATTCAGATATCGCAGGCAATTTTCCAAGCTATTTGATTTTTGCCTGGTGGATGTCCCTTGGGGCAGGATAGGGGTGGATCAGGGCGGGAAGTGGAGATGACCATCATTAGCAGCCACCATGTAGAAAAGATTTTGCATGATGGCTGCCAAAAATCGGACCCAATCACGGTGGCAGATAATGTGGACTCTACTCTGGAGGCAATCTGGCATCCTACTGCCATGATTGGTTCTTCCTCCCTCCACAATATTGTCGGTGCTGTGATCCACAGTACTGACCATATTAAAAATAAAAACAGCGGTCCCCCTGCCACACCAATTTCCCCTTCCCCTCCCCCCCTGCCCAGACAGCTCCTCATCCCCATCGGGTGCTAAGCAGGGGGGATTGGTGCACCCCCTCAACTGAAAAGGTCGGGCTAGACCCCCTCCCCGATAAAGTAATGGAAGGATAGAGGGGCCCTGCGGCCCACCTCCCTCCCAGATCTAAAAAGAGTCTCCCGGCTAGCCAGCTGGTAAAGAGGGAGCCCCTTAGTCCACCCAGCACATACCTTCTGTTCCTGGTGGTCTAGTAGTACAACAGGGCACAAGCAATCTTGTGGCCAAACCAAAATGGTCACCATCACAAAGTGCTGCCCTCTAGCCTCGTGCTAAGGGGCAGCACCGTGAGATCGCAGCCATCTTTATTGGGGCCTATGAGAAGGGCTGGGGATCAGAATCTGTCCAGGTGGATCGGTGCTGCAGAGGGACCACCACTTTTATGTTTTATATTGTTTGTGCCACGGATCACAGCGCAGTGGCACTGAAAATATTCTAAGGGTGGGAAGGGCCCAGTTGCTGCATCAGGGAGGGGGGCATGTGAACAATTGGACACACAGCTGCTGAGAGCTCTGTGCACCTGATCACTACCATCCCTTCCTATGGATATACTGCAAGGATCCGTGGTAGACACTGGGGGACATTTTCCACAGAATCTGCCAAGGGAGGTAATGCAGAATCTCTGTGGGAAATCCAGACCTCAGCGATATCTGCTAGACTTACCCCTGCAGATACTGTGGAGGATTTTTGCTTACTGCACCGTTTTGCATTAGCAGCTAAAACAAATGCAATTCAATAAACATACTCCTTAGTCTCTCTTTCTCTCTCTCTCTCTCTGGTTCCCTCCAGATCTCCCCCCCCCCCCCCCCAAGGATTGTTAATTTGTCTTTTCCAGCTCAGGACAGTTTGAAGCATTTTTAAAATTCAGACTCCTCCACCACCACAGTTTTCTAACCTTTTAACCTTCCTTCTCTCCCTCTGATTCCATAAAGTCAGTTTGTATGCAGTGAAAGCAAGAGAAACAAACAAATTAATTTTCTCCTGTTCTGAGCAAGCTACATATGAAATGCATACTTCCGTAGCTGATATATTCCAAACAGTAAATGAAAGTAAAATGCTTTTTTTCCCTACACTTGCTGTCTGGATAGTTTATTTTCTAACCACATTGGTCCTGGTATCTTTTTAAATTGTCGATCCTCTTTGAACTCTTTATCAATCTAACCTCATTTCTCTTCACACACCCTACCGCCAGCTTCGTTCTCTGCATACTAATCGACATACCTACCGACAGTGTACTACTCAACCAACTAGTACCGAACAACTACTCAGCATACAACTGCCCACGCATCCACAAGCGTGGAGGAGGAGTCCTAATAATAGCAAAAACAGAACTCAAGTTCAAGACACTGAATCTCACAGATACAAAGCAGTGTAACACAATTAGCATCAAGAACAAGAATATTGCAATCTGCCTAACCTACAGAGCACCCCGTGCTCCACCCGACGAACTAGCCTTCATACTCGAAGAAGCCTGTGCCATAACGTCAAACAACAAACCAGCACTACTAATCGGAGACTTCAACCTCAAGTCCGCCAATACAAAAGATGCAGAGGCCTTCCTTCAGGCAATGTCATCACTTCAATTCACACAGATAGTCAATGCACCAACACACAGACTAGGATCATCCCCAGACCTCATCTTCGCATCAAACTACCTAACTTCAAGAGACCTAATCTCTACACCCACCATCACCCCAGTACCATGGTCTGACCATTACTTAATCGAGACAAATCTGCAATCACAAGAAAACTGGACAAGCGAAAGAGCGAACTTCCCACACACACAAAGACGATTCAAGTCCTTTGACAAGGACGAATTCATCCAGGACACAATACAACACTTGAACATTGACTCAGAGGACCTGGAGGAACAAGTTTCCAACTGGAACAATGTCCTAGCTAACGCCGCCAAACCATCCGTTGACAGGACCAAGAAACACCACCACAACAAGAGACAAAACAAACCATGGTACTCAGCAAAAATACGACAGGAAAAGAGGGAGCTCAGGAAAATTGAACGGAGATGGAGAAAAAACAAAACTACTTCCGACCAACATCTTTACCTAACAAAGCAAAAACAATACAATGAACACATCAACCAATCAAAGAGAGAATTCCACACAAACCTGATAAATTCTTCCATCAACAAACCCAGAGAACTTTTCGAAATAGTAAAAACCCTGACAAAAGAGCAAGCAGCAGAAAGAGAAATACAAGTGGATCCACAGATATTCGCCGACCACATCAAAGACAAATTTCACTCCACAGAGCGCACAACACCCAGTAGAACCAACAGAACGAACGTCCACCCCAAAACCTGGGGCACATTCCACTCACCCTCAAAAGAGCAGATATCAGACATCATCTCCACAATCAACACAAGCACTGCTCCTACAGACCCTTGCCCAGTGTCATGGGTCAAAGCCACCAAAGCAAGCCTCATACCAAACATTCATAAAATGGTACACAACTCACTCACTCAAGGACTCATGCCACAGCAATTAAAGCTTGCCTCAGTAAGACCAATCACAAAGAAAACTTCTCTCGACAAAAAGGACCCAGCAGCATACCGACCAATCTCCAGCATACCCTTCCTCGCAAAAATAATCGAAAAGACGGTTCAACTACAACTTCAGGAACACATTGACGAACACGGAACTCTCGACGACAACCAACACGGATTTCGTCCCAACCATGGAGTCGAAACTCTCCTGATCTACCTCTTCGACAGCATCATAAGAATAATTGACGACATCAGGAATGGAATTATAATGATCTTCATCGACATCTCCTCAGCGTTCGACACAGTTGATCACAATATACTCCTGGAGAGACTGAAGAACACTGGTATACACGGTACCACTCTAAAATGGTTCCACTCGTACCTAACAGAAAGACAGCTACAGGTCAAGGTGGGACAGGACACCTCCCGGCCCATAAACGTCCAACAAGGAGTACCACAAGGATCCGCACTCTCAGCACTCCTTTTTAACATCTACATCCAACCAATATGCAACATTATGAAAGAGAACAACATCCAATACACAATATACGCAGACGATATAATGGTATACTCCCCGATATCAATCGAAAACCCGGACTTCTCTAAGATAGCAGACTGCCTTACCCAAATGGCGAAGTGGTGCCAAAACAACAATCTAGCTATAAACTACAACAAGACTGAAGCTTTAATCATCACTCGAAACCAAAGCTTCACACACCCACCAAACATAAAGATACAAAGCACCACGATACCGATAAGATCGGAGGTGAGATACCTTGGGGTTACTCTGGACAGTAAACTCAACCTCAAACCACACATAGACAAAACAATCCAAAAAGCATATTACAGGATGCGAATCATCAGGAGACTGAAACCACTCCTCGCTCCAGAACACTTCCGTACAGTCTGTCAAGCACTGATAACCCCAATACTGGACTTCTGCAATCCGATATACCTCGGACTACCAAAACAAGCTCTCAAACCACTACAGCTGGCACAAAACACTGCAGCTCGAATCATATCCGGAGCCGCAAGGCAGGAGCACATCACACCTACACTAAAGGACTTACACTGGCTCCCAATCATTGCTCGCATCAGATACAAGACTATCATAAACCTATTTAAGATAAAAGAACACACATCAGCCAACAGCCTCCACCTGCTCATACAACCGGAAACCAGCGCACGTCCCAGAAGAAGTCAAACACGCAACCGAGTCAGCACCCCAAATGAGTACAAGCACACACGCAAGGACACAACAGACAGAGCTCTCTCCATGGCTGCTCCAACAATATGGAACAATCTACCGGACGATCTAAGGGCAACTCCAGACCTCAAAGACTTCAGAAAACAACTGAAAACCATGCTGTTCATAGAGCACTATGGTCACATCACATAACCTAAGAGAATGGATAACAGCACTCCAATCCTCCCAAACAACTGAATATATATAAAATATGATTCTAGCACCACTGTAAATAGCCCACCCTGTATATAGCTCAAACAAATCAAGCACCCAACACATCCCTCACACAACTAAGTTTTATCCTCACTGCATGTACAACACACACACTTTACCTGATTGCTTGCTGTGATACCACCTTGATTATTAAGATAAGGCGGTTTAGAAATACTGTTAAATAAAATAAAATAAATAAAATAAATAATCGTCTGTCCCTACCCTCCCCATCCCAGGCGCATTTGGAACAAACCCGTCATTCAGCCTTCTTTTTCCTCAGCCCCGCACTTTGGAACGCCCTGCCACCCTCCCTCCGTTTAGAATCCTTACTCTAAGTTTAAGGAGCTACTAAAAACTCATCTATTCCAACAAGCCTTCGACCTCCCTCCCAACATCCCCCCCTGAGTATTTGTTTGTTTATGTGTAGTATGGTCTGATTTATCTCTGCGTAGACTTTTTTATTTTATTGTAAACCGCTTTAATGTTTCGGCCAAAGCGGTATATAAAATGGAGAAATAAAGATAAAGATATAAGAACACGTTTTCCATGGTTTACTGTCCATTTTCATTTTTTCTCTCTCCCTCTTTCTCCCCTACATCTGCTTGACATTTATGTATCCATTTTCATCTTATTTTGCTCAATTTCTCTCCACTGCCTATCTCTCTTTCTGTTTATTCACAGCACCAGTCAACCGTACACTGACTCCCTGCTCTTTTTCTTTTAGTGTTGCTTGCTCTCTGTCATTTGGAACCTAAGTCTAGGCTACTTCTTTAAAGTCTCTCTCCAAGACAAGACATGGCTCCATATCCGCTGTCTGACTACCACTACCCCGACTCTTATCTGCTCAGAAAAATCCAGGTTATCAATGCCCCTGTTTAATGTACATGCCCAAGTTTAAGTTACAATGTAAACCGCTTTGACTGGAATGATAAAGCGGTATAAAACAAACCCCTGTTAAATAAATAAATAAACTACTATGTTCCCAAAGTGGTGGCACCACCTGACCCCGAACGGTATATTCAGAAGAAACGAAATCTGCTAGAAATACAGCAAACGTTGTTTCTCTATCTTAAACGCCCGAAGAAAGCGCCTTTGCTCGTCTTCGAGCTTGTAGGTATTCGAACAGCAGCAACAGCTCAGAAATCGAACACTCAGAGGCAGTGACATCATTCCCGAGAGAACCACACGGTCAAAGGGGGAGGAGCCTTGGTCAGGGAAACCAGGCAACCAAACCATGCAACAATTTGTTTTCTTCCTCAACGGTAGTTGGTTCTATCGCTAATGCAGCAGGTTCTTTCCTTTAAATTCTGGCTTCCACCGAATCAAAAAGCGTGATGTCACTCTGGTGCCCTATTGCACAGGTTTTTAATCCCACTCTACAGGTGCCGGCGCTACAAGGTAAGTGCGGCAGGGGGGCGCGGTCGAGTCGATCATCTGCCATTTAAAGTAAAGGACTGCGGTGTCTCCCAACAGCCGCTCATCTAACATGTCGCCGGCTTTAAATGGCAGATGATCGGCTCGACGGCGCCTCCAGCTGCAATCGCGGCAAAGATCCTCTTCTGTCTGCCGTGGGACTTGGGATTCCCATAGTAGGCAGAACAGAAGAGCACTGCTGCGATCGTTGCCTCAATTCAGGCTCTCTGTACGCGGGGACCCCACCTCCTGCGGGCAGACGAGAGGAGCACTGCTGCAATCGCGGCAAACAGAGGTGTCGCAACGGGGTGGTCCATCCACGCGGCCGCTGACCCCACCAACATATTGAATCGGCCCGCCAGCAGGAAGTTATGAGACCTATGACTTCCTGCCGCCAGCTGATTACCACGTGTATTCTGCATCGGCTGTCTTCAGTGTGCCCATTACCGTCCTGTCGTCTTTCATTTGCCGGTGGCAATACGGAGTCCAGCATCACCTCCTCCTCCTGCTGAACTTGCTGCAGCCGACATGACGCGTAGCATCGCGACTCTGATTGTTCCTGCCCGCCCCCACCGGGAGGAGATCATTGGTAAGAAGCGCATCGGTTACTGTTGCCGCACCGGGCCTGCCTGCCCCTAACCGTGGGGAGATTGTCAGCAGGACAGATTCGTTGCTGCTGCCACACCAACCTGAGCCTGACCTGCAGATTCCCTGCTGCTCCGAGTGCCCTGCCCTCCCCCTCCGCAGAGAATCCGCTGCAAAGGCAGGTAATGGCAGGAGGGAGTCTAGAACAGTGCTCAAGAGGGTTGATATTCTAGGCGGGGAGGGGCTGGAGAAATGTACTAAAGTCAACAATGATTTAAGTTAAGAGATAAGACATTTCATTTCTGGTGTTTGCATATTCTATGGGCTTTTTCAGAAAGCTTAGCTATAAGCCTTAAAGTAAAATCTTAAAATTGCACAAAAGAACATTTTGCAAAAAATAAAAAACACTTTGGCAGTAGCAGTTACTACAATTTTGTCCTCTGTCCAATATGCGGTAGTAAAACCAATATCAAAAAGGGGCACATACTCTGTCCTATCCTTAGACCATTTATGTATCACTGATGACACCATCATAGTTTAAAAATAGAAAGTCCTTATACAATCTCCACTGCTTAATAAAATAAATATCACTAACTGATACAAGTCATATAAATGTCACAACTTCTGGGATGGGTCACACAAGTAAATTTGTTCTTAAGTATCATCAAGTTGATGTTGACTCTTGGTGAACCTGTAGATACTGTACTTGTATGATTGGAGGTAGATTGCGGGGCCTTTCTTCCACATAATAAGCCTAAAGCATCTGGCATTCTAAGGTGACCCCTGCTTAGCTTCTGAAATCAAACAAGATTGTGCACATGCATGGTGGTGGCTATAATCACAAATAAATGAGTCATCTGCTGTAGGACTTCCATGGTGTCAAAGAGAGCTTCCTTATGGAGTACATAGGTCCAAAACATCACTGCCAGGGTTGTCTTCAAAGCTCACCTAACCGAACACATAACCCCTATCCTACATAATCTACACTGGCTCCCAATACATAACTGGATAAAATATAAAATACTTCTGACAACATTTAAGCTGCTTAATAACATCTCCCCCTCCTACCTAACCACCCTCCTACACGCACCACCAGAATCCAGGACACACAAACAAAATGCAAACCACTCGCTTGTCATACCCAAGGCCATTTGCAAGACGAAAAGATAGATGAGCCTTCTCATTCACTGCACCCAGCCTCTGGAATGAATTGCCACTAGCAATTCGTATGTCAAAGGACCTACAGCTATTTAGAAAGGGACTTAAAATGTTCTATTCACCCAACATTTTGGAAACGCAACAGAAACCCCCTCACAAACATATGGAGCAACCCACTATCCCCTCCCCCCACATCCTCCGCATTCAGGCTCCCCTCAACAGTGACCCGCACAACTCCAGAGCCTAAGGCTCCTCTCTACAGTTAAGATGCACCAGCTGATCCTGTATACCGGTATATGTAAATAGTAAAATAGTGAACCTGCAAAGCTCCACTAAGCTTACTCAAAATGTATTTTGTAAGATATGTTTTCTGTAAATAGTTTACTACTGTTCCATGTAAAAGTTGTTCACATTGTTAATTGTAAACCGCCCCTGATCTCTGGAAGGGGCAGTATAGAAGAACTAACTAACTAACTAAATCCATAGGATGTTATTGTATAGTCAACCTATTAACATGTGCTCAAAAATTGCCAACACCTTAAAGCTTGTTTACAAAGTTGCCAATGAATGAGATGTTCCACATTATTCTGCCTTTCTATTTAGGAATTTCCTTCTATTAGAACTTCACAGCCAGCTAGGATATGAGTTATTCTTTCTAGCTCTTTCTTTCAGAATCTACATAGGTCTGTTTTTACCATTTTTTTTCCTATGCTTGCTTGTGATGGGATATATAGGAAGTTTACCTGTCCCTCTCCAAAGGGATTATCAGCAGACCACCTTAAAAAGGTCTAGAGCTCAGAACTCGGGTCTGGGAGGGCGTAACTCTGGCAGAGGATTAAGAATCCAGCTGTGGAACACAAGGGAGAAGAGAGGCCCTGGGGGACAGAAAGCTCTTTCCAAGCAGGGCTGGGAGAGGAGTCCGGCTGTAAGGTAGGTGATTCAAGAGGTGGGAATCATATTTACAGATATAGGAGTGGAGGAGTAGCCTAATGGTTAAGAGCACTGGCTTGGGAGACCAGGGTTCGATTACCACTAGCACTCCTTGTGGCCTTGGGCAAGTCACTTAACCCTCCATTGCCTCAGAAAAAATCCAAGTTATCAATATCCCTATTTAATGTACATTACCAAGTTTAAGTTACAATGTAAACCACTTTGATTGAAATGATAAAGCGGTATATAAAACCTGTTTAAATAAAATAAACACTGAAGCCCAGGTGACTGACTGGACTTTGTGCTGAAAATTGTGGGTCGGGAGAAGGACCCTGAGATTCAGCCTTGTGAAGGTAGCAAGTTGGGAGTGATTGCTGGATCACTGAGGGAAAATAAGTGTTTTTTTTGTTTGGCCCTGAACTGTGTTCCTGATATTTTAAAAGCCCCTTGCCACTGCACACCACGCTATAGCAAATCGCTGTAAACTGTTTTGTCCACAGTCCAGTGGCCTGGGCCACAACTTTCAATTTCTCATCCATAATTTAGAGTTCTGTACTCCTTAAATATTCATGTATTCAGTCTTAGTTGATGTATGGTTCCTGGAGCAACGTTGTATTCCGCACTGCATTTGTGTAGTTGTTGCTGTATGGAAGAATGAATGACATTAAAATAAGCTATGCAAGCATGGGAGTGGAGCTTGGCCCTACCAACCAAAGAGGTGTTCTACTGCCCAGGGCAGCAAAGATCTTCTGTCTGCCATAGGAGATCGGATTCCCATGGGCAGAAGGAAAGGGAAGGCTGGCAATCCTTGTAGCAACACAGAGTTGCCAAGTTACCCAGTTCCAGAAGTGAGATTTTTTTTTTTGCTAATTCTGGTTTTACATTTGCATTATAGTGCAGTATGGTATTTTAGTCCCTGATTTTTTCCCCATTGGAATTGCTATTGCAGGTCCCATAATGCATCAGAATGAGAATATCAGAAATCCAGGACTTGCTTAAAATTCCACTCCTGGAACTGGGTAACTTGGCAACTCTGCAAAGAGGTTTTATAGGAGATGGGGGATGCGGAGTAAGGAACTAAGGTAGAGAAAGCTGAACAAATTTGAAGGGGAAGTGGGCTTACAAAATGGAGAATGGGGATGGGAGTGCTAAGGGGTTTGGTGAAGGAGGGAGAGTCTCTAAGGGGAACGGGAACAGAGTAGGGAAGTCAGCAGGAGAGCGGTTGGGGGGGGGGGGTGAGCGAACAAGATATTGTTAAAAGGTGCATTCCCCTCCCTTCAAAGCACACACGACACACATTTTTCTTGATATAGTTTAGTTTTTATAACACCTTTTGCTTTTTAGTCTTTTCTACTTGGCTGTTCTTTGACGTTTTTAGAAGCCTTTCATTCTGTTGATGACATCTGTGTAATATTTACTCTGCAGATGAATTGCAGCCAGGAAAGAAAGGAATTTGAAGAACAATGGTTAATCAATTTATAGTGAATATATCAATAAATTTATTTATTCAGCATTGTTCCTCAGATTCCATTCTTTCCTGGCTACAACTCATCTGCAGAGTAAATATTACACAGATGCCACCAACAGAAGTAAAGCCTTCTGAAAAATGTTTGTGGAATGTTTTGGGAGTGAGAGGGAAAACCCACCATGGTTTCTCAATGAATACTTTGTTTTGCCTGCAATTGGGAGGAGGAAGACAGCAGTTTGCTGGGTAGGGACTTTGGGAGATGATGGGCATGAGACATTTGGCTGCATAAAGGGGACACATGGGATGTTTTGAAATGATAATGTTTGCCAAGTTTGGTGAGGGGAAGAAAGGTGGGACAGAGCCTATGGAAAACACAAGGCCAAAATAATCACCTTATTACTTCAGAGAAGGAATACATATTGCAGCATTAACGGAGTATTATAAAAACTACACAGATCAGTCTTTTTCTTGTTAGATAAGTAATTTGCATCCTGAGATGTGTTAGAAAGCGGGAACAGAAGCTTTTTCCTCTAAGTAGTTACAGATAAGACTAGGGGTATGTTTACTAAAGTGATTGTGACCTTTGTAGAACCTCTCTTTTTATATTTATTGTTTTGAATGTGACTGGCCAAAATTTTATGATTGTAACTCATATACTTTTGTTTTTCTGTAGATCTGAAGCCAGAATGTCACAAAACGGATTTCATGACAAGAGTGCCGAGCAGTGATGAAATATCTTTTCTTAAAAGGGACCTCTGCCAAACAAATCTACGATGATCTCAGTTGCATTAGGTGATGTGTCCTTCCTACTGTACAGTCAAAGAACTGAGTTGCTAAGTTTAGGACAGGACATTTCAGCACTGAAGACAATCATTCTGGGAGACCGAGAGGTGACAATCCCAGAAAACGTGGATGATGTTCATTCCATGATCCTAGAGAATGGAAGAATATCGGCTAAAAAGATAGCAGAGACACTGAAGATATCCCAAGAACATGTAGGCTATATCATCCATGACATTTTAATCATGAGGAAGCTCTCAGCCAAATGGGCTGCCAAATGCTTCAATGCTGACTAGAAGCGTGATCGAGTGGTTGCTTCGTATGCCATTTTGGACCAATTTCGTAGGAATGCTGTGGGAATTTTGGATCATCTTGTCACTAGACTGAAGAACAATCCAAAGAATGGAGATACAGTGGTTCCCCACGTCCTCAGAAGTTCAAGACTCTGAAATCAGTAAGCAAGGGGGTGGCGTCTGTCTTCTGGGACAGAGATGGAATTTTGCTGGTTGATTACTTGGAAACGGGCACAACCATCACGGCAAATTACTACGTTTCACTTCTGGACAAATTGAAGCAGGAACTGATCTCCAAACGTAGAGACAAGCTTTCAAGAGACGTCTTGTTTCTGCAGGACAATGCCTCTCCTCACATTGCAGCCATCACGTAGCAGAAATTGGCTGAGCTACACTTTGAAGTTCTGAAACACCCGGCATACTCGCCTGACCTGGCTCCTTCTGACTATTATCTGATTTCTAACCTCAAACACTTGAAGGGAAGAAAGTTATGAAACATTGAGGAGGCCACATCAGCTGCTGCTAAGAGGTTTGCAGAGCAACCCCCAGAGTTTTATTTTGGAGGGCTTGAAGAAGTTGGAGCAATGAAGTAATAAATGTGTGGAGCTCGGGGGGAAATTCAGTATATTGAGTAAATAAATATTTTCAAACCTGTAGCTTTTTGTTTTCTTTGCAAAGCCAAAGACTTATCAGCACCCCCTCGTATTTACCCCCTTTCCCTCCTTCAGGTCTTGTTGCTCAAATCTGGAACCAAGGTCTTATCCCCCCCGCCCCTTCCCAACCCCCCAGCTTCGGATAAGTGTTCCAGATTTGCCTGCAAAAAAATCTGGTAATCTTAATATTGGCTTCTTTATACTGATTAGTAGTATCTTATATGTTGCAATATCTTTCTAGTTTCCAATTTGGAGGAGAAACTAAATTAGCCACAAGGAAGCAATATTTTTGCAACAGATAAGTCAGCGTATAGTCCAACAGTCCACAGAAATGCACTCATTGATCAGTGTTGTGACATAATGTGCTATTGACTTTTCATGACCCTATGATCATTCTGCCTCTTCTAAAGAAATGCTCCTTTTCTTCACTAAGGACCTTATTTACTGTTTTATTTTCCGATAGACACAGAACAGGAGAAAAAAGCCTCTTACTAAATTGGGCCCTAATGAATGAGTGTCACAGCACCACTTTTTTTTCTAAAAGATATTCACATAACATCATACCAGATGTCAGCCATGGCACATATGATTGGTAAGGTGGCCTCATCTCTATGAAAGCACTGTGACGTCATAGGCGGAGTTGGCACTGTTGACAACACACTGTGGGGTGTATCTTTCCCACCTCTGTTTTCCCCCAGAGTCTGATTCTCCCTATTTGCTCCTCTGGGCCTCCCTCACTTCTGATTAGTTCCAGCTCTGGCTTTTTCTCCCTCAGAAGTATGATTCTGTTCTTCTCTTCAGAATTTTTAATTACAAATCATCCTGCTAGATCAGTCCAGACTACTGGGTTATATCCCCCTGCCAGCAGATGATGGAGACAGAGATAAAACTAGAAGCTTTGTGACTTCATCTCTGGTAGATAATCCAGAGATCCCCCTAGGGGTCGGCTTCATGTTTTTTTTTTTTCTCTGTCTCCAGCAGATGGTGTAGTTCAGCTTAGCTCCTAACAGACTGTAAATGAAAGTTCCTTTTTGCTGTAGCGTCTCCCTTTGGGAAACTTTGAGTTCACAAGAGGGGTTCTGTGTGGTCTTCGTTCCAATCTCCCTGTTTGTCTTCTAGAGGTGCCTCTCTCCCATTTCGATTGTGGTTTTTCAGGCATTGCCTTTCCACGGCTCCTCTCCTCTTCTGCGAAGTGCGTGCAGTCTTCATTTTCCTGCTGCTGCTGCATTTTCAACTTGCTGATGAAGGGGGAACAGCTTTTCCTGTTCGCTGCCTGCTTGGGCTGTCGCTTATTCACCGTGGTTCCTTATCGTGCCTCCAGTCCCGCATCTCTGGGGTTGAGTACGTCCTCCCGCAGCTTGGAGATTGAGCATGTCACACTTTTGGGTGTCAGTAGCATAAATAGCTCAGGGTCCGCCTCCAGCATTCAGTTTACTCAGTCTCCAAGCAGCGGAAGGAGGTGTGAGATCCAGAGGTCCGGACTCACTGGAGCAATGATTAAGTCAGGGAAGAGTTTCAGATAGTTTTAGTGCCTCTGATAGCGTTTAAAAGAAAGGATTATTGGAAAAAAAAAAGGGGGGGGGTTTACTACCCCTTTAAATCGGCAAGTTTTGTTAAATAAGTTAATTTGATGTCCTAAGCCTCGTAGGTGGTCTGCCTCCTTTGTGCAGAGAGAGTGAGGGAGCTGTGTGGGGGTCTCTGGTTGCTGATCCCGCAGTTCGGGAGAAGAGCCGTGGAGGTGCGCCGCTCGAGCAGAGCACATGCTGTGAGTTGTGCTCTGCAGCGGCGGTAGCAGCAGAAAAGGCCTGTCAGCTGCAGGAGAGGTTGACTGGCAAGTCGGCTGTTGGCCTTAACTCAGGGCGCCGGTTTTCGCAGCGTCGGGGTGGTGAGCGCCGGTCAGGTAAGCGCCGGAGGTGTCAGCAAGTGCGCGGTTGCGGCTGAAGGGCCTGGGAGCAGGTTCCCTTCAAGCAGACAGGCCTAGACTGCGTGGACATTTGCGCAGGAAGCAGTAGCCTGTGGATACTGAGCTTCGGGGGGCCCGTTTTGGGGGGGTTTAGTGAAGCTGTTATTTATTGCTTTTTTTTTTTTAAATTGTTTCATCGGCAAAGGAGCTGCAAAAAAAAAAAAAAAAAGAGTAAACTACATAGAGGAGTTGTGCAGTTCAATTGATGAAGTAAGGCTATTAGACACCATATATGCCTTCTAGGCCTCGGTGCCTCCTGTATGGGGCCTGTATAGGGGCAGTCTCGGAGGCAGGGGTGTGCAGAGGCTGTGCTCAAGAAGCCGCCCTCGCAGAGAGGGCTGCTGAGGGGGCAGAATCTCGGGCCTCTCCGGTGATACCTCAGGAGCCGGTACCGGTACCTTTCTCGGCTCCAGAGGTCCCCTTACCCCAAGCATCAATGCAGGGGGGATTGGGGGGCTATATATTCCCAACAATTTTTGTCATTTCTCCTCCAGCAGGCTCTGGGTGGTTCAGGGTGTGGGATACCAGGGCCTACGGGACCAGGGATCCAAACGGTGAAAAGACCAGGGACTCCATTAGAGGGTGCAGAAGATAGCGTTGTGGCCAAAAAGACGAAACTGAGTGCAGAGTTCTGAACAAGTCTTGCCTGGGGAGGAACTGTCAGAGCTGTTAGAGGACTCTGATATGGATCAGGATTTGGAAGAGGGGGAAATACAGGAGCCAGAGGACCAGGCGAGGGTGGTCCGAGTGTTCCGGAGAGGAGCTTTCGGCACTCATCTCGGAAACGCTGAAAGCGTTGAATATGCCGACTGAGGGTCAGGCGGAGGATGCCTCTTTGGAGGATCCTTTATTACAGGCCATTAGAAAGTCTCTGCGTGCGTTTCCCATTCATAGAGTATTTAAAGAAATGATACAGGAGGAATGGGACGCGCCAGAAGCAAATCTTCAGGGTTCTAGAGTGGTTGTATCTGCTAGTGGAACCAGATAAGGAGATTTTTAAATCCCCCAAGGTGGATGCGGCAGTTTCAGCTGTAACCAAGAAGACAACGATTCCCATGGAAGGTAGTACCGCTCTTAAGGATTCTCAGGATAGAAAACTAGATACTCTGCTACGGCAGGTGTTTGAAGTGAACGCTCTGTCCATTCACGCTTCGATTTGTGGAGCGTGGGTGGCCAGGGCATGCCTGCTCTGGGCTCAGAGATTGAAAGGTCTGCAGGCAGATGGAGTGACGGAAGAAGCGGCTCGCATTGAATCAGGAGCGGCATATTTGGCGGATAGCCAATATGATCTGATTAGAGGTCTGTCTAAGAGCATGGCATCGGTAGTGGCGGTGCGGAGGTATCTCTGGCTACGTAATTGGGCGGCAGATGCGGCCTCTAAGGCGATGCTAGGCAAGCTGCCTTTTAGAGTGAAGCTTCTCTTTGGGGATGATCTGGAGAAGCTAGTAAAGGACTTAGGGGAGTCAAAGGGGGGCAGGTTGCCGGAGGACAGGCAAAAGCAAAGTTGTCCTATGGCGCCCTCCATAAGTCAGCAGAGGGAATTTCGGCGTTTCCGCCAATCAAAGTTTGGTCAGTTTCAAAGAGGACGTTCCCAGTATAGATCCTCGGGGTTTCGAGGTTTTAGGGGAGCGTGTAGAGGTTTCGGGGCCTCTACCTCCTCCAACATTAAGAAACCACAATGAAGGGACGAGGGTTCAGGCAGGATTTGGACCAGTTGGAGGTCGCTTAAGAGACTTCTTTCCTGCCTGGGTCCAAATAACGTTAGATCGATGGGTGTTGGAAGTAGTGCAAAAAGGGTATGCACTCGAATTCCAACGGCCAGTGAGAGACGCTTTCGTTCAGTCTCCTTGCAGAACGGGCTTGCGCAAAATGCAGTTCAAGAGATGTTGGACAGGTTGTTAGCGTTTAAAGCGGTAGTACCGGTTCCGCCGGATCAATGCGGCTGCGGTCGATACTCAATATATTTTGTAGTGCCCAAAAAGGAGGGCACCTTAAGGCCAATTCTAGATCTGAAAAGAGTGAACAGGTGCCTTCGGGTTTCTCATTATCGCATGGAAATGTTGAGATCTGTGATAGTGGCGGTTCGACAAGGAGAATTTCTCACATCATTGCCTATCTGCACATTCTGATAAGATTGGAGCATCAACGATTCCTTTGCTTTGCGGTTCCCAGAGGGCACTATCAGTTCCAAGCGATGCTGTTTGGGTTGGCAACAGCACCCAGGACATTCACCAAGGTTATGGTGATTGTAGCGGCGGCGTTGCGCAAGGAAGGAGTGTTAGTCCACCTTTACTTAGACGATTGGTTGATTCGGGTGAAGTCCTAAAGGGAAAGCGATGCAGCAACGCGCCAAGTGGTGCAGTTCCTACAATCCCTAGGTTAGGTAATAAATGTGTGTTATCACGATAATATAGGTCGTTTAGCAGAGGGTGATAGTCACCTAAAATTATTATATGTATTCCCTCCAAAATTGAGTAAAGATGGTCCCTAAATGATGAGACAAACAATACCAATATAGAATGAAACCAACGGTCTCAGACTGAATAGCTACGCACTTTTGGAAATAATTTCACCAGAAACGTGCTGCTAAATTTGCATCAATGACCGTGTAAACTGGTTTCTTCTAAAATATATGTTTGTTCTAAAAGTATAATATTATAAGACAGTCACGTCAAATTTATGAACCGTTCTTTACATGCATGTCACAAAAAAATCAGAGATTGTGCTTCTCTTTACAGGAGTTTAGCTGTCCCAGCTAAACTCCTGTTAAGAGATAAACTCCTGTTGAGAGATAAGCACAATCTCTGATTTTTTTTTTTGTGAAATGCATGTAAAGAACGGTTGATAAATTTGACGTGACTGTCTTATAATATTATACTTTTAGAACAAACATATATTTTAGAAGAAACCAGTTTACACGGTCATTGATGCAAATTTAGCAGCACGTTTCTGGTGAAATTATTTCCAAAAGTGCGTAGCTATTCAGTCTGAGACCGTTGGTTTCATTCTATATTGGTATTGTTTTTCTCATCATTAAAGGACCATCTTTACTCAGTTTTGGAGGGAATACATATAATAATTTTAGGTAATAAATGTAGCAAAGAGCAAGTTGGTGTCATCACAGCAGTTGGAGTATTTGGGAACTCGGTTCGACAAGGACAGAGGCAGAGTGTTCCTGCCTCAGGCCAGGATTCTGAAGTTACGGGGCTTAGTTTGGGAGTTCCTGGGAAGGCAGGCTCCGTCAGCATGGCAGTATTTACAACTTTTAGGGACAATGGCAGCCACGCTAGAGTTAGTGCCGTGGGCCAGGGCGCATATGAGACCACTGCAAAGAGCATTGCTCCGGAGGTGGTCTCATCAGTTTGATCAGTTGTCCCAAAGAATGGTTTGTCCGCAAGAGGCAAGGAAGGCTCTGAAGTGGTGGCTCGTTCCGGGGTCTCTGGAGAAAGGGATGCCTCTCTGAGTTGGAAGGCATTGACGACAGATGCCAGTCTGTTCGGCTGGGGGGTGCACTTTGAGGGTCAGTATGCACAAGGTCAGTGGACATTGCAGGAGAGGACTTGGTCAATCAACAGGTTGGAGTTGAGAACGGTTACCTTGGCGCTGCAAGCATTTCAAGAGTGGCTGCAGGAAAGTGCGATTCAAGTGCTGTCTGACAACGCCACGGCGGTGGCATACATCAATCGTCAGGGCGGCACCAGCAGTGTGGCGCTAGAGGAAGAAGCAGACGGGCTGCTCAGTTGGGCCAAGGCACACATAGAAGTGCTTTCGGCGGTACATGTGGCAGGAGTGGACAGTGTGATGGTGGATTTTTTGAGTCGAGTCAGAGTGGACCCAGGAGAATGGGTACTCCATCCGGAGGTCTTCGAATTGTTGGTGCAGTGATGGGGGCTGCCGGTGATGGATCTCATGGCGACGTTCGAGTCAACAAAGGTGGAGAGATTCTTCAGCAGGTGGAGAGAACGAATGTCCGAGGGCCTGGATGCTCTAATGCAACAATGGACGGAAGGAAACCTTCTGTACGTATTTTCCCCGTGGGTGCTTATCGGTCAAGTTCTGCAGCGAATAGAGAGGCACAGGGGAATGGTTCTGCTCATAGCGCCGGATTGGCCAAGGAGGCCGTGGTATGCTGACTTGGTGCGTCTGCTGGTGGAACCGTTGTGGAGGTTACCAGGCAGGAAGGATCTTCTGAGGCAGGGCCCGTTCAAGTATGCCGCAGGTGGATCGTTTTTTTCTTATGGCTTGGCTCTTGAGAGGGCAAGGTTGAGAGCCAAGGGTTACTCGACGGCAGTGATTTCTACATTACTGAAGTCTAGGCGGAGGTCAACTTCTATGGCATACATTCGGGTTTGGCGACTGTTTGAGTCTTGGTGCGAGGATCGACAGTTGAAAGCATTCAAGGTTACAATTCCTCAGGTGTTGGCCTTTTTGCAGGATGGATTTGATAAAGGTCTAGCGGTGTCTTCGCTTAGAGTACAGTTGGCTGCACTTGCTTGCTATAGAGGGAAGGTGCAAGGATTAACGTTCGCATCCAGATATGAAACGGTTTTTAAGAGCAGCTTCCTTAATTAGACCGCCCTGCAGGAAGTCGGTGCCAGGCTGGGATCTGAATGTGGTGCTGGAAGCGCTCGTGAGAGCCCTTTGAGCCATTGGCGAAGGCGACATTGAAAGATCTCACTCTAAAGGCGGAGTTCTTAGTTGCGATCGCTTCGGTGAGGAGAATTTCAGAGTTGCAGGCATTGTCCTGTAGAGAACCCTTTTTGGCCTTTGATAGCAAGAAGGTAGTGCTAAGGACAGTGCCTTCCTTTTTGCCTAAAGTGGTGTCCTCATTTCATGTCAATCAGGTGGTTTCCTTGCCAGTCTTTGAGAGGATAGGTAAAGATAAATCTAAGACCAGTTTGCATAGGCTGGATATCAGCAGAGTGCTGAGGAAGCACTTGTACAGAATGGCGGCATTTCACAAAACAGACAGATTGTTTGTTTGTGCTGTTTGGGGGATCTTGCCAGGGGGAACTGCCGTCTAAAGCATCATTAGCTAGGTGGATTAAGGAAACCATTGCGTCGGCATATATGTTAAAAGGAAGAGTAGTACTGGCCGGATTGAAAGCTCATTCAACAAGGGCGCAAGCGGCCTCTTGGGCAGAGGTTAGCCTAGTTCCAGTGGCTGACATCTGTAGGGCAGCGACGTGGTCGTCGTTGCATACCTTTTGTCAAATATTACCCAAATTGATGTTCAGGCAGAAGGGGATTCCAGATTTGGAGCGGCGGTGCTTCAGGCTGATCTAACAGGCCCCTCCCATTAAAGTATTCACTGCTCTGTTGCATCCCCAGAGATTCGGGACTAGACTGGAGGGATGATAACGAAGGTGAAATTAGACTTACCTGCTAATTGTTGTTCCTTAAGGAACTCCAGTCTAGTCCCGCATCCCTCCCTCTTATGGCCTGCTGGAGGTGAGCCTGAAGCAGGAGCTACGGAGGTGGGTGGATCAGGAGGGCGGCTAGTTGGGTGCGGTTAATGTCGGAAGTGGCATATAGCTGGATGTGTGTCTTGGTGTGTTTCAACAAGGTCGTCTTCTTAGGAAGTAAGGGCCTTTTGCAGAGGCTTGGGAGAAGGCGGAGCGCACTTATCAGGCACTCGGGGAGGAAGGGCAGTTCTGGTTAACGGTGAATGTTATCACTGAAAAGTTAGTTAGGAATTACAGTTAAAGTTGAAGTTTATTTATTTATTTACAGTTCTTATATACCGCGCTCTTTGGTATCAGTGTGGTTTACAGATAACAAATTTTGCATCAGAACAATCTTTTGCTTACATTACAACAGGATCAGTAACTTGGATAGTAACAGGGGGGTAACTATATACAAAACAGAAATATCAAATGTGGACTATTTACAGATCATGTAACATGTTGAAAATCGTAGTGGAGACAACATTATGGTCTATGGTCATTTAGAGAGTGCAGAAGGTCTGTTTTGTGTTCTATCAGGGCTATGTTGTTGGAGTGTCAGAGGCTATGTGGGTGATTTGCGGAGTGGGGAGAGGGGGTGTTGGATTAGGGCAGACGAGGTGCAGGCAGAATAGGTAGTGTTTAATGGCCTTTCTAAACTGGGAGAGATCCTTTATTGACCGGATATGGGATGGGAGATTGTTCCAACAGGTCAGAGCGAAGAGGGTGAAGGCCCTATCTCTGGTTGCTTGGTTACATTTAGTGTACTCAATTGGTATAGCAAGGGTATTAGCGGCTGCTGACCTTCTTATTCTGTTTGTGGGAGTGCTAGTAAGGAGTGAAGAGAGGGAAGGGGGGGGATAGCCGATTGATTGCTTTAAAAGATAACAATAGCGCTTTGTAGGTGATCCTTGCTTGTAGGGGTAGCCAGTGTAGCTCTATGAGTATGGGAGTGATGTGGTCTCTTCTGGGAATACAGCAGAGGATGCGAGCTGCTGTATTCTTCGCCAATTGAAGTGGGTTGAGGGTGTTCTTAGGAAGACCATGTAGGATGATATTGGCGTAATGTAGTATGTAGGATGATATTGGCGTAATGTAGTATGTTTTGTAAATAGTTACCCCGGTTATCCAAGTTATTTATACCCTGTTACCTGTAAACTCATACGTGTTAAATGTACTGAGCATTTTGTTCCATGTGAACCGCGCTGATGCTGAATAGTGCGGTATATAAGAGACTGTAAATAAATAAATAAATAAATAAATAAATTAAAATGTAACACAAGGGATTGGAAGATTGTTCTGAAATCATTTGGGGCAAGTAGAGGTCTTAGGTGTTTTAGCGTTCGTATTTTATTGTAGATGGATTTGACAGTCTGCTTTATGTGATCTTTGAAAGTTAATTCATGATCTATGGTGACACCTAGGTAGCGTATCGATGATTTACATGGAAGTTACGCATCTCTCACCTTCAATGTTGTGGGGGGAGAGAAGTTCTTATTCCTGGTTACGAATAGGACCTCAGTTTTCTTAAAGTTTATTCGCAGATTCTGGGATAAGAGCCAGTCCGTAATCGCATTGAAGCACTCTGTTATTGAGGAGAAGTCAGGGTCCTTGATTCTTATTGGGGTGTATATTAGGACATCATCTGCATAGATCAGACTGGATATATTGAATGCTCGGATGATGTCACAGATCGGTTGCATATATATATTGAAAAGTAGAGCAGATAAAGAGGATCCTTGAGGTACACCCTGCTGTTGATGGAAAGAATCAGATGTTGAGGATCCTATCCAAACCTGTTGCCAGCGGTTAGTTAGGTAAGATCTACACCATTCCCAAGCCGAACCCTGAACGTCTTTCTCCTGAAGGCGGTGGAGGAGTTGCATGTGGTTAACAGAGTCAAATGCTGCTGCAATATCAAGGAAGATGAGAATGAAACCGTTTTCAATTTTGTCAGTCCCTCTGGATAAAGTGTTGATAAGTAGTGTGAGTAGGGTCTCTATGCCGTGGGACTCACGGAACCCGTGTTGGCAGGGATCAAGTGGGGCTGAAATATCTGTGTTGCTGCAAGTTTATAACTTTATGATCAGCTTACTTTTTGCTCTGAGTCTGCTTTGTCAGTAGGTTACTGAATGCTGGAGGCGGACCCTGGACTACTTATGCTACTGACACCAAAAAGTGTGACATGCTCAGTCTCCAAGCTGCGGGAGGACGTACTCAACCCCAGAGATGCGGGACTAGACCTTTCTTGTGGCTGTAAATTCTTTGCTGATGCGCTCTGCCCCTCAGTCTGCTGCTCAGCTTCTCACAGGTGCCTTCCTGATTCTTTTGGGAGCACGGCTGTCATTTTCTTTGGTGAGAAAAGCTACATATTGGGTTTTTTATTCCAGGCCTGTTTGCAGTGATTTCTCATCCCTTCAGGGGTTCTTTGCTTCACAGTGCCCTCTTCAAAGATGTTGGGTATGCAGCAGGAAACACCGTCATTTAGATGAAAACCTCTGTTCTGCTTGTGCTGGAGATCAGGGAGGGCCATCTTTTATGGCCGGCTACCATCCGCTACATCCTCCAGCTCCTATTCCATTGGGATCCTCAACCCCTTCTTGTTCTGCAGAGACCCTCCCTCCTGTGCTTATTCCAGAACATCAGCACTTGCTCCCACAGCAGTCTTTAGAATCGCACTCTCAGTAAGATCCTCAGCAGCATTAGTTGAAAACTCATAATGCCCATTTCATGCATCTGTTTCATCAGGCCTGGGATTTGTGGTGCTCTGGATCAGTTTCAACTTCTTCAGGTTCTGCAGCCCAACCTTCCAGGAAATGCTCCAGGTCTGCTACAGATACACTGGACAAGGACCATTCCAAGAATGGCACTCTTTTTTTTTTTGGAGAGGACAGAGGACCTGTCTGAGGAGCAGTCTCTCAGTAAAGACTCAGAACTTAAAGATGGAGAACTCTCACCTTCAGATGATGACTGTGAGGAGGGTTCTGATGTGTGGCTGTTCCGCAAAAAGGAGTTCCCAGCCTTAATTTCACAAATTGAATCTGTTTACCTTTCTGGGCCACAGTCTTAGCTGGCTCCAGATCTAACCAAGCCTCAGGTGATCCTATAATTGTGGGGATTAGGAAAACATCTTGAGCTTCTCCCTTTCCCTTGAAACCTTCAGCAAATGGTTTCCTTGGAATGGGATTATCCTAATGCTTATTTGCATTCAGCGTGGCACTTTGGCCGGTTCTTTCTCCTGAGAACCTTGATAGATGGTTACGTTTCCAAAGGTAGGTGGTCTCGTGACCATGGTTACTAAGCATAAGATTATCCCTAAGGAAGGTAGTGCAGCATTTCAAGACCAGAATAACCGGAAAGTAGGTGGTCTCTTAAAGACAGCTTTCTCTTCATCTTTGGCACTGCAAGCATCAGTTTGTAGGGCGTAGCAGCTCATGCTCTGTTGTGCTGGCTCCAGCTTTTGCCTGAAGAACCTGGTTTGACCCTTTTGGAATCTGTTATCACTTATGTGGAAGATGTCTTTTATGACCTGCTCTGGTTAACAGCTTGGTCGATTGCTGACATTACAGTTGCAAGACAGTGGGTTTGGCTTCACCATTGGAACACAGATTCCGTTTCCATGTCTTGGCTTGCCAAACTTCCTTTCAAAGGCAAACCTCTCTATGGGAAAGATCTGGACAAGCTTGTAAACAATTTGGGGAATGTTAAACCTCAATAGTTACTGGAAGATAGGCCCAAATTGGGTTCTTGGAGTCCCTACGCGCAGTTGTCGTCGTCGTCGTCTTCCTCAATTAGAATGCGCTTTAGGGATTCTCTGCATCACTGTCCTGGGAAGACTGGGTGTACTTCCACGAAAGCGGGTTCCAAGCTGCAGTCCTTCAGGCCCCCATTGCTCAAGGGACAGTTATTCCTCCTCCAACAAGTTTTCAAGGCCCTTGTGGTCCTCCCACTAACGGGCTAGGGGATATGTTCCAGGATTCCGCAGGTCGGCAGGTGGCTGCACTTTTTCTTCCCCGAATGGACCCACATAACCTCAGACAGATGGATACTTGAGGTAGTGATGCATGGCTATGTGCTTGACTGTGCCAAGCCCATCCATGATGCCTTCCACATCTCCTCGTGCGTTTCGCCTGCCAGGAGGGCTGCAGTGCAGATCACTCTGCAGCGCCTCCTTCAACTTAAGGAAGTCTCCTGGTTCCCCTGTCAGAAAGGAAGTCCGGTTGCTATTCCATTTATTTTGTAGTGCCCAAAAAGGATTGCTCCTTCCATCCGATTCTTGATCTCAAGGGATTCAACCACTACCTTTGTGTGCCTCGGTTCAGAATGGAGACCCTAAAGTCAATCATTCAGGCGATCTGACCGGGGGGAATTCCTGGTGTCTTTGGATCTTGAAGAGGCCTTCTTTCATATCCCCATTCTTGAGTATCATAAATGGTACCTGTGCTTTTCCATCCTAGGTCAGCACTATCTGTTCTGTATGCTGCCGTTTGGCCTTGCTATAGCTCCTCACACCTTTATCAAAGTCATGGTCGAGGATGCAGCTTTTCTCTGCTGCCAAGGCATCAGGGTTCATCCCTATTTGGGTGACTGACTTATCAGAGCCAAGTCATACGAGAAGGCATTTTCAACTGTCTCTCGCATCATTTCCTTTTTGGAGCGCCTCGGCTGGGGTAATCAATTGTTCCAAAAGCTATTTGTGCCCAATTCAGTTGCTCTGGTTTCTCAGAGCCAGACTTGACACATGGACCGGGCAGGTGTTCCTCGCCCAGGACAGGAGCAGGAAATTGCACACAGCTTCAGACCTTTCAGTGTTTGTTTACTCCCAAAGTGTGGGATTATCTACAAGTCCTCTGCACCATGGCAACTACCTTTTAGAGGTAGTTTGTTTATGTTCCCTGGACTTGGGCTCATATGAAACCACTTCAGTGCTCCCTACTGTCTCGTTGGCCTCTGTGCACTCTGGATGAACAAATCTAGTTCCCTCTGCTTTCCGAGGTGTGCCGCAGTCTCTGATGGTTGCGGGGCATCTCCTTGGAGGTTCCTCAAGGGAACTGACTTCCGATGCCAGCCTGGTCAGCTAGGGAGCGTACTACCTGGGTCAGACAATGCAGGGGACTTGGTCCAGAAGGGAAGCCATGCGGGTGATCAATAGCTCGAAGCATGTGCCGTGCATCTTGCTCTGCAGCATTTCCAATGTCTTCTCCAATTACTGGTAGCAACCTGCCTCCCACTCAACCTTGCCGTTCAAGAACCAGGGCTTCTTCGACAAGGTCCGATCAGCATGGACAATACTGCTCCCTACACTTACCACCCTGGTTCTTGAACGGCATTTAGTCCAAAGGTTATTCACATTCAGAAGTAGCTACCTTACTACAGGCATGCTGACCCTCGACTTCGCGGGCATATGCCCGTGTCTGGTGCCTCTTTACTTCTTGGTGCTCTCATAGGTTCTTGTCACCATGGAAGGTACAGGCGCCGGACGCTTACTTTTCTTTAGGATGGCTTTGATAAAGGACTCGCCATGAATTCCCTGAAGGTACAGATTGCACCTTGACTTGCTTCAGGGTCTGATTTGGGGACGGTCCCTCACCTCTCATGCAGACATAACCTGTTTTTTTACAGGGTATTTGTACTCTCTGCCCCCCCCCTCCCATTCAGCCGGTTGTTCCTCCTGGGATCTGTCCTGGGATCTGCACGTAGGGCCATTCTGAATGACTTGACGCTCAAGACAATTTTCCTTGTTGCGATTACTTCAGCTCGGCGTCTCTCAGAACTTCAGGCTCTCTTATGCAGGGATCCCTTTCTGTCCATTTCTCCAGAAGAAGTACTCTTCAGATGGTTCCTTCCTTCTTGCCAAAGGTTCTCTCTGTTTTTCATGTAAATTGGTTAATCTTGCTCCATTGTTCTTGTAGGAGCAGTGCTCTGGACAAGATAAGGGCCTTCATTTTCTGGATGTAAGCAGTCCTTGCACCGCTATCTCAAGGTTAGCAATGTGTTCTGTCTCATGGACTGATTGATTGTTTGTCTTATTTTCCGGGCTGTGCAAAAGGCTGACTGCCTCTAAGGTCACTATTGCATGATGGATTAAACAGGCCATTGAATCTGCCTATATCCTGCAAGGTAAGCCTGTTCCCGAGGGGCTTAGGGCCCACTGTACTCGGGCTCAAGCGGCTTCTTGAGTGGAAAGGTCATGTGTGGCCCCACTTGATATTTGCAAGGTGGCAACCTGGTCCTCCTTGTCTCCTTTTGCAAAGCATTATTGCTTGGATTTACAAGCCAAGGAAGCGGCCCTCTTTGGAGCCACCATTTTGGCAGTGGCTGTATCTTCCTGCCCAGAGGTGGAATACCTTTGGTACTTCCCACTAGTCTGGGTTGGTCTAGCAGGATGATTTTGAAGGAGAAATTTCACTTACCATTCTTTCTTTCTTGGAATGCTTCTAGACCAGGCTAAGATCCACCCCTTGCTCTCTGTTCTGGGACTAGCCCGGTTGATACTTAAACTGTGATTCAGAATGTCTGTCAGCCAGCCTTTATCTGTTTTCTACTTGGTCTATTCCTAGTAGAAAACCATTGTATAGTTGCTTTCATTTTCAATCTCTTCTTGGCTGGTTTGCCTTCTTGGGCTGTTTTCTGAAGGCCTCACGCTTTGCCAGTGGCATACTGAAGCTGATCCCTAGAGGTTCTGGGTTATCTACTAGTAGTGATGTGTCAAAGCTTTTAGGGTGTTTTTTTTCTCTGTCTCCATCTGCTGGCAGGGGGGCATAAACCATTAGCCTGGACTGCTCTAGCAGGATTCCAGGAAAGGAAATTGACAATAAGTGAAATTTTCTCCTTCCTCTTCTCTTACTTTTTCTCTGGCATCCCAGTTTCACCTAGCAATCGGCCAGATACATCACGTAAGCCAGACGCGGGCTCAGGAAGCAAACAGTAGACAGGACAAAAGCTGTGATAGGCTGGACCAGGCAGGTGGGCTGAGCAGAAGGGGGGGGGTGTCTGCTAAGGAGGTGGTGTCAGCTCAGATAGAGGGGCAGATGGGTGAAAAAAAGAGAAGCAGTCATGTGGGGGGAAAGCAGGGGCTGTGGCCGGGAGGTGGAAGAGGGAGATGGGGCACTAAGCAGTCAGGGTTGGAGGGGGAGAGAGAGAAAATAAATTGTGTAGGGCAGGGTAGGGGGCTATGGTTTTACAGAGCAAAGAGGTAGGGTGCAGGGAAAGGGAGATGATGGACTAAAGAAGGGGGGGGGCATGGGGCAGAAAGAGAAAGTGTTAGAAAGCAAGATGGAAGGGTGTCATATTTTAGGTTGGCTGCAGTGGGGGAGGAAGCAGAGCTGGCCCAACCATTAGCCAAACCAAGCAGTCGCATACAGTGGCGGCTTCTGGAGGGTGGCAAAGAGCAGGGCATTCAAAGCTATACAATAAATTCTGACAGCCAGCAGGGGCATAAGTCTTAAGGTTTGCCTAGGATGCCAACACCGTGAACCAAATTTGTGGCCGGCTGTGGGAAGGAGTGCTCTCTTCTGTCCTGGTTATTGGACCTCATTGAAAGGGGTAGTTTCTTGGGGGTTAATTGCTGGGGAAGGAAGGGGCCCAACACAGGGGCCAGTGCATGGAAGTCCTTTAATCCTTGAATTTGGGGGTTCTGTGGTGGTCTTGTGACTGCTAAACCCCTCTTTTCATTGGACTTGGACTTGTGTGGGGGAGCTGTAAATTTGGATCCAGCCTTCCACATCTATCATCCTTGTGTGGAGGGGCTAGAATGTGTTTTGTTGGAGTAACCCCCCCCCCCCTCATTCAGGGAGGGTGGAGTAAAGGGAGGGAAGAGCGCTGAAGACCTTCACTATGAGTGCATGAGCCGTAAATCCAATTCTGTTTGTGCTGCATAGAACATGAGCCCTGCTAATGGCATCACCCGAATTTAAAACAACAAAAAAGCATTAGATGTGTTTACTTTTACAAATACTTATCTATGTAGCACTTCTAGGCATGTATTGCTGTACACAGACATATAAAAAAAACAGTCCCTTCTCAAGAGAGCTCGCAATCTGCTAAGACAGACAAATAGAGCAACAAGGGACTAGGGAATTCTTAAAGGGAATGATTAAAATATACATGGATGTAGACAGGAGAGTAAAGGGGTCAAGATCCAAAAGCATCCTCGAAGAGATGATTTTTCATTCTGAATTTGCATAGGACCAGAGATGGAACTTGATATACTGAATTAGGTAGTTTATTCCAGGCATATAGGGCAGCATGGTGGAAAGAACATAGTCGAGTTGGCAGTAGGAGAGAAGATCATAGATAAAATGATTTGCTTGATGGGTGGGGTTGCTGGGAAAGGCAATGGGGAGAGATAAGAGGGGTAATGAGAATCTGCAGATGGAATGCATTTATTTGTCAGAAGGAGAAATTTGAACTACACGTGGAAATGTATAGAGAGCCAATGGAGCAACTTGAGAAAGGGGTTTACATGAGCATAGCATAGCACTCCCAGCAAAAGCAAAATGACTTTGGAAAGAGCTACACTTTTAAACCAACAGCAATGGCAAGTGGGAAGGAGCGTGTAGAACAAAATCCATGCAAAACACAGGCAAGCTAGCCAACGAATGCTGGAAAGCAATGAGCACAAATGTTCGAAGCCTAGCCAATAAGGTTCCTGATCTGGAAGCCCTAATGATGGAAATGGACTTGGACATTGTGGCCATTACAGAAACATGGTTTAACGAGTCGCATGAATGGGATATAGCCATGGCTGGCTATAATCTAGAAGAGATAGAGAGGGTAGAAAAGGAGGAGGAGTAGCTCTATATGTCAAAAACAATATTAAAGCTGCTGAAATGCAGGGGACACAGGGAAAAGAAGAAGCGCTGTGGATTGTGTTGGAAAGAGAAAGTGGCACGGTCATCCATACTGGTGTAGTCTATAGGCCTCCAACTCAAACTGAAGAAATGGATAGCAAATTGATTGCCGATATTGCAAAGATAGCCATGAAGGAGGAAGTGATCATATCGGATGACTTTAATCTACCTAATGTGGATTGGAGTATTCCTTCTGCAAATCTGGAAAGAAGTAAAAAAAAAAAAAATTGTGGATGCCTTCCAAGATGCATTACTTAGACAAATGGTGATGGAACCGACCAGGACGTGCTTGGTACTGGATTTAATGCTCACCAATGGAGATAGCGTGTCGAATATCTGGGTGGGTGCCCATGTGAGCAGCAGCAATCATCAAACTATGTGGTTTGAGATAAAAGCCAAGGTAGAATCCAGTCACAGCGAGCTCAAAGTCCTAGGCTTCAAAAACACTCCAGCAAAATGGCCAAGTATCTGAAGGAGGAGATGGCAGGGTGGGAGGGGATAAGGAAAGTGGAATTGCAATGGGCTAAACTGAAGGGGCAATAGATATGTATGTAAGGAAAGTAAATTAAAAACCAAGAGGAAAAGGAAACCTATTTGGTTCTCCAAATAAATGACTGCACAAATGAAGGCAAAAACCACAGCTTTCACAAAATTCAGACGTTTGCAAACAGCAGTATACAGAAAAGAATACAGGATCAAACTAAAAGAGACAAGAGAAACAAAGCTAGCAAAATCAAAGGCAGAAGAAAATATGTCTAAAGATGTGAAGTATGGCTACAAATCTTTCAGGAGAGGAGGAAAATCAGAGGTGGAATTGCAGGACTCAAAAGTGCCTAGAACAGACTTGTGGAAAGTGACATTGAAAAAGCGAAAATGTTAAAAAAGAAATACTTCTGCTCTTTTTTTTTACTAGAGAAAATCCAGGAGAAGGACCACCTGTGATTGACAAATATACAAATGGGAATGGAGTAGATAACCACACCAGTCACAGAAGATGATGTGTTAGAGCAGCTTGCAAAACTGAAAGTGGCTAAAGCCATGGGACCGGATGGGATACATCCCAGGATACTGAAAGAGCTCAGAGAGGTTCTTGCAGGGCCATTAAAAGATGTTTTTAATAGATCATTGGAGATTGGACTGGAGAAGGGCTGATGTGTGGTACCTCTTCACAAAAGTGGCAGTAGCCTTACCTTGGTGGTGGGAAAAGTAATGGAGGTGCTCCTGAAAGAGCGAATAGTGGACTTTTTCGAAACCAACAGGTTGCATTATCCGAGGCAACATGGTTTTACCGAAGGGCGATCTTGCCAAACAAATCTGAGTTCTATGGGTGACCAGAGAACTACATCAAAGGCATGCGATGGATGTGATCTACCTAGATTTCAGCAAAGCCTTTGATACTGTTCCTCATAGGAGGCTTATCAATAAACTCAACAGCTTGGAGATGGGTCCCAAGGTGGTGAATTGGATCAGAACTGGTTGACTGACAGATGACAGAAGGTGATGGTAAACGGAACTTGCTCAGATGAAAGGAAGGTGATTAGTGGTGTGCCCCAGGGTTTGGTCCTGGGGCCGGTACTGTTCAATGTATTTGAGAGTGATATTGCTGAAGGACTGAATGGAAAAGTCTGTCTTTTTGCAGATGACATGAAAATTTGCAACGGAGTGGACTCCCCTGAGGGAGTGGATAACACAAGGAAAGATCTACAAAAGCTGGAAGAATGGTCTAATGCTTGGCAGTTAGATTTAATGTAAAGACGTGATAGGGGGCGAGAGGTTGCTGTGCACAGACCAGGAGAAGGACCTCCGAGTGATTGTTTCTGAGTATCTCAAGGTGGCGAAACAGTGTGACAAGGCGGTGACAAAAACCAGAAGGATGCAGGGTTGCATACAGAGAAGAATTACCAGCAGAAAGAAAGAGGTATTAATGCCACTGTACAAGTCGCTGGTGAGGTCTCACTTGGAATATTGTGTTCATTTTTTTTGAGACGATATCTTGCAAAGGACTTAAAGGCTGGAAAGGAAGCTCTCTGACACCATGCAAGTTCTACAGCACATAATAAATATATTTCTGACTATAGCCACCACCTTGCATGTGCCCAATCTTGTTTGATTTCAGAAGCATACAGGGTCATGTGGTTTATATTTGGATGGGAGACCAACTTAGAATGCCAGATGCTCTAGGCTTACTATGTGGGGGGGAAAAAGGCCCCACAATCTACTTCCAGTCACACTTTGCCACATGGACAACTACAGTATCTACAGGTTCACCAGGAGTCAACATTAACTTGATGACACTTAAGAACGAATTCACTTGTGTGGCCCATCCCAGAAGTGTAAGCTTTAGGTCTACAATGTTGTGACATTTTATATGACTTATACCAGCTAGTGATATTTATTTTATTAAGCAGTTGGGGTTGCATAAGGGCTTTTTATTTTTAAAATATGATGGTGTCATCAGTGATACAAACATGGTAAAGGATGGGATTGAGTTTGTGCCCCTTTTTGCTATTGGTTTTACTATTGCATGTTGGCCGAGGACAAATTGCAATAACTGCTACTGCTAAAGTGGTTTTTATTTTGCAAATTTTCTTTTTTGTGTAATTTTTAAGATTTTACTTTAAGGCTTATAACTAAGTTTTCTGAAAAATCCCATAGAAGAAATATGGAAACAAGAAATGAAATGCTTGTTTATTAGAAGTCGTATCTTTTAACTTAACTAATTGTTGACTTTAGTACATTTCTCCAGCCTCCCCCCCTGCCTAGAATATCAACTCAAGCACTGTTCTAGACTCCCTCCTGCCATTACCTGCCTTTGTTCTTCCAAGGGCTTCTCTGTGGAGGGGACGGGCAGAGCACCTAGAGCAGCAGGGAATCTGCAGGTCAGGCTGGAATGGCAGGAGCAATGAATCTGTCCTGCTGACAATCTCCCCACAGCTAGGGGTAGATAAGCTTGGTGCAGTAGCGGTAACAGATCTGCTTCCTAGCAATGATCTCCCCACGGTGGGGGTGGGCAGGAAACAATCCAAGTTGTGCTGCTACATGTCATGTCGACTGCAGTAAGCTCAGCAGGAGAAGGAGATGATGCAGGACTCCGTATTGCTGCTGGCAAGTGAAAGACGACAGGTCGGTAAAGGGTAGCAGTGAGCACACAAGCTTGCAGCACACTGAACACAGCTGATGCAGCAGCATGTGGTAATCTGCGGGCGGCAGGAAGGTATAGGTCTTATAGCTTCCTGCTGGCAAACTGATTCAGAATTTTGGTGGGGCCAGTGGCCATGTGGCCCACCCTGTTCTGAAACCTCTGTTTGCTGCGATTGCAGCAGTGCTCCTCTCTTCTGCCCACGGGAGGTGGGGGTCCCCGTGGACAGAGAGCCTGAATTGAGGCAACGATCGCAGCGGTGCTTTTCTGTTCTGCCCATGCGAAACCTATGTTCCATGGCAGACAGAAGAGGGCCTTTGCTGCAATTGCAGTTGGGGATGTCATCGAGCTGATCATCTGCTATTTGAAGTTGGTGATATGTTGGGTAAGTGGCTGCTGCAATAACCACAGTCCTTTTTAAATTAAATGGCAAATGATTGGCTTGATGGCGCACCCCACCATTGGTGCCTCCCTGCTGCACCTACTACGCTTACCATGTAGCACCGGCCCTGCTTCTAGGAGATCAGGTATGCATGCTACTAAATATGATGCTGACCGCGTCCACTTTGTCCAACCGGTCATACAGTGAAATCACATGGAGTAGATAGTACAAGGCAAACATTATTAGAGCTTATTGTTATGTGCATGTGTGTGTCTCTACAGGTTAATTTCTGAGGATGTACAGCTTCCTGGTGACACCGCGCAGGCTGGCTCCAAGCCATGGAACCACACATTACTTGCTTGCAGACAGCTTTGCATCTGGAGATTCTGAGAGCCTAAATCCTCCAAACCCAAGCACAGAAGGAGATTTGCAGCTTATATGCATCATGTATGTAGAAAGAGCATCAAATAACAACCATTAGGTAAAAAAGGCATTATATATAGTGCGGGCTTATAGCTGAAGTCAGCTGTCATGGAGCCTTTGCTGGAAGGGAGACTCCTCGTTCAAACTCAAGTCCATGCAGGGGAGAATGGAGATTGGCCATCTTCCCTCCCATCTGTACAGGCTACAGTGTTTGCTATATTCTTTCTCTCCCCCCCCCCCCCAGCAGCATCTGTTCTCCTTCCTTTTCCTCTATTCATCCCTGCTGCCCTCTTTCTTCCTCACTGAACTGAATGGTAGGAGAGGCCCTGCTGCCGCCAGTCGCAAGCACACTCAGAATTGCAGGCCAGCCATTCTCCTGCATTGCGAGATCAGCATTGTAGTGATCTGGTTTGGGATAACCTGGGACTGGAGAGAGAGAGGCTCAGAACTTGAGCTCTGTGGCCTCTTGAAATCAGTTAGCCATGCAGTAGTGTTGGGCCAGTCAGGATTAGATTTCCTGTTATGGTGGACACTGTCATTGAGAATCCCCCTAGCATGTGCCTGCTTCGCTTCATGGGATATTGACCATGGCAAGGTATTGTCAGGCAGGGTCTAATGGTAGCAGAGATGGACGGGAAAACTGGCAGCTTCCAGATGGACCTAGAGGTCTTTCTCTGTTAGTCTCTGTTTCTGTATTACATTTTAAAGTTAGGGCTATATGTTTCATATTTGATTACAGTTCAAGTTTTAGATGAAGGTTACGGACTGGAAATGAGAGTTTCAGGTTGAAGACATGTTTAGCTGTTAGGATTATAGAATAGAACCAATGCATGCATTCTCCAACAGTTCAACAGTGATCGTGGGATTTTTTTTTTTATCTTCAGTGACTGTGGCAATGAAGTGATGAGTTGTCAGTTTAACCAAGGAGGGATATTGTTAGCAGTTGGACTTGTCAACGGCAGCATCAAGGTATGAGACTTTATGCAAATATTGGCTGGGAGAAGGCTGGAAGGGGAAAATTATCATCCTTTAGAACGGTGGTTCTCATCCTGTGGTCTGAGGACCAGTGAGACCTTAACAGGGGTACACAGGACACACAAAAGACAACAAAAATAGAGGCTGGTAGGGACTGGCTGTGGGGAAGAGAGAGAATGGTAGGGACTAGCTATGGAGAGAGAGAGAGAGATTGAAGAAAGGGACTGAAAGAGACTAAGACTGGTGGGAACTGACTGGGGAGAGAGCGAGAGAAAATGATAGAGATAGGAAGAGAAGGAAGCAATGGTGTAAATTCTGTTCAAGCTGCCCCTGCAATACGGAAGGGGAGGAAGTTCTGGACAGAAAGGGGGCCTGCACTGTGGCGGTAAGGCAGCATGGCAAACTTAACTTGATCAGCTTTGCTGGGCTAGTTGGAACAGACTTAGTGCTTAGGGGATGGGATCCCAGAAGAGGAGTGGGGATGAACTTGGGGGTTCCTGAACATTTTGGGAGTTAATAAGGGGTCCATATAACCAAAAAGGCCTGAAACCTCCACTCTAGAATGTCTGAGGGCAACAGAGGAGTAATAATTAAAGAGGCGAGAAGAGGGTATCAACGCCTAAAGCTTTTAAGGGGAGAAAAAAGAGAAAAAGAACCAGGTAGTAGAATAACAATGTCTTTTGAGGGACAGGATGTGGTAAAGCCTACCAGGATCCTACTGCACTTTCCAAAACTGCCATCTTTCTTTTATTGTATCAGTTGTCTTCCTCCTGTCACAATAGATGTATGAGGCAGGTGAAGTTATCACATGAACTTAAATGTATGTCAACACCTTCCTATACCCTACAGGTGTACAAGGTGAAGGAAGCATTATGTGTACACATGCTGAATGATGTCGACACTGTGAACATGAAACTGCCAGTTACAAGTCTGCGCTTCCATCCTCAGAGCCGGGACAGTAGCGGTGACTTACTGCTGGCCACATGTAAGCAGGGATATACTTAATAAAGAATGGAGCCTTGGAGCCATTCTTCATGAGTGCTCCTGTCTTATTATTCCCATCTATACTGGGTTCTCTTCTAGACGTTAGATATTGGGATGGGATGGGATGGGATGTGGTGTGGTGTTATCCAACTGGCACTCTTAGGGTGGATGCCTTTTGGTGCAGTTACATTTGCTGGGAGTGAGTATCAGTGTGCTCTGTTTCCTCTGCTAGGGCTATTATGCAGGGAGTAGGTGTTAGGCCTTAGAAATACAAAACAGAGTTACTTACCTGTAACGGGGTTCTCCGTGGACAGCAGGATAGGTCAGCCACACCTGGTGACGTCATCCGACGGCGCCGTGACGGAAGTGCTCTCTAGCTCAGAAGCTTCTGAGCATGTGTGAGGAGACCCCTCCTCCCCGGTCCGCCCCCAGCCCAACCAGTGAGTCATTAGCTTCGGCCAGAGGCAGGGGCGCGGACCGCAGGCCACCCTCAGAGGGGAGGAGGGTGGGATCGTATGGCTGACCTATCCTGCTGTCCACGGAGAACCCCGTTACAGGTAAGTAACTCTGTTTTCTCCTAGGACAAGCAGGATGTGTCAGCCACACCTGGTGTCTCCCCAGCTACTTGTTTCGCACTGAGGCTGAGGGAGGCCTGAGATAGGTGAGACAGGCTAGTACACATGGAGAACACCAATGAAGCCTCATGTGATAAGAACCACGTTTATTGTGCCAAACAGATGTAAATGTGCAAACAGTGAGTGCAACGATGAGGTAGAACATAGTGCAAACAGTCACAGAGTAAGGAACAGTCTGTGCAATGTGCAATGGTGCAGACAATCAACAGAGCAAGGAGCAATCAATGTGCAAGGTGCAAACAATCAACAGTGCGAGGAACAATCAGTGCAATAAGAAGGTGCAAGAGGAAGCATTGTGCAATCACAACCACATATCGCAAACAACATCCATCCGTGGGTACAGGAGGTGCGGGAGTCACTCCCTCAGGCTGCGACTCTGTCGTTGCTGCTGTCGCGTCGAGGCAGGGGGGGACCTGCCGCTGTAGATAAGATCGCTCTGCCAAAGGAGCTGTCGGCTTCTGCCTGGAGATCAAGGCAATAGTGTTTTTGGAAGGTGAGGTGCGAGGACCAGGTGGCGGCTTTGCAGATCTCGCTTACTGGAACCTCGTGTGCGCTTGTGAGAGAGGTGGCCAATGCGCGAAGTTGGTGCGCTTTTGCCTTGTTTGCTGGAAGAGCGCCCGCCCTCTGGAGGCAGTATGAGACGCAATCAGATATCCAGTGGGAGAGTGTGCGCTTGGTGACCGGCCGTCCCGGTTTGTTGGGATCAAAGGACACAAAGAGCTGGGTCCCTTGCCGGACTGAGGCCGTCCTGTCAATGTAGATGCGCAGTGCTCGGACGCAGTCCAGTGAGTGTAGACGTTGTTCTTCAGGTGACCCATGAGGGCCAGGGAAGAAAGATGGTAGTTCCACTGATTGGTTGATGTGAAAGACGGAGGAGACCTTCGGGATAAACCTCGGGTGAGTCCTGAGTGAAGCCCTGTTGTGGTGGATCTTGGTGTACGGGGGGTGTGCTACTAGAGCCTGTAGCTCACTCACCCTCCTTGCGGAAGTGATGGCGATGAGGAAGAGTGTCTTCCAGGTCAGAAATTTTGATTCCGCTGAGGACAGAGGCTCGAAAGGCTCCCGAGTTAACTGTTGGAGAACGGTGTTGAGGTCCCACGCGGGAACGGGTCTCTGGACCGGGGGCTGAAGGTTCCTGAGACCTCTCATGAAGCGGGTCACGATGGGAAGGGTGGCTATGGAACCCTTGTGCGAGCTGTTTCGCAGGTGGTGCAGGGACGCGATGGCCGCGAGGTGCACCTTAATTGACTGTGGCTTCAGGCCCAGACTGAAGAGCGAGGAGAGATACTGTAGCACCGCTGGAACAGGGCAAGAGTCTGGCGTGATCCCCTGGCCTGCGCACCAGATACTGAAACGTTTCCACTTGAGACTGTATGACTTTCTCGTGGATGGTCTCCTGGAAGCCAGTACGATGCGCTGTACCTCTGCCGTTAGATGCTGATCTTGGAAGTTCACCCCTTCAGTTTCCAGGCCGTCAAGGCAAGGGTCTGGAGATTGGGGTGCCAGGTCGTGCCGTCGTTCTGCGTGAGCAGGTCTGGTCTCATCGGGAGCCGGATGGGGGGCTCCTGCGAAAGCTGCCATAACAGGGAGAACCACATCTGTCTTGGCCAGTGGGGCGCAATCAGGATGGTGCGCGCCTTGTCGTTCATGATGCGCTGTACGGTGGCTGTCATGAGGGGGGTAGGGGGGAAGGCGTAGGTCAGTTCCCACTGCCCCCAGTGTACCGCGAATGCATCCGAGGCCACTCTCCTGGGAGAGGGGCGTTTTGACCAGAACAGGGGGCATCTGGAATTGTCCCCGGTGGCGAAGAGGTCCATCTGCGGCTTCCCCCAGCGCCGGAAGATTGACTCCGCTACTTCCTCGTGGAGTGTCCACTCGTGGGGCTGGAGCTGCCTGCTTAGTCTGTCCGCCAAGGTGTTCTGTTCTCCCGGGAGGTAGGTCGCCTGTAGAATGCAGTCGTGTGCTAGGGCCAAAGACCACGTCTGGATAGCCTCCCTGCAGAGAGTGCGGGAGCCCGTACCCCCCTGTTTGTTGAGGTAGAACATCGTCACTTGGTTGTCGGTCTGGACCAGAACTGTCTTCCCAGCGAGGTGTGGCATGAAGGTCTGGAGCGCATACCTGACGGCCCGGAGTTCGAGGGCGTTGATGTGGAGGGAACGCTCCGTTTTCTTCCACGCTCCTTGCGTGTTGAGATGCAAGAGATGGGCTCCCCAGCCTGTGGGGGAGGCGTCGGTGGTCAGGATGACCTGGTAGCCGCAGGGTTGTAGGCTCTTGCCTTCGTTGAGATTGGCAGGGCTCATCCACCACAGGAGACTCATAGCTACCCTCGGTTTGATAGGGATGAGGGTGTTGAGAGGTTGAGACCGTTGCTTCCAGTATGAGCGCAGGTGCCACTGGAGAGTGCGCATGTGCAGCCTGGCCAGGGCTAGGACAGAAGTAGTCGCTGCCATGTGACCTAGCAGGCGCAGGATGTCCTGGGCCTTAGTACGTTTCTCAGACGATACCTTCTTCGCAAGGCGGATGATACTCTCCTGCCGATGTTCGGGAAGGAAGGCTTTGGCTGAGGTTGTGTCGATTATGGCCCCGATGAACTCCGTGCGTTGGGTGGGTTCTAGCCGGGACTTCTTCATATTGAGCAGGAACCCCAGTTTGGACAGCAGAGTGGTAGTCTTTCGCACTGCCGCCTTGAGTTCCTCTATGGAAGGTGCTGATATCAGCCAGTCGTCCAGGTAGGTAAAGATGGCGAGCCCTTGTTTTCGGAGATGTGCTGCTGCCACAGCTACGCACTTCGTGAAGACCCTGGGTGCTGGAGAGAGTCCGAAGGGCAGTACCCGGTACTGGTAATGGCACCCCATCGCTACGAATCTCAAGAATTTCCTGTGAGAGGTGTGGATAGGGATGTGAGAGTAGGCATCTTGTAGATCCAATGTGGCCATCCAGTCCCCCAGTCTGATGAGGGGAAGGATGGAGTTCAGGGAGTACATCCGAAACCTCTCTTTCAAGAGGGTGTTGTTCAGCTTGCGGAGGTCCAGGATTGGGCGAAGGTCCCCGGACTTCTTGAGGATGAGGAAGTACCGGGAGTAGAAGCCAGTGTTGATTTCGTCGGAGGGAACCCGTTCGATCGTCCGTGTTTTGATGAGTTGCTGTAGGAGGTCCGCAAGGGCAGCTTCCTGGTGCGGTGGAGGTCTGCTGTTGGGTTGAATGCGCTGCCATGGAGGGGAGGAGAACCGTAAGCGGTAGCCCACTTGGATAATCCGGATGACCCACTGGTCCGTGGTAATTTCCTGCCAAGCAGGTAGGAAGTTGGAGAGACGGCCTCCCACCGGGGTAGCAGGGGCAGTCATGGCCCGCAGGAGCGGATAGTCAGAAGGAGGAAGAGTTCTTACCCGCCTGCTGGGCGTTTGCTGGTTTGTGTTTGCGTTCTCTTTGTGTTTGTCTCTGAAAGGACGATTTGTTGTAGTGTTGTTTGTATTTCGGTGGTTGCCACTGCCGGTTGGAACCGTAATACTTCTTTGACGAGGCAAAGGGCTTGCGGTAATAGCTCCCTTTCTGTGACGAGGAGGGGCGTTCGAGTCCGTCCGCCGCTAATGTTTTCAGAGTGGTGCAATCCTCTTTCAGGCCGTTCACGGTATCTGCTACTTTGTCCCCAAATAGAGAGTCACCCAGGCAAGGAGCGTCAGCGATCCTGTCATGGGTGTTATCTGACAGGCCAGAGGCTCGCAGCCAGGCCCAGCGGCGAGCTGCGATGGCCGTGCCTGCCGTCCGGATGGCTGTGTCGAAAGCGTCGAAAGCAGTGCTCATCAGATGTTTGGAGCATTCCGCTAATTCTTGGAGTGTGGCTGTATGCTGGTTTTGCTTGGGAAGATGGTCTTTAAGCTCCGCTAGAAGGGCATCTTGGAACAGCAGGTGTTGAAATTGATGAGCTGATATCTTGGCACTCAGCATCGCTCCCTGGAAGACTTTCCGTCCTAGGTCGTCGAGGAGTTTAGGGTCCCGGCCGGGGGGATGGGTCGTTTGCGTGCGCGAAGACTTAGACCTCTTGAGGGCTGACGCTACCACAATAGATTGGTGCGGAAGCTGTGCTTTGTCAAATCCAGGAGCGGTTTGGAGTAGGTACTTGTTGTCCAGGCGTCTGGCGCAGGCATGACCGGAGGCCGGGGACTGCCAGAGGGTGGATTGTTTGTCTTTAAGTTTCCGATGCAGGGGAAGAGACAAGGCCGGCTTGGGGCCGCCGAGGTACTTCATCACCTCCGGATCCTTTTCGTCAGAGGGCTCCTCCTTTGCAAGGCCTAGCCTGGCCACCACCTTTTTCAGAAATTTTGGGTAGGTGAGGTCCTCCTGGACCGGTGCCTGTGTCTCCCCTTGCTCGTCTGGTGTAGACTTGGTTGAAGGAGATTCCGGGCCCTCTTCTTCTTCTGGAGCGCTGCCTTCGGAGTCCTGTCCCAGGACCGGGGAGGGGCTCCTATCCCTTGAAGGAGTGTGCTCTAGTGATGCCTCCCTTCTCTCAGGGGTCTGTACCTCCAGAGGGGCTGCCACGGAGTTCTCCTGGCCTGCAGGGGCGGTTTGTTGCACCAGTCGTTGCAGAAGCTGCAATATGGCCTCAGAGGTGCTAGACCCACAAGACGTGTTGCTCCTGCGCCCACGGGATTTAGACTTCCTGCTTCTCCGACGAACGCGGGATGATTCGCTGTCACCACTGTCGCCGCGCGACTGGGAGTGGTCTCGCCGGTGCCTCTTGCTCCTATGCCTTCTGCACTTGTCAGCGCTATCTCCGCGCCGACGGGAGGACTCCCGGGAGTCAGCGCGGCGTTTGCGGCTGCTGTGGCAGTGGCTTGCACGGAGGGAGTCTTCGGCGCGGGAGATGTCTTCGGCGCGAGGGAGCTCCTGGAGGGGAATCCTCTGAAGGCAGGTTCGGGGAGAGGATTGCCCGTGCCGCGGGGAAGCCCTGACGTAATCGCGGTGGGCGGAGCCACCCCTAGCCACCGGATTGGAGGGCGAGTCTTTGGAGGCGGAGACTGGCGCGGCCACGTGGGCGGCGCCATCTTGAATCTCCCCGCCAGAGCCGCATGGCAATGGAGACAGTCCGGAGGAGCGGCAGGCATCCGGGAGGCCTCCTGAGGGCAGAGAGACGACAGTAGCGCTGGAGCCCTGAGCAGGAGTATAGGAGGAGGAGCATCCGGCGGTGGGGGAGCTTGAGCCAGGCACCGCGGAGGCCAGGGAGGCCGATCTATCCGGCGGGAGGTGAGGCACAGGGGCCAGGCCCGCCCGGGGTTTCTTCTTTGCGGGCGCCTTCCCTTTAGCAGACTTACCGCGGTCAGCAGAACCCGATGCCGCAGCTTGAACCGGAACAGCCAGGAATTCCTTCAGGGAGTAATCCCTCATCTTCTTCGCCCTGGGGGACATCTGGGCGCAAGCGGCACAGTCCTCCACGATATGAGAGGCCCCGAGGCATCGGAGGCAGCTCAGGTGAGCATCGGAGGAGTTCATTTTCCTTTTGCATTCAGGGCATAGCTTGAATCCGGGTTTCGGCATTGTAAAGGGGTGAAGTAGAAAATTTTTGGTAGAAAGAGCTGAGATCCGTCTTGAGGCAAGGCGGAAGAATTGAAAACTGGTTGGGCTGGGGGCGGACCGGGGAGGAGGGGTCTCCTCACACACATGCTCAGAAGCTTCTGAGCTAGAGAGCACTTCCGTCATGGCGCCGTCGGATGACGTCACCAGGTGTGGCTGACACATCCTGCTTGTCCTAGGAGAAATGCCATTCTTTCAGGGGGTGGTGTCAGTCTGTGGTGATAGCTTTGTCGGTCGTTGCTGTCAATGTACTGTATGCAGGTACATGCACGAGGGGATTTCTTCCTATTGAAACTGATGGTGATTCAAACTGGATGGGAGGTTTTGGGGCCTGACTAGTGGAGTAAAGGAATAGTGAAATTGCACAAAATGGTAATAAAACAATATGTGCGAGGCATGATTTTTCCTGGGTTTTTTTTTCTCACATAGATGCCAGTGGACTGGTGAAGATCTGGCATCTCTCCTCGCAGACATGCTTGCACACTCTCATTGAGGATCGACAGACATTAACTTCAGTGTTTAACCCTTTGGGAACACTTTTCCTCACAGCCGGTTCCAACAATATCATCCATGTGTATGACACAGAGACAAAGCAGAGAGTGAATAGCTGCCAGCCCAGGTAAAGTGTGACCTAGAGGGAGATTCCAGAGTTAAGGTTCAGGAATGTCACATTGGTACAGGATCTTGTAACTGACTGCTATTATTTTTTTTTTTCCTTATGCATTACCGAAACCTGGTTAAAGTCAGGTGAGAAGTCTTATCTTATTCATAGTAACATAGTAAATGATGGCAGATAAAGACCAGTATGGTCCATCTAGTCTGCCCAGTAAGATGGCAAGAATAGGTGCACCATCCGCTCTGTGCACCCCTCCCCATGTCTTTGTTTAGGGGTGAACCCATCGCTCCGTGTAAGACACCCCTGTTTGTTGAGAAATTAGATAGTTAAGTTTTATTTAAATTTTATCCTGTTGCTGTAAAGGGATCCACTGTGTCTGTCCCATGCCATTTTGAATTCTGTCACTGTATTTGTCCCCACCACTTCCATCAGGAGGGCATTCCAAGCATCCACCACCCTTTCAGTGAAAAAGAATTTCCTGACATTGCCTTTCGATTTACCCCCTTGCAGCTTCATGTTATGCCCTCTAGTATTACAGCTTCCCAGTCTTTGGAAGAGGTTTGTTTGTTCATTATTTCTCTTAAGTATTTAAAGGTCTGAATCATATCTCCCCTATCCCTCCTCTCCTCCAGAGTGTACATATTTAGGTCTTCAAGCTTCTTCTCATAAGGCTTCTGACGCAGGCTCCAAATCATTTTGGTCGCCTTCCTCGAAACAGTTTCCAGTCTTTTTACATCCTTTGCAAGATATGGTCTCCAAAACTGAACACAATATTCCAAGTGAAGCCTCACCAGTGACTTATACAGTGGCATTAGTATCTCTTCCTTTCTGCTGGTAATTCCTCTTTGTATGCAACCCAACATCTTCCTGGCTTTTGCCACCGCCTTGTCGCACTGTTTTGCCACCTTTGAGATCCTCAGAAATAATCACACCAAGATCCTTCTCCTGGTCAGTGCACAACAACCTCTCGCCCCCTATCGCTTACATTGCTCTTGGATTTCTGCTTCCCAAGTACATGACACTGCACTTCTTCGCATTAAATCTTAACTGCCAAGCATTAGACCAGGGGTCTCAAACTCAAATTGCTTTGAGGGCCAAATGAGGACTTGTAAAATAACCCGGGGGCCGCATGAGATGTGGGACCTCATTTGCATAAGGGACCTCATTTGCATAAATATTTGCATAATGTTACCATACCCTAACTTTTAGTAAACATGCCTCTTAATGAGTGCATGAATAAAGAAAGACTAAAAGATTTCTACATTACTATAATCCAGTGCCCACCGCCAGGCACATTAGGAACTACTACAAACAAACACTGCCCATTTAGAACCCATAGCAAACTCGCCATATCCTAACAGCACTACCAGGACTCACAAAGCACCATACCCTACCTATCAAAAGGCAACGCTGCAAATATTAAATCAATACATTTCAGAGAATAACAATACATGACCTGCTGGGGACAGAGAACAAGTAGCAATGTCAAATAGGAATTACATAAACAGAATACCTCAGCTCAGTTACACATGCAGAATACACCATCACCAAACAAGGAATCAAAATTTAGAAACAAGACAATTAAACTGGGACCCCCCAAAAGCCAATCTTGGAATGTACAACAACACTGTAGAAATAAAACTATAAATTAATTTCCTCTTGTACTAAACAAAGCGCAGACGTTATTGATGCACATTTCCCAGAACTGACATATTCCATTTAATAAATTCAAAATAAAGATATTTTTCTACCTTTTGTGCATTTTTTTTCAGTTGCAATTGTTCCAGCCACTTTCTTCTGGTTTCTTTGTGCCTTCTGCTAACTCTCCATCGTCTGCTGTCCATTTGTCCTTTCTTCTCTCTTCTAGCTTTTTCCATTCTCCCTCTACTTCTGCTTTAACATATTAATCTTTCTCCTTTTGCTCTTTCCTCATTCCTATTTCATCCACTCAAATTTTACCCCTCCATCTTCAATCCCCCCTTACTCTCCCAACACCTGGCCAATTGTAGATTTGTCTTCCCTCCCACACAAAATATTTTTCCCCTCTCCATTTCACTCTCCCAGCTCCATCCCATTCTAATCCTCCCCCAACATCAGCTCCCTTCTAGTTCCAGCCTCACCCAGCATCCATTCCCTTCTAGTCCCTGCATCAGCCCATTTCCAGTCCTAGCCACCCATCAGCCCATTTCCAATCGTAGCTCCCCCCCATCAGCCCATTTCCAGTGCTAGCTCCCTCCCCTCACAGCCCATTTCCATTCCAAGCCCCCCTTCCCATCAGCCATTTGCAGTTCAAGCCCCCCTTCCACTCAGCCCATTTCCAGTCCTAGCAGACCCCCCAGCCCATTATCAGTCCTAGCCCCCCATAGCCCATTACCAGTCCTAACCCCCCATAGCCCACTTCCAGTCCTAACCCCCCCCATCACCCCATTTTCAGTGTTACCCCCATCACCCCATTTTCAGTTACCCCCCCTCATAGGCCATTACCAGTCCTAACCCCCCCATCACCCCATTTTCAGTGTTACCCCCATCACCCCATTTTCAGTTACCCCCTCATAGGCCATTACCAGTCCTAGCCCCCCCCCATAGCCCATTACCAGTCCTAACCCCCCTCCCACCATCAGCCAAGGTAGATTTTAAAAAAATGTATATTTGCTGCTGCTGCCGCAGTATTAAGCGTCCCGCGGGCCCCTCTGCCTGGCAGAGTCCTCTCCTCCCTGCAGCATCCGCTCCAAACGCGGTGGCTTTCCGCGCCGCTATGAGAGTGTTTCTCTCGCGCGGTTCTGAAGACTCTCTCGCTGCTCTTCAGAACCGCGAGAGAAACTCTCTCTTCGCGGCTCTGAAAACCGCTGCTTTTGGAGCTGATGCTGCAGGGAGGAGAGGACTCTGCCAGGCAGAGGGGCCCGCGGGACGCTTAATACTGCGGCGGCGGCAAGTTTGGATTTTTTTTTTTTTTTTTTTTACACGCCGGTAAGTGCTTCGCGGGCCGCACAAGATGCTCTCGCGGGCCGCATGCGGCCCACGTGCCGCATGTTTGAGACCCCTGCATTAGACCATTCTTCCAGCTTTTGTAGATCTTTCCTCATGTTGTCCACTCCCTCAGGGGAGTCCACTCTGTTGCAAATTTTCGTGTCATCTGCAAAAAGACAGACTTTTCCATTCAGTCCTTCAGCAATATCACTCACATATACATTGAACAGTGCCAGGCCCAGGACTGAACCCTGAGGCACCCCGCTAATCACCCTCCTTTCATCCGAGTGAGCTCCATTTACCATCACTTTCTGTCGTCTGTCAGTCAACCAATTTCTGATCCAGTTCACCTCCTTGGGACCCATCCCCAAACTACTGAGTTTATTGATAAGCCTCCTATGAGGAACAGTATCAAAGGCTTTGCTGAAATCCAGGTAGATGACATCCATCGCATGCCCCTGATCTAGTTCTCTGGTCACCCAGTCAAAGAACTCAATCAGATTTATTTATTTATTTAATTTAACCATTTTTATATACCGTCTTTCTACAAATCAAGACTGTTTACATAAAACATTTTGTGGCAGTATGTTTCAACTGTTTACATAGAACAAGTTAACAGGGATAAATAGGTAAACAATATAATCTAATTAAATGAACAATGAAATCTATTTACAAAGGTATATACAGAGATATCACATGGCTGCATAATAGATAATTGAGAGGGTATGGACGGGAAGTGGATGTAAAAGGTAGGTTCTAAGGTGGTAGAGAGAAATGTTTGAGGAAAAGATGAGTTTTTAACTGCTTTCGGAACTCAGAATGGTTTTGACATTTTCGCAGCTCGTGAGGAAGGGTATTCCATAAAGACGGAGCATAGAGGGAGAAAGCCCTGTTACAGGTAGATTGTTTGGAATGTCTTTTAGTTGAAGGGATGGTCAGTTGGTTTTTGGTATTGGAGCGGTGTGTTCTTGTGTTATTGAGGAAGGAAAGGAGTGGGGAGAGGCATGGGGCTGACTCGCTGGAGATGATTTTATGTGTAAGGGTAAGCACTTTGAATTTAACTCTGTATTGAATGGGGAGCCAGTGGAGATCATATAGAACTGGTGTGATGTGTGATCGTCTGGGGTTGTTGGTTATGAGCCGCGCTATCGTGTTCTGGGCTAGTTGGAGCGGTTGTATGGTGTTCTTGGGAAGGCCATGATAGATGAGGTTACAATAATCTAGAGAAGGGATTGTGAGGGCCTGACAGACAGAACGGAAAGAGTCAGGGCTTAAAAGAGGTTTGAGGTTCCGGAGGGTACGTAGCTTTGCGTATATTGTATTGGTGGTTCTCTTTATTTGCTCAGTGAGGGAGAGGTTCTGGATCAAGGATAATACCAAGATATTTCACTTGTTTTTTTATAGTGAGTGTGAGATCGCCAATAGTAATGGTGGAGGTGGGGTATATGAGGTATTGGAAAATACCTGAAGAACCTCAGTTTTGGATTGATTAATTAGGAGGTTGTGCTGGGAGAGCCAAGATTTTAGGCTGGTTAGGCATTCACTTAGTTTAGTAAAGTTAGGGTTAGTAAGGTTAAATGGGGTGAAGCACATCATGTCAACCGCATATAATTGGTACTGAATGCCATAGCTTTGAAAGATCTTGCAGACAGGTTGAAGGAAAATATTGAATAGAAGAGCAGATAGACTAGATCCTTGGGGGACACCTTGTTTTAGGTTAAATGGAAGGGAGGTATCATTTCCAATACGGACCTGTTGTGTTCTGTCATCTAAGTAGGATCGGAACCAGTTTAGGGTTGTGCCTCTCAGTCCTATTTTGTGGAGTCTGCTTAGGAGTTGATGGTGAGGAAGGGAGTCAAAAGCAGCGGATAAGTCAAGGAAAATGAGTAGGCATCCTTGAGTAGGATTCTGGGTGTGCAGGTATAAGGAATCTAGTAGAGAGGTAAGAAGATTTGTTTGGCAAGATCGTCCTTTGGTAAAACCATGTTGACTCGGATCATGCAACCTGTTGGTTTTGAGAGAGTCCACTATTCGTTCTTTCAGAAGCACCTCCATTACTTTTCCCGACACCGCGGTAAGGCTCACGGGCCTGTAGTTTTTCACATCTTCCCTGTCACCACTTTTGTGAAGAGGTATCACTTCAGCCATTCTCCAGACCTGAGGAACCTCTCCTGTTTCCAAGGATCTGTTGAAAACATCCTTTAACGGCCCTGCAAGAACCTCTCTGAGCTCTTTCAGTATCCTGGGATGTATCCCATCCGGTCCCATGGCCTTGTCCACTTTCTGTTTTGCAAGTTGTTCTAATGCATCATCATCTGTGAATGGTGTGCTATCTACTTCATTCCCATTTTTATATTTGGGAGTCGCAGGTGGTCCTTCTCCAGGATTTTCTTTAGTACTTTAGATTACATCATTCTTCTAGACAAGCTGGAGGCATTGCAGTTATTTTTCACAAGTAGCTGTCTGTGACAGATTTCAGCAACAGACTTGTGTCCTTTTGAAGCTCTGTTACTTCATATCAACTCTCATGTAGTTTTTCATCTGTAGCTTTTATACTCTCCTCACAGTTAAGCTGACTGGGGGATTTATTGACGGTTATAATTGAAATGGATACCCATTTTCTCGAGCTCATTGTTTTAGGTGATTTTAATATTCATTTTTTGCGAAATCTTCTTTTTATTCGATTATTCTAAAGGATAAAAGAAGCACAACAAAATTCCCAGCAGGGTAGCACAGTTTAGAAACATGACGGCAGAAAAAGACCACACATAGCCTATCTAGTCTGCCCTTCCATTTCACCCACTACAAGAGTCTCCATTTTTCCTTTAGAGAGCCTTTGTCCCTTGCTTTTTTTGAATTTAGATACTGTCCTCATATCTACCACCTCCACTGGAAGACTATTCCATGCATCTACCATTCTTTTTGTAAATATTTCTGCATATTACTCCTGAATCTATCCCTTTTCACCCTCATCCTATGTCCCCTCGTAGCAGAGCTGGCTTTCAATTGAAAGAGGCTCTCCTCCTGTGCATTTATGCCTTGGGAGTATTTAAACATCTCAGTCATATCACCTCTGTCCCTCCTTTCTTCTAAAGTATATATTAAGGTCCTTAAGTCTGTCCTCATGCTTTATAATGAAGACCATTAACCATTTTAGTAGCCACCCTCTGTACCAGCTCCAACCTGTTTATATCCTTTTGAAAGTGCGGTCTCCAGAATCGCACACAATACTCCAAATGAGGTCGCACCAAAGAGACACTCACCTCCTTTCTTCTGCTGGCCATTCCTCTCCCTGTGCACCCAAACATCTTTCTAGCTTTTGCCGTCGCCTTTTCTACCTGTTTAGCTACTTTGAGATCATAAGACTCAATCACGCCTAGGTTCCGTTCTTCTTTCGTGGACAGAAGTACGTCACCCCCTATTCTGTAATGCTCCCTTGGATTGTTGCAGCCCAAATGCATGATCCTACATTTCTCCAGGAACAAGCAGGAAGTCAGCCCTCACTTATGGGTGGCGTTGGCACCGACGGAGTCCATGCGGAGCAATTCCTCAGCTTTTAAAGAAAGCCTTTGGGATTGCTGCCACACATGCGTGGTCATCTTCCTGCCCAAGGGTGCCATCTTGCTCAGTCTCCCTTTTTCCGTGGAGCCCTTTGGACGCACATCCTTGTCCTTCGGAAAAAACATTTATTTTTTCGGCATCTGGCCTGCTATTTTTCTGGTTGCACTGGTCCTCTACCCGTCCTTCCCCTGCTCTTTTCTTTTCTTTAAGCAAGGGGACATTTTTGTAGCATTTTTTCCCTTTTGTGGGCTTCACGCCCTTTTTTTCTCCCAACCGCTGGCTGCGTGGGTCTTCGACCTCGCGAGGGCCCTTTTTGCCCCGATGGCCACCGGTTTCAAAAAATGCAACAGGTGCTCCAAGAACATGTTACTTATGGACACCCATGACTGCTGTCTACGGTGTCTCAGGGCCGACCATGTTCCGGAGCTCTGTTCGCTTTGTAAGAAAATGTCCTTCAAGGCCCTGCTGAGTCATAAGCAGAAGTCTGACATTTTCCGTAAGGCCTCCGGTCGTCTCTCTGCGGGTGGGATTTCCTAACTTGGCTCCACGCTCAAGGCGGCACTCCGACCAGGGGCTCCTGAAGGGGAGCAGCTTAAGAAGAAGAAGACCTCAAAGTCGCTGTTGGGGGCTCCAGACAAGGCTGAGCGCTCCTGCGCTCGGTCGCTCAGCCCCCTGCGGCATTCCCGAGAGTCTGACAAGGAGCAGCCTCGAAAGGTACCTCGTACAGATACAGATGCCTCTGGTGATGGCGCCTGTTCTCCTGAGGGAAATCCCAGTGAGGACCCCCTCTCCTCCTTGATGCCCGACCCGGTGACCCCGGTGTTGGTGTTGCAGAGCCCCGCGCCCACATGGGAATCCTGTATGCTGGCACTAGAGCACAGCATTTCTGCATTCTTGGCTGCCCAGCAGGCGCTCACACCCATCTCAGCTGGTTCGCGCCTAGAGACTCCCTCGAGAGGGGTGTCAAAACCCGCCCTGAAAACCCCCAAGAGCCGCGGGCCTCGTGAGGGTCCTCGTCGTCGGTCTCACTCATTTTCCTATTCCTCGGGGGCGAGATCCTCCATGGCCCCCAGCTCCATACGGGCATCAGGCTCCGGGGGCTCGAATTGGATTCCTCCTCATATCTCTCGGGTTGGGAGTCAGATGGGGATACTTCCCCGGAGACCCGCACCCACAGGGATTTCCCTTCGGACCCATCCCCGCCTGCTTTTCAGAGGTGTTCGCCGCCTGAGGACACATCCTTTCTAGTGTTCGTGTGGGACATAGCACAGGTCTTCATCCTGGCTACCCAGGCCGAAGAGGAGCCTTGAGCTGAAGAGCTTGATATCTTGCAGTACGAGTCTCCGCTCGGGAGTCTCTGTCTGTCCCAGTTCCTCCTATTCTGTCCAGGCTTCTTCTCTGCATGTGGGAAACACCTGCCTTGGTTCCCATTGTGAGTAAGAGCCTCAACGTGATGTACAGGGTCCAATGCGGCCCCAGGTTTAGGAAAACCCAGCTTCCCCCCACCTCCATGGTGGTGGAATCAGTGATGCAGAAGCAAAAGAGCCCGAAGTCTCATTCTTCGGTTCCGCTGGGTAGGGAGTCGAGAACCCTCGATGCCCTGGGACGCTAGGCCTACCAAGGGTCTATGCTTATATGCCATATTCAAGCTTAGCAACTGTACATGGGCATATTTTTTGTGACCTCACCAAGGAGCTCGAGTTTCTCCACAGGCCTCGCAGGCTAACCCTCCTAAGGTTCCAGACCCTGAGTTCCGTGACTGACCGGCCTCGCAGGCTAACCCTCCTAAGGTTCCAGACCCTGAGTTCCGTGACTGACCGGCCTCGCAGGCTAACCCTCCTAAGGTTCCAGACCCTGAGTTCCGCGACTGACCCTGAGGTCAGTCGCGGAGTGCTTGAAGTACATCTAACGTGCTGCATACAATGGATTTGAATCCTCGGCCCATGTAGCGGCTGCTGGCATCGGGGCTCGATGCCAGGCATTGCTGTAATCCCTTGGACTTGGAGCAGTAGGTCCAGGAAAAGCTCCTGGACATCCCCTGCCTCAGCGAACAACTTTTCGGTAAGCCCATGGAGGACAAGGCCGCCGAGATAGAGGCGGAGTTTGTAACCCAAACCCGTCTCTCACTCAAGACCATACATGCCGCAACCGCAGGCTTATGCTGACTACCTACAATCAAAAATGATCCAGACTGACAAGAGCACAAGCCCCACAATCCACACCCCTTTACACAAGCCACCACACCCATCACTACTGACCAAATTCAACACCATATCAAACAAAGAGATTGAAGACACCATTGCCTCCATCAACACCACCACTGCACCTAATGACCCCTTTCCAGCATCCTGGATACGAGAACTTCGTTGTGATCTAAGCCAGTTCCTGAATAAAATCTTGGATCAATCATTCTCAACGGGATCCTTTCCACAAAGATTAAAGCACACATCCATCAGGCCGTTGCTGAAAAACAACAAACTGGACCCATTAAAAGTTGAATCCTACAGTCCGATTTCAAGCATCCCACTGCTCGCCAAAATAATTGAAAAGGTAGTCCAACGCCAAATCCAACAACACATTGAAACCGAAGCCCCTCTGGACCCGTCCCAACATGGCTTCAGGGAAGCACACGGTGTTGAAACTCTCCTCACCACCCTCTTCAATACCATAATCGCAGGAATCAATTTCCGACAAGGATTTGCTCTTATCTTCATGGATATCTTAGCAGCTTTTGATTCCGTGAGCCATGAGATACTCATGGAACGTCTCGAGGAAAAGGGAATACAGGGCACAGCCCTAAGCTGGTGCAAATCCTACCTGTCCAACAGATGGCAACACGTGAGGACCGGCACCACAACGTCGGAACCGTTTCTACAAAAACAGGGTGTGCCACAGGGATCCTCGCTATCTGCATTAATGTTTAACATTTACATGCAGCCCATCTGTGCTCTGATCCGATCATTCAACGTCACCTGCCTAGCGTACGAGGACGATATTCTTCTGTACATGCCATTTGCGACGGACCAGCCCGATTTCTCCCCACTAACAAGCTGTTTCGACGCAGTTGCGGACTGGCTGCATACGCAAAACCTACGAATCAACCACAACAAGACAGACGTCCTCTTCATTACGAGGAACCAAGATTTCACTCCCCCACTCTCACTAAAATTGAAGAATGCAGAGCTGATAGCCAAACCCACAATCCGCTACCTAGGTATCACCTTGGACCAACGGCTGGACATGAAAACCCATATAAGAAACACAGTAAAGACAATATACCATAAAATACGGACACTACGGCATCTACGATCACTACTTGACCCTACCGACTTTCGAAAATCTATCGAGCCCTAGTAATCCCACACTTCGATTACGCTAACTCAATCCTATATGGACTCCCGCAAGCAACGCAAAACCCACTCCCAGCTTGCAATGAATGCAGCCGCAAGAGTTCTATACGGAGTATCAAGGATGGACCACATCACACCAATTCTGAAGAAACTCCACTGGTTACCTATACATGTCAGATTTCATTACAAGATCTTAGTTATGACCTTCAAAGCCTTAAACAACCAGCCCCCCACATCCATCACCGAGTTGATCCACATTACACCCCCTAACAGAATCAGAAGATCCACAGCGGTGAACACCCTGATAATCCCAAAAGAAACAACAAAATGCACAAAGGCAACATCTAACAGGGCCTTCATGATCTATACTCCTAGAGTTTGGAATGCCCTCCCCACAGACATGCTAGTCATCACTAACCTGACTCAATTCAGGAAGGCACTGAAGCATTATCTGTTCATAAGACACTACCCAGAAACCAGCTGTAGAAATGAGGCAGCAAGCACTCTCACCAGTCACCTTGCCCCCCCCCCCAATAACACACCCAACACAAAAAGGGGCAGCCAGCCCTACCTGTCCAGTCCCGAATAGTCTATAGTTGGAAAGTATAGCCATTAGTGTAAATAACTCGTAGAAAGTTACTCCAGTTATGTCCAAGTTTTAGTTCCTGTTCACTGTAAATACAATGTGGTCCGTCTGCATGGTATAAGGTTCTGTTGAATGTACACCGCACTGATATGAATAGAGCGGTATAGAAGAGACGTTAAATAAATAAGACCTTCTCCCTGCTTCGGAACAAACAACAGACTAAGAAATTGTTCTTCCCGAGGAAAGGTCTACCCTATCGGGGTTACTCACCTTACCCCCCACACCCGCGCTGGCCATAGCGACGCAGGCTAAAGCACTCCACGCCCATCGTAAGCTAAAAGGGTCCAAGGCACAAACCCTGGCGCCACCTCAACCCTCTCAGGGTTTTAGGCTACGCTGCTGGCGTCATTTGCCTTCCAGCAGCTTTGCAGCCGGTAGGGGGATGCCTGTCCCTCTTCGCCCCTCAGTGGGCGTCCATCACGTCGGACACCTGGGTCCTCGAGTGATCCGAGATGGGTACTGCCTCCGTCTGGACAGGCTTTCCCCTCCCTTCTTCCAAGCAGAGCCTTCTCGACTCCCCACGCACCAGACATATCTGCAGTGGGAGCTGGACAACCTCCTTGCCCAGCAGGTGGTCGAGAGGATACTAATGCACCTCCGAGGCTGGGGCTTCTATTCCCGGTACTTCCTCATCTTGAAGAAGACTGGAGGTCTACGGCCTATTCTCGACCTCAGAAAGTTAAACAAGTTTTTGGTGCGGGAGAAGTTCAAAATGTTATCGCTTGGTGTCCTACTGCCCTTCCTCCAGCAGGGCAATTGGCTATGCTCCTTGAATCTCAGGGACACTTACACCCACATCTTGATTCACCCCAGCACAGTCAGTATCTGCGCTTCAGAGTGCAAGGGGAACATTACCAATACAGGGTGCTCCCCTTTGGACTTGCGTCTGCCCTGTGGGTCTTCATGAAGTGCCTCTCTGCAGCCGCCGCTTCCCTCAGGCAGCAGGGCATCCCAGTTTTCCCTTATCTCGATGACTGACTGGCTTGTTACGGGGTCCTCGGCTGGGGAAGCTCGATCAGTGGCATCCCGCACGATTCTGCTCCTTGAAGGCCTGGGGTTCCTGATCAACTACCCTAAGTCACACCTCAAACCAGTGCAGACCTTGGAGTTCATCAGCGCACACCTTGACACCCAGCGAGCGACAGCCTTCCTGCTGGCGGACGGGGCGGCCCGCCTCCGAGCCCTGGCGGCTCAGGTCCAGAGCAGCACTCGGGTCACGGTGCATACTATGCTGCGCCTCTTGGGGCACATGACCTCCACCATCCATGACACCCCTCACGCCTGCATGCACATGTGGACGACACAGTGGTGCCTCAGTGCTCAGTGGAGCCCAGCCTCAGGTAGCCTCAGAGACCCCATTTGGGTCTCCCACAGCCTTCGCAGGTCTCTGGACTGGTGACAGGACTTCTGCAACCTCCTCTGGGGGCTGCTCTTCCAAACCCCACAGCACGAGCTCATCCTGACAATGGACGCTTCCCTGCTGGGGTGGGGAGCCCACTGCGGTACACTGTGCACTCAGGGGCAATGATCACCTGAAGAGTCCCAACAGCAAATAAACTTGCTCGAACCTCGGGCGGTCCTATGGGCCCCGAAGGCCTTCGAAGAACATCTGAAGGGGAAGTCGGTACTCGTGCACACCGACAACTGAGGAGCGATGTTTGTTTTACATCAACAAGGAGGGGGCACAGGCTCCCGCCTCCTCTGCAGGGAGGTGGTCCTCCTCTGCTCATTTGCCTTCCATTCGGGGATAACCCGAGTGGATGCCGGAGAATGGGAGTTGCATCCAGACGTGTTTGCGCAGATAGTTCACAAATGGGGACCGCCGATAATGGATCTCATGGTGACATTTCAGTCGGCAAAAACGGGTCATTTCTTCAGCAGACGGCGCGAGAGGATGTTGGAAGGAATCGATGCACTGATACAACGTTGGCCGTCGTCAGGTCTCCTCTGTTTTTCCTCTGTGGGCACTCATAGGTCGAGTGGTTCAGCGTATCGAAGCTCATCGGGAAAAAGTGTTGTTGGTGGCCCCGGACTGGCCAAGGCGCCCGTGGTACGTCGATCTCATTCGGTTGCTCGACGCGTATCTTTGGAGGTTACCGACGTTGGAGAATCTATTGCTACAGGGGCCTCTTCGAATGCCTCAGGTGGATTGGTTCTCATTTACGGTATGGCCATTGAATGGGCAAGGTTAAGGAAAAAGTCCACGTCCCTTGCATATGTGCGTATATGGCGTACTTTTGAGGACTGGTGCTCGTGGAGGCAAGTTCGTGTGGCAACAGTATCTGTTCCCATGGTGTTGAGTTTCCTGCAAGACGGGTTTGATAAGGGTCTAGCAGCAAGTTCCTTGAGAGTTCAGTTAGCAGCCCTGTCCTGCTACAGAGGCAAAGTCCGGCTCGCATGCAGATGTGTTGCGTTTTCTTAAAGCAGTATCCAGGTTACGGCCCTCTCGTAGAGTCTCGGTTCTGCCGTGGGATCTCAACTTGGTTTTAGGGGCATTAGTTAAGGAACCATTTGATCCTTTACACCAGGCATCGGTTAAAGATTTGACCTTAAAGACAGTGTTTTTGGTGGCCATCTGTTCAGCGAGGCGAATTTCGGAGCTACAGGCGTTGTCATGTAGAGAGCCGTTTTTTGTCATTTTCCAGAGAAAAGGTGGTGGTGTGACCAGTTCCATCGTTTTTGCCAAAGGTGGTATCTCCGTTTCACCTAAATCAAACAGTTTCTCTTCCAACCCTCAGTTTGGCAGAGGGGAACGTCTTGGACCGCAGTTTACGCCGTTTAGACATAAAGAGGGTGCTGAGGCAGTATTTAAATCTCAAACTTTTCGCAAGTCTGACCGCCTCTTCGTGTTGTTCGGAGGTCCCCTGTAAAGGGGAGGTGGCGGCGAAAGCATCCATTTCCAGATGGATTAAAGAGGCGATTGCGTCAGTGTATCTTTTGCAAGGCCATACAGTGTCAGTGGGCTTTAGGGCTCACTCTACTAGAGCGCAAGCGACTTCATGGGCGGAACGCAGTTTGGTTCCACTAGTAGAAACTTGTAGAGCGGCCACCTGGTCCTCTCTTCGTACTTTCAGTAAGCATTACCATCTGGTACCTGGTAATTGTTGTTCCTTGAGGAACTCCAGTTTAATCCTCATTCCCGCCCGGGGATGGTGTCATTAGCGGTGGTTCTTCAGTTGGGAGAAGTGCAAAGTTACAGGTGGGTATAGCCCTTAATTGGTTCGCAGTCGTCTTGATTCGTTTTATCTCCTTTCTCTCTGTCCCTGCTCTCTCTTGTCTATGGCTAGGCATAGGGCAGAAAGGAGAGAATGCAGAAAGCAGTCCCCTTCTCTCTGGAGGGGGGGGGGGGTTAGTAGTTAAATGTGTTGTGTTCAGCTGAATATAAGGGTAAAAATTTATTTAAAAAAAAAAAAAGCTGCTTATTTGTTGCTCCTTTGAGTCTGCTTTGTCAATAGTTCACTGGGGGCTGATGGGAGAGACCAGCAGGCTACGTCCAGTGATGTCACAATTTTGACATGCCCAGTCTCCAAGCTGCAGGAGGAGGTATACTACCCAGAGGTGGAGGACTAAACTGGAGTTACTTGGTAATTGTTGTTCCTTGAGGAAGTGCAATTTCTATTTTCCTTTCCTGGAAGCCTGCTAGACCAGCCAGGACGCACCCTGTGTCTTACATTGCTCACCATGTTCCTTGTATTGTATATAGTTCTGCAATATCAGTTATGTATATATTTGGAGATCGGGGCCCTCTCTCAAGGAGTCTATGGGGCATCCAAAACTGCTTGTTATGAAAATACTGGAGAGTGCCCCTAGCTGTACTGGGTTATTATCCTAGGGGTGATATGTCAGCTCTAGTGTTTGTTTTGTTTTTTCTGTCTCAGCATCTGCTGGTAGGGGGAAATAAACATTGGTCTGGACTGGTATAGCAGGCTTCCAGGAAAGGAAATTATTGGTAAGTAAAATTTCCCCTTAATAAACATACATAACACAGAAGTCTTTCAGGTATAGTAGGACCCCTTTTTTACTAGCACTTAGCTTGAGCTATATGCTACATGGCCCATTTTATTCCTATGGATTGTGTGGCAGATAAAACTCATGTTAAGTGTTAGTAAAGGGGGCCTTTAGTGAAAAATACTTTAAAATGTGAAAAATATTAAGAATCAGAAATTATAAATGTATACAAGAAAATTGTTGAAGATCGTCCATAAATATTAAAAAGCTCTTCTGTACATCTCATATGTGTTATTTCAAAAGCATTAATCTCCGACATGTGCCTTGTTTTGCCTAGGGCCACTTCAGGGAGGCAAAATTGTAGTTCTCCAGGACCAAGCAGGAAGTCAGTCCTCACTTATGGGTGACGTCGGCGCCGACGGAGCCCTCGCGGAGCAATTTGCCTTTGGGAATTGCAGCGCGCATGCGCGGTCCTCTTCCCGCCCAAGGGTGCCATCTTAGCCAGTCTTCTTTTTTCCGCGGAGCCCTACAGACGTACCCGTCATGTCCCCGCGAAAAAGTTGATTTTTATTCATAATTTACTCTTTTTTCCCGCCCGGACTCGCGACGTCGGTCACGAGTCCTCTTCTTCTTTTTCGGTTTTTCTGACTTAGTCAGTTTCGTTTTCGGTTTTTCCCTGGCAGCCCGGTCCTTTGACCTCGCCGGGGCCCTTTTTCCCCCGATGGCTGCCAGTGGTTTCAAGCGGTGTGGTCAGTGTGACCGAAATATGTCACTAACTGACACACACGACAATTGCCTCCGCTGCCTGGGCCCGGATCATGAAGAAATGATCTGTGGGCCCTGCGGCAAAATGTCCTCCAAAGCGTTGAGAAGTCGGCGGCATCAGCGGGATAGGATCTTCGCTGACCCCAGCCGTACCCGGACCTCGTCGGAGGCCTCCGCGTCCAGGGGTTCCAGCTCGGACCGTCGCCGGAGTTCCTCCGATAGGGGTTCTCCCTCCGGGGACCATCGTCGGAAGGTGAAACCCACGAGGGCGGCGTCGGTGGACGCTCCTGGCTCCGCGAGGGCCAGGTCGCATAGCCCCAATAGCCGTCCCGGGTCCTTGGAGAAGGAGCACCTCTCGAAGCGACCTCGCCTGGAGTCGGAGCTGCCTGCTCGGGTAAGTCCTGTGGTCCTCCTGGACTCGCCTCCGAGACCGCCGACGTCGGGCCCGACGCCGTCGGGGCCCGAGTCGGGGACTGCTGGGTCACCTGAGCTCGGACTCAGGTTGACGGCCTTGGAGAGCAGACTGTCTGCCTTCATGGACCAGCAGCGGGCACTGCTCGCCGGCCTCGCTGGCGCCGCTGCCCCGACCGCCGGGACGTCGACGTCTAAGTCGACCCCGGAGACCGAGCCGATCCTCGAGTCGATCCTCGGTCGAGGTCACCCTCGGCCTCCCGTTCGGGACCGAGGTCGCCGACGCCGACTCCCTCGGCGTCGGGGCGGCAGGCGCCGCGCCCTGCCCGGGCCGACCCCACCGAGTCCTCGTCGGAGTCGGTCTGGGAGTCTGAAGAGGAAGAGTCACCTGATTCTTTTCGGACTCGGTGTGTCCCCTCGGACTCACCGGAGTCCGAACCTCGGAAGCAGTCCTCCCCGGAGGATGCCCGGTTCTCGGACTTCGTCAGGGATATGGCCAAGGCTTTGGCCTTCCCTGCGGATCCCGAGGAGGAGCCTCGAGCCGAAGAGCTCGACGCCCTCCAGTATGACTCTCCCGCCAGGGAACACTTTACTGTACCGGTTCCTCCCATGCTGGAACGACTACTCTTCCGCATGTGGGAGAGTCCGGCCTCCTCGCCGGTCCTGAGCAAGCGGGTCGATTCTATCTATCGAGTCCGCAAGAGCCCTGGCTTCCAAAAAGCACAGCTACCACACCATTCCATGGTAGTGGAATCGGCCATGCATCGTCTTAAGAGCCAGAAGATGCACTCCTCGGTGCCTCCTGGCAGGGAGGCCCGTAACCTGGATGGCCTTGGTAAGAAGTGTTTCCAGGGCTCTATGCTTGCGTGTCGTGTCCAGACCTACCAGCTATACATGGGCATGTATCTCCGAGACCTGGCTAAAGAGCTAGCCGGATTCTCCGCTGGTTTGTCCGAGGAACCCTTGCGGAGGTTCTTGGCCTTGTCCTCTGGCATTCGGGAATGCTCAAAATTCATATCCCGAGCAGCCTATGATGGCTTTGAAGCATCGGCTCGAGTGGCCGCAGCTGGCATCGGTGCCCGCCGACAGGCTTGGCTTCAGTCGTCTGACCTTGAGCCCTGGGTGCAGGACAAGTTGGTCGATGTCCCCTGCCGAGGCGAGAACCTCTTTGGCAAGCCCATGGCTGATAAGGCTGCACAGATCGAGACGGAGACTCTCACCAGGACTAGGCTTTCTAGGAAGACCTCCGCCCCTTCCCAGAAAAAGAAGGGCTCGGGAAAGAAGTCCTTTTACCCGAGAAAGGCGGCTGCCTACAAACACTACCCCCAATATCAGGCCCCTGCAGCTCCCCAACAGGGCCAGCAGGCCAAGGGACGGGGTAACGGGTCCCGTAGGCAGCAAGCCCCCAAGCCTGCACCACCAGCCCCTGCTCAGCAGGGTGGGGGCTTTTGACTCCTTAAGCATAGCCTCTCCCCCTCCGCTGGTTCCTCCCAGCACCGGAGGCCGGCTGGTTCACTTCGCCCACAGGTGGTCCAGCATCACCTCAGATGCCTGGGTGCTTCAAGTCGTGAGAGAAGGCTATCTTCTCCACTTCCACCAGGTCCCTCCCTCCTATTTTCCGGGAGAACCTCCACGACCCCCTCTGCACAGGGAATTACTCCTTCAGGAGTTAGCAAGTCTGATACAGGAACAGACGGTGGAACCGGTGCCCCACCACCTGAGAGGTCAAGGCTTTTATTCCAGGTACTTTCTAGTACCCAAACGGACAGGAGGCCTCAGACCCATCCTGGACTTGCGCAACCTCAACAAGTTCCTCGTGCGGGAGAAGTTCAAAATGCTTACCCTTGGAATCCTTCTGCCCTACCTCCAGCAGGGAGATTGGCTATGCTCCTTGGATCTAAAGGATGCCTACACGCACATCCTCATCCACCCAAGCCACCGCCAATACCTAAGGTTTGTGGTGGCAGGAAATCATTACCAGTACAGAGTACTGCCCTTTGGCCTGTCCTCCGCACCGCGAGTCTTCACAAAATGTCTCGCGGTGGTGGCGGCCCATCTCCGGCTTCACGGCCTCTATGTCTTTCCGTACCTCGACGACTGGCTCATCAGAGCAGCGTCCGCTCTGGAGGTCACCAACGCCACGCGCCGCACGGTGACCCTTCTGCAGTACTTGGGCTTTGTTATAAACTTCGCAAAGTCCACTTTGCTCCCCTCACAGGATCTCGAGTTCATCGGCGCAAGGCTGCACACTCCTCAGGCACGAGCGTACCTACCGATCGACAGGGCTCAACGGCTCATGGACCTAGCCGACCGTTTTCGCAGCCAGCCCCTGGTCTCCGCCAGGCGCTTCCTGAGACTACTCGGCCATATGGCTTCCACCGTCCATGTGACCCCCAATGCCCGCCTGAATATGCGGCCTGCTCAATGGTGTCTCCGCCGGCAGTGGCGACAAGCCACAGGCGGCCTAGCAGACCTAGTGCGCGTCTCCGAGCCGCTGATCTCGTCTCTCCGGTGGTGGCTTCAGTGGCCGAACCTGATATTCGGCATGCCCTTCCAGTCACCTCAGCCGGCCCGGGTGCTGACAACAGATGCATCCCTCCTGGGCTGGGGAGCGCATTGCCAAGGGGCACGTACTCAGGGCCTCTGGACCACGTGGGAGTCTGCTCAGCAGATCAACTTCCTGGAGCTCAGGGCGATCCGCCTGGCTCTCAAGGCCTTCTCCCACCTGACTTCTCACCAGTCCGTCCTTGTCCAGACGGACAATCAAGTTGCCATGTTCTACGTGAACAAGCAGGGGGGCACGGGCTCCTTCCTCCTCTGCCGGGAGGCACAGAAGCTCTGCTCTTGGGCCGTCAGTCACGGCGTTCTCCTCAAGGCAGTTTATCTCCCAGGCCAAGAGAATTGCCTGGCGGACAAACTCAGCAGGATCCTCCAGCCGCACGAGTGGCGTCTGGATCCCTTGGTAGTTCAGAAGCTCTTTCTAAAGTGGGGCCTCCCCACGGTGGATCTCTTTGCCAGTCCTCACAACCGGCATCTTCCTCGCTTCTGCTCTCGTCAGCCACACCCCCTTCGGGTTGCGGCGGACGCTTTTCTACTCTCATGGTCGGGGAGCCTTCTGTACGCTTTCCCTCCCATCCCGCTAGTCTCTCGGACTCTATTCAAGGTTCTCCGAGACAAAGCCTTCATGATCCTGGTGGCTCCTCGCTGGCCCAGACAGCCGTGGTTTCCACTCCTGCTGCAATTAGCGGTGGAGGATCCGTTCCCTCTGGGGTTTCAACCGGATCTCCTCACTCAGGATCAGGGGTCTCTGCTACACCCCAACCTCAGGTCTCTCAATCTAATGGCCTGGCTGCTGAGAGGGTAGTCCTTGCTCCCCTTCTCCTGCCGGCAGAGGTGGAAGAGGTCGTCCTAGCTTCTCGGCGACCTTCTACCCGCAAATGCTACGCCCTTAAATGGCGTCGCTTTTCCGTTTGGTGTACCCAACAGTCTCAGGATCCCTTCTCCTGCCCGGTGTCGGTGATCCTGCAGTACTTGCTATACCTCTCTAATCTGGGACTTAAGTCCAACTCCGTCAAAGTTCACCTCAGTGCTCTTTCAGCACATCATGTGCCGGTGGACGGCAGACCTCTTTCCAGCGACCCTCTTGTAGCGAGGTTTCTCCGAGGTCTCCTTCTACTTAAACCACCTCTGCGCCCGCCAGCGCCTGACTGGGATCTGAATGTGGTTTTACAGCGGATCACCTGTCCGCCTTTTGAACCTATGGCTACCTGTTCTCTCCGTTTTCTTTCTTGGAAAACATTGTTCTTGATAGCCCTCACTTCCGCTAGACGCGTAAGTGAGTTGCAGGCCCTCGTGTCTGATCCCCCCTACACTCGGTTCTACAAAAATAGGGTAGTCCTACGGACTCACCCAAAATTTCTTCCAAAGGTGGTCTCCCCCTTTCACATCAATCAGGAGGTGGTACTTCCAACCTTCTTTCCCAGACCACACTCCAGCCGAGCTGAAACGGTCCTCCATACCCTGGACTGTAGAAGGGCTTTGAACTTCTACCTTGACCGTACGCGGGAGCACCGTAAAGCTGCTCAGCTTTTTGTGTCTTTTGACCCCAATAAATTGGGACTCCCGGTCTCCAAGCGTACTCTGTCCATCTGGGTTGCGGACTGTATCTCTTGGGCTTATGGGGCAGCCGGACTCTCCTTGGAAGGTCGAGTCACGGCTCACTGCGTTCGGGCAAAGGCTACGTCAGTGGCTTACCTCCGCTCTGTTCCGCTGGCAGACATCTGCCGGGCCGCTACTTGGTCTTCGAGCCAGACTTTTGCGGTCCATTACTGTCTCGAGAGGGAGTCCCGCAGGGACAGTGCTTTCGGACAGGCAGTCCTCCGTAATCTCTTCGAGGTCTGAGCAACTCCTACCCTCCATCCCGGATGTGGGCTACCGGTGGGTAATAATTCAGCGAAGATTCTTTCCTTCTGTGCTGCTGAGCTAGAGGGAGCTCATTTTTGTGCTTAGGGTCTCCGGTAGCCTTGAGCTTGGGAGTCCCATAAGTGAGGACTGACTTCCTGCTTGGTCCTGGAGAAAGCGTAGTTACTCACCTGTAACAGGTGTTCTCCAGGAGCAGCAGGAATCAGTCCTCACAACCCTCCCTCCTCCCCGTGGAGTTGCAATCATCTGCTTTAGTTTTTTGCAAATTTTTATGCTGTCTTTTTTTAGCTATGTCATCTGACTGGCTAAGATGGCACCCTTGGGCGGGAAGGGGACCGCGCATGCGCGCTGCAATTCCCAAAGGCTTTCTTTGAAAGCTGGGGAAAATTGCTCCGCGAGGGCTCCGTCGGCGCCGACGTCACCCATAAGTGAGGACTGATTCCTGCTGCTCCTGGAGAACACCTGTTACAGGTGAGTAACTATGCTTTACCTTATTATTTTAAACAATTATTTGTAGCCTATTGCTTGAGAATCATATAGGGCTTGTGTAGAGCCATACAAGTTGTATGAGTTAGTTACAGTGAATATCTCGCCCCCAGCCCTTCGCTGTCCACCATGAATGGCCATCGCTCTCGAGTCTTCGCCTTAGCCTTCCACCCTGAGAAAGAAGAGCATTTCATTTCAGGTGGCTGGGATAATACAGTACAGGTGAGTGAGCTGAGCTCAGGCAGGGTAAGATCTCATTGCAATTAACCAAAACCTCCAGAGCATTAGCTAGCATATGTTTATCCAGAGATCACCAAGTTTGCGGCTTGATCCCTTTCTTGCCAAGGTGTTTGTAAATTTGTAGCCAAAGAAGTTTGGGAGGGAGGGGGGGGACATATTCTGTGGCAGCAGCCAGTGTGATTAAGGTGACTGACTGCTACCCCTTTAAACTATCACTGGATATTCAGTACTGGGTACATATCCGGCCAGCGGCACTGAATAGCTATCCAATCAGTGATGATATTCAGATGCTGGCTGGATAGCTAAACCAGCTAAAATTAGGCCAACTTTTATTGGCCTAACTTTAGGCAGTTAAGGTTAACCGGTTAGCGACTGAATATGGCCACTGATGGGCTAACCTCTGGTGTGGCACCTGCTCTGCCCCTGGAATGCCTTGATGCTAAGTGGTTAGCGTTGGGGTGTTCCAAAAGTTTAGGAGGGGATATTCAGTGGCACAAACCAGATGTGAGCTGCTGAATATCCTGCTCGGTGGAATTAACATGGCTAGCAGGTCTGCTAACCTCATTAATCCCTTTGAATATTTTCTCCTTTGTTCGTTTGGGGGTGGGGCGTTGCAATAAGATGTTTGTAAAGAATAATTTCTACTTCATCCTGCTAGACCAATCAAGAGAAGTGGTTATTCCCTCCTCTGCCAGCAGATGATGGAGACAGGTGTCAGCCAGGTAGGTGACTCCCGACTCCATCCGATGCCAGCAGATGATGGAGACAGAGAAAACTAAAAGCTTCTAGTGGCATCACCACTGGTGAAGCTGGGGCACCCTTCAGTATTTTTCTCTCTCTCCAGAAGAAGGTGGTTACTGGACTGTTACAGACTATTTTATTTCAGAATTTTTGTCCACCTTACTGCTGGGGCCTCTGCCTTTGGGCCGCATTTACCAGTCATGCAGTGGAGTTCGTCCTCATGACTTCTGGGCAACTGTTCTGTGGGGTGCCTTCCCAGTTGAGCATATGCTCCTAGGGCATACCTGTGGGTTCCAATTGTAGTAAAGGGGGGTGGGGGGGATTCTGACTTCCCGTTAGTGCCCTGACTGGTTGAGTTGGGTAAGGTGATTAGGACTGCCTGAGGGAACAGAGTTCCAGCTCTTGACTTCTTTCTTTCTTTCTTTTTTTCTTTTTGTCTCTCCAGTCCAGATGCATGGGTTTATGCCCTTTCACCAACAGATGGAGACTGAGCATGTCACCTTTTTCTGATGACATCACCATATACTTAGGCAGCCGGTTCCGCCTCCCTGCCCCAGTAAGCTCAGTCTCCAAGCAGCTGGAGGTGGTAGTCCAGTGGTGTTGGACTCACTGTAGGGACAACTAAGAGTTTTAGTTAGTTGGATTTAGTTGGCCTGTGCTGCTCTGCATCTCTGTGTTTAGGCATTAAGCCTGGCTAAACTGCACAAAGTTGCTTGTGACTAAACAAAAAGAGATGGTCTATGCAGGGAGCCCCAAAGTGTTTAGCACTATCTTGGCTAATTGGATTTGATTCCACTTTGCTGGAAATGCCCTGGGCAGCTAAAAAGAAAAAAAAACCAAGAAGAGACATGGAGAAGGGAATTTTCCTGTCAGGGACTGGTAACCTTTGTTTTCGCGACCTGGGCATACTCCTCGATTCATCAGAGCAGGGGATGCTGGCCAGGCAGCAATGTCTGCGGTGCGGTGCGGTGTGGTGCATGGTGGTCCTCCGTTTTGGACAAAGGGACCTGCCGCGGCTGCGAGAAGGAGGACACAGGACAGCAAGGGAGAGAGGGCTCCTCAGGGGAAAGAGGAAGTGCCTCATAGGCCCAGGAGGGACAGTGCCTCACCGCAGGGGTGGGCTGGGAACCTTTTCCTCCCCAGCTGGAGCCTTATACCCAGGAACAGGCGAACCCCGGACTCTCTACTTCCCAGGGCTCGGCAGCGGGGCCCCAGGGGGTTTTTCTCCAGAATTTGTCTAACTTTTACATCAGGCCTACTGCATGTGGGTGCAGGGTCTGGACTATTTAGGGTCGGGACAGCCGCTAGCAGTAAAGAGAACTGTGGCCACCCTGGAGCGTGAATTGCAAGAGCTGGAGACTAAGCAGCAACGTAGGTGCGAAGAGGAATCAAAGGTGTGTTCCCCCTAGTGCAGAAGGGGCAGAAGAGATAGGCCTAGACTCTGACTGGGACACACCTGTAGTACTGGAAGAATGGGAGCTGCCTCAGGAAGAGGGGTCCTGGATTGTGCGAGTCTTCTGTAGGGAAGAACTGGCAGCCTTGATTATGGAGACTGAAGGCGCTAAATATGCCAGTAGGACTGCCGGCAGAGGAAGAGTCGTTGGAAGCCACAAAATGTCTTTCCCATGCATACACTGTTCCCTCTAAGCTGTGCGCGTGTGCGCGCGCACACACCTCGCCAAACGAGCGCACATACTTTACAACAGAGCGCACAAAATTTACAGCTCTGATTCTGATAGAAAACAACACAGACGTCTTAAAATTTAAAAGTTATGATTGTAATTACTAGAAATTTCCAGCTTCATTTAGTAATCATCTATTTTCATTTAACTTGATTAAAATCAATGTGGTGTACATACTGTATTCTGACGTGTAGTCAAATTTTAAAGTATATAACTCCGAGTGTCGTTATGTGGCGCACAAAAATTTTACCTTCCTTCAAAAGCTGCACACAGCTGATATTTTATGCGCACACAGCCCACAGAAAATTAGAGGGAACATTGCATGCATAGAATGCTAAAGCAGATGATCCAGGAGGAGTGGGACCTCCCAGAGGCCGGTCCTAAGAGGGTGCGGATCATGACATGGCTTTACCCACTAACAGAGTAGGAACAGGAGTTGTTCCGCTTCTCAAAATTGATGCCGCCATGTCAACGGTTACAAAAAGACTACTATTCTGGTGGAGGGCAGTGCAATCCTCAAGGATGCCCAGGATAGGAAACTAGACACCTTGCTGAAACAAGCGTTCAGTATTAGCATGTTATCCTTGCAGGCTTCGGTCTGTGGGGCCCTGGAGGCCTGAGCCTGCATGCACTGGGCGGAAGGAACAGAGGAGTCAGGGAAGGAGTCTCCTGACCCAACAGAGGTGGCCTCTCGGATGGAGTCGGGAGTCACCTACCTGGCTGACACCTTTTACAGTTTGATTAGGGGGCTCTCTAAGAGGATGGCCTCTGTGGTGGCGGCCCATCGCTACCTCTGCTTGAGGAATTGGGCGGCGGATGTGTCCTCCAAATCCCGGCTTAGCAAGCTGCCCTTCCGGGGGAAGCTCCTGTTTAGTGAGGAGCTGGAAAAGTTGGTAAAGGAGTTGGGAGAGACAAAAGGAGGCTGCCTCCCAGAGGACAAGCAGAAGCAACCCCACCCTCCGGTACTGCCTAGAGATCAATCGAGGAACTTCTGGCATTTCAGTCATTGAGGTCTAATCTGTACCAAAGAGGCCGATTTGGCTTTCTGGGGACAAGGTTTTCGGGGGTTTCCAGGGACGGGGCAGGGCTATTTCGTCTCCATGTCTTCCTCAGGACCTAAGAAGACACTATGAAATGAGGAGGGCCCAGGTGGGAGGTAGGCTGCCTGGGTCCAGATCACATCCAGCCAATGAATACTAGGGGTCATCAGAGAGGGTTATGCGCTGGGGTTCTCCAAACCATTGACTCTCGTATTCATACAATCTCCTTGCAGGGCACAGGCCAAGGCCCAGGCAGTCAGAGAAACCCTAAAATGCCTACTTCAGTTGAGAGTGATCGTAAGAGTCCCAGAATCTCAATACAGCACAAGTCCTTCCATCCCATTCTCATCCTCAAGCATGTGAACAGGTGTCTGCAAATTCCTCAGTTTCACATGGAAATGTTGAGGTCTGTGATCATCATGGTGCAAAAGGGGGAGTTCTTGACGTCTTTGGATGTCACGGAGGCCTATTTGCATATCCCCGTATGCCCAGTGCATCACCGTTTCATGCACTTTGCGATCCCGATGGGGCATTTCCAGTTTCGAGCCTTGCCCTTTGGCTTGGCGATGGCTTCCCACACCTTCACCAAGATGATGATGGTGGTGGTGGCAGTGGCACTTCGACAGGAAGGAATTCTGGTACACCCATACCTCAATGACTGGCTCATCCAGGCGAAGACAAAGCTGGAGAATGAGCAGGCCACAGCAAGGGTGGTGGAGTTCCTCCAGAGTCTGGGTCGGGTGATCAATATAGTCAAAAGTCACTTGGTGCCATCTCAGGCCATCGAGTACCTGGGGTGCGCTTTGATACCCACATCAGCAAGGTGTTCCTGCCGGACTAGAAGGCAAAAGGTCTGCGGTGTCATGTACGGCAGTTCTTGCACATGAAGCAGCTGACAGCATGGCAGTATCTGCAACTCATAGGGACCATGGCGGAAACCATTGAGAGTCCCCCATGGGCATGAGCGCACATAGTAACACAGTATATGATGGCAGATACAGACCAGCATGGTCCATCTCGTCTGCCTAGCAAGGCGGCAAGAGTATGTGTACCTGCCTCTCTATGCAGATCACCACTCCTTTTTTTTAGGGGTGTACCCACCGCTCCATGTAGATAACCCCTATTTGTTGAGATATAAGAGTTATGTTTATTTTAATTTTATCCTGTTGCTATAAAGGGATCCACTGTGTCTGTCCCATGCCATTTTGAATTCTGTCACTGTATTTGCCCCCACCACTTCCATCGGAAGAACATGCCAAGCACCCACCACCCTTTCAGTGAAAAAGTATTTCCTGACATTGCCTTTTAGTTTACCCCCTTGCAGCTTCATGTTATGCCCTCTAGTTTTATAGCTTCCCCATCTTTGGAAGAGGTTTGTTTATTCATTAAGTATTTAAAGGTCTGAATCATATCTCCCCTGTCCCTACTCTCCTCCAGAGTGTACATATTTAGGTCTTCAAGTCTCTCTCTCATATGTCTTCTGGCGCAGGTTCCAAATCATTGGTCACCTTCCTCTGAACCGTTTTCAGTCTTTTTATATCCTTTGCAAGATACTGTTTCCAAAACTGAACACAATATTCCAAGTGAGGCCTCACCAGCGACTTGTACAATGACATTAGTACCTCTTCCTTTCTGCTGGTAATTTCTCTTTGTATGCAACTCAGCATCCTTCTGGCTTTTGCCACCACCTTGTTACACTGTTTCGCTGCCTTGAGATCCTCAGAAACAATCACTCCGAGGTCCTTCTCCTGGACCGTGCACATCAACGTCTCGCCTCCATCGCATACAGTTCCCTTGGATTTCTTCTTCCCATGTACATGACACTGCACTTCTTTGCATTAAATCTTAACTGCCAAGCATTAGACCATTCTTGCAGCTTTTGTAGATTATTCCTCATGTTATCCACTTCTTCAGGGGAGTTCACTCTGTTGCAAACTTTCGTGTCATCTGAAAAAAGACAGACTTTTCCATTAAGTCCTTCAGCAATATTACTCACAAATACATTGAACAGTACCAGTCCCATGTCCAAACTCTGGGGCACACCGCTAATCACCTTCCTCTCATCCGCGTGAGTTCTGTTACCATCACCTTCTGTCATCTGTCAGTCAGCCAATTTTTGATCCGATTCACCATCGTGGGGCCCATCCCCAAGCTGTTGAGCTTATTGATAAGCCTCCTATGAGGAACAATATCAAAGACTTAGCTGAAATCTAGTTAGATCACATCCATCGCATGCCCTTGATCTAGTTCTCTGGTCACCCAGTCAAAGAACTCAATCAGATTTGTTTGGCAAGATCATCCTTTGCATGATCCGAAGAAACATGGTTTTACCAATCTGTTGGTTTCGAAAAAGTCAACTATTCGCTCTTTCAGGAACACCTCCATTACTTTTCCTGCCACATGCAACCGCTACAAAGAGCGCTACTGCACAGGTGGTTGCACCAGATTCATCCTTTGTCACAGGCGCTACTGTGCCCGAAGGACACAAAAGGGGCACTCAAGTGGTGGTTATGACTGGAGAAATTGGCTGCAGGGATGCCACTCGAGTCTCCTCAGTGGAGTCCTTTGACGACAGATGCTAGCCTACTATGAGGGCTCAGCACAGGGGTGCTGGATGCTGGAGGAGATGGCTTGGCCCATTAACAGAGTGGAGCTGTGGGCAATCTTCCTAGCCCTACAGCAGTTTCGCCCAGTGCTCTATGGGAAGGCAATTTGGGTCTTCTCGGACAATGTGACCACAGTAGCCTATATCAATCAGCAAGAGGGCATGGGAAGCGTACAGTTAGAAGCAGAGGTGGAAAAGTTGTTGGCTTGGGCAGAAGAACACCTCCAGGCTCTATCCGCAGTGCATGTAGCGGGAGTAGAGAACATGACAGCCGCCTATCTGAGTCTGGTTTGGGTGGATTCCAGCGAGTGGAGCCTTTGTCTGGAAGTCTTTGAACAGATAGTGCAAAGATGGGGCCTTCTGGTCGTGGACCTTATAGCGACGTTTGTCTCCGCCAAAGCCAATCGTTTCTTCAGCAGGAGAAAAGAATGGATGTCGGAGGGGTTGAATGCCTTAGTGCAGAGGTGGCCCATGGAAGGGATTCTCTATATCTTTCTGCCATGGGCACAAATAGGCCAGGTGGTGCAGCACATAGAAGCCCACGGAGGACAGGTCATCCTGATTGCCCCAGACTGGCCGAGATGCCCCTGGTACACGGACTTGATCAGGCTTCAGGCAGATCGTCTGTGGCGCTTTCTGGCCAGGGCAAATCTCTTGACCAGAGACTGGTACGCATGCTGTAGGTGGTTAGATTCTCACTTACGGCCTGGCTCTTGAACGGGCGAGGTTGAGAAGGTGCGGTTACTCAGGGGAAGTGATTGCCATGTTGTTAAAGGCCTGTAAGAGATTCACTTTGCTCTCCTACATCTGGGTATGGCATATTTTCGAGGCCTGGTGTGGAGAAAAGTAGTGTAGTCCGTTTGCAGCTACCATGCCAGATGTGCTCGCCTTTCTTCAAGCAGGGTTCGAGAAAGGCTTGGTGGCTAGCTCTCTATGGGTTTAGGTGGCAGCTATCGCTTGTTATAGAGGTAAGATCCAGAGAGTCTTGCTGGGAGCACACCCGGATGTGGTTTGCTTTCCGAAGGCGGTCAAGCAGCTGCGTCCACTGCTGCAGGAGGTGATTCCTCCTTGGGATCTTAATCTCGTGCTTTCAGTGTTGATGCAGGAGCCCTTTGAACCTTTTGAGTGCCTCCTCCCTGAAGGACCTGACCCTAAAAATGGTCTTTCTGGTAGCGATTTGCTCTGCTCGCCAGATCTCTGAGCTGCGGGTCTTGTCCTGCAAGGAGCCATTCCTCTCTATTTCAAAGGAGAGGGTGGTTATCTACCCTGTCTCTCCTTTTTTGCCAAAGGTGGTTTCCGTTTTTCATATGAATCAACCGGTTTCCCTACCAGCACTGTCTGATCCTCAGTGGCGTCTCCTGGATGTCCGCCTAGTTTTGCGGAGATATCTAAAGCGAGAACAACCCTGTTTCATAAGTCGGACCATTTGTTCGTTCTCTTTGGGGGTCCATGCAAAGTTGAAGTGGCAGCTAAGGCATCGATAGCATGGTAAAGGGGAAACCTGTGCCGGAGGGTCTGCGGGCTCATTCAACAAGAGCTCAAGCAGCCTCCTGGGTGGAATTCAGTATAGTGCCACCGGCAGACATTTGTAGAGCAGCCACCTGATCTTCTCTTCATGCATTTGTGAAACAATATCATCTAGATGTTCAAGCGGCAGGGGCACTAGATTTGGAGCAGTGGTGATTCAGGCCGGTCTTGCAGGTCCCCCGGCACCCCCCCCTCCCCCCCTGTCAGTACTGCTCTGTTACATCCCAGAAGTGCGGGACTGGACTGGAGGGACGATAAGGAAGGTACAATTAGGCCTTATCTGCGAATTGGATTTCCTTGAGGAACTCCAGTCCAGTCCCGGATCCCTCCCTAACATGGTAATGAGTGGATGTTGCGATCCCGGGCATGAAGGATATCATTGTACACTTGAGAAGTTCGTGGAACACTTCGCTGCATAGCATCAGCGTTCAGGAAGGTGAGTATGGAGAGGATTGCAATTTGTTGTGTGGGCTGCGGCAGGGTTGCCCCAGCGGGGGATGATCTCCCATGGTGGGACAAGCCCCTCGGAAAAGTTCTTTTTCTTCCTCATTCTGTGGAGAAGAGGGCCCAGGGGGTTGTAGGGCTCCTGCTGTCGTTTCAATGGTTAATAAGGTGACTACTTATTTGTTACTCCTGTGAGTCTATTTTGTCAATAGGTACTGGGGCTGGGAGGCAGAACTGGCTGCTTAAATATGGTGATGTCATCCGAAAAAGGTGACATGCTCAGTCTCCAAGCTGCTGGTGGGGGTTAACCAACCAGAGGTGCGGGACTGGACTGGAATTCCTCAAAGAAAGCTAATTAGCAGGTAAGGCCTATTTTTACCTTTGATATATCATAAAGGATCTGGGTATCTCTGCCACTCCAGTATTTTCTCAGTCTCTGGACTCCACTGTAGATGAAAAAAAAAAAAAGAGAAAAACCAGAAAGGAATTGCTATACACTCCGCAGTGGACCCAGAGCTGTTAATTCAGCTCTTTGGTGTTTCTTAGGGTGCAGAACTCGGTGGTCCAAGTCCCTCCCCCCTTATCCCCCACAGCTCACATACCAAGGTCCCTCCTGGGGCCTCGAGGTCCTCTGTTCTGCCTCACCACCATTTGGGAAGAGGTCCAGGGCCTGGCCCTTTTTAATTTCTTTAAAAAAAAAAAAAGGAGGAAAAGTTCAGGAATAATCTGTCTCGCCCATTACTGCATGATGTGGCAGTGGGTGTATTGCTCAGAAGGCCTGGCCATCGGTGAGCTCCAGAGATGAGGTGAGAGGGGCCCGGCTGGTCTTTGCAGGAGCATGTGACCGCAGTAGTTGGCATGCTGGCCAGCAGAGCAACCTGCATAACCTAGTTACATTTCAGCAGTAGGAGTGCTGCACCATAAAGGAGCTGCTCTGGGGAACTAGACCACCGGAATTGGAAGCGTACTCCAAGGCAGGGTCCAATGCGAGATGCAGACGGCTTTCTCCTCAGATGTGGGATCTCGTGATTTTTGCAGGAAACGTGGTCATGACAGAAATGCTGAGATAGATGGGAGAGCACTCGGAGGGCTGAGTGGCGACTTCTGGACAGTCGGGGGAGCAGCAATCTTGATCGGGTAATCCCAGGGAAGCCTCTAATCTAGTGCTGCTGTTTCCACCTGAATTTGTGTTATTGTTGCACTGGGCCTGCTGTATGAAGCAGGGTCTACGGCAGGATTCTCCCCACCGTGCAGGAGCCAATAGGAGTGGGGCTTTCTAGCAAGGTCATTTGTACCCAAGTGGATGACAACATCAATTTTGGAGTGCTCACTTTCTGCACTAACCAAATTGTTGGTGAGCACTCCAAAATTGATGTTATCCACTTGGGTACAAATGGCCTGGCTAGAAACAGTGCCTCTGCAATTCAAAGGGACTTCCAGACTCTGGGAGAGAAACTCAAGCCTATTGTTAACACTATAGCATTCTCAGTTCTACCTGTTTTTGGTAAGGGGGCAGAAAAGCTGCATCACATAAACAACTTTAATACATGGTTCCAAACCTGGTGCAAACAAGAAGGATTTAGACATAAGGCAATTGGGGAAACAGATGGATCAACAAGAGACTATACTGTGCTGATGGACTACATCTCTCTGTCGCAGAGAAAAGGATCCCAAGTGAAAACTTCAGGCAGTATGTGGATAGGCATTTAAACTAGGGAAAGGGGGTGACAGATGGAGAAGGACAAGTTCAGAACTTCACTCCCAGCAAAAAGCATAATAACATTGGAAACGGCCACACTTTTAAACCACACATCACTGGCAAGTGGGAAGCAATTGCTGTCTCACTAGACCTCACCGCAGCCTTCGATGTTATTGATCATCGCACCCTTCTTTTACGGTTGTCGGAACTCGGTGTCCAGGGTATGGTTTACCGATGGTTTCATTCTTTTCTCTCCTCCCGTTCTTTCACAGTACACTCGGGTTCCTCTTCTTCTACCCCCCTTCCTCTCCACTGTGGAGTCCCGCAGGGGTCTATCCTTGCCCCGCTCCTCTTCAGTGTTTTCCTCGCACCACTTGCCTTACTTATACAACAAACTGGTTTATCCGCCTACTTTTTTGCCGACGACATCCTCTTGGTTCATCATACGTCATCACTTGCCCCCGATCTTTCCCCCTTGAATAATTGCCTAGCTTCCGTTGCAAAGTGGTTCCACGACAACTACCTCATTGTCGATCCCTCTAAGTCAGTGGCCATCTGGTTCACTTTCGGTGCTCCTTCTCCCACCCTGGCACCATTGATGTCAAACTCACCTATTCCCTTGGCACCTACCCTCCACTATCTTGGTGTGACCCTGGACTCTTCACTGTCTTTCCACCAACACATCTCTGGGGTGGTACGTAGCTCCCTCTCAACTTTGGAAAATTCGGGCCGTCCGTTCTCTTCTTCCCTCTGCTTCTCTTAGCACATTAATTCTTTCCTTGGTGATCAGCCGCCTGGATTATTGTAACTCCATATTCGCCGGCATCCCCCAGTACCAACTTCGTAGATTGCAGTTAATTCAAAATACAGCCGCCCGTCTTCTCACCTTTTCTTCCCCCCCACGATCATGTCACCCCCTGCCTGCTCTCCCTTCACTGGCTTCCCGTCAAAGCCTGCTATGTTTACAAGCTTCTTATTCTTACTCACAAAGTTCTTTATACTAACACTCCCCAGTACCTAGCCGACCTTATTTTTCTTTCTTTTATCTTTATCTTTATTCAGTATTTGATAGACCGCTGTTGTAGGAACATTAAGCGGTGTACAATAAAAGACCAGTTAAACACTGCAAACCAAGAAAAGAACGCCAAATAGACAGAAAAGAGGGGAAAAGTAGGACAGAGACACTGCACACTAATACCAAATCATAATACAGGGTGGCCCAGCCGGGAAACACAGACCATAAAGACAAGGGGAAGGAAAAGTGGCTTTAGACAAGACAAAAGGCAAGGACAGGCAACAATCAGGTAGGGGCCTCAGGGGGGAGGTCAAATGCTTTCTGAAATAGATGAGTCTTAAGCAGCGACTTAAACTGGGGATATGATGGTTCTATGATGGTTTCTTCAACCTACCCTCCGCCTGTTACGTTCCGTCCACAGCAATCGCCTTTTCCTCCCTTCCCCAACTCAGGCTCACCTCGAATCCACCCGTCACGCCGCTTTCATCTTCGCTAGCCCCGCCTTATGGAACTCCCTCCCACACGTTATCCGTACTGAGCTATCCTTCCCTCATTTCAAGGCTATTCTTAAAACTTATCTTTTTTGCCAAGCCTTTGACCTCCCTCCTCCTCCATTCACCACCACCCAGTCGAGCACACTTACCCACTCGCAACTCATTAAAGGGCTATAACATCTTTGCACCCACCTGGGTGGCTCCCATGGCCCCCCGAGTCAGTCTCCCTTGTTGTCTCCTCGCTCTGATGCTTCCCTATGTTGCCTGTTGTATACCTGTTGCATAGCTTGTCCTCTTGTTATGTTAGTTGTAACTTGCCTCATTATTTGTCTTTGTCGCCCTGTCTATTATTCGTTATGTTAGTCCATCTGCTACGTCTCGTCCCGTCTATCATGTTGTTTTCTACAGCTTGCTTTTCACTACCTTTTCCTGTCCCTTTCTCTCTGTCCATTTTCCTATCCATCAAATGGCGTTCCTTTCTATCCTTCTTTTCTACAGCCAAGATTGTTTTCATTGTACACCGCCTTAATACTTTTGTAATAGGCAGTATATCAAATCTGACAAATAAAGATAAAGATAAAGAAGAGGTGTGTAGAATAAAATCCATGCAAAATACAGGCAAGCCATTCAACAAATGCTGGAAAGCACTCAATGTCCTTAGCCTGTGTTAGTCTGGCATATTTTTGAGAGCTGGTGTGAGGAGAGGGGTCTCTGGGCCCTGTTCTCTCTGCCGGATGTTCTGGCTTTTCTTCAGGATGACCTGGATAAATATCTAGCCCTGAATTTGCTGTGGGTTCAGGTGGCAGCCTTAGCCTGTTACCAAGGTCAACTTCAGGGAAACTTTCTGGTTTCCCACCCAGATGTGGCTCATTTTTTGAGGGGAGTCAAACATGTTCGGATGCTAGTGTGCCAAATGTTGCCAGCGTGGGATTTGAACCTAGTCTTGGCATTTACAGAAGCTCCCTTGAACCTCTTTCCTGAGCATCACTGAAAGATCTTGTGTTGAAGGTGGTATTTCTGGTAGCTATTTGCTCAGTATGTAGAATTTCAGAGTTACAGGCCTTATAGGGAGCCTTTTCTCACAATCTCCAAAGAAAAGGTGGTGGTCCGTCCGGTTCCCTCTCTTACCGAAGATAGTTTTGGTGTTCCACCTTAACCAAATGGTAACTCTACATTTATTTTCTGGCTTGGATCAGAATTCAGAGTTTCGTCAGTTGTCTGTTGGATATTTGCGGGGTACTGCGACAATATTTCAAGCGTACTGAAGTTTTTTGAAGGTCAGATCATCTTTGTTTTGTTTGAAGGGCCACGCAAAGGGGAATTGGCTTTGAAAGCATCTATTGTGCGGTGACTGAAAGGGGCTATTGCTTCTTCATATTTGCTCAAACGGAAATCACTTCCGGAGGATTTGAGGGCTCACTCAACTAGGGCTCAGGCGTTATCATGGGCAGAATATGGTCTTGTTCCTCCAGCAAATATTTGTAAAGCAGCGACATGGTCGTCGCTCCATTCCTTTGTGCGGCACTACTGCCTGAGTGTTCAGGCAAGAGAGAATGCGTGTTTCAGAGGACAGGTGTTGCAAGCCAGGCTTGCAGGTCCCGCCTGAACTTGAATACTGCTCTGGTACATCCCATATGTCTGGACTAGATTGGAGGGACGATGAGGAAGGTAAAATTAGATCTTACCTGCTAATTTTTTTTCCTTGAGTCCCTCCAGTCCAGAACAGAACCTGCCCATTCTGTTTGTTTCTGCAAGCCCGGACATGGAAGAAATTGAAGTCATACACCCCAGTGGACAATCATGTCTGCGACTCACCATTTTTACTATCTTTTTAACTTAACACTTCTACTCCTCGCAACACAACCAAGCGTCCCCACACAATCACCAATCGACGCATACCTATTGGCCCACCCACCATATGTACCTAGCTACTGTAGGGATTATTAGTAGCACAAAAATAAGTTAGGCTCTCAGTTATATCCAGGGGAAATTAGCTACTGATACCCAGCCCGAAGTTCTATGAGTTATGCTGGCAGTGAGTCACAAAATAAATCTGGTTTGTAGATATATATATTATATTTTATTATGGACAGCCAGGTAGAAAAATATACAAACATATATAGTTAAAGATATATAATTAGAAACATGAGGTAGAAGTTTGTTGCGACACAGAATTACAACTAGACAAAGTAATAAATCACTAATTAGTAACCAGATGTCACTGATTCGCTCTGCACTGAGAAAAGTTATGGAATAAGTTTCTAACTAACCCTTGCCCATCCGGAGGAGGAGAGAGAGACTATACCTTAGCTTTGTCTGCACTCTGGTGGCTGGGGGTCTGGAGACTCTGGAGCCGCACAAGTCCAAGGAGGCAGCTAAGCTAGATAACGCAGGCTACAGCCCTTTCGGAGGCGAGCCGCTGGAGAACACAGAACCGAAGGTATCTGTGAAAGTCTTATCTCAGTCCTTAGGAGAACAGCATGGCACACATGTAATGTGTCTGTCTTGCAGGCAGATCAGGTAGCAGAAAAACATGTAAGCAGGGCACAAACAGCGAAAGACCCTAAAGTTCTTCTGCGCAGACTGTATAATTTTTTTGTGATGAGTCTCCATCCTAGGTCCGGTGATTGGTTGGCACAAGACTGTCCGAGGTGTTCTCAGCGAATCAGGAGGTAGGTGACAGGCATCTTTCTTGCAGACAAAGGATCCATAGTAAGAAGTCATGCGGAGGAAACAGTATGTAGTTTCTGGGCATAAGTACAAGTGTCCAAGGCCAGTAGAACCATCTATAGATAAGCACAGGAGAAGCAGATGTTCTTGCACGTGGGCAGTGAATTAGCCAGGAGCAATGGCTTCTGTATGCACACATAGAAACGCTGGGCAAGCAGTTGCTTTAAGGTCAAGTCTGTGGCTGAACACAGCAAAAGTGTAGCAGGAAGCCATCTTGTTTGATCAGCTTGGTTCAGGCCTGAGCTGCTGAGCAGACAGGAGATCTGCAGGTGCAGAATTGCAGGGGTACCAGCCCTACACTACACTGCAACGCAACACAACCAAGAGCCCCCACACAATCACCAACCAACGCATAGCTATTGGCCCACCCACCATATGTACCTAGCTACACTGCAACACAACACAACCAGTTCCCCAACCAGCAAACACCGCACAAAAAGCACAGAGCTGGTCAGACACCACCATCAAAAAAAGCGCCCAGCAACCCAATACTCATTACTGAGGTTAACTGAGGACACTTGTACCTATGCCCAGAAACTACATACTGTTTCCTCCGCATGACTTCTTACTATGGATCCACTTTGATTGTAGGATAAGGTGGTATACAAATCTGTCTAAATAAATAAATAAAATAAACTGTGCACTACTAAATGCCAGATCTATTAGGAACAAGCTACATACCATCAACGATTACATTTTGGACCAAAAACTGGACATAGTATGCATCACTGAGACATAGCTCGCAGAAACAGACCAAGTCATATTAAACCAGGTTACCCCACCTGACTTCACAGCCTTCAGCTGTCCCACAATAAAGAAAAGAAGAGGAGGAGCACTAATATTGACCAGGAGAAGCTACAGATTTAAACTCCTATCCACACTCAGCTCAACTGAGTCAACAACATTAATCATAGCCAACCACCACATCAGCTTCTGTCTCACATACAGGCCACCCAATGCCAAGGACGAACATCTATCAGCGATCCTGGAATCAATATGCGCAACCAACAACCAGCACAAACCACTAATCGTCCTAGGAGACTACAACCTTACATCTGCAGCAACAAAAGATTCTAGAGCCTTTCTCAAAGCCTTAGAAGCTCTTGACTACATACAAACGGTCCATGCACCCTCACACCAACATGGAACTACCCAAGACCTTATCTTCGTTCCAACACAACTGTCCAAGCAAAACCAGCTATCAAGCCCAACACCTACACCAGTCCCCTGGTCCGATCACCATGTTCTCACATTCACCTTACACCTAGAAGTCCCTACTCACACCCATAATGAGTACAACACAACAAGAAGATTCAGAGCCTACCACAAAGAAACCTTCCTGAAGGAAATAATGCCACACATTCAACAAGAATCCAACAACTTAGACGAAACAATAGACAAATGGAACCAAATCATATCCAAGGCCGCATCAGCACCAAGCAAGGATAACCCTAATACCCACAAAAGATGCAATGCTCCCTGATACTCCAGCACAATCAGAGAAGCAAAACGCTCCCTCAGAAGACTGGAAAGGAAATGGAGACGGAGCAAATCAACAGAAACCCTGCAACAATACTGAACAACACACATATAACAATCTGATCAAGGAACGCAAACAGCAACACCATACCAATCTCATTATGAGAGCAGCAAACAAGCCAAGAGAGCTCTTTAGCACTGTAAAAAATCTTACTAAAGACAACTCTGGGCACAGCACCCATCATATCGATCCTCAAGAATACACGGATTACCTCATGAGCAAAAATACCACACAAGCCCTAGAGAGCAATACGTCCACATACAGTCAAACCTGGCCCAAGGACCGTTCTCCTTACCAACAGTGCAGTGCATAGAAGATATTGTGAGTGCCCTAAACACAACCACGTCCCCTTCAGACCCATGCCTGGTGGAATGGATAAAGAAATCCAAGGAACAACTATCCAGACACATCCACAAAATCATAACGGAGTCCCTGCAGCAAGGACACATGCCACAGGCACTTAAACAAGCCATGATATGACCGATCTTCAAGGGCGCAAGGCCTAGCCCTACGGACCCAAAATCATACCACCCCATATCCAGCCTACCCTTTATATCAAAGGTTATTGAAAAGGTGGCATAAAGGGAACTACAGGACTACATTGACCTGCAAGCACCATTAGACCCACAGCAGCATGGCTTCAAACCACAACACAACGTAGAAACACTACTCGCATCCCTTTTGGACAATCTTCTGAGGGGACTAGACAATATAATAAAACAGATTTTTGCTGGTATTCTTGGACATCTCAGCGGCATTCGACACAGTCGCTCACACAATAATGTTAAACAGGCTACAGGAAATCGGACTTTGCACAGTACAATAAAATGGTTCACATCCTATCTAAGCAACAGAACCCAACAGGTTAAATGTGCTCAGGGAAAATCATCTCAGTTCCCCATCAACCAAGGAATACCACAAGGATCAGCACTCTCATCCATTCTATCCAACCGATCTGCAGCATTATCAAACACCATATGTTACAATATCACATCTATGCTGACAACATCATGGTGTATGCCCCAATTGACACTCTAAGCCTGTATATGGCCCCCATGACTCGCTGCCTCAAAGATATGAACAACTGGCTCACTGAGAACAACCTGAGGGTAAACTTTGATAAAACCGAAGCAATGATTGTAACCAGGACCCCCAAATTTAACCCACCTCCAGCCATCAGCATCCTCAACCAAGCAATACCAATAAAGGACGCGGTAAAATACCTAGGTGTCACCCTTGACAGTAATTTAAATCTTCAATCACATATAAGCAAAACCGCTGCAAAGGCATACCAACGAATGAAGCTCATCCGGAGACTCAAACCGATCCTCAGCCAGGATCATTTCCGCACTGTATGCCAGGCAGTCATCATCCCAATATTCGACTATGGAAACTCCCTATATCAAGGACTACCTAAGCAGGCTACCCATCCACTCCAGCTAGTACAGGACACTGCAGCCCGAATCATAACTGGTACAGCCAAGCACGAGCACATTACACCTGTACTTCGGCAACTGCACTGGCTACCAATCTCTGCACAAGTAAGATACAAAGCAACCGTAAACATATTCAAGATCTTACATCTATGCACGGCAGGTGTACTTCACAGTTTGATAACCAGGGACACAATCCACAGATCCAGAAGAACCAACATCAGCAATAGACTTCGCGTACCTACTGGATACCATAAAACAAAACAAGTAACCTCCAATAGAGCCATATCCCTTTCAGCACCAGCCCTTTGGAATTCTCTACCGGATGAACTGCGGGCAATAAATGACCTCAAAGATTTCCGTAAATCCCTTAAAACCTATCTATTCATAGAATGTTACAACCAAACATACTGACAACTCCTTTCACAAGCCTAAATGTACAATGATCCCACCCACTTTAGTTCCTCCGTACGTCCCGTTTAATGTTGTCCCAACCTGTGTAATGTTATCCCAACTTATGTAAACAACCACTTTGATTAAAGGAGAAAGTGGTATACAAATCTGGATAAATAAATAAGTGTGTGTTTACACCTGTCCAGGGTTTTCCTTCTGTATCGTTGTGGGTGGTAAGATAACCTTGAGGCCCCTGACAAAGGTTGAATTTCCTGTTCTAGGTTCTTTGGGGAGCTGAGTCATAATGTACATAGTTACTATAATTAGTTGTGAATTAACATAACTTTTGTATTTGTGGAGTCTGCTTTGTTAATAGAATACTGGAGTGGCAGAGATGCATGGATCCTTTATGGTGTGACATCATCAAAACCAGTGTTTCTCAGTCTCCATCTGCTGGTGATAGGGCATAAACCCATGCATCTGGACTGGACTGGAGGGACTTAAGGAAAGAAAATTATCAGGTATGGTCTAATTTCATCTTTTCCCCTCTCTCCTTTCCCCCTTCCCCTCTTTCCCCTGAGACAATTGGATTGGCAGAGTCCGATCAGAGTGCATCTTGGGCTGACAGTATGGGCTCCCCTCACTCAGCCCAGTTACCATATGGCTGCCCCTGGAGGGGGGCTAAGAGTGACCGGAAACCATGGTTTCTACCGTAGCCAGCTGGAAATCAAGGTTGCAAACTCCCTTGGGCCTTCTGTGGTGTTGGGGCTCTCTAAAGGGGGCCTTGGTAGCATTGGCATTTGGGTGATGCATGACCACAACCATGCTGGGTCGCAGCCAGCACTGCCTGGCCTGCGCAGTGTGTCTACTCAGTGTTCACAGGAGACAGGTGCAGCAATTCTGTGACTGATCTGGGTGGGCCCCACTCCGGGGAGGGGGGGGGGGACATGAGATGGACCCCTTGACCTTGCCAGTGTGTCAAGGACTGAAAGATTGATTACGCTTCCCTTCTCAGTCCCAAGCTGGTTGAAATGGTGGGAACCACTGCCATTTTGGTGGACTGCAGCATGCCTCCGACCCAGCTCCCAGACTTGCATAGACTCAGAGGGCGGGGGGGAGGGGGGGTGTACAGAGGGCCCTCCAGTGTTTCTTCCAGAAATGGGAAGTGCCAGTAGAGTCCATTCGGGTGCTCATGTTTTCCCTGGGTTCTCCAGAGATTCTCCATAGGATTTTTGGGGCTTCATGCAGCAGGCTTTTTCCCTCTGGCAGGACTTTCCCATGGGGCAGCCTAAAGTTGCATCTCTATCTGTGGTTCCTACTTTCCTCTCTGAACTGCCTCAGAAGCACATTCATCTTGCCTTGGGGGCTAAGGCAGGAGTTCTCGAGTTTACCGTAGCTCTCATAAGAACATAAGATATGCCATACTGGGTCAGACCATCAAGCCCAGTATCCTGTTTCCAACAGTGGCCAGTCCAGGTCACAAGTACCTGTCAGCTTCCCATAAGGTATGGTACACAAATTCCATGCTGCTTATCCCAGGAGTAAGCACTGGATTCTCTGATTAGTCTTGAATGTGCTACATTGTAGCTTCATTGGACTGTTCCCTAATCTTCCTACATTTGGAAGGAGTAAATAGCCGATCTACATTTAACCATTCCATTCCACTCATTGTATCCCCCTTGGCAGCCTTTTTTTCCAAGCTGAAGAGCCCTAATCTTTTAAGGTATTCCTCTTAGGAGTATCCTTCTATCCCCTTTATCATTTTGTATCTTTGTATCTTTTCTAATTACATTATATCCTTTTTAAGATATTGCAGCCAGAACTGCACACAATATTCAAGGTGCATTCGCACCAAGTAGTGATACTGCAGCATTATAATATCTTGGTTTTACGAGTCTTTCCTTATGATTCCTAGCATTCTATTTGCCTTCTTGGTGCCTCTGCACACTAGGTGGAGGGTTTCAATGTATTATCCACGATGATGCCTAAATCTTTTTTCTGGGTGGTGTTTCCTAATATGGAACCTTGAATTGTGTAACCGTAGTATGGGTTGTTCTTCCATAAGTGCATAACTTTGTACTTGTCCACATTAAATTTCATCTGCCATTTGGACGCCTAGTTGAAAGGGGGCAACTAGAATTGCACATAATGTTGCATCAGGAACCTATAATATTATAAGTTTTGTTGTCCATTCCTTTTCAGATAATCTCTAACATTCTATTTGCATTTTAAGCAGCCACGACTCACTGACCTGGAAATGTTAATGTGCTGTATCAGCTGACTCCAAAATCTTTTTCTTGAATAGTGACTCCTGACTCAGAACACAGTATTTTTTTATCTGTGGTCGGGGTTATTTTATCCTATGTGCATCACTTTGCACTTGTCCACATTAAACTTCATCTGTCATTTAGATGCCCAGTATCCTAGTCTCCACAAGATCCTTTTGCAAATTCTTGTAATTCTCTGCTGTTTTAACAACTTTATATAATTTTCTGTCATCTGCAGATTTCATCACTTCACTCAACCCTTTATCTCCAGATCATTTATGAATATGTGAAACACAGGTCCCGATAGAGACCCTTGGGTCATTCCACTACTGACCCCCTTCCACACGGATAACTGACCATTTAGTTCCACTCTGTTGCCTATCTTTTAGCCAGTTTGCAATCCGCAAAAGGGGATGGCCGCCTGCCTCCATAACTTTAATTTCCCAAGGAGTCTCTCATGAAGGATTTTATCAAATGCCTTCTGAAACTCCAAATACATTATGTCAATTGGTTACCCATTATCCACTGGTTTATTTACAAGAAATACCTTTGCTGAATGTATGCTGTCTCATTCTCATTAATGGTGTCTATCTACATATTCAATAATTTTGCTTTTTAATAGCACTTCATCCATTTTGGCTGTTCTCTAGGATGTCAGTCCTCACATATGGGTGACGTTTGCTCTAATAGAGTCCGCGCAGAGCATTTCCCCAGCTTTCAAAGAAAACCTTTGGGACATGCTACCACACATGCATGGTCCCCTTCCCACCCATGGGGGGCATCTTGCTCAGTCTCCTTTTTTTCGTGGAGCCCAATGGATGCCTGTCCTGTTTCCCCAGAAAAATCGTTGCTAAATCCTTAAAAGTTGTGTTTTTCCCCTGGTTGTGTACTGGTTCCTCGTCCTGCCTCGAGACTGCATCGATCCTGATGCTGCTCTTGGCACCTATCCCTTTTTTTTGATCGAGGCTTGCCTCGATCGGCATTCATGCCCTTTTTCACCCAGGGGTCATCGATCCTGGCCGGGTGCCTCCCACCATGTCTTCCAATGAGTTCAAAAAATGTGACCAATGCAGTCAAACCATGTCAGTAACCGACACCCATGACTGCTGTCTTCGCTGCCTGGGACTGGACCATGATAGCACCTCCTGTGCCAGGCCATGACTCTGACCAACAAAAAGAGGTCGGAGTTGCAGGAGAAACTGTTCCCAAGGTCCAACTTGGCACCGGCCTCCCTGATGCCAAGCTCCAAGCCCAGCACTTCCCGTGAGGCCTGGGCATCCTCGGAGTCCTGCAGTGGCGGCCCCTCCGAGAAGAACCCGGACCCTGAGAGAGAGAAGAAAAAGTCCTCAAAGTCCATCGAGGCGCCCTCGGAGGGACTCGGGTGACTCTGAGCAGCGCCCTACCAAAGTCCTCAAAAATGATTCCTTGGCTGGCAGAGTCTGTGCGAGGTTCCTTGAGGCCATGGTCCTTGTCAAAGACACACTCATGAGAGTGCCGGCACTGGGTCCGAGATCCTCGGTACCCGTGCCAAAAACTGCGGAGCCTCTGGCTTGGAAACCAGAATGGCGGCTCTGGAGCAGAATATCTCTGCTATCCTGGTCTTGCAGCAGGCAGTGATGACTGGTTCTCTTTCATCTGCCCTGACAACCGGGCCCCTGACTGTAGGGGAGTCCCCGGGTGTTGAGCAGAACTCCAAGTGTCATCGGCGTCTGGTAAGCCATCGGTGCCGGTCTCTGTCCCATTCCTCAGGGATCCGAGTCCTTCACCCACACAAGTGTTGCTTAAACCCCAGGATTAGCGCAACAACTCTTCTGCCTCTGAGGCAGTCCTGTAATGGACCTGTTTGCCACTCCGGATAACATGCAGCTTCCTCACTTCTGCTCCCGTCAGTCACACCTGGAGAGAGTGGCGGAGGGATGCCTTCCTCATCTCATGGTATGAGGGCCTACTTTATGCGTTTCCACCGACCCCTCTGGTCGCCAAGATCCTCTTCATGGTCCAGAGCGAAAGGGCCTCAGTCATACTGATCGTCCCCAGGTGGTCCAGGCAACCTTGGTTCCCTCTGCTGCTCTCCATGTTTGTTGCACTTCCGGTCCCTTTGGGTCAAGCCCCGGACCTTCTGTCCAAGGAGGAAGGCGGTTTCCTGCACCCCAACTTGGGGTAACTAACGCTAAACAGTGTGGCTACTGAAAGGATAACATTGGCCCCTTTCAGTCTCCCAGTAGAAGTCGAGGAGATCCTCCTTGCCTCTCGGAAACCCTCCACCAGGCGGGCTTTTGCCTTTAAGTGGAGAAGGTTCTCAATCTGAAGTACTGAAAGGGAGGAGAATCCTTTCTCCTTTCGGGTTCAGCTAGCACTGCAGTACCTACTGCACCTGTCACACACCGGGCTGAAATCGAACTCTGTGATGGTACATCTGAGCGCCATAGCCACTCACCGCCACCCCATTGAGGGAAAGCCCCTCTCATGCCAGCCCCCGGTCTCCAGGTTCCTCCTGGGCCTCCTGCTATTCAAGCCCCCCTCCCCATCTGCCGCTGGCAGAGTTGGAACCTCAACGTGGTGCTCTCTCAGCTAACCGAAATTACCACAACACGTCCTGATGCTAAGCGGATAGCATTGGGGTGTGTAGGGGAGAATATCCCGATTAGAGGCATTTACATGGTTTATAGGGCTGTAAACTGTGTAAATGCCTTTCGAATATTGGGCCCATCATCTATAAAGTGATACCATGAAAATATGAATTCTCTAAATGGGGAACACTCTGCCCATTCATTCTCAATGTCCCATGAATAAATTTGCTACTGAAGGTGCAAACGATGCCCCATTTCTGTCCCAGAAATCTGCTTATATAGCTCACCCTGAAATAGGAAAAAAATATTCTTAAGGACTATGGTGGCTAGATTTACTAAAAATTCACTTGGAACCTGATGAGGTCTGCGACGTTTCTCTACAACTTGACACATTACCTCTATAGTCTCATCCAGAGGTATAGAAGTATATAGTGATTTGACATCAAGGGTCACCAGTAAAAATTCCATATTCAAACTGTCAAACCTATTTAAGATTTCAAAAAAATGTGTTATCTTTTTGTATAAAGAAATTTTAAATACCTCATTTTTAAGGAAATTATCTACATATATGCAAATCCTTTCTAGAATGAATCTCTCACTAAGACTATTGAACATCCCGGTGGCTTCTCCAGGTTCTTGTGAATCTTAGGCAAAATATACAGTGGAATATTAGGGAACTTAAAGTTTAAATATTTAAACTCCCTAAATGTAAAAAATCCTGCCTGCACTCCTAATTCACACAGATTTTTAATCTTCAACTGCAATTTTTTAATTGGAACCTTGCATCATGAAACCATAGTTTGGGTTGTTCTTTCCTAGGTGCATAACTTTGCACTTGTCCACATTAAATTTCATCTGCCATTTGGATGCCCAGTCTTCCAATTTATCAAGATCCTCTTGCAATTTTCCACAATCCTCTTGGGTTTTAACAACTTTAAATAGTTTTGTGTCATCTGCAAATTTGATAACCTCACTCGTTATTCCCTTTTGTGATGTTATATTTCATATTGACTTTCTCTCTCTAAATTTGACACTTCTTGTAACATAATATTCTTAAAAGTCCCCACTACTGGGTCTAAAAGACGAGGGATAGTCCAATCTGATCTAGGTCTCACTACTGACCTATTAGTCAATTCTACATCTTTCTTAGAAAAATAGTTTTCATTGCAACTTTCAGCAAATTGTTTCTAAATCTATCCTGAATTGAAAGCGATCATGTCTTTTAGCAGGAACAAATTATAGGCCTTAGAAATCAAAGATTTTTCATTGGCACTCAAATTATATATGGACAAGTTCACTATTACTAATTCATCTGGTGACCGATCTCGTTTGCACCATCCTTTGTTCTGATTCTCTACTGCCACCCTTTTCTTTTGTTTTGGTTTTTTCTTTTTCCCTAAAAAAAATTGTATTACTCACACCTAATCAATCCCCACTCCAATCAAAACTGTCTTCAGAATCCCCAAAATTAACTCTTTTCCATCTGTTATTACTTGGTGAAAACCCTTCCCTTATCCATGAATATATATAACCATCTTTATGTAACTTCTTATCTTTATTTAATTTCTTAATCTTGGCCATCCTTAACTCTGTTCTAAATTTCTCAATTTTTTTTTGCATATTTTGAAACTATTTTTCATATTCTTCTTTGGTCTGTAACAATTTAAGTTGTTCATCTATAGAAGATTTTTATTTGATCTGCTTTGGCTTTTACGGTTTCTATTATAAACAGCATGAGATACAAAACACACTTCTTTTGGATCAGCAGAGGATATCTCTCTCTCTGTTTTGGCAGTGTTATTAGAAACTATAGATCTTCCTTCGTAGCTGACTTCCCCTGTAAGAGTCGTGGTAAAAAGAGGAGATGCTGTAGGAGCCCTTAAAAGAGTTTGCAGTTCCAAGCTGAGTAAGCTGCCAACTCAGGAGCATTGCACTCCTAAGCCAGCTAGGCTTAGCCAAAAGCTACAAAGCTTAACTTAAGGAGAAGATGGGGAGAAACCCAAAGGGGGATCTCTGCTGAACATTCCAGGAGACAGCTCAGGATTCAAGGGATGAGTGTCTAGGGACTGGCTCCTGGATAGAGATTTTCCTCAGTGGGTAAAGAAGACCAAAAGGGTGCATCTCATTTACATTTCTGAGAAACCCAATACTGTGGTGCAGGGACCTGTCTCTCAGATGTATTCCCTATACCAAATCTTGGAAGCCTTATATAGCAGCTTGACCCCTAGTGATAGTATCATGAGACTAGTGCTAGGGTTGAGAGGTGCCATTTTGAATCAGAACCAGAAGGGACAAGAGAAACTGGGAGGAGTTGAGGGTGGCAGTTGTGTGGAACTTGGACTCTGGCTCCTTAAAGAAGGCTCTGTAGGAGCATCGGCTAAGTGTTAGTGATCCAGTGCTCTCAGGGAGAAGAATAATGCAGTTTGACAGTCTAACTTTAAGTTGCGTTATTCATTTACCATAGGAGTCACAGGTTAGTGACTCCTGTAGTAAATTAAACTGCGGTAAAATGCAACATTTTGCCACAGCTTAGCAACTAGCCCCCATAATTGCACAATAAACCTCTTAGCCTGTTATTTCCATTGTGATGGACACTTTTCTCTCTCTTGCAGTTCTGGAATACTCATAGCCAGCATGCATTACGGTAAGAACTTAAATCCTTCCCCTCATCCCTCCCCAAAAATAAAGTCCATTCAAATTGAAGTTACAGATAAGATGAAATTGCTTGGAGTAATCTGGGACAAAAACTTGTCCTTTGATTCCCAGATATTCCATACTGTAAGGAGCTCTTCCATATCGTCCTGCTAAACAAGTCCAGACAAATGGGTTGTGTTCCCCTACCAACAGATTGGTGGAGAAAAAAAACAATGAAAGGCCCAGGTTTTAGTGACATCATTTCCATGCCTCTATTTGCTTCAGCCACCAGAAGACTCGTCAGTATTTCTTTGTCTCCAGCAAATGGTATATGGATTTTCTCCTCTCTGAAGAAAATATGAGGATTAAGAGGAAAAGATTGATTAAATGCTCGTGAATGACCACCTTGAGGGTGACTCTCACTTGAGAGTGACGTGGGAGTCTCCACTAGACTGCTATGTTTTTGGTAGCCATAGGAGAAGGGAAAATTGATTCAGCTCCACATTCTTATGATAAGAGCCTGTTGAGCAGCCAGAAAATTGGAAGAATTTGAAAGGATTGGAAGAGTTCAGCAGTCTCACATGACCACAATGCCCCCTCCCTCCTCCTCTTTTTGCACTGCTCTGAGATCATAGAAGGCTCTCAGAGGAATCTGCCTGGCAGCCACTTTAAATCACAGCGTCTGAAAAGCGAGAGAAACAGTTACAGGGGAGAAGAGCCTCACCTTGCATGAGTTTTTTACCTGGAGTTCTCCGGGGGGGGGGGGGGGGGGAGTACCAAGGCTTGACCATGTAATTGTCCTTGTTGGGGGATCCCAAATCTATTCATTTGGAGCACAATACGGGTTGACTACTGGCATAGCATGGGGATTTCCTGCCATTTTCTCCACACATTACTAGCGCTTTTTACTATTGTGTGTCTGGCAGTCACATGGTGCTAGTGTGTGTCCTGCCCGAGCGGCTTCACGCGCATTTGTACCCAAGCGCCCATTTTGCATGTTGCTTTACAACCGCTGTTAATGCGTGCCTTATGGCCACAGCGACCTTAGCACATGCTGCTTTTGCACTTGCCTTAACTCTTTATGCCTTCTTCCAGGAAATGTGTGGCAAGTGTGTTACGCCTTCTGGACTCTGCTCTTCTTGCATGGCAGCTTCCAAATCCTTCCTGAAGAGTCTGTTTGTTTTTCCCCCTCAGCAGGGGTATGCAGTTGGTCTAGCCTTGCCTGGCTCAGGGCAGGGGGTGGCGGATAGCGCTCTGTGGGTAAAGATAACCAGCTGGCCAGAGGTTCTGACAGTTGTGCTGAGGGCCGCTCCCTGTCCTCTAGGGGATCCATGACGGCTATGTTCCTGGTGTAGGGAGGTCATTTCCATGAGGAATGCTTCTGGAGTCCGGATTGTCTTCCCCAGAATTCTATTCCTATTTACAGTCAATCTTGCATGGAAATTCAGACCTGTGGCCCCTAGGTCCCCCCCCCCCCCCGAGTGCAGTCTCTTGAGGGGCAGGCTGCGAGTGGAAGCCCTGTTTGATTTCCTGTGGCTAAGTGTCCCAGGCATAGGTTTCCCCCTGGAGATGGGGATCAGCTGGAATCTGTTTGAGATTTGGACTGTAACGTGGATTCAGATGTCTTGGTTCTGGGCTCTGATGTGGACGATGAGGTGCTCTCACCTTCGGAGGATTGGTGTGATTCGCCTGTTTCAGAAGGAGGAACTGGTAGTGTTGATTGCAAGGGTCTCATCCACCTTGAGCTTGGCAGATACTCCAGACACAGAGCAGGAGCCGAAGGTGCATCAATCCTGCAAGGGGTGCGAAAATCCATTACCGTCTCCTCATTCTTGGAGGTGATCAAGGACATGATCTAGTCAGATTGGGATTCCCACGACTCCCTGCCTAAGGGGTTAAGGGTTTATAAGAAGATGTACACTCTCCCAGAGATGGAATGCGTTGTGTGGTTTGATATTCTCAAGGTGGATGCGTGGGTCATGGCAGTTACCAGACAACCACCATTCCTGTGGAAGGCAGATTGGCCTTAAAGGATACTCTGGACTGCAAGGTGAATTCGTGGTTGAAGAACCAGTTCACTGCAGCAGCTGCTATTCTTCAGTTGACAGTAAGTGCAGGCCTGACGTCTCAAGCCCTGCTCCAGTGTATTCATTTGCTTCCTTTTTTGGAGTCTGCTATGTCCTTCCTTCGGGTGCCATGTATGACCTGGTATGTCTAGCAGCCAGGGATAGTGCCCTGTCGATGGTGAGAGGGCTTTGGATTTGTCTCTGACACTGGGCAGTGGACAAATCTTCCAAAGCTCGGTGTTTACCTGAATGGCCTTTGAAGGGAAGCTTCTTTTGGAGCTGATTTGGAGAAGTTGGGGAAGGACCTGGGTAAGACAAAAATCATATCACTTTCTGGAGGACCGGTCTGGAGGGCCCTCTGAAGCAGAGAGGAGCCCCTTTCTGTCAGCCTTCACATGCTACTTATGGGCATACTGTCAGATCCTTGTTGGGTCTAGGGACTCCTGTTGCTACCAGCCTGGAAAACCTTCTGACTCATTCTCAGTCCTTTCAGGGAGCACATGGGCCCAGGGCTTCAGTTCCCTCCAAAGGAGGACCCTCCCAGGCCATGCAATGAAGGTTTGAGGGCCCATTCCCTGGTTCCTCTGGTTGGGGAAAGGAATGAGTCCGGGTCACCAAGGATCGCTATTTAGTATGGCTGTATCCTGGAATGCAAAAGGGCTGCTGTGTGGATCACCTTGGATAAGTTGTTACTCCTGAAGGCAGTGGTGCCCATATCCCCAGGTGACTGGGGCAAAGGCAGATATCCCATCTACTTGTATTTAATGGTACTGAAAAAGGACTGGTCATTCCAGCCCATTCTGTATGTCAAGGGTGTCAACAAGCACTTGCTTATCCTGCGCTTCTGGATGGAAACTTTGCAATCTATGACTCAAGCAGTGTGCCAAGGGGTGTTCCTGGCATCTCTGGATTTGACTAAGGCATATTTTCATATCCCAATTTGGAAGGATCAACAAGGTATCTTTGCCATGTTTGGCTCTCACTTTCAGTTTACCAGCCTCTGGTTCAAACTCTCCCTGCCCCCAAGGATGTTGTCCAAGGTCATGGTGGTGGTGGTGGCTGTTATGCTACGGCACCATGGGATTTGTGTGCACCCATATCTGGATGACTGGCTCATCCGAACCCATTCTCTTTCAGAAGCATCTTGGGGAGCGACCCAAATGGTCTCTTTGGAAAGCCTTGGCTGGGTGATCAATCAGGGAAAGAGCCAGTTGATGCCTTCCCAGTCCCTGGAGTTCCTGGGAGCACATTTTGATACTCTTGTGGACAAAGTCATCCTGCCTGAGGAGGCAGTTAAAAGGTTGTTGGATTGCCTGGCGTTGTTCTGTTCTCAGCAGGCTCCCAGAGTCCAAGATATCTCGAGTTCCTCGATTGATGACGGCAACGTTCGAGATAGTGCTGTGGATGCGTGCTCATATGCAGCTGCTCCAGTGGTCCCTGCTGACTCAGTGGTCCCAGAGTTCAGGTTCAGGCTCTTATTCCAGATGATGGTGAAGGCCAACCTGTGGTGGTGGCAGCAGTCCAGCCTTCTGAGGAAGGGTGTGCCGCTGGATGGTTACTCATGAATCGTTCTGATGATGGATGCTGGTCTCTTGGGTGGGGGAGCTCATTGCCAAGACTGAGCAGCCCAGGGCCATTGGAACAGCAAAAAGGTGGTGTGGTCCATAAACCTCTTAGAGGCAAGGGCTCTCAGGATGGTTCTTTTGTGTTTCCAGCCCCTATTCGAAGGCTGGGCGGTTTGAGTATTGTCGAACAACACCACAGTGGTTGCTTATGTCAGTCGGCAGGGTAGCACGAGCAGTGCCAAGGTAGTCCTGGAGATGGCTCTTCTGTTTGCTTGGGCAAAGAAAAATCTCTTAACTGTCTTGGCGTAGCTCATTGCTTTGTGGGAGGGGGGGGGGGGAACATTGTGGAAGCAGACTTCTCAGCCGGCACTCTCAGGATCCAGGAGAGGGGGAGTTGTCAGGAGGCATGTCAGTTGATTCTGCACCACTTGGGTCGCCCTGAGATGTAGCTGATGGTGACCTGCTGTAATGCAAAGTGTGCCGCTTTTTCAATCATCGCACAGAGATGGAGTCTGAGACCCTGTCTCAGCGTTGGCCAAGTCAGTGCCTGTTGTATGTGTTTCCTCCGTGGCCCCTGGTGGGACAGGTGATTCAGCATATAGGGTGCCACCTGGGAAGGATTATTCTGGTGGCACCAGATTGGCTGAGGAGAGCATGGTTTGGAGGTGTGATGTGGCTCCTGCAAGGACCAGCTCGTTGTTTTGCCTCCATTTGATCGTCCTGGAAGTCCAAACCTCCTTCTTGTTTATGGCTTGGCTCTTGAAAGGAGATAGCTAGCATGTGAAGGCTACCCTCTGGCGGTGGTTGTGCTTTGCTCAGAGCCCAAAGGAGGTCTATCAACCTGGCATATGTGTGGGTCTGGCCCCTCTTTGAGCGATGCTGTGGCACATGGCAGCTCCTAAAGCAGCTAAGCTGCCATCTTTGTTTGGCCTTTCTGCAGGGTGGTCTGGAGAAGAGCTTTTCTCTTAGTTCCCTGAAGGTTCAGATGGCAGCTTTGGCCTGTTTCAGAGGTCCGGTGGCTAGTAAGTCTCTAGCCTTATACCCGGATGTTTCATGCTTTCTTCAGAGGGTTCGACATCAGTGTCCTCTCCTCCAGTCTGTGATTCCTTCCTGGGATCTGGGTCAGGTGCTCAGGGTCCTGATGTAGGAGTCCTTTCAGCCATTGAAACACACTACTCTGAAGGATTTGACGCTCATGGTAGTGGTCTTGGTTGCGATTTGTTCCGCAAGATGGATTTCTGAGCTGCAGGCTCTGTCTTATTGTGATCCTTACCTATGTTTTTCTGAGGAGGCTATTTCCATTCGGCCTGTGCCTTCCGTCTTACCTAAGGTGATTTCTCCCCTTCATATGAACCAAGTGGTTTGCCTTCCCTCATTCTTTAAGGAATAGTGTCGCAGGAAGGATAAGTATCTTTGCCTTGTGGATGTCTGGAGGCTGCTTCTCCGGAAGTTACAAATTCTTTCCGTAACTCAGACTGTCTTTTTGTGTTTGCTGGCTCATGCAAAGGTGATGCGGTGGCTGTCTATGTTGGGGCACTGGGTTGAGGAGGCCTTTGCCTCTATGTATCTACTGTGGAACTGGCCAGTTCCAGAGGGTTTGCGTGCCCATTTTTGTGGGTGGAGCAGAGCTCAGTAGCCCCTGCAGATGTATGTTGGGTAGAAACATGGGCATCACTCTCCACTTTTGTCAAGCATTACCACTTAGATGTTCACGCTCAGGTGGAAACGGCCTTGACTCTAAGGTTTTGGCTGCCGCTTTCGGATCTTGACTCACCTGATCTCCTTGTATTTCCTTACCATTGTTCCAAGATGTATGCCTATCTACACCTACTGTGTTGTCTGACTAGATTGTAAGCTTTGATGAGCAGGTACTGTCTCTTACATGTCTCTGCAGTGCTGCGAACGTCTTGTAGCGCTATACAAATGCTCAGTAGTAGTAGGTTTTGCAAGCTGCTGTGTCTTCTTCCCACCCAGTGGAGGCATAGCTTTGATACGTCCCACTTGTCTGGACTGATCTAGCAGGATGATATGGAAGGTGACATTTTACTTATCAGATAATGTCCTTTCTCTTGGAACAAGCACAGTGCACGTACTGCACTGACACTCGGTGGCCACTCGCCTCTTGTTCCGCCTGTTGGGTCACATGGTGTCCACAGTTTGTTATCCCGGACGCCTGCCTTCACATGAGGGTGGCTCAATGGACCCAGGCTATAGGCAGGCTGAGAGACAGCGTGGTTGGTGACTCACCAACTGGCCGATTCTGTCACCTGGTGGCAAGCCCCCCAGCACCTTCAGGCCAGGATGCCCTTCCAGGCCCCTGCCCCCAGAGGGTCCTCACCACGGATACCTCCCTGTTAGACTGGGGAGCCTATTGCAACGATCTCTGCACTCAGGGCAGTTGGTCACAGACAGTCTGCAGCAGATCAATCTCTTGGAGCTTTGGACCATATTCCTGGCCCTCCGAGCCTTCCGTCATCACCTTCAACACCAATCAGTTCTGGTCCAGACAGACAGACAATCAAATGGCAATGTTCTGCATCAACAAGCAGGGGAACAGTGGGTCATACACCCTCTGCCAAGACGCAGTAGCTCTCTGCTCGTATGAAAACCGTCATGGGATTCTTCTGTGGGCGGTGTATCTGCCGGGCCAGGACAATGCTCTGGCAGACAGGCTAAGCAGGGTCCTCCAGCTGCATGAGTGGTGGCTAGACCCCAGAGTGGCCTATTGGCTCTTCCAGCTCCGGGGGACTCCATGGATGGACCTCTTTGCCAGTCTGACCAACACTCGGCTGTCCCGCTTCTGCACCAGGCAGCCACATCCATCCCGGGTGGCAGCAGATGCATTCCTCATCCCGTGGACAGAGGGCCTTCTCTATGCCTTCCCACCCACGCCACTGATTGCCAAGACCTTGTTCAAAGTTCAACGCAACAGGGCATTTCTGATACTGTACTAGTAGCCCCTCAGGGGCCCAGGCAACCGTGGTTCCCACTGCTCTTTCTCTTATCCACAGCGCCCCTGGTTCCCCTGGGAAGTGTCTTGGGGCTGCTGTCACAGGAGGAGGGCTCCCTCTAACACCCCAATTTGGGGTCTCTTACACTAATGGTCTGGCTGCTGAAAGGGTAGCATTGGCCTCTTTCAACCTTTCAGGGAAGGTGGAGGAGGTCCTCCTGGCCTCCTGTAGGACCTCCATAAGATGGGCTTATGCCTTCAAATGGCGCAAATCCTCAGTGTGGTGCATGGAGCGACGGTTCAACCCATTCTTGTGCTCTGTTCAACTTGTGCTGCGATATTTGCTTCACCTGTCTCAGGCAGGACTGAAGTCCAACTCTGTCAGGGTCCACCTGAGTGCACTCGTGGTGCACCACTACTTTATCAAGGGCAAGCCTCTGTCCACCCAACCTGTCATGACCCGCTTTCTGCAGGGTCTCTTGTTGTCCAAACCTCCCATCCACTTGCTGGTGGCAGAGCGGGACCTCTGTTTGAGCCCTTGACTACCAGCCACCTATGCTACCTTTCCTGGAAGGTCATGTTCTTGGTGGCACTCACCTCTTCTCCCAGGGTCAGTGAGCTCCAGCCTTTGGCGAATCCACCCTACACGAGGTTCTATTTTATTTATTTATTTAACAAGCACTTATATACCGCAGCTTCCAGAGATCAGCTGCGGTTCACAATTAACAACAGTCAACAAAACATAGTTTGTTTTACATGTAACGTCATAAAATTATATACAATATAATTCTATAAGAACAGGGTCATGCTGTTCATGCACCCCAAGTTTCTTTCCAAAGTGGTGTCCCTTTTCCACCTCAATCAGGAGGTGGTGCTCTCCACCTTCTTTCCACAGCCTCATGCCGGCAGGGCGGAGACCATCCTTCATACTCTGGACTGTAAAAGGGCACTGTCCTTCTACCTCTAATGTACCCAGGGACACCACAAAGCCTCACTGCTTTTTGTCTCCTATGACCGCAGTCATCTGGAGGCAGCGGTGACCAAAACTACTCTGTCCACTTGGGTAGCAGACTGCATTGCCCTCGCCTACGAGCAGGCTGGGCTTTCGCTGGAGCGCTGGGTCACAGCGCGCAGCGTCAGGGCCATGGTGGATCTGTAGCAATTCTGTGTTCCATTCCTCTGTTGGAAATCTGCCGTGCCACCATCTGGTTCTTTGTCCATACCTTCGCAGCTCATTACTGCCTAGAGAGGGAGTCACATAGGGGACAGTGCCTTTGGCTAGGCAGTACTCCATCATCTATTCGGGGTATAGGCAATTCCTGCCTTCTGGCTCTTGCATGTTCATGCTAGCGGAGTGCTGGTTTCTTGCTGGACACTTGGGCGGCTCGGGAGTTTATCTTTTCAAGACTCATTGCTGCTACTCATGGCTCATCTCTTCTGGCACATGGCTTTTACTGGTTCCTCAAAAACCTTGTAGCTAGGGAGTCCCTTATGTGAGGACTGACTTCCTGCTTGTTCCTGGAGAAAGTGTAGTTACGTGCCTGTAATAGGTGTTTTCCGGGGACAATAGGAATCAAGCCTCACAATCCTCCCTCCCCATGGAGTTGCTTTTTGTGTCATTTTTTGCCCTTGAGCTATGTTGTCCTACTGAGGCAAGATGGCACCCTTGGGCGGGAAGGGGACCACGCATGCATGGTGCATCTCCCATAGGATTTCTTTGAAAGCTGGGGAGAAACTACCATGGGGCTCCATCGGTGCTCTCACCCATATGTGAGGTCTGATTCCTGCTGTCCCTGGAGAACACCTGTAACAGGTGAGTAGCTACGTTTTCCTTGAGTCCTGGTAGACCAATCCAGGGCCTGCCCCTGAAACTGTATTTGCTCTGTTCTTCTGCAGCAGTACTTGGCTCTGCAGGTTTCTTTTTGACAACCTTCAGTTTATGCTTTCCTGTACATAGTTCTCTACTGTTGATTACTCATTGTTGTCCACCTTGAGGTTGTTTGAGGCGTATCATGTTCTCCCATATGCCAATTTGGGATAGATACTGGTGGCCAAGGTGAATAGAGGCATGGGTGTGATGTCATTGAAACCTGGGCTTTTCATTGGTTCTTTGTCTACACCAGTCTGCTGGTAGGGGAATACAACCTACTTGTCTGAACTGGTCTAGCAGGACTCCAGGAAAGGATATTATCTGATAAGTAAAATGTCACCTTATGCTGATCTTCGTAGGATCAAATCCCCAAAACACTTTTTGGAATCCAGAGCCCTTAAAACACTTTTACATACTCTTGTTATAACATGTTAGATTATTATAACTGGCTACTTAGCAGTAATACCGATTTAAAAAGGCTTCAGCTTGTGCAGAATATAGCTGTAAAGTTTACCCTATGACCCAAAGAAAAGAGATCATGTCTCACCTCTTCTTATGGAGCAACATTGGCTCCCTGTGGCAAGCCGTGTTAATTTTAAAAACCTTCTCATGAACCATAAGGCCTATTAGCTCCCTATTTATCTTGGTGCCCTATTGAACCCATATGCAGCATAAAAGCAGGGCCGGCCTGTGAACTAGGCAGTCGCTTAGGGTGGCAGACCCTGGTGGGTGGCTCAACATTAGACAGTCGCCCCCACCACACCAGTTGCCATTGCCGTGCTCGCTGCCTCCAACATCCAGCCTCTCACCGGGGGTTAACGGGCAGCATGGCAATCATCTCTTTGAAGTCGTGGCAGTCTTTAAAGTGTGCATATGTGCACACTTGCACCCTGATGCTTCTGCCCCCTCCAACTTCCTTCCTTTGGCTTCAAAGAGGTAATCGTCATGCTGCCCATCAACCCCTGGGTGAGAGGCTGGGATTTCGGGGGGCAATGGTGCGGTGGGGGCAGCACATCGGGCCTATCTAAGGCAGCAGGAACCCTTGGGCTGTCCTTGCATAAAACACCCTGAGATCTTTCCAAGCCAACTACTTGACATTGGCAGCTAAAACAAGGATAAGTCTCTAGCTTTCTTCCAGAATATCCATGGGTGCCGCCGCTGTTGCATGCTCTAATGCTAACCAGTTAGCATCGGGGTGTTCTGGGGGTGGCATCTATCGAAAACCAGGCAGCAGTGATATTGAGCCATTGCCCTGTTATTGACTTGAGCAAAGGTTAGGTGCAGTAAAGGCTGTCCTAAATTTCAATGCAGAAGTTAACTGAGCAGCGGCTGAATATCACTGCTACCCAGTTAGCTTCCCAGCTATCAGGGCAACCTAGATATTCAGTGCTGGGTCCTGGATATGGTCTCAGCATTCAGTATCAAGTTGTACAGTTCAGCAGCGGCAGCTAGCCACTTTAGCAGTGCTGAATATTGGGGCCCTTGTTTTTTTTTTTTTTACTAAGGCCTTCTGTGAATCTTCCATGACTTCTGTTGGAGCCTGATTCATGCGAATCCTTTGACTTGGACTATATGTTTATTCCTGATGATTTGCAATTATATGTTTTTCTTAGGTTAAAATTGTTTTATTCATTCCGTCCTCTTGTGAAATTTATAATTTGTTCAGTTATGTAGTTATAGTTTGTTTAGTAATGTTTTTTAGTAAGTTAGTTCCGGCTTTTTCTTTTGATGTAAACCACTATGTTGTAAAACTCGAATAGCAGTATAACAAATCTTTTAAATAAACACCAGAGGAGTTGCTAGGTATTTAAAAGATCCAGGGCATGAATCCTTATGATGCTACTACCCTCCTCCCCTCATATTTATAACATTAAAGAAAAATCACAATTATCTCCTCCCTTCAAGCACCATCGGGTCACTATTCTCCAGAGTGGTGAGCAGGGTTTTTTGGGGTTTTTTTTGTTTTTTAATGCTAGCATGGCATTTTAAAGAATACTTATATTCAGCACCATTATGCAGATAGGTAGTGGTGATAGATATGCATAGATGGCACTCACTGCTGGTAGCTATACTGTGAAGGCCAATTCCAGTCAGAGAACTTCTGGGCTGTCCAGACATTCAAAATATGGATGGCCCGAATGTGTACCCAATTCTGCACCTGCAGGAGCTGGATGTTCCCGCGGGTGCAAATTCGGGCACTTAGGCTGGATGTGCCCCGATTCTGCCACACTGAACGTCCATCAACCTCCCTGGCTAGTCCTCCCTATGTTCCTGCTGGAGCTCTGGTGCCGTGATGTCATCGCCATGGCACTGGGACATCATGCAGGAGCGCTAAAAAGCCCGACCCCGTTCTGCTCTAATTTCCTCACTACCCAGCCTTCGGCGGGGGCAGCCAGCGCCAGGATTGGGTGGCGGGGTCTTATCTCTGGCTGCCCTGGGACTTCTGCGGGCCTCCGCACCCCGATCCCTGCCGTGCATGGGACTTATTCCACTTCCGAGATGGAATAAGTCCCATGTCCATCTTGTCAGCACCGGATGTACAGGGCCGTGACCTGAATAGGCCCTGTATGTCTGGATTGTGCAGCCCGCCCACTCTCTGCCTTGTCGCTCCTTCCCACCCCCATCCAAAGCTCCCCACACAAAGGCCCTGTGCGTGCAGGGAGCTGGATGTGCAGAATCTGGTCCCTGGAAATATCGGGAGTTGTTCATCCAAAACAGACGTACATCCTCGCTATTTGTGGTTCAGAATGACCCCGTAAAGCTTAATTTTTTAAGGGCACCTAGGTTTGCATGCATTTTGTGACCAGTTTATGTACATGCATACGTGACTTTATAAAATAGGGTGTGGGTGTGGTGTGCCCTTGCCTAGATTTTTCAAGAATGCACATATAAAATTAAATTTTACTTAACCAGATTTCCTTTCCTGGAGTCCTACTAGTTCAGTCCAGACAAGTAGGTAGTGTTCCACTGCCAGCAGATGGAGACAAAGAAAAAAACTAGAAACTCCCGGTGTTATCATCATTGGTACTAAGACTGGTGCATCTAGGGGCACCCTTCAGTATTTACCTAACCAAGCAAATGGTATAAATGAAATGGCAAAGGTGACCCAAGACAGCCTCCAAGGAAGTCGAAGAAACTAGACAAAACTATAGAAAAAAGACAAACTGGCCCAAAGAATGGCAGATCCAACTCTATACATGGAATTTGTGAATAGAGTAAAAGATTCTGTGAGCATCCTCATTGCAAATTCAGCAAGTAGTCCCCTAGGATGGGTCCTGTACAGGTCTAGCAGGAAATTATCTGATAAGTAAAATTTCACCTTCAGTCCAGATAGGTGGGAAGTGCCAAAGCTATGACTCAACTGGGCAGGAAGATACAGCTGCTTTAAGAACTCCTGCCCCAAAGGCCACGTCCACTCTGGCTTGGAGATCCAGCATGTAGTGCCTCACAAATATCAAACGGAATGACCATACCACCGCCTTACAAATGTCAGTGAGCGCAATGAAGCTTGCTTCCACCCACAAAGATGTCTGTGACTGGGTAGAGTGAGCTCTCAGCCTCTACAGCACAGGCTTCTTCTTTAAAACGTAGGCAGAGACCATCATCTCCCTGATTCAATATTTCAAAGGTAGACTTGGAGGCAGCTTTCCCTTTGTCACCCCTCAAATTTTCAGGTAATGGAGAAGCACTCTACGGATGTCCAGCAGTCAGAGGCCATTATCATTACTGCACTCTGAGGCAAAGGACTACAGAGAAAGCACAGTGGGCATATTCAGTGGCTGTGGCCAATACAGTTAAACAAGTGGTTGTCACTGCTTTAAAGTACCCCTGGATATTCAGTGCTTCATCTGAGTCATTTCTACACCTTCTGTGATGGCTCCCATCTTAGGGAGGAGATGGAGGGAGACTCTGTTCTGGGCTACCGATGCTGGCAGCTTTTCCCGCCCTTTCTGTGCTATGGCCAGGGTGTAGAACCAGCCTTTATTAAGCACCCCAACGGGTAGTGGCAAGTGCACCCATGCACCGATTAGCATGGTATGGCACATTACCATCACGCTAACAGCTGAGGGACAAATGCATATGCCCCCAAATGTTAGTGCAGATGCCGCGGTAGCTTTTGGCTCCCGATGTGTACTACCTGGGTATTCCTTAGTAAACATGACCCTTTATGTTTAAATGCCACCAAACTACAGAGGCTGCTATCTTTAATTCATTTCAATTTGGCGGGGGAAATAAACAGGGAATTAAGAAGAATGACCCTTTAAATCCCTCCTGTGAAGGATAGCTGAAACGAGCACTTTTGAAAAACCTAGATGTGCCAGGCAACAACTGTAAATCCCGACATGGACAATTTTGGTCATACACATGCATTCCCTATATGAAATGGGGAATACATGTGTAGATTTTTTGACCCACCCAGGCCATCCCTAGCCACACCCCTTGCAATTTCTATGTACATAAGAACATAAGATATGCCATACTGGGTCAGACCAAGGTCCATCAAGCCCAGTATTCTGTTTCCAACAGGGCCAATCTAGGTCATATGTACCTAGCAGTTTCCCCAAGAGACACAAGTTCCACAATGCTTGTACTGGGTCAAGCATTGATATCTTCGGTCACTTCTTAATAATGGTTTATGGACCTTTCCTCCAGGAACTTGTCCAAACCTTTTTTAAACCCAGCTACATTAACAGCCTTTACTACATCCTCCGGTAACAAATTCCAGAGTTTGATTACACGTTGAGTGAAAAAAATATTTTCTTTTATTAGTCTTAAATAGTTTACCCTGTAGCTTCATTGCATGTCCCCTAGTCTTTCTATATTCTGATAACGTAAACAATCGATCTACATTTACCCGTTCCACTCCGTTCATTAATTTATAGACTTCTATCATATCTCCCCTCAGCCGTCTTTTTTCCAGGTTAAAGAGCCCTAACCTTTTTAGCCTTTCTTCATAGGAGTATCCTTCCATCCCCTTTATCATTTTGGTGGCTCTTCTCTGTACCTTTTCTAAAATCGCTATATCCTTTTTAAGATACGGCGACCAGAATTGCACACAATATTCAAGGTGCGGTCTCACCATGGAACGATATAGAGGCATTATAATATCTTTTGTTTTATTTTCCATTCCTTTCCTTATCATACCTAGCATTCTATTTGCTCTCTTGTCCGCCGCTGCACACTGGGCCGAGGGTTTTAACATGGTATCCACAACGCCTAAATCTTTTTCCTGGGTGGTGGTTCCTAATGTGGAACCTTGCATCGTGTAACCATAGTTTGGGTTGTTCTTCCCTAGGTGCATAACTTTGCACTTGTCCACATTAAATTTCATCTGCCATTTTGATGCCAGTCTTCCAATTTATCAAGATCCTCTTGCAATTTTTCACAATCCTCTTGGGTTTTAACAACTTTAAATAGTTTTGTGTCATCTGCAAATTTGATAACCTCACTCGTTATTCCACTTTCCAGGTCATTTATGAATATGTCAAAGCAGCGGACCCAGCACAGATCCCTGGGGTACACCACTATTCACCTTTCTCCATTGGGAAAATTGGCCATTTAGCCCTACCCTCTGCTTTCTATCTTTTAACCAGTTCCTGATCCACAATAGTACACTGCCTCCTATCCCATGACTCTTTAGTTTTGCCAAAAGTCTCTGATGAGGGACCTTGTCAAAGGCTTTCTGAAAGTCCAGATACACAATATCAACAGACTCACCTTTGTCCACCTGTTTATTCACTCCTTCAAAAAAACATAACAGATAATGTGGATGTATTTTAGACATCCACATTAAATTTAGCCCTTGTTAAGATCACCATTTTCACACAGATGCCAGTTCCACGTGTAAAGAGAGCAAGAAGTAGAAACAGAAGTCCTTTTATTCGTAAAAGCACTCCGACATGGTTGTGTTTTGGCACACTGCCTCTTCAGAGGAAACTTAATTTTGTGCACAAACATTGGATAAAGGACTGAATGCCACAGTCGCCTACAAATAATATGTCGTGAAAGACACCTATGGACGCATTTTAGTTTCTACTTGAAATTAAGTTCCCCCTGAAGAAGGCACAGTGCCAAAACACAGCCATGTCGGGGTGCTTTTTACCAATAAAAGGACTTATGTTTCTACGTCTAGCTCTCTCTTGTCCAGTTTGTGCTTCTGCAAGGGGTTGTGCTCCCTTATGGACCTGCAGTTCCACATGATTTTCCTTGGCGAAATTGCAAATAAGGATTCCAAATCATCCTGCTAAGACCAGTCCAGACAAGTGGGTTAAGTCCCACTGCCAGTAGATGCTGGAGACAGAGAAAAGTCCCAGAAGCTTCAGTGCTGAACTCTGGTATATATAGAGGTTCCCCTAGGAGTCTCATTCAGTTATTTCTCTGTCTCCAGTAGATGCGGATGTTCTTTACTTTGCTCCTGGCAGGCCCTCTATGGGGCCTGGTAAAGAATTTTTGAGCTCCTTTTAATCTTGTGGATGTCTCCAGAGCGCATAGGAGGCACTCATCTGGAGTTTCCTACTGCCTTTGTGAAAACAGCTCCTGATCGAAGATCAGCACAGCTGCTCCTGTTGTGGGGGGCGGACTCCTGGTCAGGAGGGCCAGTTGAACCCGAAGGGGAAACCTCACTATATCCTGCGCAATGTGAACAGCTTGTTCCTTAGAGTGTTTTTATTTTTTAACTACTTCAGTTTTAGAGTAGCTTTCCCTCTCAGCAGCATTGACAGGCACTGGCTCTGAAGACTGCTGTGAGAAAGACAGTCCCCCCCCCCCTTCTCTCCAGATCGACAAATTTTATCACATTGGAGTTCCCTTTCACTGGATTTCAGGGGGTCATCAGCTCTTCATTCCAGCTAGTCGTCACTTCTCTGGCCACGATCTTCCCACCAGAATTTATCCTGATGGTCAGTCGCACTGCGTGGAGATGGCTGCAGCGACCATTTTGATTTTACCCGCTACTGTCTTCTGCCCTTCTCATGGCCCCAAAGCACTTCTCTCCTTGCAACACCAAGCGAAAGAGCTTTGCACTACCCTCAGTTGCTGGTGGGTTTTGCCTGCCTTCATCTGCGATGCCTTTGACCGTAGCATGTTACATCGCCTGTGGCTGTAAATGCTGGTACTTCGTAGACCGGCTTGGCACTGCATGTTTGGCAGATACAGGGGGGCCCTCATGAGCATCAGGACTTCACAGATTGTGAACAAGGGCCTCAGACAGGGTCTTCTCTGAATCCTCCTTCTTTGGACACTGCGGTTCAGGCCTTGCCTTCAGATGTCTCTTCCCCACCCCAGTTATTACCTCAGGGCTCAGGGGAAGTCTCTCGGCCTTCAGATCAGGACTCAGAACAGTTCATGGCCTTATTTAAGAGGACCTGGACCCTGTAGAAGGACAACCCTGCTGCCGCTTATACAGGCACACCATCGGCAGTGGCATCTGCGCAGGTGGGGAGTTCTTCATCTAGAAAATGCTCCCAGGGAGAGGCTCCTTCCTCAGAATCATCACGTCCACCCAAGAAGGTGGCCTGGGCCTCTGGAGATTGGTCTGCTGCTACTCTGGAAGATGGGGAGTGTTGTTCCGATAGTGGCAATCTAGACAGCGTGTCTGATCGTGAAGATGGTGAATGGTCGTCTCTGGAGGATCTCAATAAGGATCAAAATGACACGCAGAAAGTCCGCTTATTCCGCAGGGACAAACTGCCAACTCTTATTGCACAGATTTCAGAGGCGCTCAAATCTCAGATGCTCCGAGAATCCACTTCAGGAAAACCTCAGGCTGACCTGATCTTAATGGGCATTAAGAAGCCTCCCAAGGCCTTTCCCTTTCCTTTGGAGTTACAACACATGGTCTCACTGGAATGGAATTCACCTGAGGTCACCTTACCCTCTGCAAGGTGCCTCAGCTGCTGTTATGTCTGGTCCCCGGCCGACCTTGATAATTGGCTCCATTATCCAAAGGTAGATGCCTTGGTCACAGCCATTACCAAATATACTACTATTCCAATGGAGGACAGAGTGACCCTTCATGATCCGCAGGACTGCAAGGTGGAAGGCCTTTTGAAGACTGCCTTTTCCTCTTCCTCACTTGCTCTCTAGACCTTGGCCTGTGGAGGCCACTCTTACATTGGTTTCAGTTTCTCCCAGAGGACCTGGCAGCAGCAAGACTAGAATCTGTGGCAGTCTTTTTGATGGATGCCCTTTATGACCAGCTCCATTTGGTGGTACATTCTGTAGCAGCAGTCACGGTGGCTCGCCGGTAGCTTTATCTCTGCCAGTGGTCCGCAGATATGGCCTCCAAAGCCCATCTCACCAAACTCCCCTTTAAGGGCAAGCTACTTTTCGGGGATGATCTGGAGAAGCTTGTCAAAGATCTTGAGGGGAGCCAAACCTCAGCACCTGCCCGAAGATAAACCTAGGACCTCTTTGCAACACTGATGGGCCAATGTACTGCCTACTTCATCATCCACCAGATCATGTTTCTGCAATGTGAGGTGCTATTGTTCAGGCAGGTCTTCCTCCTCCTTCATGGCCGGTCAGTCTGGTCCCAGATCCTGCCAATAGTCCTTTTGGGGTGTCTGACAAACTAAGGACAACTGCTCTTCTTCCAACAAATTTTCTGAGACCAAAACTCTTCCCACTGACGGCCCCAGGCCCACTCCAGGACACCGCCAGTCGGCAGACGCTTGACTTTTTTTCCCGGTAGTGGGCGAGCATAACTACCGATCACTAGGTGCTCAATATCATTTGCCACAGCTGTGTACTCAAGTGTGCCAAGCCCATCCAGGATGCCTTCTTAGTGACCCCATGCGGTTCAGCCCTGAAGTGAGCGGTGATACTCACCACTCTTCAACATCTTTTGCAACTGCACTCCATCTGCCCAGTACCTCCCTCCGAAAAGAGTCTCTGGCAATACTTCATCTACTTTGTCATTCACAAAAAGGATGGCTCCTTTCAGCCCATACTAGATTTAAAGGGCGTCAACCATTCTCTTCAAGTGGCCCGCTTTTGCATGGAAATGCTCCGCATGGTCATCTTGGCGGTATGACAGGGAGAATATCTTGTCTCGCTGGATCTCACAGAGGCCTATTTCATATCCCTATTCATGAGGATCAGCAGTATTACCTCTGTTTCGTCATTCTCAGCCAATGCTTCCAATTCTGGGCATTGCCTTTCAGCTTGACCATGGCGCCCCACATCTTATAAGAAAAAATAAGAAAATAAGATATGCCATACTGGGTCAGACCAAGGTCCATCAAGCCCAGTATCCTGTTTCCAACAGTGGCCAATCTAGGTCATATGTACTTAGCAGTTTCCCCAAGAGACACAAGTTCCACAATGCTTGTACTGGGTCAAGCATTGATATCTTCGGTCACTTCTTAATAATGGTTTATGGACCTTTCCTCCAGGAACTTGTCCAAACCTTTTTTAAACCCAGCTACACTAACAGCCTTTACTACATCCTCTGGTAACAAATTCCAGAGTTCGATTACATGTTGAGTGAAAAAATATTTTCTTTTATTAGTCTTAAATAGTTTACCCTGTAGCTTCATTGCATGTCCCCTAGTCTTTCTATATTCTGATAACGTAAACAATCCACTCCGTTCATTAATTTATAGACGTCTATCATATCTCCCCTCAGCCGTCTCTTTTCTAGGTTAAAGAGCCCTAACCTTTTTAGCCTTTCTTCATAGGAAGAAAGGGATAGCCTTTCTTCAACTGCCCACTCCAACAGTGCAATATCTGCCGCCTTCTTCTTCCCCCCCCAAAGTACAGCAGCTGTCCTCCCTCCCCCCTCCCGAGTACAGCATCTGTCCTCCCTCCCCCCTCCCGAGTACAGCATCTCTTCTTTTACCCAGTTCTCCAGTAATGCAGTATCTGCCTTCTCCCTTTAATCCCCACCCCCAAGCACAGCATTTGCTCTCTCCCCTTCCATCCACCCCAACAATGCATTATCTGCCTTCCACTTTCTCCCCAAGTACAACATTGGCCTTTCTCCAGTGTCATGGTATAGTAGCTGATGCCCTTCGTTGCCAGGGCATCAGTGTTCACCCATATCTGGACAATTGGTTCATCAAGGCGAAGCCTCTCCCTGAGGCGGTTCAGGCAGTGTCGCAGATGATGAACTTAGTGCAGCGGCTTGGCATACCAAGAGCTCCCTATGTCCCTCTCAGTCTCTGGAATTTCTAGGCGTCTGATTAGACACCAGGCTTGGGCAAGTCTTCCTCACTTGTGACCAGTGTTGCAAGTTCATAGCCCAGCTCCAAGTCTTCCTGATGTAATTTCAGTCCCATGTCTGGAATTATCTGCAGATTTTGGGGGGAATGGCACCCACCATCAAAGTAGTGCCATGGACTCTAGCACATATGGGCTCGCTCCAATGGTCGCTTCTGTCCCAGTGGTCTCCCCTCTGCAAGAATTAAAAGATCTGGCTGCCCCTTCCTTGCTTGGTGCACAATTGCCTTCAGTGGTGGTTCACTCCTCACCACCTACTGCGGAACATGCTTTTGGAAATCCCGCACTGGACTCTGGTGATGACAGATGCTAGCCTCTCAGGCTGGGGAGCTCATTGTCGCAACCAGACAGCGCAGGGCTCATGGACGCTTTGGGAATCTAGCTGGCCTATCGGCTCTAAACCCATGCAGTTCCTCTCTCTCTCTCTCTCTCAGCGTTTCGGCCCCTACTGCAGATTTGGGCAGTGTGCATCCTGTGCGACAGTGTCACGACAGTAGCCTATCTCAACAGACAAGGGGGAACCAAGTGTCCTGGAGTTGCCAGGTAAATGACCCTTCTATTCCCTTGGACAGCGTGACACCTCCATTTCTTTCTACACAACACATTGCGGGTGTGGAGAATGTTCAGACCGACTTTCTCATTTGGAATGCCCTGGATCCCAGCGAGTGGGAGCTCAACCTATGGGCATTCCAGAGGATTGTACACAGCTGGGGTCAGTCCAGCCTCGACTTGGTGGCCACTGCATCCAATACCAAGACTCTGGCCGCCTTCAGTCACCGGCGGGAGTCTGGCTCCCAGGGTCTCGATGCTCTCATCCTCCCCTGACCAGTGAGGGCACTCCTCTATATCTTCCCTCAATGGTCAATGATCAACCATGCTCTTCATCGAATTGAGGCGTACCCTGGCCTAGTCATTCTAGTTGCTCCAGATTAGCTACTCACGAAGGATTCCCTACTACTCAGCACATGCAGGAGCCTGCTAAGGCAGAGTTTCATCTTCATGGACAGCTCAGCTACTTATGACCTGGTTCTTGAAAGGAAGCAGTTGATGCAGAAGAGCTATTCATGGAGGGCCATAAAGACCCTCCTCAAAGCCCATCGACCCCCCCCCCCCCCACACACATTTTGCTCACTTATACCAGGTTGTGGTGTCGTTTCGAGGCCTGATATACTTACTGCGGTTGCTGCCCTTGGAAGGTACAACTGCCAGACATCTTAGCCTTTTTACAGGGTGGCTTTGATAAGGGCCATGCCCTCTCTTCTCTATGGGTTCAGATAGCGTCTGTCACCTATTTTTGAGGTCCCATTGCGGGCCACTCATGCCGATGTCGGCTGTTTCCTCCTGGGCATCAAGTGTCTCTGCTCTCTGCCTCACCCAGTGGTCCCTCCCTGGGACCTTAACTTGCTGCTCAACAGTCTCATGCAACCTCCCTTTGAGCCCTTGAGGCGTATTTCTCACTGCAATCTGTCCTTCAAAATGACTTTCCTTGTGGCCATGACCTCAGCCCATTGAGTATTGGAGCTCCAAGTCCTATCTCGTCGGGAACCTTACCTCATTTTTTCCCTTGAAGGGGTTTCTTACTGACCAGTTCCCTCCTCCTTGCCCAAAGTTCTCACTGCCTTTCACCTCAACCAGAGTATTGTCCTCTCTTCCTTTCCAAAGGTACAGGGCATGAGCATGGACAACACATTCCAGGTGGTTGATGCCAAACGAGTTTTATGCCTCTGCCTCTGCCTCAAGCAGATTGCCTTTTTTTGTCCTTTTATCTGGTCCTTGCAAGGGCCTAGTCACTTCAAAGTCCTGCTGTATTAAGCGCACCATCGAGTTGGCTTGTATCCTCCATGAGAAACCCATTCCTACTGCATTACAGGCTCATTCTACGTGCACTCAAGCGGCATTGTGGGTGGAACAGTCACAGGTAGCCCCCCTTGACATTTGTAGGGCGGCTACCTGGTTTTTTTGCCTTCCTTTGTCTGCCATTATTACCTCGACCTCCAAGCACGTGAGTCGGCGAGGTTTGGGGCCAAGATGGTGACGGCAGCTATCTCTTCCTGCCCTAGGGGTAGAGTAGCTTGGGTACTTTCTACCTGTTTGGACTGGTCTAGCAGGATAATTTGGAAGGAGAATTTTCACTTAGTGTTAATTTCCTTTCCTGGAATCCTGCTAGACCAATCCAGAAACCTATTTCTCTGTCTTCTCATGGATAGCTGTCATCTCAGAGCCATATTTCATCTTCACTGTCAGCCCATTGTGCACTGGCTACCCTCTGTATATAGTTGCACCTTGGTGCTGTTTCTATATCACTATTTCTTTGGAGCATTTTTGGAACAAGGTTATACTGAATGCGACCCCGAGGGGAGCCTCTATATATACCAGGGCTCAGCACAGAAGCTTCTGGTACTTTTCTCAGTCTCCAACATTTGCTGGCAGGGGGACTTAGCCCATTTCTTTGACTGGTCTAGCAGGATTCCAGGAAAGGAAATTAATGGTAAATGAAATTTCTCCTTCTAAAATAACCCCCATAATCTATTAAACTTATTTATTCATTCATTTTTTAATTCATTTCACTTTATTGTGCCACAGCTCAATAGTTTTAAGAACTTTCTTCTCTTTGATTAGAAAGTTGTTTGGCCCTCATGTGTGTGGAGATGCATTGCAGTTTGATCCCTTGACCCATCAAATCCTGACAGGGTCCTGGAGGAAACATGAGACACTGCAGGTGAGAATGACCGATTATGGAAGGGAGTCTACAAAGGTAAGGGTCTAGGACTGAATGAGTGCCACCAAGGGAGTCTGAAAGATCACAAGCCTGATTTTGCCACCAAGAAATTCAGAGAAAACACAGGGCCAGTGCTATCATTAGGCAAAATAGGCGGTCACCTACAGCGCCAATTGGGCGGAGGGTGATCCATTGCAACCGCCCCTCTCCAGGACCTGCAGTGGCAACAATTACCTCTAAACAGCCATGCAGCGCTTACTATAAATTGTGGCACTGATCCTGTTTCCACTCCCTCTGAGGCAAACAGGAAGTCTGCATCGAGGTGAAAGCAGGAACAGTTATGCTGTGCCAGAATTTTTGGTAAGTGCTGCATCACTGTTTAGGAGTAATTGCCGCCGCTGCAGGTCCTGGAGACGGGCGGCAGTGGTGGCAATGGGGGTGTGGTGGGAACAAGGAGGGGCAGCAGGAGTGAGGTTTGCCTAGGCACCTCATATCTTTGTACCAGCTCCAGGAAAACATAATCCATTTTTCCCACCAAGAAAGTCAGGGGGAGCCAAATCACATTCCTGAAACCAAGAATAACATGGAATTTGAATCTTCATCCATGTCCCTCCAGTCCACTCCAGATAGATGGGCTGTGTCTGTCCACCAGCAGCTGGAAACTGATTATGCAAATCTTTAGTGATATCACCCTATTATAGCAGAGCATATTCCACCTCTCTGCAGTATTTCAATCTCCAGTAGCTGGGGAACAACCAAGCAGACTTCTGCCTGGTTAAAGACTGGTCACCCTACCTTAGGTTTTTGGGTTCCTTTGGGCACAGAACTGACAACAGCAGAGGCTAAGACTGCGAAGCATGGGAACCTGTACTTAAGAAAAAACATTAAAAAGCAAACCAAAAAAAAAATCTAACTTAAATGTTCTGAATTGGGCAGTCTCATCCGTAACCCTTTGGTGGACAAAGGAAGCCTCTGCGGGAGGTCTGCAAGTCGTTCAGTTGGCATTGAGGATTCCCGAGGCAGTGGCAGTCTCTCGGTGGAACAGGAGCCTGACCTCTATCCTGACTTGTCAGCTGTGGTGAGTCATTACCACCTTGTCTCTCTCCTGCGTTGCCTCCGGGTTTCTTTTTCTTTGTTATGTCGGTCTCGGCGTATTGGACTTTGTGGACTTGCCGGGGAGGGTTCCCATGGCAACACCATGTCTGGTTCCAAGGTGGCTGCATGTGGCGCATGCTGTAGCTCTCTCTCGCAGGCAGGCTGTTGTTGCAAGTCCTGCAAGAGGGAGAGCCAACATGTAGAAGAACAGCATCAGGAGCCAGGTTCTGCATCAGGGGACTTGTCGGCTTCTTTGGAAGGCCCTTCTTGGGCATCAGGAGCTTCCTCACAACAGTGGGAAGTTTCCCACGCTTCCTCTTCGGCAGCCATTTTGGATTCTGTGACTGAGCCTGCCATGGCTATCTCAGGTATGGAGCAGGCATTGCTGGCTGTCAGAAGGGAAGTGTGGAGCCAGGGACAAGCGGAGAGCTCTGCCAGAGAGTCTACTCTTTTTATCCTGGAGTTTATCCTGCTGCTGAGCAGGGCTTATAGGTTAGAAAAGGACCAGGGTCTAAAAAGGACTTTGGCGGTGGCAAAAAACTCCTCTGGGCAAGTGGGGTTCACAGGCCCTCAGCGGTGAGTTCTTTGGCCAAGTGGTTGCGGCTCAGCGAAGAGAGTGAGAAGGACTATCGGCTTTCTGTGGCATTGAGGAGCGCAGAGGACCCGGGAGAAGGTCCCTCGGGCCAAGAGGAAGACTGGGAGGCCCTAGGGTTGGAGGGGGGAGCACCCTCCCAGCAAGGATCCAACTATAATGTGGGTATTCGCAAGGAGGAACTCTGGGGGAGGGAGGGGGGGTGTCATTTCGCAGTCATTGCAGCTTTGAATATGTCTCTTCGAATTTCAGAGGAGACTCCTCTGGAGGACCACCTTCTACAAGGCATGCAGACACCACAAAGCTCCATTTTTTGGTTCATAAAGCCATCATGCAGATGATTGAGGCTGAATGGATAAGAACATAGGAACCTAAGAACATAAGAAATGCCATATTGGGTCAGACCAATGTCCATCAAGTCCAGTATTCTGTTTCCAGCAGTGGCCAATCCAGGTCACAAGTATCTGGCAGGTATCGAAAGTCCACAGCTTCCACAATGCTCGTCCTGCGGTAAGTAGTGGATTTCACGGGTTCTCTTTAATAAAGGTTTATGGATTTTTCTTCCAGGAACTTGTCCAACCTTTTTTTAAACCCAGCTACACTAACAGCTTTTACTACATCCTCTGGTAACGAATTCCAGAGTTTGATTACACGTTGAGTGAAAAATATTTTCTCTTATTAGTCTTAAATGAGTTACATTGTAGCTTCATTGCATGTCCTCTAGTCTTTCTACTTTTTGATGGCATAAACAACCGATCTACGTTAATGCGTTCCACTCCATTCATTAATTTATAGACTTCTATCATATCTCCCCTCAGCCTTCTCTTTTCCAAGTTAAAGAGCCCTAACATTTTAAGCCTTTCCTCATAGGGGTATCCTTCCATCCCCTTTACCATTTTGGTGGCTCTTCTCTATACCTTTTCTAATTCTGCTATATCCTTTTTAAGATAGGGTGACCAGAATTGCACACCATATTCAAGGTGCGGTCGAACCATGGAACCATACAGAGGCATTATAATATCATTGGTTTTATTCTCCATTCCTTTGCTTATGATTCCTAGCATTCTATTAGCTTTCTTGGCCACCACTGCACACTGGGCGGAAGGTTTTAACGTATTATCCATGATGATGCTTACATCTTTTTCCTGGGTGGTGGTTTCTAAGGTGGTACCCTGCATCGTGTAACCAAAGTTTGGGTTGTTCTTTCCTAGGTGCATAACTTTGCACTTGTCCACATTAAATTTCATCTGCCATTTGGATGCCCAGTCTTCCAATTTTTCAAGGTCCTCTTGCAATTTTTCACAATCCTCATGGGTTTTAATAACTTTGAATAATTTTGTGTCATCTGCAAATTTGATCACCTCACTCATTATTCATATTTCCAGGTTATCATTTATGAATATGTTCAAAAGCAGCAGACCCAGCACAGATGCCTGGGGTACTCCAATATTTACTTTTCTACATTGAGAAAATGGGCCATTTAGCCCTACTCTCTGCCTTTTTATCTTTTAACCAGTTTCTGATCCACAATACTACACTGTTTCCAATCCCATGACTTTTTAATTTCGCCAAGAGTCTCTCATGAAGGACCTTTTCAAAGGCTTTCTGAAAATCCAGATACACTATATCAACCAGCTCACCTTTGTCTACCTGTTCATTCACACCTTCAAAAAATATAACTGATTAATAAGACAAGACTTTCCTTGGCTAAACCCATTTTGGCTTTCTCATTAAACCATGACTATATACATGATCAGTAATTTTATTCTTCATAATGGTTTCTACCATTTTGCCTGGTACTAATGTCAGACTCACTGGTCTGTAGTTTCCCGGATCACCCCTGGAACCCTTTTTAAATATTGGCATTACATTGGTCATTCTCCACTCTTCAGGTACTTCAGTTGATTTTAATGATAGTTCACAGATTACTAATAGTAGGTCTGTAATCTCATATTTCAATTCTCCAGGACCAAGCAGGAAATCAGCCCTCACATATGGGTGACGTCAGCGCCGACAGAGCCCTCGTGCGGAGCATTTCCGCAGCTTTCAAGGAAAGCCTTTGGGAATGCAGAACGCATACGCGGTCCCCTTCCCGCCCAAGGGTGCCATCTTGCTCAGTCTTTCTTTTTCTGTGGAGCCCAACGGACGTGAGTTCGTGTCACCCGGGAAAAGTAGATTTTTTTTTCCCTGCGATTTTCGCTTTTTCTTCTCCGGTTCGACACCGGTTCCCCTTCCCGCCTGGGCTTGGTACACTGGTATCGAGTCCGGAGTTTCTTTTTTCATTTTTTGTCCTTCGTGACTAGCGTTCGCGCCTTTTTTGTTATTTTCACTGGCAGCCTAGTCTTTTGACCTTGCAGGGGCCCTTTTTCCCCTGATGGCTGCCAGCGGGTTCAAAAAATTGTGATTGGTGCAAGAAACTTATGTCTCTCACTGACACACATGACTGCTGCCTCCGATGCCTCGGGCCCGACCATGACCCGCTGGTCTGTGGCCCGTGCGGCAAAATGTCGTCAAAGGCACTTCGGAGCCGTCAGCATCAACGTGAGAAATTTTTCAGAGTCCGTGTCCGGCCGGGCTCGGACTTCATCAGAGGCCTCGACATCTCGGGAGTCTGACCCCGAGCGCCGTCAGGGTTCCTCTGAGAGGGGGTCTCCCACCTGGGAACACAAAAGGAAGAAGAAGCTCGTGAGGGCAGCGTCAGTGGAGGCCCCTGGGTCCTCGAGGGCTAGGTCGTGTAGCCATGACTGCCGCCCCGGGCTCTTGGAGTTAGAGAGGCCATCCAAACTACTTTGCATGGAGCCGGAGACCCCGAGTCATGTAAGTTCTGTTGTCCTCGTGGACTCTCCTCCAGGAGAACCGACGTCGGGCCCAACGCTGTCAGGGCCCAAGTCAGGGACTGCTGAGTCTCCTGAGCTTGGACTCAGGCTAACGGCCTTGGAGAGCAGCTTGGCTGCCTTCATGGAACAGCAGCGGGTGCTGATCGCCAGTCTGACCCGTGCATCTGCCCCGACCACCGGGACCTCGACATCTAAGTCGACCCCGGAGACCGAGCCAATCCTTGAGTCCATCAAGTCTCGAGTCGATCCTCGGTCAAGGTCCCCCTCGACCTCCCATGTGGGGCTGAGGTCGTTGACGCCGGTGCCCTCGGCGTCGGGGCGGGTGGCACCGAAGCCCACACGGCCGGAGCCGCTCGACGACTCCTTGGAGGAGTCGGCATGGGAGACGGAGGACAAGGAGTCTCCTGACACCTTCCGGACCCGGTATGTCCCTTGGGACTCCCTGGAGTCTGAGCCTCGGAGAAGGTCCCCCCCCCCCCCCCCCCCCTGGAGGATACCCAGTTCTCAGACTTCATGAGGGACATGGCCAAGGCTTTGGCATTCCCTGCGGACACCGAGGAGGAGCCTCGAAACGAGGAACTCGATGCCCTCCAGTATGATTTTCCTCCGAAGGAAGCCTTTACTGTACTGGTTCCTCCGATGCTGGAATGGCTGCTCTTCCATATGTGGGAGGCACCGGCCTCGGCGCTGGCTCTTAGCAAACGGATTGATTCCATTTATGAAGTCCGTAAGAGCCCTGGGTTCCAAAAGGCGCAGCTACCGCACAATTCCATGGTTGTGGAATCAGCCATGCACCGCCTGAAGAGTCAGAAGATGCACTCCTTGGTGCCCTGGAACCTGGATGCCCTCGGTAGAAAGTGCTTCCAGGGCTCTGTGCTATCTTGCCGTGTCCAGACTTACCAGCTGTACTTGAGGGACCTGGCAAAGGAGATTGCCGGGTTCTCAGCTGGCCTTTCCGAGGAACCTTTGCAGAGGTTCAAAGCCTTGTTGACAGGGATCTGAGAGTGCTCAAAGTTTATCTCTAAAGCAGCCTATGATGGCTTTGAGGCTTCGGCCCGGGTAGCTGCGGCCAGCATTGGTGCACGCCGTCAGGTCTGGCTGGAGTCATGGGTGCAGGACAAGTTGGTCGATGTCCCATGCCGAGGTGACAACCTATTCGGTAAGCCCATGACTGAAAAGGCTGCAGAAATTGAGACTGAGACTCTCACCAGGACAAGGCTGTCCAGGAAGACTTCTTCCCCCTTCTCAAAAAAAGAAGGGCTCGGGAAAGAAGCCCTTTTTCCCGAGGAAGGGTGCTGCCTACAAATCCTACCCTAAGTATCAGGCCTCTCCAGCTCCCCAACAGGGCCAGCAGGCCAAGGGGCAGGGGCATGGGCCCCGTAGGCAGAAGGCCCCCAAGCCGCCAGCTCCGGCTCCTGCACAGCAGTGAGCGGGTTTTAACTTCCACAGCATAGCCTCTCCTCCGCCGGTGGCTCTACTCAGCACAGGGGGTCGGCTGACCCTGTACTCCTCCAGGTGGCCAGCCATCACAGGGGATACCTGGGTACTGAGCATAGTCCAAAAGGGCTACATGCTCCACTTCCACCAGCTACCTCCCACCTACTATCCAGGGGAGCCTCCAAGACTCCCTCTACACAGGAACCTCCTCCTTCAGGAGTTGGCAAGTCTTCTAAAGGAACAGGCAGTGGAACCGGTGCCTCACCACCTGAAAGAAAGGGCAAGGCTTCTACTCCAGGTACTTCCTGGTACCAAAAAGGACAGGAGGCCTCCGGCCTATCCTAGACTTGTGAAACCTAAACAAGTTTCTGGAGAGGGAAAAGTTCAAGATGCTTACCCTTGGGATACTGCTGCCCTACCTCCATCAGGGAGACTGGCTATGCTCCTTAGACCTAAAGGATGTTTATACTCACATCCTCATTCATCCAGACCACAGACAATATCTCAGACTTGTGGTGGGAGGAAACCATTTTCAGTATAGGGTACTTCCCTTTGGCCTAACCTCTGCCCCCAGGGTTTCACCAAATGCCTGGCGGTGGTGGCGACTTATCTCAGGAATCAGGGAATTTTTGTCTTCCCATACCTGGACGACTGGCTCATCAGGGGCCAGTCTCTCCAGGAGGCCCGACAAGCCACTCTTCGCACTGTCTCTTTTCTTCAGCATCTGGGCTTTGTCATAAACTGCGCAAAGCCCACTTTGCTCCCCTCTGAGAACCTAGAGTTTATAGGGGCAGGCTTAGACACCCTACAGGCAAGAGCTTACTTGCCCGAAGACAGGACCCACAGACTGGTAGACTTGGCCAACCATTTCCAAAGCAAGTCTCATGTCCCTGCCAGGCACTACCTGCGGCTGACTCTGAATGCCCGTCTACACATGCAGGTTGCTCAGTGGTGCCTCAGATCAGTGGACGCAGGCAACGAGCGACCTCCGAGACAGAGTAAAGGTGTCCAAACCACTTTTGGACTCCTTACAGTGGTGGCTACATCTCCCAAACCTTCTCAGGGGGGAACCTTTTCACGCTCCAGCACACACAAGGGTGCTGACGAACGGTGCTTCTTTAAAGGGATGGGGTGCACATTGCCAGGGCACGTGCACTCAAGGCCTCTGGTTTCCTCGGGAGGCCACGCAGCAAATCAATCTTTTGGAGCTGCGAGCAATCCGCTTAGCTCTACAGACTTTTTCTCATGCCCTCTCTCACCAGTCTGTCCTAGTTCAGACGGACAATCAGGTGGCAATGTTCTGTGAACAAACAAGGGGGCACGGGGTCCAGGCTCCTATGTCAGGAGGCGCTGGCCCTTTGCAGTCAAACAAGGCATGTTTCTCAGAGCGGTTTATCTACCTGGTCAGGAGAATTTCCTAGCAGATAAGTTAAGCAGGATTCTCCAGCCTCACGAATGGCAGTTGAATCCATGGGAGGTCCTGCAGATCTTCCTCCGCTGGGGACTTCTATCCATCGATCTCTTTGCAAGTCCACAAAACCGTCAGCTGCCCAGGTTTTGCTCCAGACAGCCACATCCCCTAAGGATGGCAGCAGATGCTTTTCTGATCTCTTGGTCTACGGGCCTCCTGTATGCGTTTCCTCCCACGCCCCTGGTGGCACAAACTCTGTTCAGGATTCTCCGGGACAAGGCCTCGTTGATTCTGGTAGCCCCCAGATGGCCGAGGCAGCCGCGGTTTCCCCTTCTGCTGCAGTTGGTGGTGGAAACTCCTTTCCTTCTGGGGTTGCAACACGATCTCCTGTCTCAAGATCAGGGTTCCCTTCTGCACCCGAATCTCAGGTCCCTCAATCTGATGGCCTGGCTGCTGAAAGGATAGTGCTATCTCCCTTACTTCTACCTAAGGAGGTTGAGGAGGTGGTCTTGGCCTCTAGGAGGCAGTCCCCCAGAAAGTCCTATGCCCTCAAGTGGCGTAGGTTTACGATATGGTGTGCTCAGTGCAATGAAGACCCTTTCTCTTGCCTTGTGCCAGTAGTACTGCAGTATCTACTTCACCTGTCAGACCTAGGCCTTAAGTCTAACTCTGTTCGGGTCCACCTCAGTGCTCTATCAGCGCACCATTCACCGGTGGAGGGACAGTCTCTGTCGGTGTCCCGATTTTCTCAGAGGTCTGCTTCTTCTCAAGCCTCCGGTTTGTCCACTGGCGACTGAGTGGGATTTGAACGTGGCCTTGCAGCAACTTACTCACCCACCATTTGAGCCGATGGCTACTTGCCATTTGCGCTTCCTTTCTTGGAAAGCGCTCTTCCTGGTGGCTCTTACCTCGGCCAGACGTGTGAGCGAACTACAAGCTCTGGTTTCTGATAGACCATACACACGGTTCTATAGGAACAGGGTGGTCCTACGGACCCATCCGAAGTTCCTTCCAAATGTGGTCTCCTCTTTCCACCTCAACCAGGAGGTGGTTCTTCCGACCTTCTTTCCTAGGCTGCATACCAGCCGGGCTGAAACAGTCTTTGCATACCCTGGACTGTAAGAGGGTGTTGTCTTTATACATAGAACGTACGCGGGGGCATCGAAGGGCTACTCAGCTCTTCGTCTCCTTTGACCCTAATGAGATGGGGTTACCTGTCTCCAAGCTTACATTGTCCACTTGGGTAGCAGATTGTATTGTTTGGGTGTATATGGCAGCCGACCTCCCCTTGCAGGGTCGAGTCACGCCCCACCGTGTCAGGGCAAAAGCCACGTCAATAGCTCATCTCTGCTCTGTTCCGTTGGCAGACATCTGCCGGGCCGCAACTTGGTCTTCAAGCCAGACTTTTGCAGCCCATTACTGCCTGGAGAGAGAGTCCCGAAGGGACAGTACTTTCGGACAGGCGGTACTCCGTAATCTCTTTGATGTTTAGGCAACTCCTACCCTCCAGCCCTTGTGTTAGGCTACCATACGGGCGCGTTCTCAAAGGAGATTCTTATCACGAATGCTGCGGCTCTTGAGAGGGAGCCATTTTTTCAGCTTGGGTTTCCCAGTAGCCTACAGCTGGGGAGTCCCATATGTGAGGACTGACTTCCTGCTTGGTCCTGGAGAAAGAGTAGTTTCTCACCTGTAACAGGTGTACTCCAGAAGCAGCAGGAATCGGTCCTCATGACCCTCCATCCTCCCCTGGAGTTGCAGTCATATCATTCATTTTGATTTTTTGCTGTCTTTTAGCTATGCCATCAGGCTGAGCAAGATGGCACCCTTGGGCGGGAAGGGGACCATGCATGTGCGCTGCATTCCCAAAGGCTTTCCTTTAAAGCTGGGGAAATGCTCCACACGAGGGCTCCGTCGGCGCCGACGTCACCCATATGTGAGGACTGATTCCTGCTGTTCCTGGAGAACACCTGTTACAGGTGCATAACTACTCTTTCTTTCAGTACCCTTGGATGTATACCATCTGGTCCAGGTGATTTGGTACTCTTCAGTTTATCAAATAGTTGTAATACATCTTCCCGGTTTATCAATATTTCTTTCAATTCTTCTGCAGCATCACCTTTATATACCATTTTAGGCACTGGTAAATTCCATACATCACCTTCAGTAAAGACTGAAGCAAAGAATTCATTCAGTCTCTCCGCTATGGCTTTGTCTTCACGTGCCTCTTTTTTACTCCTCTATCATCCAATGGCCCAACTGACTGTTTCACAGGTTTTTTGCTACAAATGTACTTGAAAAAGGTTTTATGATGCATTTTTGCTTCCACGGCAAGCTTTTTTTCAAATTTTCTCCTTTCCTGCCTTATCAATGCCTTGCATTGAACTTGGCAATGCTTATGTTTCCTGCTTTCTTCATTTGGCTCTTTTTTCCATTTCCTAAAAGATGCTTTTTTGTTGCCTCAAGTGGGTTTACGAGGGGGGAAGGAGGCGGGCGATGGTCCATTTGTACCCTGTACCTCTGATGGAGAAGGAACTGTATTCCAACCGAAACGTGGACGCTTTGGTCATAGCTGTGACCAAGAAGACAACTATTCCTGTGGAAAGGGGTGCAGCCCTCAGAGATCCATTGGATTGGCATCTGGAATCTTTGCTAAAGTAGACATTCAAGGTGAATGCTCTATCAGTTTAGGCATCCATCTGCAATGCATATGTGGCATGGGCCTGCTTGTGTTGGGTGCAGGCCCTGCCTGAGTTCAGTGGAGAGTCCACCTCTAAGTCAGCAGTGGTGGCAAAGTTGAAGTCCACCTCAATCTGTTTGGTGGGTTTTTGTTACAGTCTCATTTGGGGGTCGTCCAAGAGCATGGCTCTGGGGGTGGTGGTGTGGAGCTTCCTATGGTTTTGCAACTGGTTGGCATATATACCTTCCAAGATCCGCTTGAGTACTGCGGCGCTCCTGCCCGGCCTTGGGGCTAAAGACAGGAGCAGGGTTTAATGCTTCGTGAGGAAGGAGAGTAACCTGTATCCCTGGAATGCTGGGTATTGTAGTTTCCTGCTCCTTTCGCTCCGAAATAAAGAGTTGTAGTTGCGGGGTTTCTTAATAGCAAGTATATTTATTATAGTAAAGGATATTTTTCCATCGCATGACAAATAAATGTGAACAAATTAGGTGCTTTAAATGTAAACAGAATAAACTCAGGATAAAGTCAACTTAAAGTATAACTGCTGCTTTTCACTTCTAAGCAAGTTACTCAACTTTGCCCCAAGAGGTCACTCGCTTTAACTGCAGCCTCTTTTCAGACACTGTTACGTTTCACAGTGCTGGGCATTTCAGGTGCATGTAATTAGAGCTTCCTAGCAAGGCAGCACAACAGCTCCATAGTATTCAATTCATATACGGTAAAACCAGTTTCCTTCAGCTTGGCATCTCCACACAACAGACCGTACAGTCCATGCTCTCACAATCAGGTATGTCAGAACTATCTTGTGCTAGTTCTTCAAGCTGTATGGAATTATTGGCTTCTTGTAACACTGGCTGTCTTTTAGCTTGTAGCTCTAAAAACTCTTTAAAACCCTGTAGGAGCAATTCAGCCTGTTTGTGAGATAGGGAATTGCTATCAGCTATAAAACTTCCCTCTGGCTTAAGGCTGTTTCTCTTCTCCTCTCTTAGGTTAATTGTGTCAGAGTAACTCTTAGGCTCTTTTGCTAATGTTTCAAAAACAGGAGAGTTAGCTTTACCTTCAGTCTGGAAACTCTGTGGCAAATCACTTATTTGTTGCCAAGCCCCTCTTACTTCAGATGGCTCCAATGTTCTCCAGCTGTGAGAATGTCCGTGGCTCTCTGGCCCAAACGGTAATTCCCAGAATGATTGTTTTCTCTCTCATGCCTGCCTTGAAGGCTTCCTCTCCCAGGGCTGTGCCTTCCAGCGGTTGTCTATTCTAGGGCTAGGTCCACTTTCCTTGGGACTTCTACTCACTGCCTCTGAATAGATCTTTGCAGGTCTCCTTCTAGTGCCAGGCTTCCAAGTATCACCATACTGTCTTCTGGACTTCCAATCATTCTCATTCTTCTTCTCTATCCGTCTCTCCTTCTCATGCTCCAGCTTATTCAACTTCTTCTCATTCTGACTAGCAAAGCCATACTCTGGTTTAAAACCACGTTCTCTTCTGGACACGCCCCTTCCAAGGACAGGGTGTGCCCAATCAGGACTGCAGGACTCCTCCCCTGGGCTGATCTCCATGCTCAGCTCCGTGGAATAGAGTCTCTCTTTCTAGCTTTATCCAATTGGCATAAATCCTGCTGAACCTCAGGATTTTCATCCGTCTCCATAGCCTCAGGAGGGCGCTGTTCACCACAGTACACTTTTCTTTAAGGGCAAGTTATTGTTTGGCAAGGCTCTCAAGGAGCTGGTTAAGGACATCGGCGAGACCAAGACAGTGCATTTTACTCCTCCACAGCGCAGATGTATTTCTTATCGGGGACAGTCCTTTCGTGGCAGAGGAACATCCTGTGGATACAATATGGGTTCCATGGGCGCTGCCAAGAAATCACAGTGAAGCAAGGGGGATCCAGGGGGAGGTGAAGATTGGAGGACATTTGCAGCGCTACTACCACTCTTGGATCCAGATCACCTTGGATTAGTAGGTGCTGGAGATCATTCGCGAGGGTTACGCCCTAGAGTTTCAGCGCCCGATTTCAGCTGCATTCATGTTCTCTCCTTCCAAAGTGTCAGAAAAAGCGCTAGCAGATCAAGGGACCCTGGAGTGCCTATTGGCATTGGAGACAGTGGTCAGGGTACCATCTGACCAGTACGGATCTGGTTGATCTTTATTTTGACATTTGATATACTGTCAACACCAGGGCGTCTGGGCAGTTTACAATAAAAAAAAAACTACAGAGAACAAGAAGGGAAAAAGACAGCCATTATTGGAATAGGAAAGGAAAGAAAAGAGCACAGAAGAAAATACAGAGAAACATTGAGAGGTTTAACATATGGGAAGGGGGTCGAGGCAACTGAAGGCAGGGTCTGGGTGCTCAAAGAGGAAGGATCCTTTTGACCCATTCTCGACCTCAAGCATGTCAACAGGGCTCTGAGTGCTTCAGTTCCACATGAAAACCTTGCGCTCCATCATGGCAGTGGTGCAATCAGATGCATTTCTGACAGCTTTGGATCTCACAGAGGCATATCTGTACATTCTGATTCACCCTGACTTCAGAGGTTCCTACGGTTCGCGACAGCCCAGGGGCACTTTCATTTCCAAGCCCCTTCCCTTTGGGTTGGCAGTGGCATCCTGGACATTCATCAAGGTGATGTCTGTTGCAACAGCAGCCCTTCGGAATGAGGGGATTCTAGTCAATCCCTATGTATGTAAGGTCATGCATTTGGGCTGCAGCAATCCAAGGGAGCAATATAGTATAGAGGGTGAAGTACTTTTGTTCACTAAAGAAGAGCGGGACCTAGGCGTGGTTGTGTCTGATGATCTTAAAGTAGCTAAACAGGTAGAAAAGACGGGCAAAAGCTATACGGATGCTTGGGTGCATGCGGAGAGGAATGGCTAGCAGAAAAAAAGGAGGTGATAGTGCCTCTGTATAAGTCTTTGGTGCGACCTCATTTGGAATATAGTGTGCAATTCTGGAGACCACACCTTCAAAAGGATATAAACAGGAAGAAGTTAGTACAGAGGGTGGCTACTAAAATGGTTAGTGGTCTTCATTATAAAGCATATGAGGATAGACTTAAGGATCTTAATATGTACAGCTTAGAGGAAAGGCGGGATAGAGGTGATATGATTGAGATGTTTAAATACCTCTGTGGCATAAATGCACAGGGGGAGAGCCTCTTTCGATTGAAAGCAAGTTCTGCTACAAGGGGACTACTGTGAGTATATACTTCTGGTAATTTTCTAAAAAGAATTCTTTGTATTAAAGCTACTTCATCTGTGAACCCACTGTTTTTTGTTGGATCAGTTAGGGCCTAGTAGCAGCAATTAAAGTTTGAATTTAAAACACAGAGGAGCGCTTTCTGGTTACATTTCATACCCAGCAGAGAGCTTGTAGTTTAAATTTAATAGTCACTCAGGGCCAAGTAACAGCAAAGTACTTTTAGTTTAAATTTAACACACAGAAGAGAGCTTTCTGGTTAAATTTAGTACCCAGCAGAGAGCTTGTAGTTTAAATTTCATAAGAAGTTAGAGCCTAGCAGCAGCTAAGAGCTATAATTTAAATCAAATCAGAATTTAGCTTACCTCAGCAGCACAAGACAGGGTACTGTGTAGCAGCCCTCTTTTAATAAGTGTTATTTCCCTCCCTCCCCTGGGATAATCGTAGCTTTATAGGTACTTACACATCTTAAAAGACACGAGGTGCTTTCAGGTGAAGCTCATTACCCAAATCAGTCATACACTAAGGACCTGAGATTAATTAAGCTTCAGGTGAACAAGGTATATTAAACGTATTAGGTACAGTTTTATTGGTATAAATACCCATAGCAACCCCTAGTAAGTAAGAACTTAAAGATCTAGAGACAAACTTAAACTAAGATGCAGACAGCAGTCCAGCAGCGGGATGGGGGCTTTCCAGTCTTTTGCATTGAGTGTCACATGTATGATTTTCTCCCAGTTGGTGAGAGTTCTTACGTGTGCACTAGGTGCAAGGAGCTCTTTTCTCTCAGGGAACAAGTCCGTTCTCTAGAGGCTAAAGTAGCAGACTTGGAAAACATAAGACAGACAGAGAGGTACATAGACGAGACCTACAGGGATATAGTCCTGAAGTCCCACCTCCAGTCTGGCAGCACCCCTGTTGCCATGGAGGAGAGAGGTCACGTGACAGGAGAGCATCACCCGGGTGTGGCAGGAAGTGATACTGTAACTAGGACCTATCCTCCAGGTGATGTAAAACCCTCTCGCACCGAGGAAATTTCTCCAGGGCCATGTGCCCATGAGGGAAGGGTTAGGACAGCCGTTATAGTTGGTGATTCGATCATTAGGCATGTAGATAGCTGGGTGGCTGGTGGACGTGAGGATGGCCTGGTAACATGCCTGCCTGGTGCGAAGGTAGCGGACCTCACGCGCCACCTAGATAAGGTCTTAGATAGTGCTGGGGAGGAATCTGCTGTCTTGGTACATGTCCGTACCAATGACATAGGAAAATGTGGTAGGGAGGTTCTGGAGGCAAAATTTAGGCTTTTAGGTAGGAAGTTGAAATCCAGAACTTCCAGGGTAGCATTCTCCGAAATGCTTCCTGTTCCACGCGCAGGACCCAAAAGGCAGGCAGAGCTCCGGAGTCTCAATGCGTGGATGAGACAATGGTGCAGAGATGAGGGTTTTGGATTTGTTAGGAACTGGAGAACATTCTGGGGAAAGGAGGGGCTCTTCCGAAGGGATGGGCTTCACCTTAACCGGGATGGAACCAGGCTGCTGGCATTAACCTTTAAAAAGGAGATAGAGCAGCTTTTAAACTAGATATTAGGGGAAAGCCGACAGTCGCCCAAGAGTGGATGGTTCGGAAGAATGTATCCTTGAAGGATACTACCAAAAGCAGAGAGGTTCCACAAAAGAGTAAAGTAGCCCAAATGCCCTCAAGTATGGAGCAGACAGAGCTTAAAGATCCCAATTTACCCATGTCTAACAATAGCCAAATTAACATGAATAAAATACATTCTCTAAAATGCTTGTATGCAAATGCTAGAAGTCTAAAGAATAAGATGGGAGAGTTAGAATATATAGCACTAAATGAAAGGTTAGATATGATTGGAATATCAGAGACATGGTGGAAGAAGGACAACCAGTGGGACACTGTGATACCTGGGTACAAACTATATCGTAATGATAGAGCTGATCAAATTGGTGGAGGGGTTGCGCTCTGTTAGAGAGGGCATTGACTCAGAAAGGATTAAAGTTTTGCAGGAAACAAAATCTGCTGTAGAATCTATATGGATTGAAATTCCATATAAAAGGGGGAAGGCGATGGCAGTGGGGTGTACTATCGAGCACCTGGCCAGAATGACCAAATGGATGATGAAATGCTCAAAGAAATCAAGGAAGCTAACAAAAGTTACAGCGCAGTAATAATAATGGGTGATTTCAATTACCCCGGTATCGACTGGGTCAGTGTCACGTCAGGCCATGCTAGGGAGATAAAGTTCCTAGATGAAATAAATGACTTCTTCTTGGAGCAGCTGGTTCATGAACTGACCAGAGGGGAAGCCATATTAGACCTAGTCCTTAGTGGAACACCAGATCTAGTGCAAGAGATAAGGGTGTTGGGGCCACTTGGCAATAGTGATCATAGCATGATCACCTTTGATTTAATTAGTGGAGGAGGGATAGTAAGGAAATCCACAGTACTACCTTTTAACTTTCGAAAGGGAGTCTATGATAAAATGAGGAAAACAGTTAAGAAAAAAACTAAAAGGAGCAGTTGCAAAGGTTAAAGACGTACATCAGGCTTGGGTGTTGTTGAAAAATACTATCTTGGAAGCCCAGACCAGCTGTATTCCACGCTTTAAGAAAAGTGGAAGGAAGTCCAAAAAACTGCCAGCATGGTTTAAAGGTGAGGTCAGAGAGGCGGCTGTTGCCAAAAAGCATCTTTCAGGAAATGGAAAAAAGAGCCAAACGACGAAACCTGGAAACAGCACAAGCACTGGCAAGTCAAATGCAAGGCATTGATAAGGCAGGCAAAGAGAGAATTTGAGAAGAAGCTTGCTGTGGAAGCAAAAACGCGAAATAAAGACCTTTTCAAGTACATTCGTAGCAAAAAACCTGTGAGAGAGTCAGTTGGTCCATTAGATGATAAAGGGGTTAAAGGAGCACTAAGAGGCGACAAGGCGATAGCGGAGAGACTGAATGAATTCTTTGCTTCGGTCTTTACTGAGGAAGATGTACGGATGTTACCCATGACTGAAGTGGTATTTAAAGGTGTGGAAGAATTGAAGGAAATATCGATACATCGGGAAGATGTCTTACAACTATTAGATAAACCGAAGAGTAGCAAATCACCTGGGCCGGATGGTATACATCCAAGGGTGTTGAAAGAACTGAAATATGAGATTGTAGACCTGCTATCAGTAATCTGTGAACTATCATTAAAATCATCTCTAATACCTGAAGATTGGAGGATCGCCAATGTAACACCAATTTTTAAAAAGGGTTCCAGGGGTGATCCGGGAAACTACAGACCGGTGAGCCTGACATCAGTACCGGGAAAAATGGTAGAAACCATCATAAAGAATAAAATTACTCAGCATGTAGATAGCCACGACCTAATGGGAGACAGCCAACATGGCTTTAGACAAGGAAGATCTTGTCTTACTAATCTGTTATGTTTTTTTGAAGGAGTGAATAAACAGGTGGACAAAGGTGAGTTGGTTGATATTGTGTATCTGGACTTTCAGAAAGCCTTTGACAAGGTCCCTCATCAGAGACTTTAGGCAAAACTAAAGAGTCATGGGATAGGAGGCAATGTACTATTGTGGATCAGGAACTGGTTAAAAGATAGAAAGCAGAGGGTAGGGCTAAATGGCCAATTTTCCCAATGGAGAAAGGTGAATAGTGGTGTACCCCAGGGATCTGTGCTGGGTCCACTGCTTTTTGACATATTCATAAATGACCTGGAAAGTGGAATAATGAGTGAGGTTATCATATTTGCAGATGACACAAAACTATTTAAAGTTGTTAAAACCCAAGAGGATTGTGAAAAATTGCAAGAGGATCTTGATAAATTGGAAGACTGGGCATCAAAATGGCAGATGAAATTTAATGTGGACAAGTGCAAGGTTATGCACCTAGGGAAGAACAACCCAAACTATGGTTACAAGATGCAAGGTTCCACATTAGGAACCACCACCCAGGAAAAAGATTTAGGCGTCATTGTGGATACCATGTTAAAACCCTCGGCCCAGTGTGCAGCGGCGGCCAAGAGAGCAAATAGAATGCTAGGTATGATAAGGAAAGGAATGGAAAATAAAACAAAAGATATTATAATGCCTCTATATCGTTCCATGGTGAGACAGCACCTTGAATATTGTGTGCAATTCTGGTCGCCGTATCTTAAAAAGGATATAGCGATTTTAGAAAAGGTACAGAGAAGAGCCACCAAAATGATAAAGGGGATGGAAGGATACTCCTATGAAGAAAGGCTAAAAAGGTTAGGGCTCTTTAACCTGGAAAAAAGACGGCTGAAGAGAGATATGATAGAAGTCTATAAATTTAATGAACGGAGTGGAACGGGTAAACGTAGATCGATTGTTTACGTTATCAGAATATAGAAAGACTAGGGGACATGCAATGAAGCTGCAGGGTAAACTATTTAAGACTAATAAAAGAAAATTTTTTTTCACTCAACGTGTAATCAAACTCTGGAATTTGTTACCGGAGGATGTAGTAAAGGCTGTTAGTGTAGCTGGGTTTAAAAAAGGTTTGGACAAGTTCCTGGAGGAAAGGTCCATAAACCATTATTAAGAAGTGACCGAAGATATCAATGCTTGACCCAGTACAAGCATTGTGGAACTTGTGTCTCTTGGGGAAACTGCTAGGTACATATGACCTAGATTGGCCATTGTTGGAAACAGAATACTGGGCTTGATGGACCTTGGTCTGACCCAGTATGGCATATCTTATGTTCTTATGTGATATGGGATGAAGGTGAAAAGGGATAGATTCAGGAGTGATATGCGGAAATGTTTTTTTACAGTAAGAGTGGTGGATCAGTGGAATAGTCTCCCAGTGGAGGTTATAGAGATGAGGACAGTATCTGAATTCAAAAAAGCATGGGACAAACACAGAGGATCTCTAAAGGAAAAAAGGGGACTGTTGTAGTTGTTGATATGGAAGGACAGACTAGATAGGCCATGTGATTTTTTTCTGTCGTCATTTTTCTATGTTTCTTTTTGGACGATTGGCTCATTTGTGCAAAGTCTCAAGAGGAGAGTCAAGCGGTGACCCAGAAGGTGATCTCCTTTCTGTGAGGTCTGGGATAGGTCATCAACTTGTCCTAGAGCAAATTGATTCCAGCTCAGCAGTTGGTGTATCTAGGAATACAGTTTGACACGCTCAGGGGGCTCATGTTGTTGCCAGAGGAAAGGATCAGCAAGTTGCAGCGCCTGCTGCATTGGTTCTTAAGGACGTTGAAAATCTCAGCTTGGTACTATGCAGATGTTGGGAATGATGGTGGCAGCATTTGACCTCGTTCCCTGGGCCAGAACACACATGAGACCATTACAAAAGGTGCTTCTTTCGAGATGGTCTCCTCAGCTACACCCATTGTTCCGACGACATCAGTGTCCAGAGGATGTCAAGCTCGAGTTGCAGTGGTGGCTGAGGAGGGAGCATTTGTGCTGTGGAGTTTCTCTGAAGATGCCAGACTGGGTGGTGGTCACCACTGATGCCAGTCTCTATGGCTGGGGAGTGCATTGTCTGTCCCAGATCACTCACGGGCAGTGGTCTGAGGAAGAGAAGACCTGGTCCATCAACTGAGGGCGGTGAGGCTGGCGTTAAAGCAATTTGAGCTCCTGCTGCGGAACCAGGCGATAAGGGTGTTCTCGGACAACTCTTCAGCGGTAGCTTATCTGAATCAACTGAGCAGCATGGTTCTTGCTGTCGAAGTCGTGCCGATCTTGCAGTGGGCCGTCATTGACGGTGGCTCACATAGCCAGCAAGGACAATGTGCTGGTGGACTACCTAAGCAGATATTGCCTGGATCCGGGGGAATGGGCCCTGGAGGACTCCATCTTTGCCAGCTTAGTGAGGCGCTGGGTTTAGCCAGTGATGGATCGCCTGGCATCCGCAACCAATGCAAAGGCCAGCTGGTTTTACAGTTCTTTATTCTTTATTTGCGAAGTTTGATATACCGCCCTTGCCGGAGCGTCAAGGTGGTGTACAATAAAAATATATTGGCTACTGAAAGCAAAGCAAGAAAGGAATGCCATTAGCATATAGGACAGGGATAGAAAAAAAAAAATAGAGCGCGAGAAAGCACATGGACAGAACCAGACATGAAACTAACAGTAGCCAATGGCAAGAGGGAGGGGAAAACTATAGAATGACTGGATTATAAAACTACTGAGTTACAACGGGTGAGGGGCTCAACTGGGGGAGGCGAGGCCATCAGTGGAAGCAGGGAGGTCGTAGGCCTGGCAGTAGAGGTGTGTTTTAAGAAGTGCTTTGAAACGGGGGAAAGATAATTCAGTGTGGAGGGAGTGCGGGAGCGAATTCTATAAAGCGGGGCTTAGAAAGAAAAACGCAGAGTGACGGGTAAGTTTGAGATGGGCCTGAGAGGGGGAGGGAAGGAAAAGATGGTTGCTGTGTGCGGAACGAAGGAGACGTGGAGCCGGTTGAAGGTGAATAATGTCAGCCAGGTACTGTGGGGTGCTGGTGTGCAGAACCTTGTGCGTGATAATGAGGAGTTTATAGAAACAGAAATATGATGATAGAAAAAGACCACATGGCCTATCTAGTCTGTCCTTCCATATCAACAACTACAACAGTCCCCTTTTTACCTTTAGAGATCCTCTGTGTTTGTCCCATGCTTTTTTGAATTCAGTTACTGTCCTCATCTCTACCACGTCCACTGGGAGACTATTCCACGGATCCACTACTCTTTCCGTAAAGAAATATTTCCGCATATCACTCCTGAATCTATCCCCTTTCACCCTCATCCCATGTCCCCTCATAGCAGAACTTGCTTTCAATTGAAAGAGGCTCTCTCCCTGAACATTTATGCCACGGAGGTATTTAAACATCTCAATCATATCACCTCTATCCCGCCTTTCCTCTAAGGTGTACATATTAAGATCCTTCAGTCTGTCCTCATATGCTTTATAATGAAGACCACTAATCATTTTAGTAGCCACCCTCTGCACCGACTCCATCCTGTTCACATCCTTTTGAAGGTGCGGTCTCCAGAATTGCACACTATACTCCAAATGAGGTCGCACCAAAGACTTATACAGAGGCACTATCACCTCCTTTTTTCTGCTAGCCATTCCTCTCCGTATGCACCCAAGCATTCTTCTAGCTTTTGCTGTTGCCATTTCTACCTGTTTAGCTACTTTAAGATCATCAGATACAACCACGCCTAGGTCCCTCTCTTCTTTAGTAAAGAAAAGTACTTCACCAACTATACTATATTGCTCCCTTGGATTGCTGCAGCCCAAATGCATGACCTTACATTTTTTAACATTAAATCCCAGCTGTCAAATTCTAGACCATTCTTCAAGCTTAGCTAGATCCCTCCTCATGTTATCTACACCTTACTGGATGTCTACTCTATTGCAGATTTTGGTATCATCCGCAAAGAGGCAAACCTTACCCGACAGCCCTTCCGCTATATCACTAAGAAAGATGTTAAAAAGAATCGGACTAAGGACAGATCCCTGGGGCACACCACTGGTAACATCCTTCACCTCAGAGTGAGCTCCATTTACTTGTACTCTTTGTCGCCTCCCACCCAACCAATTTCTAACCCAAGCAGTAACTTTAGGGTCCATCCCTAGGGTGCTCAGTTTGTTTATAAGTCACCTGTGAGGAACAGTGTCAAAGGCTTTACTGAAATCTAAATACACCACATCTAGGGCTCTCCCTCGGTCCAACTCCCTGGTCACCAAGTCAAAGAAATCAATCATATTTGTCTGACAAGACCTGCCTCTGGTGAATCCATGCTGCCTCGGATCCTGTAATCCGCTGGACTCCAGAAACCTCACTATTTTCTCTTTCAGCAGCATTTCCAATAATTTACTCACCACCAAAGTTAAACTAACTGGCCTGTAGTTTTCAACCACATCCTTACTTCTGCTTTTGTGTAAAGGCACCACATGAGCCTCTCTCCAGTCCTTTGGCACTATTCCCGACTCCAACGAGGCATTGAAAAGGTCAGTTAGTGGAGCTGCTAGAACGTCCCCAAGTTCCCTCAATATTCTAGGGTGTATCCCAAACGGTCCCATCCCTTTGTCTACTTTAAGTTGAGCTACTTTCTCACGAACAAGTCTTCTGAAACTTACATAGAAACATAGAAACATGATGACAGAAAAAGACCACAAGGCCTATCTAGTCTGTCCTTCCATAACAACTACAACATTTCACTTTTTACCTTTAGAGATCCTCTGTGTTGGTCCCATGCTTTTTTGAATTCAGTTACTGTCCTCATCTCTACCACCTCCACTGGGAGACTATTCCACGGATCCACTACTCTTTCCGTAAAGAAATATTTCCACATATCACTCCTGAATCTATCTCCCTTCACCCTCATCCCATGTCCCCTCGTAGCAGAACTTGCTTTCAATTGAAAGAGGCTCTCTCCCTGAACATTTATGCCACGGAGGTATTTAAACATCTCAATCATATCACCTCTATCCCGCCTTTCCTCTAAGGTGTACATATTAAGATCCTTCAGTCTGTCCTCATATGCTTTATAATGAAGCCCATTAATCATTTTAGTAGCAACCCTCTGCACCGACTCCATCCTGTTCACATTCTTTTGAAGGTGCGGTCTCCAGAATTGCACACCATACTCCAAATGAGGTCACACCAAAGACTTATACAGAGGCATTATCACCTCCTTTTTTCAAGATATCCCTCGCTTCTTTTCCCGTTTGTGGGTGTTTTCTGAGGTCCTGCTCCTGGTTCTTCATCTGTGAACACAGAACAGAAATATTTGTTAAGCAATTCTGCTTTATCCTTATCAGCTTCTACATATTCCTCCCCTGCACCCTTGAGTCTGACGATACCACTTTTGCCCTTCCTCTTCTCACTAATATATCTGAAAAATGTCTTATCCCCCCATTTTATTGCATTGGCTATTCCTCCTCCTTTTGAATCTTTGCCTTCCTGACTACTTTGCTAACTTCTCTAAGTTTTTCCAAATACAGATGCCTGTCTTCCTCTCTCTGTGATCTCTTGTATTTCATGAAGGCCTCCCTCTTTTTCTTCACTTTTTCAGCTACTTCTTTCGAAAACCATAGCGGTCTCCTTTTCCTTTTACCTTTATTTACCATTTTAACAAAAAAGGTTGGTTGCCCTTAAAATATCCCCTTTCAGTTTTGCCCACTGTTTTTCTAAATCCCGCAGCTGTTCCCATCCCACTAACGACTCCCTGAGGTATTGGCCCATCTTCGCAAAGTTAGTCTTCCTAAAGTCTAAGATCCTCACCTTTGAATGGATTCTAACAGCCCTAGTCCTAATACTGAACCACACCATCTGGTGATCACTGGATGCAAAATGATCTCCCACTACAACATCAGAAACACTTTCACCATTGGTAAGCACCAAGTCCAGTATGGCCCCTTCACGTGTGGGGTCTGTTACCAATTGCCTGGATAGTTCTCCCTGTAGAGAATCCAGGATCTCCTTACTTCTGGATGATACTGCAGCAGGAATGTGCCAATCAACATCTGGCATATTGAAATCTCCTATCAGTAGCACTTCCCCTTTCCTAGCAATGCTGCATATGTCTTCAATTAACTCTGTCCACCTCTTCCTCTTGTGAGGGAGGTCTGTATATCACACCAATGCTGATAGATTTCTCTTTCCCTCTTTCTAGTTTAACCTACAATGCCTCCTCTCTCCCTTTTAAGCTCTGTACAGTAATTCCAAAGCTTTAATAGTAGTTTTTACATATAGTGCCACTCCTCCTCCCCTTCTACCTACCCTGTCCTTTCTGAATATAGCCAGGTATAGTTACATCCCAATCATGGTTTTCTGTGAACCATGTTTCTGTAACTGCCACTAAATCCAAGTCAGCCACTCCCACCAAAGCTTCAACATCAGGGATCTTATTTCCCATGCTACGGGCATTTATACACACTGCTTTCCATATGTTACCCCTGTTACCCATTTCCATAAAGGTATTTAATGTATCACCTACCTGGGGGCTTTCCTCACCCATCCCCAACAAATCTAGCTTAAAGCCCTCTTCAGTAGATTAGCCAGTCTACTACCGAAGACGCGTTGACCTTTCTTGGACAGATGGATGCCATCTCTGCTCTGCAACCCTTGGAACAGCATCCCATGGTCTAGGAAACCAAAACGCTCTCGATGACACCAGCCATGCATTAATCTCTAGGATGCAAGCCTCTCTGCCTTGGCCTTTACCCTCAACAGGGAGGATTGAAGAGAACACCACCTGTGCACCTAACTGCTTCACCCTCTGTCCCAGAACCATGAAGTCACTTTTGATATGTTCCGAGGTATACCTGGCAGTATCATTTGTTCCAACATGGATTAGCAACATTGGGTAATAGTCTTGATGAGGCTTGATGAGTCTCTGCAAACTCTCCATAACATCTTGGATTTTGGCACCAGGCATAAGAACATAAGATATGCCATACTGGGTCAGACCAAGGTCCATCAAGCCCAGTATTCTGTTTCCAACAGTGGCCAATCTAGGTCATACGTACCTAGCAGTTTCCCCAAGGGACACAGGTTCCACAATGCTTGTATTGCTTCAAGCATTGATATCCTGGGTCCCTTCTTAATAATGGTTTATGGACCTTTCCTCCATGAACTTGTCCAAACCTTTTTTTAAACCCAGCTACACTAACAGCCTTTACTACATCCTCCGGTAACAAATTCCAGAGTTTGATTACACGTTGAGTGAAAAAATATTTTCTTTTATTAGTCTTAAATAGTTTACCCTGTAGCTTCATTGCATGTCCCCTAGTCTTTCTATATTCTGATAAGGTAAACAATCGATCTACATTTACCCGTTCCACTCCGTTCATTAATTTATAGACTTCTATCATATCTCCCCTCAGCCGTCTCTTTTCCAGGTCAAAGAACCCTAACCTTTTTAGCCTTTCTTCATAGGAGGCAGACAGCAAACCTCTCTGGACATCAAGTCTGGTCGGCAGATGGACGCCTCAGTACCCCTCAGAAGAGAATCTCCAACCACCACTACCCTTCGTTTCCTTGTGGTCACTGATTCTGCAACTTTGGGGTACTTGAGCTCTAGTTATTCCCTTTCCAGGGATGCTTTCACCTCCTGCACTTCCAGGGCTGCATAATGGTTCTTCAGTTCAAGGGCTGGAGAAGTTGGATTGGTGATTTTGCAGGCCCTGGTGACTTTTGTCCAACCATCAACATTCTGTTGGCACTCCTCTGCTGCAGAGCTTGGTTGCTGCAAGAAGCATCTCATCAATGTACTTCTCACTGTCTTGAATGCTCCTCAGCCTCGCCACCTCCTCTGAGTTCCTACACTTGTTTCCTCAGAGCTTCAGCATGCAGGCACCCTGCACATGGAACCGGTCCTTCAACTGGCATTAGGACCTCTGTCTGGACCGAGGCAGAAGCTGTAATGGGGGCAACAGATTTAGCAATTTGATTTTTCCCAGCCATTGTTCTGTTTGTGGAGCTTAGTTATCTGTTAAAGCAAAAGAGAGAGATCTACCAAGTACCAGCCGGTTTCCCAGCTGTCCTTTCAGAGAAAAAGCAGTTAAATCTCTTTAATTATATTCAAAATGTGCTGGTCCAATTCTCTGTGCTTTGTTAAATGGGGAGGTGCCCTATAAAGCAAGACTGCTCACTAGGGGTGGGTGGGAGTCGGAGTGGGTTGGGAGGGAACTAACTCCTGATTAGGTGTTAGCAGTTCCCAAAGCTGAGGAGGTTACCAGAGTTCAACAACCTACTCAGCTCAAGGAAAGTTCCACTAAAGCACCAAAAAGAAAGTAACCTTGCTTTAAAAATATACAAAAACCCTTTTAAAAGCTCCCAGTCAGAGAGCTAGCAATTTAATAAAATAAACCCTCAAATCCTTACTGTTGGTTGATCTGTAGAGCCCCTGTTAGGAAAGCCTATAAATGAATCTAACCTTGATCGGAAGCCAGTGAAGAGAAAGGAGGCAGGGAGTGACATGGGAATGAGCAGAGGAGTGAGTAATAAGGTGAGCGGCTGTGTTTTGGACTAACTGGAGGCGCCAGAGCTGATAACAAGGGAGACCTACGAAGATAGCGTTACAATAATCTAAGCAGGTGATCACAAGTGACAGAACAATAATAATAATAGAGGAAATAGGGAGAAACGACTGAATAGCCTGCTCCTGATCCGACGAAGGTGGAAAAAGGACGTACATACCACTGAAGAGATATGTTGGTGAAAAGAAAGGGTGGAGTCCAGGGTAACACCCAGGTACCGAAGAGTTGAAACCAGGGGAATATGGCGAGTGGACATAAGGGGGATAGATCAGGGGAGGGGACACCAAAGGAGAACCAGATGGCAGAGGATTTGGAGGGATTCACATGGAGAAATTTTTGATTAAACCAGGAAGCGATGGAAGCGAGACAGGTATTGAGTGGAGCGAAATGTGGTGTGGAAGAAGAAGTGTGATGGACCAAGAGAATGTCATCGGCATAAATATAGACAGAAATTCCAGCTTGTTGTATGAGCAGAGCAAGAGAGACGTTAAAGAGTAGGGGGGCCAGAATAGAGCCCTGAGGAACACCATAATGCAAGGGGAGCGAGGGTGAAATGTTAGAGCCTGAGTGAACAGCAAAGGAGCGAGAGGAAAGAAAAGACCGAAACCATTGCAAGACTGTGCCGTGGCTACCCAGGTCAGACAAACGTGAGAGGAGAGTGCAGTGATCAACAACATCAAAGGCAGAGGAAAGATCCAAGGAAACGGCAAGAGACAGATCACCACGGTTGTGAATGCGGTGAATTTCCGAAAGGAGTGCCATGAGGATGGTTTTGGTGCTGTGGCTGGCTCGGAATCCCGATTGGCATGGGTGGAGTGAAGAGGTGAGTGGCGAGTTGTGAGAAAACAGGCTTCTCGAGGATTTTGGAGAGAAATGGGAGGTTGGCTACTGGCCGCCAATTGGCAGGGACAGCAGGATCGAGAGTAGGCTTTTTTAACAGAGGACGAACTATGGCGTGTTTCCAACTGGTGGGGAAGTGACCAGAAGTGAGGCTGAAATTAACTATAGTAAGGACATATGGGGATGAGTGTGAGTGAAGAGAAGCCAGGAGGAAGGGAAGGGATCAAGGGGGCAAGTGGTCTGGTGAGAACAGGAAATAGCTTTAATAAGTTCAGTGGAAGTGACAGGCCAGAAAGAGTCCCAGGTGTGTGGAAAGGAACGGGAAGGAGGCGGAGAAGCTACTGCAAGGGAAGCAGAGGGGTCGGGGGAGGAGAGAGAGGGAGGGGGCAGATGGTAAAAGAAGAGTGGAGAGATTGGACTTTATCCGCGAAGAAAGAAGCAAGTGTGGTAGAGCTGGGGACAGAGAGGGGTGGTGAAGACGGAAGGGAAGAGGTAGAAGGAGAGGAAAGGGATTTGAGAATCTGAAAGAGACGCCTAGAGGAGTTTGAGGAGGAGGCTATGAGCTGTGAATAATCTGATTGCTTGGCTGAAGTTATCATAGAACAATAAAGAAGGTGTGCCTGACAGAACGCAGTGGCGGAAGCAACAGAAGGTTTCTTCTGCCACAGGCGCTCCGCATGGCGGAGGTGGGTACTGTGCAAGTATATGCCAGGATGATACCACGGGTGATGAGAGGGGGATAGGATGGGGTGGAGCTAGAGTGTCAAGGATAGCAGAGAGGATAGAGGTCCAGGTATCCACCTTCTGGTCCACGGAAAGGGAAGCAAACTCTGAAGGGAGAAGAGAATCAGCCGAAGGGAAACGTTGTAAAGTGAGAGGGGTGAGGTGACGTTTGAGAGTCTGAGAGGGAGGACCCAAAGTGGAAAACTTAGATGTTCCTGGGGATGGAAGGGGGGAAGAAAATAATAAACAATGATGATCAGACCAGGGGAGGGGGAAGGCCTGGATACAGGAAGGGGAGGTGGGGGGAGGATTCAAGAGTAAGAATGAGGTCCAGCGTACAGCCGGAGGTGTGAATCAGGCAGGCTACATGTTGGGTGAGGCATAAGTCAGAGAAGAGTGAGATGAGGACCTTGTCACGCGACCTTGTTTGGGAGTCAAGGTGCACATTGAAGCCACCCAGGATGACCAGGTGAGGGGATAAAAGGACAGAGTCAGATAAAAAAGAAAGTAGAAGGGAGTCCCAGAGATCTGTGTGCAATGAGTAAGGAACATAAAGAAGAAGAAAATATACAGGGGTGGGAGAGTCTGAATGAAATAGAAGGGATTCAGGATAGTGAGGTGGGGGGGGGGGGAAACGAGCGAAAAGGAGTGGAGTGGAGGAGTAGCCTAGTGGTTAGAACACTGGCTTGGTAACCAACCAACCAGGGTTTAATTCCCACTAGCACTCCTTGTGGCCTTGGGCAAGTCACTTAACCCTCCACTGCTTCGGAAGAAAGGCCTGGCAATCTACTTCCGGTGACACTGCCAAGAAAACCCAGGAACTTCTGGGTCGCCAGGAGTCAGGACTGACTCGAAGGCACACATTGCATTGCATTTTTTGATCTTTCCACACACCCCCACCAGTTGCCGAAGACAGGGTGTGTGGAAAGCAGAGTAGCCTGGAGGAAGGCATTGGTGAAGGAGACCATCTTCCCCCTCACGAAGCCAGGATTCTGTAATGAAAAGTGCATCTAAGGAGTGCTGGGTCAAAAGGTCGTGAACTAGATGGGTCTTAGCACGAAGGGATCGACAGTTTAGGAGGGCAAACAAGTGTTACAATTGTAATAGCTGAGGAGGCTACGGTGGGAAGTATCGAAAGTGACTGGCAAGAATGGCATGGAAGAAGATTGTGCAGGTTGTGCGTTGTGTGAACCCTGACAGTGTTGGAACAGGAATAGGTGGGCGGTGGCCCCAGAAAACTGGGATAGTGGCCATGCTAAAGGGAACTGAGAGGCCTGTGTCTGATACAGGAGACCCAGGCAGAAGGGGTAAAGGGCTGGGCAAGAGGAATAGTGTTGCAGTGAGTGCAGTAAAGAGAAGGAAAGTCTGGTGGAGCAGTTGGAGGAGAGAGCGGATGTCAGAGGACCTTGACGCCCTAGCGCAATCCTGGCATGCTGTACATGTTCCCCCTGTGGGCCCTCATTGGATGGCTTCTGCAATGGATAGCACAGAACGCAGACCAGGTGATCCTGGTGGTACCGGATTGGCCATGGAGGCCTTGGTATGCGGACTTGATCCATCTGACAGTGAATCAGCCGTGGCACCTGTCTCAGCGAGACGATCTACTCATGCAGGGGCCAGTGCTAATGCCCCATGTGGATTAATTCTATCTAATGGCCTGGCTCTACAGTGGGTGTGGCTGAGAAAGCATGGTTATTCCCTGGGAGTAATTGATACTCTGTTGGAGGCTCGCAAAAATTCTACATCTTTGTCTTACATTCAGGTTTGGCAAGTATTTGAATAGTGGTGTGATGAACAGGATGTGAGGCCTCTGGTGGACTCTGCAGTAGATGTCTTGGCCTACTTGCAGGTGGGGCTAGAGAAAGGCCTCTCTTTGAACTCTCTGAAGGTGCAGGTGGCGGCTTTGGCCTGTTATCGCGGCAAGGGGTTTTGTTGGCATGTCACCTGGATGTCACACATTTTCTGCGAGCCATGAAGCAGGTTTGACTGCCCCTGTGGGCCGTCGTGCCCCTATGGGATCTTAATCTTGTATTGTCAGTCCTCTCAGGCCCTCCATTCGAGCCATTGTGGGATGCCTCGGTGAAGGATTTGTCACTGAAGGTGGTGTTCTTGGTGGCCATTTGCTCTGCCAGGAGCATTTTGGAGTTGCAGGCCCTGTCCTGCAAGGAGCCGTATTTGGTGATTTCCAAAGAGAGAGTGATGGTGCGGCCAGTGCATTCTTTCCTGCTTAAAGTGGTATAACACTTTCATGTCAGTCAAGTAGTGGCTCTTCCGTTTTTTGGATACAGGTATGCCGAGGGCTCTGATCACTATCTGCACAAGTTGGATTTTCGCAGGGCACTTTGGTGTTGTCTGAAGCATACTCAATCCTTCCGGAAGTCAGAGCGTTTATTGGTGCTGTTTGTAGAACCTCAAAAGGGAGAGGCAGCGTCGAAGGCCTCCATGTCGAGGTGGATTAAACCCACTCAAGGGTTGCACGCGCATTCTACTAGAGCTGAAGCTGCTTCCTGTGCCAAATTTAGCTTGATACCTCCAACGGATATTTGTTGCATGGCGACTTGATCGACGATACACATATTTACCAGGCACTACTGCCTGGATGTTCAGGCAGCACAAGAGGCCAGGTTTATTGACCGACTTCCAATGTTGTTTCCCATGTTGTTGTTAGTTCAATGCAGCTTTATCAGGTGTGTACTACAGGGAAGTGGAATGTCCTCTGCTATTATAAGGTGACATCACTAAAGATTTGCATAATCAGTCTCCAGCTGCTGGTGGACAGACACAACCCATCTGTCTGGAGTGGACTAGAGGGACTCCAAGAAAGAAAATTAGGTAAGGTCTATAATTTCACCCTTTCTCTCAGTATCTATTGTTATGGGCTTTTTTGTATGTTTGTTTTAGATCTGGGACTCTGAGACTGGCGAGAAGGTGCAAGAAATCCCTGATGATTACAGAGGGCATTCTAGGGTGAGTTGACGAGCAGGGGCAGTTGAGTTGCTGAGGCGTGATAATCAAATATTTGAAATAACGTGGTATTCTCTGGGAACAAGCAGGAAGTCAGCCCTATGGGTGATGTCTGCGCCAACTGAGCCTGTGTGGAAGCATCTCCCCAGCTTTCAAAGAAAGCCTTTGGGAGATGCACCATGCATGCATGATCCACTTCCCGTCCAAGGTTGCCATCTTGCCTCAGTCTCCTTTTTTCCACGGAGCCCATTGGATGTTGTCCAGTTTCTCCCGGAAAAAGTCTTATTTTTGTTAAATTTTCTCCAGTTTGCATACCGGTTCCTTCCCGCTCCCGAGCCAGCTCGCCTTGGCGTCGCTTCTCAGGTTTGTCCATTCATTTTTCTCATTTTTTTCATCAAGAGGTCCCTTGATCGGCGTTTATGCCCTTTTTCAGCTGAAGGCTTTGCACCCCTGCCGGGAGGCGGGAACCCCCTTTTTCCAATAGCCTCCAGTGGCTTCAAAAAGTGTGAATGGTGTGGCAAAATGATGTCACTCACCAACCCACACGACTACTGCCTCTGATGCCTTGGCCCGGAACATAATGACTTCCGACTGCGAACTCTGCAGAACCATGACCTCAAAGGCCTTAAAGAGTTGCCATCGGCAGGAGGAAAACAATTTTCAGAAGTCCGACTCCGGGCTGGAGTCTCCGGTGACACCGCACTCCAGTGCCCTGCAAAGCCAGGGCCTTTCTGAAGTCCTGTGGCCACAGTACCTCTGAGCAGAAATCGCCAAAGGTGGAACAAGAAGAAGCCCTCAAAGGCTGCCTTGGAGGATGGATCCTGGAAGAAAGGGGAATATCCCACTCCAGGACCCGCAGTCCCAGGCATGAGTCCGAGGAGTCGAGGCAGGAGTGGCCTTCCAAGCTGCCTCCGAGGCCATCCTCATCAAGGACTCCCCCCTCGACAGTACCAACACTGGGCCCGGTCCTCGGTACCCACGTTGAAGGCTGCAGAGCCAGCTGGTATGGAGACCAGAATGGCAGCCCTAGAAAGCAGTATATCTGTCCTAGTGGCCATGCAGCAGGCATTCATGTCCGGTTCATCCGCCCCGATGATGGGACCCTCAACATCGAGGGCTTCCCCAGACGTCGAGCTGGTCCTCAAGTGCCACCAGCCTCAAGAGAGTCCCCAGCATCAGGCAAGGTCACAGTCCCATTCCTCGCGATAATGGTCCTCCCTGGTGAGCGCCCGTGACTCGGACCACAGATACTCCAGAGGTCGCAGACTGCCTGGAGCGTTCCTTGACCAAAGCGATCGCGTGGTATCAGACTCATACTCTGACTTTGAGTCCTAGTGGGAGACTGAAGACGAAGAGTCCCCAGACACGAGGTGACACTGAAACATGTCCTTGGACCCATATCCCCCAGTGATCCGGCGCTATTTCCCATCTGAGGTAGTCATTTCCTCAATTTTGTATGGGATATGGCCAAGGCTGTCACTATCAAGACCGAGGAGAACCCACGCATTGAGGAATTGGAAATACTCCAATACGAGGCACCTCCAAAGGAAACCCTTATGGTCCTAGTGCCCCGATCCTCAATCGCCGCCTCCTCTGAATGTGGGAAACACCGGCGTTTGGTACCAATTGTTAGCAAGTGCCTCGATACTATGTACCAGGTATGTCGAAGCCCTGGGTTCCAAAAGACCCAGTTTCCCCACAACTCCATGGTCGTGGAGTCGGCCATATGCCGACTCAAAAACCAAAAAAACGTATTCTTCGGTCCCACCCGACAGGGAGGCCCGAACCCTCGATGCCCTTGGCCACAAGGCCTTTCAGGGCTCAATGCTAACATGCCGGATCCAGTCCTACCAGCTCTATATCAGCATGTACCTGAAGGAACTGTCGAAGGAGCTCAGTGGATTCTCAGCAGGCCTTGATGGGAAACCCCTACAGAGGTTTAAGACCCTGACCTCGGCGGTAAAAGAATGCTCAAAGTTTTTTTATTCTGAGCAGCCTTCAATGGCTTCAAGTCATTGGCCAGGGTGGCCACCGCAGACATTGGGGCATAATGCCAAGCATGGCTGCAGTCGTCTGATCTGGACCAGTGGGTGCAGGACAAATTGATAGATGTCCCCTGCACAGGAAGCCCATGGCGGATAAGGCAGCAGAGATAGAGAACCGAGTTCATGACGAGAACCAGGCTCTCAAAGAAGACATCAGTGCAGCCCCGGAAGAAAGCCCCGGGGAAAAAGCCCAAAACACAAAGGCCAGGGGGACATGGTCCCAGAAAACAAAAGACCCTGAAGTCCCAGGCACCAGCTCTGGCCCAGCCTGGGGGAGCTTTTGACTTCCTGGTCATGACCTCCTTTCCTCCAGGAGGTCCCCTGCTGTCCACAAGGGGGCACCTAACTCTGTTTGCCCACATATGGACTGCCATCACCACCGACATCTGGGTGCTATAATTGATCAGTGAAGGCTACCTCCTCCACCTACAATGAGTACCACCCTCATAATTCTCAGCAGAGCACACCAGACCCTGCTTCTCACCGGGCTAGCAGGCCTAATCTAGGACAAGGCAGTGGAGCCTGTCCCGAAACATCTCTGGGATACAGGCTTCTACTCCAGGTATTTCCTCATCCCCATCTTGGACATGCGAGAGCTCAACAGGTTTCTGGTCCGGGAGAAGTTCAAGATGCTCTCTTGGAACACTGCTGCCATTCCTCCAGCAGAGAGATTGGCTCTGCTCCTTAGACCTAAAAGATGCCTACACACACATCCTATCCATCCCAGCCACACAAAATACCTTCAGTTCGTAGTGGAGGGACAGCACTACCAATACAGAGTGCTGCCCTTTGGTCTGGCCTCGTCACCAAGGGTCTTCACAAAATGCCTCGTGGTGGTTGCAGCCCACATCCAACTTCAAGGGGCCTTCATCTTCCCTTCCCTGGATGACTGGCTCATAAAAGGGGACATGGCTACAGAGGCACAATGTATCATCAGGCGCACCCTAAACGCCCTGTAGCAACCTGGGGTTCATCATAAACTATCCCAAGTCCCACCTCACTACGGCCCAGCGCCTAGAGTTCATCCGGGTTCAACTAGATACCCTCCAGGCGAAAGCCTTCCTCCCTCAGGAGAGAGTACACCTCAGGGAGTTGGCTGCAGAGGTACACCGATGTCGGACACTATCTGCCTCGCTTCTATTCCACCTCTTGGGATACATGACCTCCATGATGCACGTGACCCCATATGCCTGCCTGCACATGAGGGCAGCCCAGTGGTGCCTCCGCTCTCAGTGGACACAAGCTACAGGCAGGCTCAGGGACAAAGTGAAAGTTACCTATCAGCTGGCAGACTTCTTCAGATGGTGGCAGACCCCATGTCACTTTCAGGCAGGAATGCCCTTCCAGGCACCTACACCCCAGAGGGTCCTCACCACTGCCACCTCCCTACTGTGCTGGTGAGTGCATTGCGAGGGATTCGAGATGCAAGGATTCTGGTTCCAGGAGGAATCCCAGCTGCAAATCAACCTGCTGGAACTCTAGGTGATATTTCTGGCCCTCTGAGCCTTCTGCCACTAGCTACAGTATCTCTTGGTGCTGATCCAAACTGACAACCAGGTCACAATGTTCAACATGAACAAACAAGTGGAAACAGGATCGTACCCCTTCTGCCAGGAGGCAGTAGACCTCTGTGCCTATGCAGCACATGGGGATATACTCGTAAGGGCAGTTTACCTCCCGGGTCAGAACAATGCCCTGACGGACAAACTGAGCAGAGTCCACCAGCCGCACGAGTGGCACCTGGATCCAGTAATAGCCTCCTGGCTGTTCCGCCTCTGGGGCATCCTCTCGATGGACCTGTTCACCAGCCTGGACAACACGCAGTTGCCCTGATTTTGCTCCCGCCAGCCACACCCTTCCCAGGTGGCAGTGGATGCGTTCTTCATCCCCGTATGCCTTCCTACCAACACCGCTGGTTGCCAAGACCCTATTCAAGGTCCAGTGTGACAGAGCATCACTAATACTGATAAATCCCCAGTGACCTAGGGCAGCCCTGGTTCCCATTACTCCTTTCCCTATTGATGGCAGCGCCGATTGCCATGGGCCGAGCTCCAGGGCTTCTTTCACAGGAGCAGGGCTCTCTCCTACACCCCAACCTGGGGTCCCTCTCACTCATGGCTTGCTGTTGAAAGGGTAATGCTAGCTCCCTTCAACCTCCCACGGGATGTGGAGAAGGTTCTTCTGGCCTCATGTGAGCCCTCCACAAGAAGAGCGTACACGTTTCAAGTGGCTCCGTTTCTTGGTGTGTGCAGAAAGACAGGCAAACCAGTTTTCCTACTTGGTATAATCAGTTCTCCATTACCTACTCCACCTGCCGCAGGTGGGACTAAAGTCCAGTTCGGTCAGAGTTCACTTGAGCGCCATTGCAGCATACCACCATTCTATTCAGGGAAAGCCCCTCGGAGCAGCCCCTTGTCACGATTCCTGCGGGTCCTCATGTTATCCAAATCCCCTGTCCGCCCTCCAGTGGCAGAGTGGGATCTAAACATGGTGCTCTCAAAGTTCACAAGCCTCCGTCTGAGCCTCTGGCGACCTGCCACCTGCGGTACCTTTTCTGGAAGGTCTTATTTCTTATGGCACTCACATCAACTCGCAGAGTCAGCAAGTTCCAGGCTCTGATGGCAAAGCCGCCCTACACAAGGTTCTGCAAGAACAGGGTGGTGTTCCGCACATACCCCAGGTTTCTGCCAAAGGTGGTGTCCCCATTCTACCTCAACCAGAAGGTGGTACTCCTCATCTTTCCGAGGCCTCATGCTGGTAGGTTAGAGACCGTTCTCCATACTCTGGATTGTAAGAGAGCCCTGTCCTTCTACTTGCATCAGACTTGGGGCCACTGCAAAGCACCATAGCTTTTCGTATCCTATGACTCAAGCCATCTGAGGCTTCTGGTGACCAAGCAAACTCTGTTGCTTGGATGGTGGACTGCATTACCCTTGCCTACAAGCAAGTGGGGATCTCGCTGGACCAGAAGGTCACAGCGCACCGCCTCAGGGCCACGGCTGCTTCTGTGGCAAATCTGCATTCAGTCCCCATGACGGAGATCAGTTGGGCCGCCACCTGGTCTTAGGTCCATACCTTCACGGCTTACTGCTGGCTGGAGAGGGAGTCCCAATGGGACAGCACCTTTGGGCAGGCTATTCTCCATAATCTCTTTGGGGTGTAGGCAGTGCCTGCCCTCCGACCCTTCTGTGTTCACGCTACCGGAGTGCTGCTTCTCTGATGGACACTTGGGTCTTGCGAGTGTCTCTCAGGAGGGACTCAGCTGCTGCTGATCATGGCTCACCCTTTGCAGGTCGCAGTGACGTTTGTTCTTTACAGGTTCTCGGTAGCCTGTAGCTGGGGAGTACCATAGGTGAGGACTGACTTCCTGCTTGATCCCGGAGACAGCGTAGTTACTCACCTGTAACAGGTGTTCTCCAGGGACAACAAGAATCAGTCCTAACAACCCTCCCTCCTGCCCTTGGAGTTGCTTCTTTACCGTAATTTATATTTGCCGCCTTAGCTATGTCATTGGACTGAAGCAAGATGGCACCCTTGGGCAGGAAGTGGACCACACATGCATGGTGCATCTCTCAAAGGCTTTCTTTGAAAGCTTGGGAGATGCTTCCTCACAGGCTCTGTTGGCGCCAACGTCACCCCCATATGCGAAGACTGATTCCTGCTGTTCCCAGAGACATCTGTTACAGGTGAGTAACTATGCTTTAAGGATTTTTTACTGCCTTGAATTCTGGCTGTTACTGTTCATGAAGATATGCACAGAGAAGAGTGCAGGGGGGGGGGGGAATAAGAGAAAAATTGAATGGTAGTAGATTAAGAATCTGCCCTTGTGGCAGAGTGAGGAAGGGATTTGCCTGATTCTTGTTGTGGTAACTGATTTCTAGCGATGGGGTGCAGATCCCATCTCTTATTAGAGGAGCTCTTAAAATGGTGGTGGAGTAGATAGCACAGTAAACTCTACTCAAAATAAAAGTTTATTGGGCAGGAAAATGACAGTATCGGAACTTCTCCATCGTGGCTATAAAAGTTACTTCTTTTAGATAAATGGACTTTGGGAATTCTGGAAAGTAATTTATGGGCGCACACACCATCAATTACACAGGTACACTACCAAAAAACTGCCTCCAGTTTTGCAACTGATTCCTATAGATTTTGGGGTGCTGAATCCAGGAAAAATAGCCAAAATGTTTCATCACGTCACGTTTTCTTGCAAAATTAGATTTCTTACCCATATAAGGAATGTTCACATAATTTCTTTTTAGCCGACTGCAGTTTATTTTCTTGGCCCAAAATAGAGGTTGTAATGGTTAACTAACTAGAAACACTCCCTCATGATATTTTAGAGTGTTTTGTATTCATTTTATACATTAACAGGACAATTGGGAGGCGGGGGGCTAAATCCAGTACTCGCGCTGGCGCATGTTCTTTCCTGTTCGCCTCGCCTCGTTCGCTCGCTCAAACACGGTGGTTGCGACATGAACGTTCCTGTCAAATTTCAGTTTCTTGCAAGTTCATTATTACCTTTTGTTTGCTCAGTCGTAATCCAGCTTTATTCCGAAGTGGTTCACTACAGTTGTAGTTTGCAGTGCTGTGTATTTGTGATGGCTCACAGAGCCAGAGGTTGCGTCAACTCTCCGGACAGTTTTTGTTTTATTTGTGGGGAATATACCGTGAAAAAGCGGCAGAGGAACATTTCTGCATTTATTAAAAAAGTATATTTCGCCTATTTCGGTTTGAAGTTAGGCGATCAAGACAAACCGTGGGCTCCTCACAAAGTGTGCAAGACATGTGAGGAAGATCTACGCTTATGGATGAAAGGTAAAAAACAAGCATTTCGTTTCGGAATACCTATGATGTGGCGTGAACAAAGAGACCACAGCAGTGACTGCTATTTTTGCTCTTGCATTGTGAAGGGATACAACTTAAAAAATAAGAACGTAATAAGTTACCCCAACCTTCCCTCAGCAATTAGGCCTATGCCTCATAGCAACGAAGTACCTGTGCCTGAACCACCAAAATCTTTGGATCATATTTGTGTGGACAGTTCTGATCATGATGAGACTCATCAGATGGCTTTTCCCGATGAGTCCAGTACTTCCGAGTTTGAAACTGAACCAGATCCGAAACCTGAACTTTTCTCTCAAGCTGAATTGAATGATTTAGTCCGGGATTTAGGACTCCCAAAAGATGCTGCCCAACTGCTAGGTTCTCGGCTTAAACAGAAAAATCTATTGTCACCAGGAACGACTTTTTATTGGTACCGCAACCGCGAGACACAATTTTTGAAGTATTTCAGCAAAGAGGAAGATTTGGTATTTTGCAACGATATATACGGAGTGATGGAAAAGTTTAAACTCAAGTATGATCCTGCTGAATGGCGGCTGTTCATTGATTCGTCAAAAGACAGCATAAAAGGTGTTCTTCTTCATAATGGCAACACATTCGCTTCAGTTCCTATTGCTCACTCTGTTATTCTCCAAGAAAAATACGAGAATTTGGCCCTGATTCTTCAGAAGATTCATTATGATGAGCATAAGTGGATGATTTGTGGAGACTTTAAAATTCTATCCATGCTATTAGGGCAGCAATCCGGTTTCACCAAATATCCCTGCTTCCTTTGCTTGTGGGATAGCCGGGCCCGCGACCTACACTGGGGGAAAAAAGACTGGCCAATTCGGGAGTATTTGAGACCCGGTGAGAAAAATGTTCTTCATGAGAGCTTGGTACCTCGTGATAAAATTCTATTACCACCTCTCCACATTAAGTTGGGTCTCATTAAGCAATTCATCAAGTCCCTTCCAAAAGATGGTGAGTGCTTTCGGTACCTTTGCTCAAAGTTCCCCCGACTTTCTGAAGCAAAGCTAAAGGAAAGAGTGTTTGTTGGCCCTGATATAAGGAAACTCATTTCAGATGGAGCATTCGCTGAAACGATGTCTGAGAAGGAAAAAGAAGCCTGGGATTCCTTCAAGGATGTTGTTCTCAAATTCTTGGGGAACAGGCGGGATGAGAACTTTAAGGATATTGTTGCCAGGATGCTCAATGCCTTCAAAGAACAAGGCTGTAACATGAGCCTGAAAGTCCATTTCTTGCACTCCCATGTGAACTACTTTCCCAAAAACTTGGGGGCGTACAGTGAAGAACAAGGTGAAAGGTTTCACCAGGACATCAAGGACGCAGAGAGAGAAGGTACCAAGGAAGATGGAACACCACTATGATGGCTGATTTCTGCTGGTTGCTGCTGCGGGAAACCCCAGATGAAAAATACGCCAAGCAGCGCACCAAGAGAAGCATTCGGGGAAGAAGAAACGGGCCCACCAGGAGATTGATTGACCCAAGAATGACTTTAAAATCTAAACTGTGTTGACAAATATCGTGTTTTTACTAAACTTTGAAATAAAAATTTGCTAGTTATTACCACAGTGTCGGATCTCATTTATTAGAATTTTATTTTCACACCATCGGGTGTTTGTCTTCATATATTGCAATGGTGCGGTTTGCGTTTTCTATTCTTACATACATACCTGTACAACATTTTTTGCACATTTCTTTGCTTTGCTTTGTGTCTAACCTCGCTCTTATATGCTCAATGTTTGTGCACATGTATGTGGCTGTTTTAAGTGCAGACAATTTTGCTACCATCACAGTGTGTTTTGTTGACATTACTCTATTCTTATGTGCTGCCTTGTTACAATTTTCTTTATTCTTATTTGAATAACTACTAAACAATTAGTATAAAGAATTCATCCAAGAAACTTTTATCTCGATCGCACTCAATCTGAAACGTTAACCTCAAACTGCTAACCCAATGTAGCAAAAAATCTGTACGTGATGGAGCAAATTGGTTACCAGATTTGGATTCAGCGCACCAAAAAACGTAAAAATCAATCGAAACATTAGAGGCAGTTTAAAAAAAAAATTTTTTAGTGTACCTGTGTTATTAAAAGGCAACACTTCATTATTCCACTTTTTTGCTGGTTCATAAAGCAGAACCTAACAATCGTTTTAACTAGAGGTCAGAGATAAGTAGAGGTTAAGATCACACAGACATACTAGCGAATATTCAGTTTCGGTAGTCAGCATATTTCGCTGCCCGCTACAGCTAAAAAAACCTGTGTGTTGGGGTGGGGTGGGGGGGGGGGGCTAGTCAAAACATTTTAGCCGGTTAGCAGACCTGCTAACTGCTAAAATTGTGGTCATCACAATATCCCAACAGACCACCAAAAAAAAAATGCCTGGTTAGCTGGGGTGGTCTGTGGGTGGAGTGGGGACGGTGACAGCCACTATCCGGTTAGCGGCGATATTCAGCCACTAACCAGATAGCTTCAGCGGATTAAGTTAGGGTACTATAATAACTTTGTGCTCTCTGTTTAGCGGCTCAATATCGCCGCGAACTGACTAGTGTCATCGGTGGCTGGGCAGCCCGAATATAGTATTCAGCAGTGGAAACCAAATATCTTCCGCCGCTGAATATCTAGTTGTAATTAAAGCAGTTGCAGCTAGGCATTTTATTTAGCCTGATCACTACCACTGAATCTGCCAGCCAAGATAATCGGTGCACTATCCGGATAGCTAACCTGATAAATTTAGGACAACCTTTCATTTGTGCAAATTGATCTAGATAGCGGCTGAATTCCACCCCTGGATCACCCTGGTTCTGTCCAGCTAGTGCAGAGGCAGTTAGAAAAAATATTCAATGGCATTATCTGGATGTCTCTCTGATTATCTCTAGACGGCACTTATATGGTTAGCAGCTGCTTTTAACTGGTTAAGCAGGTGTTAGACGTGTCTTTTAATATTGGCCCCATAGGTTTAACAGTCACAATTTTTTGGGACCGTAGTCATATTGGTTTTTCTCCTGCATAGATATACAGCTGTCGGTGGTTAGAGTCTGGGGATATCATGGCAGCAGGGAGTGAGTCAAACATGTGTCGAATCATAGACCGCAATACACTTCTGGTAAGTGCCCTATCATACCATCCCTCTATAATTTTATTTCTCCAGGACCAAGCAGGAAGTCAGTCCTCACTTATGGGTGACGTCGGCGCCGACGGAGCCCTCGCGGAGCAATTTTCCCCAGCTTTCAAAGAAAGCCTTTGGGAATTGCAGCGCGCATGCGCGGTCGTCTTCCCGCCCGAGGGTGCCATCTTAGCCAGTCTTCTTTTTTCCGCGGAGCCCTACAGACGTCCCCGTCTTGTCCCCGCGAAAAAGTTGATTTTCTTCTTTATTTTATCCTTTTTTCTTTCGGTTCGACGCCGATCGTTTTCCCGCCCGGACTCGCGACGCCGGTCTCGAGTCCTCTTACTTTTTTCGGTTTTTCTGACTTAGTCAGCTTTCGTTTTCGGTTTCCCTGGCAGCCCGGTCCTTTGACCTCGCAGGGGCCCTTTTTCCCCCGATGGCTGCCAGTGGGTTTAAGCGGTGTGGTCGGTGTGACCGAAATATGTCACTAACCGACACACACGACTTTGGCCTCCGCTGCCTGGGCCCGGATCATGAGGAACTGATCTGTGGGCCCTGCAGCAAACTGTCCTCAAAGGCGTTGAGAAGTCGGCGGCATCAGCGTGAGAGAATCTTCGCTGACCCCAGCCGTACCCGGACCTCGTCGGAGGCCTCCGCGTCGAAAGGCTCCAGCTCGGACCGTCGCCGGAGCTCCTCCGACCGGGGTTCTCCCTCCGGGGACCATCGTCGGAAGGAAAAACCCGTGAGGGCGGCGTCGGTGGACGCTCCTGGTTCCGCGAGGGCCAGGTCGCATAGCCCCGACAGCCGCCCCGGGTCCTTGGAGAAGGAACACATCCCGAAGCGACCTCGCCTGGAGTCGGAGATGCCTGCCCGGGTAAGTCCTGTGGTCCTTCTGGACTCGCCTCCGCGACAGCCGACGTCGGGCCCGACGCCGTCGGGGCCCGAGTCGGGGGCTGCTGGGTCACCTGAGCTCGGACTCAGGTTGACGGCCTTGGAGAGCAGACTGTCTGCCTTCATGGACCAGCAGAGGGCACTGCTCGCTGGCTTCGCTGGCGCCGCTGCCCCGACCGCCGGGACGTCGACGTCCAAGTCGACCCCGGAGACCGAGCCGATCCTCGAGTCGATGAGAACTCGAGTCGATCCTCGGTCGAGGTCACCCTCGGCCTCCCGTTCGGGACCGAGGTCGCCGACGCCGACTCCCTCGGCATCGGGGCGGCTGGCGCCGCACCCTGCCCGGGCCGACCCCACCGAGTCCTCGTCGGAGTCGGTCTGGGAGTCTGAGGAGGAAGAGTCACCTGATTCTTTCCGGACTCGGTGTGTCCCATCGGACTCACCGGAGTCCGAGCCTCGGAAGCAGTCCCCCCCGGAGGATGCCCGGTTCTCGGACTTCGTTAGGGATATGGCCAAGGCTTTGGCCTTCCCTGCGGATCCCGAGGAGGAGCCTCGAGCCGAAGAGCTCGACACCCTCCAGTATGACTCTCCCGCGAGGGAACACTTTACTGTGCCGGTTCCTCCTATGCTGGAACGACTACTCTTCCGCATGTGGGAGAGTCCGGCCTCCTCGCCGGTCCTGAGCAAGCGGGTCGATTCTATCTATCGAGTCCGCAAGAGCCCTGGCTTTCAAAAGGCACAGCTGCCACACCATTCCATGGTAGTGGAATCGGCCATGCATCGTCTTAAGAGCCAGAAGATGCACTCCTCGGTGCCTCCTGGAAGGGAGGCCCGTAACCTGGATGGCCTTGGCAAGAAGTGCTTCCAGGGCTCTATGCTCGCATGTCGTGTCCAGACTTACCAGCTATACATGGGCATGTATCTCCGGGATCTGGCTAAAGAGCTAGCCGGATTCTCCGCTGGTCTCTCCGAGGAGCCCTTGCGGAGGTTCCTAGCCTTGTCCACGGGCATTCGGGAATGCTCAAAGTTCATGTCCCGAGCAGCCTATGATGGCTTTGAAGCCTCGGCTCGAGTGGCCGCAGCCGGCATCGGTGCCCGCCGACAGGCTTGGCTTCAGTCGTCAGACCTTGAGCCCTGGGTACAGGACAAGTTGGTCGATGTCCCCTGCCGAGGCGAAAACCTCTTTGGCAAGCCCATGGCGGAAAAGGCTGCACAAATTGAGACTGAGACTCTCACCAGGACCAGGCTTTCTAGAAAGACCTCCGCCCCTTCCCAGAAAAAGAAGGGCTCGGGGAAAAAGTCCTTTTACCCGAGGAAGGCGGCTGCCTACAAACAATACCCCCATTATCAGGCCCCTGCAGCTCCCCAACAGGGCCAGCAGGCCAAGGGACGGGGTAACGGGTCCCGTAGGCAGCAAGCCCCCAAGCCTGCACCACCAGCCCCTGCTCAGCAGGGGGGGGGCTTTTGACTCGCTCAGCATAGCCTCTCCCCCCCCGCTGGTTCCTCCCAGCACCGGAGGCCGGCTGGTTCACTTCGCCCACAGGAGGTCCAGCATCACCGCAGATGCCTGGGTGCTTCAGGTCGTGCGAGAAGGCTACCTTCTCCACTTCCATCAGGTCCCTCCCTCCTATTTTCCGGGAGAACCTCCGCGCCCCCCTCTGCACAGGGAGTTGCTCCTTCATGAGTTAGCAGGTCTTCTGCAGGAACAGGCGGTGGAACCGGTGCCACACCACCTGAGAGGTCAAGGCTTTTATTCAAGGTATTTTCTGATACCAAAGAGAACAGGGGGCCTCAGACCCATCCTGGACTTGCGCAACCTCAACAAGTTCCTTGTGCGGGAGAAGTTCAAAATGCTTACCCTTGGAATCCTTCTGCCCTACCTCCAGCAGGGAGATTGGCTATGCTCCTTGGATCTAAAGGATGCCTACACGCACATCCTCATCCACCCAAGCCACCGCCAATACCTAAGGTTTGTGGTGGCAGGAAATCATTACCAGTACAGAGTACTGCCCTTTGGCCTGTCCTCCGCACCGCGAGTCTTCACAAAATGTCTCGCGGTCGTGGCGGCCCATCTCCGGCTTCACGGCCTCTATGTCTTTCCGTACCTCGACGACTGGCTCATCAGAGCAGCGTCCGCTCAGGAGGTCACCAACGCCACGTGCCGCACGGTGACTCTGCTGCAGCACTTGGGCTTTGTTATAAACTTCGCAAAGTCCACTTTGCTCCCCTCACAGGATCTCGAGTTCATCGGCGCAAGGCTGCACACTCCTCAGGCGCGAGCGTACCTACCGCTCGACAGGGCTCAACGGCTCATGGACCTAGCCGACCGCTTTCGCAACCAGCCCCTGGTCTCCGCCAGGCGCTTCCTGAGACTGCTCGGCCATATGGCTTCCACCGTCCATGTGACCCCCCAATGCCCGCCTGAATATGCGGTCTGCTCAATGGTGTCTCCGCCAGCAGTGGCGACAAGCCACGGGCGGCCTAGCAGACCTAGTGCGCGTTTCCGAGCCGCTGGTCTCGTCTCTCCGGTGGTGGCTCCGGCAGCCGAACCTGATATTCGGAATGCCTTTCCAGTCACCTCAGCCGACCCGGGTGCTGACCACCGATGCATCCCTCCTGGGCTGGGGAGCACATTGCCAAGAGGCACGTACTCAGGGCCTCTGGACCACGTGGGAGTCGGCTCAGCAGATCAACTTCCTGGAGCTCAGGGCGATCCGCCTAGCTCTCAAGGCCTTCTCCCACCTGACTTCCCAACAGTCCGTCCTTGTCCAGACGGACAATCAAGTTGCCATCTTCTACGTGAACAAGCAGGGGGGCACGGGCTCCTTCCTCCTCTGCCGGGAGGCACAGAAGCTCTGCTCTTGGGCCGTCAGTCACGGCATTCTCCTCAAGGCAGTTTATCTCCCGGGCCAAGAAAATTGCCTTGCAGACAAACTCAGCAGGGTCCTCCAGCCGCACGAGTGGCGTCTGGATCCCTTGGTAGTTCAGAAGCTCTTCCTCAAGTGGGGTCTCCCCACGGTGGATCTCTTTGCCAGTCCTCACAACCGGCAGCTTCCTCGCTTCTGCTCTCGTCAGCCACACCCCCTTCGGGTTGCGGCGGACGCCTTTCTGATCTCGTGGTCGGGGAGCCTTCTGTACGCTTTCCCTCCCATCCCGCTAGTCTCTCGGACTCTTTTCAAGGTTCTCCGAGACAAAGCCTTCATGATCCTGGTGGCCCCTCGCTGGCCCAGGCAGCCGTGGTTTCCGCTCCTGCTGCAACTGGCGGTGGAGGATCCAATCCCTCTGGGGGTACAACCGGATCTCCTCACTCAGGATCAGGGGTCCCTCCTGCACCCCAACCTCAGGTCTCTCAACCTCATGGCCTGGCTGCTGAGAGGGTAGTCCTTGCTCCCCTTCTCCTGCCGGCGGAGGTGGAGGAGGTCGTCTTGGCTTCGCGACGGCCTTCTACCCGCAAATGCTACGCCCTTAAATGGCGTCGCTTTGCAGTCTGGTGTACCCAACAGTCTCAGGATCCCTTCTCCTGCCCGGTGTCGGTGATCTTGCAGTACTTGCTGCACCTCTCTAATCTGGGACTTAAGTCCAACTCCGTCAAAGTTCACCTCAGTGCTCTTTCAGCACATCATGTGCTGGTGGACGGCAGACCTCTCTCCAATGACCCTCTCGTAGCGAGGTTTCTCCGAGGTCTCCTTCTACTTAAACCACCTCTGCGCCCGCCAGCGCCTGACTGGGACCTGAATGTGGTTTTGCAGCGGATCACCTGTCCGCCTTTTGAACCTATGGCTACCTGTTCTCTCCGTTTTCTGTCTTGGAAAACACTGTTCTTGATAGCCCTCACTTCCGCTAGACGCGTAAGTGAATTGCAGGCCCTCGTGTCTGATCCCCCTTACACTAGGTTCTACAAGAATAGGGTGGTCCTACGGACTCATCCGAAATTTCTGCCTAAAGTGGTCTCCCCTTTTCACATCAATCAGGAGGTGGTACTTCCAACCTTCTTTCCCAGACCACACTCCAGCCGAGCTGAGACGGTCCTCCATACCCTGGACTGTAGAAGGGCTCTGAACTTCTACCTTGACCGTACGCGGGGGCACCGTAAAGCTGCTCAGCTTTTTGTGTCTTTTGACCCCAATAAATTGGGGCTCCCGGTCTCCAAGCGTACTCTGTCCATCTGGGTTGCGGACTGTATCTCTTGGGCTTATGGGGCAGCCGGACTCTCCTTAGAAAGTAGAGTCACGGCTCATTGCGTTCGGGCAAAGGCCACGTCAGTGGCTTACCTCCGCTCTGTTCCGCTGGCAGACATCTGCCGGGCCGCTACTTGGTCTTCGAGCCAGACTTTTGCGGTCCATTACTGTCTCGAGAGGGAGTCCCGTAGGGACAGTGCTTTCGGACAGGCAGTCCTCCGTAATCTCTTTGAGGTCTGAGCAACTCCTACCCTCCATCCCGGATGTGGGCTACCGGTGGGTGATAATTCAGCGAAGATTCTATCCTTCTGTGCTGCTGAGCTAGAGGGAGCTCATTTTTGTGCTTAGGGTCTCCGGTAGCCTTGAGCTTGGGAGTCCCATAAGTGAGGACTGACTTCCTGCTTGGTCCTGGAGAAAGCGTAGTTACTCACCTGTAACAGGTGTTCTCCAGGAGCAGCAGGAATCAGTCCTCACTACCCTCCCTCCTCCCCTTGGAGTTGCAATCGTCTGCTTATGTTCTTTTTGCAAATTTTTATGCTGTCTTTTTTAGCTATGTCATCTGACTGGCTAAGATGGCACCCTCGGGCGGGAAGACGACCGCGCATGCGCGCTGCAATTCCCAAAGGCTTTCTTTGAAAGCTGGGGAAAATTGCTCCGCGAGGGCTCCGTCGGCGCCGACGTCACCCATAAGTGAGGACTGATTCCTGCTGCTCCTGGAGAACACCTGTTACAGGTGAGTAACTACGCTTTATTTTTTTTTTTTTATTACATTTGTATACCGCTTCTTCCAGCGATCAGTAGCGGTTTACATCACATTAAAATTTTGGCACAGCAAACATTTTCTTACAATGATTAAAGAATCTACATCTGGATTTTGGTGATTAGAAATTAAACAGTTTAGGGTATTTACAGTTGCATTTATGCATTTGGTTTGTACAGCTTGAGTCATTTACAGATTCATTTATACATCGTGCGCTAGTTACAGTATGGATTATTTACATCGTGCACTATTTACAGTATGGTTTATTTACAGTTTCATTTGTACCAGAGCTGGCCCAAGGATATCTGATGTCCAAGGCAAACCTGCAGCCATGAGCCCCTCCTATAGTTTAGGATCTCCCTTTTTCTACCCTTCTCCTAGTGCTGCATCACCCCTTATTTGGCTTGCATCCTCTTCTCCCATATCCAGCATCTCTCCTTCTCTTCCCTGCTACCTCCAGGTATCCTGCATCTGAACTGTCCCTCCAGTAATCCAGCCTCTATCCTTACCTGCCCCCTCAGTAGTCCCGCAGCTCCCTCCCTGTCCCTTGCCATGTCCAGGACCACCCTCTTTTTCCTTTCTCTTGCTGCCACTGTGGTATATTGATCATCTCCAGGAACAAGCAGGAATGAGTCTTCACATATGGGGTACGTCGGTACCGACGGAGTCCGCGCGGGAACGCTTCCCAGCGTCCAATCAAAGAGCTTTTGGAAGCATCCCACCATGCCTGCGTGCTGCCTTCCTGCCTTTCCCAACTGCTTCTCCTCAGTTTTTGTTTTTCCGCGGAGCCGGCAGGACGTCCTCCTGTCATCGCAGAAAATTTTGTTTTATTTCTTTATTTTTCTTGTGGTCGCGGCTGTCTCCCCGACGCCACCGGTACCGCCGGTGTTTTCTTTTCTTTTCTTGTGAAATTTTCCTTCTTCAAGGACTATTTTTTCTTCATATTGTTTCAGGCCTTTAGGCCTCTTCTTTTTGCTTCATGGAACCGCCGGCCATTTTCTCCAGAAAATGTTCAGACTGTGGCGGTACAACTTTATTTTTAGACCCTCAAAGCCGGTGTCTAACCTGTTTGGGGCCTGACCTTTTTCCTCCGGAGCCTTTGGGTAACAATTTGGTGAGAAGAGGGTTTCAACATCGAGATTTCCTCGATACCCGGTTCCCCTCCAACTTCAGGGCACCGTCCTTTTCTTCTTCTACACTGGATCAGGTAACCCACAAACAGTCTGTTAAGACTAGCCAGTCCTCAAGTGGTAGATCTCATGCACAGCATGTAGACGGCTCCGGCCTTGCCCTCGAGGGCCCACTGGCTTCAAATCCCGGCGGGAGTCTTCGGTCTCCAAAGCCTATAAGGGGTTTCAGGTTGTTCCTGGGGTTCACCCCTCACAGAACATACCTGAGCCGTGTCCGGTGGTGGCATCCGCTTCGAGTGGTACTGATACCCCGGTTCCGGCACTGGTGTTGGATGAAACACTCCTCACCAGGGATCGTCATCTGGCGTCCTCGGTACCTTCGGGTCCGGTGGATATATCCCAGACTGACTTTCCGGTATCGGTACCGACACCGATACGACCATCGACGTCGGTACCCTCCAGACGTGCATCGATAGACTCGCTTCCTTCGATGCCGAGTCTGGAATCGATTTCCATTCTGGAGGATTGGGTACTGACTTGCCTTGGTACCGGCTCCCCTCGGTACCAAAGGCTCGGTTCCGATGACTCGGATCCGCAACTCTCGGTTCCTCCGATGCTGTTTGAGTTGCCACCGGTTGGCCTTTATCCACCGGTATCAGACATGGTACCGATATCCACATTACCTTTGCGGTCGTTGCCTGCTGTGCTTTGTTCATCAGGCTCATTGCCCTCGATACCAAGTTTGCAATCGATCTCTAGTCTGGAAGAATGGGTACCAGCATGCATTGGTACCGACACCGATCGGTACCGCAGGCTTGGTACCGAGGATAGCTGCCGGAGGTCTTTGATTTCCTCGGTACCAATTGAGCTGTCATCGATGGCTACTCTGATGTCTGTGTCGTCTTCGGCTCCAACATCGGTACCGGTGTCTGTATCGCTACCGGTATCCACAGTAGCATCGTGGCCAGTTCCTGCCCTGCTTCTTTCAACAGGATCGCTCCCTTCTATACCAGGCTTGGAGTCGATACATGAGGTACCAACGGATGCTGCTTCTGACAGCCAGTACCAGCAATCATCCTTTAAGGATACCACCCTGCACCATGCAGGACCTTCTATTCCTACATATCTGGATAGATCCTTGGGTGTTCAGGCTAGTTCTTCTGATCTAACCTGTCCAAAGGAGATTCCCGTTGGAGATCCCTCTTTTCAGAGTTTTCTCCTGGAAATAGCAAGATCACTTGCTATTCCTATCCCTGGACATGATCCTGCACAAGGCTCTGTTCCTACCAAAATTTGGTAATTACTCTATTGTAAACAACGTTTAAATATGAGAAAGCAAAATAAAGGGTTGTGCACAATACTAAAGCACAGGGACGTCTCAGACAAATCGGCATGAAACTAAGATACTATGTATCAAACTGTGCCCCGATAGCATCAATGACTGTCCATCGGCTCAGGCAATCTCTATGTTATTATTTTTTCTTTTTTTCTTTTTCTTTTTCCAGCACACCCTCAACTTTTGCAAAATACTCGTGTATCAATTGTACTTAACTTGATTTAGTGTTTCCCAACGCCAGTTGTATTGGCGCCATCGATTGCGTTTCACTCAATAAATTTGAGTTTCTTCAGGGGAATTTACCACTGCAAACAAGTAAAAAATCATTAAAACCACCAACTCCATGACTTCCCTCATATTTGTGCACTTTTTTAAAAAACTTTTTTGGTATACAGTTCTTCACAACATATCTAAAAACCCCCATACCTAAAATCTTTAGTTGATACTGCCCACGTTTGAAATCAAAAGAATGTTTCTCAGGCAGCTAATGGAAAGTCGCAAGATCAGTTGCTTTTGTATCGCGAACAATGGTGGATTTTTACTTTGCGATCAGTTGTTCCAGGTGGGCTCAATGCAGCCATAGACTGGGGGGTTTGTTTATAAACAGTAATGAGTAGTTGCATTTTATATAGAAAATAATGGATTGGTGTACCCGACCAGATATGAGTAAGTTTCACGTTGTTAACATTCCCGCATGTCATGGATGTGTTATCTGAAAGGTCCGGTGGGGTGGATCCACTGAATATGTGGCTTGATCCCTTAACAACACAGGAGTGATAGGTTTTATTTGAGAAAAAAGATCACTGACGTCACCGGGCCATTTAAAAACAGCCCTTTGGAGGCTGATCCGCATGCGCGGCGTTTTTTGGGAAATTGAGACTAGTGGGAAACATTCCAAACGTGGGCAGCATCAACTAAAGATTTCAGGTACGGGTTTTCTAGATATGTGGTGAACAACTTGTGGGAAACATTCTTTTGATTTCAAACGTGGGCAGTATCAACTAAAGATTTTAGGTATGGGGGTTTTTAGATATGTTGTGAAGAACTGTATACCAAACCGTTTTTTTAAAAAAGTGCACAAATATGAGGGAAGTCATGGAGTTGGTGGTTTTAACGATTTTTTACTTGTTTGCAGTGGTAAATTCCCCTGAAGAAACTCAAATTTATTGAGTGAAACGCAATGGATGGCGCCAATACAACTGGCGTTGGGAAACACTAAATCAAGTTAAGTACAATTGATACACGAGTATTTTGCAAAAGTTGAGGGTGTGCTGGAAAAAGAAAAGGAAAAAAAGAAAAAATAATAAAATAGAGATTGCCTGAGCCGGTGGACAGTCATTGATGCTATCGGGGTACAGTTTGATACATAGTATCTTAGTTTCGTGCCGATTTGTCTGAGACGTCCCCATGCTTTAGTATTGTGCACAACCCTTTATTTTGCTTTTTCTCATATTAAACGTTGTTTACAATAGAGTAATTACCAAATTTTGGATCAATTATATTACTCTGAGTGGACCTGTGGGATCTGTTCCTACCAAAGCAAAGGAGAACATAATGCTTCCTTTGCATCATTCTTTGCAGGATCTCCTTCTAGGTCTGTGGGAAGCACCTTTAAGGGTACCCCCACTTTCTAGAGCAACCGATCTCCTATATCAGGTGCCCCCCTCTCCAGGGTTTCAAAAGACTCAACTTCCTCATCATTCCATAGTAGTGGAATCAGCACTGAGGCGAGTAAAGAGTAAGAAAAAGCACTCTTCTTATCCGCCAGGTCGGGAATCTAGAACACTAGATGCCTTTGGACGTCAAACCTTCCAGACATCTATGCTTTCTGCAAGAATTCTCTCATATATTTTCTATATGAGTCTATCTCTTGAGGAGGTCACAAAGAAATTACATCTTTTGACTCCTTTCCTTCCAGGTTCCAAGAGTACAGACTATTCCTCACTGTTTACGCATATCCAGAATATCTCTTGGTTTCTTTCTCGTGCTTCCCTAGACTCTTTTGAGTCTGTTAGCAGGACTTCTGCTATAGCTATAGGGGCACGACGTAGAGCCTGGCTCCAAGTTTCAGACTTGGATAAATGGGCACAGCAAAGACTGGGACATACTCCTTGCACTGGAGAAAATCTCTTCAACAAGAAGTCTTTACGTCAGGTTACTCAGTTGTCCACTGATTTACCTGTTCTAAGGGGTTGTTCTACTACACCTTTTGTCCCAGTAGGTAGGAAATGTCCTGCCAAACTTTCTTCCCATAGGAGGAGAAGGTTTTATTCATCACCTGCCCATCATACAGACGTTCCCAAACAGGGGAACCATCATCCTGGTCTGAAGAATCCAACCTCTCACCAGGCTCAGCAAACCCAGCAACCGCAGGATTTCTGATCAATCATCATCAGATGCTTGTAACTCTTGGGGGTTAGAATCTGCAGTTTGCTTCTTCTTAATAGAGGCAATCCACCACTTCATTCTAACCCCTAGACATGGATCTCTTTCCAAAAGACATCCATCTTTCCATATTTCTATGAGCTGTCAGAATGTTCATGCCTATAGGTCACAGGGTTCTCCTCTTCTTCCTGCTAGGGAAAGAGGTCTGACCACTATCAAATATGATAGTTTCCTGTGCCAGCATATATTTTTTCCTTTCTATAGACTTACTACTTGGTAAGTCTTCTTCAGCTCCCTTCTCTTCACCCTCTTACCAAGCTTTCTTCTGTAAGAGCAGTATTACTTCAGTGGAGGGATTTTTCTTCAGCCACTCTAGTTTGTCACTTTCCAGTGCGGAGTTTTCCTCTCTGAGTTAACTCTTCTTTTTCAGTCTTGCTTTGGGGCAGCTTATCAGACATGTCCAGAGTTTTCTACTCCTGTTCTGTCTGTTCTTTCTGTTTTTAAACAGTAAGATTCTTTCTGCTGTCTTGCTAGCAGCTGCCTACGCAGGAGCCTTAATGTTTGGACCACTGGTTTCTGTCCTCAAACAACCAGATTTGTCCTCCACTAACATTCTGTCTAGCCTTAGTAGTGGCTCCAAGTCAGTGCTTTCATCTATCTTGGAGATTATCTCACTATAAGCTTTCTGGATTGTCTTCTATTTCTGCAATCTCCATTCTCCTGGGTTTGGCAGCATAGTTGGCAGAGATACTGGCTCTCTAGCAGCCAGTTCTATCTCCTCATTCTCCTGCATCATGCTCTCTGCAATTCTACAGAGAAGCTTTCCACTATGGGCCCTTGCTAGAGAGCATGGGTTTTTTTTCTCCAACAGCTATCCTAGATGGTTGGAAAAGGCTTTTCAGTCATGTCTCCCATGACTAGAAGGGTTCTCCCTTCTCTTACTATCTCCTTTTTGATATATAAGGACATAGGCCTTCTCTTACGTGAAAGCTTAAGGAGTTGCTCATTCCCTGCTTTGGTCCATAGAGCATATCCCCAATTGGGAATACTTTTTCCTTGCAGCTCGTCCTCATGGTAAGAACGCATGATACCTTTTGCCCTTAAGCAGGTCAACATGGTATCTCATCTCTATGTGTCTTCTGTCCACTTACCATGCTAGAGTTCTGGAAGACTCGGGACTTGCTGGCTGCAGACTGATATTATCCTCTCTTTTTCACGTAACCGTCCTGGTTATTTCACTAGCTAGCATCCTTGCAGATCATAACCAGGAGGAATAGATTCTCTATATATCTTCTCAAGTAGGTTCCACCTCCTTGTTATTAGATGAATCTTTCCTCTCCATATATCCTATGTGAATACCCTGCTGTAGGCATATCTCTGTCTGCTTAATTGCAGACACCCATATATAGGCCTACATATTCATATCTATCTTTTGTGTGTATTTCATGCCCTTCCATATCTCACTATAGATATATTCTTATATGTCTATCTATATGTGTATATGTATATGTATGTATATGTGTATGTATATGTCGAGATATTTTATTATAGATAGATAAGTATGTGGATACATATCTATCTGATGGTCTATGCTCATATAGCTATATGATTCTGACAGATGGATTTTTCCCATATCTTGCTATCCAGCAGGTTTGGGGTTCTACACACACAACCACTCCTGTGGTAGTCAACAATTTTTATACCATAACCTTAGGGTTTAGGTACCTCTGAAGCTCTCCATGTTCCAATATCTCTCCTAGCTTACCCCAGTTAGGAGAGACATTGCGGATCTTCAGTTAATCACAGGCTTAATGCCTCAGGCATTTGTCTTCTCTTTTTGGGATACAAGGGGTTCCCATACCCTTTCTCCCCACAATGACTGTGCCTGTTTGTCCAAATCGGTTAGCCTTTCTCTTTTGCTCCTTAGAGTGAATCACTCTGCCGCCAAAAGAGTTCGGTTTTTGTCATAAAGCCTTCCGCTGAAGGCCCACCGTTTTTGTACTTCCCCAGTTTGTCTTTACTGGGGTTACCTGTTACCTTTCAGGATTCTGACCTCCACTGTTTTCCTACAGGTTTATTACCTCCACTTTACAGTGAGGTCCTCTTTGAGGTTCCTCTGTTGGGTTCCCCAGTAGATCCCATGAACCTCCATTCTTCTGTGAAATCCTGTTGGGGGAAGTCCATATTGCAATATTTCATTTCAATATCATTGATGACAATTATTATCCACACACGGACTTCTTGTCTGCAGTCCTATGCTAGGTTAAGCTGTTGTCCACAGCACCTTTCTCTTTCAACGCCTACCCTCCATCCTCAGGATGCCTGGTGTTATTAGGTATAGCATGTTCCAATCTATGACATGCTGGGACTCCAGGCATCTCAGCTTGGGAGTCCCCATATTTGAAGACTCATTCCTGCTTGTTCCTGGAGATAGCACAGTTACTTACCTGTAACAGGTGATCTCTGGGAACAGCAGGAATAAGTCTTCACAACCCACCTAGGAGTTGTATCTCTATCTATCTTTCTTTTACTCTCTCTCTCTCTCTTTGTCTCAGCTTTAAAACTTAACTGAGGAGAGGCAGTTGGGAAAGGCGGGAAGGCAGCACGCAGGCATGGTGGGATGCTTCCAAAAGCTCTTTGATTGGACGCTGGGAAGCATTCCCGCGCAGACTCCGTCGGTACCGACGTACCCCATATGTGAAGACTTATTCCTGCTGTTCCCAGAGATCACCTGTTACAGGTAAGTAACTGTGCTTTCTGCCTTAGCTGACCACAACTGCATCTTAAGGCCCACCGCTCTGCTAAATTTACTTAACACTAGCACACATTCAAGGCCTGCACCATCATGCCCCTTCTGACAGGAAGTTTGCACCAAATGGGGTGGCACGGTGCAGGCTTTGCATGCACATGAGTGCTCAAAGGCCAGCCACAACACTGAATTTACTTCAGATGCAGTTGTGGTCAGCTAAGGAAGAAAGTCAAAGTGCAGTGGCGGCAGCAGGAGGAAATGATAGAGAGAGTGATCCAGGACACGGTGGTGGAGGGGTAGCAAAGGGTGTAGAGAAGGATAAAGGCAGGAGTACTTAGTTCAGGGAAGTACTCTTAAGTGCCGCCCCTTGATTTTTGCCACCTTTGACACCTAATCCACCTAGTGGTAGAGCCAGCCCTGCTTTGTATCACACTCCTCTGAAAGCATGTGTTTCTGTCTCTTGTTCAGTCTTATACCACCCAGCATGATCCTCCTTTGTCTCAATGACAGTACTGACAAGATTTCACATTTTTGTTCTTTTCACAGACCACAGGCTGCCTGCTAGATCTGCCTGGGGGTGTTTATTGCACTGATGTAACTTCAAAAGAAGCAGGAGACTCTCTCATCGCTGTCAGCTCACAAACCTGTATCTACCTGCTGGAGATACCGGCAAAGTGATACTGGAACATCCTTTGGCAGTTTGGTTTTTGTGCATAACAGAGAATAGCCCTGTTTACTCCTTTCATCTCAGGGTTTGAGTATAAGCTCTTTTGGATGGGAGGCTTCATTTTTCACTGTGACTTATACTAGTTAAGTTTTCTATAGATTCATCTTTGTATATCTTCTATCGTGCTGTTTGGAAAAGCTTTTTGAAAATTTGCCCATCCTCTGTGTGATTAAATCATGTGGTTTTTTTCAACATATATAATTGTAGCCGCATTGTTTGCAGACGTTTCTATAGGCAGGACGAAGTCAGGAAAGTTAATGCACATGGTACTGGATTTTCAAAAGTACTCACATTGTTTTGCATAGAAAATCTCTAAGTGCTTTTTTCCTGAGGCAATAACTTTGATTACATGCATACTCCCTGAATAAAAACACCCAAAGAATCTGCACTAATGTGGATAGTGTGAATATCTCCCCCATTGTGTACAGGGTGGCCCAAAAAAAGTGAGAACATCTCGTAAATTAAAAGCTTAAATAGTTTACTTATTTACCACCTTTAGCTATATAACGTCTTTATTTCAACAATTTCCAGTCGCCATCTTTTTTTTTTTTTTTTTTTGTTAATTTGTCAATCGTTTACATCTCTTTTTGCATTTTTAAATAACTTATATGCTATGAGATGTTCTCACTTTTTTTGGGCCACCCTGTATATAACAAGAGTACATACTGGAAGTGGTTTTGTATTGGCTAAGAGTCGGGAGTAGTGGCGTTAGGTCTGTTCTTGTACAAGCAGGATAATGTCACTGACAGTTAACTTCTCCCAGCTCCTTCTGGAAGCCTTTGGAGCGGGCTCACAGTGCATCTGACCTTCTCAGTCTTTGCCTTTTTGAGGAGCCCTGTGGACATGCAAGTCCCGTGATCTGCCTCTTACTGTGGTTTTTGGCTGCTCAAGTCTGTTTTTCATTGTTCTTGAATGTTTCTCTGCTGCCCTTACCTCCTTTTGCTGCCACGTGGTTTTTGCTCTTTTAGATCTCCTGAAAGGGTTTTTTTTTTTTTGTCATTTCAGATTTCCTTTTTGAGTCCTTTGCTGCTTAGGCTGCATTTAGGCCTCAAGTGCTCCAGCCAAAAGACTTGTGTGTTTTTTTTTTACCATTGAATCATTTTATTTTGTAGCGGCTATTTTTTTAGATGACATGTCCCAGAATCTCACCAGTGGGTTTAAAAGGTGTTCCAGCTGCAACTGGACCATGTCCATCACAGACACATAATTTGTGCCTGCAGTGCTTTGGGCCCAACTATGAGCCCTCTCATTGTTTCTTGTGTTCCTAGATGACAAAGAGAGGCCTCAGGAATCAAGAGGAACAGCACAAAAGGAGTTTTGGTGCAGATAGGTCTGGTCCATCAATATCAGCATTGGTGGTATCAGTCCCCATGGCCTCAGGAATTGCACCAAATACTGGTAATGTACTGACATCAAGGTGTCATTAAGCTCATCCACTGAATCCCTTCTGAAGAGAACGAATTCACCCTCTGCCTTATGGGCCTCGGACTTTGGACATCAAGCGCCAGACAGAAGTCAAGGTGCATTGGCATTGCAGTTCATTATAACGTGATGTCCTGAGCACTGAGGTATCAGAGGAACTGTTATCTTCAATACAGCCCCGAAGTGAGGAATGCTTATCCTGTTTAATACCAGAGGGGACATAACAGTCCCCAAGAGGTTGGGACCAGCCTGCCAATACTTCCAACAGATCCTGCAGACAAACTGAATCTGATGTAGTCCCTCTACCTTTGTCAAAGGCAACCCTCAAAAAGCATCTCCTGAAGAACGTAGAGGACAGGATGGAGGTTTCTTTGCACAGCACGAGGCAGCTGAATCAGCTGCTTTGATGCACTGAGATATTGAACCGATTCTCAAGACTCATCTGTCTGTAGGAAATTCACCATCACTGAGACCTTGAAGGGTCTCGACACTGCTTTATGTCCAGTTTCCATCTCCAGTGCATTGGGGGATGAATGCTTTAAAAGGCATCAGGCGAGGCTAGTGCATTGATGCTCTGAGCATAGGCCCACCTCCAAGAAGGATAACGGTTGGTTTAGGTCAGCATTTGCCAAACTATGGGTCAATCCTCATTTGGGGATCACAGCCACATGTTGGGTTTGAGGCAGGGGTGAATTGAGCTTTCTGGCATGCCCAGGAAGACCAATTGTGTGGAGGCAGCAGTGTGGTACAAAGTAAGGCAGTCACCCCCCAAAACATCAGTAGCCAACTTGCATCATTTCCAGCCCACTGCCAGTAATCAAAGGTACTATAAGTGTGGTGCCTCTCTCATAAAGCACATGCATGCGCCTCTAAGATTCGGCTGGCCCTCCTTGTCCTGCCCCCTCTGATGTGACAAGTATGCGTCAGAAAGGGCGGGACAAGGAGGACTGGTAGGTCGTTAGAGGCATGTGCATGCCTGTATGGGAAAGGCCCCATGCTTGTGCCGTATTTGATTAGAGGCAGCAGGCAACAGAGGAGGACTAGATTTGCACATCAGGTTCTGGTATATGAGTTGGAGGATCAATGCACAGCAAGATGAAGGAAAGAAAACAGAAGATCCAAGACATAGGGATGGAGGGAGACGGAGGAGATGCTGGACAGGTGTTTGGGGGGGGAGACATTGGGTGACAGAGGAATGATGTTGGACATAGGAGGGGACATAAGAGGAGTGCTACTGGATATCAGGGGGGGGGGGGGAGGCATAGGGAAACAGAGAGGTCATGCTAGATGTGGGGAGCAAGGGCCAAGGGAGATAAGAGATACTGAGGCCAGGGAGAGAGAGAGAAGGGAGATGCTAGACTAGGGGAATAGGAAGAGTGGGGGAAATGCAGATTAAAGGGAGAGAGAGAGGGAAAATGGTGGGCTGGGAGTGTTAGAGAGGGGAAAGATTCTGGGCAGGGAGGGGGAGAGAAAGAGGGGAAGATGTTGGATGGGTGGGTTAGTAACGATTGAGGAATAAGAGGTTGGGGGGAGAGACGTGGCAGATAGACTGCAGTCTCTGCAAAAGAGAGTTAAGATAGGATGCAGAAACCAGACACTGGGACCAAGGCAATTAGAAAAATTGAAATAGCCAGACCACAAAGGTAAATAATTTATTTTCATTTTAATGACTGGAATATGTCAGTATATGGATCTTTATATTTTGCACAGTACAGGGGGAACTACTTCAATTTATTTCTCTGGTGTTGCACTGCATGCAGAGTATGGCTTCTTGGGGATTTAATTTAATTTTTGTCTACGAGATAGGTGGGACTGGGGGAAGGTGCTAGACCAACAAGGAGGAGGAAGGAAGGTTGGATGATGGACCACTTAGGAAGGTGAAATAGGGAGGATGGGATAGGTTGTATGGCAGGGAGATGCTTGACATGGGGGGGGGGAGGTTACTGGGCAGGGAGAAAGGATATTCTGTATATGGGTCGGAAGATGATTGGTGAGAGAAAGAGGACATTCTGGTTTTGGGGAGGAACTCTGGGAAACAGATGAGATACTGGACAAGGGAGGGGAGGATGAGGGAGATAACGGTCATGGGGGGACTATGGAAACAGAGGAGATGCTGGAATGGGAAGGAAGGAGACAGATAGGAAATCTTTGACATTGGGAAGGTCACTGGGGAGGTGAGAGAAGAGATTCTGAACATGGAGGGTGCAACGACTGGTGACACGGAACGTTTAAGGGTAGAGCGAGGGAGACAGACTGAAAAGATACTGGGAATAGGGGTGGGAACTAGGAAGATAGAAGAGATGCTGGACATGGGGGCAGGACTAGGGAGACAGAAAAGACTCTGGACATATGTTGGGGGGACTAGGGAGGCAGACAGGAACTAATAAACATGGGGAAGATGAGAGGGAAGATGCTGGACACAAGAGGAGTGTTAGTAAAAAAAAAAAAAAAAGAAAACAAAACTGGGCAATAAGAGTCTTGGGAAGGAGAGAGAGAGATGAGAATGGGAGGGCTGAATGAGGGAAAGTGATGGAGAGATGTGGGTAAATGCAGTAAACTGTGGGAAAATGACAACGAAATGGTAAAAGGTGAAGGAAGAGAACTGAAAAGAAAGATTAGTGTTACAGATTGATGTAGGTGATTACAGTGAAGACGAGAGAGAAAAAATGGCATAAACAGGTGACCTGGAAATAAGAGCTAAGAGAAGACAGAGAAAAGCAGAAACCAGAGCCATATGATTAGAAAAAAGCCAGAAAACAAGGTAGAAAATGTTTTTATTTTCTATTTAGTGATTTGGAATATGAGCTTTTGGAATGTACCTTTGCCAGGACCTGTGATAGATATGGCTGCGGACCATCTCAGGGTAGAACTTTGGGAGGAGACCTCAAAGCCCTCTAGCAAGCTGTATTTTCTTCAGCTTCAGACATACATTGCCCCCGGTCACTTATTCCTCACATCTGTACACACACACACACACACACACACACACACACATTACTTTAAAAAGCATAAATTAGCATGTTTATATTTGTTGTCTGAGTAATAATTTTATTTGATTAGCATTTGGGGTCACATGAAGTTTCCTCCACTAAAAATGGGGTCACACCAGAAAAATAAGATTGGGAAGCACTGGTGTAGGTGGAGACTTAGACATATCATGAGTATCTTTTTGAGTCTGCTTCAGAGTGTTCTTGGGACTCTGAGTATCACTCAGAATACTTCTCAGGGGAAGATGTCTCTTGAATTGCCCTCAGACCCATCACCACCTCACAAGAGAAGAAAATCACCTCCAGAGCACCCATCCTTCATTGTGTGAGAAACGGCTGTCCATTTCATTTAAGTTAGAAATGGAGCCCAGGGGCAAAGTACTGAAAATCCTCACAGAATCTTGAGAATGTGGGAGACTACCCTCTCTGTTCCTCCTGTGAATAAAGTTGACTTGATAGGGGAGGGGAGCACAGCTGAGCACAGCCTACCACTAATGGAATACCCCAGAACACAAAGGCTTCTGTGTTTAAAATAGCCAGCTCTAAAAATAATAAAATCGGAGCAGCAGTTAGTGCTGTCTCCATACTGAAGTGCCACAAAACTGAGCCACCAGTGCCTTAACTGCACCAAAGAATAGGTCCACTATTAACGGTCATATATTGGAGAAAATTCAGAGTCTATAAGAACTAATTGCAGCTCAGTTAAAGTTGACTAAACAAATCAAAGCAGATATAGCTACATTAGCAGCCCAGGTGGTTGGGAGCATCTAGAGGAGATGATAGCAACATTGGACAAATCCCATCAAAAATACAGCAGTACATCCACAAAATGCAGTGTTTGCATGTGGACATGGTTGTTGTTGTTCACTGTTGTTAGATTGACATCAACTCTGATTGTCCTAAACTGTATTTGGTCTTCCGTCAGATAGCTAACTGTTGATAAACTGGCATCCATAGCTGCTATTATATTGATCCATCACATTGCTGGTCTTCCTCTTTTGCGTTGACCTTTAACCTTGCCAAGCATGATGTCTTTCTCTCTTTGCATAATGTGTCCAAAGTTATGAAAGTTGGTCTTGTCATTTGAGCTTCTAGAGCAAGCTTAAGTTTGATCTCCTCTAGTACTGATTGATTTGTTCTTCAGGCATGCCATGGTATACAGTACACAGTACTCATTGCCAGCACCATAATTCAGAAGCATCAATTTTCTGCCTGCCTTTCTTCTTTAATATCTAACTTTCAAATCCATATGACAGTATTGAAAATACAATGGCTTGGGCAAGTCAAATCTTTGTATGTAGAAATCCATCTTTGTACTTGAAAACTTTGGGCCTGATATTCAAAGGCATTTACACCGTTAGTGCTGCTGAGTATCTACTGGTACTGCCACTACATGCCCCAGTGCTAACCGGTTAGTATCGGGCAATTCTGGGGGTAGTACCTGGGGATAACCATTCAGTAGTGATATTCAGCCGCTGACCAGTTATCCCTCGGTGGTGAAAGTTAAGCACAGAATTGGCTGTCCTAACTTTTGCTGCTGAAGCTAACTGGGCAGCAGCTGAATATTGCTGCTGCCTTGTTAGCTATCTGCTTCAGTGGCCAGATATGGCCCCAGCATTGAATATCTGGGTTTAGTGTTCAGCGGCAGTGGCTAACTGCTGTAATTACGCTAGACGACAACAATGAATATCGGGCCCCTTGTCTAGGACTTACATAGCCATTCTGCTAAGAGCAAGGCATCGTTGGATTTCTGGACTGCTTGTTGTTTCTTTATTGATTATTGATTTCACCAGTTGTCAGGATCTTTGGCAGATCCCTTTTAAGACTATGTTCCTTGATCCTGATAAGGAGATGTTTCAGATCATCTTCACTTTCAGCCAGTAACGTGGTATTGTCCACATAACAAAGGTTGTTAATGAGTCTTCCACCAATCTTCACACCTTGATTGTCTTCATACAGTCCTGTTTCTCTGATGATTTACTGTATTCTGCATATATATTGAACATGTATGGGGAAATTATGTAACCTTGTTGTACCATTTGCTGATTTTACACCATTCTGTTTCTTCTTGTTCCATTCAAACTGTTGCTTCTTGATCATTATAAAGGTTGTGCATGAGAACTATCAGGTGTTCTGGTATACCCATGCTTTTTAATATAGCCCAAAGTTACACAGTCAAAAGCCTTGCTAAAGTCTTTAAAATACATGTAGATATTGACTATTGGAGGAACAATTTGGGTATGTTGGGCCTGAATGAAGCAGAAGGTGGCGACATGCTCAGTCCTTGAGAAAGCTCTCTTGAAGATTACAATTAATGCAAATGGGGCTTGATTTGGACTCCTATATCTAGTGCTGATGTAGGTCACTTTTGGTAATAAAGACTACAATTACTCTGAATAGGAGATGGTGCATGCTTTTTTTGAATGCCCTAGTCAAGAGATTCAGGTGATTGGAGAGTTTTTTTATGAGCTTTGAGTTATGGAGCAGAGCAGTGTTTTTACGTTTGTACTGACCTCTCCTTCTCGAGACGATGTTCAGTGAGAAGCAATGAGACATTTGTTATGTTTATGGAGAGCCTTTTTCGTCTATTTTGATTGATCAATGGATACACACTAGCTTTTAGGTAGTAGGAGCAAAGAGCAATAGTTTCCAAGTAGTGATATTGAGTAGGCCTCCACACTTGGTTGTGTCTTGATTATGTCCAATATGATATGGAAAATCATCAGTGACTCACTGTGCATTTGATTAGTTCAGCATATTGACTGTTATTTGAAATGAGCAATTATGATGGGTGGAATATGTGGAAACAGAGGGCTGGTGACAGGAGAAGCGGAACACCTTTTTTGTTTGGAGGGGCCAAAAAAACCCTCCTATCTTCAGCCTTGTCCCCAAGCTCTCTATTGCTGGTGCTATGTTGAACAAAATATTGGTGGGGCATTGGCTCTTATGGCCCACCCCTTTCCCCGCTATGGGGGGGGGGGGGAAGAGTCAGGCGAATGGTTTGTGTGGCAAATAGTTATATGAGGGTGACATTGAGAGTCGGTTGTGATTGTAGAACAGAGGTTTGGAAAGTGAGGTGGGAAAATGCTTGGGGTTGTACTGATTTTGTTCAGCAACCATTAGCTGCAATAGGTCCTGTTCCAGGGGGTTTTGTTTGCTCTTTAATTTGGTTGGATGGATGCTATGTGTTTATTTTTGTGTTTTAACAGGGGTTCAACTTGGTGGTTTGCTTCATTTGCCTACATTGCAGTCTGTGGACCTTAAAAACAGCAGTGCTGGCATGTGGCAGAACTAGGCTTTTCCAAGTAATAACCATGTGATGGTTGTTGAGGGAGTCAATTATCCTATCAAGTGAAAAAAAGATCTTAGTATATTGTAAAAAAAAGAGAAGGATGATTTGATTCTGATGCAAGAAACATCTCACAGCACCAAATTAAAGGGGGGTTGGGTCAGAGAATTTATATTTTTCCCCTGGTGTTAAGAAGAAACCAAAGGTCGCAATAATAATTAGGACTCGATCCATTCAGGTTGTCACCACAAAAGGAAATGGAAAAGAGAGGTGGGTGCCAGTGCTCATAAAAGGAGTGGTAACAGTGTTGGTGGTAAACATTTATGCACCCAATATAGACTGCCCCTCTTTTTTTTTCAAGAGCTGGTGACCCTCATTCTTGGGTATGGTGATATAACTATAATAGTGTGGTGATTACAATCAACTGCTGGATTTAATTTTAATTTGCCAGCCAAGGTGCCACATCCCATGGGAAAGTAGTTCACATTTTTTTCGACTGCCATTAGTTACAGACACAGATTACTTTTAAACTCCAGCATCTGAATGCCTATGGTGGAGGTGATTTTATTTAACATATTTTTTTATATACTGCCTTTCAGAGTCTCAAAGCGGTTTACAGTGAACATAACTTTGTTTACATGAAACTTTTCTTCAGAACTATTTACAAAAGCAGTTAACAGTGTTTACAATTAACAATTTATTTACATGGGTGTTTGAGCTCTGCGGATGCTTGGAGATTGTCAATGGTCCATCCGTTGTGATAGTATTTCTATCAAGTAATTGTATTTTCTCCAGGACCAAGCAGGAAGTCAGTCCTCATATATGGGTGACGTCGGCGCCGACAGAGCCCCCATGCGGAGCATTTCCCCAGCTTTCAAGGAAAGCCTTTGGGAATGCAGCGCGCATGCGCAGTCCCCTTCCCGCCCAAGGATGCCATCTTGCTCAGTCTTTCTTTTTCCGTGGAGCCTAACAGACATGAGTTCATGTCACCCGGGAAAAGTTGATTTTTTTCTGTGATTTTCGCTTTCTCCTATCCGGTTCGATGCCGGTTCCCTTTCCTGCCTGGGCTCGGTACACCGGTATCGAGTCCGGAGTTTCGATTTTCAGTTTTTGTCCTTTGTGACTAGCATTCGCGCTCTTTTGTCTTTTAACTGGCAGCCCAGTCTTTTGACCTTGCAGGGGCTCTTTTTCCCCCGATGGCTGCCAGCGGGTTCAAAAAGTGTGATCGGTGCAAGAAACTTATGTCTCTCACCGACACACATGACTGCTGCCTCCGTTGCCTCGGGCCCGACCATGACCCGCTGGCCTGTGGCCCGTGCGGCAAGATGTCGTCAAAGGCGCTTCGGAGCCGTCAGCATCAACGTGAGAGGGCGGTGTCGGTGGAGGCTCCTGGTTCCTCGAGGGCCAGGTCGTGTAGCCCTGATCGCCACCCCGGACTCTCGGAGTCAGAGAGGCCGTCCAAGTTACCTCGTGTGGAGCAGGAGTCCCCGAGTCACGTAAGTGCAGTTGTCCTCGTGGACTCTCCCCCGGGGGAGCCGCCATCGGGGGCTGCTGAGTTTCCTGAGCTTGGACTGAAGTTGACGGCTTGGAGAGCAGCTTGGTTGCCTTCATGGAACAGCAGCAGGTACTGATCGCCAGTCTGACCGGTGCATCTACCCCGACCACCGGGACCTCGACTTCCAAGTCGACTCCAGAGACCGAGCCGATCCTCAAGTCAATGAAGTCTTAAGTCGATCCTCGGTCAAGGTCCCCCTCGACCTCCCGTGTGGGGCCGAGGTTGTCTATGCCGATACCCTCAGCGTCAGGGCGGGTGGCACCAAGGCCCACACGGTCAGAGCCGCTCGATTCCTCCTCGGAGTCGTCGGCGTGGGAGACGGAGGGCGAGGAGTCCCTGGACACCTTCCGGACCAGGTGCATCCCTTCGGACTCACTGGAGTCCAAGCCTCGGAGACAATCCCCCCCGGAGGATACCTGGTTCTCGGACTTCGTGAGGGACATGGCCAAAGCCTTGGCCTTCCCTGTGGACGCCGAGGAGGAGCCTCGAGCCGAAGAACTCGATGCCCTCCAGTATGACTTTCCTCCAAAGGAAGCCTTTACTGTACAAGTTCCTCCGATGCTGGAACGGCTGCTCTTCCGTATGTGGGAGGCACCGGCCTCGATGCCAGTTCTTAGCAAATGGGTTGATTCCATTTATCGAGTCCGTAAGAGCCCTGGGTTCCAAAAGGCGCAGCTACCACACAACTCCATGGTTGTGGAATCGGCCATATACCGCCTGAAGAGTCAGAAGATGCATTTCTTGGTGCCTCCCGGCCGGGAGGCCCAGAACCTGGATGCCCTCGGTAGAAAGTGCTTCCAGGGCTCTATGCTATCTTGCCATGTCCAGACCTACCAGCTGTACATGGGCATGTACCTACGAGACCTGGCAAAGGAGATTGCCGGGTTCTCAGCTGGCCTCTGCGAGGAACCTTTGCAGAGGTTCAAGGCTTTGTCAACAGGGATTCGAGAGTGCTCGAAGTTCATCCCTCGAGCAGCCGATGATGGCTTCGAGGCTTCGGCCCGGGTAGCAGCGGCCGGCATCGGTGCACGCCGTCAGGCCTGGCTACAGTCATCAGACCTGGAGTCATGGGTGCAGGACAAGTTGGTCGATGTCCCCTGCCGAGGTGAAAACCTTTTCGATAAGCCCATGACTGAAAAGGCTGCAGAAATAGAGACTGAGACTTTCACCAGGACAAGGCTGTCCAGGAAGACTTCTGCCCCTTCTCAGAAAAAGAAGGGCTTGGGAAAGAAGCCCTTTTTCCCAAGGAAGGGTGCTGCCTACAAATCCTATCCTCAATATCAGGCCTTGCCAGCAGGCCAAGGGGCAGGGGCATGGGCCCCGTAGGCAGAAGACCCCCAAGCCGCCAGCTCCGGCTCCTGCACAGCAGGGAGCGGGGTTATGACTCCCACAGCATAGCGTCTCCTCCACAGCTGGCTTCACTCAGCACAGAAGGTCGGCTGACCCTGCATGCCTACAGGGGGCCAGCCATCACAGGGGATACCTGGGTTCTAAGCATAGTCCAGAAGGGCTACATGCTCCACTTCCACCAGCTACCCCCCTCCTACTTTCCAGGGGAGCCTCCAAGACTCCCTCTGGACAGAAACCTCCTCCTTCAGGAGTTGGCAAGTCTTTTGAAGGAACAGACTGTAGAACCGGTGCCTCACCACCTGAAAGGGCAAGGCTTCTACTCCAGGTACTTCCTGGTACCAAAAAAGGACAGGAGGCCTCCGGCCTATCCTAGACTTGCGAAACCTAAACAGGTTTCTGGAGAGGGAAAAGTCCAAGATGCTTACCCTTGGGATACTGCTGCCCTACCTCCAGCAGGGAGATTGGCTATGCTCTTTAGACCTAAAGGATGCTTATACTCACATTCTTATCCATCCAGACCAACGACAATATCTCAGATTTGTGGTGGGAGGAAACCATTTTCAGTAGAGAGTACTTCCCTTTGACCTAACCTCTGCCCCCAGGGTTTTCATCAAATGCCTGGTGGTGGTGGCGGCCTATCTCAGGAATCGGGGAATTTTTGTCTTCCCATACCTGGATGACTGGCTCATCAGGGGCCAATCAAGCCACTCTTCGCACTGTCTCTTTTCTTCAGCATCTGGGCTTTGTCATAAACTAAGCAAAGTCCACCTTGCTCCCCTCACAGAACCTAGAGTTTATAGGGGCAAGATTAGACACCCTGCAGGCAAGAGCTTATTTGCCCGAGGACAGGGCCCACAGACTGATGGACTTGGCCACCAATTCCAAAGCACTTCTCAGGTCTCCACCAGGCACTTCCTGCGGCTCCTGGGCCACATGGCATCCACGGTACATGTGACTCCGAATGCCCATCTGCACATGTGGGCTGTTCAGTGGTGCCTCAGAGCCCAGTGGGCGCAGGCCACAGGCGACCTCCGAGACAGAGTAAAGGTGTCCAAACCACTTTTGGACTCCTTGCAGTGGTGGCTACATCTCCCAAACCACCTCAGGGGAGTACCTTTTCAGGTTCCGGCACATACAAGGGTGCTGACGACAGATGCTTCCTTAAAGGGCTTGGGTGCACATTGCCAGGGCACGTGCACTCAAGGCCTCTGGTCTCCTTGGGAGGTCACACAGCAGATCAATCTTCTGGAGCTGCGAGCAATCCGCTTGGCTCTACAAACCTTTTCTCATGCCCTCTCTCACCAGTCTGTCTTAGTTCAGACAGACAATCAGGTAGCAATGTTCTATGTGAACAAGCAAGGGGGCACAGGGTCCAGGCTCCTATGTCAGGAGGCACAGGCCCAGTCCAACAAGGCATGTTTCTCAAAGCAGTTTATCTACCTGGTCAGGAGAATTTCCTAGCAGACAAACTAAGCAGGATTCTCCAGCCTCACGAATGGCAGTTGAATCCATTGGTGGTCCAGCAGATCTTCCTCCGCTGGGGGCTTCCATCCATTGATCTCTTTGCAAGTCCACAGAATCGTCAGCTGCCCAGGTTCTGCTCCAGACAACCGCATCTCCTGAAGATGGCAGCAGATGCCTTTCTGATTTCTTGGTCTGCTGGCCTCCTGTATGCATTTCCTCCCACGCCCCTGGTGGCCCGAACTCTGTTCAAGATTCTCCACTTCTGCTACAGTTGGCAGTGGAAACTCCTTTCCCTCTGGGGTTGCAACATGATCTCCTGTCTCAAGATCAGGGTTCCCTTCTGCACCCCAATCTCAGGTCCCTCAATCTGATGGCCTGGCTGCTGAAAGGATAGTGCTAGCTCCCTTGTTTCTGCCTAAGGAGGTTGAAGAGGTGGTTTTGGCCTCTAGGAGGCAGTCCACCAGAAAATCCTATGCCCTCAAGTGGCATAGGTTTACATTATGGTGTGCTCAGTGCAATGAAGATCCTTTCTCCTGCCTTGTGCCAGTGGTACTGCAGTATCTTCTTCACCTGTCAGATCTGGGCCTTAAGTCTAACTCTGTTCGGGTCCACCTCAGTGCTCTATCAGCGCACCACTCACCGGTGGAGGGACAGTCTCTGTCGGTCATCCCTTGGTGTCCCGCTTCCTCAAAGGTTGTCTTCTTCTCAAGCCTCCGGTTCATCCACCGGCGACTGAGTGGGATTTGAATGTGGTCTTGCAGCAACTTACTCGCCCACCGTTTGAGCCAATGGCTACTTGCCATTTGTGCTTCCTTTCTTGGAAAGCGCTCTTCCTGGAAGCTCTTACCTCAGCCAGACGTGTGAGTGAACTACAAGCTCTGGTTTCTGACAGACCATACACACGGTTCTATAAGAACAGGGTGGTCCTACGTACCCATCCGAAGTTCCTTCCAAAAGTTGTCTCCTCTTTCCACCTCAACCAGGAGGTTTCTTCCGACCTTCTTTCCCAGGCCGCATACCATCCGGGCTGAAACAGTCTTGCATACCCTGGACTGTAAGAGGGCGTTGTCTTTTTACACAGAACGTACGCGGGGGCATCGAAGGGCTACTCAGCTCTTCGTCTCCTTTGACCCTAATAAACTGGGGTTACCTGTCTCCAAGCATACGTTGTCCACTTGGGTAGCAGATTGTATCGCCTGGGTGTACAAGGCAGCCGACCTCCCCTTGCAGAGTCGAGTCACGGCCCACCATGTCAGGGCGAAAGCCGCGTCAGTAGCTCATCTCCGCTCTGTTCCATTGGCAGACATCTGCCGGGCCGCTACTTGGTCTTCAAGCCAGACCTTTGCAGCCCACTACTGCATCGAGAGAGAGTCCCGAAGGGACAGTGCTTTCGGACAGGCGGTACTCCGTAATCTTTTTGAGGTTTAGGCAACTCCTACCCTCCGGCCCTTGTTTGGGCTACCGTACGGGGGCATTTTCAGAGAATATTCTTATCACGGATGCTGAGGCTCTTGAGAGGGAGCCATTTTTTTCGCTTTGGGTTCCCGGTAGCCTAGAGCTGGGGAGTCCCATATGTGAGGACTGACTTCCTGCTTGGTCCTGGAGAAAGGGTAGTTACTCACCTGTAACAGGTGTTCTCCAGGAGCAGCAAGAATCAGTCCTCACAACCCTCCCTCCTCCCCTGGAGTTGCAGTCATATCATTCATTTTGATTTTTGCTGTCTTTTAGCTATGTCATCAGACTGAGCAAGATGGCACCCTTGAGCGGGAAGGGGACCGCGCATGCGTGCTGCATTCCCAAAGGCTTTCCTTGAAAGCTGGCGAAATGCTCCACACATGGGCTCCATCGGCGCCGACGTCACCCATATGTGAGGACTGATTCCTGCTGCTCCTGGAGAACACCTGTTACAGGTGAGTAACTACTCTATCAATTTTGATTGAATAACATGGCAGTTTACATTGATCTTGTACTTCAGATGGAGCAGGTTACAATGCTGATCTGGTGAATCAATATCACCCTGCTAGGTAAGTTGTATTTTGGAGGACAGAACAATAAAGCATTTTTCCTTAAATGATGGTGAGATGTCTTTTCTGACAATCCTTGGAGGCATATACAGTAGTGGCCAAAAAATTAAGGCAGAGTCCAAAATATCAGAATTTTATTAGAAAAGTACGTGTTAATGTCACTTTCATGGTCAAAAGCTTTAAGAACCAAAGATATATATGTCATTTTCAAAGTTTTATTCAGGAAACAATATATGTGTCAATATTTGATAGGGTATCCATGATTTTTCAGCACAGCCTGGATTCTTGTAGGCATACTGTTAACTAGCGTTTTACAGTATGCCGGAGTGAGTTCGTTGACCCATACATGCTTGAGTATGTCCTTTAAATCTGCATCTGAAGTTGGACGGTGTGCTGCCACCTTTTTATTCATAAGATTCCAACAGTTTTCAATTACATTGAGATCCGGAGAGTTTGATGGCCAACTTGGTAGCAGTTCGATCTTATTGTCCACGAACCATTTTTTGACTGTTTTTGCAGTGTGGCACGGTGCCGAGTCCTGCTGAAATACAGTTGTGCCACAAACATTCATGTGCATTTTAACTTTACTATTCAGCACGGATATGTATTTTGCAGCATTTACCCTTTCACCTTTCTCAAAAATGTGCAGGCCACATCGTCCATTCGCCGAGATACCACCCCATACCATGACCGATGGTGGGTGTTTAACAGTCTTGATCGTGTACTTCGGATTTAGTCTCTCGCCTGCTGGTCGACGGATGTAGTTGTAACCACTCCCACGTACTTGTTGAAATGTACTTTCATCTGTGAACATTACCCTCTTCCACCATTCAGCAGATTTGTCTTTCATCTTGCTACAAAACTGTATGCGGGAAGCAATTTGTTTCCTGGTCATCATAGACTTCTCGGCAGGTCTTCTGGCCACGAGTTTGAATTCATCCACAAGCCGTCGTCAGACAGATCTGGCACTTATCTTTATTCCTCAATCATTAGCTAACTGAGCCACACGTTGAGATGAACTATGTGGACTAGATGTAATAATGCTTTTGAGGAATCGGTCATCTCGTCCAGTAGTTATCCGTCTGCGCCCACATTTCAAACAACGTGTACGGCCACCTGATTTCAGAACATTCTGAACTGCACACCTTGATATATGCAAATGTTTTGCAATAGCACATTGCGAATATCCTTCAGCATGGAGTGTGACAACTTGTCCATTTACAAAGTCATTAATATCGCACTTTCTACCCATCTTGATTGTATATGTTACATGTAACTTTCAATCTTTTCCTAGTTGTAAAAATTCAAAACTTCATCCAAGAAACCTACTACAGAGTGTAAATAAACTAAAATGGACCCCAGATGCATGGTGTGACTAATCGCTATGCTGATTAAATAAGTAAGCACGTGTGACATCTCCACAGTACATTATTTAACAATAAATTGTAGAAAAAGATACCTGCCTTAATTTTTTGGCCACTACTGTATAGCATTTTTGAGGGAAGAAATTATTAGTCATAGTGTCTGGCTAAATAAAGAAAGGAATTGAAAGCTTCTAGACTTGGAGAGAGATGTGGCGTCTTTGTAGTGTCAATACATCAGCAGTCCATCCAATAGGACTGTATGAGCACTGTTTAAAGCTAAATATGAATACAATAAGCAGGGGTAAATGCAGCTCTAAAATGCAGTTTCCTAGGTGTCCCTCCAGTTCAGTCCCTTTCCTCTGGGATGTGCTCCCCTTCCAGCAGCTTGGAGACTGAGCACGTCATCATCTTGATGACCATCGGGTATAAATACCACTGGCACCACCCAATGTTCCCTCTAATTTTCTGTAGGCTGTGTGCGCATAAAATATCAGCTGTGCAGCTTTTGAAGGAAGGTTAAATTTTTGTGTGCCACATAACGACACTCAGAGTTATATACTTTAAAATTTGACTACACATCAGAATACAGTATGTACACCACATTGATTGCACTAGAAAACATTGTAGAACTTGTGAAAACTGTAAATACATAACAACTTTTAAATTTTAAGACATCTGTGTTGTTTTCTATCAGAATCAGAACCATAATTTTTGTGCGCTATGTTGTAAAGTATGTGCGCTCGCTCGGTGAGGTGTGTGCGCGCGCACACATGCGCACAGCTTAGAGGGAACAGTGGCACCACCCACCAGATCCAGTATGCTCAGTCTCCAAGCAGCTTGAGGGAGTCAGGAAGCCAGGGATCAGGCTTTCTGGAGAGACACTCAGAGAGTTAGGGGGTCTTTTGTTGTTAAATTTCTTTATTTCCCTAATTTCTGTATTTGTTTCCTTGCTGACAGCTTCTGTAGTTAAGGGGAGAGATTTCCACCCCCACCCCCCTTCTTCTTCCGACACTCGGCGGGGCCCAGGAGGAGGCTTCGCTATATTTAAAAAAAAAAAAGAAGAAAAGCCAGGAAACGAGCACGGTTCCTGATCCCGAGAGGGTGAGGAGCTGCCGGGGCACTTGTGTCGCGTTTGCGACCTGTCTTCTCCCGCCTAGCTGCCGAAGCCTTCTCAGTGGCTGAGCAAGTGCACTCAGCCGGAAAGGCAAGAGAAGCAGGAAAGAGCAGCACAGTGCATGGCGGCTAACCTCGTGCTGAGTGCGTTTAGCCACGGGATCACCAGCCATGCGTGTCAGCGGAGCCTGCCACCTCCGGGGATGGAAGCAGTGCAACAGAGGTAGGTGGAGGCTTCAGTTTCGTGCCCTTTTTGGGTGCCACAGCCGTTTTTAGTACCGAAGCTTAGGACCTTTATGGCTGCAGTTTCATTTCTTTAAAAAAAAAAAAGCGTTTTGTGTGTGTATGTGTATATTTAGAGCTACATAGGTATATTTAGATAGGTTATAGATACATATAGTTTTGGATATCTACATAGATATAGATTTTTACAGTTAGTAGGATTCAGTAGAGTTCTGCCATCATGCCTGCGGTACCCAGTGGGGAACGGTGTCTGAGGCTGGCATCGGCAGAGGTTGCGAGGTAGAGGCCGCCTCAGTAGAGCAGGGTATCCAGGCCAGCATGTCCCAGGACCCTCTACCTTCCGTTTCACAGGAGTCAGGGGACTATATAGGAACAGGGCTTGGTTCAGTATCTCCACGGCCCTTGGCCTCGGAACAGCCAGTCCCTCCGCAGCCTCAGCCTGCACCCTCTGCTTCTCTGGGAGAGGGGGGAGCTTTGGGAGGCTTCTCCCCACAATTTGTATTGCTGCTGCACAGAGCGTTCTGTCTTCAGCAGTAGGGAGCGCAGGGTCATTTGGCAGCGCAGGGTGCTGCGACCTCAAAGGTCATAGGATTCAAAGAGGAGGATGCAGGCTTACCCCCAAGCGGCCTAGACTGGTGAATGAGGAAGCTCTCCACTCCCCTCTGTCAGAGGATCTGGAAGGGGAGGCCTCAGAACGTGAGTTGGGGGAGGACGAGGAGGAGCTCAAAGAAGGCGAAATTCCAGAAGAGCAACAAGCCAGAATTGTTTGGGTCTTCCGCCCAGAAGAGTTACCAGTGTTGATTAGCGAGTCAGCATTGTCGCAGGCGCTCCAGCGGAAGACGAGTTGTTGGAGGACCCGCTGATTCAGGCGGTCCGAAAATCACAGAAGGTTTTTCCAGTCCACCGGGTAGTACGGCAGATGATCCAAGAAGAGTGGGATCAGCCGGAGTCCAGTCTGAGGGGTGTGCACTCTATGGCACACTTGTACCCCTTACCAGAGCTCGAGAGGGAGCTACTGCGGTCACCCAGGGTGGATGCTGCAGTGTCAGCGGTCCCCCAAAAAAACGACTATACTGGTTGAGGGCAGTGCAGCCCTAAAGGATACCCAGGACAGGAAGCTGGACACCTTGTTGAAGCAAGCTTTTGACGTCAGCGCCCTGGCTTTGTGGCGCCTGGGTAGCCAGGACCTGCCTACAGTGGTCTCAACAGCTCCAGCTGTCTAGCGACCTACCAAGGGAATCGCCAGGGAAGACAGCAAGAATTGAGTCTGGTGCGGCCTACCTTGCGGATAAGCCAGTATGATCTCATCAGAAGCTTGGCAAAGAACATGGCTTCAATGGTAGTGGCGCATCTTTACCTTTGGCTCCGTAATTGGGCTGCGGATGGTTCTTCTAAGGCTCCCCTCAGCAGACTCCCATTCAAGGGAAATCTCCTGTTTGGAGAGGAGCTGAACAAGCTGCTGAAGGAGTTGGGGGAGTCTAAGGGAGGTAGGCTCCCTGAAGATAAGCCGAGGCAGAGTCATACCTCTACTCCCGCAAGGTCCCAGCCACGGGAGTTACGAACGTTTCGGCTGGCCCGGTCAACGCCCTTTCAGAGGGGATGTTTATCCTCGAGGGGGCAGGGCTTCCAGGGGTTTTGGGACCTCTTCCTCCGCCTCGGGCCCTGGGAAGCCACAATGAAGCAAGGGGGACCCAGGCGGGAGTTCTGCCTGTAGGAGGGCGATTGCGGCGGTTCCTCCCTGCCTGAGCCCGAGTCACGTCCAATCAGTGGGTTCTGGAGGTGATTCAAGAGGGGTATGCCCCCTCGAATTGGCAAGATCGGTTCTCCCATCGTTTGTACACGCCCCTTGAAGATCTCCGGCAAAGATAGCAGTGGTGGAGGAGACCCTGGCACGGCTTCTGTTGTTGGGGGTGGTCGTGCCAGTACCCAAAGATTAGTGCGGCTCCAGTCGATACTCCATTTTATTGGTGCTAAAAAAGGAGGGCTTCTTTCATCCGATCCTCGACCTAAAGCAAGTCAATTGCTGCCTCCGGGTCCCTCATTTTCGTATGGAAACTCTAAAGTTGGTGATAGTTGCGGTGCGGCAGGGAGAGTTTCTAACCTCTCTCGACCTCACAGAGGCGTATTTACACATTCCTGTCCAAGAGGTGCATCAGCAGTTTTTGCGGTACCAAGCGGACACTTTAAGTTTCAGGCGTTGCCATTCGGCCTAGCGACGGCTCCTCGTACCTTTACCAAGGTAATGGTCATGGTGGCTGCTGTGCTATGCAAAGAAGGGATCCTGGTCCATCCATACTTCGACGACTGGTTTATTCGGGCCAAGTCCAAGGAGGAGAGTCTCAAGGCAACGGACAGAGTTGTTGAGCCTAGGTTGGGTGATCAATCTGGCAAAGAGCAGATTGGTTCCCTCTCAGGAAATAGAGTATCTTGGAGCAAGATTCGACACTTGCGGGGGGGGGGGGGGGGGGCAGGGTGATCTTGCCAATGCAGAGAGCAAGAGAGCTACGCCGTCTTTTTCTTCAATTTCTGACCATGAAGGCACCCTCAGCTTGGCATTATCTGCAGGTGCTGGGGATCATGGCAGCAACAATTGAGCTAGTGCCCTGGGCCAGGGCCCATATGCGTCTGCTGCAGCGAGCCCTTCTCTGTCGTTGGTCCCATCAGAGACAGTCCTTGTCAGTGACGCTCCCCTGTCCTCCAGCAGTCAGGGAAGCACTGCGGTGGTGACTCCATCCAGGGAATCTGGAGAGGGGCATGTCCCTCGAGTTTCCACTGTGGCTACAGTTAACAATGAACGCCAGTCTGACCAGTTGGGGAGCTCACTGCGAGGATCACTTCGCCCAGGGGAGCTGGAGTGCCCTGGAAGCCCAGTGGTCCATCAACAGATTGGCGTTGCGGGTGATGGCCCTGGCTCTCCGAGCGTTCGAGCATTGGGTCCACCAGAGGGCGGTCCAGGTGCTGTCGGACAACGTAACCACGGTAGCCTATATCAATCGGCAGGGAGGCACGAGCAGCCCTTCCTTGGAGGAGGAAGCAGAGAGCCTGTTAGACTGGGCCGAAGCCCATCTGGTGGCCCTGTCGGCGCAACACGTGGCCGGAGTAGAAAACATCAAGGCAGACTACCTGAGCAGGTTCAGGGTGGGTCACGGTGAATGAGAGCTCTGTCAGGAGGTGTTCGAGCAGGTGGTGCGCCGATAGGGGCTTCCCATCATGGATCTCATGGCTCGACGTGGGTCGGCCAAAGCGAGCCGGTTCTTCAGCAGAAGAAAGGAAAGGATGTCGGAGGGCCTGGATGTGCTGGTTCAGAGGTGGCCCACGTAAGGGCTTCTGTACATGTTTCCCTCGTGGGCACTGATAGGCAGGGTCCTCCAGCAGATAGAGGCCCACCGAGGGTGGGTAGTTCTCATAGCCCCGGACTGGCCGTGGCGTCCGTAGTATGCCGATCTCATATGGCTGCTGGCTGACCTTCCATGGCGCCTTCTGGTGAGTGATGACCTCCTGGCACAGGGGCCCGTGCCAATGCCGCAGATGGATCGGTTCTTGCTTATGGCCTGGCTATTGAAAGGGCGAGACTGCGGAAGCATGGATATTTCAGGGCAGTGATCTTGACCTTGCTGAATGCCCGCAAGCGATCGACCTGTCTCTCCTATGTGAGAGTATGGCGTATATTTGAGGGCTGGTGTGTTACGCAACTGAAGAAGCCTATGGCGGTTTCGATTCCGGAAGTTTTGGATTTTTTACAGGCAGGTTTTGAGAAAGGTTTGGCGGCCAGCTCCTTGCAGGTGCAGTTGGCTGCTATTTTCTGTTACAGGGGCACGATTCAGGGTAAGTCGTTACGTGAGCATGCCGACATAGGTAGGTTTCTGAGGGCAGTTCGCCGCCTGCGACCTCAGTAGAGGTCGTCGATTCCTCCCTGGGATCTCAATCTCATCCTCAATACTCTAGCTGGAGCACCTTTATGAGCCGATGGAGCATGCCTCTGTGAAGGATTTGACTCTCAAAACCGTTTTTCTGGTGGTGATATGTTCGGCTAGGTGTATTTCAGAGCTTCAGGCTCTTTCCTGTCATCCGCAGTTTCTCTCCTTCAGGGAGAAGATGGTTTTGCGAACGGTACCTTCCTTCTTGCCCAAGGTAGTCTCGCCCTTCCATCTGAATCAGTCGGTGTCGCTTCCTTCCTTCTCCAAGGTGGGTTACGGTACTGATAATGCGCAATTTCACTATCTGGATGTGCGCATCTCTAATACCTGAAGATTGGAGGATCGCCAATGTAACACCAATTTTTAAAAAGGGTTCCAGGGGTGATCCGGGAAACTACAGACCGGTGAGCCAGACGTCAGTACCGGGAAAAATGGTAGAAACCATCATAAAGAATAAAATTATTCAGCATGTAGATAGTCACAACCTAATGGGAGACAGCCAACATGGCTTTAGACAAGGAAGATCTTGTCTTACTAATCTGTTATGTTTTTTTGAAGGAGTGAATAAACAGGTGGACAAAGGTGAGTCGGTTGATATTGTGTATCTGGACTTTCAGAAAGCCTTTGACAAGGTCCCTCATCAGAGACTTTTGGCAAAACTAAAGAATCATGGGATAGGAGGCAGTGTACTATTGTGGATCAGGAACTGGTTAAAAGATAGAAAGCAGAGGGTAGGGCTAAATGGCCAATTTACCCAATGGAGAAAGGTGAATAGTGGTGTACCCCAGGGATCTGTGCTGGGTCCGCTGCTTTTTGACATATTCATAAATGACCTGGAAAGTGGAATAACGAGTGAGGTTATCAAATTTGCAGATGACACAAAACTATTTAAAGTTGTTAAAACCCAAGAGGATTGTGGAAAACTGCAAGAGGATCTTGATGAATTGGAAAACTGGGCATCAAAATGGCAGATGAAATTTAATGTGGACAAGTGCAAGGTTATGCACCTAGGGAAGAACAACCCAAACTATGGTTACACGATGCAAGGTTCCACATTAGGAACCACCACCCAGGAAAAAGATTTAGGCGTCATTGTGGATACCATGTTAAAACCCTCGGCCCAGTGTGCAGCGGCGGCCGAGAGAGCAAATAGAATGCTAGGTATGATAAGGAAAGGAATGGAAAATAAAACAAAAGATATTATAATGCCTCTATATCGTTCCATGGTGAGACCGCACCTTGAATACTGTGTGCAATTCTGGTCGCCGTATCTTAAAAAGGATATAGCAATTTTAGAAAAGGTACAGAGAAGAGCCACCAAAATGGTAAAGGGGATGGAAGGATACTCCTATGAAGAAAGGCTAAAAAGGTTAGGGCTCTTTAACCTGGAAAAGAGACGGCTGAGGGGAGATATGATAGAAGTCTATAAATTAATGAACGGAGTGGAACGGGTAAACGTAGATCGATTGTTTACCTTATCAGAATATAGAAAGACTAGGGGACATGCAATGAAGCTACAGGGTAAACTATTTAAGACTATAAAAAAGAAAATATTTTTTCACTCAACGTGTAATCAAACTCTGGAATTTGTTACCGGAGGATGTAGTAAAGGCTGTTAGTGTAGCTGGGTTTAAAAAGGTTTGGACAAGTTCCTGGAGGAAAGGTCCATAAACCATTATTAAGAAGTGACCGAAGATATCAATGCTTGACCCAGTACAAGCATTGTGGAACTTGTGTCTCTTGGGGAAACTGCTAGGTACATATGACCTAGATTGGCCATTGTTGGAAACAGAATACTGGGCTTGATGGACCTTGGTCTGACCCAGTATGGCATATCTTATGTTCTTATGTTGAAACGCACGGTGGCGTTCCGCAAATCGGAACAGTTGTTCATCTTGTTTGGGGGAGCGCGCAGAGGGGAGGTGGCGTCTAAGGCCTCCATTTCCAGATGGATCAGGGAGGCCATTGCTTCGGCGTACTTGCAGAAGGGAAGGCCGATTCCAGTGGGGCTCCAGGGTCATTCTACCCGAGCCCAAGCAGCCTCGTGGGCAGAGTCTAGTCTGGTGCCGCCACTGGATATTTGCAGAGCGGCTTCTTGGTCTTCCCTGCATACTTTCAGCAAGCATTACCGTTTGGATGTTCAGGCAACAGGAGATGCTTGATTTGGGGGAGCGGTACTTCGGGCCGGTCTTTCAGGCCCCTCCCAGGCTTGAACCGCTCTGTTATATCCCAGAGGAAAGGGACTGGACTGGAGTGACACTTAGGAAAGGGTACTTAGTCCTTACCTGCTAATTAGTGTTCCTGAAGGAACTCCAGTCCAGTCCCTGATCCTGCCCAATTTCAGCCTTTCAGGTGAAGGTGACAGCACCGGCCCGAAGTGTCAGGTAGGCAGAAGCAGAGAAGCTGCTGAAATTTCCACGTTGATGAGTTCCGGTGAAGGTGTGGACAGCCAAGTGTCCTGGTGGGATGAGTCTAATAATATGAAGTACACTCCACCAGCTCACCAATTGCAGTTATTATAATGAACTACTCATATCAAACTTTCATTCAAACTGTAGATAACTTCAGACTGCCTTCTTTTTCCCCGAAGGTCTCAGACTTAGAAACAACGAGCATAATAGTTAAGCTCATATGTTGCAATAGCATCAATGGCCTTCTTTTTTATGTTTTATATTTAATTAAGGGACTACAAAAGGCTTCTACTATTTAAAACTTAAGGAATTTGCATATGTGAATTTCTTGTCTTGTCGTAAACCCTTGTCCCCTGCGTTATTATCTTTCAAAGTTGCTTCATTTATTCTGAAAGAAGCAGGGTGGTCCACTGCCATAGAGGAAAAAATAAAAGTAGGAATTTCTTTGCTCCCTGGCCTGATTCTGGTTCCATTTATGTAGAAAACAATGTGTGCAAAGTTTGAAGCCAATCAAATAATATTTAGGGGTGGCTCAAGGTCCCTATCTATCAGGCCCCTGGATCCCCCCCCCAGGGTTCGTCAGACCACTGGGTATTATCTGCTCATAGACGGGGGTATCATGCTTGCCAAGCACTCAATGTGGTCCAGATGCTAGTAAGGACTTTGACGATGTGGGGAACATCTTACGGTGTTGCGAGACAACACCCAGAAGGAACTGGAGTTGCTCTTCTTTTGTGGTGTGTCGGCCGTTGAACTCCTCAATGAGTTTGACCCCTCACTCAGCCACATCGTTGATCACTGGAAGATTTTTTACTTTCTTCAGACCGTCTTTGAATGATGCAATCTCCAGGAACAAGCAGGAATGAGTCTTCACATATGGGTACGTCGGTACCGACGGAGCCTGCACGGGAATGCTCCCCAGCATCCAATCAGAAAGCTTTTGGGAGCATCCCTCGCGCCTGCGCGGTGACTTCCCGCCTTTCCCACTGCCTCTCCTCAGTTTTCGTTTTTCCACGGAGCCAACAGGACGTCCTCCTGTCACCGCAGAAACTTTTTCCTTTAAAAATCCTTATTTTCTTGTTTTCTTGTGGTCGCGGCTGTCTTTCCCGCCGATACCGGTACCGCCGGTGCTTTATTATTTTCTTTTTCAAACTTAGAGAAATATTTCTCCTCAGTTTTTTCTTTTAACTTTTTTGGGCCTACCAGGCCTTTCCAACATGGAGCCTTCTTCCCCTAAGAAGTGCCTTCACTGTGGAAACTTAGTTTTCTTTTTAGACTCCAATGCTTGGTGTCTAACCTGTTTGGGTCCTGACCCTTTTTCCCCTGATACCTCAGGCTATATTATTGGGAGAAGACCTTTCCTTTTTCGAGTTTCCCTCGATGCCGTTTTTCCTCCTGAGGTGAGGACACCGGTTTATTCTTCTCTCCAGGATCAGGTAACCCAAAAACAGTCTGTTAAGACTAGCCAATTCTTGAAGGGTAAGTCTCATGCCCAGCATGATGACGGCTCTGGCCTTACCCTCAAGACCTCATTGGCAATAAAACCCCGGCGGGAGTCTTCGGGCTCCAAAGCATTTACGGGGTTTCAGGTTGTTCCTGGGGCTCACCCCTCACAGAACATACCTGAACCGTGCCAGGGGGTGGTATCTGCTTCGAGCGGTACCGATAACCCAGCACCGGCATCGGTGTAGAGTGCTGCACTCTTCACCAGGGGATCGTCATCTGGTGTCCTCGGTACCTTCGGGGCCGATCGATACGACCCAGATTGACTTTCCTATATCTCAGCCATGCTCGGGGTTGGTACCGGCTTCGAGCGGTACCGATACCCCGGCATCGGTGTCGAGTGTTCCACTCTTCACCTGGGATCGTCATTTGGTATCCTCGGTACCTTCGGGGCCGATCGATACGACCCAGATTGACTTGACTGTCCTGTATCTTCGCCATGCTCGGGATTGGTATCGGCTTCGAGCAGTACCGATACCCCGACATCGGCGCCGGTGTTGAGTGTTCCTCTCTTCACCGGGCATCGTCTTCGGACGTCCTCGGTACCTTCGGTACCGATCGATGCAACTCCGATTAACCTTCCTGTATCGGCATCGCCGATACCACAAACAACATCGGTACTTTCTAGACATACATCGATAGACTCGCTCGCTTCGATGCCGAGTCTGGAATCGATATCCAGTCTAGATGACTTGATACCGACGTGCTTCGGAATCGATTCATATCGTTTCCGGCTTCGCAGTACTGAGGATATTCACCAAGGCTCTTTGCTTACCTCGGTATCGCTTCAGCAGCCCCCGATTACTGCTTCGATGACATTATCGTCTCCGATACCGGTACCGGGGTCGATTCCTGCAGTTCCATCGGTGCCATCGATCCTTTCTATGCCTGGTTTGGAATCGATACCAGGCACTCATGATGCAGTACTAACTGCTTCAAATCAGAACTGTCAGGATCACTGTCCATCTAGCAGGATTCTTTTTCTGCACCAGTCCAGTATCTCTTCTGTTGCTCAAGCTGCTCCTTCAACCTCAGCTTGCCCAGGATTAGTTCCTATTGGAAATCCTTCTTTTCAGAAGTTTCTCCTTGACATGGCAACCTTTCTTGCCATTCCTATTCCTGGTTTTTCTCTTGACCAAGATCCTTTAGAAAAGGAAAATATAATGCTTCCTTTACATCATTCTTTACAGGATCTTCTGAGGATATGGGCATCACCCTTAAAGGTTCCTTTGCCTTCTACAGCCATTAACGTTCTGTATCAGGTACCTCCCTCTCCAGGGTTTCAGAAAAACCAACTTCCACATCATTCCATGGTAGTGGAATCAGCATTGAGGAAGGTAAGAAGAAGCATTCTTCTTATCCGCCAGGTCGTGCATCTAAAGCACTTGATGCCTTTGGACGTCATACCTTCCAAACTTCTATGCTGGCTTCAAGAATTATTTCATATATTTTCTATATGAGTCTGACACTTCAGGAGGTCACAGAGAAATTATCTCTTTTGTCTCCTTTTTTGTCAGAACCTAAGGCCTCTGACTATTCCTTGCTTCTTAATCATAGCAGGAATATCTCTTGGTTCCTTTCTCGTGCTTCTCTAGACTCTTTTGAGTCTGTTAGATGATCCTCTGCTATTGCCATTGGAGCACGTCGTACAGCCTGGCTGCAGGCTTCAGACTTGAGCAGATGGGCACAACATACACTGGGTAATTCTCCTTGTACTGGAGAAAATCTCTTCAATAGAGAGGCTTTACGTCAGGTTGCTCATTGCTCCACTGACTTTCCTAGTTCTGGAAACCGTCCTAAGCCTTCTTTTTCCCCAGGACGTAGGAAATGTCCTACCAAACCTTCTTTCCCTAAGAAAAGAAAGTTTCACCCTTCTGCCCATCCTCCAGATGTACCCAAGCAAGGGACATCTCATCCTAGTCTGAAGTCTCCAGACTCTAACCAGGCTAATCTTAGCCAGCAACCATAGGTTCCTGTATGTTGCAATTCTACAGTTAACTTCTTCTTATCAGAAGTTATTCTTCAAACTCTACACTGGTTTTTCCTTTTCAGTATGTTAAGCTCTTAGGATTTTTGTCCATGGGTTACAGAATTCTCCCTTTCTTTTTATCATAAAGGGAGATTACAATTATCCCATGATAGTTTCTGCCCCCACATGGACATTTTTTCCTTTAGCTGACTTACCATATGGTACGTCACCTTCCAAACCCCTCTCTTCCAGGGTTTCCCCTGCTCGAGTTGGTACCATACTGAAACACTTCTCTTCTTTCCAGTGTAGATTTTCTACTATCCTTCAATGCATGCTCTGAACAACTCATCAGACAGGGACGGAAATATCCCCGCTCCCTCTGTCTGTTTTTCTCCCTGTTTTTATACAGGGAGATCCCCTCTTCTCTTTTGTTCAGTTGCTGTACATACAGAAGTTCCAGTGCTTACTTTAATGTTTCTTGCAAGCTACTTTCATTTATCTTGCATAATACTACTCACTGCAGGTTATCTTCTTCTAGCCATATCTTTACCTAGGATGTGGCAGCACATCTGACTGCTGTCAGTTATCTCATAATTTTCCTGCACAATGCTCTCTGCAATCTTCAGAGAAGCTTTCTACTATGGGCCCTTGCTGTAGAGCATTGAACTTTGTCTCTGAGGGTTTTTCCATATAATAGAAAAAGCTTATATAGTCATTCCATGGCTATGTAGATTCTTTCTACCCTCTTGTCTCCTATTGTGATACAGAAGACAAGCTTTTTATGTGTGAATGTCCATGGAGTTCCCAATCTGGCAGGAATCTACCCCTTTTTTCCTTACAGCTTGGCATCTTTTCTACTCCATTTGGACAACGCATACTCTTTTACTATACATGATACCTCTGAGTCCCTTAGCTGGGTCATCCAGGTATCTTAGTCTATGCGTTTCCTTGTCCTTTGGACATGTCAGAGTCCTCAAGTACTCCTGACGTGCTCTTACCAGACTGCTATTATCCTCTGTTTTTCACGCAACCATACTGGTTAACCACTGAAATACATTCCTGCACCACGGAAATAGATTCTCTATATATCTTCAGGTGGTTTTTACCCCCTTATTATTAGATGAATCTTTTCCCATCACATTCCCCATGTGAATGTTTTTGTGGGGCTCCGTTGCAGGCATATATCCCCCGACTTACAACCATACATATTTTTATAATCTGTGTGGGCATAAGCCATGCCCATCTATCTATCTATCTATCTATCTATCTATATATAATCTCACATATTAGACATATCTACACATATATATAGATATGTATGTATCTTCATGTGTGTATAGATAGATAGAGATAGATAGATAGAGATAGATATGTATGTATCTTCATGTGTATGTATATATATATATATATATAATCTATGTACCCATTGGGAGATGTCCATAGGACGATAGGTATTACCTACTACCTCCCTAACTGTCTATGCTATAAAGCTTTTACCTTCTTAAGGGTCCAGACAGTCAACTTGCCTATTCTCATACGGCTCAGTAATTGGGAGCGGTTATGCACACAATTACTGCTGTGACGTCAACAGCTTCTATTTTTGTGTTAGATCTCCCTATCTATGAAGTATCAAACGTCTATGTCTTCCTATCTCTTACCAGCTAGGAAAGACAGTGTACATCTTCAGTATTTATGAGTATACTTCTGTTTTCCTTGGGAATAGGGGTTTTTTCCATACCCTCTCTTCCCTTCTGGACTGGGCTAATTCTCCAGATCGGTCAGTCTTCTTCTTTTAGTCCTCAATGATAATAACTCTGTACCTAAAAGAGTTCTCAGCTTTTTCCCATAAAGCTTTCCATTGAAGACCTGCCGTTCTTCTCCTGCCCCAGTTGACACCTGGGTCACCTGCCCATTCCAGATTTGGAACTTCATCCTCACTGCTGTGAAGTTACCTTGAAGATTCCGCTACTGCATCTACAGTACACTCCATCACAGTTTCTACTTCCTACAATCCAGTAGGTAAGTCCTATGTTGTGCTGGTTCATTAAATATTTTAATGATACTTGACACATTCTAAAGACTCATCTCTCCTGTAGTCTTTAGATTTGCTGTTACTTGCAGCTCTTCTCTATTCAACTCCTACCCCCCATCCCTCAGGGGATGCAGGGGATCCAGGTTTGGAAAATGCCGTCCTGTCCAGGGATACGCATTTTAGGGATTCTCCCCTGGCACCCACAGCTAGGGAGTCCCCATATGTGAAGACTCATTCCTGCTTGTTCCTGGAGATAGCACAGTTACTTACCTGTAACAGGTGATCTCTGGGAACAGCAGGAATTAGTCTTCACAACCCACCCACCTCCCCTAGGAGTTGTATCTATCTATTTCCTTTCCTCTTTCTCTCCTTCTGTCTCAGCTATGAAACTCAACTGAGGAGAGGCAGTGGGAAAGGCGGGAAGTCACCGCGCAGGCGCGAGGGATGCTCCCAAAAGCTTTCTGATTGGATGCTGGGGAGCATTCCCGTGCAGGCTCCGTCGGTACCGACGTACCCATATGTGAAGACTAATTCCTGCTGTTCCCAGAGATCACCTGTTACAGGTAAGTAACTGTGCTTTCTCTTCCCAGTCTTCTGGGTCTGCATTAAGAAAATCACTGTTGATGTCGAGGTGTTTCAGGAAACGGATTGACTTGCGAGTTGCAAAAGATTCAAGTGGTGGAATCATGGAACTTTTCAATTCGACCTGCTTTGGGGGATCTTCGTCTTCGTCATCATCCTCATCGCTTTCATCTGATTCTGCCGGGATCATGGCCGACACTATGGCCCTCTTTGTCGGTGCTGAAACAGCTTCATCGAACAGTGACAGTGCCACAAGCTCCTCTGACACATACCACAGATGCTGTTGCAGTTTCTCTGGCCGCTCTTCCAACACGGTCATTGTGGTAAGAGTGTAGTTTCTTCAGCATCTCCAAATCTGTTTGAGGAGCAACTGTGGCATCAGGGGCAGAAAACCAGGCTTCCACATGAATCAGGATGGAGAAAATGCTCACATCATGAACACAGGACTCCTCCCGTTGGGTAAGATCTTTGAGTTGTCCTCGGAACATCCAAATCTTGAGACAGTACAAGACTTTTGCCATCCATCTGGCATGATGGAAAGCTCTGGGTTTCTTGAAATTGAAACTAGGAAGATTCCCTCCAAGGCAGACAATCGTTAACTCCAAGAATTCCAGGTAATCATCTCGGTGATTGCCCTGTGCCAACTTGGATTCCGCAAACTTCATGATGCGATCCCTGTCAGGTTGCAGCACCTCCAAGTCTTTTCCAGTTTGATAGTTGGACTTGTCAAGGGAGCCCCAATTCTTTTGGAACCGGCGAAAGAGTTGGACATCGGGACCCGATGAAGCTCCAGAGCATGTAGAGAATACTGCACCAAGAATTATTTCGTAAATGTGATGGCGGCATGCCAAATGAAGGACTGTGCGACGGAGTCTCTGTTCTAGAAGAATGCACGCTCCTGATCGACGTCCCGTGTTCGATGCAGTTGTATCAAAGCAGAAGCCTGCAACCTTTTCATCCAAACACCATTCCTGTAACAGTTCATAAACTGCTGCAGCTTGATTCTCGCCCGTTCCTGATGTCAGTTTTGGTACACCAAGAAGTTGTGTTTTTCCAGTGGAGACAGCCGTTATCAAAACTGGAAGGCGGTCAACAGATGTGGTTGAACAGAGGAGAGATGGCAATAACTTGCTATCCCAATGCACGATGCATGTTTTGCCTTCGGCTTTGAATGCGTTGTGCAGGTCCGTCCATTGTTGCTGACGGTGCTTTTCTCTATGGCACTTGACGCTGGAGCGGCTGATATTGAGCTCCCCAGGATAATGTCCCAGACTTCTGGCGGTTTCAGCTACCACAAACAGAGCATTGCGATCTGTTGTCCCTGTCCGATCCAGGGCTGCTGTAAGCTCTGGGGTCCAGACATCGTTAGGCTGAAACTGCTTCGTTTGTGGAGTTGCTTTCTTCTGTCCGTTGTCTGAATCCGCAGATGTCGACGAGTCTTCACCTGGCTCTGCTGAGGAAGAAGATCCTTCCAGCTGAACTTGGCTTGTAGTTGCCTTGGCTTCGGCAACATGTTTTTGTCTGCGCCTTTTCAGTTCTTCTTCTCGCTGTTGCGATCTTGCTTCCGTGTTGGCCAGTTTCTTGTCCATTGCGCACATTGAGCCGCGGCGCCCTGGTTCTCGTTGCGCTATTAAGAATTCTTTGTCTTCTTGAATATGAATTAAAGACATTGCATTGGCATGCGCCACATCAAATAGGTTTTTCATTGCAACCTGGGATTCTTTTTTATTTGCCTCTTGTTTCTCTCCTCTCCCTTTGTTTTTCTTCAAAGGTTTCCACTGATTGAACAATTTCTTTACAATTTCTTTACTTTTTTTTTAATTTTGTCATTTCTTTGAACAGGAAGCCTGGCCTTTTCCCAGTAAGCTTCTACTTCACTTGTTACAATAGATGCACTTTCACTAACGCCTTTGTTTAATGTCATATGGTGATGTAAAAATACACTTAACACTTGCTCCTTGCTGGGGAGCTTGGCCCCCAGAATTGTGGTGGACGTTTCTTCAATGAGATAAAAACCACGTTTTTTCGCCATCTGAAAAGAATAAAGATACAAAGATAATAGTACAATGTCTTTGCCACCTCTCAGAGACTAGATTAGTTCAAATATGATGCAATCAAATGTAATCAGCGTGGAACTGAGTGGTTGATACAAGATGATGCAACATTTCGTCATCTGCTCCCAGGGGGAAATCTCAAGACTTGTTGAGTCACCCCTAAATATTATTTGATTGGCTTCAAACTTTGTACACAGTGTTTTCTACCTAAATGGAACCAGAATCAGGCCAGGGAGCAAAGGAATTCAGGAATTCATTTTTATGGACCACCCTAGCTGACACGAAGCTCTGCTCCCGCATTTCACAAGTTGTTTCTTCAGGGGTTAACGCTTGCGATTTGGGACTGGTTGTTATTCATTCTGATAAGTTGAATCTATCCATTCTTACTCAAAGAGGTTATCTCTTAATACTGATAGCAACAAGCAAAGTGCTGCCTACGTTCCATTGTTGAAAAACAGTTCCTGTCCACCTGCGTCCGCGGCGTTTCTATCTGTTAGATTCCGATGGACAGGAACTCCCACGTTCCATTGTTGAAAAACAGTTCCTGTCCATCGGAATCTAACAGATAGAAACGCCGCGGCCGCAGGTGGACAGGAACTGTTTTTCAACAATGGAACGTGGGCAGCACTTTGCTTGTTGCTATCAGTATTAAGAGATAACCTCTTTGAGTAAGAATGGATAGATTCAACTTATCAGAATGAATAACAACCAGTCCCAAATCGCAAGCGTTAACCCCTGAAGAAACAACTTGTGAAACGCGGGAGCAGAGCTTTATGTGGGATGAGTAGCATCGGGCGAGTGCTGTTTCAGGTAAGCCTCCTCCTTTTCGGGGAAGTGGGAAGTCTCTTCCCGGGGAACGGGGGAGGTGGTAATCTAAAGTTATCTAGTTAGAAATAGTTAATTGTTTTGTTTGCTTAAATGTATCTCCATTAAGTCTGCTTTGTCAATAGGAAACTGGATTTGGTGGGTGGTGCCAGTGGTATTTATACCCGAGGGTCATCAAGATGATGATGTGCTCAGTCTCCAAGCTTCTGGAAGGGGAGCACAACCCAGAGGAAAGGGACTGGGCTGGAGTTCCTTCAGGAACGCTAATTAGCAGGTAAGGACTAATTACTCTTTCTTATTTTAGGAATAGTTGGGCAGGAAGAATATTAGTGAATACACTGAAAGCTAGGAGACTGTGAAATCTCATAGTAGCTCTTAAGGACTGAGATGGTGCCTTGATATTTCAGGTTAAGGAAATAGCTCTGCTCTTCCATAGCTATTATAATGGTCTGTACTCATCAGAAACCATGGAAGACCATGTGTGGTTAGGAGAATTTTGGGGGGGAGACTTCAACATCAAATGTTGTCAGAGAGTGATAAAAAGATGTTGGGGAATTTCCCCATTACTTGGATGCTTTCATCAGAGGTTTTTATACGTAAATACTTCAAGGACATTTTATGTCTAATAGTGATGACATCTTACTATCTAAATTGTATTATGTTACTGATAAAGTGGTAAAGACATCTTCTGGGCGGGCCTGACAGGTTGCCAGTGGAGTTATATCAAGTCTTGGCAAAAATGCTCTCCCTGCAATTCTGAGTATACAAATTCTTCCTGCTTGGGATAGGACAATAATGTTTTAGCAAGGCTTCTATTATAGTGCTTGCAAAGCCCAGCAGAGATCCTATTGAATTTCAGAATTATAGACCTTTATGTTTATTGAATGTGGATTATAACATACTAGCAAAGATTTTGGCAGTGAGACTAGAGGTGGTAATGAACAGTTTAGTGAACCCTGACCAAACTATATATATATATATATATATATATTATATATATAGTTAGTCCTCCTAGGCCAGTCCAGACAAGCGGTTGTGTTATCCAACCAGCAGATTGGTGGAGACAAAGAATCAATGAACAACCCAGGTTTCAACGACGACATTCCTATGCCTCTATTCGCCTCAGCCACCAAAGGTCTCTTCAGTATTTCTTTGTCTCCAGCAGATGGTGGATGACTTTTCTCCTCTCTAAAGATTGTGGAAAAGATTGATTAAATGCTCATGAACATCTACTTTGAGGGTGACTCTCTCACTTCAGTGCAACGTGAGAGGCTCCACTAGACTGTGGTCTTTTCGGTAGCCATAGGAGGAGGGAAAATTGTTCAGCTCCATGTGATTATCATAATAAGAGCCTGTTTAGCAGTTAGAAATTGGAAGGATCTTGAAGAGTGCAACAGCCTCACACAACCTCAGCGTACCCTCCCCTCCTCTGGCCCGCCCGCCCCCCCCCCCCCCCGCCGCCGCCGCTCTCTCTCGAAGATTGCAGAAGGCTCAGAGGGATCTGCCTGCCAGCCACCTTAAATGCAGTGCTGCAAAGCCAGTGAAACAGTTTCACAGGAGTAGAGCTGAACCCAGAGTGGAGGAGAGCCTAGTGGTTAGAGCTAACTGCCCAGTACCTAGAAGATCAAGGGTTTGATTCCCACTGGCACTTTACCCTCCATTGCCTCGGAAGAAAAGGCCTGGCAATCTACTTCCGGTGATACATTGCCAAGAAAATCTAGAAGCAGCTGGGTCACTCGGAGTCAGTACTGATTTGACAGCACTAAAAAAGCTGAGCATGGCACTGATCCTCTGCCTGGAGCTCTCGGGGTGAGTACCAAGGCTTGACCTCATCATTGTCCTTGTTTAGGGTCTCCCGATTCCATCTGCCTGGGATGCAATTTGGGGTGGACTGTTGGTGCAGTGTGGAGGCTTCCCACCATTTCTGCATGCGTTAGTAATATTTTACCTATTGTGCCCTTGGAGGTCACAGAGTTCTAGCACGCATTCCCCACAAGGAGCTCCAACATATGTTCCTATCGTAGTACCTGTAACACGTGTTGCAGTTAACGTGTACGCTTTGGGCTGCCATGGCCTTAGTGCGCGGTGTTTGTACTTGTCTTAACTCTCTATCTTCTTCAAGGACACAACATTTGGCCTGTGGCAAGCGAGATGCCTCATCTCTGGATTCTGGACTCTGCTCTTCTTGCTTGGCAGCTTCTGAATCGTTCCTGGAGAGCCTGCTCCTCCTCTCTCAGCCAGGGGATGCGTTAGTTCTCCAGGAACAAGCAGGAAGTCAGTCCTCATTTATGGGTGACGTCGGCACCAAAGGAGCTCGAGCAGAGCAATTCCCCAGCTTTCAAAGAAGGCCTTTGGGCTTGCTGCCACGCATGTGTCGTCCTCTTCCCGCCTAAGGGTACCATCTTGCTCAGTCTCCCTTTTTCTGTGGAGCCTTTTGGACACATGTCCTCGTCCCTTGGAAAAAGTGTTTATTTTCTCGGCCTCCGGCCCTGTGTTTTTCCAGTTGCACTGGTCCTCTACCCATCCTCTCTTCATCTCTGTTCCTTGTGGGAGAGGAGACGTCTTTTTTTTTTTTATACCGTTTAACCAATTTTTCACTTCAGGCCCTTTCTTCTCCTAACCGCTGGCCTCAAGGGTCTTTGACCTTGTAGGAGCCCTTTTTGCCCCATTTGCCATGGGTTTCAAGAAATGCGACAGATGCTCAAAAAACATGTCGTTCACGGACACCCATGACTGCTGTCTGCAGTGCCTGGGGGCTGACTATAACCCAGAGCTCTGCTCGCTGTGTAAGAAAATGTCCGCCAAGGCCCTGCTAAGTCGTAAGCAGAAATCCGATGACATTTTCCTTAAGGCAGCCCCGGAATCCCCGGTGGCGCCCCAAGCCATCCCACCGCTCATCGGTTCCTCTGAGACTCCGTGCCCAAGGCGGCACTCCGACCAGGGGTCCCCGAAAGAAGAGCGGCGTAAGAAGACCTCGAAATTGCTGTTGGGGCACCAGACAAGCTAGAGCGTTCTTGTGCTCGGTCTCTTAGTCCTCCCCGACGTTCCAGAGAGTCGGACAAGGAATGGCCCTGAAAAGTAGCTCACACAGATACGGAGGTCTCCGGCGAAGGCACCCAGTCTCCTGAGGGTCATCCCAGTGAGGACCCCCTCTCTTCCTTCACGCCAGACCCGGTAACCCCGGTATCGGCATCACAGGGACCTACCCCTGAGTGGGAATCCTGAATGCTGGCACTGGCGCGCAGCGTTTCTGCCGCCTTAGCTGCCCAGCAGGCGCTTCCACCCAGCACAGCTGGCCTGCGCTTCGAGACCGCTGGACCCTCGAAGCAGGGATCCATGACTGCCCTGGAAATCCCTGAGAGCCGTGGGCCTCATGCAGGTCCTCAGCATCAGTCTCGCTCGCCATCCCATTCCTCAGGGGCAAGGTCCTCCAAGGCAAGCGCCCACAGCTCCAGAAAGGCCTCGGCCAAGGAGCAGGGTGACCTGCCAGATTCAGAGTCCTACTTGGACCTCTCGGACTGGGAATCGGACAGGGATACTTCCCCCGAGATCCACGCCCTTAGGGATCTGCCTTCTGATCCGTCCCACCCTACCTCACAGAGGCATTCACCTCCCGAGGATATCTCGTTTTTGGCGTTTATATGGGACATGGCCCAGGCCCTCAACCTGCAAACACAGACTGAGAAGAACCGAGAGCCGAGCAATTGGACATCTTACAGTACGAGTTCCTGCCTTGGGAGTCCCTCACGGTCCCAGTGCCGCCCATTCTGGCCCAGCTGCTCCTACTCATGTGGGAGATACCTGCCTCAGTTCCCACTGTCAGCAAAAGGCTCGACGCCATGTATAGGGTTCAGCGAGCTCCGGGGTTCAGGAAGACCCAGCTTCCCCACACCTTGATGGTAGTCGAGTCCGCTATGCAGAAACAAGAGTCTGAAGTCACATTCTTCTGTCCCACTGGGCAGGGAGTCCCGTGCCCTCGATGCCCTTGGACGCAAGGCCTATGAAGGGTCCATGCTGACATGCCGCATTCAGGCCTACCAACTTTACATGGGCATATTCCTGCACGACCTCGCCAGTTTTTAGTGGGCCTTGGGGGTGACTACCTTCTCAGGTTTCAAACCCTCCTGAGGTCTGTAGCGGACTGCTTGAAGTACCTCTCCCGCTCTACATATGACGGGTTCGAATCTTCGGCCCGGGTGGCAGCGGCCGGCATTGTGACCTGGCGCCAAACATGGCTCCAATCCTTGGACCCGGAGCAGTGGGTCCAGGAGAAGCTCCTGGACGTGCCCTGCCTAGGTGAACAGTTGTTCGGCAAGGCCTTGGAAGACAAGGTGGCCGAAATAGAGACTGAGTTCGTCACTCGCACGCGCCTCTCTCAAAAGACCTTTTCCCTTCCGTGGAAGAAACAGAAGACCAAAAAGCCCTTCTACCAATGGAAGGGGCTTCCCTTCCGAGGGTACCTGCCATACTCACCAACCCCTGCACCAACACTGGCACCTACCACGCAGGGCAAGGGAGGGTCCCAGGGTCACTGAAAGCCGAAAGGGCCAAAAATCCAACCATCGGCGCCACCCCAGGGGTTTTGACGCCAAGCGCATAGTCTCTCATCCCCCAACAGCAATGCCATCCATGGGAGGATGCCTGTCCCTCTTCGCACCCAAATGGGAAAAGATTCTATCAGATACCTGGACTCTCCAGGTGATCTGGATGGTTACTGTCTTCGCCTAGCCGGGCTCCCTCCCATCTTCTTCCCAGCCAAGCCCTCTCGGCTTCTTACATACCAGGTTGTTCTGCAGCAAGAGTTGGACAATCTCCTCGCCCAGCAGGCAGTCAAAAAGGTTCCACACCACCTCTGGGGAAGGGGATTCTACTCCCAATACTTCCTCGTTCCGAAGAGGACAGGTGGCCTGCACCCCATCCGCAACCTCCGGAATCTCAAGTTCCTGGTGCGGGAGAAATTCCGAATGCTCTCTCTTGGCATCCTACTGCCCTTCCTCCGGCAGGGCGATTGGCTATGCTCCTTGGACCACAAGGATGCTTACGCTCACATACTAATTCACTCCAAGCGCATCATGGGGGAGTCCACGGGGGAAGCTCGCCTCGGGGAGTCCCACACGGTCCTTCTCCTCGAATGTCTCGGCTTCCTGATCAACTACTCCAAGTCTCACCTCGAGCCGGTACAAGTTCTTGAGTTCATTGGCGCCCTCCTTGACACGGAATGGGCGACCGCCTTTCTCCCTCGAGCCCACGCAGACCGTCTCCGCGCCCTGGCGGCCGAGGCTCAAGGCAGGGCGAAGGTGCCGGCACGGACCATGCTGCGCCTCTTAGGGCACATGGCATCGACGGTCCACATCATCCCCCATACCCGCATGCACATGCGGACAACACAGTGGTGCCTAAAGGCGCAATGGACACAGGCCTCAGGTCGCCTTTGGGACCTTGTCCGGGTCTCTCGCAAGCTACACCGCTCCCTGGATTGGTGGCAGAGCCCCTGGTGTCTCCTCCGAGGCATGCCCTTCCAGGCCTCATGACTCGAGCTCGTCCTCACAATGGATGCTTCGCTGTTGGGCTGGGGAGCCCACTTTGTCGACCTATGCACCCAGGAAAATGGTCCCTTGAGGAGTCGGAGCAGCAGATCAACCTGCTTGAGTTCCGGGCGGTCCGGTGGGTCCTAAATGCTTTTGAGACCCACCTGAAGGGAAAGTCTATTCTGATACAGACCAACAACAGGGTCGCAATGTTTTATATAAACAAGGAGGGAGGAACGGGCTCTTGCCTCCTCTGCTGGGAGGCGGTCCTCCTCTGCTGCTTCGCTGTGCACCGAGGTATGACCCTCAGAGCGATCTACCTCCTGGGCCAGGACAACATCCTCGTGGACAGACTCAGCAGGCTCCTGTGACCCCACAAGTGGCGCCTGAACCCAGAGGTGGCTCACCTCCTGTTTCAGCGGTGGGGGATGCGCAGCTTCTCCATGTCTGTGGGCCGGTCCTGCACCTCCACAGGGTGGCTCCAGATGCATTTCTCTTGGATTGGACTTCCAAGCTGCTGTATGCCTTCCCTCCCACCTCACTCATCGCGAGGACCCTCCACAAAATCCAGCGGGACCAAGCCTCGGTGATCCTCATGACTCCCTCATGGCCTCGACAGCCCTGGTTCCTGCTTCTTCTACGGCTCTCTTTGGAGCCTCCGATCCCCCTCTGTGCCCCAGACCTCCTGACACAGGAGGAGGGCCGGGTGCTTCACCTGAACCCCACCTCGCTATCGCTCATGGCTTGGCAGCTGAATGGGTCTCCTTAGCCCCGCTGCACCTCCCGGCGGAGGTCGAAGAGATCCTCCTTGCGTCGAGGAAGGACTCGACAACGCGGGCTTACACCTTTAAGTGGTGGCGGTTTTTGGTCTGGTGCTCAGAGTTCCATATCAACCCATTTTCCTGCTCTACCAGGTGGGTTCCCCAATACCTCTTTCACCTCTCACAAGTGGGACTGAAATCTAACTCGGTCGGTGTTCACCTGAGTGCCATTTCAGCTAACCACCTCCTGGTCAAGGGCAAGCCCCTCTCGAGCCAACCCTTGGTCTCCCGCTTCATGTGGGGCCTCTTACTCTCAAAACCCCCCATCCAATTTCCACTGGCGGAGTGGGACTTAAACATTATGCTCATATAGTTGACGCAGCCACCCTTCAAGTCGATGGCGACGTGCTCGCTTCGATACCTCTCCTGGAAGGTTGTCTTTCTAGTGGCCTTGACTTCGGCTCGGTGAGTCAGCGAACTCCAAACCTTCATGGCTGAGGCCCCCCTACACCAGGTTCTACGGGAACAGAGTGGTTCTCCATACCCACCCCAAGTTCCTACCAAAGGTTGTCTCGGACTCCCACCTCAATCAAGAGATAGTCTTGCCGACTTTCTTTCCGAGACCTCACGCCAACCAGGCATCGGTGGTCCTGCACACACTTGACTGAACGAGGGCTCTCACCTTCTACCTGCAGCATACCCAGGGTCATAGCAAGTCAGACCGGCTCTTTGTCGTCTACAATCCTGCTCGTCTGGGGTTAGCAGTCACCAAGCGCACCCTCTCCATCTGGGTTGCAGACTGCATCACCTTTGCCCAGGCAAAGGCTGGGACCCTGCTGGGTCAGTGGATCACTGTGAATGGCATCCACGGCAGCTTTGCTGCGCTCAGTGCCTCCGGACATCTGCTGGGCTGCAACCTGATCTTCGGCGAATACCTTCGCCTCGCACTACTACCTGGAGAGGGCGTGTCGCCAGGACAGCATCTTCAGCCAGGCTGTATCTGTTCGGGGTATAAGCAACTCCTGCCCTCCGACCCTTCTTCTGCGGCTACTCTCCCACCTCCCCTAAGAGTTGCCATTTTTGTTCTTCCCTTGCCATCTGCTTAGTAGGGTTCTAGCTATGAGACCTGACTAAATAAGATGGCACCCTTGGGCGGGAAGAGGACCACGCATGCGTGGCAGCAATCCCAAAGGTTTTCTTTGAAAACTGGGGAATTGCTCTGCGTGGGCTCCTTCGGTGCCGACGTCATCCATAAGTGAGGACTGATTTCTGCTGTCCCTGGAGAACTCCTGTTACAGGTGAGGAACTATGCTTTCAGCCTTGCCTGCCTCAGGGCAGGAGGTAACAGATGGCGCTCATATCCAATTGACTAGAGGGTCCAGCAACCATACTGTGAGCCTCTTCTTGTCCTCTAGGGAATCTGCGACAGCTATGCCCCCTGGTGTTGGGAGTCATTTCCGAGAAGAGAGCTTCTGGACTCCAGATTGTCCTCCCTGGAATTCTTTTCCTTGGTACAGCAGGCCTGGTCCTTCTGGCATGGAAATTCAGACCCTGCGGCCTCTGGATGCTCCTGGATATAGTCTCATGAGGGGCAGGCCGAGAGTGGAAGCCCTATACTATTCATCTTGCTGTGCTCTGCCTACTTGTGTGCCTGACTGCTCTCTGCTCTGTAATTCTTTCCTAGGCTCTGGTATGACTGTGTGCTTTCCTATTTGATATTGTAGTTCTTTTCTGTTTCTGGCCCTGTTATTTTTGCTGTTGTAAACTGCCTGGATGACCCCCGATGGGCGGTCTATCAAGTATTGTAATAAAGATATACATCTGCTTTGGACGGAGGCTTGTATTCAGATGTTTTGGTACTGGGCTCTGAGGTGGACGAAAGCATAGTTACTCACCTGTAACAGGTGTTCTCTGGGGACAGCAGGCATCAGTCCTCACACATGGGTGACATCAGCAGCGACGGAGCTCGTGTGGAAGTATCTCCCCAGCTTTCACAGAAAGCCTTAGGGAGATGCACTATGCATGCATGGTCCACTTTCTGCCCAAAGGTGCCATCATGCCTCAGTCCAATGACATAGTTAAGATGGCAAAAAAAATAAAAGATGGTAAAAAATCAACACCAAAGGGAGGAGGGAGGGTTGTGAGGACTGATTCCTGCTGTCCCCAGAGAACACTTGTTAAAGGTGAATAACTTCACTTTATCCAGGAACAAGCAGGAAGTAATTCCTCATATATGGGACTCCCCAGCTACAGGCTACTGAGAACCTGTACAAAATGCCATTGTGATTTGAAAAGGTGAGCCGTAATCAGCAGCAGTTGAATCCCTAAGAGAGTCTCTCAGAAGACCCAGGTATCCAGCAGAGAACCAGCACTCCGGTAGCCTGAACACAGAAGGGTCAGAGGGCAAAGGCTGCCTACACCCTGAAGCGATTACAGAGTACGGCCTGGCCGAAGCCGCTGTCCCATTGGGACTCCCTCTTCAGGCAGTAGTGAGCTGCGAAGATATCGACCAAAGACCAGGTGGTAGCCTGGCAGATTTCCGTCATGGGGACAGAATGCAGATTGACCACGGAAGTAACCATGTCTGACGCGGTGAGCCGTGACTCTCTGGTCCAGAGAGATCCCCGCTTGCTCGGAGGCAAGGGTAATGCAGTCTGCCACCCAAGTGGACAGAGTTTGCTTATTCACTGAGAGCCCCAGATAGCTGGGGTCATAGGATACAAAAAGCTGTTTTGCTTTGTGGGGGCCCTTAGTCCATTGCAGGTAGAAGAACAGGGCTCTCTCTCAATCTGGAGTGTGGAGTACGGTCTCCACCCTACAGGCATGAGGCCTCGGAAAGAAGGTGGCGAGCACCACCTCCTGATCGAGGTGGAATGGGGATACTACCTTCGGCAGAAATGTGGGGTGTGTGCAGAGCACCACCTTGTAGAACCTAGTGTAGGGCGGCTCTGCCATCAGAGCCTGGAGCTCGCTGACTCTGCGGGCTGATGTGAGTGCTACCAGGAAGGTGACCTTCCAGGAGAGGTGCCACAGGAAGCAGATAGCCAGAGGCTCAAATGGAGGTTTTGTGAGCTGTGAGAGCACCACATTAAGATCCCACTCTGCCGCTGGAGGCAGATGGGGGTTTTGAAAAGCATGAGGCCCTGTAGGAAACGAGACACAAGGAGCTGAGCTGAAAGGGATTTCCCCTCGGACGGAGTGGTGATGCGCTGCACAGAGACCCCAGAGCTGAAACAGCTGCAAGGCTACCGCTGGGTCCAGGCGCCACTAGTGCAGCTGGAGGACTCTGCTCAGTTTGTCCGCCAAGGCATTGTCCTGGCCCAGGAGGTAGACCGCCCTTAGGAGCATCCCTCTGCTTGTAGCATAGGAGCAGAGGGCTACTGCCTCCTGGCAGAGGTGGTATGATCCTGTCCCCCCTTGTTTAGTAACGTAGAACATTGTGAATGGATTGTCGGTCTGGATCAGCACTGCGTGATGCTGTAACTGGTGGTAGAAGGCTCGGAGGGCTAGGAATATCGTCCTGAGCTCCAGCAGATTGATCTGCATCTTGGACTTCCCCTGAGACCAGCAGTCTTGTGTCTGGAGGCTCTCGCGATGCACTCCCCAGCACATTAGAGAGATGTCTGTGGTGGGGACCTTCTGGGGGGTGGGTGTCTGGAAGGACATCCTGGCCTGAAGGTGACATGCACTCTGCCCTTGAGCCTGCCTGTGGCTTGAGTCCACTGAGAGCGGAGGCACCACTGGGCTGCTCTCATGTGCAGGCGGTAATTTGGGGTCAAGTGGACTGTGGAGGCCTGTGTCCCAACAGGTGGAGAAGAAGCCGGGCGGGTAGTATCCTGCACTGCTGCACCTCTGCAGCTAATTCCCTGAGGCACTCTCGTGAGGGTACTTGACAACTGTGTTCAAACTGGGATGGGAAGACAATGTAGATGAGTTTTACACCCAGAGTCTATTGTCCTCTCAGGAAAGTCTCCATTAGATTAACTAAGAGCAATAATGAATGCTCTAAAGGCTATGATGATACAACATGTGATGATATAGACACCCAGGTAACCATAAACTACAACAAGCAGGGAGAAACAGGATCATACCTCCTGTGTTAGAAGACAGTCAAGATGTAGAATTGGGCCATTTCTCATGAGTTGACCCTCAGGTCACTTACCTGGCAGACAAATTCACAAATAGATTCTGTACAAGGGAGTAGCTCTAGACAAATTAAAGATGTGGGGCATTTCCTCGATAGATCTGTTCACCATTTCTCAGGACAGGTGCCTCAGTTCTGCTCCAGGATAGGGACACACAGCTTGAGATGCCTTCCTCCTCCATTGGAGGAAGGGAGGGTCTTCTGTACGCTTATCCTCCTATACCCCTTATAGCAAAGACTCTTCTGAAACTTAGGGATGACAAAGGCACTATGATTCTCAAAGTGCCTTATTGGCCAAGAAAGCCATGGGTCCTCCATCTTCTCAAACTTTCAGTCTGGGAATCAATTTGGCTGTACATTTCACTAACCTTGATTATACAGGATCAGGGGGTGCTGTTGCATCAAGTCCCCTTGCCCTCACAGCCTGGATGTTGAGATGCTAACTTTGGCCAACCTGTTACGTTCAAAGATGGCAATGTCTTCTACTACTGATCATTTGTATAGCGCTACAAGGCGTACACAGCGCTGAACAGACACAAGTAAAAGACTGTCCCTGCTCATCAGAGCTTACAGTCTAATTAGGATGGACAACAAAAACAGCTGAGGACAAGGAAATGGCAAGAGGCATGGTAAGAACACACATAAGAATAGGTCTAAAGATAAATGCCTGCAATTAAGCAGAGATATGCATATAAGAACATTCACATGGGAGATGTGAAGAGGAAAGATTCATCTAATAATAAGAAGGCGGAACCTACTTGAGAAGATATATAGAGAATCTATTCCCCCAGGTTATGATAGGAATGCTAGCCAGTGAAATAACCAGGATGGTTACATGAAAAAACAGGATAATATCAGTCTGTAAACAGCAAGTCCTGAGTCCTGCAGAACTCTAGCATGGTAAATGGACAGAAACGCATAGGATGAGATACCAGGTTGACCCACTTGAGGGACAAAAAGGAGTATCATATACATCTCTCTAGATATATATGTCTGTCAGCTGCGTTTTGCATATGTTATGCCCTTCTAGATCTCACTATAGATATAGATATATATACCCATATTTATACACATATATATATCTGTCGAGATACTTTATTATAGGTAGATATGTATTTACATACTTATCTCCCTGTCTATGCTCATAAAGGTTTTACCTTCCTGTATGTTCCAGACAGTGGGCTTCGCCCATGTTCATGCTGTTCCACAGTATGTTTAGGGTATTATGCACACAACCACTGCTGTGGTACTGACAGCTCCTTCCATAACCCTATGTTTAGGTATCCCTGAAGCTCCATGCTCCAATATCTTCCTACCTCTCGCCAGTTAGGAAAGACATGGTAGATCTTCAGTAGATCTGAGGTTTCAACTCCTCAGACACCTGTCCTTTCTTTGGGAATACGGGGTTCTTTCCATACCCTTTCTTCCCTCAAGGACTAGGCCAGTTTTGTCCAAATCGGTCAGTCTTCCTCTTTTGCTCCTAACTATGAATAACTCTGTAGCTAAAAGAGTTTTCAGCTTTTTCCATAAAGCTTCCCACTAAAGACCTACCATTTTTGTACTACCCCAGTTTAATCCTGGGGTCACCTGTCACTTCCAGATTTGACCTTCACCTTCACTTCAGTGAGGTCACCTTGAAGATTCCTCTACTGGATCCCCAGTAGACTCCATCAGCCTCTCTACTTCCTGCAATCCAGTAGGTGAGGTCCATATTGCAATTGTTCCTTTCAATATATTTCATGATAGTTATCGTACATACAAGGACTCCTTGCCTGTAGTCCTATCTTAGGTTAGCTGTTTTCTACAGCTCCTCTCTTTTTCAACTCCTACCCTCCATGCTACACCTCAGGATGCCTGTCCATATGAGGTGTAGCATGTTTCAATCTCCAACATGCTAGGGCTCCAGGCTCCTTAGCTTGGGAGTCCCCATATGTGAAGACTCATTCCTGCTTGTTCCTGGAGATAGCACAGTTACTTACCTGTAACAGGTGATCTCTGGGAACAGCAGGAATAAGTCTTCACAACCCACCCACCTCCCCTAGGAGTTGTATCTCTCTATCTTTCCTTTCCTCTCTCTCTCTCTTTGTCTCAGCTATAAAACTCAACTGAGGAGAGACAGTTGGAAAGGCGGGAAGGCAGCACGCAGGCGCTGAGGGATGCTCCCAAAAGCTTTCTGATTGGACGCTGGGGAGCGTTCCCGCGCAGGCTCCGTCGATACCGACGTACCCATATGTGAAGACTTATTCCTGCTGTTCCCAGAGATCACCTGTTACAGGTAAGTAACTGTGCTTTGAATGTTTTCATTAATATTTTGTATTTGGTTCTGTTTGATATTGGCAACCAGTGTAGGTTGTCTAAGAGGTGTAATGTGGTCGGAAAGTTGGGCTTTACAAATAATTCTGGCCGTTACATTTTGGGCAATTTGGAGTTGTTCGAGGTATTTATTAGGGATACCATAGAGGAGGCTATTACAGAAGTCAAAGTGGGAGGTAATTAGCGCCTGGACTACTGATCTGAAATCTTGTGTCAAGAAGAGGTCTGAGGTGTTGTAATGTTCTTAGTTTGAAATAATTAGATTTGGTTATCTGTTTTATATGTGAATAGAAGGTAAGGGATTTATCTAACAGTACTCCAAGATACCTTACTTCTTTTTTAACTGGCAAGGTTGTGTTGAGAATATGGAGCGTTTGAGGTGGGGTAAAATTAAGGTTTCTTGAAATGAAGAGTACTTCAGTTTTGTTTTTTTAATTAATAGATAGGTTATTTGATGCTAATCAAGCTTGGGCTTCCAGAATGCATGCTTCTATTGTGTGTTGTGCTGCGATTAGGTTATCTATGGGAAGATATATCATGATGTCGTCCACATAGATATGGTACTTTACTTTGAATTTTTTGAATATTTTACAGAGCGGTTGCAAATAGAGGTTGAATAATAGGGCCGATAGAGCAAAGCCCTGGGGTATTCCTTGTTCTTGTTTGAATACAGTTGAGCTTTCTTGCCCTAGTTGAACTTGTTGCATACGGTCAGTGATGTATGATTGAAACCATTGGTAGGTTTTTCGGGAGACCCCAATTTGTGCTAACCTGGCGAGTAAAGTGTTATGACTGACATTATAAAAGGTAGCAGTTATATCAAGGAAGATGAGTATGAACGTCTGTTTTATATCATCTATCCAACATATAAGTGTGTCCAAGAGAACTAACAAGAGGGATTCAACGCCATGGAATGTGTGGAATCCAAACTGTTGTTCATCTAGCAGTGCATTAAGCTCTATATGGTCTTGTAGCTGATTTTGGACGACTTTCTTGATTATTTTAGCAACAAAAGGTGTTAAGATCCCACATCCTACAGACCAGTTTCTTTCTGTCCAGAGATTTATCCTTCAGGATTGACCAAATCATGGTATGTTTAAGTTCGTTTGGCGTAATACCTTGTTGGAGGGATTGATTTACTATTTGGAGAAGATGGGGAGCTAGTTCTGTCTTTGATGCCTTGATCCAGGGAACTGGACAGGGATCAAGAGAGGATGTGGTAGTGTTGATTTTGGTAATTATATTCATTAGTTGTCTTTGATCTATGGGGTGAAAGGAGTGCCATGTGTTGAGACTGGAGGGGAGGGGGGTGTGATTGCATGGGTGGGTTTTTTGTCTCTTTTTTTAGTTTATCTTGAAAGAAGTTTGCTAATGTTTGGACGTTTATGCTATAAGAAGTTGTGTCAGTGTGAGTTGTGTGTGTTAAAGATTTGACAATCTCAAATAGTTCACGTGGACGATTCAGAAAGTTAGTTAGTATTTTTGTGTGATGTTCTTTTTTTGTCCTATTGCTTCTTTGTAGGAGCTCAGGGTTAGCATATATATATATCAGTTTATTTTCTGATGTTTTATTGCGTCTCCATTTGTACTTAATTTTTTTTAAAATTAGCAAGATCTAGGGTGAACCATGTTTCTGATGCTTTCTTATGGGGTTTTGTATTGTGTTTAATGACTGAGGCGTTTAGGATAGTGGTATTCCAGTTATGGATGTAGCAGTTTAGGTCCGTTTGTGTTGAATCTAAGTTAGGTAGTGCATCTTTTAGGAAGTCTTCTTTTATGAATTGCCAGAACCTTTTTTAGGTGGTTTTGTATCTCGTGTTGGAGTTAGAGATGGTGCCATTACAGTAAAACTTACTAAGAAATGGTCTGACCATGGTACTTGTTCAGCTAGAGGAGTTGAATGAAGGTCCGTTGTTTTTGTTGGGATAAATGCAAGATCTTTTTGTATGAGTGGGCATGCTTATTATCTGAGTGTACCCCATATTAGCCATTGTATTAAGGAATGAGGATGCTTGTTGAGAGGTAAGTGAGGACAAGTTAAAATCACCTAAAATGATGTGTTTTTTTTAGTGGGGCATTTCATGAGTAAAGTTTTCATGGCTAGAAGAGGGGGTCTGTATAGTAGATATATGGCAATGCTTTTGTTTTCAATCTTAAGTAAGTCTAATCCATTTGTATGTGTACATATATTTGAGATGGCTTTATGCTTAACATTGCTAATTATAAGTACTCCACCACCTCGTTGGTTATCTCTCTGGCAGCTGAATTGGTGATAAACAACTATTTTTAGTTGGTTCAGAAGAATAGCCATGGTTGATAGCCATGTTTCTGCTATACATAGAAAAGTCAGGGAGTTCATCTTTTATAAGGTCTACAATGACAGGGATTTTGCTCTTGATGGATCTTGCATTAATCAGTATACATTTTATGGGGGGAGGGGGCTTGTGTATGAATTGTGGATTATGGGAATTGTCTGTAGTAAGAATATGGCTGAGTCTGTTGTTGGACCTGTATTTACCGTTGTAATACAGATTTTTGTGCCAATGGCTTATTTCTTGCCTGGTGCATGTTGAGATAATGGCTATGGTAAGGGTTGACTTGGATCATAGTGATGAATATATGAGTTCGACTGATTGCTAATAAGAGTAAGTAAAAGTATCAAAGTAATTAAGGTCCTGCGCTCCATTAATAAGTAGTGTATGTCTCAGGTCAGTGAAATATACAATAAGTAGTCAATGGAGATGGGTATTTAGTAAGTGTAATTGTAAGAGGCAAATGGCTACAGGGTGTATCAGAAGGAGAGTAGATGATTCTGGAAACGTTTTCGCAAACAATACATAAAAATTACATGATGAGATTTACAGTCTAACAGCGTGAGTGATATTGTAATTTTCTAAGTGTTTCAATGTAGCGTATTTGGTAGCAATGTGATTGCATTAGGTTGAATAAGGATTGCTTACATAGCTAGTCACTTCAAAGAAATCAATACATAGTTAAACAACACAATCAGAGTGAATCTGTTAGAGGATTACCAGAGAAACAGAATAATCTTTTGCAGTACTTAACATAGAATCTGAGGTTTAGTACTGTCTTATTTAGCAGTCCTTACATATGATTATCTGTTTACATAAGTTGCTGAGCGTTTAGATAAGGTAAATGTGGCAGTTACATCTCCCGCCTAACAGCCACACCAAAGGGCCCTCTGGCAAGGCCCTCAGGCACAGGCCTCTCCAGAGTTGAAGCAGAAGGGGAACCATGGCTGCCTGGAGCAGTATGGAGTGATAAGGATCATCGTGCTCTTGTCAGCCTGCAACTTCAGCAGGGTTTTTGCCACCAGCAGAATCGGAGGGTAGGCATAAAGCAGACCCATCCCCCAGTGGAGGAGGAAGATGTCCAGCACTGGCTGGCTGCCAGAAGCCACCCTGGAGCAGAACTGGTCCACCTGGGCATTGCAGGAGTGGCAAACAGATCTATGGAGGGGGTACCCTACTCCTGAAAGATCTGAAGCACAGCCTCCCTGTTGAGGGTTCACTCGTGGCTGGAGGACGCAACTCAGCTGATCTGGTAGGGAATTGAGCTCTCCAGGCAGTTCAGTTGCCCTCAGCTCCATAGCGTGGGTGATGGCAAACTTCCACAAGTGGACATAGTACATAGTCACCTGGTTGTCTGTCTGGATCAACTTGGTTGGTCAACTGCATCCGGAATGTCTGGTGGGCATTTGTGATTGCCCACACTTCCAAGGAATTATCTGGTGAAGCCTCTCCTGCTTGGACAACAGGCCTTGTGTGCGCACACCATCTAGATGAGCCCCCAGCCTAGCTTGGATGCATCTATCATCAGCATTCTCTGGGGTAGCGATGCCTGAAATGGGAGACCCTTGAATAGGTTCTGCGGTTCCACCCATCAGTACAGGGACTGGGATAGAGGCATGGTGACTGCCACCCAGTCCCATAGGCAGCCAGTGGTTTGTTTCCACTGCATACTCAGTGTATTGAGCTTGTTTCATGAACAGGTGAGTCAAGGGAGGGACATGCTCTGTTGAGGCCATGTGGGCAAGGACTTTCAGGATCCCCTGGGATGTCATGCGGCGCTTCTGCTAGACGTCACCAACCACTGTCATAAGCATCTGCAGGTGATCCATCAGGAGAAAGGCCCAAAACAGAGTGGTGTTGAGAAGTGCCCCTATGATCTCCAGTTGTTGCAAGGGCTGGAGGTGAGACTTGGGGTAGTTGATCACAAATCATAACTGTTCAAGTACCTGGATGGTGGAGCAGACTGCCAGACACCATCCGCAGTCCCTCAGCAGACCCTTTAGCACCATCATCCTATTTCCACTCTCCCATCCCTAGCCAAAAACATTGCAAAGACTATGCAATTTCAGACCAGGACTTCATAGATACCCACGCCCCCCTTGACCATCAACACAGATTCAAGTCCTTTCACAGCACAGAAATGCTCCTTCCCCCCCCCCCCCCCCGGACTCATTGATCAAAGGCACACAGAAAATCATCCAAGGATTCATTCTCATCTTTCTCGATGTCTCTGCAGCCTTCAAACCAGTTTCCCACACCCATCTAATCTCACGACTCCACTCAATTGGTCTCAGAGGTGTAACCTACAGTGGTTTCGCTCATACCTATCTGACTGATCCCAACAGGTCAGAATTGAAAACAAAACCTCTAAACCTTTTAAACTACAACAAGGGGTACCTCAAGGCTCTGCATTATCATCACTGCTTTTTAACATCTTCATCCAGCCCCTATGTAAAATTATACAGGATTACAAAATCCTTTACCAACTGTATACAGATGACATCCTAATCTACATCCCATTCTCCACCTCCAACCATGATTATTTGTCCATTAGCCAATGCCTAGGATCCATGATCCAATGGCTCAACAACCACTGCATACACATCATCCCCCAACAAAACAGAGGTCCTTCATATAACCAGGCTCCCTTCCTTCACCTCACCAGCCACACTCAATCTGGTCAACTTAACCTTACAAGTCAAACAACAAGTTAAATATCTTGACATAATCTTGGATCAACAACTCTACTTACACCAGCACATCAAACAAGTGACCAAGGCAGCTTACTTCCAGATGAGAACACTCCGATACTTCTGCCCCCCTACTGGACCACAATGACTTCAGAAGTGTCTGCCAAGCACTTATCACATCTGTACTAGACTATGCAAACACAATTTACCAAGGACTCCCAAAATCATCTTTACTTCCGCTACAGCTGGCTCAAAATACCACAGCCAGAATAATCACAGGCACCATTCCACGAGAGTAAAACACCCCCCACTCTAAGACAGCTTCACTGATTCCTCATCCACATGAGGATTAAATACACGTCTCCCTAACCATATTTAAGACTATTCACCATCTCTCAAAGAACATTCTTTACATTCTACTGCAACATCCTCTCAAAAAGAAAATGAGAAGATCAACCAATCAAAACCTCTTAGCAGTCCCAAGTACATTCACTGACTCCAACTCCACCACTACCAATGGAGCCTTCTTCTATGCCCCGACAATTTGGAACTCCCTCACACCGGATCTACACCAACTCACGGACCTAGGAGGATTCTGCCGTAAACTGAAAACCCTCCTCTTCCTGGAGCACTTTAGACCAAACTCTTAACTATCACCCTCCATACCTCGGTATAGAAAAGTTGCTAAAAAAATAAAGGAGTTCTTTATGAGCCAGTTCAAGAAGGGAAAGATGAAGACTCCCCCCCCCCCCCCCATCTGAAGAAAGGCAGCTACTACCACAAGGCATTTTGTGAAGACTCAGTGTTGTTGACAGTTCAAAGGAAAGAAGTCGGTACTAGAAGTGATGATCTTTCAGGATGAACCTGAGATATTTTCTGTGAGCAGGGTGGATTGGTATGTGTGTATACGCATCCTTGAGATCCAGGGAACATAGCTAATCGTCCTTTTGCAGTTAAGGGAACAGGGTCCCCAGCGAGACCATCTTGAACAACTTCTGCACTAGCAATGTGTTGAAGATCTGGAGGTCCAGGATGGACCAAAACCCTCTCGTTTTCTTGAGGACCAGAAAGTACCTGGAGTAGAATCCCCACCCAACCTCAGCTGGGGGCACAGGTTTGATGGCAAGCTCAGTGAGGAGAGTGGAGACCTCCTCCTCCAGCAAGTTGTGGTGCAGAGGATTCAGGGGATACTCTCTCTCTGGGGGAAAAAGGGACTGCAGCTTGGTGAAGTGCAGCATATCCACTTTGAACTATCTGCAGCACCCTTTTGAACTATCTGAGGTGAAAAGGGGGTCATCTGTGGGCAAAATGTATGAGCTGCTCCCTGCTGGAGGGTGTACCCCTGTGGGCACTGGAAGACTGGCTATGCTCCAGAGGAACCAGTCAACATCCCACTCTGGACTTTGGCTGCAGGGCAGGTTGGACCTTCTGATGCTTCTCCTGCTGCTATTGGTGAGGGGCCTGCGGCTCTGGCTGAAAGCTCTGAGGGCTTGGGTAGTACCAGTGCTTGCGCTGCTAATAGGTCTTCTTCCCTCATTCTCCCCGCCTTGTTCTCAACTAGCTTCCGAAGAGGTTCCCTCCCCTGCAAGGCACATCTGCCAGTTTATCCTAGACCCATTGCTCCAAGTCCGATGGCTGGAACCAGGCAAGGCAGTATGCCTTGATGCTTACAGCTGCCACCCTGCTGACTGACTCAATGGCGTCGTAAGTCACCTGGACCATGTACTTGGAGCAATCCTTGCCATAGCCCAACAGGGCACAAAAGGAGTCAAGATGCTCTGAGGGGATGTGGGAAGCAAAGTTGGCCAGGTCCAGCATGATGTCCTTGAGGAACATGCTCATGTACATACAGCTAGTACAAGAGGACCCTGGCTACGAGCACAGAGCCCTGGAAGCACCGCTTTCCAAAGGAGTCCAGGGTCCTCACTTCCTTGCTTGGGGGCAGTGAGGAATGATTTTGGTTGCTCTTGATCCACTTCATGGTCGATTCCACCACCATGGAGTTGTGGAAAGCTGAAGCTTCTCGAAGCCCAGGGCCTTCTACATATGCCTCACTAAGTCGTGGAAGTATATGTCCTCCTGGGGCAACTTGTGCCGCTAATACAGAGGTGAAGGATCCAAGGAAAGGTCTGGTGAACCCCAATCGGACACCACCGATTCCTCCTTGGTCTCCCAGCCATCGGAGTCTGACTTCAAGAGGAAGTCAAAATAACGTCGAGCCTCCTCCCAGTGCTGTTGCCAACTGTGCAATGAAGCCAGGTGTCAGAGAGACCAACGGTGCACCAAGTGCTTCTGTAGCTGCACCAGAGCATCAAACGCCAAGGCACTGGAGAGAGAGATAGCTGTGGAAATCGTAGTTGATTCTGATCATCTGCCTGATGCGCTTGCCTTAACAGGCAGCATATTGGTTTTGAGGACCAGCTGAATGGACTACAGTAGCAATGCCAAAGGCACCGAAAGGCCAGCCTGTTGCATGGCCAAGACCACTGCCATATGGCCTCGAGGGCCCGAAGGCATTTGTCCAAGACTACCGTCTCTGAGGCATCGGGGCGAGAATGACAACTTTGGCCACCGATTCCAGCATGTCTATAGGGGACTCCATGATGGTAGGGACATCAGAGGATACCCACAGCCCTCCTGGGCCCTGGGAGTCGATGACTCCTGCTGGGGCACCTTAGCAGGCCGCTCCCAGCTATCACTCTCGGTGTCGATGCACATGGGTCAAGACCTGGCGCTCGGACACCCTCTCCATCTTCGGTTCGGGCAGAGGTCAAAGGAGAGCCTCTATTTCAGGTCACCATGGCCACATGGTTCTGAGTGTGCCCGAGCTCCCCTCGATGCCGATGCCTCTGTGGAACCTCACAAGAATGTCAATGTTGCTGCTGGGGCTGATGATGAATATGACAGCCTGAAGAGGGACTCTCACTGTTTCTCCCAGCCCTTCAGGCCCAGTCTTATCTGTAGGCACAGATTTCAAGATATGGGTTGATGATCAGGCACTGAAGGCACCAGTTGTGCCAGTCGGTGACAGAGATGGTCCGACTGCACTTGGTGCACTTCTCAAACCCACTGGCTGGCTTGGACATGTCCAGGAACATTGCTGCGGAAAAGTCGAAGGGCTCAATGTTGCCAGCAGCAGGAAAACACAAAAAGGAGAGAAAACAAAAAACGACAAAAGTAAGCATTGGCTCAGGAGCAAGCACTGCTTGAGACAGGCAGTAAGATTAGTATTCATAACTGCAAACTACAAAAGATCCTGCGAGGCTCACAGGGGGTGAAGAACCAATGCTTGACCTCATCATTGTCCTGATTTCAGCTCTGCACAAAATTCTTGTTGCTGTATCTTGCACTATCTGCAGTGCTTTAATAGAATTCTAACCACAGTATCAAACAAGATCCACATAAAAGGGATTATAACATCCAATACATCCCCAAATCAATCCCTATAAGAATCATTCATACAAAATGTTTTTATGTATTTGGACCATTACATATGAAATGAGCATAGATAACAATGCACTGTAGTGATTGCTCATCACATTTATCATTGGTCCACCAATCTTTTAATCTTTTTTTTTTATTTTTATAAACGTTTTTGTGATTCTCCAGGACCAAGCAGGAAGTCAGTCCTCACTTATGGGTGACGTCGGCGCCGACGGAGCCCTCGCGGAGCAATTTTCCCCAGCTTTCAAAGAAAGCCTTTGGGAATTGCAGCGCGCATGCGCGGTCGTCTTCCCGCCCGAGGGTGCCATCTTAGCCAGTCTTCTTTTTTCCGCGGAGCCCTACAGACGTCCCCGTCTTGTCCCCGCGAAAAAGTCGATTTTTCTTCATTATTTTATCCTTTTTCCTTCGGTTCGACGCCGATCTTTTTCCCGCCCGGACTCGCGACGCCGGTCACGAGTCCTCTCACTTTTTTTCGGTTTTTCTGACTTTGTCAGCTTTCGTTTTCGTTTTTCCCTGGCAGCCCGGTCCTTTGACCTCGCAGGGGCCCTTTTTCCCCCGATGGCTGCCAGTGGCTTTAAGCGGTGTGGTCAGTGTGACCGAAATATGTCACTCACTGACACACACGACTTTTGCCTCCGCTGCCTGGGCCCGGATCATGAGGAACTGATCTGTGGGCCCTGCGGCAAAATGTCCTCAAAAGCGTTGAGAAGTCGGCGGCATCAGCGTGATCGAATCTTCGCTGACCCCAGCCGTACCCGGACCTCGTCTGAGGCCTCCGCGTCAAAAGGCTCCAGCTCGGACCGTCGCCGGAGTTCCTCCGACCGGGGTTCTCCCTCCGGGGACCATCGTCGGACGGTGAAACCCGCGAGGGCGGCGTCGGTGGACGCTCCTGGTTCCGCGAGGGCCAGGTCGCATAGCCCCGATAGCCGCCCCGGGTCCTTGGAGAAGGAACACCTCCCGAAGCGACCTCGCCTGGAGTCGGAGATGCCTGCTCGGGTAAGTCCTGTGGTCCTTCTGGACTCGCCTCCGCGACAGCCGACGTCGGGCCCGACGCCGTCGGGGCCCGAGTCGGGGGCTGCTGGGTCACCTGAGCTCGGACTCAGGTTGACGGCCTTGGAGAGCAGACTGTCTGCCTTCATGGACCAGCAGCGGGCACTGCTCGCTGGCCTCGCTGGCGCCGCTGCCCCGACCGCCGGGACGTCGACGTCCAAGTCGACCCCGGAGACCGAGCCGATCCTCGAGTCGATGAGAACTCGAGTCGATCCTCGGTCGAGGTCACCCTCGGCCTCCCGTTCGGGACCGAGGTCGCCGACGCCGACTCCCTTGGCGTCGGGGCGGCAGGCGCCGCGCCCTGCCCGGGCTGACCCCACCGATTCCTCGTCGGAGTCGGTCTGGGAGTCTGAAGAGGAAGAGTCACCTGATTCGTTTCGGACTCGGTGTGTCCCCTCGGACTCACCTGAGTCCGAACCTCGGAAGCAGTCCCCCCCGGAGGATGCCCGGTTCTCGGACTTCGTTAGGGATATGGCCAAGGCTTTGGCCTTCCCTGCGGATCCCGAGGAGGAGCCTCGAGCCGAAGAGCTCGACGCCCTCCAGTATGACTCTCCCGCGAGGGAACACTTTACTGTACCGGTTCCTCCTATGCTGGAACGACTACTCTTCCGCATGTGGGAGAGTCTGGCCTCCTCGCCGGTCCTGAGCAAGCGGGTCGATTCTATCTATCGGGTCCGCAAGAGCCCTGGCTTCCAAAAGGCACAGCTACCACACCATTCCATGGTAGTGGAATCGGCCATGCATCGTCTTAAGAGCCAGAAGATGCACTCCTCGGTGCCCCCTGGCAGGGAGGCCCGTAACCTGGATGGCCTTGGTAAGAAGTGTTTCCAGGGCTCTATGCTCGCATGTCGTGTCCAGACTTACCAGCTGTACATGGGCATGTATCTCCGGGATCTGGCTAAAGAGCTAGCCGGATTCTCCGCTGGTCTGTCCGAGGAACCCTTGCGGAGGTTCCTGGCCTTGTCCACTGGCATTCGGGAATGCTCAAAGTTCATGTCCCGGGCAGCCTATGATGGCTTTGAAGCGTCGGCTCGAGTGGCCGCAGCCGGCATCGGTGCCCGCCGACAGGCTTGGCTTCAGTCGTCAGACCTTGAGCCCTGGGTACAGGACAAGTTGGTCGATGTCCCCTGCCGAGGCGAGAACCTCTTTGGCAAGCCCATGGCGGAAAAGGCTGCACAAATTGAGACTGAGACTCTCACCAGGACCAGGCTTTCTAGGAAGACCTCCGCCCCTTCCCAGAAAAAGAAGGGCTCGGGGAAAAAGTCCTTTTACCCGAGGAAGGCGGCTGCCTACAAACAATACCCCCATTATCAGGCCCCTGCAGCTCCCCAACAGGGCCAGCAGGCCAAGGGACGGGGTAACGGGTCCCGTAGGCAGCAAGCCCCCAAGCCTGCACCACCAGCCCCTGCTCAGCAGGGTGGGGGTTTTTGACTCGCAAAGCATAGCCTCTCCCCCCCCCCCGCTGGTTCCTCCCAGCACCGGAGGCCGGCTGGTTCACTTCGCCCACAGGTGGTCCAGCATCACCGCAGATGCCTGGGTGCTTCAAGTCGTGCGAGAAGGCTATCTTCTCCACTTCCACCAGGTCCCTCCCTCCTATTTTCCGGGAGAACCTCTGCGACCCCCTCTGCACAGGGACTTACTCCTTCAGGAGTTAGCGGGTCTTCTGCAGGATCAGGCGGTGGAACCGGTGCCACACCACCTGAGAGGTCAAGGCTTTTATTCCAGGTATTTTCTGATACCAAAGAGAACAGGGGGCCTCAGACCCATCCTGGACTTGCGCAACCTCAACAAGTTCCTTGTGCGGGAGAAGTTCAAAATGCTTACCCTTGGAATCCTTCTGCCCTACCTCCAGCAGGGAGATTGGCTATGCTCCTTGGATCTAAAGGATGCCTACACGCACATCCTCATCCACCCAAGCCACCGCCAATACCTAAGGTTTGTGGTGGCAGGAAATCATTACCAGTACAGGGTACTGCCCTTTGGCCTGTCCTCCGCACCGCGAGTCTTCACAAAATGTCTCGCGGTCGTGGCGGCCCATCTCCGGCTTCACGGCCTCTATGTCTTTCCGTACCTCGACGACTGGCTCATCAGAGCAGCGTCCGCTCGGGAGGTCACCAACGCCACGCGCCGCACGGTGACTCTTCTGCAGCACTTGGGCTTTGTTATAAACTTCGCAAAGTCCACTTTGCTCCCCTCACAGGATCTCGAGTTCATCGGCGCAAGGCTGCACACTCCTCAGGCGCGAGCATACCTACCGCTCGACAGGGCTCAACGGCTCATGGACCTAGCCGACCGTTTTCGCAGCCAGCCCCTGGTCTCCGCCAGGCGCTTCCTGAGACTACTCGGCCATATGGCTTCCACCGTCCATGTGACCCCCAATGCCCGCCTGAATATGCGGTCTGCTCAATGGTGTCTCCGCCAGCAGTGGCGTCAAGCCACAGGCGGCCTAGCAGACCTAGTGCGCGTCTCCGAGCCGCTGATCTCGTCTCTCCGGTGGTGGCTCCGGCAGCCGAACCTCATGTTCGGAATGCCTTTCCAGTCACCTCAGCCGACCCGGGTGCTGACCACCGATGCATCCCTCCTGGGCTGGGGAGCACATTGCCAAGAGGCACGTACTCAGGGCCTCTGGACCACGTGGGAGTCTGCTCAGCAGATCAACTTCCTGGAGCTCAGGGCGATCCGCCTAGCTCTCAAGGCCTTCTCCCACCTGACTTCCCACCAGTCCGTCCTTGTCCAGACGGACAATCAAGTTGCCATGTTCTACGTGAACAAGCAGGGGGGCACGGGCTCCTTCCTCCTCTGCCGGGAGGCACAGAAGCTCTGCTCTTGGGCCGTCAGTCACGGCATTCTCCTCAAGGCAGTTTATCTCCCGGGCCAAGAAAATTGCCTGGCGGACAAACTCAGCAGGGTCCTCCAGCCGCACGAGTGGCGTCTGGATCCCTTGGTAGTTCAGAAGCTCTTCCTCAAGTGGGGCCTCCCCACGGTGGATCTCTTTGCCAGTCCTCACAACCGGCAGCTTCCTCGCTTCTGCTCTCGTCAGCCACACCCCCTTCGGGTTGCGGCGGACGCTTTTCTGATCTCATGGTCGGGGAGCCTTCTGTACGCTTTCCCTCCCATCCCGCTAGTCTCTCGGACTCTTTTCAAGGTTCTCCGAGACAAAGCCTTCATGATCCTGGTGGCCCCTCGCTGGCCCAGGCAGCCGTGGTTTCCACTCCTACTGCAACTGGCGGTGGAGGATCCAATCCCTCTGGGGGTACAACCGGATCTCCTCACTCAGGATCAGGGGTCCCTACTGCACCCCAACCTCAGGTCTCTCAACCTCATGGCCTGGCTGCTGAGAGGGTAGTCCTTGCTCCCCTTCTCCTGCCAGCGGAGGTGGAGGAGGTCGTCTTGGCTTCGCGACGGCATTCTACCCGCAAATGCTACGCCCTTAAATGGCGTCGCTTTGCAGTCTGGTGTACCCAACAGTCTCAGGATCCCTTCTCCTGCCCGGTGTCGGTGATCTTGCAGTACTTGCTACACCTCTCTAATCTGGGACTTAAGTCCAACTCCGTCAAAGTTCACCTCAGTGCTCTTTCGGCGCATCATGTGCCGGTGGACGGTAGACCTCTCTCAAGCGACCCTCTCGTAGCGAGGTTTCTCCGAGGTCTCCTTCTACTTAAACCACCTCTGCGCCCGCCAGCGCCTGACTGGGACCTGAATGTGGTTTTGCAGCGGATCACCTGTCCGCCTTTTGAACCTATGGCTACCTGTTCTCTCCGTTTTCTGTCTTGGAAAACACTGTTCTTGATAGCCCTCACTTCCGCTAGACGCGTAAGTGAATTGCAGGCCCTCGTGTCTGATCCCCCTTACACTAGGTTCTACAAGAATAGGGTAGTCCTACGGACTCACCCAAAATTTCTGCCTAAAGTGGTCTCCCCTTTTCACATCAATCAGGAGGTGGTACTTCCAACCTTCTTTCCCAGACCACACTCCAGCCGAGCTGAAACGGTCCTCCATACCCTGGACTGTAGAAGGGCATTGAACTTCTACCTTGACTGTACGCGGGAGCACCGTAAAGCTGCTCAGCTTTTTGTGTCTTTTGACCCCAATAAATTGGGGCTCCCGGTCTCCAAGCGTACTCTGTCCATCTGGGTTGCGGACTGTATCTCTTGGGCTTATGGGGCAGCCGGACTCTCCTTAGAAAGTCGAGTCACGGCTCATTGCGTTCGGGCAAAGGCTACGTCAGTGGCTTACCTCCGCTCTGTTCCGCTGGCAGACATCTGCCGGGCCGCTACTTGGTCTTCGAGCCAGACCTTTGCGGTCCATTACTGTCTCGAGAGGGAGTCCCGTAGGGACAGTGCTTTCGGACAGGCAGTCCTCCGTAATCTCTTTGAGGTCTGAGCAACTCCTACCCTCCATCCCGGATGTGGGCTACCGGTGGGTGATAATTCAGCGAAGATTCTATCCTTCTGTGCTGCTGAGCTAGAGGGAGCTCATTTTTGTGCTTAGGGTCTCCGGTAGCCTTGAGCTTGGGAGTCCCATAAGTGAGGACTGACTTCCTGCTTGGTCCTGGAGAAAGCGTAGTTACTCACCTGTAACAGGTGTTCTCCAGGAGCAGCAGGAATCAGTCCTCACTACCCTCCCTCCTCCCCTTGGAGTTGCAATCGTCTGCTTATGTTCTTTTTGCAAATTTTTATGCTGTCTTTTTTAGCTATGTCATCTGACTGGCTAAGATGGCACCCTCGGGCGGGAAGACGACCGCGCATGCGCGCTGCAATTCCCAAAGGCTTTCTTTGAAAGCTGGGGAAAATTGCTCCGCGAGGGCTCCGTCGGCGCCGACGTCACCCATAAGTGAGGACTGATTCCTGCTGCTCCTGGAGAACACCTGTTACAGGTGAGTAACTACGCTTTCTAATGGGAAGAGGTATGCTGGGCGAAGTTCCTCTGCTGTACAAGTTAAATTTTTGTGTATTTACTGGTCGTCAAATTTTTACAAAAGTCATGTTACTGAAATAAAAAGTCATTTCTTATCAATTTTTATATGCTGAACACAAACGTGACAGTGAAATTGCAAAGTTGGCTCTAGGTTTTTTTTTGTAATCTACAAGAATTAATGTTTACATCACGAAATGCATGTCAACAGTAAATATAATAGACCTTTGGTTAATACCTGTAAAAAACCAAGTCATAGACGACTACCGTACTTAGATTTTTTTCGCCTGTCTCTTGTACAGCTGTTCAGGAGCTTCTCTGGGGAGTGTCCAGAAGTAGTCAGCCAGCATTGTAGTGGACCATTTTCCCTGGTATCTTTGCTCCATTGTTGCGATATCCTGGTGAAAATGTTCGCCCTGTTCATCACTAACCATACCACAGGAAAGAAATCAAGATGGGAATCAAGGAAATGGATCTTTAGAGACCTATTGCAGCCAAGTTTCTGATACTGCATCAGCATGTCTTCTACTAGTTCCTTGTAGTTTTCTGCCCTAACATTCCCGAGAAAGTTTGACACTAGGCGAAAAGCATTCCATGCTTGTTTCGCATCACCCTGCAGCAAGTTGTTGAACCGGTCATCTTTGAAGAGCTCTCGAATCTGAGGACCCACAAAACCTCCCTCTTTAATCTTTGCTTCGCTGAGTCGAGGTAATTTTTCATGCAGGTATTGGAAAGTTGGTGAAGTGCGGTCCACGGCTTTCACAAAGTTTTTCATCAAACCTAGTTTGATGTGAAGGGCTGGTAGCAGGATTTTGTGAGCCTCAACCAGAGCTGGGTGCTGGATAGTCTTCTCTCCAACTGTTACATTTTGTCTGCGATTCCATTCCTTCCGCAAGTAGTGCCAATCCCTTGCTCGGCTATCCCACTCACATAAGAAACACATGTATTTTATATATCCCTGCTGCAGTCCCATTAAAAGGGCAACTACCTTCAAGTCACCACAGAGGTGCCAGCTGTACTTATTATAATTAATGGAAGTCAGTAGATGCTTTAAGTTATCGTATGTCTCTTTCATGTGGACTGCATGCGCTACTGGAATAGATGGAAGACGGTTTCCATTGTTCAAAAGCACAGCCTTCAGACTCAGTTTCGAAGAGTCTATATAGTCTCCAGTCTTGTGGGTCATGAGTGATTTTTAAGGCATTCATGAGGCTTTCAATATCGGAACAGAATACCAGATTACTTTCCTTTCTGAAGAAAGGCTCCAACTGCTGGTGGCGCTTTCGATATGAAGTAATGTTGACATCTTCTTCTAGAAGATTCCATTGTTGGAGTTTTGATCCTAGCAATTCTGCCTTGTTCTTGGATAAGTCCAAATCACGAACCAGGTCATTTAGTTCTTCCTGTGTTATTCTGTGTGGAGTTGATAATGCATCCCAGTGAAAATCTGGGTCACTGCATGCTGACGGACCTGGAGAAGAACAGGTCGGCTCACCCTTGTCCTCATCAGATGAATCAAGAGAATATTGTGATGGAGGTTGTGGAATGGGAAGTCCCTCACCCGGTGGAACTGGTCTCAATGCAAACGGAATGTTTGGGTAGACTATGCTCGACTTCTTTTGCTTCGTTATTCCGCTGGAAAGAGGAGGAACCAAGCAGAAGTAACAGTCATTTATGTGGTTGCTTGGCTCTCTCCACACCATGGTGACTGCAAACGGCATTGATGGTCTTTTGCAATTCAACCACTGTGAAAGCTGTGTTGTACATGTAGCGCAGCATATATGCGGGGCCCAAGGCTTGTCTTGGTCACCAATCTTGCATCCAAAGTAAAGATGATATGCCTTCTTCAGTTGAGAAGTGATACTTTTCTTCTGGTTGGCAAATGTCACTTCCCCACAAATGTAGCAGAAATTGTCAACAGTATTAACGCACTTTCGCGGCATTACTGTTCTGTATTGTACCTAAATGGCTAAAATTATATGATTAATAAAAGTTACATGTAACAGTAGCTTAAACTGTCTCGCACACAGTCTGAAATATTTTAAATGCTCAACCTTTCCGACTGCGTATAGTACACTGCTGACGTCCGACGGCTTCAGCAGCCATCTGACAGTAGTATTGCATTGCATCAGAAAATGATGCAATCAACTCTGGATGATGTGTGCATGCTGGTATTATGCAATGTGATGCAATATTTCATCATTCAAGGCTTATTTGGGATGTTGTTGATGTCCTACTGGATAAATTTACACGGTGAAACGTCAAAAATGAACTACATGCAATATCTTCAAAACGAGAGCCAATAATTTTTTTTAATGTTATATTCGTGTTCAGCTCACCAAGATACTACAGATTAAGGCCTTTTAAAATCAGTAACGATTTCAATGTTGACCAGTGTTATGAGAGAGAGAAAAGAGAGGCAACCCCCACTTCCAAAAAAATGCCTTGATGAAATGACGCGCCAGTAGTTGCAGCTTGTTACCGATTCATAGTAACACAGAAATTACGGAATTGCACCTATCAAACAGCCCTCCTCTTATCCACTCTGCTCTCCTGACGACAGACACACAGACAACCAATGCAAATATAAAAATACATATACATACACCAACATGTCCATGTCTGCACAGATACATACAGAAACACATGCAAGCATACACAGACACATACACATACCAACCCACAAAGATACAAGCATACATACACACACACACACACAATAGATAAACATACAAAACAGATATATGCATATACATAAATGCAGATACAGACGGGTCTCTGCATGCACACAAGCAGCACACACACAGAGGGTTTGGAAAGAATTCCATGAGCCTTGTCCTGCATGCTTTCCCCACTTGTTTAGTTTGACTCAGCAGTTTCCTCTTGTTCCTTTACAGCACAGCTCAGTCAGAAAGAGGGTTTGAATCTAGCACCATGAACCTTTATTTTCAACTACCTAAGGATTCTCCATTCCCCAGTCTGGTCATTGTATGCTAGTCCTCAACTGGGATCTCCTTCCTGGACTCTGCAATCAAGAGCCTTGAATACAGCCAGTAGGTGTCCCCCTTAAGCAATAACCAGGACCCTTGGGGACTGCGAAGGCAGCCTCTGAGAAGTGGAACTTGAGGGTGGAAGCCCTGAAGTAGGGCTTGAACTGGGAACCTTCTGTATACCAATGCAACCATTGGCCACCTGAGCCACAGATGTGGCCCAGAGTGTCTCTCTTTAATGCAGCTAAAAGTATGCACATTTTCAAAGCATGCATGTGCTTTTAGGAAGCTGAAAATTGCTTATACATATTCAACCATTCTATCCTGTGTAGCGATCCACCTTTGAAAACTTATCTGAATGTGTCCTATTTTGCAATATCTCTTTATTGACATAAGATTTGCACTTCCTTGAAAAGACTTGGTCTGCTAGAACATAGATGCAGAAAGATGACCTGCATTTCTGCCCCCTGCACGAGCCGATTCCTCTAAGCTGCTAATGGACCTGTATTTGCTCTCCACTCTTTAGTTTGGGTACCTGAAGCTATTAGGTGGTCCCAAGATATCATGGTCCTGCAGATTAAGACAACCTTGGGTGTTCTCCTCTCTTCTAAGGAGAGGCTGCCTCACACTGACTTATCTTAGATCTGCACAGCCCAGATTAATAACCACTACTATACACTGTAATTGATAGTTAAAGCCATTTAGCTTTATTTTAAAGTTGACACAAACACCACCGCCAACAGGCAGCAGAAGTAAATAGTAAATTATACTTGCACTGCTGCCATTATATTCAAATTTATCTCATGCATATTCATTAAGGATATCCTGAAAGTCTGATCGGTTTGCTGCCCTACAGGACTGGAGTTGGAGATCCCTGACTTAGTCTATCTGGTAGCAGCTGAATATTGCTGCTAACCGGATAGCAGCTGTCACCCCCTCCCCCCACTCTGCTCACGGACTGCTTTGGTTTTTCAGTGGTCTGTAGGGATATTCAGTGGCAGTAACAAGTTAGTGCCGCTGAATATTGCGGTGACTGGATTTTATGCAGTTAGCAGGTCTGTTATCCGGCTAAAACATTTTGAATGTCCTCCCCACTGATTATAGGCATCTATAAAAAACGGAAAATTATCTAAAAAATAAACACCGAAATTCACATTTTATAAACATCTAAAATCAGAAGCCCTAATTATAACACAAGATCTTTGTGCAGCTTACCCCTTGCTGCTGCTTTCCCTTCTCGTCTAACTTCCTATGCCTTCACCAATCCTTCATATCCTTTCCTCACCCATAGCCTCTAATCACCACATCATAACTTCAGGGCACCTTATCCTATATCTCCCCATTTTCCCCCCTCATCCCTTATCCTTTTCCCTCACCTCAGTCATGCAAAACTGAAGGCTGCGCTTTCAGGACTTACTTACTAATATGCAATGCAACCTATTTACTGGTAACAATCATTAACTGTATCAGTGCATGTTAACACTAATGCATTTTACTATTCCAGCCCTTTTATTTGCAAGGAGGCAAAAAAATCAAGAGGGTATTTTAACAGGTTTTTTTTATAGGTTGATAAAGGTCTGTTCAGAATAAAGATCTTTTACGATCTAGTGCAGCCATGGTACTAGATCCTAAAAGACCTGCTAATTTATCCACTTTCAGGGGTAGATTTTAGGTCAGTCCTGAATTTTTAAGAACCTCACCCTGATGCACAATGAGTAGAATTGAGGGCTAAATTTACCAAACTGCTTTGGGATGTAAGCTAAAAATTTGAACTTGGCAGCTGTGTGGATCATCCTGAGTGGACACTGCAGAATCCAGTGCAAGCTGTGCACTTCCCCAAAGTAATGAGAGAGCAAACCAGGAATTTACAGAGCACTGAAGGGCTAAGCGTCAGCCCACAGGCATCATCTAAGAAGGAACAGTAGTTCTCAGCAAAAAGAACCCATTTTCTTCCTGTGTAAGAGAGTGTAGTTACTCACCTGTAACAGGTGTTCTCCAGGAACAGCAGGAATCAGTCCTCACATATGGGTGACATCAGCGCTGACGGAGCCCGCGCAGAAGCATCTCCCCAGCTTTCAAAGAAAGCCTTTGGAAGATGCAACAACACATGCGTGGTCCCCTTCCTGCCCATATTGCTCAGTCAGATGACATAGCTAGAGCAGACAAAAGAAGATGGCAAAATATCTTAACTCTATGGGGAGGATGAAGGGTTGTGAGGGCTGAGGCTCAGCATAGAGGCATCCGTGGTGAGGACCCCCTGGTGCACTAGGTTCTGGAAAGGCATGCCTGTCCGTAGGTGCTATGTGGCTTTCCTCCAGCTGTGCAACTCCACCAGTGGGCAGGTCATGCACACTCTGTCCCGAAGCCGGCCCGTGGCCTGAGTCCACTTGGAGAAGAGGCCCCACTGGGCTACCCTCATATGAAGACGAGCATTGAGGACAACATGGACTGTCGATGCTATGTGGCCGAGTAGATGGAACAGAGAGCAAGCTGACACAGAGTAGCAGTGCTCTACCTCTGTGCCCAAAGCCACAAGGTGACTTGCTCTGTCTAGTGGGAGGAAGGCCTTGGCCTGGAGAGTGTCCAGTTGAGCCCCTATGAACTCCAGATCCTGTATAGAGGTCAGGTGAAACTTGGGGTGGTTTATCATGAACCCCAGGTGTTGCAGGACACTGATGGTGCGGGCCATGGCCTGCTGCATCTCTGCGGCCATATCCCCTTTTATGAACCAGTTGTCCAGATACGGGAAGACAAAGGTGCCCTGGAGACGGAAGAAAGCCGCCACCATTGCTAGGCATTTGGTGGAAGACTCTGGGTGAGGAGGCGAGACCGAAGGTAGTACCCTGTGTCAGCATACAACAGCATGACATTATGCCTAGCATAGGTGTCATGGCTTTTCCCAGACCTTGGCCTGCAGCTCTGACCCCCTGGTGATGTCAGATAGGATGTCTCCAGACTTGATGGGCTTAGTATGCCTGATGAGATTAGTCTGCAGGACAACAGCCCCTCCTTGCTAATCAAGTGATAACAGACCAAAGTATGACAAAGGGAGGTGCTGGAAAAGGAGAATTTCACTATAAATACAGAGAAGGACAAAAATAGCTCTCTCTCTCCCTATTCATCGGACACTTCTTACTATGAGGCTCAGACACACACTTCTCTTTACCCCCCCCCCCCCTTGTTCTCTCTCTCTCCCTATTCATCGAACACTTCTTACTATGGGGCTCTGACACACACTTCTTCCTCCTCCCCCCCCCCTCTCTCTCTCACACACAGTCATTCGTATACACTGAAGCAGCTCTGTAACAACCTTATACCTCTGTTCTGTACCTATGTAATAAGCATATTTCTATATAAAAACCTTTTTCCAAGCCACACCAGTTTGGTTGTCTTGTTGTGCTACAAACCCTACTGCCTCTGCGAAGTGGACCCAGAACCAACAGGAGAGTAACCAAATGTAGGAAGTGGCAAAAGGTTACACCCTGTACTGGTAGTAGTTGCTCCCGATCATGAATTTGAGGTACTGTCTGTGGCTGGGATGACTGAGGGTTTGGGTATATGCATCTTTTAGATCCAAGGAGCATAGCCAGTCTCTCTGCTGGAGGAACGGCAGCAATGTTCTGAGGGAGAGCATCTTGAACTTTTCCTGCACCAAGAATCTGTTCAGATTTCACAGGTTTAGGATGGGCCTTAGGCCCTCGGTTCATTTTGGGACTAGGAAGTACCATGAGTAGAACCTCTTGCCCCTCAGGTGATGGTGTACTGGTTCCACGGTTTAGTCCATGAAAAGACCTGCAAGTTCCTGCAGAAGCAAGACCCGGTGCAGGGGAGTTCAAGAGGGCTCTCCTGGGAAGAATGGGGAAGGCTTCTGGTCTAGGTGGAGAAGGTAGCCTTCTCTGACTACCTGGAGTGCCCACGGCATCTGTGATTATGGCAGCCCGACCCTTCCTCGAGTATGGAGGCTTTTTACCCAGGGTTTTTCTCCTGCAGAGGGTAGCAGTCTTCTTGGAGAGTAAAGTCCTTGTCAGGAACTCTGACTCTATCTCTGCCACTCTCTCTGCCATGGGTTTGCCAAAGAGATTCTCTGCTTGGCATGGGACATCAATGAGCTTGTCCTGCACCCATTGCTCCAGATCAGATGACTACAGCCATGCCAAGCATCAGGAAGCTATCCTCTCAGTTGACGGAAGCCATTGTAGGCCGCTCAAGTCAGGTACTTTGAGCACTCTACAATGCCCTTGGTCAGGTTCCAAAACCGCTGGAGGTGGTCATCCCTGAGGTCAGCAGCAAACCTGGTATGCTCCTTTGTCAAGTCCCAAAGGTACATGCCGATATACAGCTGGTACATTTGGATCCGGCAGGCAAATATCAAGCCCGGTAGAACTTCCTACTGAGGACATGGGCCTCTCAGCCCGGGGGCACTGAAGAATGCGTCTTCTGGCTCGAGTCAACACATGGCTGACTCCACCACCATGGAGTTATGGGGCAACTGTGGCTTCCTGAAGCCAGGGCCTCGCCGGACTCAGTACACTGCATCGAGTCGATGGCTGATTTATGGGCTCAGACGCCGGCATCTCCCACATGCGGAGAAGTCTCTTAAGGATGGTGAGGACAGGAATCAGTGCCTCCTTTGACAGGGAATCATATTGGAGAATCTTTAGCTCCTTTTGTGCGAGGATCCTCCTCTGACTCCATGGAGATGGCCAGTGCCCTCGACATGTCCTGCATGAAGTCAAGGCATGAGGTATCCTCAGGCGGTGACAGACGCTGGGTCGCCAGAGGGGACTGGTCTGACAGGACATTGTGGTGTTTACGAGTGTCCAGTGATGTCTCATTCTTGGACTCCAGTTGGAGTAGTCTGTGGAGGATTCGGCGCTGGGTCGGTGGTCGATGGATCACGGCAGCATTGCGGCCAGAGCCATGAGTACTTACTAGTGAGGATCTCATCCCCAAGGAGCGGGATTGTGATTGAGACTTCTGCCAAGAATTGACTCAAGATGGTGGGATCATGAGGAAGTCCTTGATAGCAAGGTCCCGGTGGTCTAGGCGGATGCACCAGTGGAGCCGGGCATCAGAGCCTGCTGTGTGATGAGGAAGGCAGACAAACTGCGCTCCAAGGCCACCATTCCTTGTTTCCCACTCAGATGTCATTGCAGCCTTCAAACCGGACGCCGGGGTTACTGGGTCTGGTGTCAGCAAGGAGAGGGAGTCCTTGACGAGGATGGCCTCGGGTGTATGATGCTGATTGTTGGAAGCCTCCGAATCCTTCCGGGGGACTTTGGCCAGCTGCTCCTGCTCCAACTCCTCGGGTTCTCTGCACGGGCTGCGGGACCTAGCACAGGGCTTGTCCGCCTTGTCCAAGAGGAGTTCCTTAAGGATTTTTTTCTTCTTCTTCTGTTTGCGTTCCGAGGAACCCTTGTTGGAGGCCTTGCAGCCCTGATAGGTAGCCAAGGGGTTACTGTGCGACTCCTGAGATTCAAATGGGACCTTGGAGCATGGAGTCACCTGGGATTCCAGGGCAGACTTTAAACTTTTGAAGAGCTTGTCATGCTTCTGCTGACTGAGTTTGATGACTTTAGTGGACATCTTTCTGCAAAGGCTGCAGGCTCCGGGACGTGGTCAGCCCCTAAACACTGGAGGAAGCAATTGTGTGGGTCAGTGGGTGACATATTTTGTGCGCTGAACACTCTTTTTAAAGCCGCTGGCCATCGAAGTATCCTGGCAAGGTCGAAGACCCGAGGAGCGGCAGGGGAAAAAATGACAGGAATCCATACTGAGGAAAAAAACTACAAAAAAAAGGGGGGGAGGGGTCTGAGCCGCAATGCCAGCGCAAATGAGCTCAGAGGCGGGAAAGGAACCGTTCGCAACTGGAGAAAAAGGGTACACTTTTCTGAGAATTTAATCAACTTTTTCCAGAGAAATCGGATACACATCCGGTGGGCTCTGTGGGGAAAAAAGGAGACTGAGCAAAATGGCATCCTTTGGCGGAAAGGAGACCACGCATGCGTGGTGGCATCTCCCAAAGGTTTTCTTTGAAAGCTAGGAAGATGCTTTTGTGAGGGCTCCGTCGGCGCCAACGTCACTCATATGTGAGGACTGACTTCCTGCTTGTTCCCGGAGAATGTATGTTAACGTTCCTATTTTACAACAGGCAATGTTGCAACAACTCATTAATCTGAGCCCCAGGCAAGCTTGTACAGTCTCTCAGCAGCATCTTCAATGCGAGCTCTGTACTCCAGACAGTTGTAATTCCCCTCTGGGACCCCCAAGAATTCATACATGGCTCCCCAACAGGCTCCAGCGATCACTCCTGTAGAATCACTGTCACCTAAAAACCAGCAGGAAAACATAAATTATGATTTGGCAATCACACAATGCTAGGCAATCAGCATCCTTCATCATTCAAAATGAAAAGAGACCAATTTTGTATAGATCATCTAGGTCAGAAAAGGGACATCCAAGTCAGGACATTAACAATTTGCAGCTTTATCACAAAAGGCTCACTGACCATGGAGCCTTTTGTAAAATACATATAGTTTGGCAGCACATCAGGGCCAGTGCAAGATTATTAGGCACCTTACGCACACCTTCATTGTTTTGGCCCCTCATCCCACAAGGTTAACTTTCAGTGCATTAGGTCACCCTTCTCTCATCTATCTACACACATAACTTACTTTTGAAAAAATTAAAATAAATATTTTGCCTTAGTATGAATATAAATTCTGCATTTATACTAAATGTTACTGTACTTGAAAAAAGGGAGATTATAACTCCCAGAATTCAAACAGAAAGAACGGAAACTATGAAAAGACAGCACTGTAAATATTTCCTTAAGGTGAAAACAGAACAAACCAGACTACTACACATCTCTATGGCAAAACTACCAACAGAACTAATGTACCTCAGTCACGCACAGATAACACAGACCAATCCTTACTTAACATAGAATGAATAAGGGACTATAAATTAAAAGCAGACATTCAGAGAAAAACCAAGAGAAATCACAGGACATCAGATTGTGAGCAGTGGAACGCTGAAAAAGAGAAACATAAGTGCATTTCCTCCTTTAATGAGCAAAATACAAAGCTTTACAATATGCACATTGCTAAAGATGATATATTGCAATCACTAAGTTACAATACAGTAATAATAATGGGTGATTTCAATTACTCTGGTATCGACTGAGTCAGTGTCACAGAAGAACATGCTAGAGCGAGAAAGTTTCTAGATGAAATAAAGGACTGCTTCTTGGAGCAGCTGGTTCATGAACTAACAAGAGCAGAAGACATTTTGGACCTAGTCCTTGGTGGTACACAAGATCTGGTGCAAGAGATAAGAGTGTTGGAGATGATCGCGTTTGTTTTCATAAATGGAGGAAGGACGGCAAGGAAATCCACTATGCTGCCTTTTAACTTTCAGAAGGAAGATGATGATAAAATGAAGAAAACATTTAAGAAAAACACTAAAAGGGGTGGCTGCAAAGGTTAAAGATTTACATCAAGCATGGGCGTTATTTAAAAATCCTATCTTGGATGCCTACTAGCTGTATTCCACGCTTTAAGAAAGGTAGAAGGAAGTCCAAAAAACTGCCAGGTGAGGTCAGAGAAGCTGTTGTAGCCAAAAAAAATAGTATCTTTCAGGAAATGGAAAAAGGAGCCAAATGACGAAAAATGGAAACAACATAAGCACTGGCAAATTAGATGCAAGGCATTGATAAGGCAAGCAAAGAAAGAATTTGAGAAGAAGCTTGCAGTGGAAGCAAAAACACATAATAAAGACTTTTTCAAGTACATTCATAGCACCGGAAGAACTGAAAGAAATAACGATAAACCGTGAAGATATATTGCAACTATTTGATAAACTAAAGAGTAGCAAATCACCTGGACTGGATGGTATACATCCAAGGGTGTTGAAAGAACTGAAATAAGAGATTGCAGACCTACTATTAGTAATAGAGATAGATTCAGGAGTGATATGCGGAAATATTTCTTTACGGAAAAAGAGTAGTGGATCCATGGAATAGTCTCCCAGTGGAGGTGGTAGAGATGAGGACAGTAACTGAATTCAAAAAAGCATGGGACCAACACAAAGGATCTCTAAAGGTAAAAAGTGGACTGTTGTAGTTGTTGATATGGAAGGACAGACTAGATAGAAACATGATGACAGAAAAAGACCACATGGCCTATGTTTCTAATCTGTGTACTATCATTTAAATCATCTGTAGTACCTGAAGACTAGAGAATGGCCAGTGTAATGCCAGTTTTTAAAAAAAGAGTTCCAGGGGCGATCCGGGAAACTACAGGCCAGATTTCCTGACATCAGTACCAGGCAAAATGGTAGAAACCATTATAAAGAACAAAATTACTGAACATTACTGGTTTAATGGGAGAAAGCTAAGATAGGTTTTGTCTCACTAATATGTTACATTTTTTTGAAGGTGTGAATAAACAGGTAGACAAAGGTGAACTGGTCAATATAGTATATCTGGATTTTCAGAAAGCCTTTGACAAGGTCCCTCATGAGACACTCTTGGCAGTTAAAAAGACATGGGACAGGAGACAGTGTACTAATGTGGATCAGAAAATGGTTAAAAGACAGAAAGCAGAGAGTAGGACTAAATGGCCAATTTTCCCACTGGAGAAAGGTGAATGAATAGTGGAGTACCGCAGGGATCTGTGCCGAGTTTGATGCTTTTTAACATATTCGTAAATGACCTGGAAATGGGAATAATGAGCGAGGTAGTCAAACTTGCAGATGACACAAAAAATATTCAAAGCTGTTAGAACCCAAGGGGATTGTGAAAAATTGCAAGAGGACCTTGATAAATTAGAAGACTGGACTTCAAATGGCAGATGAAATTTAATGTGGACAAGTGCAAAGTTATGCACCTAGGAAAGAACAACCCAAACTATGGTTATGCGATGCAAGGTTCCACATTAGGAACCACCACCCAGGAAAGAGATTTAGGCGTCATCGTGGATAACACGTTGAAACCCTCTGCGCAGTGTGCAGCAGTGGCGGCCAAGAAGGAAAATAGAATGCTAGGAATCATAAGGAAATGAATGGAAAGTAAAACAAAGGATATTATAATGCCTCTGTATCGTTCCATGGTGCATCCACACTTTGAATACTGTGTGCAATTGTGGTAGCTGTACCTTTAAAAGGATATAGCAGAATTAGAAAAGATACAGAGAAGAATCACCAAAATGGTAAAGGGATGGAAGGATACCTCTATGAGGAGAGGCTTAAAAGATTAGGGCTTTTTTCTACCTGGAAAAGAGATGGCTGAGGGGAGATATGATAGAGGTCTATAAATTAATGAATAGAGTGAAACGGGTAAACTTAGATTGATTCTTTATGCCATCAAAAAGTAGAAAGACTAGGGGCATCTAATAAAGCTACAGTGTAACCCGTTTAAGACTAATATGAGAAATTTTTGCATTGAGCCCAGTGACGTCCCCTAGAGCCCAAAGAAACCCAGCGATACCATTCGCCAGGCAAATATGGTATCTCAACAACACACCAAGATTGACCCATTGCGGTGCATATGTTTCTATGAAACCTCTGTTCATATGATTCCATGTAGTAAGTTTTGTAAATAGTTTACCCCTGTTATCCAAGTTTTTTGTGCCCTGTTATCTGTAAACTCATACGTGTTCCATGTAAACCGTGCTGATGCTGAATAGTGCGGTATATAAGAGATTGTAAATAAATAAATAATTTACTGACCTGGGTTGGGTTTGTGAACAGCAGTCCCGATCGGCATCAGGGAGGTGAGTGGGAAGCGGAGCCCCTCCCCGATCACCCTCGCAAGACCAATCGGGCCACCGGAACACCAAAGAAAGGCAAAGCGCCTCTAGGCGCGAAGGGAAAGCCCGCCACACAATCAGCAACGGCATCAGTCCTGATTGGCATCAGGGAGGTGAGCGGGAAGCGTAGCCCCTCCCCGATCACTCTCGCAAGACTAATCGGGCCACCGGAACACCAAAGAAAGGCAAAGTGCCTCTAGGCACGAAGGGAAAGCCTGCCACACAACCAACAAATGCAGCAGTCCCGATCGGGGAGGTGAGCGGGAAACGGAGCCCCTCCCCGATCACAGTCGCAAGACCAATCGGGCCACCGGAACACCAAAGAAAGGCAAAGCGCCTCTAGGCGTGGCCACGCCAAAGGGCCCTTTGGTGTGGCCCTTAGGCAGGGAACACAGGCGCCCGCTCAGATCAGTACTTTTCCACCACCCTCCTGAAGCTATCCCCCTCCATCGCTTCCCTGTCTGGAGCTCAGCATCACTTTTACCCGCCATCAGCCATCGCCGCCAGAGACCCTGCCACTGGACGCAGTAAGCCTGCTGTAAATAACATATACTGTAGATAACATATGCTGCATAGCCTGCAGATTCCACTACTACCTCTTTGCTACCTCACTAATACCTCATTACTGTAAAGATAACATATGCTGCATAGCCTATTAACTCCATTACTACCTCATTGCTTGTTTGCTACCTCACTGCTTGTAAAATAACATACTGCATAGCGGTAGACTCCATTACTAGTTTAGAGCTACATGAGAGGAGGAGAGACCGAACAAAGAGAGCAGGCAAGTTTAGAGCTACAAGAGAAGAGTCAAACACCCACCACCACTGGGCCACAATTCAAGCCGATCCCTGGTCAGTAAATTGCAAAAATGCACTCCACTCCCCACTACCTCATTGCCTACCTTATACTCCTCCACACTTTCGCACCCTGCACACAGGGTATCGGACCCAACGAGTAAATCCCCTTGCTTCACCTACATACCACCCAACCTGTATGGACACCAGGATCATCCCTCTCTAAAGAACACCAGCATACTAAGCCTGCAGTTCACAAATCGCACAATGCCACACGTACAACGGCCTCTCATCTCACAAATAGTGTACACACCAACCCAATCATAATGGCCAACATTAGGTGTGCTTTAATAAACGCCAGATCAATCAAGAACAAACCGAATACTATCCTCGACAAAAAACTGGATATAATCTGCATCACCGAGACCTGGCTAGATGACTCAGACCAGGTCATATTAAATCAACTAACCCCAACAGGCTACTCAGCATTCATTTGCATCAGAGCACAAAAGAGAGGAGGAGGTGTGCTAATGCTGACCAGAAATGAATACAGATTTAAAACAATCTCTACCACTAATATGATTGAATCCAACACAATCACCATAACTAGCAAGTACCTAAGCGTCTCCCTCACCTACAGGCCTCCTGGAGCCACAATTGAACATCTCTCCATGATACTTGAAGCAATATGTGCACACAGCAGAAAACACAAACCCCACATTGTACTAGGAGACTACAACCTAACCTCCACACCCACCAAGGAAGCCGCAGCATTCCTAAAAGCCATGGAGTCACTAAAATATTGTCAGACAATCAACGCACCAGCATGGTACAGCTCCAGATATGGTCTTTATTCCAATGCACTTGGTGGAACAGGGCAAGGCCACAACACCAACAATCACTCTGGTCCCTTGGTCAGATCATCATGTGATTGACTTCACCTTGACCCTGAATAACCCCACCCAGCACATGGAAGATGAGAGCATAGCCAGGCGTTTTAGAACCTTCAACAAAGACTCATTCATAAACAAAATCATTCCACAACTCCAGCGGGAATACGACACCCTTGATCTAAGCATAGAGAAATGGAACTCCATGATATCTCATGCAGCATCAGCCCCTACGAGTACAGAACCACAAGCACACAGGAGGTCCAACACCCCCTGGTACTCAAGTGATATCAGAGATGCAAAGCGCACTCTCTGAAGACTGGAGAGAAAATGGAGGCGGAACAAGTCGCATAACTCTCTGACTCAATATAAAGCCAAGCAACTGGAATATAACAATCTGATAAATGAGCATAAACAGCAGCACCATACCAACCTAACCATGAAATCTGTCAACAGACCGAGAGAACTCTTTAGCATTGTCTAAAAGCTCACTAAGGATACAACGCAGCACTGTACCCACCATCTTGACCCACAGGAATTTGCGGATTACATGAAATCGAAAAACACCATCCAGACATGCTCCATCACACCACAAACAGATGACCATGAAACGAAAGAGCGGCATCAAACCTGGGAGGACGTCAGCATACCATCGACACATCAAGTAGAGGACATAATAAATGGACTCAACACAACAACCTCACCGTCAGACCCAAGCCCAGTGTCTTGGCTCAAAGCCACAAGAAGCTAGCTCTCCCATCACATTCACAAAATCGTCAAAGATTCACTCCAACAAGGATACATGCCGCAATCCCTGAAGCACGTCATGATACGACCGATACTTAAAAGCAACAACCTAAGCCCCTCTGAACCAAAATCATACTGTCCCATCTCCAGCCTACCATTCCTGGCAAAAAGCGTTGAAAAGACAGTGCAAAGGCAACTTCAGGACCATACTGACATGAATGCCCCACTGGACATCCATCAGCATGGCTTTAAACCCCAGCACAGTGTGGAAACACTACTCACATACCTCTTTGACAATCTCCTAAGAGGCATGGATAACAAAGAACAGATTCCTGCTAGTATTCATGGACATCTCGGCAGCCTTTGACACTGTGTCCCACGCCAGGTTACTGCAATGCCTGCAGCAGATAGGAGTATGCAAGAATACTCTGAAGTGGTTTACTTCTTACTTGGAAGATCGAACGCAACAAGTCAAATGCGCCCAAAAGAAATCACTGCAGTTCCCCGTCACGCAGGGAATACCACAAGGTTCAGCCTTGTCATCAATACTCTTTAATATCTACATCCAACCCATATGCAACATCAAACGCCACAAACTCCACTATCACATCTATGCTGACGACATCATGGAGTATGCTCCAATCAACCTACTAGCACTTAACACCAAAACAATAACCAGATGCCTTGAAGACATGAATGTCTGGCTCAAAGCCAATAACCTGACGGTCAACTACGATAAAACTGAGCCAATGTTCGTCACCAGGAATCCCACCTTCATTCCACCACAAACCATCAGCATTCTAGACAAACTCATAGTAGTCAAAGATGAAGTTAAGTACCTGGGCATCACAGTGGACAGAACTCTGAACCTGAAATCCCACATCACCAAAACCGCAAACAAAGTCTATCAACGTTTGAGGATCATCAGAAAGATCAATCCAATACTCCGCCAGGACCACTTTCGCACAGTGTGCCAAGCACTCATCACACATCTGCTTGATTACAGAAACTCTTTATATCAAGGCCTCCCTCAGCAGACCTTACACCCACTCCAAATGGTGCAAAGCACTGCAGCACACATCATTACAGATACTCCAAGAATTGAGCACATCACCCCCATCTTACAGCAACTGCACTGGCTCCCAAGGATGGCCAGAGCAAAATTTAAAACAGTCCTGATCATCTTTAAAATCATTCACCATCTCTCAGCAGATGCACTCCAAGATATCATAACAAGGGATATCAGCAATAGACCAAGAAGGACCAATAATGACAACATGATCGGCACACCTGCAAGATATCACAAAACTAAACAAACAACTTCAAGAAGAGCTACTTCACTACTGGCGTCCACACTTTGGAACTCTCTCCCAACGAGCCTGAGGGCATTAAATGACATCATAGACTTCCGCAAGGCCCTTAAAACCCTGCTCTTTACAGAAGCCTATGAACAGACAGACAACAGTCTCCACCCAAACGGTAATGCAACTACCTCTGCCAACTCGATACCCACTGATACCAACTAGACATACGAGTTCATTGTATAATGTTGTTAAGTACCCTCATGTTAAATGTAACCCTCCAATTGTGATGTGACCACTTTGATTGAAGAATAAGGTGGTATACAAATTTGTCTAAATAAATAAATAAACATGTAATCAAACTCTAGAATTCATTACCAGAGGATATAGTAAAAGCTGTTAATGTAGCGGGGTTTAAAAAAGGTTTGGACAAGTTCCTGAAGGAAAGGTCCATAAACAATCATTAAAGAGGACTCAGGTAATCCATTGCTTGCCCCAATACAAACAATATAGAACCTGTGTCTTTTCTGAAAACTGCTACGTACTTGTGACATGGATTGGCCACTGTTGGCAACAGGATACCGGGCGATGGATCTTGGTCTGACCCAGTACGGCATTTCTTATGTTATATTATATTCTAAAAATTTGAAATAAAATGCTTTTTTTGTATTTATAACTGACTGTTTTATTTTTATAATTGGGCTATTCTCTCACCTTCAGTCTCCCTCTTCTCACCTACATACCATTTTTCCATCTCCTACTCTTATCCTCCCCCTCCCCTCCGTAGTTCTCCCATTCCCCCGTCCTTCCCTAGTCTCATATTACTCCCTTCACCCACTCTGCATTCCATTTCTACCCTCTATACTCAGCCCCTCTAGCTCCCAACCCTTCTCCATCCTCAGTTGGTCCTTCCTTGAAACCTTGCTCTTCTTCCACCCAATTCAGAAGTCCCACTTAGCTCCAAGTCTCTGCTCCCCCTAGCACCCACCCACCTCCTTCCTCAGAATCCACCTATCTACCTGTATCTCTCTCTCCCCTTTTCCTAGCATCTAACCCCGTCTCTTTTACTCTTTCTACAGCATCTTCCCCTACCTATGTCCCCCCACATCCATTCCTTCTACCTTTCTCCTGACCACCTTGCTGTGTTGAACAAAGGGCAGTCAAGAAAATCATTAAACATCCCTCTAGCATCTGTCCCTCGTCTCTCCCTTTTCATCCCACCATCTGTCCTCCCTCCATAGAATCTGCACTCCTTCCCTGGCATCTGTGCCTGGCTTCAGCGCCGGTCCCAGAATTGGTTTCATTTCATTTATTAAAATTTGATATACTGCCCTTAGCAGGGACATCAGAGCAATTTACAATTAAAAATGAAATAAAATCAGAAAGGGAAAAGGAATATCAATAGTGGATAGGAAAGTAGTACCAGACACGTAGACAATGAAGGAGTGAGGAACATGCAACAGGATAGGAGAGCAGATAGGAGTAAAGATGGGCAGGGCTTATAGGAAGTCAAGGCAGGTGGTCAAAGGCTACGCAAAACAGATGGGTCTTGAGCTGTGACTTGAATTTCTCTTCTCAGCCTGGAGGAGGCTTGACTAGAACAAGTGTGGGGGGAGGATGCTGTGCTACAACTGGCCTTTCCTTCTGCACTGCAAGGAGAGGGAGCTGTTCATAAAGATGTTCAGAAGACAACATGTCATGCCAGCCTTGTGGACATCAACCATCATCTACAAGCGGATCCATGCAAAGAAAATCATAGAACCTCTAACTAACCTCTCAAAAGCCACTTCCACCATCTAAGTAGCATAAACCCATCTCACAGACGGCTATACAAGTTCGCTTAACCATAAAAACATTCATGCAAGCTAGTACTATTACTACTCATCATTTCTAAAGTGCTACCACATATACATGGTGTTGGGGCATCTACATGTATTTATTTTTAATTTATTTCATTTGTGGGGGGGTTCATTTTGTTTTACATTAGTTTCATTTTTGTTTAAGGGCACTGTATTTGAAAATAGCATGCACTAAAACTATAACTCAGCCACCTGGTTTAAAAAACAGCCCCCTCTGGGCTTTCTCCCACTTAAGTAAAACAAATACAATCTCCATAAAAGAGAGAAAGTAGAATGAACCATGAATAATCTAAAATAATCCAAGCAGAATATTTATAAAGCTTTATAGGATGAGTTCCTGTCATGGTTTTAATCAAGGAGGAAAAAGACTTCAGTCTATTCTTCAACATCAACAAGCAGAAAATATTGCTTACGGTACATTCTGAGTTACCAGTCTTAAATATCCTCACAGCTTTTTAAAATTCATATAACCTCTCAATGTGAAAGTAATATTCAAAATACCATCTTAAATAGTCCCAGTTTGCATGCTGATGTAGAAAATGGAGGTCTTTCCTCCTTGATTAAAATCGTAACAGAAACTTGTCATATAAGATTTAGAAATGTAATAGTGATTATTTTCTTGCCCTTATGATGCTGGGATTCTTCCTTCCCTGCAGCGAGAGAGATCCCCAGTTACTCCTGTTTCAAAATGATACTGGCTGATGTTCTAAAGTATGGACACGTTGGCTGGTGCCTTTCTGAAATATAGCACCAGTATGGCATCACGGGACGATTCAAGGGGTGGTGGGGGGGGGGGGGGGAGAGGCCATTAAAAAACAACAGCAGAACAAAAAGAAAACACAAATGACATTTCACTTGTTTTTCTTTCATTCCAAAAAAGAGAGCACATCTCTAGTGCAGTGCTATACATATAAAAGGGGCAGCTCCTATTCTATGGAGCATGCATTCTAATCAAGACAAGAAAAAGAAAGACTTCAAGAAATGTATTTATTAGAAAAAACACATGATTAGGATCAATATGTATAAGTCAGGGCAAACCAGGTTTAAGATTTAAAAGCAACCTCAAAGAGTGGGCATTTTAGGTGGGTCTTGAAAATGGCCAAACAAGGAGTTTCTGCAGGTACAAGTACTGCTCAATGGATGGCACAACAGCTCTTCAATTGTCTCAGGAGCATCCTTTGAACAGAGCTCACTCAAGGCAATGGCCATCAAATTCCGAAACTACATCCCCAGACATATATGACCCACCAGTTATTCTATGAACTGTTCCCAGAAACATGGCTCAGAGACAGAACTCTTTCCACTCTGCTCTTGGATAAAAAGAGGATACCAGAGCTGCCAAATAGCACAGTTACTTACCTGTAACAGGTGATCTCTGGGAACAGCAGGAATAAGTCTTCACATATGGGTACGTTGGTACCGACGGAGTCTGCGCGGGAACGCTTCCCAGCGTCCAATCAAAGAGCTTTTGGAAGCATCCCACCACGCCTGCGTGCTGCCTTCCCGCCTTTCCCAACTGCCTCTCCTCAGTTTTCGTTTTTCCGCGGAGAAAAGAAAACACCGGCGGTACCGGTGGCGTCGAGAAGACAGCCGCGACCACAAGAAAACTAAAAATAAAAAATAAGAATTTTCTGCGGTGACAGGAGGACGTCCTGCCGACTCCGCGGAAAAACGAAAACTGAGGAGAGGCAGTTGGGAAAGGCGGGAAGGCAGCACGCAGGCGTGGTGGGATGCTTCCAAAAGCTCTTTGATTGGACGCTGGGAAGCGTTCTCGCGCAGACTCCATCGGTACCGACGTACCCCATATGTGAAGACTCATTCCTGCTTGTTCCTGGATATAAACAATTCAAGGAGGGCAACCGTTTGCCAGTCCTGGTTATTAAATTTACATTCTAAATATTGTGTTACGTGTAGTCCTTGGGGGGATATTCAAAGGCATTTACACAGTTTACAGGTCTGTAAACCGCTGGGAGGGATATTCAGAGTAATACCACTACACGCCCCAATGCTAACCATATAGCATTGGGGTGCAATGTGGGTGTTCCGGGGTGAACTGGAGGCAGCACCTATCATTAACCAGGCAGTGGTGATATTGAACTGCTGCCTGGTTAGCAATCCATGGGTAAAAAAGAGGCATGGCCAAAGCTGCCCGATCTTTACCTGTGGGAGCTAACCAGGCAGTGGCTCAATATTGCTGCTACCCGGTTAGCTTCTGTGCCATGCAGCAGACCCAGATATTCAATGCCGGTGGCCGGACGTGGCCCCGGCATTGAATATCCATGGTCAAGATTCAGCGGTGATGGCTATGTACTGTAGAAGCAATAAGTCGCCACTGCTGAATACCCCCCTATCCTCCCCCCCACCCTGTTTCTGTCATCTGAAATCAGGCTGCAGGTACCATAATGTATCAGAATGGTGTCAGAAATTCAGAAATGGTCTAGGATCTTCCTCCTTGAGTCATATGGTATCTGTAGCACACTCATCTCTATGGAATACGGTATAGCCAAGAAGTATCTCCCAGAATGCCCTGACATAAGGAGGGGACACACATTCTAATGCATGAAACATAGCATAGCTACAGGCTTCTTTCCCACATTCTCTGGAGTAAAATCAGAGAACACATGATCACCACTATGGAACTTAGTGCGGATGCAAGAGTTCTTCCCATCAGGCTCTGGATATGAAGGAGACACATACTAATCTGCACAGAATACAGCATAACAGGGTTCCTGTTTCCATAGCCTGGGATAAGATGTGGACATTCATCTCAAATGAGTATTATGTGGCCAGATATCCATTCCTAGTATGGCCCAAGATAAGCATCAGCTAAATATAGCCATTAGGGGTGTGCCTAGGGCAATGGTTTTCGGGTCGTATGGGTTCCCCCTCCTCTCAATTTTCAGCTCATTTCACACGTTTTAATAAATCTTTTTTAAGTGTTCTAATCAACTTAATGCATATTAAATTAATTTAGAGCACACTAAATTGTTTAAGCTATACTATTGAATGTACATCCCTAGTAACCAGAGAATTCCTCTCAGCATGCCCTAGGATAAGGAGGAGACGCTCACACTTACTACCACAGAACAAAGTTTATCCAGGGTGACTCACAGCAGGACCTGAAGTTAATAGATGATATATGACACTCACCTCCATGGAACATGGCATGGTTGCAGAGATCCTCCCAGCACCCCCCAGTGGAGAGGAGTGCATCGTAAGCAATCATGGGAGCATCATGTCCACTCCTCCCAGCCCAGCCATCCAGACTGAAGCTCTTGTAAATTTTGTCGCGTTCTGCAGGGTCATAATTGGCTGGAAATTTGGGGGGCCCCTCCCCCTTGCTCAGGCCTCTCTCTGCAAGGTACCTGGAAGGATAGGACAGTGATCACTTACGACATGATGATGGTAAATAATGGTAGATAAAAAGCCAAAGAGTCCAGTTCTAAAAACAATATAAATATAAAATCATAAGATATGCTCTGCTTGGTCAGACAGCATAGTTACTCACCTGTAGCAGGTATTCTCCATGAACAGCAGGAATAAGTCCCCACGTATGGATGACCTCACCGACTGAGCCCCGCTCAGGAACGCTCCCTAGCTTCCAAAGGAAGCTTTTGGGAGGACTTATTTCCTGCTTATTCACAGAGAACAAGGTTCTTTTAGGCCCAGCATAATGGCTCAACACTGGACATTCTGATTCATTAGCGATACCTGGCAGGATCCCAAAGAGTAGATCCATTTCTTGTTACTCACACTTTAGGGCAGAGGTTCTCAACCCAGTCCTGGGGACACACCTAGCCAGTCAGGTTTTCAGGATAGTCACAATATGCATGAGAACTTTTCATACAATGGAAGCAGTGCATGCAAATCCCTCTCGTGCATATTCACTATTGCTATCCTGAAAACCTTACTGGCTGGGTGTGCCCTGAGGGCTGGGTTGGGAACTCCTGCTTTAGGAATAAGTGGTGGATATCCACAAGTTCTCCTGGCTAATAATCATTTATGGACTTATCCTCTCGGAGCTTGTCCACATTCTGTTTAATCCCAATATGCTGGATTTCTTGACCACATCCTCCAGCAACAATTCTACAGTTTAATTATCCATTGAGTGAAAAACATGCTTTCTCCAATTTGTTTTCCTCTTAGCCGGTGGTGCCAATTCCACACAAGCCACCCCCACAGTGCAGGGAGGAGGGGCAGGCCAGAAGGGGGCCACATAGACCAGTGACCTGCACTGTGGTATTGGAGGCAGAGTATGACAAAAACATCATTTCCTTTAAAATAACTTGCGGCGCCGCCTTTCTTTACTAAAAGTATTCCCTCCTAGCAGTTGGAGAAGCAGTTCCTGCTACTAGGCCAAAGTCTTGCAATAACGGTTGAGTCAGCTGCTGTGCACTTGCAGCCCTCATGCTCTCCTGACTTTAAGAACATAAGAAATGCCATACTGGATCAGGCCAAGGTCCATCAAGCCCAGTATGACGGACCTTGTATCCTGTCTCCAATAATGGCCAAACCTGTCAGGTTCTCAAAAAGGAACACAGGTTGCACAATGCTTGTCCTGGGACAAGCAGTGGATTTCCCTGGTCCTCTTTAATAATTTTATTCCCTGCTCTGGCTCTTAAGTTGGTGTTCCTATTTATTGACCCTACATTTCTCCTTTTTAAGGATTTATCTCTCTCCTTAGCAGCTACAGCATCTAATGACTTATGGCCCTTTCTTCCACGAACTTGTCCAAACCTTTTTTAAAGCCAGCTACACTAACAGCTTTTACTACATCCTCCAGTAACGAAGTTAAGTGAAAAAATACTTTCTCTTATTAGTCTTGAATGGGTTACACTGTAGCTTCATTGTGTGTCCCCTAGTCTTTCTACTTTTTGATGGTGTAAACAACTGATCTACATTTACCCGTTCCATTCCATTCATTAATTTATAGACCTCTATCATATCTCCCCCCAGCCGTCTCTTTTCCAAGTTGAAGAGCCACAACTTTTAAGCCTTTCCTCATTGGAGTATCCTTCCATCCCCTTTATCATCTTTGTCGCTCTTCTCTGTACTTTTTCTAATTCCGCTATATCCTTTTTAAGAACAGTGACCAGAATCACATACAATATTCATGGTGTGCTAGCACCCTCGAACGATACAGAGGCATTATAATATCCTTGGTTTTATTCTCCATTCCTTTCCTTATGATTCCTAGCATTCGATTTGCTTTTATTGGCCGCTGCTGCACACTGGGCAGAGGGTTTCAACGTGTTATCCATGATGACGCCTTGATCTTTTTCCTGGGTGGGTGGTTCCTAATGTGGACCCTTGCATCGTATAACCATAGTTTGGGTTGTTTTTTTTACTAGGTACATAACTTTGCACTTGTCCACATTAAATTTCATCTGCCATTTGAACATCCAGTCTTCCAATTTATCAAGGTCTTCTTGCAATTTCTCACAATCCTCTTGTGTTTTAACAATTTTGAATAATTTTGTGTCATCTGCAGATTTGATCATCTCACTCGTTATTCCCATTTCCAGCTCATTTATGAACATGTTAAAAAGCAGCAGGCCCAGCACAGATCCTTGGGGCACTCCACTATTCACCTTTCTCCATTGAGAAAATTGGTCATTTAGCCCTACCCTCTGTTTTCTATCTTTAAACCAGTTCCTGATCCACAATAGTACACTGCCTCTTAATTTTGCCAAGAATCTCTTATGAGGGACCTTGTCAAAGGCTCTCTGAAAATCCAGATACATTATATCAACTAGCTCACCTTTGTCTACCTGTTTATTCACACCTTCAAAAAAATATAACAGATTAGTAAGACAAGACTTTCTTTGGCTAAATCCCTGTTGGCTTTCTCTTATTAAACTATGACTAGCTACATGTTAAGTAATTTTGTTCTTTATAATGATTTCTATCATTTTGCCCTGCACTGATGTCAGGCTCACTGGTCTGTAGTTCCACGGATCATCCCTAGATCATCTCTCTTTAAAAATTGGCACTACACTGGCCATTCTCCAATCTTCAGGTACTACAGTTGATTCTAATGATAGTTCGTAGATTATTAATAATAGGTCTATAATCTCATCTTTCAGTTCTTTTAACACCCTGGGATGTATACCATCCGGTCCAGGTGATTTACTATAGTTTATCAAATACTTTTAATAATTCTTCCCAGTTTATCAATATTTCTTTCAATTCTTCCGATATATCACCTTTAAAAATAATTTCCGGCATGGGCAACTTCCTTACATCTTCTTCAGTAAAGACCGAAGCAAAGGATTTATTCAAATCTCTCCGCTTTGGCCTTGTCTTCCCTTAGCACCCCCTTTTACCCCTCTATCATCCAATGGTCCAACTGACCTTCACAGGTTTTTTGCTACAAATTTATTTAACTGGTTTTATATACCGTTTTTCTACTAGGCAAAATAGTTTACATGGAACAGTTGAAAACATTTGCAGGCAACTTTAAACATATAACTAAAAAATTATAGACAGCATTTAAGGTGGGGGGGGGAAAGGATATCTGGAAGGTATAACTTGGAACCATTATTAGTGTAGCTGTGGTGAAGGGGAGGTGGGGGGGAGACAGAGAAAGTAGGGTGCTTGAGGTGGGAGGTGGGGAAGGGGGGTTGAGCAACCTAAGGTGGTCGGGGGGGAATAGGAATGGTGTGGGGGGGAGATGCTCTCGCTGGGGGGTTTGTTGTAGTGCATGCACCATAGTGTTCTTCGAAGAGGAAAGTCCTGAGGTGCTTTTTGAATAGAGTATAGGATTGGAGGCATCATATTGTGGGGGTAGTTGGTTCCACATGGTGGGAGCATAAAATTCAAAAGCTCTTGTGCACGAGGAGAAGATATGATGCGTTCTGTCGTGGAGTCTGTTGCTGTCAGGACATCTGATTAATGATTGGATCTGCTCGGCAGAGGTGTTGAAGAGAGCGTTGTGGGTGATGGCGAGTATCTTGAACTTGATTCAGGATGCAACTGGGAGCCAGTGAAGAGATATTAGAATGGGGGTGATGTGGGAGTGTCTGGGGACTCTGGCTATGATTCGTGCAGCAGTGTTTTGGGCAAGCTGTAAGGGGGCAATAGTAGCCTTGGGAAGCCCGTGGAGGACAGAATTGCAGTAGTTGAGGAGAGGCGTAATGGATGCTTGGCAGACTGTACAGACCTTTTCGCAGACGATTTTATTTATACTCGGACCTCCCCTTTCCTAACCTTGCCCAACTTGATGCAGGAGATTGACCACTACAGCACATTGGCTACAAAATGAACATGACGAAAACGGAAATTTTTAAGATACATCTAGGAGCATGGACTGAAGGAGCACTTGAAAACTGCCCATCCTTTCAGATAGGCAAAACACTCCATACGCTATTTGGGGGGGTCCAAGTTGGAGCTTGGTGGGAGGATTTGTATACCCTAACTCATGAGACGCTATGGCTAACTATTAGGGGGGACCTAGTAGGTGGAATAGGTGACCCTCTTATGGCTAGGACGTATAGCTACTATTAAGATGAACATGCTGTACTTGTTTCAAGTATGTTTCTGATCACACTATCCGATAAGATTTTGCAGCGTTGGCAGAGATGTCTTTTTGGGTACATCTGGAGGAAACAGTCCCCCTCCCCCCGAGTGGCCAAGCACATCCTCATGCAGAGTAAAGAGAACGGTGGCTTGAGCGTGCCCTCTCAGGACTACTTATCTCGCAATAATGAACAATGGGGTGGTGGAGTGGGGTAAGGGTGACCATGGCAAGCAGTGGGTACATGTTGAACAATGTCTGTATGGCCAGGTCCCCTTAAAAGAGGTGCTTTGGCTACCCAAGGAGGAGGAGGAGAGGGAAGTAGGTCTCCATTCATTCATGGCAGTGTCCCTGAGACTGTGGGAGGGGTGTCAGAAAAACTTATGCAGAGAAGGGCTGTGGTTTTGGAACACATCGCTCCTCCATAATCCGCAATTTCCTCTGGGACAGTTGCACAAGGTTTTTGGGGAGTGGGTCCTGAAGGGCCCGGATCACTTGGGTCAGTTTCTGGATGAAGAAGGGGAGGTGCTAAGTTTCACAGTGATGAGGAACTGCTTCCAACTGTTGAGGGGTCATGAGTTCTACTATCAGCAGGTATGTCATTATGTGCAGTCCAGCCAAAAAAAGAGGGACTATGTTGGGTTGCCAGGGAGACTTTGAAAAAATTTGGGCCCTGCAGGAGGGGTCGAGAGGGTTGGTATCTGCTTACTACAAATTGCTTATGAAGGGGAAGAAGGGGAGTCCCTGATGTTGGGACTGTGGACAGGAAGGGACTTTCCTTCAGATGTGGTGGGGTGCCCAGAAGTTTTGAAATTTTGGCAGGAGATTAAAGAGCTGGTGGATGTTATAAGTGGGGGGAAGTTCATGTTGATGCCCTCTGCCTGTCTGTTGAATGCACCCTTGCAGGGGTTGGAGAAATGAACGACTGAACTCGTTAGGATCTGCAATGTGGCTGCCAGAATGTTGCTAGCGTGGCAATGGCAGGACCAGCTGACATCAGTATAAAGGAGGTGAAGGAGCAATTGGAATGGACATATAGCATGACCACCGCTATGGCGGAGGTGGGTAACAGGCAGGCATCATTCCAAGCTAACTGACATGCATATACTGTCATGAGGCTGGAGCCACGGAAGGTGCAGGTTTAGAAAAAAACCCTGTTTTTCATAGAGCTGTGGATATGCAGAAGATGCAATTACCTCGCAGCACAGCTAGAGGGGGCAAGAGTAATCCTACAGAGGCTGAGTCAACGTGCCCAGCCACTGATTGTATGAGTCTTAACCAGCTGCACCTGAAGGCAAGCCCGGGAGTTTCAAAGGTAAAATGCCTTTATAAAGGAAAGACAGCCAGAGGGTGTAGAGGTGGAGGAGGAATCCATTCGGAGGGAACTCAGCTGGCAGCAGTCCAGCCAGAAGGAAGGAGAAAGAGTGTGGAGAAGGAGAGAGTCCACACGGAGGAAGCCCAGAAGGACAGAATCCAGACGGAGATTATCCAGAGGGATAGAGTCCAGAGGGGCAGAGCATAGAGAGACGGAGTCCAGAGAGAAGCTGCTAGGAGAAGCAGTTTGGCTGGAAGGACTGACACTCCCAGCCCAAGTAACGTAGCTGGATCAAGCAGCACAACAAGAGCAGCAACAGCTGAAAGAAGAATACAGAAAACCAGGGAGCCATGCTTTAAGAGATGCCTACATTCACCTGAGTTCGCTGGACCAGGATTACAAGGTACAAGGAGGAGAGGTTCCTATTACAAAGATACCTTTACACAGAAGCACAGAGGTTGGGAATCCTCACCAGGTTTTCCTGGGCTTCAGGAAGGCAAAGCACTGCACAAGAAAACCTGTCTCCAGAGAGAAGTACGTCAGAGAGAGAGCTCCAGGTGTAGCAGCTGCAGGAAGCCAAGGTATGGTGGCTCTTTACTTTTAAAAGAAAGCCTTGCTCCTAGAAACCCTGATAAAGCAGACACTCAGTATATGAGAAGAGGGAACAAAGCAGAGCTTTTCCAAACAATACCTAAGGGCTTAACAGAAGAGTCTTACTGGAAGCAAAGAAGCAGAGACAGACCCTCTAAACTTGTAGCCGTAAGGGAAAGCACTTATTCAGAGGGAGAAGCCAGTGACGCAGAGTCCATGGAAATAGAGTTTGAGAATACTATTCCCATTCCTCAGGATGAATCCATGGATTGTACTTTTTGTGCTACCACTAGTCTTGAGTCCTTAGTAGAACTGTAAATATAAAAGAAACCCTGCAATAAATTGTGAAGCTTATAACAGTTTGTTTGCCTGCTTGTTTAATTTACTTTGGAATGAAAGAATCCTCAGTTAAACCCTGCATTCAATTGAGAAGCTTATAACAGTTGTTTGCCTGCTTATTTGGTGGAACCCTTTATAAAGAAGGACTATCTTTATTTTCTTATGTCTTAGTGAACCCTTGCGTAAAAGGGGAAATAAAGCCTTATTACCCTCCACTCTTGGCTTATATAATTTGTTCTCACAAGGAGCTAAAACTCCAAGGACCAAACTGCACTGCGCCTTAAAGAGCCATTGCTCCTTAAAAATAATAAAAAATGCGCAGGATGCCCTTACAGCCACTGGCCACTGGGGGCACCTGACGACAATACCTGCTGGAAACAGTCCCAGGGAGACTAAGGTAAGATCTATGTTGAATGGTGTGCCACACACACACACACTGCTCAATTATGTAACTGTTTCGTGCTATGCCTTGTCTATATCTGAAGTGCTTATGGAGCAGAGGGGAGTGGGAGGGAGTGAGTGGAGGGGGTTTAGATTGTGCACTGGACATAAAGTAAATAAACAAATAATGGAACATTATTGATGCTAAGGCTCAAAGGAAACTTCAGACTATGGATAAGATTTATAGATCAAATTGGAGTCAAGAAACTTACTTCTGCATGATTCTCCGAGTTGGAAAATATAGACTTCTATAGAGCAGTATCTATATTGCATATACCACCTTAATGAATTTTATAATAAAAAGATAAGTAAGCTTAAAACTTTAAAATCAAAATCAAAAACAAAATTTTGAAAAGGGACAAGGAATGCATGAAAAATATGTGAAACTGGAAACAAATGTGAATCCCAGGATGGGCTCGAGCCCTGTGACACTAAGACATGACAGACTAAAATATTCGAACAGGCTCGAGTCCATACAAACGTTTGAATTCTTCATTTTTTAAGCACAGCCACAGGATAAATTATGTACTTAAAATAACATTCCTAGATGATGGTTCAGGAACGTTGTGATGCAGCCATGGGTCACTCACCATGCCCATTTCTCCATGAAGTATGGCCATGCCTGCACATTTTCCTCCGTGTCCACGCCCACCGACCGTACATATTCCAGCACCAATGGGAGTGCTGCCATAAGCCCACACCCCCACAAAGCTAGTGGCTTCTTCTGCACAGCAAATGCTGTGAATAGTGCAGAGGCCACAGCCCCGAGGTACCCTGCAGCAAGAAAGACAGACAGTCAGACTGAGACAAGCCAACCTCAAGGTATCCTGCAGCAAGAGAGCCACTCATAATAAGATATCACAGCCATGAGACCTCTGCAAATAAAACCATAATATGACATTCCATCTGTTAGACATCTTGCAATAATCATCTCACAATCTGAAAAATTACTCTAGAACACCCTGGGGGAAAAAACAGCCATAACAGGACATCACATCTTCAGGACACAATGTAGAGAGAAAGAAACATCACATTCCTTATCATTCCTCCAGTTTAGTCTTCCACCTCTGGTAGTGCACCTCCTTCTGCAGCTTGGAGACTGGGCATGTCGAAATCGTGACATCACTGGATATAGCCTGCTGGTCTCTCCCATCAGCCCCCAGTGTGTCCAATCTCCATGCAGTAGGAGGATGTAGTGAGCCTAGGTGCTGGGCTCACTTGAGGAACAGATAAGGAGCAGTTAGTCAGGAGTTCTAGATTTTAAATCCAGTTTAATTTTAATGGGCAAAGATTAATTAAAAAGATTAATTTAAAAGTCCTTAATTACTTTAAGTATTCTAATTGCTTAAGCTACTTGTTTTAATTTCACTCAATTTCATCCAATTTAGTTCAATTTAATTTAAGTTTGGGTAATTTAATAGTGGTTCATCTGAGTTATTTTATTTGGAGCTGTCTCTTTCAAAAAAAAAAAAGTGAAGACCTTATGCCGTCTAGCTTCTCTGTCTTTGGCCTCAATCGGTCATTCATCGTTTAGGATCTCTCTCCCTGGACTGTACGGGGGAGAGTTCTGGCAGTCCGTACCTGCACGCTGAGGGTGTGCGCGACGGCAGATTTCTTTCTCGGCGGGATCACCTTCTTTTCATCCCCAGAGCTGGAGGAGCAGCTCTCGCCGTGGCTGCTGCTCCCGGCATCGCGGCTTGAGAGGCTGCTTTCTCCGCAGTAGCAAAAGTAGGCTTCTTAAATGGTTGGCACTGCAGTTAAGGCCCTCGGGCTCGCAAGAGGTGATTGCGATGGTGTTTAAGCAGTGGGAGTGTTTGGCGCCAAACTAGGCCGATGTGGATCAGCGCCATTTTCTCTGCACAGGTGGGCCGCGTGGTGAGCAGCGGGCTGTGGTTTGAGAGAAAATGCCATGCCCCAAAGTTTCAGCATTATTTAAGTTTCTTGTAAGGATTTTATCCTTCAATTTATTTTCGAGGGTCCATTCGCTTTTTAAAGGGGGGCTCTTTGAGTATCTTAGTTTTATTTTTGTTTTAAAATATAATTAATTAATTAATTAATTAATTAATTAAACAGAATAAAGGATAGGGGGAACAGTTTTCTTCCAATCTGTATTTATTACTTGAACAGTTGTTAGGGGGGCAATAGCTCATGTCACTGCGCCCTCAGTTCGTGGTCTGTGGTTCCTGCAGAGGCACAGTTGCTGACACCGGAATCTGTCAGGGCTGCGTTTCTATGTCTACCAGCATGGAGCAGCAGATTGAGAATACTGTGGCTCTAGATGCCGTGGGGCCACCGGCTGCGATCAGAGAAGAGGTGCTGATAGTCTCGCCACCAGGGTCCTCTCAGGGGGACCTACCGGGCCCCTCAAGTGCGTTACATACAGTAGGCACAGGACCGCAGCTGGGGGATTTCTGTCCGGATTTTGTCTTAATTATGCATCAGGCATTCTGTTTGAGGCGTCAGGGGAAGTTGCCTGAGCCATTACCGATGGCGACTACTAGACAGCAGCCCCGATCAGGGGAGCCTGGTAGCATGTCGCCGAAACCCCCAAAGAGATCCAGGCCTCATGAACTTTCTCCTCCAGATTTGGAGTGGCACGAGACAGATGAGGCCAATGTAGACCTCGAGGCCGGTGTGGAAAAATTGGAAGGAGAAATCCCTGAGCCTGAGGATCAGGCGAAAATCATTCGGGTATTTCAGAAGGATGAGCTGACGGCACTTATCACGGAATCCCTCCAGACACTAAATCTCGCTACAGCACAGCCGATGGAAGAAGAAGAGGTGGAAGATCCTATCATTCAGGCGGTGAGACAGGCTCAGATGGTGTTTCCCGTCCACCGGGTGGTAGATCAGATGATCCAGAACGAGTGGGATCAGCCAGAAGCAGGACTAAGAGGGGTCAGGACCATGAACAGACTATCTCTTGGCGGATAAGGACAAAGAGAAGTTTCGTTCACCGCGAGTGGATGCGGCAGTCTCAGTAGTCACTAAAAAGACCACTATCCCGGTGGAAGGTAACACGGCCTTAAAGGATGCTCAGGATAGGAAGGTAGATGGTTTATTGAAACAATCATTTGAGGCTAACGCGTCATCCTTGCAGGCTTCCATTTGTGGGGCGTGGGTGGCGAGATCATGTCTCAGATGCTTTCAATGCTTACGCCAGTCTCTGCAACTAGAGCAGGAAAGTATAAGAGAGCTAGAATGTCTCAAGTCTGGATCGGCGTATTTGGCAGATGTGCACTACGACTTGATCAGGGCGCTGGCAAATAGTATGGCTTCCTTGGTTGCCGCCCGGAGTTCACTGTGGTTGAAGAATTGGGCGGCTGATAGCTCGTCTAAGTCGCGTCTCAGTAAGCTTCCTTTTAAAGGAAAGTTGTTGTTTGGAGAAGATCTTGACAAGTTGGTTAAGGATTTAGGAGACTCCAAGGGTGGAAGGCTCCCTGAAGATAAACCTAAGCAAGGGAAGTCTTTGCCGGCCTTTCGTGGTCAGTTTAGAGATTTCAGGAGATTTCGTAGTTCTCGCTTGGGTGGTTTCCAAAGGGGGAGAGATTTGCTTCTAGAGCCCAGGGGTTTTGTGGAGCAAATAGAGGTTTCGCTGCGGCGTCCTCCTCAACTTCTCGAAAACCACAATGAAAGGAGGCAGGTCCCTGTAGGAAGCCAACTGATAGGAGGGCGGCTTTGGGGATTTCTTCCTGCCTGGGCCCAAATAACTTCCAACCAGTGGGCGTTGGAGATCATTCGCGAAGGTTACGCGTTGGAATTGGCGAGACCAGTGTTGGACACCTTTGTGATGTTTCCCTGCAAGGGTCAACAGAAAATGGTTGTGATTCATCGTAAGTTAGACCGGCTTTTACAGTTGGAAGCGGTCGTGCCGGTTCCAATAGCGGATTACGGCCTGGGTCGCTACTCCATTTATTTCGTGGTGCCAAAGAAAGACAGATCTTTCTGTCCTATTCTGGACCTAAAAGGGGTGAATCGCTGCCTTCGAGTGTGGCATTTCAGGATGGAAACATTAAGGTCGGTCATTGTGGCAGTGCGCCAAGGAGAATACTTGACTTCCCTCGATCTCACGGAGGCGTATTTACACATTCCAATAAAAGAGATTCAAAGGTTTTTGCAGTTTGCTCTGCCTTGGGGGCATTATCAGTTCCAAGCATTGCCATTCGGTCTGGCGACGGCTCCACAAACCTTCACCAAGATTATGGTTGTGGTAGCGGTGGCATTACGAAAGGAAGGCGTTCTGGTTCACCCTTAACTCGACGATTGGCTGATCCGAGCAAAGTCAAAGACGGAGAGCATTCAAGTTACAGACAAGGTGGTGAAGTTCCTACAGAGTCTCGGCTGGGTGGTAAATTCAACCAAGAGCCGATTAGTTCCGGCCCAGGATCTCGAATATTTGGGGGTACGGTTCGACACGCAGAAAGGGGCGGTGTTTCTACCGAGTCGTCGACGTCAAGCCCTTCAACAGTTGGTCCACAAGTTCAGGTCCGCCCCAGCGCCTTCAGCGTGGACTTACCTTCACGTGCTGGGAACTATGGCGGTGACATTGGAGGTAGTTCCATGGGCCAGGTTCCATATGCAACCATTCATTACAAAGGGCGTTACTTCGCCTTTGGTCGCATCAGTCCGACTCGCTGAACAAACGGCTCCCCTGCCCTCTCCGGGTCAGGCAGTCCCTTCGGTGGTGGCTGCTTCCAGGATCCCTGAAGACCGGAATGCCTCTGGAACAGCCGGAGTGGCTTCCCTTGCTGACGGACGCGAGCCTGGCGGGATGAGGAGCACATTGCGGAGATCTCTTCACGCAAGGTACTTGGACTGCACAGGAGAGCAAGTAGTCAATCAACCGGCTAGAACTGAGAGCAGTCTGCCTGGCATTACGGGCGTTCGAGGCTACGGTGACGGGTCAAGCGGTGCAAGTGCTGTCCGACAACTCCGCGACAGTGGCCTACATCAATCGGCAGGGCGGAACAGGAAGTGTGGCCATGGAAGAAGAGGAAGAGGCGCTGTTCTCTTGGGTAGAGCCTCGACAGCCAGCGATCTCGGCGGCACACATTGCAGGGAAGGACAATGTGATGGCAGATTTTCTCAGCAGGGTCCGCGTAGATGCCAGAGAATGGGAGTTGCATCCGGACGTGTTCGCGCAGATAGTTCGCAAATGGGGACCGCCAATAATGGATCTCATGGCGACATTTCAGTCGGCGAAAATGGGTTGTTTCTTCAGCAGACGGCACAAGAGGATGTCGGAAGGAATCGATGCACTGATACAACGGTGGCCGTCGTCACATCTCCTCTATGTTTTTCCGCCGTGGGCACTCATAGGTCAAATGGTTCAGCGTATCGAAGCTCATCGGGGAAAAGTGTTGTTGGTGGCCCCGGACTGGCCAAGGCGCCCGTGGTACACCGATCTCATTTGGCTGCTCGACGGGAATCCTTGGAGGTTACCAACGTCGGAGAATCTATTGCTACAGGGGCCTCTTCGAATGCCACAGTTGGCTCGGTTCTCGCTTACGGTATGGCCATTGAAAGGGCAAGGTTAAGGAAAAAAGGTTACTCGGCAGCGGTCATCGCAACTTTACCGCGAGCAAGGAAAAAGTCCACGTCCCTGGCATATGTGCGTATATGGCATGTTTTTGAGGACTGGTGCTAGCGGAGGCAATTTCACGCGGCAACCGTTTCCGTTCCCTTGGTGTTGAGTTTCCTGCAAGACGGGTTTGATAAGGGTCTAGCAGCCAGTTCCTTTTTTTTTTTTAATTTATTTTTTTTTTATTGGTTTCAAAAAAAAGCATTTACATAATACAATCAAAAGAAAATCAGAATAATACAAACCAAATCAGATGCAATAACATCAAACAGGAAAACACCATTGATATAGCCCACATCAAGGAACTTAGCTGGATATAAAATAAAAGGCCATATTCAGGAAAATAAGACACTAGGCCCACAAAGGGAGGCAACAACTTATTCTGGGACACTCTGTACTTCACTAAGTGCCTTCCGCTTCTCAATCAAAAAAACGTTCCAATTGGGTGACATCAGTAAAAATATAAGAAACATCCTTCCAGGTAATTACACATTTACAGGGGAAACGTAGAAAAAAAGAGGCCTCTCCTAAGGACAAAACCTGTGGCTTTAAAGCCAGAAATTGTCTACGCCTAAGCTGGGTGCTACGAGAAACGTCAGGGAAAATATTTACAAGATGACCACAGAACTTGACAGTCTTGTGTTTAAAAAAAGCACGTAGCACACTCTGCTTAACATCCTTAGTCAAAAATGTCACCAATAAAGTGGAACGAGAATCAATTATATCTAGGGAGTCCTCTAGAAAGGCAGTGAGGTTAGTAATAGTAGGTTCAATTACATCAAACTCCCCCTCAACCGGATTAACTCTCTTAGAGTTAGGGGAAGTGTGCTGGAGGCATTTGGGGTCATTTCGCTGGCCTCAGGGACTGCTGCTGAGTGCAGCGTGCTGTGTGGGCGTTGGACCTTCCCCGGACTACCGGACAGGCAGGGGAGAGAGAACCCGCAGCTATGAGAGGACCCCCCTGCGTGTATAAAAGCTGCCAGCTTGTTTGTTACCTGAGCTTGGCTGGGAAGTGTGCTGGAGGCATCTGGGGTCATTTCGTTGGCCTCAGGGACTGCTGCTGAATGCAGTGTGCTGTATGGGCGTTGGACCTTCCCCGGACTACCGGACAGGCAGGGGAGAGAGAACCCGCAGCTGTGAGAGGACCCCCCTGCGTGTATAATAGCAGCCAGTTCCTTGAGAGTTCAGTTAGCGGCCCTGTCTTGCTATAGAGGCAATGTCCAGGGAGTGGCTTTAGGTGCGCATGCAGATGTGTTGCGTTTTCTTAAAGTAGTAACCAGACTATGGCCCTCCCGTAGAATCATGGTTCTGCCGTGGGATCTCAATTTCGTTTTAGGGGCATTAGCTAAGGAACCATTTGAGCCCTTACACCAGGCGTCGGTTAAGGATTTAACCTTAAAGACAGTGTTTTTGGTAGCCAGCTGTTCGGCGCGGCGAATTTCGGAGTTGCAGGCATTGTCATGTAGAGAACCGTTTTTGTCTTTTTCCAGAGAAAAGGTGGTCTTGCGACCAATTCCATCTTTTTTGCCGAAGGTGGTTTCTCCATTTCACCTAAATCAAATGGTTTCTCTTCCAGCTCTAGGTTTGGTTGAGGGGGAACGTATCGGACCATAGTTTACGCCGTTTGGACATAAAGAGAGTGCTGCAACAGTATTTGAAGGTTTCAGAGACTTTTTGCAAGTCGGACCGCCTCTTCGTGTTGTTCGGAGGTCCCCGCAAAGGGGAAGCGGCTGTGAAGGCTTCCATTTCTAGATGGATTAGGGAGGCAATTGCGTCAGCTTATCTTTTGCAAGGTCATTCGATCCCAGCTGGCTTACGAGCTCACTCTACCAGAGCGCAAGCGACTTCCTGGGCAGAACACAGTTTGGTTCCACCAGTAGATATCTGTAGAGCAGCCACCTGGTCGTCTCTTCATACTTTCAGTAAGCACTACCACCTGGATGTTCTGGCAGCGAATGATGCCTGTTTCGGGGCGGCGGTGTTGCGATCCGGCTGGAAGGGTCCCTGCCAATAATTACTGCTCTGATACATCCCAGAGGTGGAGGACTAAACTGGAGGAACGATAAGGAAATAGAAATTACACTTACCTGGTAATTGTTGTTCCTTGAGGAACTCCAGTTTAGTCCTCATTCCCGCCCGGGGATGGGTTCTTCAGCAGTATCATTTGCAGTGGTTCTTCAGTTGGGAGAAGTGGAAAGTTACAGGTGGGTATAGCACTTAATTGGTTCGCAGTCGCCTTGATTCGTTCTCTTTTCTCGCTATCCCTGCTCTCTCTTGTCTATGGCTAGGCATAGGGTGGAAAGGAGAGAATGCAGAATGCAGCCCCCTTTTCTCTGCAGGGGGGGTTAGTAGTTAAATAAGTTATGGGTTATGTATTCAGCTGATTATTAAGGTTACAATTAATTTTTTTAAAAAGCTACTTACAGTCAAACCTTGGTTTTCATGATTAATCCGTTCAAAAAAGTCTGACTAAAACCGAAATGGACTAAAACCGAAGCAAGATTTCCCATAAGAAATAATGTAAATTCAATTAATCCGTTCCAGACACCCAAAAATATTGACAAAAAATAAATTTTATAGAGAATAACTATCTTTTTACATACAGAAAACAATGAGAAATACATATAAATGACTAATGAAATGGATAAATGAGCATGTAACATCACTTTTACCTTTATTGAAGACTTTTGTTGGCATATGGGACGCACTCCAGCCAGCTCCAGCTGCTCTCCCCTCTGGGGATCGAGCAATCACCACCAGCAGCGGAGGTGGGAACAGCCATCTTGGCCGTCTGCACAATCGGGGCTCCAGCCTGCCTTTTAACTTAGCAGCCATCACACCCAGTTACCAAGCTCACAGTGTCAGGAGAGGTAGTGCCAATGTCAGCAAAAGTAAGGGCACCAGAAAGAGGACAGTGCCCGAAGTCACACCAGCCTGTAGGGCAGCCACTCCTACACAGTGTCGGGAGAGGTGGAGAGGCAGTGTCAGCCAAGCAGCAGGCAGTTGAGAAACAGTGGGACAGAGAGTCTTAGGCTGCCTCCGGCCCCCCTAAGGTAGTAGCCTGACACAGGTGAGAGTCAGAGAACAGCGTGGGGCTGTGCCAGCAGGAGCCTGCAGCTGCAGACTGCAAGGTTTCAAGGAGAGGCCGCGTGTGCAGGCCTGCAGGACACCCAGAATCCAATCGGGAGGGCAGGGGCCCCGGCGGGAGACTGGGCCGCCAAGGAGAAGCAGATTCGGTCACCAGCTCCTGTCCCGGTTCAAGGGATGTGCAGGGGAAGAGGCAGCAGGCAGACGTACCCCTCTCAGGATAGATCGTATTGGTGAGGGATGGTGACAAGCGCCGGCGGCTGCCACGTGGATGTCGCTTGGTCCCGATAAATCTCCCCTTCAGTTCTGCAGCGCGACAGCCAAGCTCCAGACGTTTGTAATAGGTTCCTCCTCCCGTTTATCAGACCGCTGCTCAGACCGCAGGCAATAGTGAGGGCTCAGCCCGCAGGCCCCGCAGGAGCCTATCAGGCAGCTTTCTTCTGTGCCGGATACCGCGGCTGGCAGCAGCGTCAATCGGGGAAGAGTCCGGGGCAGGAAGCAGTTTCGGGCAGGCCACGCTGGAGCGTTGAACTCCTCGGCTCCCCAGAGGTCCCGCAGAATCGCTGGCTCAAGCTCCGTGGGAGATCGCTGGCTCACGCTAATCCATGGCAGGTACGGGGGGGGGGGGGGGTAAAATGCTGTAGTTAGCGTATAAATGCATCCCACTTCTGGCCACAAGATGGTGCTCCATTTTCAACTGTACGAAAACCGAGACAACGTACGAAAACCGAAACAAAATCTTGATGAAAAAAGTCAACGAAAACCGAATCGTACGAAAACCAGGGCATACGAAAACCGAGGTTTGACTGTATTTGTTGCTCCTTTGAGTCTGCTTTGTCAATAGTTTACTGGGGGCTGATGGGAGAGACCAGCAGGCTATATCCAGTGATGTCACGATTTTGACATGCCCAGTCTCCAAGCTGCAGGAGGAGGTACATACCAGAGATGGAGGACTAAACTGGAGTTCCTCAAGGAACAACAATTACCAGGTAAGTGTAATTTCTATTTTCCAAGACATTCCTAATGAGACATCCAAGCTCCAGTCAGTGAAGAGAAAGACATTTATATTGATACATCTGCATTGAGAGAGAGCAGGCAAGGGAGAGCGGAAAGACAGGAATCCATAATAAGACATCCAGGAATACAGTGTAAGTTCTATCTTTTACCAGTGAGGGAACTGGGCATACATTGCGAATGTTCTCTTCAGATTCAAAAAAATTTAATAGCATCACAATTTGTGCATGCAACGCAAAGGAATACATACAAAAAAAATGTAAATTTCAGAGAACCTTCAATGCTTGCAAGCTGATTTTCAAAGGGAAAACCCCTGTGGAGTTTCACTTTGAAAGTCCCACAGATCATGCTGCAGTGTGGAATTTTTTTTAACCTGCATATTTTTTTTTTTAAATTTAGATTTTTATTCAGTACTGTACAAATTGTTACATCATTTTTTTCTCATCATCATTTACAATCAATGTGTTTTATATACATCCGGCTGTCTTCATCAGCCCAATAGAAAAGCTTACATCCATAATTGGCATACTCCTCCATCTCCAAACTTTCTTCTGATTCTTATCTTTCAATTATTACCCAAATACCATTTTTTTCTCTTACATCACATTCTGTATTCCTCTCCATGTACCTATACATTTTTTGATATTCCTCTCTTCCCTCCCCTTCCTTCCCACTGGATCCTGTAACGCACACCCTCTTATTTTACTATCACATTCCCTAAACTTGATTGAACTCACCCCATGAATTCGTTGTCCTCCTTTTGCAACCATTCCCATCTTCTTTGAAAGGCCTCTATCCTGTGTGTTTTATATACAGTAATTTTGCTCATCCTATAGATATAGGCCAGTCTGCTTAAAATTCTCTCAGGGGCGGGCTCTCTCTCTGACCTCCACCCCTTCGCTATTTCCATCTGCACTCCAATTGCTAGCATCTTTAACATATACACTAGTTCACACATTCATTCAATAAAACTCCTACTGGTGTAATAGAGTCAAGCCAACCCACCATATCTCGTGCCTAATCAGACAACCATTGCCATGTTATCTGTAATAGTGGTCACATCCACCACATATGCATATAGTCCCCTCTCTCTCCACAACCCCTCCAACACATCGAATCCTTATATTTCCCCATCTTACACAGACACACTGGGGTTAAATACATTCGATACAACATCTTATAACAGTGTTCTTGAATTGCTGTCGAAACCACTGGTATTTTTACCCCTTCATATATTTTTTCCCATCTCTGATAATCCCAGTGACCTCCCACGTCCTCCTCCCATGCCTGCATATGTGTCCCTTGGTCCATGGGCCCACTCAATGCTTTATACAAGCTCGAGATTACACCCCTAGATAAATCTCCCATCCTAAATATCTTTTCAAATTGTTTCTCCTTATTACCTAAGTATTACTTTGTTTTCCCCCCAGGAAATGTGCTAATTGAAAGTAGACATACTAATCACTTTTCTCTATTTGAAATTCTTGCTGAAGCTTCCCAAATGATCTTAATTGGCCCGCAGCTGTTAATACCTGTCCTATATACTATAACCCTTTCTCATGCCACTTTTGAAATATACCAGAGACTCCTCCCACCTTAAATCCCTCCCACTGTGTAATCCGCTGTGCTCTTATGTCTCCCCCCATCTGTGTCAATATCTTATGTTTCCTATCCCATATTCGGAGTGTGCATGCCACATAGGGGTTCCTATCCTGGCTCCTTCCTCTCCCCCCTCTTCTCTGCCACATCAAGTCAGTAAGGCAATTTGGTCTTACCATCTCCTGTTCTAGTGTACTCCATTGGGGCCCCCCTCTCTCTAACCTCCATCCCATTAACGCTCTCAACTGAGCCGCCTCATAGTATCTTGCTATCTCAGGCACTGCCAAACCCCCTTCCTTTTTCTCTCTATACATTATCTTCCTTTGCACCCTTGGAGATCTGCGTCTCCAGATAAAGGAGAAGATTCTTCTCTGCACCAATTTTAGCACTGTGGTGGGGATCTCTATGGGCAAAGACATAAATAGAAACAATAATCGAGGTAGTATATTCATCTTCACTATGGCAATTCTTCCCATCCATGAGAAAATAGGTTTTTCCCATCGTATTAAATCCGTTAGCACTTTTTTTTTTTTTATTGTTGGGTCATAGTTCATCTTATATAACTCAGACCCCTCTGCACCAATCTGAATTCCCAGATATCTCACACTTTTATTAGCCCACTTAAACGGGAATGTGGTTCGCACCTTGCCTTCTTCCTGTGGGTCCAACTGAATTTTTAGAACTTCTGTTTTCCCCATATTCATTTTGTACCCAGATACTTTAATATTTTTCTTGATTTATTGTACTAAGGACGGTATAGATTCCATAGGTTGTCCTAATGTATATATAACATCAACCACAAATAATGAAATTTTGTATTCCTCTTCACCTACCTTTATACCATGTATTTCCTTATTCTGTCTAACACTTTCGGCTAGTGGTTCTATCACCATTGCAAACAACAACGGGGAAATCTGGCACCACTGCCTTGTACCCCTGCCCAATTTAAATAATTGAATATGCCCCATTTATCCGTATACGCGCTTTAGGCTCTCTATAAAAAGCTTCTATCCATTTCTGGAAATTATCTCCCAGTCCCATCTTCCGCATAACTGCAAACATAAAAGCCCATTCGCTTCTATCAAACGCTTTCTCCGCATCCACCGCCATTATTAGGGACGATGTCTGATCCTTACGTACTTGCCTTATTAAATTCAGCATCTTACGTATATTATCACTCGTCTACCCGGGATAAATCCTGCTTGATCCTCCTGTATCAATTGTGGAATATATTTCTGCAACCTGGTCGCTAATATTTTAGCTAGTATCTTAGCATCCAAATTGATAAGAGAAATGGGCCTATATAAATCACACTTCCCAGGGTCCTTTCCAGATTTGGGTATTACTACTACTCCCGCGACCTCCATTGAGCTTGGTAGCTTTTCCCCTTTTAATACTTCATTGAAAATCTCTCTCATTATCGGGCTAATTTCCTCACAGAAGTTTTTATAAAACCTGGCTGTAAAGCCATCCAATCCTGGCACCTTGCCATCTTTTAGGCTCTTTATAGCCTCTACTACTTCTTTTCTGTCAATCTCTCTGTTCATCCACTGCTGTTGCTCTAAATCCAATTGCTTCAATGTGATCTCTGCCAGATACTGTTCTATATCCACTCCCTCTCCCTGTTGTTCCGATTATTAAAGTTTACAGTAATATTCCCAAAATATTTTTGTATTTGTTCAGTATCATTAACCCATCTACCCTGCTCATCTTTTATTTGCAGGATCTGTTGTTGCATCCTTCTTTCCATAAATGTCCGCGCAAGATATCGGCCTGGCTTATTTCTCTGTACATAAAATTCATGTCCGAGTTGGTTCAACTTAGATGTTTCTTCCTCCTTATTTAGTCTTCCTAATTCTTCCCGTAAGTTTCTAATACGTTGCAGCCTCCTCTTTCCACCTTTCTGTTTGTGCATTGTCTCTTCTAGTCTCAACTTCGTTAATAACTCATGCTCCTTTTGTCTTTTTCCCGTTTCCACCTCACCGCCAACGCTATACAGTGCCCCCTTACAACTGCTTTCAATCCATCCACACCCCAGCTGGTCCCACCTCTCCCCCATTATTATGCTGCATATACTCCCTTATAGTGCTCTGAATACGCCTTGGCCCCTCTTCCTCGTCTATAAGGGATTCATTCAACCTCCAGAAACGCAGATGACCTCCTTCTCTTTGTAAACTCAATGAGGCCTCCACTGGTGCATGATCTGTCCAACTTATGGGTCCTATATCCACTCGTTTTACCTGTTCTACTATCCTTCCATCACTGTTCCCTCTAAGCTGTGTGCGTGTGCGCACGCACACACCTCGCCGAGCGAGCGCACATACTTTACAACAGAGCGCACAAAAATTACGGTTCTGATTCTGATAGAAAACAACATAGACATCTTAAAATTTAAAAGTTGTGATTGTAATTACTAGAAATTGTCCACTTCATTTAGTAATCTATTTTCATTTAATTTGATTAAAATCAATGTGGTGTACATACTGTATTCTGACTTGTAGTCAAATTTTAAAGTATATAACTCTGTGTGTCATTATGTGGCGCACAAAAATTTAACCTTCCTTCAAAAGCTGCACAGCTGATATTTTATGCGCACACAGCCTACAGAAAATTAGAGGGAACATTGCCTTCCATCCACCCATATCATATCCAATCTACTGTAGGTTTTGTGTGGGTGTGAGTAATGCGTTTATTCTCTTATTCCCATGCATCGCCTAGCATCCACTGCACCCAATTTGTATAGCAATTTCCCTAACTTCTTACTTATACCCTTAGTGCCTTGCTGATTACCCCCCGTGGTGTCTATTCTGGGGTTTAAAGTTGCATTAAAATCCCCCCCTAGTATCACTGGATTTTGCATATGCACTTCCACCACTTCATATAGTTTCCCGTAGAACCCCCCTTGCTGTGTATTTGGTGTGTATACACTCCTTACTACAATGGGCCTCCCTGCTATTTTTCCTTTCCACAGAATGAAACGCCCCTCTGGGTTCCTCACTACTTCTTCTTCTTCCAGGCTCAACCCTTTTGCAAAGAGAATTCCAACTCCTCCCCTCTTTGGTGAGTCCCGATTATGTGCCAAGTACACTTTTATCATAGTCTTTACTCATCTACCACCTTTCTTGTGTATATTTTAGATGTGTTTCTTATATAAGCACTACATCAGCTCTTAATCTATTACCCTCTTTTAATAGAGCCTGTCTTTTATACCAGGAATTAAGGCCTTTAGCGTTAATGGTTACATTAATCAAATTTCTGTTGCTTATTCTCCATGATTTCAGATCTCTATATCTCCTCCTCTTTGTACATTCACAGGATCCAGCTACCCCCCCCCCCTCTTCCCACCCTTCCCTTTCCTCTCTCACCCTCCTCCCCCTCTTTCCTCCCCTCCTTCATGCTACCATTTAGTAGCTTCCCCTTCTGCAGTGACATCATCCTCCCCCTCCCACTCATGATTCATATTTCTGAACATAATTTCTCTTATCTTAATCTCCCCCATACTTACATCCTTGCTTACTTTACTCTACCCCTTGCTCCACTTTCATATTATATAGTCAGTCTTTCTTTGTGGCTTCTTTTTTTTTTTGGTATTGCCTTCAGTTCTTTTTTCAATTCACAAAATGAGCTTCCTTCCCATCTTTTCTTCTTAACTCTGGGTTCCTTTTCATTTCCTGCCATCTCACCTCTGCTTATTTACTCAGTCCCAAGTCCTTTCTCTTTGCATTACATGTTTACTCTATTTGCTCTCCACTTTCTGCCATCTGTCCATTCCCTGGTTTCCTCATTTCTCTCACCTCTGGTAAACATGTTACTCCTGCTTCTTTCATTGCAGCCTCCAACTGTGTCACTGTTGTCGCTCGCCTTGTAATGCTGTTGCTGGTAAACGCAATTCCTGCTGGGTACGCCATTTATATTTAATGTTCTTTTCCCGCAGTCTCATTGTAAATCCTCTCCATTCTCTTCTGCGTTGTAGCCTGGCTGTAGCCAAATCAGCAAAGATTGCCACCTTGTTTCCCTTCCATTCAAGTTGACCTGCTCCCCTCACTTTGTTAATTATTCTCTCTTTAATTTTAAAGTCCTGGAGGCATATGATTATATCTCTCGGTGCCTCCCCTCTCCTTGGACCAAGTGTGTGGTGCGCTCTGTCGATTTTAACTTCCTGAGCCATCCCCCTTTCCTCAAGGTCCTCCAGCACGGTCTTGCATATTTCTCATGCTGTTTGCTCACAGTCTCTGTACTCTTCACTTTCTAGTACCCCCTTTATTCTTAAATTATGTCCTCTCACTCGATTTTCCAAGTCCTCAAATTTCAGATCAATCTGTTCCTTTGCCGTTTCCAAAATGTTTACTGCCTTATTTATTGCACTACGTTGCTTCGAACCTCCTCTACTTGCCCTTCCGTCTCTTCCACTCTTTTTCCCCGTTCTTGAACATCAGCGCGGAATTCTGTAATGGCGCCTCCATGTCAGCCCTAAACCCCGCCATTTCTGAGTGCAGTTCACCGAACCAGGAATGCAGTTCTTCTTTTGAGATTTGTACAATGGCACTTTTACTCTGCACCCCTTCCAAGGTACCAAGCTGCTCTTCAGTCTCTGACCCCAAATTCTCCTTGCCACCCATTTTTTCTCCTTCTTTCTGCTCACCCCACAACGCTGCAAATATGTACTTTCTTATGTCCGCTGTTTTTTTTCATGTCACAGTCATATCCCCCGCCTCTGGACCCGTTGCCTGTTCCTGTCCACTCTGGGGTATTTGGTTTGCTTTTGTAGGGGAGAATTTTTGCTTTTGTGGGGTTTTTCGGCAGAGCTCTTCTTCAGCTGTCCATGCGGTTCAGTGACGTCACTGGAAGAAGTCCTAACCTGCACATTCTGAGTGTGCAAAGTCCTGAAAAAAATAGCTATAAACCGCCAAAAGCTAGCTCTGGTATGATAAAGTCAGGCTTGGGACCAATCTCTTTCCTTCCTTCTCTTGAGAACGGACATCACTCCTCCCACCTGGTCCCTACACCTCTTGCTCTCCACCCTCTGATCCCTCCATTTCCCCAGTTCGAAGAACTCTTTCTTTCTCCCCAATTCACTGGCTGATAGAAGGAGAATACCACTTCATACCTGCATTTTCTAGCTTGAACCAAGTGGTGCCCGTAATCTCGAGACACTTTAATATATTTATCAATTATCTTGAAATGGAATTGAGTAAAGTGATCAAATTTGTAAATGACAAAACAATTATTCAAAGTTATTAAATCACAAGCATCTTATGAGAATGAGCATCCAGATGGCAGATGAAATTTAAATGTGGCAGGTGCAAAGTAATGCGTATGGGGAAGAATAATCCAAATTACAGCTACACAATACTGGATTCCACAATGGGAGTCACCACAACAGAAACAGTAGTGAAGGGGATCTTGAATGATTTTCAGAAGACTGTGTTCATGAGGAACTAGCTAAACTAAAAGTAGACAAAGCGATAGGGCCAAATGGGATATATCCCAGAGTATTGAAGGAACTTGGGGAAGTTCTAGCAGCTCCACTGCCTGACCTTTTCAATGCTTCTTTAGAGTCGGGAGAGGTCCTAGAGGACTAGAAAAAGGCACATGTGGTCCCTTTACACAAAAGGAGAAGTAAAGATGAGGTTGAGCGCTACAGGCTGGTTAATCTAACCTCTGAGTTGAGGAAATTAATAGAAACATTGCTAAAATAGGATGGTGAGGTTTCTGGAGTTCAATGAATTGTTGGATCTGAAGCAGTATGGTTTTACTAGGGGCAAGTCTTGTCAGACAAATCTAATTAATTTCTTCGACTGCACGACCAGAGAGATGGACTGAGGAAGAGCCTTAGATGTGGTGTACTTAGATTTCAGTAAAACCTTTGACACTATTCCACACAAGTGACTTATAAATAATTTGAGCACCCTAGGAATAGACTCTAAAGTGACTGACTGGGTTAGAAATTGGTTGAGTGAGAGGCAACAAAGTGTACAGGTAAATAGAGCACACTCTGAGGAGGATGTTATCAGTGGTGTGCCGCAGGGATCTGTCCTTGGTCAGATTCTTTTAAACATTTTTTTTAGTGATATTGCAGGCAGACTGTTGGGTAACGTTTGCCTCTTTGCAGATGATATCAAAATCTGCAATACAGTAGACACCCAGGAAGGAGTAGATACCATGAGGAGGAATCTAGCAAAGCTTGAACAATGGTCAAGAATTTGGCAGTTGAGATTTAATGCTAATATGTGAGGTCATGCATTTGGGCTGCAAAAATCCAAGGGAGCCATACAATATAGAGTATGATTGTTTTTAATGATCTTAAGATAGCTAACAGGTAAAGAAGGCGATGCAAAGGCCAGAAGGATGTTTGTGTGCATAGGGAGAGGAATGGCTAGCAGGAAAAAGGAGGCGATGGTGCCTCTATATAAATCTTTGGCGAGACCCCATTTGGAGTATTGTGTGCAATTCTGGCGACCACATCTTCAAAAGGACAAACAGGATGGAGTCTGTGCAGAGGGTGGCTACCAAAATGGTCAGTGGACTTTGTAATAAGGCATATGGGGACAGACTTAAAGATCTCAGAACGTATACTTTGGAGGAAAAGTGGGACAGAGGAGATATGACAGAGGCATTTAAATACCTCCGTGGCATTAATGCACAAAAGAGTCTTTTTCAATTGAAGGAAAGCTCTGCAACGAGGGGGCATAGTACTATGCGGAAATATTTCTTTACAGAAAGAGCAGTAGATGCGTGGAATAGTCTCCCAGTGGAGGTAGTAGAGATCAGGACAATATCTGAATTCAAGAAAGCATGGGACAAACACAGATCATCTCTAAAGGCAAAAAAAGGACTGAAGTAGAGATCACGTGATGTGGTAAGCTTGAGCGGACGTGGATCACTTGAGCTCTGGGCTCCCCTCCCTCATACCGGCATAAAGGACCGTGTTGTGGCCGATGGAACGGTGCAGAAACAGTGAGTGCAGCGGCGAGATTGTGTGGAGAGCAGGCATACTCAGCGGGAAGTGTGCATGGCGGCAGCGGTAAAAGCCGGGAGATGGGAGAAAGACTGCATGGTGGGGCAGCAAAAAATGGCAGACGTGTCAGCAGAGCCGAGTTTGCCGGCCTCAACTGCACTTGTGGAGGTGATTTCCGCGGCGGTGGCGAGTGCATTGGCAGCACAGTTTGAAGCTTTAAACAGCAAAATGGACAGTTTACAGAGTTCAGTGAGCTCTCTGTGTAGCCGGATGCAGGAGGCAGAGGCTCGTATCGTACTGAGCGAGGAAGTGGTGGAAAAGCTGACAACTGAAATGGACCGCATGCGGGCAGTGTTGCAGGCGCACGAGGAGAAGCTGGATGATATGGAGAACCAATCCAGGCGGAACAATCTGCGTTTTTTGGGCATACCAGACACTGTAATGGACAGAGATCTGAGAGAGTATGTGGAAAAATTGGCGATGCAGATAGTGGAGGGAGCAGAGCAGGGAGAGAAATTTGTGATCAAGAGAGCACACAGAGTTAGGCCCAAGCACGCGAGGGATCACCGGCCTAGAGTGGTGTTGGCAAAGTTTTTGCAGTTTACTCACAAGGAAGATGTGCTGCGAGCTGCGAGAAAGAAAGATGTTATTGTGCAAGACAACAAAGGTGAGAGTGGTGCAGGATTATTCGGCTGCTTTGGGCCAGAGGAGGAGAGCGTATGCACCGGTGTGCCAGAAACTGATACAGGCTGATATAAGATTTACAGTACATTACCCGGCCAGACTGCACATTACCCAAGAGGGTACACATCGGGTGTTTGAATCCGCAGCAGAGGTGACAAAATACCTGGAGGATCGAGTGCGGAGTGCCCAACGATGAAACAGGTGGAAGCGACCTGAGCAGAGTCCAGGAAGGTGGCGGATAAAAAGTGAAGATCCCTCCCGGGAGGTGCAGACAGGAGCAGAGGCTGGACTGGATGCGAGGCATCTCGCTGAGGGGGACTGTTACTTTTGCCTCCAGCAGTGGGGAAAGCGTTGCCAAGAGGCTTGGAACTTTATTGGTAGCAAAATGTTGGGGGGGGGGGGGCGGGGAGGGACGGGAGATAAAAACTGATTACTATATTAGGAATGGTTGCATGTTATTGTAGGGTTTGGAGCAGGAGGGGGCTGTTCAGTATTGTTCTTGTTTCATTTGTTAAGATATTGTAAGATAAGTTAGCAATGTTTTGCCATATCCTATTGGGAGGTCTTTGCTCGGGTACACGGGTAGGAATTTGGGGGATAGTGGCCACCGGTATCAGAGTGTTAGGGGGCTAGATGGTGGAGATGTGTTGGGGGGAGGGGACGCTTGAACACATTGTCAGTGATCCAGCGAGGAGGAGAGAGGGAAGGTCTGAGAGGGGGTTGGAAGGGAGGGGAGGATAGGGAGGGGGCAGAAAATGGGAGAGGGTAAGGGGCGGGGGGAGGGAGGGATGGGGAGGGGGGAGGTGGGTCGTAGCCTTAATGGGGAGGTGGGTGGTGGACTCTGGGACGGATGGGAAGGACAAAGAGGGGTTCTGGACTGGGAGGGCCTCTCTATGGATAACAGTCAGTGCCGAGAAGTATGAGCATGTTATAGATCCCTTGGGCTGAAGATCATCTCATGGAATGTGTGCGGGCTGGGAAGACTAGAGAAGAGGTACAAAATTTTACAGGCCCTAGCGAGACATAAATGTGATATTGCCCTATTACAGGAAACCCAGCAGACAGCCGAAGAACACCTTAAATTGCGGATATCTTGGGTGAGACAAGGATGGGGGGCCCCTGCAAAAGGAAAGAAGGGGGGAGTGGTCATCTTGGTCCATAAGAGGGTCAGATTTACAAAAGAGCAGATGTATATTGACCCAGCTGGCAGATATTTGTTGGTGTATGGGCTGCTGGAGGGGAAGCCTATCGTGTTGGGCAATCTGTATAGTCCCAATACGTTAGATCGAGGGATGTACGCTAGTTTAGCCTCTTGGGTGGAGCAAATGCTGGAGGCCCCGTTGTTATTGGGGGGAGACTTCAATGGGGTCCTGGATGTTGACCTGAACACATCGCGGGGGGGGTGAGGATTGGAAATGGATACAGACAGCCAGAGTTTTACAAGGGCTGCGTAGGCGATTGGATCTGGTAGATGCGTGGCGATTGCTGCATCCGACGGAAAGAGATTTTACCCATCAATCCCGGGCACATGAGTCTAGCGCTAGGATAGACTATATTTTGGTTTCAAAGGGGCTTTTTGCCAGAACTGAGGCAGCATAGATCAGTCCCACCGAGCTCTCCGATCATGCAATGATATGGGTAGCGCTTGAATGGTATGATGCGGTGTCACAGTTTAGACGCTGGAGGTTCCCCGTAGATCTTCATAGAGACACAAACTTTCATATCTTTTTGAAGCAGAAGTGGCAAGAGTTTGCAGAATATAACAAACAACATACTAATGACCCGGAGCTATTTTGGGAAACGGCCAAAGTGGTTTTGCAGGGGGATATCATTGGATATGTGGCACGGAGATGGAGAGTACTAACCGAGCAGATTGTTTGGATGGAACGACAAACAGTTAAAGAGCGGCGGAAATGGGCGAGCTGCCCTAGTGCAACTAATAAAAAGAAGATGTGGGAGGCGCAGGTGGCTCTGAATGAGCTGTTGCATAAATGGGCGATGAAATAGTTTGCATATTATCGATATCAGTTGTATCGTTTCGGGGATAAGCCGGGGCAGTTACTGGCGCAATGTCTTCAAGGCAGTCGGGGCACTAGAATGGTGGCGGCATTGCGAGACAGACAGGGAAGGAGGAACCGGAGATTGCCAGAGTGTTTAGAATGTTTTATCAAAAGTTGTATGTAGGAGGGGAAGGCTCGGTGAATAGAATGGAAGAATTTTTGCGTGACCTAAAGTTGCCGTGGTTGAGCGATAATCAGCGCACCCAACTGGACCAAGCCATAACATTGCAGGAAGTGCAGCTGACTATTCAGAGGGTGGATTGTTTTAAGACGATGGGTCCGGATGGATTTGGGGCCGAATTTTACAAGATACTGGAAAGTTTTGTGTCCCCCTCGTTGTTGGCGGCGTATCACTGAAGAGTAGAGAATGGCTCATGCAAGTTGGGGGATAACCATGTCCACATTATATTGATTCCCAAGCTCGGAAAGGATCATATGCAGGCGGCTTCATACAGGCCAGTCTCGTTGATAAACGTCGACTGGAAGGTGTTGTCCAAGGTCCTGGCGGAGCGGCTGGCTTCGGTACTGGGAGATCTGGTGCATGAGTCGCAGGTGGGGTTTGTGAAGGGGTGGAACGCGGTGTGTAATTAGAGGAGGATTTTGGCGTTGTTGGAGTGGGTGCAAGTGCGGGGTGTGCCATCACTGTTGGTTAGTTTTGACGCGGAAAAAGCATTTGACCAAGTGAGTTGGCAGTATTTGCGAGGTTTGTTGCCGTGCTAAGGACTGGGACCGTCCTTTTGTGACATTGTGAATATTCTCTATAGGAACCCTACTGCGGGGGTGATATGCAATAGAGTGGTGTCGGAAAAGTTTTCCTTGGAGAGAGGTACACGGCAGGGATGCCCACTTTCTCCGCTGTTGTTTGTGCTTTCCTTGGATCCCCTGGTACGAAAGATAGAAGCTTCCAAGGATATCCAGGGGGTGCAGATAGGGACGCATGGGTTTAAAATAGCTTTTGCTGATGATCTATTGGTACATCTGCTGTCCCCAGAAGAAGTACTGCTGTAGTTATTAGAGGAATTTTCAGTGTTCGGCAGTTCTGCGGGACTTCGCATTAATAGGGATAAGTCGGAGGGCTTGGATGTGTTGGGGCAGATTCGGGGGGAATGGGGGGATACCGTTCCACTTAAATGGCAGAGGATGGGTTTACTTATTTCGGTATTTTTTTACCGAAAGAGCCGAAGGAATTGTATAAGTGGAACATGGAGAGGATCTTTCTCAAAATGCAGAATCAACTGCAGGCGTGGAATCCGCTTCCATTGTCCTTGTTAGGAAAGGTGGCGGCGGTGGGGATGGTGGTTTTGCCCAGGATGCTGTACTGGTTGCAAACGCTCCCAGTCTGGCTGTTGCACCGTGATTTACTGCACATGGAGCAAGAGTTTCAGAGGTTTTTATGGAAAGGGGCCAGGGCCCGAATCCCAATGAGGCATCTAAGAGGGAGGTGGTGACGGGGGGGGGGGGGAGATAGGGATTCCAGATCTCTTCCTCTATGCATTGGCGTGCCAGGTGAGGCATTTAGGGGACTTGTTGGGGGACATGGAAGTGTATACCCCACGAGCTTTGGAGGAAGCCTTCGTGGTGCCCCATTATTTGTTGGCAGTATTGCACGTCGAGGGGTCTGATCTTCGGCAAGTTTAAAGGGGAGCGTGTTGGGGGCTTCGGCGAGACGAACCCTGGCAACACTTGAACAGGTTTTGGGAAAGGTCTCTGAGGGTCTCGAGCTGGTTACCCCTGCAGGATAATATAAAGTTCTCTCCGGGCTGTGAGAAGTGGCGGGAACTAGGAATTCGGAATGTGGGTCATGTGGTGGACTCGTCGGGGCGATGTAAATCATTTGAGAGTCTGTGTAGGGAGTATGATTTGCCCAGGCGTCAGTGGTTTGCATATGCTCAGCTGTCCCATTATGTGGGGTCCCTTCCGCTGGGGGAGCTAGCGGTGGAAAGCTCAGCAAAGATTTTGGAATTTTTGGGCTTAGGGGAGGAGTCCCCTCCCACCATCTCGGATCTGAAGAAAAAACTGGATAGGTATAGGGCTCTGCAGGATTACTCGAGGGAAGAGGCTCTCTGGACAGTAGAGCTGGGTGTGGAGATAGACCCGGAAGCAATTAATAAGGCCTTGGGGCGGATAGCGGGACTGGCAGAAGGGGCTAGGTGGAGAGAGGTGCAGTTTAAGTGTATTATCAGGGCTCACTTTTCTCCGAGGAGAGTGCTGCGGAGTTGCCTTACCACAGATGAGGGTTGTCCAAAGTGTTCTTGTTCCTTGGCGGATCTGAGTCATATGTGGTGGGGGTGTCAGAAAATCCACCAGTATTGGGCAAGAATCAGTACTTATGTGGTGGGGTTGCTCCAACAGCAGATTAATTGGACGGGGCCCTTGGTGGTTTTGGATCAGCTGGGACCTCTTCAGCCCAAGGGGAGGTGGGAAAGACTATTGGTGAGGAAGGCATGTCTGGTAGGGAAGGGACCAATATTGCATAGATGGAGAGAACAGGCAGCCCCCACTTTTTGGGAATGGCGCAATAGCTTTCACCAATTGATGCTTTTAGAGCGACAGGGGGCGAGGGGAAGTATCAAATGCTGGCCTATATTCTTGCTGGTGTGAGAGCCTTATATTCAGAGCTTGAACCCGCGCACTCGAAATGACATTCTTCAGGTGAGCTAGGGGAAGGATATCGGGCGGGAGGAGAGGAAGGGGCGGTGGTCGATAGAGTAGAGTAGAGGGATGGTAGGTATAAGTAGGAGTCCTGGTGGGGGTATGAGGGGAGGCTACGAGGGTGGGGGGGAGGGAGGGTTGAGGTAATAAAATAAATGTAATTCCATGACGGTTGCTGGCGTGCCTCTGGGCAGTGGATAAGAGACAACCCTGCCTGGGGGAGATATGTATTAATGTGTGTTTGTATTCTGGTAATGTTGAGGATTAATAAACAGAAGTTTTAAAAAAAAAAAGGACTGAAGTAGTTGGTATGGAAGGGCAGACCGGATAGACCATGTTTTTATGTTTCAACTGTGAACCAGCAGACTGCACCTAAGATGGCAGTCAGTACCCTGTGACATTGAATGGTGTACATTCTTCTGGTATGATCATGAAAAGGCTGTCTCCATAGGTCTGCGTGCCACTAGTAAGGACATGAGATGGCAGCTCTCTCCTGGGTGTGCCACAGAAAGGGGAACTAAGCTATGCTAGGGATATGACAAGAGGAATTGTGTAAGGTACTCTAAGACGGTTGGTGGGCTTTTGCTTGTTTGTACCACAGTATAAAAGAAGCTGTACTGCCTGTAACAACCCAGACCAAAGCCAGACACCGGAAAGTACGGTTTCAGTGTTACGGTCTCCTTGCAGCTGCTCATATCTGTAAAATAAACCCACTAAGAAGAGCTGTTGTCTGTTCAGTCTATTTGATGTTTTCAGGGACAAGGAAAGCAATAATGACAGTTTTATGATGCCCCTTCAATGGGATGCTTATTATATTTGGTATTATGAGGCTGTAAAGCGTAATATGGAGCAAGAAATATTGAAAGTCAAATCACAAAACTATGATAAACTGAAGGCTTTGGAGAACAAAGCCACTTACTTTGAAAAGAAGCGTCTGTTCAAATATGTGAAACCTGCCTCTCCAAATGCACCCCCTCCCGATTATGATGAGTCAGACGAAGTAAAGCGCAAGCAACTATACTGGGTTTTGGAGGATGCTGCCATAGTGGCTGTTGCCTTGGGGACAAGAGACAACGCCCCTGCTGTGCCCCCCCAGGACTTTTCTGCCACAGTAGCTCAGAAACGGTGGGCATTCTCCGAGGTATGCAGGTCCCTGGTACGCAAAGGGATCTGCTTTTCATTGCGGTACACAGCAAAGCTTTGGCTTAATGTTAACAGCCAACAGATCTTTCAAAGTCCAGAGGCAGCTCAACATTGCGCTGAACCTTTAAGGAACCCAGCTTGACCGGACTGGATGGAAGGAAAAGAGGTACCCTTAAGCGAAGGTGGAGTGTGGTGATATATTTATTATTTTTTATTTATTTCTTTTTTATACTGCACTCTTTAGAATCAGTGCAGTTTACATGTATACTAACATGTACTTTTTATTCCCTTGTCCCTGAAGGGCTCACAATCTAAGTGTACCTGAGGCAATGGAGGGTTAAGTGGCTTGCCCAAGGCCACAAGGAGTGGCCATGGCACTAGAGACCCCAGTCCCTCTGGCCTGAAGTTGCTTGTCCCCATGCGGGAATTGAACCCCTGGCCTTCCAGCCTGAGGTAACCTGTCCCAACCACTGAGCCACTCCTCCTCCTGAACTATATTCAGGGGCTGCACAACATGAAGCACCATGAAGCTGCTGAGGACATTAAGGGTGAGTGTATGTGCGGCTCCACTCTTTTGTTTTCTCTGTTTAACCTGACACCATGTGGAAACCTGTCAGGTGACCACAGAGTGATGGGGACCTTTATCACACTCTTGTTAAGTTGGCTGAACATCTCTCTTTTCAGAAGAACTGGAGGCATCATAAGATGTGGACTAATACTATAGGGAACATATAATCTCTCTTGTGTTTCTCTTACTGATGTTGGGGTGAAAAAGAGACTGCTTAGGGCCCAGGGCTCTTGGTGCGTCCCTACCGCTCTGTTCCTCCTTTTAGCGGTGGGGGAGCCATGGCCTGAGCACAGCTGTCTATTTTTGTAAGAGAATTCTCTTCTACTGCCTACCCTGCCCTTTCTATCTCGACCATTCTGTGTAAGTGAGGGTCTGACTTCCTCCCGAGGCGGGAGGGTCGGACTACCATCCTAGGGAAGGCGGGCTAATTTGATTGAATGGGCCAGAAGGGAGGAGGTGAGAGTTGGACATTGGCAACAGGGATATTGGATGAGGGAATGACTGAGGAGTGGATGTGAGTATATGGGCATCTGGATCTGAAGGAGTGTGTGAACGGATGGATGAATGTGAGGGATTAGCATGGGGCATACCCAGTGACAATTATCTCTCTTGTATGGAGAACATGAGAGCTCCCACAACAGTACAGATGGGCAGCATATGGAGATTGTCACGGCAGGGACTAGACTGTGGCCTAGGCGAGCAGCTAGACTTCCGGATGACCCTCTTCATTGAAAGGAGTAGTTGTGACACGAATGGGTCAGGTGTTCAAATAAGGATTTATTCCCCTCCCGGGGTTGGATTCTCAAAAGTATAATACAACAAAAGGACAAAAGCCATACACTCTGGCAGGTAAATAAAGGAAATCAAATACAGCTTCTTGCTTCTTAATGAACTTATAATCACAGGCAACTATATTATTCAGCATACAGTTCCTTTTTTCAGACGTCACTTCTGTGCTTTTCACAGCTTCCTTAAGCAGTGCTCTAACTCTGGCTTCAGCACAAAGAAGTAATTTTGTCAGATAGTGTTAATGTACAATCCATCGCTTCATCAAAAGACAGCTCACTAGCAGAATCTATTAGCATTGGTTCCTGCTGTGCTTTATCTGGACAAACATCTTCCTTATAACAAAATGTCTGTAAACCTCTCAGTGCCGTGTCTTCAACAGGCTTATCTGACCAGCCCTCTTTAAGGTAAGGCAAACTGCTATCGTATAGCTCAGAGTATAAGAGAGGAGAGACACACTTCCTAGAATAGCTTTTCCCTTTAAAGCCTCGTTGTGTCCTACCTTTAATACTTTGCTGTGGATAATGGAACTGCTCTGCTCTGCTATAGAAGGATTTTTCCCTGGGAAGTTTCCTTCGGGGTTTTGCTTCTTCAAACTCTTCCCCTTCAGACATACAGATATCCTCCACACAGTATTTCTCCCTCTCTAGGGCTTGTAACTGTTTCCAAGTGTCACACTCTTCAGATACATACAGTTTCTCTCTCTCTTCCTTCCATTCACTCTGCACAGCACGTAGCTTCTGAGAATCAAACTGCATCACAGGTAACTGACTCTCACAGCTGATTTCTCCTCTGAATCTCTCCCTTGGTTCTTTCCTGTTCCTCCAACTTGAACTGGAACTCTCACAGACTCTCCCGTGGACTCTATCATGTGTTTTCCCAACAGCTCTCTGACGTCCTCCCTGTGAGTCTTTCTGGAGTTCTCTCGGCAGTTCCCTGGATGAAACTCCCTGTAGTTCTCCTTGTAGTTTACCTTGTAGTTCACCTTTCTCTAACTGTTCTGAGTACTTCTTATACTGCTGCTTGGGCGTTCCCTTGCTCAGGTGAAAGCCATTTGAATCAAGAGCTGGGAAATGTTTGCTAGTTGGGCGGGGCTGTAGACCTCGTGTCTGGGTATGTTTACGTTGCTCCTGATGACTAGGGATCATGTGGCTTGCCTGTCTGTCAGAATCTGATCTCATTACAAGATGCAGGAGAATTGGGGTAGCTAGGGATGAGGGGGGGGGGCGGGTAGTTGGACAACTCCATACCGTGAGAAGTCCTACTCCAGAGGATGGGACTGTCAACATCAGGAGGAAAGGTAGTATGGGATGGGGAGAAAAGGGAAGGTGCTGAGGGAGGGAGGAATCCAGAGTTAGAGGGGAGTGCTTTAGATGGGGAGGGAACAGACATGAATGAGCGTCAGTGGTTGCATAGGACTGAAGGCAGGTCAGTTCATAAGTACACATATAACAATCAACGGACTGTGGAATACCCTGGGGACGCTAGACTAGGAGGAGTCTCCAGGCAGTGAATTTATTATAGAGTCTTCCAAGGAGAGGTACCTTGACTGCACAGGAGTCTATGCATAATCTCTTGGAATGTATGTGGCATAGGACACCCCATCAAATGTCATAAAATCTTGAAGGTACTCTGAGATAAACAGGCCGATCTTGCTTTCCTCCAGGAGACCCATCTCACAGAGTCTGAGCACAACAAATGCTGGTTGGGGGGGGGGGAGCCTCCTCCAGGGAACGGAAAGCAGTACGCCATCTTAGTAGGTAAACCGATAGATCTGAAGGTAGATACGGTACATGCCGACCCATTTGGACATTTTATACAAGGGCAACCACTTATGCTGGGGAATTTGTACAGCCAAATGCATATGATACATGGTTTTATCAAGAGGTGATGTGGCGAGTCACAGCGGAAGACTCTACTTCACTCATCATGGGGGGGTGGGGACTTTAACTGCGTCATGAACAACACTCTGGACTGCACATATCTGGGAGGAGGGGGGGGACCCTTCAGTGCACTCGGAGACTTAGGGGACTCTGTGAGAGTTACGATCTGGTAGATGTTTGGAGTGGTACACAACCCCTAGAGCGAGATTACACTTCATGTGTCCAGAGCACATGGCAACAACTCCCGATTGGATTACTTTTTCATAGCTGCTGAATTATTAGACCGGGTTAAGAAGGCGGGGATTGGCCCCATCGTTGTCTCCAACCATGTAGTGGTCTGGCTTGACCTGGACTGGGGAGGGAGTCCAGGCATTAGTCTCTCGCGATTTCCACTGCAAGTAGCTGAGGACAAAGTTGCAGGTCTTTTTGCGGGCCAGGTGGGCTGAGTATAAGGAAACCAACTTGCTACACAAAGACAACCCGGCCCTATTTTGGGAAGCGGCCAAAGTCGTCATACAGGATCATATTATTGGGTACTGCCGTGCCCAGTGGAAGGCACCGAGAAAACGCCTCGTACAGTTAGCGAGGGACCTGTGCGCAGCCCGATGTCAGTATGCCACAAGACCCACAGAGGAACATTGGTCAGCCAGGCTCCCGGGCCTGATGGCTACCGCACTGAATTTTTTTCAGTTACTCTCTGACAAGGTGGCAATACCTTTGGTGGAATACTTTTCTGACCTAGTCCAGTGCAGGGATTTCCCATATGAACCAAATCAGGCCCTTATTTCTGTTCTGCCTAAACCTCATGGCGCACCACCTGGCCCCTATGCTGCTTCAACTGATAGGCGAGTCGGGTAGATTTTATACAGGATCGCAATATTGCCCCGGAACATCCATAAGATCTTGGTGGCCCAATATGAAACTATTCGACAACGGCTGATGACCTTATTCATCAGTTTTAACACAGAGAAAGCGTTTAATAGGGTCCAATGGGATTACATGTACATGATGTTGGAGACGTTTGGCATTGTAGAATACTTTGTAGATGTGGATGGCCTCCAGTATACATGTCCTTGCGACTCCCTACTAGTTAATGGATGACCAATGGTGGCATTTCCCCTGGAACAGGGGACCAGACAAGGTGTCCTCTGTCTCCACTTTTATTTGTCTTGCAGCTGGCGCCCCTTTTGGAGCGGGAAGGAAGATTTTTGGATCGCCACCTTTACGGACGATATGTTGGTGTGTTTAGGCGACCCCTTTATGGCTTTAGAACCACTACTTCAGGAATTTCATCTTTATGGTACCTTCACGGACCTAAAGTTTATCTAGACAAATCTGAGGCTCTTCCAGTCCTCCTCTCAGCTTGCCAACAGTAGATCGGCAGGTTCCCCCTGAAGTGGGCAGAAGGCAACTTTAAGTACTTAGGAGCCTGGCTTCCCACAGATCCTGGTCAATTATAGGAGCTTAATATACAGACCTTCTTCAGGGATGCTGAGACCTGGATGGAATGTCGGCAGGATCTGCCACTGTCACTTAGTGGCAGGATTAGCCTTTACAAAATGACTGTGTTCCCCCGATGGTTATATGTTCTGCAAGTGATCCCTCTGTTTTTGCGGTCCGCAGATCAGAAGCAGCTAGATCAACTGCTAGGTGCCTTTCTTTGGAGAGGGAGGCGCGCACATCTCCAGCTGCTTGTAGTAAAGAAAACATGGCCGCAGGGTGGATTAGGCTTCCCTAATATAACTAGCTATAATTTGGCTTGTGTGGGCTAGCATCTGCGGGACTGGCTGTATGGAACGGTGGATTACACCCCCAGTGGAAGTGGATGCGACGTTGGTGGCTCTGCTCTCCCTCTGGTACGTTTTACACACGACTCCCGCACGACTTAAGTGTTCTTTTTCCCAACAATGCCATGGTGGCCTCGGCTTGTTGGGGGTGGCGGGTGCTATGCGGTAAGCTCAAGTGGTCCCCAGGAGTTACACCCTACCTACCATGGGGAGGCAATTCAGACTTTGAACCAGGCTTGACGGGCCGGGCTTATCTTCAATGGGAAGTTAAGGGACTGGACGGTGTGAAAAAGTGGTGTCGGAGGAGAGGGAGCTGCTACTTTTCTGTACTTTGAAGAAAGATTTGACTTAAGGCCGATTGATATATTCCCATATCTACAGATGTGGAGTTATGTACGCTCCCTACCAAGAGAGGCATTACGGAGTAGGTTGACTTTGCAGTGCTGATGGCGGGCTCTGAAGAGGGAGCCCAGATCTCGGTCATACGAGGAGCCCTAGCAGACTTAGATCCTCTGCTGGACCTGGAGAGGCTGGCGTAATGCTGGGGGGCCCATCTCACTGGAGATGAGCTCCTTCATGTACTGACTCAAGACGCCAGAACTTAATCAATGCTGACCTAAGGGGGATGCAGTTTCACATTATTCAGAGACTTCATTTTGGCCCAGATAGGGCTTACCGAGCGGGATTTAAGGGAACTTAGAGCTATCCCCATTGTCGGGAAACTCGAGCGATGCTGGGTCATATATTTTGGACTTGCCCGGTGATAAAGCACTTTTGGAAACAGATCCTCTGCAATCTGTGTAGTATGCTGGGAGAATTAATTCTCCTTTCCCCACAGGGGTCAGTTTTGTACTTGGGACATGTGGAAGGAGGAGATAACGGATGGTGGGGGATGGACAATCGCTGGACCCTACTATCCCTACTATTAGCACAGAGTATTCTTTGTTCCTGGTTAGACCCCCAGGGGCCTTCTGTGCGACCCTGGAAACTGACCCTTTATCACCTTACATTGTTTGGGCGAGAACAATGTAGGGGACAGGGAAAAGGGTGGGAGACCTTTCTGCATATATGGGAACGATACATACAGACACTGACTCCCAGACTGCATAGTCGAGTACTGAACGACTTCCCCGCCGAATAAACACTGAGGCCAACCCAGAGGAGCAGAATGGGGTATATGCTGCCTACAGTTTTGAGCAGGGGATTCTGCTGCTACCCAACAAACCGGACCTAGCCACATTCTTCTGATTAGGATTTGTTTTTTTATATACAACCACTGAAGGGGGGGGGTCCTGAGTGGGGAAGAGTTGTGCGGGGGAATGTGAGTTCCATGTCACCCGGGCCGATCAAGAAACCTTGACCACGGAGTTGGCAGAGTACTATGCAAACACTTTGGATGGAGGTTGATCAGGGACTCCTTTCTATCCTCTACTCTTGGTTGGAATTTCTGGGGCAGAGTTTCTTCTTTCGGCTCACTTTCTCACGCCTAGTAGGGGGGAGGGGAGAAGCGGAGAGGAGGGGGGAGGGACTAAAAACCTGAAAAGGTTAAAATGCTGTTTGTTTATGCCAGTTTTGTTGTGTTGGTTGTGCAATTTGATTTGTAGCTAGGAATGAGTATAATGCTTGTCCCAATAAAGACATCTGAACATAGAATGGCATGGCTGACCTGTGGGCTGCTCTCTGCTGCCCTTCACATTCAGGATGAGGGGAGCAGGGGCTGAGGGGAGCAGGGGCTTAGGTAGTGCCATTTTGAAAGATAACTGCCAGAGAGGCAGCAGGAACGAGTGGAGATTACTCCTGTCCCAATAAAATACACCCACAAAGTCAGAGGTGCATATTTTACACTTCCATTGGAGATGAATTTAAGTATATATGTTTTCTCCAAGGAAAAAATGAATAGCAGCCCTCACAAGAGGGCAACATCATCCAATGAAGTCTAGGCTGGCTGTATGTAAAACAAAGCTTCCAGAACTTTCTAGAGAGATGCACCATGCATGCATGGGACTTCCCACATCTGTGTCATCATGCAAAACAGCTCCAGTTTTTTCAGTGGAGACCATAGGACTTGAGCTTTCTCCCTACAGTTTTTCTATCCAGAACAGCATGTTAAAACTCACATTTCATGGCTAACCACTTCAGTTTAGACGCCCTCTCCCTTTATTGATCATCTAATTTGGGCTTTTGAATGTTTGTTAGTTTTCCTGTCACTGTCACAACCTGACTGGTATTGGTACATCAAGCAGAAACTGGACCAGATTTTTAACATTAAGTTGTTTGATTTTACATTGACTATTTTCTACCACGCTATCCAAGAAGCAGAAGATTTCCAACTACTGATAAACTGGAGGGGATGGGAAGGGGAATAGAGGTGCGAGGATGATCTTTTGTGCAGGGTGGGGGGGGGGAGCACTGTTTTGCAGGCCAGGGCTCTGGCTTTCCAATATTCATGTGCCAGCTGGGTCAAAGGAGGAATGCATATTCTTTGCCAATGACAGCAAAGCAAGATTTACTGAACAATGGTACTTGGGTACCACAGCTTAATAAACCTTGTGGGAAAACATTTGCGGTAAGATAGTACAAAAATGTGCTATGTTACAGCAGGTTATTAAAAAGGCCACTGGAATGACACTGTCTCTTACCTGTGGGGTGATTATGGGTCATTCTCCCACTCTCCACGCTTACTTGGATCAAGTCTTGGAGCTCTGAGGGACGAGGATACCTGCACAAACAGGCAGGAAAGATAAATGAACTCTGTGAAAAACAGAGAGCCTCTCCTGCAGAGAAGCATCATAAACCACAGCATGCGGAGACAGTCTATCAGATGCAGTTTTTAAATTAGTAACATTTCTACCAATATAGAAAGAAAACGTGAGATTGGGGGAGAAAGAGAAAAAGAGAAACAAAGAGGAAGCGACAAAAAAGGAAAGGAGTGAGACAGAGGGAAGGATAAAGAACAAGAGGGAATGACAGGATACAAGGTCTGTCCAAAAAGAAACCAAACTTGCTAAAGAGGGCACCAGCGAACCAACACAGCAGACTCGCGATAATGGTGATGTGTAGTGGTGACCTTGAGTTTTAGCCTCTCACTTGCTTGATCATGCCACATGAATTAGTTATGGACTACATGCCGTAGAGTGAACTCGACTCATGTGCCTTTTGCTATTTCTGAAACATGTCATAACAGGGACCTTTCAGAGTGGATTTCAACTTCAGGGACAAAAAGAAGTCCACAGGGGTCAAATCTGGAGAATAGGGAGGCTGCGGGACACAGGTGTTCTCCAGGGACCGCAGGAATCAGTCTTCACATATGCGTAGTGTCGGCTGCGACGGAGCCCTCGCAGAGGCATCTCCATAGTTTTCAAAGAAAGCCTTTGGGAGGTGCCACCACGCATGAGTGGTACCCTTCCCGCCCAAGGGTGCATTCATGCTCAGTCAGAAGACATAGCTAAGTGACAGCAAAAGGATAAAAGATGGTAAAGAAGCAACTCCAAGGAGAGGAGGGAGGGTTGTGAGGACTGATTCCTGCTGTCCATGGAGAACAACTGTTACAGGTGAGTAACTACACTTTCTCCAGGAACAAGCAGGAAGTCAGTCCTCACATATGGCATTACCTAGCTACAGGCTACTGAGAGCCCATAGAAAAGGCCACGGTCACCTCAAGGGAAGCTGTGAGCAGCAGCAATTGAGTCCGCAGATACAAACTACAGTAGGACCTGTGTGTCCAATGGAAACCAATGCTCTGGTAGCTTGAACGCAGAAGGGTCGGAGGGTAGGAGTTGCCTAGACCCCGAAGAGATTACGGAGCACGGCCAAAGGCGCTGTCCCGTTGGGACTCCCTTTTCAGGCAGTAATGAGCTGCAAAGGTATGGCAGATGTCCAGCAATGGGACAGAGCACAGGTTTGCCACAGAGGCCACCATGGCCCTGATGCTGTGAGCCGTGACCCGGCCATCCAGCGTGAGCCCAGCCTGTTCATAGGCTAGAGCGATGCAGTCTGCCACCCAGTTGGACAGTGTCCATTTGGTCACCACTTCCCCCAGCCGACTGGGGTCATAAGAAACAAAAAGCTGGGAAGCTTTCTGGTGGCCCTGGGTCCGCTGAATGTAGAAAGACATGGCCCTCTTACAATCCAAGGTGTGAAGGACTGTCTCCGCCCTGATGGAGTGAGGCCTGGGTAAGAAGGTAGGTAACACCACCTCCTGGTTGAGGTGGAAAGGAGATACCACCTTAGGAAGGAAGTTGTGGTGTGTACGCAGCACAACCCTGTTCTTATAGAATCTGGTATGTGGTGCTTCTGCCACTAAGGGCTTGGAACTCGCTGACCCTGTGAGCGGAGGTGAGCGCTACCAGGAATATGACCTTCCATGAGAGGTACCTCAGGTGGCAGGTAGCTAGAGGCTCGAATGGTGGACGAGTGAGCTGCGCAAAAACTACATTGAAGTCTCATTCCTTCACTGGAAGGCAGACAGGGGGGGGGGGGTTGGACAACAAAAATCCTCTCAATAAGTGGGTCACCAGTAGCTGGACTGAAAGGGGCTTGCCCTCAACAGGATGGTGATGCACCACCAGGGCACTGAGGTGCACTCTCACAGAATTTGATTTGAGCCGGATTGCAAGAGATGAAGAAGGTATTGCTGCTCCACGCACCAGACTGAGAACCTCTGCCATTGGAAAGCGTAAGCCCTCCTGGTAGAGGTCTTACAAGAGACCAGCAGCCACACCACCAGCAATAGGGACACCAGGTTGGGGTGCAGGAGAGCCCTCCTCCTGAGACAAGAGCCCCAGGGTGTTCCCCAGGGGGATCGTTGTCTCCACTGACACCTGGAGGAGTAGTGGGAACCACTGTTTCCTGGGCCATGGTAGAGCCACCAGAATCAGCGACACATTGTTGCAAAGAGCCTTGAAGCCATCAGCGCAGGCAATGAGAAACTCGGGCCCAGCGCCGGTTCCCCCGGGGCAGCAGATTTGGGGAATAGTACTGGCGCACAACTGGAGAAAGTGTAAAACTCAGGTAGAAAAAACAACTTTTTCCGGGGGGAAAACCAGACAGACATCTGAAGGGCTTTGAAGAAAAAGGGAGATTGAGAAAGATGGCACCCTTGGGTGGGAAGAGTACCAAGCATGCGTGGTGGCTCTTCCCAAAGGCTTTCTTTGAAAGCTGAGGAGATGCCTCTGCGAGGACTTCGTCGGCGTTGACGTCACCCAATATGTGAGGACTGACTTCCTGCTTGTTCCCGGAGAATAGAGACATCTCATGCTTCACCAAAAATTCATGGATAAGGAGCAATGAGTGATTGAGACACAGTTTGCTTTTTGCTCATTTGTCCAGATTTGTGGGATAAATTGTGCAGAAACACAATGCATCTAAAGTTTTTCCATCACAATTGTGTGACACAAACTTTTACTGATGTCTATTTCTTCAGCAACTTCAGGATAGTTAGTGCGTGCTTTGATTCTTGAAAATCATCGCCTTTCTTAACGTGATCATCGTCCACTGACGTGGAAGGCCGTCCAGTTTTCGGATTGCCTTCAGTGGACATTCTTCCCAATTTGAAACATCAGTACCATTCGTGACATTGTTTGAGGCTTAAACAATCCTCTCCATAGGCTTGCTGCAACATCTGAAAAGTTTCTATAAAAATCAATGTCACACAGAATTTCACGCAAACGTTGCTCTTCAAGACCCTTCATATTTCAACTTGCAAAAAATAGCAAAAGGCACATGAAACAATTTCACTCTACTGCATATAGTCCATAACTAATGTGATCACGCAAGTGGGAGGCTAAGGCTTAAGGTCAACACTACACATCACCATTATCGCAAGTCTGCTGTGTTGGCTCACTGGCACCCTCTTTAGCAAGTTTGGTTTCTTTTTGGACAGACCTCGTATAAGCAACAGACGCTCAGCAAGGACAGGATAAGAGAAAGATGGTGAAAGGATAGTGGGGAGAAACAGGAGTGCTGCAGACCTGAGCCCAATGCACATGGACCTCATAGCTGCTCCGCAGCCTGTCGCTTTCGGATTAAATGGGATCCTGTAGCCATTGGTTTCTCCAGGCCTGAGCTGAGACGTACCTGCAGAACATATAGTTGTGAATAATCCTCCATGTGTTAGCACTTATGTGCAGATATGTGCACATGTATGTGTAGCAGAGTTGGTACACATATGTATAAGCGTATATCTATGTATGCGTATGTGCAATTCAGTTATGTATGTGCAAGTAACATCAGTGTATGATTATGTGTGTGCATCGGTAGCTACGTGTATGCAGACAACAAGAGTGACTATGGATTTAAAGTTGATGATGACATCCTCTACAGTAAGGACCTTGAAAGAAATGATAGAGTTACCCAAAGAAGTGCTAAACAAAATTCTGATTGTACTCTTGACTATGGAGTTTCATAAATTGGGAAATAACCATGGGGACTGGGATGTTATTTGTTATCCAAGTGCCTCAGCTTGCAGGAATGGGCAGAAAATCCAAGGGATAGCAAGAAAAATAGGAAGGGAGTTGAACTGAATCATAGGGAAGCAGAAGGGGGTGGGTCACAGAGGCCATGGCCCCACCAATATTTTGCCCAATGCAGCATCAGCACTTGAGAGCTTGGATGTAGGGTTGGAGATTGGTTTGTATGGCCCCTCCCACCAAAAAGGTGTTCTGCTGCCCCTGAACAGCTAGGTACAAAAGACCTGGTAGTGCTGTATACATCTAGCCGCAGTACTACAGACATAAAAGATACTTCTGAATTTATTAATGCAATTCCAGGTGTTAGGGAGGATCTCGGGAAGGTCGCTAGATCTGTGATCTTCTAAGAAATGCTACTCAAAAATGTTAGTTCATGGTTGAAAGACTGGTACAGGGACGGTGACAGGAAACATCTAGGAGAATAAGGATTTATATAGTCCATTAAGCTTAATGCCCTATTGCAAATTTAATCATTTAATTGATTTAGGATTTTTTTTATTACTGATCTTATTTGTCATGATTAATCTCTGCCTGTTTTTATATTTTTTTTTCACTTCTTTCCAGAGAGAATTGTTCAGAGAGAATTTTATTGCTCCTGGAAAAAGATATCTGAAGAATTTTGTGTCTGTTTTTTTGCAGATACCTTATCCAGTCAAAATTATGCTTGTTGTTGTCTTCCCTGACCTAATCTCGCCTGCGGGAAGGCCTACAAACAATGAGGATAAAATTTCACCTATTGTAGAAAATGTGTGATTTTACCCTCTTTGGGCACTTTTCAAGTATTCAATGATTTATCCAAGGAAATGGTTTTGAATAATTTCCCACCCCATTTATATTGCTCTGTTTTTAGGATTTCTGGTATTCTGCATGTTTACTGTTCTATTTGTAAACTGCATTGAGCAATTATTCAAAAGAGTCAGCAATACAAGCTTGTTCACTTGCAAAGGACCACTTCTCCCTTTTGTCCCTAGCTGAGAAACTTGGCCAAGTTAGCCTATTGTCCATGGAAAAAACCTTTATAGCAAAAGGATAAAATCAAAATAACCTTAACTGTCTCTGCTATCTCAACAAATAGAAGTGACCTGTGCACCCTTCCCCTAAACAAAGGCATGGGGAAGGGTGACCTGCACAGAGCAGCAGGTGCACCTACTCTTGCCACCTTGCTGGGCAGACTAGATGGTCTTTATCTGCCGTCATATACTATGTTACTATGTTACCACTCCTAACTAGATCTGCGACTGTATCCAAGTCCTGTTGGATAACTTGGCTTGTTCTCCCAGAGCTTGATGCAGACATATCATTTCTCTATGGAAGCCTACTTTTCAGTCCATTTTGGTTCAGGGTAGATAAGCATGTAAGTTTCCACACCCTGTCCAGGACCCAGGCCAATCCCCACTTTTTTACCCTATCTTTCTTCAATCATGCTCTTAATACTCCTGTCTACATCTGCCCAAGCATGGTCAAAACTTTATCACGTGCTTACTTATTGCTGCCTCTGCTGGTAGGCTTTTTTAAGTTCTCATAGTAAAGAAGTATTTTCCCTGAGCCTCTCTCCTTTCAATGTCATATTATAAGATGTATTTGAATGTTTTTTTTGTATCATACCTTCTTGCATTTTACTAAAGCCAGATAAATGTCTAAGGGCTTTTATCAGCACTCCAGTTCATTGTTTTCTCTGAATGAGCCCACTGTGTATTTCTTAGGCTTCTTCATGTAGGCTTGGTGTTGTAGGCCTTGTCAGTAGGAAATTTATCAAATGTACTGTGTGTATATATATATATATATATATATATATATATATATATATATACCAACAGTTATATATGTGCACACACTGTGACAGTGATATACCCAATTACATTGATAATGCCAAGGATAAAGAGACACTAAAGCATAGTTACTCACCTGTAACAGGTGATCTCCAGGAACAGCAGGAATTTAGTCTTCACATAAGGGTATCGTCGGTACCGACGGAGCCTGCGCGGGAACGCTCCCCAGCATCCAACAGGAAAGCTTTTGGGAGCATCCCACAGCACCTGCGTGCTGCCTTCCAACTTTTCCCAACTGTCCCTCTCCAGATGAGTTTAAAGCTGAGACAAAAGAGAGAGGGAAAGAGAGAAAGAGAGAGAGAGAGATAGAAAGATACAACTCCTAGGGGAGGTGGGTGGGTTGTGAAGACTAAATTCCTGCTGTTCCCGGAGATCACCTGTTACAGGTGAGTAACTATGCTATCTCCAGGAACAAGCAGGAATGTAGTTTTCACATATGGGGACTCCCTAGCTGAAGATGGCCCCAGAAAGTTGTGTGCCCTTGTGAAAGGGCTCCACTTCCCCCCATGGATCTCTGGCATCCTACCAGGGATGGTGGGTAGGAGTTGATTAGGTCTGGAACAGGTGTTGACGAACAGCCTGACCAAACAAGGCATCCCGGCGGGAGTCCTTGTCTAAGCAGTAATGGGCTGTGAAGGTATGTACCGAAGCCCAAGTAGCTGCTCGGCAGATGTCGTCGATAGACACAAAGTTAAGATCAGTCATTGAGCTGCCACGGCTCTCACATTGTGAGCTGTGACATGGCCTTCAAGAGGAAGGTTCTTACTCTCATAGGCAAAAGATATACACTGTGCAATCCAGCTGAACAGTGTCCTTTTGGAGACTGGAAGTCCCAAATGACTAGGATCAAAAGCAACAAAGAGTTGAGAGGATTTTCTATGTTGCTGTGTCCTTTGCAAGTAAAAGACCAAAGCTCTTTTACAGTCCAAAGTATGAAGGTTCCTTTCTGCATTTGAGGCGTGAGGCTTTGGAAAGAATACAGGAAAGTAAACCACTTGGTTTAAATGAAAGGACGAAACCACCTTTGGCATAAAGTGTGGATGAGTCCTAAGGACTACCTTATCATGATGGAACCTTGTATAAGGAGGATCAGCCACCAATGCTTGCAATTCACTGATGCGACATGCTGATGTGATTGCAATGAGAAAGATAACCTTCCAGGAAAGGAATTTCAAAGAGGTAGTGGCTAGTGGTTCAAAGGGCGGTTTCATGAGCTGCCCAAGTACCAGATTCAAGTCCCATGCCACAGGTGGCGGCTTAATGGGAGGCTTTGTTAAAAGAAGGCCTCTCATAAATCTCGCTATGAGAGGATGAGAGGAAATAGGTTGTCCATTTAGAGGCTTGAAAGAAGCTGCAATAGCACTCAAATGGACTCTCAGTGAATTGGTCTTAAGCCCTGCATTTGATAAATGAAGGAGGTACTCCAGTAATGATTCCAGAGGTATCGCAAGAGGGATAAGACCCTTCTACGAGCACCATATGGTAAACCTTTTCCACTTAAATGCATAAGAGCGTCTTGTGGAAGGTTTCCTGGAAGCATGAAGGATATCCTTTACCTGCTGGGAAAGGTTAAGACTGTGAAGTTCTAGGCTTTCAGCAACCAGGCCCTGAGATGCAGAGACTGGGGATTGGGATGCCACAACATCCTGTCCTCTTGAGAAAGAAGATCTGGAACAGATCCTAACTCCAGAGGAGGAGATGTAGGAGCAGAGGGTACCACAGTTGCCATGGCCAACGTGGAGCTATGAGGATCATATGACCTCTGTCTCTCTGAAGCTTGAACAGGGTTTTGGGAATTAGGGGAATGGGTGGAAAGGCATACAGGAAGTCCTGACCCCAATGAAGGAGGAAAGCATCCCTGGCCTGACAACCTCGAGCCGGAATTCTGGAACAGAACCAGGGAAGTTTGGCATTTAGCGGACTTGCAAAGAGGTCTATGTCCGGGGTTCCCCAAATTTGAAAAATTTGGGCCACCTGGTCTGCATGGAGAGATCATTCGTGTGGAAGCAGAACTCGACTGAGTTTGTCTGCCCAAGAGTTTTGAATGCCTGGAAGATACACCGCAAGGAGATGAATCTGATGCTCTCTGGCAAGGGCCCATAGTCGCAAAGCTTCGTTGCACAGCAACAGAGAGCCTGTTCCACCCTGCTTGTTCACATAGAACATGGCTACCTGATTGTCCGTTTGAACTAGGACTGTCTTGTAGCTGAGCTGGATGTGAAATACTCGAAGAGCAAGGAAGATTGCTCTGAGCTCCAGGAGGTTGATATGGAGATAGGCCTCCTGTGGAGTTCAGGTACCCTGGGTAGAGAGGCTGTGCAGTTGGGTTCCCCAACCCACCTGTGAAGCATCTGTTGTTAGAGTGGCTTGGGGTAGGGGTTGCTGAAAAGGAGACCCCACCAGAAGGTTTTTGGGTGACTGCCACCATTGGAAGGACAAAATAAGGTGATCTGAGTTTGCTATTTTGTCTGACAGGCAACCTGACCCGAGTCCACTGAGTGGATAAGGTCCACTGGGCTGCCCTCATATGGAGGCGAGCATAAGGAACCACATGCACGGTGGATGCCATGTGGCCTAGCAACTGTAACATTTCCTGAGCAGTGAGGTGAAGTTTTAGCACTGCTTGGGAAGCTAACTGCACAATGCGAAGGCAGCGGGGCTGTGGAAGGAAGACCCTTGTCTGTCTGGTATCCAGAAGAGTTCCTATAAACTCTAGGGATTGAGTGGGAGCAAGGTTGGACTTTGGGAAGTTTATGACAAGTCCCAAATACTGAAGGATGTGCATTGTGCGAGACAGAGCCATTCTGGCCTCTGGCTCTGAAGGGGCTCGAATCAGCTAGTCATCTAAGTAAGGGAAGACAAATATTCCCAGGGTGCGGAGAAATGCTGCTACCACAGCCATGCATTTTGTGAACACCTTGGTGCAGAAGCCAGGCCAAAAGTAAGAACTCTGTATTGGTAGTGCTTCCCTTGAAACAGGAATCGAAGGAACCTTTGGCGAGTTGGATGGATGAGAACATGAGTGTACGCATCCTTGAGATCTAGAGAACAAAGCCAATCCTGACTCTGAAGGTATGGCAGCAGAGTTCTTAGAGAAATCATTTTGAACTTCTCTCTGAACAGGAATTTGTTCAATTCTCTGAGGTCTAGAATGGGTCTGTGTCCTCCTGTTTTCTTTGGAATAAGGAAATAGGGGGAGTAAAACCCTGTACCCCACTGGGGAATGGGCACCTCTTCTATTGCTCCATGAGTAAGGAGCATTGTGACTTCTTGACCTAACTCGTCATTGGGAGAGGTCTGAGAATTGAACTGTCTTACTATTGTAGGAGGGGGCATGCTGAGGAAATGAAGCTTGTATCCCTCTCGTACAATAGACAGAGTCCAATTTTCTGCTGTTATCTGACACCATCTGGGGGCAAAATGACAATCTTCCTGAGATGGTGGAGGGTTCTGGGCCGTTCAGGGCCAGGAAGGCAAAGTTCTCAAGATAGGAGTCAAAGCCCCTGTGGAGGATGAGTCTGCTGAGCCGGTTAAGGCTTAGCTGCTTTTGGCTTCCTTTGTTGCCTAGGTTGTTGCTGCTGTCCCTTTTGGGCAGACTGACCTGAACGATGTCCCTGCTGGGTATAGGAGGGATAAAACTTCTTACTGAAGAATGGTTTCTTAGACAATTTTTTTCCTCGCAGGATCAGCTGTAGATTTGGACAATCTATCCAAAGTGATTTATTTACATTCTCTTATATACCGCGCTATTCTGCATCAGTGCGGTTTACATTGAACAAACTGAAATTACATTGAACATGGCATTATAACTTGGAGATAACCCTCCATAGCCCATGTTCCCTGTAAAATAGTTAAGTGGCTTGCCCAAGACCACAAGGAGCACCTGTGGGACTAGAAACCCCAGTCCTTCCGGCCCAAGGTTGCTGTCCTCTAGTGGGATTTGAACCCTCGACCTTCCGGCCTGAAGTACCTTGCCCCAACCACTAGGCCACTCCTCCACTCCACTCCACTCATATTGTCAGCATCTATCTCATTAGCTTTTTCCTGCCAATTCTTGCCAAAGAGATTCTCTCCTGTGCAAGGTATATTCCCCAGTATGCCCTGTACCCAGATTTCTAAGTCAGATGCCTGGAGCCAGGCAATTCTGTGTGCACCTATGGCAATAGCAGAGGTTCTGCTTATGCATTCAAAGCAGTCAAAGGCTGCACGATTCACAAACTTGCAAACATCCTGTTTAACAAGAGTAAGATAATCTTGCCTTTTATCATCAGAAAGGAGAGGGCTCATAAGCTCTAAGTCTCCTGTGACTTCCTTAAGGAACATTCCCATATACAAGAAATAGGAACTTATCCTAGCAGAAAGCATGGAAGCCTGGAAGGATCGACGTCCAAACGCGTCAAGAGTCCTACACTCATGTCCTGGAGGATTAGATGCATGCCTTTTTGCACTCTTCATCAGTCTCATGGCTAATTCCACCACCATGGAATGGTGTGCTAATTGAGTCTTTTGAAACCCAAGACAAGGAGGAACTCGATACATGGTGTCGAGTCTTCGAGAATGAGGAGATGTGGTTAGAGGCGTTTCCCACATCCTTAACATAAGATCATGAAAGATCTCATGAATAGGTAAGGTAGCTGCCTCCTTGGGAGCTTTAGGGTATTGTAGAATTTCTAATTCCTTTGCTCTAGGCTCTTTTTCAGGAGCCACTGTGATGGAAAGACCTTGGGCCACATCTTGGATAAAATCTTGAAAGGACATATCCTCTGGTGGAGACATCCTACGATGAGGAGAAGAGGAATCCTCGGGAAGAAGTACTCTGGTATCGGCAGAGCCTTCGGAGTCTTCAGACTCATCCGAGGATTTGAAGTATCTCCAATCCGGGTGATCATGCAAGGCAAGGCACGGTACTGGTACCGATCGAAGTTGGCATCGGAGTGGTCCGGTACCGACTTGTCAATGCCGGATAGAGACGCATGACTCGGTGCCGGTAGAATGCCTGCAATGTCGATGCAGTCGGTGCCGGTACCGCAGTCGATGCCGGCACCGGTTGAATTGTCTGAAGCGGTTTCAGGGGCATCAAGTCCATGAGAAGAGCCGCCAGACTGCATTCAATAGCCAAGAACCTCTGGTCTATCGACGCTGCCGATGCTTGAGTATCGGTGCTGGTTAAAGCAGCCGGAACCCCGGAGCATGGCACCAGTAGTTCTGCCGAGGTTGAAGCCTCAAGAACATCCTGGAGCCCCGTTAGTGCTTTGGAAGCTGAAGCCTCCTGCCAGGGCAATTTTGCCGGTGAAAGTCCCTCAAGGGCAATGCCAGAGGCATCTCGATGTTTAGGAGATCTACCCTTTGAGGACCGGCTAGATTTATGTTTAGTTACCTGAGATCCATAGGAGAAGGATGAAGCCCCGGAGGACGTTGATGCCACGAGGCTGCATCGGAGGGAAAAAGGGTGCTGAGCTTAGCAGCTCGGTTTTGCTGGCCCCTTTTTGACACCATTCCACAGGCAACACACTCTGAAATAGAGTGGTCAGGACCTAAACATTTGAGGCACCACTCATGGGTGTCAGTGATGGAGATGGTACTGCCACACTTAGAACACTTTTTAAAACCCAAAGCAGGTTTTTCCATTTTGAGGGAAAAAGTTGGGCCTAGTGCCCAAAATGGCGCGTGGCACCCAAGAAGAAAATAACTAGAGAAAGACTCCAGAAACAAAGTTTTTTTTTTTTTTTAGAAGAACCAGCGGTACAGGTATAGCGTCGAGGGAAGGCAGACGCGACCACAAAAAAGAAGTATAAGAAGGGAATTTTCTGCGGTGTCAGGATGTGCGACCTGTAAGCTCCGCGGAAAATGAAGAACTGGAGAGGGACAGTTGGGAAAGGCGGGAAGGCAGCACACAGGCGCTGTGGTATGCTCCCAAAAGCTTTGCTATTGGATGTTGGGGAGCGTTCCCGCGCAGGCTCCATCGGTACCAACGATACCCATATGTGAAGACTACATTCCTGCTTGTTCCTGGAGATTATACATATACAATAACAATGCCATGTACAGTTGTGGTCAACATTATTGGCATCCTTGCATTTTAGGTCTGTTGTGTACAATATCTTGAGAAATAATTGGAAATATTCCAACTGTATGTCATCATATATTTTAATATTATGTTCAAAGGTATACAACAACAATAAAATAAAAAGATGTCTGTGCAACTTAGACATAGTAATTTCTGAGAAAAGATCATCATATGACCTGGACAGAATTAATGCCACTCTTCACTAATATTTGGTTGCACAACCCTTGGCAGTGATGACAGCCTCCAAATGTTTCTTGTAGCCAACTATAAGTTTCATACATCTGTCTACTGGTAGTTTCTCCCATTCTTCAACTGAGATTTGTTCCAGCTCATGAATATTTCCAGGATTCATTTTACTAATGGCAGATTTCAACTCTTTCCAAAGGTTCTCAATTAGACTGAGATCAGGACTCATTGCTGGCCAGTTTAAAACAGTCCATTTGTTCCTTTCTAACCATTCTTTTGTAGTTATGTATATTTTGGGTCACTCTCCAGACCTAGCTTTCTGACACTAGGTAGCATATTTAGCTCTAAAATACCCTGGTAGTCCGCTGACTTCATGATTCCTTTAATACGTTCCAGGCTTCCAGTTCCTGAGGCAGCAAACCAGCTCCACAACATTATGGAATCTCCACCATATTTAACTGTAGGAAGGGTGTTATTTTTTTTATAAGCTTCATTTCTTCGCCTGTAAATGTATCGCTGGTCTACATTGCCAATGAGCTCAAGTTTGGTTTCTTCTGTCTACAGAACATTTTCCCAGAAGGATTGCGTTTTTTCAAGGTGGGGTTGGACAAAGATCAGGTGTCTTTTTATGTCTGACTTTGAGCAGTGGGGTCCTCCTTGGCCTTCGCCTATGAAGTCCTTCTTTGTTTAGTGCACGGCATATGGTGCAGGTTGAAACCACCACTCCAGATTGCTCCAGGTCAGCCTTAAGGTCTTTGGATTTTGTATGTGGTGTTTTTCCAACAGTTTGCACTAACATTTGAAGACTTCTTGGATTAATGTTCCTCTTCCTACCATGTCCTGGGAGGTTTTTGACAGTTCTATGAGCATAAAACTTCTTAATAACATTGCAAACCGTACACATATGAATCCCAAGGTATTTGGAAATGGCATGGTACCCCTTTGAAGTTTAATGTTTGGTGATAATGGCTTTTCTGAAGATCTCAGGCAGCTCTCATCTTCACCATTGTGAAAATGGAACAGAGAGTGAATGTGGCCATTTTATTTGTTATTTATTTTGTGAACCGCTTAATGCTCCGGCCTAGCGGTATAAATAAATAAATAAATCCTTATAAATAAATAAAATAAAAAATGTAAACATTAGAGCCATCATTCATTGGTTGATTCAAGTCATGTGAGTACTGACAATTGATCACAGGTGTGTCTAATTTTACTGCAATGGGAATGTGGTTCTTCTGTTCAAACTTATTTGAATTGTTGATAAAGTGCCAATCATGTCCTGACAATGTTCCAGTTTTTATATTATTTACTACTATTTCCTTTTTAAATTGGTATTTTTTATTGATTCTTTTATGTGTTAAATATGTGTGCATATATAGTCCAAAGCCATGTCGCTGGCCACTTTTCCTTAGGAGACATTAGTCATTAAGGGGTTGAACTGCAAGGGTGCCAATAATGTAGACCACAACTGTATATAATAATAATCTATACATGAGCCCTTGAGCAAGGGGACAGTAGAGAGAGGGTCTTATAAGATATAACCCACCCGTGACATGAAGTATGTAATATTATAGGACACCTTGACAGGTTTTTACACAGGATAAATTTCAAAGGCTTGAGAATCCCAAGAGTATGGTTATGCTGAAGGCTCAGGAGTTCAAATTCCCCCTTACTAAAGACCTCCTATTACCAAGGATGCTGGTGGGACCAGGTTTCCTTCCTTCCATGTCCTTCATGGCCTCCACATATCTTGAGGCAAGATCCTGCCAGAGAGCCTCCTGTGTCTTTCCTGTGGAGAAGAAGAAAGCATCAGATACCATCGAGAGAATACCACCACCCCATGATATCTAGAGACTCAAAGAGAACAAGAACCTCCTTTCCAAAAAGTCACCTTTCACATATCTGCTTTCATTGGTCCTCTTCTCTAATGTAGGAAAGTGAATCTGGATGATGGAATTACTCAAGACTATATTGTTGGTTCAGCGAGGTCCAGAATATCAGAGAAAAAAGAAAGGTACAGTATGCATATCTGTTCTTTCCTCCTCTAACCCCTTCAACCCAGAAAAAAAGTCACAAAATAAAAACAATCCAAGTAAAGAAACTAGGTAGTGCCCTAAATTGAGCAAGATTTCAAAAATGTAGTAAGTGAAGAACAGGAACTTGTGCACAATGTCAGCAAAACACAAGCATAGTCAAATCATTCTGCCTGAAAATCCCCAACTCATTTTGAATGCACATGCCAAAGAATGATGTGATCAAATGTCACAAGAGCTTCATTCAATAAGATCTGTATCAAGTGTACTATTAAAAAATTCACTTCTCTGTACTGTATTTTTTTCTTTGCGGGAAAGACTAAGGAAACAATCAGTTGTGATTCATAGCACTAGGGTAGACTTGTTCTACACTATGCTTGACCCTCCCCCTCCTTTAGGAGATGCTCCTTTTCCTTGTGTGATGTCATGAATTGGGTTTGTGCTCGGGTATCTCTCTTGTTTCATTCTGTCTTTTTTCAGTATGAATGCTCCTGTATCTTGTTCATCTTCCAGATTGCTTTTTGGGGCTAGTCCCGAGTGCCTGAGGGTTTATGTGCCCTGCCACTGTCCTGGCTCATAGTAACAGTGAATGACTGCAGATGAAGACCAGCATGGTCCATCTAGTCTGCCCAGTAAGGTGGCTAGAGTGGTAGAGCTGTAACCTGCTGCTCCAGAGACAGGTTACCCCTCTCTATTTAGAAGTTATTTACGTTTGCTTTGATTCCATTCTCTTGCTATATAGTGATCTGCTGTGTCTGTCTCATAAATGGCACTGTGCTCTTTTCAGAGCACAACCATCAAGAGGTACCACCACTTCAGGTGGAAGCAGAGCCCACACTCCCAGGCTTAGAAGGCCAATACCATATCCATTAGGCTTGATGATGGGTCAACTGCCTGTGATTGCTTTTGCTACTGTTTCTTTGTCTGTTGTTCCTCCCTTGGATCCTTGCCTTGTTTTCCCCTGCTTGGTTCCAGTCCATTCCTGCTCCTGGGCTGGATTCTTGTACCAGGTTTTTCTTGTTTTTTGTTTCATTGGAATTCTTGCTGTGGATTTCTCTGGGGACATTTGTGAAGGTAAGTGCTACACTATACCTTGCCCTGCTTTGAAGACAAGTGAAAATAAACTTGCCTTTAATCAACTCTGTGGTCTGCAATCTCTTGTTTCTCTCTGAGTCCCTTCTCAGTGGCTGACCACGTCCCAGATGGGGTCCCCAACTCCAGTGAGGCAGTACATTGAAGGCAAATCATGAATCTTAAAAAAAACAACCCCTAAGGCCTCAATGCAGAAACCCTGCGCTACAGCTCAATGCTAAAGTTATAGCGCAGAATTACCTAATGCGAGTTTAATGCAGATGTTTTGTTAACCGATGCTGTAAGCAGAAAGTATGCAAGTATGCTGTGTGTAAAAAGTCTGTGTTAAACAAGAAGAGAAACATACAGGGACCTGTGTTTAGCAGTATTTATGACTGCCACTTTGCCTATGTGCTGGAATGCAATGCGGCGCTGCCCTAGTCTGAAACTCCCTGCCTCCCCATTGCAACAAAAACAAAACACTGGTGGCCCTAGAGTCACCTCTACTCCTTGATTCACCTAAGAATATGCACTGGTGGCCCCAAAGGCCTCTAACCCCCTGAAAATAAAGAACCTCCGATCCCCCAAATAAACACTGTTGGTGGGGGGGGGGGGGGGAGAATTTCAGCAGCGGCAGCACAGTTAAAACGGCTGGCCATCGACACTAACTTTGCCAAGGATATTCAATGTTGGGAGCATATCTGTGTTGCCTGGATTGTGACCTTGCAATCTGGTCAGCGGCAATATACAGTCACTGGTGTATTATAAATCCAGCTAAAGTTAGGACAGCCATTCAGCTATTCTAACTTTAGCCAGTTAGGGTATTGCAAAGTGCTTAACGTTGAGTTTATTTTTGGGGGGTTGGGGGAGCATCTAGCAGCCACTAGAATCCCCAAGGAGGGATATTCAAAAGAATTTACACAGTTTACATGTCTGTGTAAATGCCATTCACCGGGATATTCCGTGGCACTAACCTAGTTACTGTCAATGAATATCCTTGGTTTGGATTGCCTTTGGGAAATCAACTACACATGCATGGCCACATTCCCGCCCCAGGAAGCCATTTTCCCTCATCTTTGTTTTTCCACGGAGTCCACCAAATGTACTGTCTGCACCTTGGAAAAAAGTTGTCTTCTTTTGCGGTAAACTCTCGTTTTTCGCTCTTTTTTGAGTCACGTACCGTCACCTTCATGCGGTCCCGGAACTGTCGCTACCTCGGTGTCGCGTTTTTCTTGGGTACTTCTTTTCTTTTTCAGTGAGCGGGCTTTTTCCTCTTGCACCCTACTAATGAGGACATTGGAGTTTGATCTCGCGGGGGTCATCTTTCCTGCTATATCCTTGATTAGTGCTTTCAAGAAGTGCACTGATTGTGGCAGGACCATGTCCAACACGGACCACCATAACTGCTGCCTTCAATGCCTTGGGGCCGATCACAATGCTTCATTTTGCCCGCTCTGTCTTCAGATGACACAGGAGATGCTGTTTGGCCCCAAGCCCTCGACATCAGCCCCATCCTCAATTTTGGAATCTGTGCCCTTGGGAGTGGCTGTGGAGGACTTGGAGCCCAGAAGTCGTCAAGCTCTCTTGGAGCCCCAAGATCATGGAGCATCGGACCAGCGATCATTGGTGGAACACAGGCCCCGAAAGGAACGGACTTCGCCTAAGTCCTCGTTGAGTGGTGATGACGGTGCCGCAGATAAGACCCGTGAGCTTTGGCACTGCAGTCCTCGATGGGATTCCAAGGGTAATGGCCGGGAGTGGCCCACAAAGCTGCCTCGGCGGAAGTGATTCCCACCTCCTCCGAGGATTGCCCTCGGACTACTAAGGCGATCACTATCAGTATCGATATCCCCAGTGCCCATGGAGCTTTTGGGCCTCAAGGCCAGAATGGAGCCAGAAGACCCCAGTTACGGTTCCCCGGTGCCTGCGACAGGCCCCTCTACTGTGAGAGCCTCGCCGAGGAGATCCAGCCTGTCCTGGAACGCCATGCCCCGTGGGCCGAGTCCGATCCCGGTCTCAGTCAGAGCCTAGGGTTTCTCCACTCAGTGCATCGGGATCGGACTGCCAGGAACCCTGACTACCATCCTCTCCTGACTGTGCATCGGCACTTTGAGCTCCTGATTCCAATTCAGAATGGGAGACAAATGAAGAGTCCTCCAATACCGCTTGTATTGAGATGTTCCGTCGGGCCCCTCTCTTCCTCAGGAGCATCAGAGGTCTCCCCTGGAGGGCCTTTCCTTCCTGGACTTCATCCAGGCATAGGCAAAGCTCTTGCCTTCACCATTGAGGCAGAAGAGGAGCCTCGGGCGAAGGACCTGGACATACTTCAATATGACTCTCTTCCCAAGGAGGCCATAACGATGCCGATGCCTCCCATCTTGGAGCGCCTACTTTTCAGGATGTGGGGAGTCCCAGTTAGAGTTCCCATTATGAGCAAGCGGCTCAATTCCACATATTGGTTCCGCAAGAGCCCCAGCTTTGAAAAAACCCAATTACCACACAACTCATAAGAACATAAGAAATGCCATACTGGGTCAGACTAAGGTCCAACAAACCCAGTATCCCATTTCCAACAGTAACCGATCCAGGTCACAAGTACCAGGCAGGTTCCCAAAAGGCACACAGGTTCCACAATGCACATTCTGGGGTAAGCAGTGGATTTTCTGGGTCCTCTTTAATAATGGTTTATGGACCTTTCCTCCAGGTACTTGTCCAAACCTTTTTTTAACCCAGGAATAGCCTAATACCCAGAAGATCAAGGTTCAATTCTCACTGGCACTCATTGTGACCTTGGACAAGTCACTTTACCCTCCATTGCCTTGGAAGAAAAGGTCTGGCAATCTACTTCTGGTAATACATTGCCAAGAAAACACAGAGGCAGCTGGGTTGCTAGGAGTCAGCACTGACTTGATGGAACAAAAAAAAAAAAAAGCACTATAAGCTTTTTCTACATCCTTTGTGAACGAACTCCAGAATTTGATTACACGTTGAGTGAAAAAATATTTTCTCTTATTAGTCTTAAATGGGTTACATTGTAGCTTCATTGTGTGTCTTCTAGTCTTTCTACTTTTTGATGGCGTAAACAACTGTTCTCCAGGACCAAGCAGGAAGTCAGTCCTCACATATGGGTGACGTCGGCGCCGACGGAGCCCTCGCGGAGCAATTTTCCCCAGCTTTCAAAGAAAGCCTTTGGGAATTGCAGCGCGCATGCGCGGTCGCCTTCCCGCCCAAGGGTGCCATCTTAGCCAGTCTTCTTTTTTCCGCGGAGCCCTACAGACGTACCCGTCGTGTCCCCGCGAAAAAGTTGATTTTACTCATAATTTTCTCTTTTTTCCTTCGGTTCGACACCGGTCTTTTTCCCGCCCGGACTCGCGACGCCGGTCACGAGTCCTCTTCTTCTTTTTCGGTTTTTTCTGACTTAGTCAGTTTCGTTTTCGGTTTTTCCCTGGCAGCCCAGTCCTTTGACCTCGCAGGGGCCCTTTTTCCCCCGATGGCTGCCAGTGGTTTCAAGCGGTGTGGTCAGTGTGACCGAAATATGTCACTAACTGACACACGACAATTGCCTCCGCTGCCTGGGCCCGGATCATGAAGAAATGATCTGTGGGGCCTGCGGCAAAATGTCCTCCAAAGCGTTGAGAAGTCGGCGGCATCAGCGGGATAGGATCTTCGCTGACCCCAGCCGTACCCGGACCTCGTCGGAGGCCTCCGCGTCCAGAGGTTCCAGCTCGGACCGTCGCCGGAGTTCCTCCGACAGGGGTTCTCCCTCCGGGGACCATCGACGGAAGGTGAAACCCGCGAAGGCGGCGTCGGTGGACGCTCCTGGCTCCGCGAGGGCCAGGTCGCATAGCCCCGATAGCCGTCCCGGGTCCTTGGAGAAGGAGCACCTCTCGAAGCGACCTCGCCTGGAGTCGGAGCTGCCTGCTCGGGTAAGTCCTGTGGTCCTCCTGGACTCGCCTCCGAGACCGCCGACGTCGGGCCCGACGCCGTCGGGGCCCGAGTCGGGGGCTGCTGGGTCACCTGAGGTCGGACTCAGGTTGACGGCCTTGGAGAGCAGACTGTCTGCCTTCATGGACCAGCAGCGGGCACTGCTCGCTAGCCTCGCTGGCGCCGCTGCCCCGACCGCCGGGACGTCGACGTCTAAGTCGACCCCGGAGACCGAGCCGATCCTCGAGTCCATGCGAACTCGAGTCGATCCTCGGTCGAGGTCACCCTCGGCCTCCCGTTCGGGACCGAGGTCGCCGACGCCGACTCCCTCGGCGTCGGGGCGGCAGGCGCCGCGGCCTGCCCGGGCCGACCCCACCGATTCCTCGTCGGAGTCGGTCTGGGAGTCTGAAGAGGAAGAGTCACCTGATTCTTTTCAGACTCGGTGTGTCCCCTCGGACTCACCTGAGTCCGAACCTCGGAAGCAGTCCCCCCTGGAGGATGCCCGGTTCTCGGACTTTGTCAGGGATATGGCCAAGGCTTTGGCCTTCCCTGCGGATCCCGAGGAGGAGCCTCGAGCCGAAGAGCTCGACGCCCTCCAGTATGACTCTCCCGCCAGGGAACACTTTACTGTACCGGTTCCTCCCATGCTGGAACGACTACTCTTCCGCATGTGGGAGAGTCCGGCCTCCTCGCCGGTCCTGAGCAAGCGGGTCGATTCTATCTATCGAGTCCGCAAGAGCCCTGGCTTCCAAAAAGCACAGCTACCACACCATTCCATGGTAGTGGAATCGGCCATGCATCGTCTTAAGAGCCAGAAGATGCACTCCTCGGTGCCTCCTGGCAGGGAGGCCCGTAACCTGGATGGCCTTGGTAAGAAGTGTTTCCAGGGCTCTATGCTTGCGTGTCATGTCCAGACCTACCAGCTATACATGGGCATGTATCTCCGAGACCTGGCTAAAGAGCTAGCCGGATTCTCCGCTGGTTTGTCCGAGGAACCTTTGCGGAGGTTCCTGGCCTTGTCCACTGGCATTCGGGAATGCTCAAAATTCATATCCCGAGCAGCCTATGATGGCTTTGAAGCATCGGCTCGAGTGGCCGCAGCCGGCATCGACTACAGGAACAGGCGGTGGAACCGGTGCCCCACCACCTGAGAGGTCAAGGCTTTTATTCCAGGTATTTTCTAGTACCAAAATGACGGGAGGCCTCAGACCCATCCTGGACTTGCGCAACCTCAACAGGTTCCTCGTGCGGGAAAAGTTCAAAATGCTTACCCTTGGAATCCTTCTGCCCTACCTCCAGCAGGGAGATTGGCTATGCTCCTTGGATCTAAAGGATGCCTACACGCACATCCTCATCCACCCAAGCCACCGCCAATACCTAAGGTTTGTGGTGGCAGGAAATCATTACCAGTACAGAGTACTGCCCTTTGGCCTGTCCTCCGCACCGCGAGTCTTCACAAAATGTCTCGCGGTGGTGGCGGCCCATCTCCGGCTTCACGGCCTCTATGTCTTTCCGTACCTCGACGACTGGCTCATCAGAGCAGCGTCCGCTCCGGAGGTCACCAACGCCACACGCCGCACGGTGACTCTTCTGCAGTACTTGGGCTTTGTTATAAACTTCGCAAAGTCCACTTTGCTCCCCTCACAGGATCTCGAGTTCATCGGCGCAAGGCTGCACACTCCTCAGGCACGAGCGTTCCTACCGCTCGACAGGGCTCAACGGCTCATGGACCTAGCCGACCGTTTTCGCAGCCAGCCCCTGGTCTCCGCCAGGCGCTTCCTGAGACTACTCGGCCATATGGCTTCCACCGTCCATGTGACCCCCAATGCCCGCCTGAATATGCGGCCTGCTCAATGGTGTCTCCGCAAGCAGTGGCAACAAGCCACAGGCGGCCTAGCAGACCTAGTGCGCGTCTCCGAGCCGCTGGCCTCGTCTCTCCAGTGGTGGCTTCATCGGCCGAACCTGGTACTCGGCATGCCTTTTCAGTCACCTCAGCCGGCCCAGGTGCTGACGACAGATGCATCCCTCCTGGGCTGGGGAGCACATTGCCAAGGGGCACGTACTCAGGGCCTCTGGACCACGTGGGAGTCTGCTCAGCAGATCAACTTCCTGGAGCTCAGAGCGATCCGCCTGGCTCTCAAGGCCTTCTCCCACCTGACCTCTCACCAGTCCGTCCTTGTCCAGACGGACAATCAAGTTGCCATGTTCTACGTGAACAAGCAGGGGGGCACGGGCTCCTTCCTTCTCTGTCGGGAAGCACAGAAGCTCTGCTCTTGGGCCGTCAGTCACGGCATTCTTCTCAAGGCAGTTTATCTCCCAGGCCAAGAAAATTGCCTGGCGGACAAACTCAGCAGGATCCTCCAGCCGCACGAGTGGCGCCTGGATCCCTTGGTAGTTCAGAAGCTCTTTCTAAAGTGGGGCCTCCCCACGATGGATCTCTTTGCCAGCCCTCTCAACCGGCAACTTCCTCGCTTCTGCTCTCATCAGCCACATCCCCTTCGAGTTGCGGCAGACGCTTTTCTACTCTCATGGTCGGAGAGCCTTCTGTATGCTTTTCCTCCCATCCCGCTAGTCTCTCGGACTCTTTTCAAGGTTCTCCGAGACAAAGCTTTCATGATCCTGGTGGCCCCTCGCTGGCCCAGACAGCCGTGGTTTCCACTCCTGCTGCAATTAGCGGTAGAGTAGAGGATCCATTCCCTCTGGGGTTACAACCGGATCTCCTCACTCAGGATCAGGGGTCTCTGCTACACCCCAACCTCAGATCTCTCAATCTAATGGCCTGGCTGCTGAGAGGGTAGTCCTTGCTCCCCTTCTCCTGCCGGCAGAGGTGGAAGAGGTCGTCCTAGCTTCTCGGCGACCTTCTACCCGCAAATGCTACGCCCTTAAATGGCGTCGCTTTTCCGTTTGGTGTACCCAACAGTCTCAGGATCCCTTCTCCTGCCCGGTGTCGGTGATCCTGCAGTACTTGCTATACCTCTCTAATCTGGGACTTAAGTCCAACTCCGTCAAAGTTCACCTCAGTGCTCTTTCAGCACATCATGTGCCGGTGGACGGCAGACCTCTTTCCAGCGACCCGCTTGTAGCGAGGTTTCTCTCCGAGGTCTCCTTCTGCTTAAACCACCTCTGCGCCCGCCAGCGCCTGACTGGGATCTGAATGTGGTTTTACAGCGGATCACCTGTCCGCCTTTTGAACCTATGGCTACCTGTTCTCTCAGTTTTCTTTCTTGGAAAACATTGTTCTTGATAGCCCTCACTTCCGCTAGACGCGTAAGTGAATTGCAGGCCCTCGTGTCTGATCCCCCTTACACTCGGTTCTACAAAAATAGGGTAGTCCTACGGACTCACCCAAAATTTCTTCCAAAAGTGGTCTCCCCTTTTCACATCAATCAGGAGGTGGTACTTCCGACCTTCTTTCCCAGACCACACTCCAGCCGAGCTGAAACGGTCCTCCATACCCTGGACTGTAGAAGGGCATTGAACTTCTACCTTGACCGTACGCGGGAGCACCGTAAAGCTGCTCAGCTTTTTGTGTCTTTTGACCCCAATAAATTGGGGCTCCCGGTCTCCAAGCGTACTCTGTCCATCTGGGTTGCGGACTGTATCACTTGGGCTTATGGGGCAGCCGGACTCTCCTTGGAAGGTCGAGTCACGGCTCATTGCGTTCGGGCAAAGGCTACGTCAGTGGCTTACCTCCGCTCTGTTCCGCTGGCAGACATCTGCCGGGCCGCTACTTGGTCTTCGAGCCAGACTTTTGCGGTCCATTACTGTCTCGAGAGGGAGTCCCCGCAGGGACAGTGTTTTCGGACAGGCAGTCCTCCGTAATCTCTTTGAGGTTTGAGCAACTCCTACCCTCCATCCCGGATGTGGGCTACCGGTGGGTAATAATTCAGCGAAGATTCCTTCCTTCTGTGCTGCTGAGCTAGAGGGAGCTCATTTTTGTGCTTAGGGTCTCCGGTAGCCTTAAGCTTGGGAGTCCCATATGTGAGGACTGACTTCCTGCTTGGTCCTGGAGAAAGCGTAGTTACTCACCTGTAACAGGTGTTCTCCAGGAGCAGCAGGAATCAGTCCTCACAACCCTCCCTCCTCCCCTTGGAGTTGCAATCATCTGCTTTAGTTTTTTTGCATATTTTTATGCTGTCTTTTTTAGCTATGTCATCTGACTGGCTAAGATGGCACCCTTGGGCAGGAAGGCGACCGCGCATGCGCGCTGCAATTCCCAAAGGCTTTCTTTGAAAGCCGGGGAAAATTGCTCCGCGAGGGCTCCGTCAGCGCCGACATCACCCATATGTGAGGACTGATTCCTGCTGCTCCTGGAGAACACCTGTTACAGGTGAGTAACTACGCTATCTACTTTTACCCGTTCCACTCCATTCATTAATTATTAGGCCTCTATCATATCTCCCGTCAGCTATCTCTTTTCCAAGTTGAACAGCCCTAACCTTTTCAGCCTTCCCTCATAGGGATATCCTTCCATTCCCTTTACCATTTTGGTGACTCTTCTCTGTACCTTTTCTAATTCCGCTATATCCTTTTTAAAATACGGTGACCAGAACTGTACACAATATTCAAGGTGCAGTCGAAACTTGAAATGATATTGATGGATTAAAATATCCTTGGTTTTATTTTCCATTCCTTTCCTTATTATTCCTAGCATTCTATTTGCTTTCTTGGTTGCCACAGCACACTGGGTTTCAACATATTATCCACTATGACGCCTAAATCTTTTTCCTGGGTGGTAGCTTCGAAGGTGATACCTTCCATCGTGTAACCAAAGCTTGAGTTGTTCTTTCCTAAGTGTATAATTTTGCACTTGTCCACATTCAATTTCATCTGCCATTTGGTTGCCCAGTCTTTCAATTTATCAAGGACCTCTTGCAAATTTTTCACAATCCTCTTGGGTTTTAAGAGCTGTGAACAATTTTGTGTCATCTGCAAATTTGATCACCTCACGCGTTATTTCCATTTCCAGGTCATTTATGAATATGTTAAAAAGCAGTGGGCTCAGCACAGATCCCTGCGGTACTCCACTATTTACTTTTCTCCATTGAGAAAATTGGCCATTTAGCCCTACTTTCTGCTTTCTATCTTTTAATCAGTTCCTGATCCACAATACTACTCTGCCTCCAATCCCATGACTTTTTAATTTCACCAAGAGTCTCTCATGAGGGCCCTTGTCAAAGCCTTTCTGAAAATCAGATAGACAAAAGGTGAGTCGGTTGATATAGTGTATCTGTTTATTCACACCTTCAAAAAAATATAACACATTAGTAAGACAAGACTTTCCTTGGTTAAATCCATGTTGGCTTTCTCCCATTAAACCATGACTATATACATGATCAGTAATTTTATTCTTTATAATGGCTTCTACCATTTTGCCTGGTACCGACATCAAACTCACCCATCTGTAGTTTCCCGGATCACCCTTGGAACCCTTTTTAAATATTGGCATTACAGTGGCCATTCTCCAGATACTACAGATGATTTTAATGACAGTTCACGGATTACTAATAGTAGGTCTGCAGTCTCATATTTCAGTTCTTTCAATACCCTCTGATGTATACCAACCGGACCAGGTGTTTTGCTCTTTAGTTTATCAAATAATTGTAATACATCTTCCCAGTTTATCACTATTTCTTTCAATTCTTCCAGTGCATCATCTTTATATACCATTTCAGAGGCGAATAAATTCCCTACATCTTCTTCAGTAAAGACCGAAGCAAAGAATTCATTTAGTCTCTCCACTATGGCCTTGTCCTCAATTAGTGCCCCTTTTACCCTTTTATCATCCAATGGTCCAACTGACTCTCACGGGTTTTTTTGCTACGAATGTACTGTACTTGAAAAAGTTTTTACGAGGGTCATTTTTAAAGTAAGAACCGATTGCGCATCGTGTCCGCGCGATCTGTCAAGTGACGTCCGTTCAAGGTCAGCCACTCTTGGCCAGTCTCTCACTACGCCGCCATTACGTTTCATGTCTCTGCCAGTGTTGGTTGTATGGTTATATTGCTTCGTTTGTCACCATGTCAATCAGTAATCCCTCCGATTGTGAAGTGCGCTCGGTTATCCGTTTTTTAAAATGCAAAACAAGTTCGTCCAGCTGAAATTCACCGGCAGCTTGTTGAAGTGTATGGGGAAGGTGTAATGAATGATGTTGAAGGAAGGAAGGACAAATGTTCATGATGAAGAACGATCTGGACGGCCTACTGTCATGAATGAAGACCTAAGTGTATATGCTATGTTATTTGCTCAGGACTTTACCACTTGAAACTAAGAACAAATTGTGAAATTCATCCAAAGTTTACCAAGGTCTCAGTCAAAAACACACAGCTGTTTGTACAGGATTATTCTTTATCACCCTGACCAATCGCTGTTGTTAACATCAATGACCTTGTCTTCAAGTACACATACCAAGTTTTTTTGTTTATAGTATTTTATATTTAAAACTGCTTAGTACGGCTAATGCTAGTTGTTGGAATCTAATCCATCATTCTCCAAAAAAAATGAATAGCCAGTACTTAGCTTTGAAAATCGTGTGTCTCTCATAGGTGGTTGTCTTTTGTTTTAGAAAATCTTTATGAAATCCCAACGCTGTGTATCCAAGGCGCCCACGCGTTTCATAATAATGAATGAAGACCTGACACAAGAAGTTGATGAGGAAATTCGCCAAAACAGGTGCTTCACTATAGACGAGCTGCATCAGACATTTCCACAAGTTTCAAGATCAGTAGTTTATCACATTGTTACTGACAAACTGCACTACAAAAAAATGTGTGCGAGATGGGTGCCGAAAATGCTGGAAGAACTTGTTTTGCATTAAAACCGGATAACCGAGCGCACTTCACAATCGGAGGGATTACTGATTGACATGGCGACAAACGAAGCAGTACCATACACCAACACTGGCAGAGACGTGAAACGTAATGGCGGCGTAGTGAGAGACAGGCCAAGAGTGGCTGACCTTGAACGGACGTCACTTGACAGATCGCGCGGACACGGTGCGCAATCGGTTCTTACTTTAAAGATGACCCTCGTATTATACATTTTTGCTTCCATGGCTAGCTTTTTTTCAAATTCTCTCTTTGCCTGCTTTATCAATGCCTTGCATCTAACTTGCCAATGCTTATGTTTCCCGTTTTCATCATTTGGCTCCTTTTTCTATTTCCTGAAAGATGCTTTTTTGGCAGCAACAGCCTCACTGACCTCACCTTTAAACCATGCTGGAAGTTTTTTTGGCCTTCCTTCCACCTTTCTTAAAGCGTGGAGTACATGGTGGTGGAGGCGGCCATTTACCAGATCAAGAGCCAGAAGACACTCCCATCAACACCCATCCTCACCACTTGACCCTTGCCCAGTATTCATGGATAAAGATACTCAGAGATGAATTCTCCACAACCCAGAAATTGATTCACTCCTCGCTCGCACAAAGATACATACTACCTGCCCTAAAGCAAACCTAAATAAGGCCCCTACTAAAGAAGCTGTCACTCGACTAATCTTTACCCAGCTCGTACAGACCCATAGCAAGCATCCCCTTTATAGCTGTATATCAAGTGTTAATAAAGATAAAAATAAGATAGCAGAAAAAGATGTCTGAATCCAGCTCCCTAAGTATATAGACACTCACTCACCATTGGATCCCCAGTAGCACAGCTTCCAACCCCATCACAGCATGGACATCCTCCTCACATCTCTCTTTGACACACTCAAAGAGATTGAAAAGTCACACCAAGAATTTATAATGGTTTTCCTCGACATTACCGCCGTCTCTGATTCCATATCTCACCAAACGCTCTTAGCGAGACTCAAACAAATAGGTCTTTATAACACTACACTGAAATGGTTTACATCATATCTTTCTGACCATCAACAACAAGTTAGAATTGGAACTGATCTCTCAAACCCTTTCAATTTATGACAAGGCATCCCTCAAGGCTCCGCCCTATTTACCCTACTCTTCAATATCTATATTCAGCCCATTTGTGATATTCTTAGAAAATTCAAGGTTCACTTCCACATATATGCTGATATCATGTTCTACTGCCCCTTTAACACACGTGCCCCTGATTACTCAACCATCTTAGAATGTTTCTCAGCCATCACTGAATGTCTTGCTAACTTAAACTTGACAGTAAACAACCACAAATCTGAATTGCTGCTTGTAACACTACTCTTCCACCCAAATTAAATTTACACCACACGGAGATCTCAGTAAAAGATAAAGTCAAATATCTAGGTATCACATTAGACCAAAACCTTAACATGATTCACACATTAAAAAAAAAAACCAGCCAACACAACATACTTTAAAATGCAATTTTTCCAAAACGTATACCTGCTACTTGAGCATAATGACTTCAGAATGGTATTTCAAGCCATCATCACACCCCTTCTAGACTATGGAAACAGGGCCTGCCCGTCCATTTATTTATTTTATTTATTTAGCACATACTTGTATACCGCTGCTTCCAGCGATCAGAAGCGGTTTGATTAAGAGAACAGAGAATGTCAGATCAATGACAGAAATTTCAAAGCATTACAGTGTGATTAACAAGGTTATGTGATAGGTTATCAAAACAAAAGTCAAACGTGTTTCATTACAGTGTACAATAGATTTCCAAATTGCAATTTTAAAACAAATTACAAGATTACAAAATTAAAACAAATGGGATTATAACAGGATTTCATTGAAGTATACAAGATTAATGACATGTTTCATTAAGTTTACAACAGGATAGTTATGTGGGGGGGTGGGGCGATTACAATTATACTTTTCAACAGTATATAAACATTTGTGTTTTTACATATATATATTTTAACGCAGATTTATGATACACTGTAGGTCACTTGGTGTGTGCGTTGTTGATTTATGAGCGAGAATGTTTTTTGCACAGGGCCCCACGTTTCAGGGGGCCCCGCGCAAAACACATTCCGATCCAAAAGTAAAATTAAAAAAAAAGAAAAAAAAAAAAAGCTGTCTGCTGCCGCTTCCGGGGCCACCGCAGAAGAATCGAGTGTGCCGCGGGGCCCCCCCTGTGCCCGGCAGAGCCTGCCCTCCCCGGTATCACCACTCTGTTTCCAGCTTCAGTCACACGCGCCGGCTTTCAGAGCACGAGGGGAGAGTTTCTCCCTCGCTGCTCTGTTAAGCCCGCGGGGGCTGATGGGAAGTTCCCATCAGCCCCCGCGGGCTTAACAGAGCCGCAAAAGGGAAACTAGTCCCTTCGCGCTCTGAAAGCCAGCGCGTGTGACTGATGCTGGATACAGAGAGGTGATACCGGGGAGGGCAGGCTCTGCCGGGCACAGGGGGGGCCCCGCGGCACACTCAATTCTGCCGTGGCGGCCCCGGAAGCGGCAGCAGACAGCTTTTTTTAATTTTAAATTTTCCCTGGGCTGGACTGGGGGTGGGGGGGTTAGGAGTGGTGATGAGCGCTGGGTGGGGGGGTTAGGAGTGGTGATGGGCGCTGGGGGGGGTTAGGAGTGGTGATGGGCGCTGGGGGGGTAGGAGTGGTGATGGGCTATGGGGGGGCTTAAACTAAAAATTGGGTGATGGGGGATTAGGACTGGAAATGGGCTGGTGGGATTAGGACTGGGAGTGGGCTGATGGGGTTAGGACGTAATGGGCTATGGGGGGGCTTAAACTAACAATTGGGTGATGGGGGATTAGGACTGGGAATGGGCTGGTGGGATTAGGACTGGGAGTGGGCTGATGGGGAGGTTAGGACTGGTAATGGGCTATGGGGGGGCTTAAACTGAAAATTGGGTGATGGGGATTAGGACTGGAAATGGGCTGGTGGGATTAGGACTGGGAGTGGGCTATGGGGGGCTAGGACTGGTACTGGGTTGGGGGGGTTGCTAGGACTGGAAATGGGCTGAGTGGAGGGGGGCTTGAACTGCAAATAGCGGATGGGGACGGGGCTTGGAATGGAAATGGGCGGAGGGGAAGTGGGGGGCTTGAACTGCAAATAGCTGATGGGGACGGGGCTTGGAATGGAAATGGGCTGAGGGGAAGTGGGGGGCTTGAACTGCAAATAGCTGATGGGGACGGGGCTTGGAATGGAAATGGGCTGAGGGGAAGTGGGGGGCTTGAACTGCAAATAGCTGATGGGAAGGGGGGCTTGGAATGGGCTCTTAGGGGAGGGAGCTAGGACAGGAAATGGGCTGATGGAGGGGCTAGGATAGGACTGGGAATTGGGTGTTGGGGGGAGCTAAGATTGGAAATGGGCTGTGGTGGGGGCTTGGATTGAAATGGACTCATGGAGGGGCTAGAACTGGCAGTAGGCTCATGGGGGGCTTGGATTAGAAATGGGCTGAGTGGAGGGGAGCTAGGATTTAACATGGGCTGATGGTGGGGCTAGGAAAGGACTAGAAATGGGCTGATGGGAGGCTGGTATTGGAAATGAGCTGATGAAGGGACTCGGATAGGACTGGAAATGGATGGGGGAGCTAGGACTGGAAATGGACTGATGGGGGGCCAGGACTGGAAATGGGCTGATGTGGGGACTAGAAGGGAGCAGATAATGGGTGGGGCTGGAACTAAAAGGGAGCTGATGTTGGGGGAGATTAGAAGGGGATGGGGCTGGGAGAGTGAAATGGAGAGGGGAAAAATATTTTATGTGGGAGGGAAGAAAAATGTACAATTGGCCGGGTATTGGGAGACTAAGTGGGGATTGAGGATGGAGGGGTAAAATTTGAGTGGATGAAATAGGAATGAGGAAAGAGCAAAAGGAGAAAGATTATTATGTTAAAGCAGATGTAGAGAGAGAATGGAAAAAAACTAGAAGAGAAGAAAGGACAAATGGACAGCAGACGATGGAGAGATAGCAGAAGACACAAATAAACCAGAAGAAAGTGGCTGGAACAATTGCAACTGAAAAAAAAATGCACAAAAGGTACAAAGATATCTCTTTATTTTGAATTTATTAACTGGAATATGTCAGCTCTGGGAAATGTGCATCATTAATGTCTGTGCTTTGTTAGTACAAGAGGAAATTAATTTATAGTTTTATTTCTACATTGTTGTTGTACATTCCAAGTTTGGCTTTTAGGGTTCCCAGTTTAATTATTGTCTTCCTGTTTTTAAATTGTGATTCCTTGTTTGGTGATGGTCTATGTTCTGCATGTGTAACTGAGCTGAGGTATTCTGTTTATGTAATTGCTATTTGACATTGTCACTTGTTCTCTTTCCCCAGTAGGTCATGTATTGTTATTCTCTGAAATGTATTGGTTTAATATTTGCAGTGTTGCCTTTTGATAGGTAGGGTATGGTGCTTTATGAGTCCTGGTAGTGCTGTTAGGATACGGTGGGTTTGCTATGGGTTCTAAATGGGCAGTGTTTGTAGTAGTTCCTAATGTGCCTGGCGGTTGGCACTGGATTATAGTAATGTAGAAATCTTTGTCTTTCTTTATCCATACACTCATGAAGAGGCATGTTTAATAAAAGTTAGTGTATGGTAACATTATGCAAATATTTATGCAAATGAGGCCCCGCACCGAGTCTCCGCACATGGCCCCGCACCCCCCTTGGGCCGCCCCTGTATGGAAACATTCTCTAACAAGGCCTTCCAAAGTACGCACTGTATACACTGAAAATGGCGCAAAACACTGCTGCTAGAATACTCACAGGGACCTCTAGATTTCTACACATTACACAGACTCTCAAGAACCTCCACTGGATACTGATAGCACCAAGAAGAAAACACAAGGTTGTCCCTACAATTTACAAGATATCCATAATCAATCAGCCCCATGTCTTGACTCTCTAATCACCAAAGCACCTGAAACAAGATCAAGACGACGTATAAATCAGAATCTGCTATCAATCCCAACACTCAAAACAAAATGCACACCAGCTTATAGAGCCTTACCCTCTTTGCACCTACAATTTGGAATGCCCTCCCTGAACCCATCAGATCAACCCAGAACATACAGGATCTAAGAAGAAAGCTAAAAGCTCTTCTCTTCATCGAACATTACAGAGCAGACATGATCATCTAATTCTAAACCTCCAATATCTTCCTCAACGAACATGCCCCAGACCAAATTAACCCCCTCCCTTTGTTTGTTACTTCCTAGTTTCATGTAGCCCCCACCCTTTAAGTTTGTTATTAATTAAGTTTGATGTAATTCCTTGACCTTAACTCATACGAGTTAGATCATCACTATTCTCTGTAAACCACTTTGAGTATAGAAAAGCGATATATAAAACTTGTTAAATAAATAAAAATAAAAGAAATAAAATAATGGGAGGCAGGAGTGCTACACACATGCTCCTGCCTCTGGGATGATATTATAAAATGGAGGCCCTAACCCTTAAGGCTGACATCCCCCCGGCACAACACTGAGTCAGGGCTGCTATTTTATAATAATTATTTATTTAACATATATTTTATGCCATCTTTCTATGAGTCAAGATGGTTTACAAGTAACTCAGTGCATGAACATTGAACTACTTTATCAAAAGGTGCACATTACATTGACCATTATGTTTAGCGGTAACAGAACAAGTGATGTGGTCATTCAGTAACTATAGAAATAGGCCTAACTAGTTGTGTAGTGGAGAGTACTTTATGTTGGGTTAGGTCCAAAGTGATCAGTGAATAGCAGAGTCTTCAGGTTCTTAAGGAATTCACCGGTGTGTTGGACGGCTCTTGTTTGGGGTGATAGCGAGTTCTAGAGTGAAGGGGCAAATAGTGAGAATGCACTATTATTAGCTCTTTGGTTGTTTGTGGGCAGTTCAGAGACAGGAGTGAGCAGGCAGCGCTCCTGCTTCTGAGCTTGTTGACCCAGTGCGAGGATATAGGAAGAAGAACGGGGAGCACGCAACGGAGTCTCCTGGAAGATCGATGAGATCTCGCCAGTCTGCACTGTTAGACACAAACATTACTTGGTGTTGCTGTACAGTGGCATTGCAACTAGCATATGTGGATATGACTATAGGCCTAATACTCTTGTTCATAGTCCAAGAACTTCAAACACAGGGGTGCAGTCAGGTAATTAACAGAAACACTGCTATATTTAGTTTATGCTTTACTCCATGTGCTTCTGGAGTATTTTGATCTTACTTTGGCTATAGCACAGTTACTTACCTGTAACAGGTGATCTCTGGGAACAGCAGGAATTAGTCCTCACATATGGGTACGTCGGTACCGACGGAGCCTGCGCAGAAAAGCTCCCCAGCTTCCCAGAAGGAAGCTTTTGGGGCCTCCCACTGCACATGCGCGCTGCCTTCCCGCCTTCCTGACCAGCTCTCTTCAGTTCGAGTTTATAGCTGAGACAATAGAGAGAGGAAAGGAAGATAGATAGAAGATACAACTCCTAGGGGAGGTGGGTGGGTTGTGAGGACTAATTCCTGCTGTTCCCAGAGATCACCTGTTACAGGTAAGTAACTGTGCTATCTCCAGGAACAAGCAGGAATAAGTCCTCACATATGGGGACTCCCTAGCTAAGATGCCTGGGAGATCCCCTTCCAAGGGTTCGCCATCTTCGTATGGATCTCAGGCATCCAGCCTGGGAAGGTGGGCAGTTGTTGTTCAAGTATGGAACAGGTGTTTGAGGACAGCCTGACCAAACAAGGCATCCCGGCGGGAGTCCTTGTCCAAGCAGTAATGGACTGTGAAGGTATGAACCGAGGCCCATGTGGCGGCTCGACAGATCTGATCTATGGAGACAGAGTGAAGATGAGCCATAGAAGTGGCCCTGGCTCTCACATTGTGAGCTGTGACATGGCCTTCCAGAGAAATATTTTTGCTCTGGTAAGCAAAGGAAATACACTGAGCAATCCAATTGGAAAGTGTACGTTTGGAGACTGGAAGTCCCAAATGAGAAGGATCAAAAGCCACGAAAAGCTGGGAAGACTTTCGATGTGGCTGAGTCCTGTTGAGGTAAAAGGCAAGAGCTCTTTTACAATCTAAAGCATGAAGGTTCCTCTCTGCACTGGATGCATGAGGAGCCGGAAAAAAGACAGGTAGATATACCTCTTGATTAAGATGAAAAGGCGAGACCACTTTGGGCATAAAGTGGGGATTCGTCCTTAGGACCACCTTATGATGAAACCTGGTATAAGGTGGATGAGCCACTAAAGCCTGTAGTTCACTGATGCGGCGAGCCGAAGTGACTGCAATAAGGAAAAGGACCTTCCAGGAAAGAAATTTCAAGGAGGTAGAAACCAACGGTTCAAAAGGTGGCTTCATAAGCTGACCTAGAAGTAGGTTCAAGTCCCATGCTACCGGAGGAGGTCGGATGGGAGGCTTAGTTAGAGTCAGGCCTCTCATGAACCTTGCAACAAGCGGATGAGAGGAGACAGGTTGTCCATTTATAGGTTTTAAGGATGCTGCAATAGCACTCAAATGGACTCTTACTGAATTCGTCTTAAGGCCTGCATTAGAAAGATGCAGGAGATAGTCTAGTAGAGAATTCAAAGGAAGTGCTAGAGGGTCAAGACCCTGTTGAGCACACCAAATGGAAAAGCGTTTCCATTTGAAAGCATAGGAACGCCTCGTGGAGGGTTTCCTAGAGGCATGAAGGATATCTTTCACTGGTTGAGAAAGATTGAAGTCATGAAGGCTTAGGCCTTCAGTAACCAAGCTCTGAGGTGTAGGGACTTGGGGTTTGGGTGCCACAAAGTCCCTTCCTCCTGAGAGAGAAGGTCTGGCGCAGCTCCCAGGTCCAGGGAGGGTCCCTGAGAGAGATGCAGAAGTAGAGGGAACCACACTTGGCGTGGCCAGCGTGGAGCTATGAGGATCATCGATCCGTGATCCCTCTGGAGTTTGAACAGAGTCTTGGGAATCAAAGGAATGGGTGGAAAGGCATATAGGAATTCCTGACCCCAATGTAGGAGAAAGGCGTCGTTGGCCTGAGCTCTCTGACACGGAGTCCTGGAACAGAACCAGGGAAGTTTGGCATTCCACGGACTTGCAAAGAGGTCTATGTCCGGGGTTCCCCATTCCTGAAAGATTCTGCTTATCTGGTCCATATGTAGGGAGCATTCGTGTGGAAGCAGAACTCGACTGAGTCTGTCTGCCCAAGAGTTTTGAACCCCTGGAAGATACACTGCCAGAAGATGAATTTGATGCTCTCTGGCGAAGGCCCATAATCTGAGAGCTTCGTTGCAAAGCGACAGAGAGCCTGTCCCTCCTTGTTTGTTTACGTAGAACATGGCCACCTGATTGTCTGTCTGAACTAGGACGGTCAGGTTGACCAGGAGGGTATGGAAGACTTTGAGGGCAAAGAAGATTGCTCGCAGTTCCAGGAGGTTGATGTGAAGGGTGGTCTCCTGTGGAGACCAAGTACCCTGAGTGGAGAGGGATTGTAGATGGGCTCCCCACCCTGTTTGGGAGGCATCTGTTGTGAGGGTTGCTTGGGGCAACAAAGGTTGGAAGGGGGCCCCCAACAACAGATTCTTGGTGGACATCCACCATTGGAGGGACCAAAACAGACGCTTTGAGGTGAGTATTTGGTCGGAGAGCGCTCCTGATGCTTGAGTCCACTGGGTGGCCAAGGTCCATTGAGCTGCTCTCATATGAAGACGAGCGTAGGGCACCACGTGTACTGTGGAGGCCATGTGGCCCAGAAGTCGCAGCATTTCTCTGGCTGTCAAGTGACTGCTGGACTGAGCTTGGGAGGCCAAGCACACCAGACGTTGGCCCCGGACTTGAGGTAGGTAGGCCCTTGCAGTGGTGGTGTCCAACTGGGCCCCTATGAATTCCAGAGACTGAGTAGGGGTAAGTTGAGACTTGGGAAGGTTTACCACCAGTCCCAGATACTGCAGAAGGTGCCTTGTGCGGTCCAGGGAAATCTGGGCCTCTGACTGAGATGGAGCTCGGATGAGCCAGTCGTCCAGATATGGGAATACAAAAATTCCCAGACCTCTTAGAAATGCGGCAACAACTGCCATGCATTTGGTGAACACTCTTGGAGCAGAGGCTAGACCGAAGGGAAGTACTCTGTACTGGAAATGTTTTCCCTGAAACAGAAATCTTAGATATTTTCTGTGGGATGGGTGGATGAGTATATGTGTGTACGCATCCTTGAGATCTAGAGAACAAAGCCAATCCTGACTCTGAAGGTATGGAAGGAGAATGCCTAGAGAAAGCATTTTGAATTTCTCCTTGTACAGAAATCTGTTCAATTCTCTCAGATCTAGGATAGGTCTGAATCCCCCTGTCTTCTTTGTTATGAGAAAATAAGGGGAGTAGAATCCTGTCCCTTGTTGAAGAAGAGGAACCTCTTCTATTGCCCCTTGGGCAAGGAGAGAAGAGACTTCCTGATCCAACAGGTTCAGGAGAAATGGGGGAGAATTGAAGTGCCTCACCATGGTATATGGAGGAAGGTTGGAAAAATGAAGTTTGTAGCCCTCTCTGATGATAGAGAGGGTCCATTGCTCTGATGTAATTTGCTACCATCTGGGAGCAAAGTGAGCTAACCTTCCGGGAATGGTGAGGGGCTCTGGTTGTTCTAGAGCCAGAAATGTTAAGTTCTCTAGGGGCAAGTCAAAACCCCTGAGGGGGTTGAGCCTGCTGAGGAGTGGCAGACGCTGCAGGCTTTGACCTTGCCTGTTTAGGTTGCTGACGTTTAGCAGCAAAGCGAGGCTGAGAAGATTGTTGGCCAGTATTTGTGGAAAATCTGGCCTTCTTGTAGTAAGGCCTCTTGAAAGACTTTTTCTTGGCAGGAGTAGAGGTAGACTTAGAAAGTCTATCTAATGTAGCATTTTCTGCATCCATTTGAGTGGCTTTAATTTGCCAGTCCTTACCAAATAAGTTCTCACCTGTACAGGGCAGATTCCGTAAGCCATCCAGGACCCAGGGTTCTAGGTCAGAGGCCTGGAGCCAAGCAAGTCGTCGGGCTGCAATAGCAATGCCCGAAGCTCTACCGGCACCCTCAAAGGAATCAAAAACTGCTCTGTTGGAGAACTTAGAAACATCTAGAAGCTGTTTCACACCAGAGAAATGAACTCCTCTTTTCTATCCTCAGGGATAAAGGAGGCAAAATGCCGTATCTTTAGGGCAAGTTCCCTGAGAAACATGCCCATATACAGACTGTAAGAATTAATCCTGGCTATAAGCATAGTAGCCTGGAAAATCTTCTTGCCAAAAGAGTTTAGGGTCTATCATTCTCGCCCTGGAGGAGTAGACGAGTGCCTTTTGGTACTCTTAATCTTTTTCAGTGCAGACTTCACCACAATGGAATGGTGAGGCAACTGAGTCTTTTGAAAACCAGGGGAAGGAGGGACCCGGTACATGGTGTCCAACCTACGAGAATAAGGAGACAACGTTAGAGGAGCCTCCTATAAGTCCATCAAGTGTTCTTGAAGGATTTCATGGATAGGCAGGGTGACTGCCTCTTTAGGAACCTTAGGGTATCCTAAAATATCCAATTTCTTTGACCTAGGTTCTTTTTCAGAGGATGTGGTAATAGAAAGTCCTTTAGCTAGTTCAATAATTAAGTCTTGAAAGGACAAATCCTCTGGTGGAGACATTCTCCTCTTTGGGGAAGAGGGGTCTTCATGAAGAACTAGAGACAGCTCATCAGAGTCCTCAGAGGAGTCAAAATCCTCAGAAGAATCAGAGTATTCTCTATTTGCTTCCAACGCACGATACGCATACCGATCGGTATCGACATCGGGCATACCGGGTATGGGATCGGTATCGGGTGAAAACCCGGATCCAGCATGCGGAACCGATCTGCGTTTGGAAGTCGATGGTCTCGGTTCCGGTATGGGAGACGATACCGGAACCGGACCTGGTACCGCTGAACGCGGTACCGAGGGCGTCGCAGCATTAATAAAAGCCAGCATGGCCTGCTGCATGGTCTGAACAGTATTGCTCATAGACGCCACTGCTGCCTGGATGTCGGTACCGGTATGGGCCGGTACCCCAGAGCAGTCTAACAGGTGATCAGTCGAGGCTGTGCCATCGATGTCAACCTGTAACCCCATAGATGGTGCTTTGGAAGCCAGAGCTTCCCGCCGGGGTTGTTTGGCTGGGGCAGGATCCTCAGACTCAAAAGTGAGAGCCTCTCGATGCTTTGAAGGAGATTTGCTCTTTGAGGACCTGCCCGAAGAAAGTTTGGTTACCTGAGATCCATCCGGAGAGGAAGACCTGGATGACTGTGATGCTGGATTATCTGAAGCAAACAGCACATGGAATTTGTTGGCCCGGTTCTGCAACCCACGTTTAGACATTTGGGAGCAGGATGGGCAGTCCGGAATGGAGTGGTCAGGTCCCAAACACTTAAGACACCAATCATGGGTGTCTGTGACAGAAATAACAGCCCTACACTTGGTACACTTCTTAAAACCAGGGGCTGGTTTCTCCATGAGGAGAATTTGTGTAGGCCTGAGGCCTATCCGAAGTCAACAAGTTGTGCAGAATAAAGTTTGGTTTTTTTTAAAAGAAAAGAAAAGAGAGACCGGCGGTACCGGTTTCGGTATGGGGAAGGCAGGTACGCGGTCTAAAGAAACAAACTAAAACAATAATTTCTTCAGCGGTGACAGGAACACGACCTGCTGGCTCCGCGGAAAAAGAGAAACTGAAGAGAGCTGGTCAGGAAGGCGGGAAGGCAGCGCGCATGTGCAGTGGGAGGCCCCAAAAGCTTCCTTCTGGGAAGCTGGGGAGGCCCCAAAAGCTTCCTTCTGGGAAGCTGGGGAGCTTTCCCGCGCAGGCTCCGTCGGTACCGACGTACCCATATGTGAGGACTTATTCCTGCTTGTTCCTGGAGATATAATATTTATGGATACTATTTAACAGGAGGTATATCAAAATGAGGCTGAAATTTAAAATTAGCAGAGTAAAAGTATTAAACATATTTTGTGTAAAAGACCCAAAGATGTGATACTAAATCTTACAGGGCTAAAAACTGTGCTATATGCTCCCTAGGGGTGTGCATTTGTTGATGAGCACTTGATACATTATGGTGCCTTAAAATTTTTTAGTACAAACTAAATTGATTTAACATGCATTAAATGGACTTTGTGTGTCTTAATTCATCAGTTAATGTGTGTTACAGTAATACAATTTAGTGAAACTGTGCCCATTAATTTGTCACGACTTAATCAGCCAAGCTCTTATACTATGTTCTATGTCAATTGTATACAGTTACCATGTATTGATCTATGTTAATATGTATAGTTAGCCTGTTTTTGCTCCAAGTTTTATTCCCTGTTACAATGTAAGCGCAAAAAGTTTCAACTGAATTGAGCAACCTTGTTGAATGTAAACCTCACTGATAACAAATAGCGCGGTATATAAAAGATGTTAAATAAATAAATTAAATAAACTAACCAAAAATACACCTGAAAAACCGGGATCTATTCATTAAAAAAAAGAAACTAAGAATTTTTCTTGCCTGTGCATATTCCTAATGCTTTCTATGCACAAAGCCAAGAGCGATAGGCCTTGGGTGACTGGCTAACTATACCATCCATCTCCTGGAGACACATGTAGCTCATATAAATATACTGGAGATCTACTGAATGCAAATATATGCATATTCATTGCAGTAATCCTGAAAACCTCAATCCTAAGTATGCCTCCAGAAGTGGAATTGAGAAGCACTAAATTAGAAATACAGTAATATGACAGCAGAAAAAGACCACATGGCCTGTCTACTCTGCCCTTCCATATCAAATACTATAGTCCCTTCTTTTCCTTTAGAGATCTTGTGTTTGTCTCATGCTTTTTTGAATTCAGATACTGTCATCGTCTCTACTATCTCCACTGGGAGATTATTCCACGCATCTACCACTCTTTCTGTAAAGAAACATTTCCGCATATTACTCCAGAGTCTATCCCCTTTCACCCTCATCCTATGTCCCCTTATAGAAGAGCTTGCTTTCAATCGAAAGGGGCTCTCCTCTTGTACATTTAAGCCTGGGAGATATTTAAATGTCTCTACCTTTTCTATAAGATCTTTCCTCCTATGCTTTATAACGAAGACCACTAACCATTTTAGTAGCCACCCTCTGCACAGACTCCAACCTGTTTATATTCTTTTGAAGGTGCGGTCTCCAGAATTGCACACAATACTTCAAATTAGGTCATACCAGAGACTTGTACAAAAGCACTATCACCTCCTTTTTTCTACTGGCCATTCTTCTCCCTATGCACCCAAGCATCCTTCTGGCTTTTGCCGTTGCCTTTTCTACCTGCCTAGCCACCTTAAGATCATCAGAAACAATCACATCCAGGTCCCGCTCTTCTTTTGTGGACAGAAGTACTTTGCCCCCTCACACTGTACCGCTCCCTTGGATTTTTGCAGCAAAAAATGCATGACCCTTGCTTTTTTTTTAACATTAAATCTTAGTTGCCAAATTTTTGACAATTCTTCAAGCTTAGCTAGATCCCTCCTCATGTTATCTACTTCTTCCAGAGTGTCTACTCTATAGCAGAATTTGGTATCATCCGCAAAGAGGCAAACCTTACCTGACAGCCCTTCCGCAATATCACTAACAAAGATGTTAAATAAAAGAAATCAGACCAGGGACAGATCCTTGTGGCACACCACTGGTAACCTTCTTCTCAGAGTGAGCTCTATTTACCTGTACTCTTTGTTGCCTCCCACTCAATCAATTTCTAACCCAGTCAGTCACTTTAGGGTACATCCCTAGGATGCTCAGTTTATTTATGTCACCTGTGCAGAATGGTGTCAAAGGCTTTACTGAAATCTAAGTACTCCACATCTAGGGCTCTCCCCTCTGTCCCTAGTCACCCAGTCAAAGAAATCAATCAGATTTGTCTGATAAAACCTGCCTCTAGGTAAACCCATGCTGCCTCGGATCCTGCAAGCCATTGGACTCCAGAAACCTCACTATCCTCCCTTTTAGCAGCATTTCCAATAATTTACTCACCACAGAGGTTAGACTAATAGGCTTGCGGTTTTCAACATCATCCTTACTTCTGCTTTTGTGTAAAGGGTCCACATGTGCCTTTCTCCAGGCCTCTGGGACCACTCCAGACTCTAAAAAAAGCATTGAAAAGGTCAGTCAGTGGAGCCGCTAGAATGTCCCCAAATGCCTTCAATATTCTTGGATGTATCCCATCCAGTCCCATTGCTTTGTCTACTTTTAGTTTAGCTAGTTCCTCACAAACCCAGTCTTCTGAAAATCGTTCAAGATCTCCCTCACTTCTGTTCCTATTTGTGGGTGTTTTTGGAGATCCTCCTCCTGGCCTTCATCTGTCTACACAGAACAGAAATATTTGTTAAGCAATTCTGCTTTATCCTCATCAGCTTCTACATATTCCTCCACCCTAAAAGAGCTCCGCATTAGATACAAGACAATCATAAACATTTTCAAAATCAAACATCAATCATCAGCTTTCAGCCTACACCCACTCATACAACCAGACAACAGCACAAGACCGAGAAGAAGAGGCACATCCAACCGTGTCAACACACCTAAAGATATCAACAGGGTACGCAAGGACACCGAAAAATGAGCCTTATCAAAGGCGGCCCCAACAATTTGGAACGCCCTCCCCGACGAACTGCGTTCAACAACAGACCTAAAGGAGTTAAGGAAACTACTGAAGACAACCCGCTTCATAGAACACTACGGTGACATTACTTAAACCATGCAACAGACACCTCAATTCCCCCCACATGTCACTATAATTGTAATTAAGCAAGGAACTGATACCCATAGCATTGTAAATAGCACCACAAGAATCAACGTCCAGACACACTCACACGCATACACTACTCACTGCATGTGCACACTATACACTGTATCTTATTGATTGTTTGCTGTTCAGACCGCCTTGATTGCAGGATAAGGCGGTATAGAAATACGTTTAAATAAATAAATAAAATTTCACCCTTGAGTCTGACAATACCACTTTTGCACTTCTTTCTCTCACTAACATACCTGAAACATGTCTTATCCCCTCCCCATTTTATTGCACTGTCTATTTCTTCCTCTTTTTGTATCTTTGCTTTCCTGACTACTTTGCCAGTTTTTCTAAGTTTTTCCAAATATAGATGCTTGTCTTCTTCTCTCTGTGATCTCTTGTATTTTATGAAGGCCACCCTCTTTTTCTTCACCTTTACATCTACTTCTTTTGAGAACCATAGCGGCCTCCTTTTCCTTTTACATTTATTTACTTAACAAAAAGGTTTGCTTCCCTTAAATATCTCCTTTCAGTTTTGCCCATTGCTATTCAACATCCTCCAGCTGTTCTCATCTTGCTAACATCTCCTTGAGGTATTGTCCCATCCTGGCAAAGTTAGTTTTCCTAAAGTCTAAGATCCTCACTTTTGAATGAATCCTATCAGCCCTAGTCCTTACTGAATCACACCATTTGGTGATCACTGGATGTGAGATGGTGCTTACCAATGGGGAAAGTGTTTCTGATGTCATAGTGGGAGATCAAGTCCAGTATGGCTCCTTCACGTGTGAGTTCTGTTAGCAGTTGCCGGAATAGTTTTCCCTGTAGAAAATCTAGGATCTCCTTACTTCTAGATGACATTGCAGCAGGGATGTGCCAATCAACATCCGGCATATTGACATATATCTAGCACGTCTCCTTTCATAGCAATACTCTGTATGCCTTCTATTAAATCCCAGTCTACTTCTTCTCACTGTGAAGGAGATCTGTATAATCACACTAATGTAAATGGATTTCCCTTTCCCTCTTTCTAGATTAACCCCCAGTGCCTTCTAGCTCCCTTTTAAGCCCTGTAATTCTATAGCTTTAATATTATTTTTTACATATAGCGTCACTCCTCCTCTTCTTCCTACCCTGTCCTTTCTGAATAAAATATAGCCTGGTATAATTACATCCCAGTCATGGTTGTCCATGAAATATGTTTCTGTAACCGTGTTTCTGTAACCATGTTTCTGTAGTCAGTCTCTTTCAATAAAGCCTCAACATTTGTGATCTTATTTCCCATGCTACGGGCATTTATACACACCACTTTCCAGATGTTGCCCCTTTTAAGGATATAAGTTATCGATAAAATTTTTTTTAACAGTATAAGGAGGTTTTGACTGGGGTGGGGAATCTATACATGTAGATCATTTTGAGGTAATGGAACTAAACAAAATAGTATATAATGGGTACGATGCATATGGTTTTCATGGCATCTGTGTAAGAAGTGCTGCATATAGAGAAATTAGGCCTTACCTGCTAATTGTCTTTTCTTGAGTTCTCTCCGGGCCAGTCCAGGTACAGTTTGGTAGTCAATCCCTTCTAGCAGCTGAGGACTGAATGCTGAAACTTTTGTTAACAGGTGCAATAGCTCCCTCTGGTGTTAGCAAGTCAGTTATCTATTGTCAAAGCAGCGGACGAACCTAACAAACTCGCCCCTATGCAACGCAACAAAAAACCTATACTTCTAAAACTTAAAAAAAAAAAAAACAACTGGCAACCCTGCTTCACGTTGCTCAGAAGCACGCCCCTATCCAAAACTGTAGTAGGGCTGCTCCCGATCCTTCCAAGTATAGAGAGTCCCCCCCCCCCCAGATAGCTAGAACTCTTCAATATCCACTTCCAACACTCAAACGTCATCTGGAAGCGCGGACGCCCGCGAAAAACTGTATTGAAAAGACGAACGCACTAGGAGACTCTCCACGAACAAAACAGCTCGCAGATCACTGGGGTGGGTCTTGGACTGGCCCGGAGAGAACTCAAGGAAAGACAATTAGCAGGTAAGGCCTAATTTCTCCTTCCTCTTCGTCTCTCTGGGCCAGTCCAGGTACAGTTGGGCAGTACCAAAGCAGTACCCTAAACTGGGGAGGGTCCTGCGAGCCCCGCTACAATGGCCGAGGCCCCCACATTGGCATCCGCCCGGGCCTGCACATCTAAACGGTAATGCTTTGTGAAAGTATGCAGAGAGGACCATGCCGCCGCCCAACAGATATCCGCTGGCGGTATCAAACTCATCTCAGCCCAAGATGCCGCTTGCGCTCTAGTCGAATGTGCCCTGAGCTCTCGCAGTGGCGTTCTGCCTTTCGCCTCATAAGCTCTGGCTATCGCTTGTTTCACCCATCGAGCGATAGAAGCCTTGGTAGCCGCTAGACCCTTGCGAGGACCCCCAAACAGTACAAACAACCGATCCAACCTGCGAAACAGCTTTGTATGACGAAGATACGTCCGAAGAACGCGCCCCAAATCTAATTTCCGAAGTGCCCGGTCTAGCTTATCGCCGCTCTGCGACTGAAAGTTAGGAAGCGCCACAGTTTGATTCATATGAAAACCTGACACCACCTTTGGGAGATATAAGGGAACGGGCCGCAGAACTACCTTTTCTTCCAAAAAATGAAGATACGGCTCTCTACAGGAAAGCGCTTGCAAATCTGAAATCCTCCTAGCCGAGCATAGGGCAACGAGAAAAGCAGTTTTCCAAGAAAACTCCCGCAGACTGCCGGGCAGTTCGGACTCAAAAGGCGGGCCTGTTAAGGCTTCGAGCACCAAGTTCAAATCCCATGGAGGCACAACCAGACAACGAGGTGGACGAATATTCTTAGCCTCCCGTAGGAACCTCTGCACATCCGGATGCGACGCGAGAGAACAGCCTTTTACACGGCCCCGAAAACACGCCAAGGCTGCTAAGTGCACTCTGAGAGTGTTTAGGGCTAAACCCTTTTCCAAGCCTCCTTGAAGAAACGCTAGAACGTCCGGTAAGCCAGCGGAGCGGGGCGAGACACACCCCCCCCCCCCCGTTTCTGTAGACCATGCTTCAAAAATGCACCACACCCTTATGTACGCCAAGGACGTTGAACGTCTCCTGGACTTTAACATAGTAGCGATCACAGGCCCCGAGTACCCTCTACTCCGCAATCGCTGCCGCTCAAGAGCCAAGCCGTAAGCAAGAATCGATCCACTTGTGGCATCAGAATTGGCCCCCGACTCAAGAGGTTGATTCGAGAGGGCAACCGCCAAGGAGGAGCTACTAGCAACCTCACCAGATCCGCATACCAAGGACGCCTGGGCCAATCCGGAGCAATGAGAATCACCTTGCCGCTGTAACCTGATATTCTCCGAATGACTCTCCCTATCAATGGCCAAGGAGGAAACACGTACAGAAGCTGCTCTTCTGGCCAGGGCTGTACCAACCCGTCCAGGCCCTCCGACATGTGTTCCCTGCGTCTGCTGTAAAAACAAAACGCTTTGGCATTGGACATGGTTGCCATGAGGTCCATAACCAGCTGACCCCAACATAGTGTTATCTCGTGGAAAATCGCCCAGTTCAACTCCCACTCTCCGGGATCCAGACGATGCCGACTGAGAAAATCGGCCTGAACATTGTCCTTTCCTGCTACATGAGCTGCCGAAAGGGCAGAAAGATGCAACTCCGCCCACTGAAGTAGGACCCGGCTCTCCTGAAGCAACGGAGCACTGCCCTGCCACCCTGCTTGTTGATGTAGGCCACCGCCACCAGATTGTCGGAAAACACTCGAACTGCCCACCCTGTGAGCAGATCCGAAAAATGCAGAAGCGCCAAACGAACCGCTCGCAGTTCCAGACGATTGATAGACCACCTGCTCTCTGCTATCGACCAGGTCCCCTGCGCTACTTGGGACAGACAATGAGCTCCCCAACCGAAAAGACTGGCATCCGTCGTGACTAAAATCCACTCCGGTTCCTGCAGAGGCATTCCTGCATGAAGATGAGCCGGAAGCTGCCACCAATGAAGACTGAGCCGGACCTCCTCCGGACAGTGCAGCTTTTGAGAGAGCGGATGAAGTTGCGGAGACCATCTGGAGAGCAAGGCGTGCTGCAGGGGACGCATGTGCGCCCTGGCCCAAGGCACCAGATCCAAGGCCGCTGCCATGGACCCCAACAACTGTAGATACCTCCAAGCTGTTGGTGCCGGTAGTTGAAGGAAAGGGCCCACTTGAGCTATCAGCTTCTGCCCCCTGTCCAGCGGAAGAAGAACCAGGCCTGTCTTTCTGTCGAATACGGCCCCGAGGTATGTCAAACGTTGCACTGGGAGCAGCTGACTTTTCGCTCGGTTGATGACCCACCCGAGGTGCTGCAGGAACTGCACCACCCGAGCCGTCGCCGCGGCTGACTCCTCTCGAGAACTTGCACGGATTAGCCAATCGTCCAGGTAGGGATGGACTTGAATTCCCTCTTTGCGAAGAGCCGCCGCTACCACTACCATAACTTTGGTGAAGGTGCGAGGAGCCGTCGCCAGACCAAACGGTAACGCTCGAAACTGAAAATGCACCATGGGGACTGCGAACCGCAGAAAACGCTGATGCTCTGGGCGAATCGGAATGTGCAGGTAAGCCTCCGTGAGATCTATGGAAGAGAGCCACTCTCCCGGCCTCACCGCTCGAATAACCGAATGTAGGGTCTCCATTCGAAAATGTGGTACTCGTAAGCACCGATTTACGTGTTTGAGATCCAGAATCGGATGAAACGAGCCTTCCTTCTTGGGCACCACAAAGTAAATCGAGTATCGACCTGCACCGCACTGGTCTAGAGGTACTGGAACCACCGCCCGCAGATCCAATAAGCGCTGAAGGGTGTCCGCGACCGCTCGGCTCTTTGCACGAGTACTGCAGGGAGAAAACACAAAGGCCTCTGACAATGGAGCAGCGAACTCCAGAGCATAGCCGTCATGGATGATCTCTAACACCCAGAGATCGGAGGTTATGGCGGCCCAGACGGAGAGAAACCCCTGCAAACATCCTCCTACCGGAATCTCCGCCTGGACCGGCCTCCCTTCATTGTGGTTTCTTAGAAGGGGTTTGCTGCGAGTTGAAGAAACCTCTGCCAAAATCCCTGGCCCCTCGAAAGGACTGACCCCCTGGAAGGAAATCGACCCCTCTGGTACGGCACAAATCTAGAACCTCGAAATCTACGAATCTCTCTATTGTGCCCTCTCTGCATAAGACTTGTCTTAGCCCCTCTAGGCTTATCCTCCGGAAGACAACCCCCTTTTGAGTAGCCTAAATCCTTCACAATCTTTTCCAACGCTTCCCCAAAAAGTAATTTGCCTTTATATGGAAGCTTACTAAGACGTGACTTAGAGGACGTATCCGCCGCCCAATTCCACAACCAAAGAAATTGCCGAGCCGCTATGACCGAAGCCATGGACTTTGCCAAAATCCTGATCAAATCATAAAATGTGTCTGCTAGGTACGCTGCGGCCGATTCGAGCTTAGCGCCTTCCGGCGACGAATCCTCCTGCTTCAAGGTGGCCTGCTCTCCCTGAATCCAGCGAATAGCCGCCCTGGATACAAACGCTCCGCAAACAGACGCTTGTAAGGCTAGAGCATTAGCATCAAAGGCCTATTTCAGAAACGCCTCTAACTTCCGGTCCTGAACATCCTTCAGGGCTGCACCCCCTTCTACCGGAATTGTGGTCTTCTTCGTAACTGTGGATACCAGCACGTCGACCTTAGGCATCCGCAATAACTCCCTCTCTTCGTGAGGGACCAGGTAAAGGCGCGCAATCGAACGCCCCCCCCCGTAAGCTAGCCTCCAGGCACTCCCACTCAGACTCTATCAATTGCTTAATCACTCTGTGCATAGGGAAGCAGCGCTGTTCCTGCTTAAAGCCTTGCAATAAGGGATCCTCCAGAGGCTCCTGTTGCAAAGAAGGAGGCACGATATTTAAGGCAGCGAGGGATTGAACAATCAGCGCTCCCAGCTCTTCCTTACGGAACACCCAGAACACATTAGGATCCTCTCCTGGCCCCAGTTCCCCTTCTTCCAACTCCTGAGGCCAAGACTCCAGACCTACCTCAGAGGAGATTTCCCCCTCCTCAGGCAGCAGAGAGTCAGAGGATTGAGGATCTAGCTCCTCGGAAGAAAAATCCCTACCCGGTAGCTGAGATGAGGGGCCCTCACCGGGATCTGCCATTTTGGATTCCTTTTGCTTAGAAAGTCCCTGACCCACTGGAGCTGTACACTCCACTGGGTGAGCCAACTTTAACAAATAGGCTTTATGTAAAGCCAAAATAAAATCAGGAGAGAAAATAGAGGCCAAAGCCCCCTGAGACCCAGGAGACAATACTTTGCTGTTGCCTTCTCCTGTAGGCTCTTTATGGGATTTTGATTTCTTTTTCCCGGAACGCTGCAAAAGCGCGGGAACAGGAGCGGTGTCTGAGGGAAGCGTGGCTGCCGTTGCTGCTGACAGTTTCTTTCCCTGTGGCTTTTCCCCCGACAGCTCCCCGGAGCCTGAACTCTCCATCAGGGTGGAAATAACCTAAACTAAGCTGACCGCAACGACACGCAAACCCCGCAGGGCAATAAAAGCCCGCTGAAGCCTGCAGCCAAGAAAAAAATACCGACGCTCAGAAAATGGCCGCAGACAGTTCCCGCCGGTGGCAAAAAACAAGCTCCCGATCAAAAACAAGCCCGAAGCACGAAAACCCCGCAAGAAGACCGCAGCTTACCTCAGCTACTAACAGGCAGAACCGTCTCTAGTCTCCGCTGCTAGCGAGGGATTGAGATGAATGGAACGTCGCGGGAAGAGGATACTGGGGCTCCCAGCTCCTGACGAACCCCGATTAAGCACAGCGGATCCTCTGGAAGCAGGCTCTGCCCCCAAATTTTCAACCAAAATAACAAACCCAAATAAACAGAAAGGATCGCTGATGTCTATGAGCACCCTATTCCCCTCCTTCAAAGGAATAAGGGAGCATTGCTTGCTATGATGCCCTGCTAGGGCCAGTGAGCAAGGTTCCTTTCAGAAAAACTGAATACCCAAAGTTGCCTCTTGTTTTTGTCTCCTCTAGTCTTTTTTTTTTTTTTTTTATATTAAACTCTAACCTCTAAAACAAAAAAAAAAAAACTACCCTGACCAACTTCGTCTCTCTTGGGAGCCTGCCAGAGATACGTCCACTCTAGCTGCTGAGGACTGAAGACTGGCTTGCTAACACCTGAGGGAGCTATTGCACCTGTTAACAAAAGTTTCAGCATTCAGTCCTCAGCTGCTAGAAGGGATTGACTACCCAACTGTACCTGGACTGGCCCGGAGAGACGAAGAGGAAGGCGTCATTATAAAGGCGGGACTTGAAGGCCGCCAATGATATAGTAGGGATGGTTTAAATAGGGATGATGATTTTCATTCCACACGCGCGGCGTTCCTCTGAAGCAATCGTTTTGAAGTTTTTCTTGAAGTTTTTCTTGATAGAATCGCCGATAACAGAGTTGGTACGAGACGTCTGCAGCAGCAAAGTAGGTAAATTATGATGCCATTGATAACTGAAAGAGATGTTTAAAGGGTATTTACATTGCACAAAAGGATTGACTGGTTGCTGATTAGTATTCTGTTTTTATAGTGATAACAGTCGAGGAGTTGGGAAGGTTGATGATCCCCTGAAGAAACGATTGTTGTGAAACGCAATGATGGCGCCAGAGGGAGGCGTTGGGATCAGGGAGTGATGAGAAGAACGAGCTCAAAACATAAGTGCAATATTTGACATTTATTAAGCATTGAAGAACCAGTACAACTCATGGTACACATATTAGAGTTTGAACTCCGCAAGGAAGATGTTCAATGTTTAAATGTTGAAGATATTATGATTTTGGAGTGCACATCGTGGGGTTGTTTTTGTTTTTTGAGCTAAATGGAGATAGAAACGTTTTTAGATTTGCTCTAAAAAAAAGTTGAGGGTCATTGATGCAATATGAACACTATCTGTTGGACGTTTTTGTGGTCCATAAAAGTGTTAAGATAAGTCTGAAACCTTCGACTGACAAATTAAATGGGCAACCGGGTGTGGTAATATTGAGTTAATAATATGATAATTTTTCATAAACCGTTTTTATTTTGTTGGTTTAAAATTGAGCGCTAACATGAAAGAATTTGGCAAACATAAAAAGTACCCAAAAAAATAAAAATTACTAAACACCCTCACCTTATACCTTAAGGCTCAATCCAATACTCAGCCTTCTTTCTATCGAAAAATATTTTTTTAGTGTTTTGTATTTTTCTATAAAATCATCAATCAATGTACTAATGAGTATATAAGAGTAGAATAAATGCGTGAATGAACCCCTGGTCTCAGACTAGTACGGCAAAGTTCCTGCACCACAATAGCGTTAGTGAACTTGTGCCAATATATTGCATCAATGACCAGTTTTATTTTAGGGTTTCTTTATGGATTTTCCTTAATGGCATATTACTAAAAATAGAGAGATTGTGCTTATCTTAACGTGGAGACAAACAGCCCCTGTTTGTCTCCACGTTAAGATAAGCACAATCTCTCTATTTTTAGTAATATGCCATTAAGGAAAATCCATAAAGAAACCCTAAAATAAAACTGGTCATTGATGCAATATATTGGCACAAGTTCACTAACGCTATTGTGGTGCAGGAACTTTGCCGTACTAGTCTGAGACCAGGGGTTCATTCACGCATTTATTCTACTCTTATATACTCATTAGTACATTGATTGATGATTTTATAGAAAAATACAAAACACTAAAAAAATATTTTTCGATAGAAAGAAGGCTGAGTATTGGATTGAGCCTTAAGGTATAAGGTGAGGGTGTTTAGTAATTTTTATTTTTTTGGGTAACCAAAACCCTCCAAAATTACGACCTACACTACTGTGTATCCCACAAACATAAAAAGTAGGCATAGGCTATCAGTGTGAAGGTTTATTTTTATTTATTTACATTCTCTTATTCTGCGCTATTCTGCATCAGTGCGGTTTACATTGAACAAACTGAAATTACATTGAACAGGGCATTATAACTTGGAGATAACTATTTTACAGGGAACATGGGCTATGGAGGGTTAAGTGGCTTGCCCAAGACCACAAGGAGCACCTGTGGGACTAGAAACCCCAGTCCTTCCGGCCCAAGGTTGCTGTCCTCTAGTGGGATTTGAACCCCCGACCTTCTGGCCTGAAGTACCTTGCCCCAACCACTAGGCCACTCCTCCACTCCAACCAAGCAAGCAAGGTTGTGCTTGCTTCCTTCTCGCCAGATGTGAAATTCTCAGCTCAGTCTTTGCGAGAGCACAATGAAGATCATCTTCTGCAGCAAGTCTATTTCGGTTTTTACTCTTGATAAGCAACCAGCTTGAGAAGCCGGTTTCACACAGATATATTGTTGGAAACGGAAGAAGTAGACGCAACACAATCTCAGACAGTCCAGGATACAATTGAAAATACTTGATCCAGAATTGAATTACTGACATTGAAGAAAAATCATTTTTCGCTGCATCGCTGGTAATGAGTTCAATGAACTCTTATTGTGCAATCTCAGGAATATCCTCAACTTTAACTGTGAATGGACTTCTGGCAAGTGCAAATGGTATGCCAGGCAAATACGCTGAAATTTCTTCTTCCAGCATTTCTGAGTGCTGTTTGACAGAAATTATAATTCAATTTCTTGTGTCAAGTTCAATCTCGTTTTCTTCAAAGAAAGTGGATAAGTTGAGCAACATGTACGTTCTATTTTCAGCTAACCTTTTCTGCCAAAGCCGAAGTTTCATTTGAAACGCTTGGATCTTTTCGGACAAATCTAGGCATGTTGCGTTTGGTCCTTGCAGTGATAAATTTAATTTGTTCAATATTGCAAATATATCAACCAAGTAAACAATTTTCAGCAGCTGCTTTTTGTCACTGAAAATTGCTTCAAATTGTGGTTTTGCTTTTTGCTTAAAAACGTTTTTAGTTCATTGCGAAGATCAAAGACGCTATCGGGTGTCGGAGTGATCTTCAGTTATAAAAGCCAAGCGGATGCAGAGCCTTCCCGCCTCTGAGGAGCCCATGCAGATGTGTCCCGCCCCTAAAGGAAGTTAATGTAACTTCCTTTGGGGGCGGGACGCATCTGCACAGGCTCCTTCACAGAGACGGAAGGCTCTGCACCAGCTTGGCTTTTTGAAACTGAAGATCACTCAAAGAGTCGCTGTTGCCAGCGACTCGGAGTGAGGCGGATTTGTCAGGCGACCCCCGTGGGGGTCGCGACCCACAGGTTGAGAACCGCTGGTCTACAGTCACTTATCTTAACAAATCCGTGGATCCAATGCATAATCAGAGCGAAAGCAGCCTCTCAGCCTCCATGTGCAATTCCATTAAAGTTGTCTACAACAACCGCTAGACCGCAAGACACCCGCATATGCCTGCCGTCAAAGCAAAGTGCCCAAAAGCAGCTCTTGTTTCGCCAAATAATGGCTTCTTCAAGGGTTCTAAATTGTTATCTTAGATGCCGATACAAGAAATGCCTCCATCGCCATCACAAAGACGGCGTCTGACATCACCCGTTTTAAAGAAACCATCAACCAATAAAAAAGCTTGCTAAAGCTGACGCTGTTCTCATCATAAACTAACATATGACATATACGGTACAATCATTAAAAATTAAAAACAATCGGAACTTCTAAGTTTTTCTGACAGAATATCACACAAACAATGCCCACTCGATTTTGTCGTTGAGTCCATAGGTATCCAACGTGTTTAATTTGTAAATCCACTTCTGCTCCTTTTGCAGCAACAGGGCCTCTATCTCCTCTTCGTATATTATAAAAGGGACATGTTCCAAAACTGTACAACGTAATTCTTCAAAAATATGGCCAGAAGATAAGCAATGCTGAACCAATGGTGTATCAATTCTTGCTTTACTAATACTATATTTATGTTCTGCCAGCCGCGTTCGTAAAGAACGTGTGGTTTTACCAATATATAGTTTAGAACAGGAACACCATAATACATATATCACAAAAGGAGTGTTGCAGGTTGTATTATATTTAAGTTGACGACTTCTACTTTCATATTTAGTACAAATTGCACCTTCCATAATGTTACAAAAAGAGCAATGGCCACATTTCACATGTCCCTGAACTACGGCAGAAGCCATCTGACGAGGGACTGCTGAACATAGCCAATCCCGTAAATTCTTGCCTCTACTCTATGACATACATAATGAGTTGCCAGAAAGCTTCGGATGAGTCATAAAGAGATTCCATCTTTTTCGTAATGAAGCTGCTATACGATCTGAAAGTTGCAGTACACATGTTATAGATGATGTTGCAGATGGCATTATAGGATCTGACTCAGTAGATCTTGAATTTAAAAGCCATTCCCGATGATTATATTTCGCCCTCTTTTAGGCTTTTTTTTAGAACTGAATTCGGATAACCCCGTTCTTGAAATTTAGATATCATGTTTTTCGCCTGTAATTCAAATTCTTGTGTTGAAGAACAGATACGACGACATCGTAGCAGCTGTGAATAAGGTAAACTATATTTCAAGTGTTCTGGATGAAAGCTGGAAAAGTGCAGAAGGGTATTTTTTATCCGTAGGCTTAGTATAAACGGTGGTAAAAAAAAACCTCTGCACGTTTAGTGACCGTAACGTCCAAAAAATGTAATGAATATTTTTGAATGTCAATCTCAAAATTAATATTACTATTACAATCATTTAAATAGTTATAGAATTCATTCAAGAGATCCCAGGATCCACTCCACAGAAGAAAAATGTCGTCTATATATCTATACCATCTCAAGATATAGGGTGCATAACTAGAAGAGTATATCCATTGATCTTCAAAAAAATACATATAAAGATTCGCTAAAGAGGGTGCAAAAGTAGCTCCCATAGCCGTCCCTGAGATTTGTTGAAAGAATTCTTGTTTATACATAAAATAATTCTTCTTCAATGCTAGTTCAGCCACAAAGCTGCCACATCTAGAGATGCCATCCACATAATTTGTTCAGTTGTATCAAACTCTTCAAGAAGTCGCAAAAGTGCGTTGTGTCTTTAATATACGAAGGGATCTTAGGAACCTCGTCTTTCAAATGCATATCAAGATATATACCGACCCGTTCTAGCAGTGAATCATTACTAGATAAAATTGTACGCCCAGGAGGGGTCGTTAAGCTCTTATGTACCTTTGGCAAAATAGTACTTTTGTGGCTATAATAAGGTAAATGAAGTACAATTTGAAATTAAAAAGTTAAAAAATTAAAGAAGGCCTGTGACCTGTGATGTGAGCGTCAGCTATTTCCTATAATGATGAATTTCACTGTATGGAGGGTTTAAGCCATCCTGAGGTTACATTTGCCTTTTATTATTATTGAGTCGTTTAAATACTTTTTTTTGATAACAACAATTAGTTTTGCACAAACCATGTTAGTCTTCAACCTCACTCCTAAGCCAGGGTATGTGGAGTATGATATCAGTCTCTCAAATTTACTGCTAACGCTCGGTGTAATACTTACATCATGCCAAAGACAGCCTCTTTCTGGAGTTTCTAAGATGCAGCATGAATGGGTAATTTATCAAAGTGTGCTTGGAAATTCTTTTAATCAAGCCTATAGCTCCTAACATGATAGGAAAAGTTCAGTATCCTTTTGCCACATTTTCTTCGTCTGACTTCATTTCTTGGTACTTGAAGATGATCTCCTTCTCAATGCGATTTGCAGAATAATCACTTCTTTGCTTTGTGAGTACTCACTGGCTCTGGCTGGCTGACAGTTTGCTTGCAAGATGGTAGCCTCCGCTTCCTTTTGATGAATACTAAGGTGTGTGAATGTACAGATTTACATAGAAACATAGAAACATGATGACAGAAAAAGACCACATGGCCTATCTAGTCTGTCCTTCCATATCAACAACTACAACAGTCCACTGTTTACCTTTAGAGATCCTCTGTGTTCGTCCCATGCTTTTTTGAATTCAGTTACTGTCCTCATCTCTACCACGTCCACTGGAAGACTATTCCACGGATCCACTACTCTTTCCGTAAAGAAATATTTCCGCATATCACTCCTGAATCTATCCCCTTTCACCCCTCAAAGACTAGGGGACATGCAATGAAGCTACAGGGTAAACTATTTAAGACTAATAAAAGAAAATATTTTTTCACTCAACGTATAATCAAACTCTGGAATTTGTTACCGGAGGATGTAGTAAAGGCTGTTAGTGTAGCTGGGTTTAAAAAAGGTTTGGACAAGTTCCTGGAGGAAAGGTCCATAAACCATTATTAAGAAGTGACCGAAGATATCAATGCTTGATCCAGTACAAGCATTGTGGAACTTGTGTCTCTTGGGGAAACTGCTAGGTACATATGACCTAGATTGGCCACTGTTGGAAACAGAATACTGGGCTTGATGGACCTTGGTCTGACCCAGTATGGCATATCTTATGTTCTCATATACCCCCTCCCCCTCTCTCCCCCCTCCTTCCCCCCCCTCCCTTCCCTCTTCCTCCTCCCCCCCCTCATTTTCCTTACTCCTTTCTTCCTTTTTCCTCCTTTCTAGCATTATACACCCACCTCATATAAGTTTTGTTGGTTAGTATGGGACTTATTCACATTATTAATTTATTAATTCATACTGACTGTTGTCATTACAGCGCTAGCATGTCTAGTCTTCATCTAGGTATTTAATTTCAATAATATAAGATGCATTCCCCCGTGACTAAAAAAGTTCATTTACTAAGTTTGTTGTTTTTAGAATCGTGCTACAACAGCCTCACTTACATTACGTTGAGTTATATTGCATGCTGTATCTCCCTATCGGGAAAGGAACGATTGAGGTTTATTTTCCCTATCGTGTGGTGTGCTGTTCTAGTTTTCAATCAATCTAATACTTCACATAGTGTAGTTCAAGCACGTCTCCTCAGCCCCTCCCACTTAGCTACGTCATTCAAGTTCTGGCGCGATTTTTAGGTCGCAGTTATTCGGCTCAAACTCTTTCAATGTTGACAGAAGGAGCTTGTCCTTTGAGGACCTTACAGGTTTGCAGATTTTCTCATCAAATTTGGTATCATTTCTTTATGGTTGATGATAGAATGGGTTTTCATTTTGCGGTTTCGTGTCAAAGTTCCCTGCTTTGTAATCGTTAAATCAGTACTAAAAGCACTGTCTTGTAGATTATATAAGCAGTGTTTCACTATATTTATCTTTACAATCGTTTGTATGCACGTCTATCTTCACCTCAGTATTTCATTAGAATTCATTTTTAGTAAAAAAGAGGCTATAATGAGGTTATTGGTTTGTTAAATTCCAAAAGATGAAGCATTAAGTTATTTAAAAAGATGAAGCATTAAGTTATGCAATATCCCCCCCTTTATGTAAGCATGTTGACTAGGTTTCCCGTTGATCATAAGTTCCCTTTGTAGTGCCATATCACATTACTATTTCCAACCTCGGAGTTAAACCCTTCATGTATGCCGGTTTAAGAAGGTACTTTTTAAAGGCATTGGGAGGATATTCTCTTCACACAAACCATGTAACTGCATTCCCCTTAATTTTGATTATGCAAATGTTCTTTCTTAGTGATTCTTCACATTGTGACATACGTCCCTCTTCAGAGGTCTTAAATGTAAGTAAGAAGATGCAATAATAATATCCCTCCTCATCTCATACAATGTCTGGAACTATTTGTGTTTACCGTTGCATCGCCATGCTATGCAGCACTGCTTTAACAATTGTTAGCACAATCCAGTTTACAACCATTCATTGCACAGCATGGCTTCAATATTTCATCATTGCACATAACTTTTTCAGAAATTCCCTAACAAAGCTCTAGTCCTGGTGCCATTTAGTTTCATTTTAATGGGTTTTCTTTCAAATCGTCCCTAGTGTTGCTTAGCAATGTGAGACATAGTATCTAATTGTATTGCCAAGTTTTTAACACTTACGGTTTTATTTAGTTTGTTTTTTTGAGTGGTTCAAAAAAACAGGTTTAATAGTTAGTGGGTGCTATTTACAATTGGCTACTTCTATTTTTTAGTCACGTCTTGTATATGTGCAATTGCGTTCGCAGATTTTCTTCAGTATTACACATGTAAGTAACAAATGCAATTCCTACAAGGTTGTTCACTCACAGCAAATACTTTTCTCTCTCATATAACGTTCCTTCCTTCTTTCCTCTTTCTTTCTTCCCCTCCCTTCCTCTTCCCTCCCCTCCTCCTTTCCTCCCTCCCCTCTCCCTTTCCCCTCCCCCTGCCCCATCCCCCTTTCCTCCCCCTCCCCTTCCCCTTCCCCCTCCTTCCTCCCCTTTCCTCTCTCTCCCATCCCTCCTCCCCCCCGCCCCCCCTTCATCCCCTCTTCCCCTCTCCCCCCCTCCTTCCCCCCCTTCCCCCCCTTTATTCCCCTTTCCCCCCTCCTCCCCATCCCCTTCCCCCCTCCCTTCCCACCCTTTTCCCCCTCTCCCTTCCCTTCCCCCTCCCCCCCCCCTCCCTTTCCTTCCCCTTGGTTTCACATATGAATGTTATGTATAAGGTTATAGATGTTTTACATATACATATATTTTACACCTTTTAAATTATGTCTTTTAATAGATACATTGTTCTCACCCATATATTTGGTATATATCATGTAGTCTGTCCTACGTACAAATTTGCATGTCTGATTAAGCATATTCATTTGATTTCTTTCAACCCTGCGCTTTGGTTTTATATATTTAAATTTGTTCATAATATACATGTTATTTATATCACTTTTTATAACTTTTATGAACATTTCTACACCTTGGTCCTTTTATTTTATTATTTTTGCTTTATCATATGATTTTAACCATTTTACTGATTTATTATTATTTCATATTTTTATAATTTTATATTTTATATTGTATGTTATTTTGTTCAGCTGTGTGCCCCCTGAAGAAGGCTACGGCTGAAACGCGTAGGGGATCAATAAAGCACAGTTACTTACCTGTAACAGGTGATCTCTGGGAACAGCAGGAATAAGTCTTCACATATGGGTACGTCGGTACCGACGGAGCCTGCGCAGGAACGCTCCCCAGCATCCAATCAGAAAGCTTTTGGGAGCATCCCTCAGCGCCTGCGTGCTGCCTTCCCGCCTTTCCAACTGTCTCTCCTCAGTTGAGTTTTAAGCTGAGACAAAGAGAGAGAGAAAGAGGAAAGGAAAGAGATAGAGAGATACAACTCCTAGGAGAGGTGGGTGGGTTGTGAAGACTTATTCCTGCTGTTCCCAAAGATCACCTGTTACAGGTAAGTAACTGTGCTATCTCCAGGAACAAGCAAGAATGAGTCTTCACATATGGGGACTCCCAAGCTAAGATGCCTGGAGCCCTAGCATGTCGGTGATTGAAACATGCTACACCTCATATGCCCAGGCATCCCGAAGATGGAGGGTAGGAGCTGAAGAAGAGAGGAGCTGTAGGAGACAGCTGACCTAAGATAGGACTACAGACAAGGAGTCCCTGTATATATGATAAGCATCATGAAATATATTGAAATGAACAATCACAATATGGACCTCACCTACTGGATTGCAGGAAGTAGAGAGGCTGATGGAATCTACTGGGGATCCAGTAGAGGAATCTTCAAGGTGACCTCACTGAAGTGAGTTGAAGGTCAAAATCTGGAACTGTCAGGTGACCCCAGGATTCAACTGGGGAAGTACAAAAACGGTAGGTCTTTAGTAGAAAGCTTTATGGAAAAAGCTGAAAACTCTTTTGGCTACAGAGTTAATTATAGTTAGGAGCAAAAGAGGAAGACTGACCGATTTGGACAAAACTGGCTTAGTCCTTGAGGGAAGAAGGGGTATGGAGAAAACCCCGTAATCCCAAGGAAGGACAGATGTCTGAGGAGTTGGAACCTCAGAACTACTGAAGATTCCCCATGTCTCTCCTAACTGTCGAGAGGTAGGAAGATAAAGGAATAGGGAGCTTCAGGGATACCTGAACCTAAGGTTATGGTAAGAGCTGTCAGTACCACAGCAGTGGTTGTGTGCATAATAGCCGAAACATACTGTGAAATAGTATGAACATGTGAAAGCCCACTGTCTGGAACAGATAGGAAGGAAAAAACACCTTTATGAGCACAGACAGTTAGAGAGATAAGTATGTGAATACATATCTACCTAAAGGAAGTATCTCGACAGATACACACACATACATACATACATATACATACATATATATATATATATGTGTGTGTGTGTGTATATATATATATATATATATATATATGTGTATATATATATATATGTATATATATATATATATATATATATATATATATAGAGATAGATAGATAGATATGTTTATGGCGAGATCCAGGGGGCATAGCATATGCACACATGGCTGACAGACATATGCATCTAAAGAAAGCATATAGACATATGTACATATATGAATATATATAGGTCTAAAGAGAAATGTCTACAATTAAGCAGAAAGAGATATGTCTACAGGAATCTTCACATGGGAGATGTGAAGAGGAATGATTCATCTCATAACAAGAAGGTGGAACCTACTTGAGAAGATATAGAGAATCTATTCCCTCTGGTTAAGATGGAGTAGAAATGCTATCCAGTAAAATAACCAGGATAATATTAGTCTGTAAACAGCAAGTCCTGAGTCCGGTAGAACTCTAACATGGTGAAGGGACAGAATACGCATAGGAAGAGACACCAGGTAGACCCACTTGAGGGACAAGGGGTGGGGTATCATGCGTTATTTAGTTAAATATGTGCTGTCCATGAAGGATTAGGATCCCATGAGGACAAGCTGCAAGGAAAAAGAGCATATTTCCTATAGGAATTTGGTAACTCTTTAGACTGTCACGTAGGAAAGGCTTATGTCCTTTATTAAAAGGAAATAGAAGGGTGTAAAGAACCCTCACAGTCATGGGAGGTGACTGAGGAAGCCTTTTTCAACTATATAGGATAGTCATTAGAGAAAAAACCCTCATGCTCTCTAGCAAGGGCCCATAGTGTAAAGCTTCTCTGTAGGATTGCAGAGAGCATTATGCAGGAGAGTTGGGAAATAAAACTGGCTGTTGGAGACAACCAGCTGCCATCTCAACTATGCTGCCAACTCCAAGGATTTGGAGATGGCAGAAAAGAAGTTATAAGGATTATCCAAGATAGATGGGCACTATCTTGGAAGCACTACTAAGGTTAGACAAAAAGTAGTGGAAGACAATACTGGAACTTATAGAAAAGTACCAGTAGTTCAATCACTGAAGCTCCTGCATGGGCAGCTGCTGAATGGCACAGCAGAGAGATCTTTCTGTTTTTAACAAAGAGAACAGACAGAACAAGACGAAAATATCCTGTCCCTGTCTGACGAGCTGCCCAGATGAGGAAAAGGGGGTTTACTCAAAAGAAAAAAAACTCTACACTGGAATGGAAAGGGAGACTGTGAAGGCTAAGAAAGCCTTCCATTGGTATGGTACCACTCTTACAGGGGAACCCTGGAAAAGAAGGTAAAGAAAAAATAGGAGCGGAGGGGAGACTTGCCATATGGTAAGTCTGTAGAAGGAAAAATTCATGGTGGTACAGAAAAACTATCATGAGATAGTTGGCAAACCTCTCTTCATTGTAGGAAGAGGAGGAAAACCCTGTGACCCATAGACATGAATATCCTGACAGCTCAGCATACCTAAGAGCAAGTGGATGTCCTGGAAACAGGAATCCAAGTGTAGAGGTTTAAATGAAAAAAACAGTGAAAAAACTTCTAATGAGAAGAAGTGAACTGTAGGTTATAACATATTAATTGGAACCCTATTGAGGGTTAATTTTCCTGGCTTGAGTTTGGATTCTTCAGACCAGGGCGAGGCTTCCCTTGTTTGGGAACATCTGCATGATAGGCAGGAGAAGAATAAAACCTTCCTCTTTTAGGAAAAGGAGGTTTGGTAGGGCATTTCTTACCTGCTGGGGAAGGAGAAGGTTTAGGATGGCCCTCAGAAACAGGGAAGTCAGTGGAGCAATGAGCAACCTGACGTAAAGACTCCTTATTGAAGAGATTTTCTCCAGTACAAGGAGTATTACCCAGTCTTTGTTGTGCCCATCTGCTCAAGCCTGAAGCTTGGAGCCAGGCTCTACGTCGTGCTCCTATGGCTATAGCAGAGGTTCTGCTAACAGACTCAAAGGAGTCTAGGGAAGCACGAGAAAGAAACCTAGAGATATTCTGGCTATGACTAAGAAGCAAGGAATAGTCTGCAGCCTTGGGCTCTGAAAGAAAAGGAGTCAAAAGAGATAATTTCTCTGTGACCTCCTGAAGGGATAGACTCATATAAAAAATATATGAGAGAATCCTTGTTGCCAGCATAGATGTTTGGAAGGTTTGACGTCCAAAGGCATCCAGTGTTCTAGATGCACGACCTGGTGGGAAAGAAGAATGCTTCTTCTTGCTTTTTACCTTCCTCATTGCTGATTCCACTACAATGGAGTGATGGGGAAGTTGAGTCTTCTGAAACCCTGGAGAGGGGTGCACCTGATACAGAAGATCAGTTGCTGTAGAAGGTGAGGAAGCCCTTAAAGGTGTTTCCCATATTTTCAGAAGAAGATCCTGTAAAGAATGATGTAAAGGAAGCATTATATTTTCCTTTTCCCCAGAAGAGCCTTGTGTAGGATCATAGCCAGGGATAGGAATAGCCAGGAATGTTGCCATGTCAAGGAGAAATTTCTGAAAAGAAGGATCTCCAATGGGAACAATCCCTGGACAGGCTAAACTCGAAGAACTAGCCTGGGCACCGGAGGATGTACTTGTCCGGTGCAAAACAGGATCTCTAATGGATGGATACTGGGACTGGCGGTTATGACCTGAGACAGTCAAGTACTGTATCGTCCATGCTAGGTATCGACTCCAAACTAGGTATAGAAAGGAGCGATCCTGGTGAAAAAAGCATGGAAGGAGCTTGTCCCGATGTTACTGCAGGTACCAGCATCGACACCGATACCGGTAGCTGAGCCGGAATCGAAGGCGATACCGACATTGAAACAGTCATCGGAGGCTGCTCAAACGGTACCGAGGTAACTCGAAAGTCTCGGTGATTATCCTCGGTACCGCGCATCCGGAATCGGTGAGTGTCGGTTCCGAGATGCGTCAGTACCCAGTCTTCCAGACTAGATATCGATTCTAGACTCGGCATCGAAGGAAGCGAATCTATCGATGCATGTCTAGAGGGTACCGATGTCAGTGGTCGTATCGGCGGAGCTGCCGATACTGGAAAGTCAATCTGGGACGTATCGATCGGTCCCGAAGGTACCGAGTACGCCAGATGACTATCCCTGGTGAGGAGTGGATCGCTCAACACCAGTGCCGATGCCGGGGTATCGGTATCGCTCGAAGCGGATGCCGCCACCGAGCATGGCTCAGATATGTTCTGTGAGGGGTGAGCCCCAGGAACAACCTGAAACCCCTGAGAGGCTTTGGAGACCGAAGACTCCCGCCGGGGTTTTGAAGCCAATGAGGTCTTGAGGGCAAGGCCGGAGCCGTCATCATGCTTGGCATGAGACCTACCACCCAAGGATTGGCTAGTCTTAACAGACTGTTTGTGGGTTACCTGATCCTGTAGAGAAGAAATGGTCGGTGCCCTTATACTGGAAGGGAAAACTGTATCGAGGGAAACTCAAAATGGAGAATCTCTTCTCATAAAATTGTAGCCAGATGGCTCTGGAGGAAAGGGGTCAGGACCCAAACAGGTTAGACACCAGTTATTGGAGTCTAAAAAGAAAACTGTATTTCCACAGTTAAGGCACTTCTTAGGAGAAGAAGGCTCCATAATAGAGAGGCCTTACAGGCCCAAAAATTCAAGACAGAAACTGAGGGAAAAAAACTCCCTGAGTTTTAGGAAAAAGAAAAGAAAAAACCACCGGCGGTACCGGTGGAGTCGGGGGAACAGCCGCGACTACAAGAAAACAAAAAGTAAAGATTTAAAGAAAAAATTTTCTGCGGTGACAGGAAGACGTCCTGCGGGCTCCGCGGAAAAATGAAAACTGAGGAGAGACAGTTCGAAAGGCGGGAAGGCAGCACGCAGGCGCTGAGGGATGCTCCCAAAAGCTTTCTGATTGGACGCTGGGGAGCGTTCCCGCGCAGGCTCCGTCGGTACCGACGTACCCATATGTGAAGACTCATTCCTGCTTGTTCCTGGAAATAACCTGTTCCACCTATCTACGACTCTTGCTTCTTGTGTTCTCCTGTGGTTTCTGCAAGAGCAGGCGCTCCTCTTTGTGTTCCCCTCATCTCTACCACCTCCACTGGGAGACTATTCCACGGATCCACTACTCTTTCCATAAAGAAATATTTCCGCATATCACTCCTGAATCTATCTCCCTTCACCCTCATCCCATGTCCCCTCGTAGCAGAACTTGCTTTCAATTGAAAGAGGATCTCTCCCTGAACATTTATGCCACGGAGGTATTTAAACATCTCAATCATATCACCTCTATCCCGCCTTTCCTCTAAGGTGTACATATTAAGATCCTTAAGTCTGTCCTCATATGCTTTATAATGAAGCCCACTAATCATTTTAGTAGCCACCCTCTGCACCGACTCCATCCTGTTCACATCCTTTTGAAGGTGCGGTCTCCAGAATTGCACACTATACTCCAAATGAGGTCGCACCAAAGACTTATACAGAGGCATTATCACCTCCTTTTTCTGCTAGCCATTCCTCTCCGTATGCACCCAAGCATCCTTCTAGCTTTTGCCGTCACCTTTTCTACCTGTTTAGCTACTTTAAGATCATCAGACACAACCACGCCTAGGTCCCGCTCTTCTTTAGTGGACAAAAGTACTTCACCTCCTATACTGTATTGCTCCCTTGGATTGCTGCAGCCCAAATGCATGACCTTACATTTTTTAACATTAAATCCCAGCTGCCAAATTCTAGACCATTCTTCAAGCTTAGCTAGATCCCTCCTCATGTTATCTACACCTTCCTGGGTGTCTACTCTATTGCAGATTTTGGTATCATCTGCAAAGAGGCAAACCTTACCCGACAGCCCTTCCGCTATATCACTAACAAAGATGTTAAAAAGAATCGGACCAAGGACAGATCCCTGGGGCACACCACTGGTAACATCCTTCTCCTCAGCCATTTACTTGTACTCTTTGTCGCCTCCCACCCAACCAATTTCTAACCCAAGCAGTAACTTTAGGGTCCATCCCTAGGATGCTCAGTTTGTTTATAAGTCACCTGTGAGGAACAGTGTCAAAGGCTTTACTGAAATCTAAATACACCACATCTAGAGCTCTCCCTCGGTCCAACTCCCTGGTCACCCAGTCAAAGAAATCAATCAGATTTGTCTGACAAGACCTGCCTCTGGTGAATCCATGCTGCCTCGGATCCTGTAATCCGCTGGACTCCAGATTTGTGGATCACATCGTTGTGGTTTATGTGGGGAAATGTTTTGAAACGTGAGCCATTTGTTTTATGGCTTGGGTGAAAGTGGTATGCTAGTAAATAAAACTGCATGTGTTTGACTGCATGGTAGACTGTGTGGGGGTCACTCTCTCTGCAAGCTGGTTGCCTGTGGTGGCATGGCTCCAGAGCAGGCTTCGTTGATGGCCATGTGTGAGGTTGTCCAACGTCAAATACAGGATCACGTTGACTCTACAGCTCCCCTTGACCCATGCCAACACGGCTTCAGGGAATCACAAGGCGTTGAAACGCTCCTCGCCACACTCAACATCACATTGATCACGGGGATTGACAACATCAAACACGGGTATGCTTTAATCTTCCTGGACATTGCTGCCGCATTCGACTCTGTAAACCATGAGCAACTCCTAATATGGCTCCAAGATAAGGGAATAAGTGAATCAGCATGGTGTTGGTGCAAATCCTATTTAACCGACAGATGGCAGCAGGTACGGACAGGATCCACAACTTCTGAGCCTTTCCAACAAAAGCATGGTGTACCTCAGGGCTCCTCACTCTCTGCCCTCTTATTCAACATTTACAAGCAACCCATATGTGAAATAATCCGCTCATTTAACTTTTCATGCCTGATCTACGCAGACAATGTACTACTCTTCACCCCAAAGACACAAAGAGAGAGCACCAACCTCGCAGAGAGTCCAAAACAAACAAAGGAGCGAGTAGGGTAAGAGGTCACTAGCACTTTATTAATGAACAACCCCAACGCGTTTCGGCAGGTGCCTTCATCAGGGGGCTAAAAGGACTGCAAAACCAAATAAAAACATATAACAAAACATCAATAAATACATAATAAAATAATAAATATAATAAATATAAAAAATATTGAATATAAACATCCATGTATAATCACAAGTAAAATATACTTACACGTTGTACTTCTAGTCATGCATTAAAGAGAGTGCATAAACAATGTGTGACCAATAGTACAATAGAAATAGCTGAAAAAAACAATAAATACGTTAAAATTCAAAACTACATACAGTTCCACATTAAGAAATAGAGGAAAATGGGAGACCCAGACCAGAAACCACCATACTATAAAGATATGTAAATAAAATATAACAATAACATCTATGTCATAACACCAAAAGGAAATAAAAATATGTAAATATAAAAATGAACATAATAAAAAGAAAAACAAAATATTTTAATACATCATTATAAAAACAATCAGAAAAAGCATGAAATCATTGGCAAATAAAACAATAAAAAGAGTAATTATTAATTAACAATAAAAAAACGCGTTGGGGTTGTTCATTAATAAAGTGCTAGTGACCTCTTACCCTACTCGCTCCTTTGTTTGTTTTGGACTCTCTGTGAGGTTGGTGCTCTCTCTTTGTGTCTTTGGTTTCATCTGAGCATGTTCTCCCCGTGGAAAGACGTTTTAAGTTTCCAAGAAAATGACTTGAAAAACATGTTACCGGAAGACCCCTTCTTCAATGAAGATGAGGGCTCTCCAAATATTGAAGAAGAATCGGGAGAAGCGGTCCAGCTCACACAACAACTGATTCGTGAGGACATGCATGCTGCCTCACTCCTCGAATATTGCCGTAAGAAGATCATCCCTAGAGGGCTCCGTGTCCAGAAGGCCCCAGGGATGTTTAAAGACGATGAGGAGTTTAAGGCCAGTTGGGTTAAAATAATGAACAATTGCTCTTTGGATCTGATGATCCTTTTAATTAATACTTCGAAACGTAAATCCGCTGGTTTAAAAGCTAAGGTTGATGAGAAGATTACGTTTTTGAAAGATAACGATCACAAGTTTGATAAATTGAAGAAGAATTTTGATAAAAATTCTTTGGAGTACAGTAAGATTGTTAAAGATAGAAAGCTGAATAAATTCAAACATGATGATAGTGATTATAAAAATGGTACAGTGTACTATTGGATTAATGGGAAACCCAGACCACGCATCACATCCCATAGGTGGGATGCGGACTCACCCAGACCAGGACCCAGTACCCATAATGCAAAATCTGGTAAAAGCAAAGCTAAGACCAGACTTTTTTCTCCTGATCCTTTTTTGGAACATGCCAATAAAAGGAGTCGCAGTCATGTTGATGAGACCATAGAACAGGACTCTTCGGCTCCCCTGTTTCCCTCTGCTGGTACCTCCCAGCATCCATTGGGTTTTTCAATGGATGCCCTTTGGAAGGGGGGTGGCAAGAAGTGGGTCCCGCCACACAACCAAGTGAAATCACCATATCACCAATACAAAACTTGGGAGGCACGGCCCACTTCACTCCCCAGAGGCAGGGGCAGAGGGAGAGGACAGAGATTCCTAGATTAACCACTAACAGTGGTATTTTTAATTTGTCTGATTTTGTCCTAAGCAATGTCCAGGTTGAAGTTTTGGAGAAAGGCCTTTCGTTTGTACCTTTTGCAAGACATGATCGATTTACCACTCGGGTAGAGCTTTTTAAAAATATTTAGAAAATTGAAGATTATAGATTTTTTCTCTAATCAATGTGCTACTCCCGCAGACAGTTCTGTTCTTCGTAAGCCCTTCACTTGGGTACCACCCAATAATACTAATGCATTGATAGATGCCTTCAAACAAGTGGTGTTATCCCAGGTGGAAGCACTTTATAAAAAGAAGGGTCGGCCATTTCACAATCTTACGTCTACCCAGACGGCAGCTCTTCGTGAATTACAGAATAATCTGTCTATTATTATAAAACCGGCCGATAAAGGCGGAGCTTTAGTTATTCTAAATAAGACAGATTATGTTCAGGAAATATTACGCCAAGTTAATGATATTGTTTTTTACAAAAAGATTTTCGATGATCCTACAGCCAACCTTAAGCATAGAGTGGATACTCTAATTTTCATTGGACAACAAGCAGGCTATTTGACTCCCAATGAAATTAGCTTTCTTACTGTCCAACATCCTGTCATACCCACCATCTATGTTCTGCCTAAAATCCATAAGTCCCTCCACAATCCTCCTGGACGACCTATCATATCAGCCATTGGGTCTTTGTTAGAACCCTTATCCAAGTTCTTGGACTTTTTCCTTCGGCCATTTGTTCCTAAAATTCCATCTTATGTACGTGACTCCACACACGTCATTAACATTTTGCGAGATTTTACAAATTATCATGATAAATTGATTTTGGCAACGTTGGATATCAACTCGCTTTATCAACTCGCTTTATACTAATATCCCACAAGCAGACGCTCTGGAAGTCATTGCAAACACCCTTATTCAGCGAGAACCACCAGTACGTATTCCTACCAGTTTTTTGACCCAGATGGCAGCCATCGCTATGTGTGAGAATTTTTTCTGCTTTCAAGGTATTTTTTACAAGCAAATCAAGGGCGTGGCTATGGGGTCTTCCATGGCGCCAGACATCGCAAATTTGTATGTGGCTAATTTTGAGAGCAGGTTTCTTCAGTTTCATCCTTTTAAGAAATACATTAAGTTATGGCTACGCTACATAGATGATGTTCTTCTTATTTGGGATGGTGCTGAAGACACTTTACAGGCTTTTTTCCAGTGGCTGAACTCTAAAGACGAGCACTTACAATTCGAAGGGTCTTTTAGCTCTACGCAAATTTCGTATCTTGATATCAATATTAAAATAGGTAAGAATGGTTTTGAGACAGATCTTTTTCGAAAACCTACGGATCGTAATTCTCTGCTGCGATATGAAAGTTTTCATAACAAGTCCCTAAAGAACAATTTACCTTATGGGCAGTTCTTACGTGTCAAGCGTTTATGCACTTCGGTTCATGATTTTGAGCGCCACTCTGCCAACATGGTTGAAAGGTTTAAAGATAGGGGCTATCCGGCACACGTTATTCAAGATGCATATGGTAGGGCTAAATCTTCCAAAAGAAATGAACTATTGCAGAAGCGCACACTGCCCAAAGAAGATCGGGTAGTATGTGCCCTTACTTTTTCCTCACTTTCCAAAGACATATCTCATATTTTGAGACGCGAATGGCACCTTCTTTCCTCTCTTCCAGGAATGGCACGAAAGTCTTTGATGGTTGCATACAAAAGAAACTGCAATATCAGGAATATTCTAGTTCCATCGGCTCTCGCAAAACCCAAACCAATGGTCAGGGTTAAGGAGCACTTTACATGCGGACGGTGTTCCGTCTGTTTGAATAGTTTGTCTATTAAAGATGCCTTTGTACATCCCACTACTGCTCAAAAATTTTTCTTGAATCATTTTTCTAACTGTACCACGAGTAATGTGGTATATGTTGTTATGTGTCCTTGCAAGCTTTTGTATGTTGGGAAGACTACTCGTCCTATTAAGACGCGCATTATTGAACACAAAAGTTGTTTGAGCAGACGGGTGGAAGAAAAACCTTTAGTTCAGCACTGGATCAACAAAGGCCATTTAGTCTCTGATCTTAAGTTTTTTGTTATTAAGGTGGTACATCCACATTGGCGAGGAGGTAATGTGGACCAGATTCTCCTTAGGTTAGAGCAACGATATATTTATGAGCTACAGTCGCTTGAACCACTTGGTCTTAATCAAGAGTTTAATTTGTCTGTTTTTTTATGACTAGTTTTCAAATTTATACAACATTTAAGCACATTTTTTGAAAATTGGTATTTTAGCTCCTTTTTGTTGCTCCTGTCTGTCAGGTTGTGGTTTTCTAGATGCATCCCTCCTTCCCCTTCCCCCCTCCCCCCCCCCCCTTTTTGGTGTTCTGTCAGTTGTGTTTTCATAATATTTATGTTTAGCTGGAACCAACTGCCTGTTTAATAGCCAGGATTCTTCATTAGTTTTATGGTTTTTAATGGTGCATGTGGTTTATGCCTATTTATGGCTGTATACATTTGATTATGTTTTTTAGTGGTTTTATTCTCTTTTCATTGACAGGGTTCTATTTTATTCATTTATTTATTTTTTTAGATTTGCACTCATAGTTATTAGTTAAATTCTGTGCATAGGTTCCTGCAGCCTAGATATTGTACTAATGTTTTGCTTATGCATATGGCCCAATTGTTCCATGTGGTTTGGTTTCATTTAATAACATTAGCAACGTTTACAAAATAGTATACATTGATATATCCTGGTAGTTCATAAGTTATCTTCAGCATTATATTTTTGCAATCACCTGATGCTATTATGTTTTTCAATGCATATGCATTCATGCATAATTGGGTTTGTCATTTCTTTTAAACGCGTCAAAATTTAGGCTGTTTCAGTTCCCTATGCCGGTCTGAAGGTATGTGTGTCTCCTTATGCACTTTGAGATCGGTACCCATAGTTATTAGTTGGATTTTGTACAGAGGTTTTCTGCAGCTTAGCTGTTGTATTAATGTTTCTCTTATGCATAATGCCCAAATTGTTCTACATGGTTGGGTTTTAATTAATAACAATATTAGCAACGTTGATGAATTAGCATATATTTATATACTTTTTGTAGTTTATAAGCTATCTTTAGCATTAGACCCTTGTAATCATCTGATGCTATCACGTTGTTTAATGCATATACATTTATGCAAAATCGGGTCTTGTGATTGCTTTAAAACGCGCCAAAATTCAGCGCGTCGATCTAAGGCTGTTTCAGTTCCCCATATCGGTCTGAAGGTACGTGTGTCTCTTTATGTAAGGTTTTTATCTCCTTTCTGTTTTTAGTTGATGTTACATTGATTTTTAGTTTACTTTTTTAAGTGCAGTTGCCATGCTGGTACATATACATGGTTTCTTCTATAGATAGTTTGTTTATAGACGCGGCATTCATTACTTTCTTCTGTGTTTACATAACGCACCGACATCGGGCTGCATTAGTTTGCCTCTATGTAGGCTTTGTATCTCCCCCCCCCCCTTTTTTTAATATGTTTTACCTCCTTATCAGTTTAGTATGGTAAATTATCTTAACATTTATTTAGATAAAGCAGGTTAAATCGCTGTTGGCTGTTTTTGCCCACACGCAAGATATGACACTGGTATTTATTTTTTTGGTATCATTATGGTTTTTAATATAAAGGCATATATGGTGAGGCTTGTGTCCTTTTTAAAACGCACTGAATTCAATTTTTTTAAAGTTCCCCTTTCTTTTTATAAAAATTGAAGTACCATGCTCTTTGATTTCATTTTTGTATGAGCATTTCTTTGGCTAAACTTTTTCCATATCCTCTCTGTTAGAGGTTGTGGACATGGTCACATTTTTTATAAGCCAGACTAGTATGCTGGTTGTTTCTATATCCATCCAAATATAGTCCGTTCATTGATGCTTATACTGAGTTACCCCCCCTTTTTTTAAAACATTGTGATCCCTCATGCAACTGCTTAAGGTACGAGCGGCCTCTTCTCCAACTTGGATAAATGTGGTTCTTATCAATGGTGGTTACAAAGAACTTTTTATTAATATATTTATTTATTTATATTCTATTTTTAGTATGTCACTATTTGTCTTTTTGTTTTATCTTTATGCATTGGCATGTCCTATACAACAAATATGTATCACTTAGCAATTTTCTTGTATAGTTGTTTAAATGTTTTTATATCCCTTTTTTTTTTTTTATTGTTTATTAATAATTACTCTTTTTATTGTTTTATTTGTCAATGATTTCATGCTTTTTCTGATTGTTTTTATAATGATGTATTAAAATATTTTGGTTTTCTTTTTATTATGTTCATTTTTATATTTACATATTTTTATTTCCTTTTGGTGTTATGACAGATGTTATTGTTATATTTTATTTACATATCTTTATAGTATGGTGGTTTCTGGTCTGGGTCTCCCATTTTCCTCTATTTCTTAACGTGGAACTGTATGTAGTTTTGAATTTTAACGTTTTTATTGTTTTTTTCAGCTATTTCTATTGTACTCTTGGTCACACATTGTTTATGCGCTCTCTTTAATGCATGACTAGAAGTACAACGTGTAAGTATATTTTACTTGTGATTATACATGGATGTTTATATTCAACATTTTTTATATTTATTATATTATATTTATTATTTTATTATGTATTTATTGATGCTTTGTTATATGTTTTTATTTGGTTTTGCAGTCCTTTTAGCCCCCTGATGAAGGCACCTGCCGAAACGCGTTAGGGTTGTTCATTAATAAAGTGCTAGTGACCTCTTACCCTACTCGCTACTCTTCACCCCATGCACGATTGAGAATCCGGACTTCTCCCAACTGGTGAAATGCTTTGATGCCATAACCGACTGACTCCTCTCACAGAGCCTCAAGATTAGCTTTAACAAGACGGACGTCCTGTTCGTTACTAGAAACCAATCCTTCTCTCCTCCGCCAACCTTAAAAACAAGAGACACCGAGCTCCCAAGTAGACCCAGCATCCGCTACATAGGCATTACATTAGACCAGCAGCTTGATTTCAAAACACACATCAGCAACATCATCAAACAAATCTACCACAAGATACGAACACTGCAACATCTCCGACCCCTGCTGCAACTGGATGATTTCAGATCAGTTTTTCAGGCACTGGTGACCCCCCACTTTGATTACGCCAATGTGATCCTGCAGGGTCTACCCAAAAACACGCTGAACCCTCTACAGTTGGCAATGAATGCTGCTGCACGCATCCTGAATGGAGCCGCTAGAGGTGACCACATCACCCCAATCCTTAAGGACTTACATTGGCTATCAACCTACTGCCGGCTCTCCTATAAAGTAGTCCTGATGACCTTCAAAGCCATCAACAAAATATCCCCCACATCCCTAACTGACCTTATTCACCCCATGCCAGCGAATAGAGCAAGGAGAACATTCACCACCAATACCTTACAAATCCCCAAGGAAATAACAAAATGCACCAAGACAACAAGGAACCGAGCCTTCAAGTTCTATGCACCCAGCTGCTGGAATGTGCTCCCAACTACCATCAGGGCCATACCAGATCTCGCCCAATTCAGAAAAGCACTAAAACACCACCTCTTTCTCTTGCACTACTCTCAACCCAGTAACCTAACCTCATCCATCACACACCCAGCTAGGAATTCATAAGCTATAGTCAACTCATGTCCATATTGTAGATAACTGTAAATAGACATACATAGCTCCTCCAGTTGAAACCCAAGTTTAACCTCCAGTTCAATGTAAGTGCTTAATAGTGAGCCTGTTCTGCACAAAACTGTTGTCTGTGAACTGCGCTGATTTTTAAGAGTGCGGTATATAAAAACAATAAAATAAATAAATGTACTGCATGAATCAAGGGCTGGTTATGATAATGTGAGTTTTGTTTGGGTAGCTCCTATTTCACATGGGGTTGGTACCATTCAATAGGCTTGTGCATGAATTTACTGTTTTTTCTGGCTTTTCCGTGTGAGGTGTGCTTGCTGACATTTTGCTCCTCTACGAGGTTCCTGTGTCCAGATGGAGATTGTTAGGGTGGTTCCTGCTTGGGAAAGCAACCTCATTGTAAGCCTCGGCTAACTTTTATGCTCTATTTGAGTATCTTTTTGTTATTTATTTATATATTGTCCTTTCTTTCTACATTTCTATATTTTCAGTGTGTCTTCTGTCTGTCCTTTACCCAGCTCCTGCTCTCTGCAGTGCTGTATCCCCCTCCTTAATACTTTACTTTATTACCCACCCACCTACCCACCCCTGGCTTAACTTTCTTTCATAGCCTTCCTCTGCTCATTGACGCAATTACTCAGTTACTCCTGCACTCTCTAGGACATCCCTCCTCCCTCTCTACCTGTATTTGCTCCGATTTGCATTCTCCCCTCTTCTCTCTCTCCTATGGCTCCACATCACTTTGTGTTCTTGAGGCTAACTCTCCCTAATCTTTTCCCCTCATTCCAACAATTCCTTGACCCTACTTCTCATTACCAACTCCTTACTGTTCTCACCTCCCCTGCTCATTTTTCCTTTATCTGCCCTTGAGCGTCACCATTTTCTTTGGCTCATTCGGCCATCTCCACTCTCACTGAGGGAGCCTCATCCTCTCTTCCATCGTGCCTCCTCCTCTCTCCCCCATTCTCTCTTGCTCCTTCTCCTATCTGGAGATATCAATCCCAACCCTAGCCCCCCTAGACTTTTTTCACACTCCCAAGGCAGATCAATATGTAACCTCTCAAGTATGGTTCATATCCCTCTCATTTCTCCCTTGTGGAATGCACATTCTGTCTCCAAGAAACTTATTTTATTTATTTATTTAACAAGGGTTTTTTTATACCGCTTTATTATTTCAGTCAAAGCGGTTTACATTCTAACAGGGACATTGATAACTTGGATTTTTCTGAGGCAATAGAGGGTTAAATGACTTGACCAAGGCCACAAGGAGTGCTAGTGGGAATAGAACTCTGGTCTCCTGGTTCCCAAGCCAGGGCTCTAACCATTAGGCTACTCCTCTACTCCAACTTGCCTTCATTCATGACCTCTTTCTACTACTCTGCATCTCCTGGCTCTTACTGAAACTTGGCTTCTCTCTGCTTTCAGTTGCTGCCTTCTGTCATGGAGGCTACCTATTTTCCCATACACCTCAGCCTATTGGCCATGGTGGCGGTGTTGGGTTTCTGCTCTCTCAGTCCTGCCAATTTCAGCCCCTCCTGTCTCCGTCTAATTCCTTTGCTTCCTTTGAAGTCCATGCTATCCCCTTATTTACTCCACTACCTTTCTGGTTAGCTGCCATTTATCAAACCCCTCCTCCCCCCCAATAAGTAAGTCCACCTCTACCTTTCTCACAGACTTTGACTCCTGGCTCTCCTTCTTGGATGCTTTTCCCCTTCCCTTATTCTTGGGGATTTTAACATCCACGATGATGACCTTTCTGACCCTTATGCCTTAAAGCTCCTTTCCCTTACCACCTCATTCAATCTCCAGTTGTGCTCTACCGCTCCTACTTACAAGCATTGCCACTGCCTTGACCTTGTTTTCTTCTCCAACTGCTCATCCTCAAACTTCTCCACCTCAGTTCTTCCCTTATCTGACCATCACCTGCTAACCTTCACCCTTAGCCACCCTCCATCCTGATCTCCACCAACATGTTTAGGAATCTTCACACTATCGACCCTTCAGTTCTTTCCACTGCTGTCTTATCACCTCTCTTTCCTCCACTATGTCACCTGAGTCATATTGGGTACTTTAATCTACCTGATGTGCATTGGATTACTCCTTCTGCACATCTGGAAAGAAGCAAAAAAATTGTGGATGCTCTCCAAGATGCATTACTTAGACAAATGGTGATGGAACCAACCAGGGAAAGCTCAATGCTGGATTTAGTGCTCTCCAACGGTGATAGCGTGTCGAATGTCTGCGTGAGTGCTCCTGTGAGCAACAGCGATCATTACACGGTGTGGTTTGAGATAAAAGCCATGGTACAGGCCAATCATAGCAAGCTCAAAGTCCTAAACTTCAAAAACACCGACTTCAATAAAATGGCCAAGTACTTAAAGGAGGAGATGACGGGGTGGAAGGAGATAAGGGAAGTGGAATTGCAATGGGCTAAACTAAAGGTGGCAATAAAAGGGGCAACAGATAAATATGTAAGAAAAGTAAATAAAAACAAGTGGAGAAGGAAACCTATTTGGTTTTCCAAAGAAGTGGCTGCTCAAATAAAGTCAAAAAAGACAGCTTTTGCAAAATTCAAAAGCTTGCAAATAGAAGAACACAGAAATGAATACAGGATCAAACTCAAAAAGTCTAAAAGAGAAATAAAGATAGCAAAATCAAAGGCAGAGGAAAAGATGGCTATAGATGTTAAGGGTGGCGACAAAACTTACTTCAGGTATATTCAGGAAAGGAAGAAGATCAGAGTTGGAATTGCAGGACTTAAAAAGTGCTGGGAAAGGACTCGTGGAAAGTGACATTGAAAAAGCGAAATTGCTAAACAAATACTTCTGTTCTGTTTTTACTACAGAAAATCCTGGAGATGGACCAGCTGTGACTCCCAAATATAAAAATAGGAATGAAGTAGATACCACACCATTCACAGAAGATGAGGTGTTAGAACAACTTGCTAAACTGAAAGTGGACTAAGCCATGGGACCGGATGGGATAAATCCCAGGATACTGAAAGAGCTCAGAGAGGTTCTTGCAGGACCGTTAAAGGATGTCTTAAACAGATCCTTGGAAACAGGAGAGGTTCCTAAGGACTGGAGAATGGCTGATGTCGTACCTCTACACAAAAGTGGTGACAGGAAAGAAGTGTCAAACTACAGGCCCGTGAGCCTTACCTCAGTGGCAGGAAAAGTAATGGAGGCACTCCTGAAAGAGCAAATAGTGAACTTTCTCAAAACCAACAGATTGCATGATCCGAGGCAACATGGTTTTACCGAAGGACGGTCTTGTCAAACAAATCTGATTGAGTTCTTTGACTGGATGACCAAGGAACTAGATCAGGGGCATGCAATGGATGTCATCTACCTGGATTTCGGCAAAGCCTTTGATACTGTTCCTCATAGGAGGCTTGTCACAAACTCAGGGATGGGTCCCAAACTGGATTAGAAATTGGTTGACTGATAGACAACAGAAGGTGATGGTACATGGAGTTCACTCGGATGAAAGGAAGGCGATTAGCGGGGTGCCCCAGGGTTCGGTCCTGGGCCCGGCACTGTTCAATGTATTTGTGAGTGATATTGCTGAAGGACTGAATGGAAAAGTCTGTCTTTTTGCAGATGACACAAAAATTTACAACAGAGTGGACTCCCGAGGGAGTGGTTAACATGAGGAAAGATCTACGAAAGCTGGAAGAATGGTCTAATGCTTGGCAACTACGATTTAATGCGAAAAAGTGCAGTGTCATGCACTTGGGTAGCAGAAATCCAAGGGAAATGTACATGATAGGTGGCGAGAGGCTGGTGTGCACTGTTCAGGAGAAAGACCTTGGTGTGATTATCTCTGATGATCTCAAGGTGGCAAAACAGTGTGACAAGGCGGTGGCAAAAGCCAGGAGGATGTTGGGCTGCATACAAAGAGGGATTACCAGCAGAAAGGAAGAGGTACTTATGCCACTGTACAAGTCACTGGTGAGGCCTCACTTGGAATACTGTGTTCAGTTTTGGAGACCATATCTTGAAAAAGATGTAAAAAGACTGGAAACTGTTCAGAGGAAGGCGACCAAAATGATTTGGAGCCTGCGTCAGAAGCCTTATGTCTTTTGGGGAAACTGCTAGGTACATATGACCTAGATTGGCCACTATTGGAAACAGGATACTGGGCTTGATGGACCTTGGTCTGACCCAGTATGGCATATCTTATGTTCTTATGTGACTTGAAGAGCTAAATATGTACACTTTGGAGGAGAGGAGGAACAGGGGAGATATGATTCAGACCTTTAAATACTTAAAGAGAAATGATGAACAAACAAACCTCTTTCAAAGACGGGGAAGCTGTAAAACTAGAGGGCATAACATGAAGCTGCAAGGTGGTAAATTGAAAGGCAATGTCAGGAAATATTTTTTCACTGAAAGGGTGGTGGATGCTTGGAATGCCCTCCCAATGGAAGTGGTGGGGGCAAACACGGTGCTGGAATTCAAAATGGCATGGAACAAACACAGTGGATCCCTTTACAGCAACAGGATAAAAACAAAATAAACTGTACCATCTAAAGTCTCAACAAATAGGGGTATCCTACATGGAGTTGTGGGTTCACCCCTAAACAAAGACATGGGGAGGGGTGGCCTTCACAGAGCGACAGGTGCACCTACTCTTGCCATCTTGCTGGGCAGACTAGATGGACCATGCTGGTCTTTATCTGCCATCATTTACTATGTTACTATGAGTCTGTTGATGAGACAGTATCTTTCTATAACACTATACTCTCTTCTGCTCTGGATGCACTTGCTCTTCCATTTCCACATCCTGTGAGGTGTATCATACCTCAACCCTGGCTGTCCTAGATAAACCGCTACCTACGTTCCTGTGTCTGCTCAGCTGAGTGCCTTTGGCTTAAATCACTATCCTTGCTGACTACCTACATTTCAAATTCATGCTAACCTCTTTTCAGTCAACCATGGCACTCCCCAAGCAAGAGTACTATGTCTATTTGACTAACTCTCTTGCCTCTGACCCTTGCCATCTCTATGCTACGCTTAACTCTCTCCTCAAGTTTCCTCCCCCAATCCCTCTTCACTGTCTGCCCAGGTCTTGGCTGACTATTTTCATGACAAAGTCCACAGAGTCACCTCCATCTCCCCTCTTAAATCTCAAATCCTTCCCTCATCTTCTTTCACCCTCTCTTCCTTTTCTAAAATCACGGAGGAGGAAACTGCAAATCTTCTCCAAATTGACTACCTGCTCCTCTGATCCCGTTCCCAAAAGTCTACTAAGCTCTCTCTCTTCCACCATCATCCCTTCCATCAGTCATATTCTTAGTCTATCGCTTTCCACTGCAACTGTTCCTGTAGTCTTCAAGCATGCTTTGGTCACACCTCTCCTCAAAAAGCCCTCACTAGACCCTGTCTATCCTTCCAGCTATCAGCCTCTCTCTCTCCTTCAAAACTACTTGAACAAGCAGTTCACCGTCACTGTCTTCACTTTCTTTCCTCTCAATCCCTTCTGGATCCACTGCAGTCTGGCTTTCGTCCTCTACATTCCACAGAAAATGGCTCTCGCTGAAGTCTCTAGTAACTTGTTCCTCGCCAAATCCAAGGGCCTTTACTCGATCCTCATCTTTCTTGACCTTTCTGCTGCCTTTGACACTGTTGATCATCATCTTCTCCTCGAGACCCTGTCCTCACTTGAATTTAGTGGCTCTTTTCAGTCCTGGTTTTCTTCTTCTTCCAGTGCACTTTTAGTGTATGTTCTGGTGGATCCTCCTCTACCACCATCCTGCTTTCTATCTGTGTACCTCAGGGCTCTGTCTTGGGACCTCTACTTTTCTCTCTCTACACTCAATACCTTGGTGTACTTATTTCCCCCATGGTTTTCAGTACCATCTTTATACTGACGACTCTCAGCACCTGAAATTTCTCAAGGAATCCAGTCCCGGGTCACTGCCTGCTTATCTGACATTGCTGCCTGGATATCTCACCACTATCTGAAATTGAACATGACCAAAACTGAGCTCCTTATCTTTCCCCCTAAACCCTCCTACCCCCTTCCTCCCTTCTCTATTTCTGTGGATGACACTACACAGAAATACTCCTCCCCGTTTCCTCAGTTTGCAACCTTGGGGTCATGTTTGACTCTACTCTCCCTCTTTCTCTGGGCACATCCAACAGATGGCTAAAACCTGCTGCTTTTTTCTCTATAACATCAGCAAAATTTGTCCCTACCTCTCTACTCACACTGCTAAGACCATTATCCACTCACTAGTCACCTCCCACCTTGACTATTGTAACCTGCTCCTCACTAGTCTCCCTCTCAATCATCTCTCTCCCCCCTTCAATCTGTTCAAAGCTCAGCTGTACAGCTTATTTTCCACCAGTATTGCTATGCTCATGTAACCCCTCTTCTCAAGTCACTTCACTGGCTCCCTATCAGTTCCCGCATCCAGTTCAAACTTCTCCTACTGCTCTACAAAGTGCATTTATTCTGCGGCTCGTCACTACCTTTCCTCTCTTATCTCACTCTACAGCCCTCCTTGGAAACTCCGCACCTCTGACAGATCCTTTTTAACTGTGCCCTTCTCTTCCACTGCCAACTCCAGACTTCATTCATTCCATCTCACTGCTCCATATGCCTGGAACAAGCTACCTGAGTCTGTGTGTCAGGCCCCTTCTCTAGTTCTATTCAAATCCAGACTAAAACCTCACCTCTTTGAAGCCGCTTTTGGATCCTGATGTTCCTCACTCTCTTGTCCACTACTTGTGTATCTTACCATACTCTAGTCCCCAGTTTCACTATGTGTTTTGTCTTGATTAGATTGTAAGCTCTGATGAGCAGGGACCGTGTCTTACAACTACACGTACAATGCTGCGTATGTCTTGTAGCGCTATACAAATGATTATTAGTAGTAGTAGCAGCAGCAGTAGTGGTAGTAGTAGTAATAGTAGTAGAGTTAGTTTGAATGTGTGGGATTAGTGCCGTGCATTGAAAGGTTTAGGCTTAGATATCAGGAAAGTCTGTGGATATGCAGCTGTGGGGGGGTGTGGAGTACTTTCTGTTGGAGTGAGTGAGTGCTGTATATTGGTAATAGTTTGCGGTATGTCTATTTGCTGGCTTTATTGCATTTTTGATAATGTGGGCTTGTGTGCTGAGTGGTAACATGAGGGTTGATGAGTGTTGAGGGGGAGGGTGCAACAGGGTAATCTAGGATCCTAACATGACTATCTGTATAGGCGTAGGAATTTGGAAGGTAAGGGTGGAGAGAGCATGGTAGTGCTTTGTGTACGGAGATGTGGGGTTGAGATGTGTGGATGGGGTGGGTGGCTTAGGAAGGAAGCGTGTATCATGGGAGACTGGTCTGCTTTGGATGGTGGTTGATGGCAATGATATTTTTTGGGATGCTAGTATCTGGAATGGAAATTGGGCGCTTAGGACACCTTCAGTATTATACTGCTGTTTTTCTTTGTTGTGTGCATTTGTGAGTTCTGCTAACAACCAGTTGGTAGTGGAAATAGAGTGAATTGTGGTTTTTTCCAACCACCTTAGTGGTATGAGTAAATCTAATTTACATGTAGCAACTTGGAATGTCTCATGCATCATGTCACAGGTGAAACACTATAAACCTCTTCACGCTCTGAAGCACCACAAAGCTTTGAAAGCCTGCTCACAGGATTAAAATTGTTACTGAAAAGTGCCATAACATCATGAAATAAGATACAAGCCATCAATCAGCTAGCAATTCCTATACTTCCATAAAGCTTTTGGATTACAGACTGGCCTCTTAAAGATCTTGAAAAGCTGGATGCATGAACAAGGAAACTCCTCCATGCCCATGAAGTAAATTTACAAGACTTAGTGCATGCCAAGATTGTATATCCCTAGAGCTGAAGGAGTGCTAGACTTATAGAAATCGATTTCACATATAGAGCTAGTTTCATAGGCCTCTAAGTCTACATAACTACATCATCAGATCCAAATATACAAAAAGTGCTGAAATATGAAAGTAAACATCCAGAATCTATCTCCACCATCCACAGACAGCAGAATGGGGTGGACAACAAGGGCCATGGCCCCACCAAAATTTTGCCTAACACAGTATTAGCAATTTAAGAGCTTGGGATAGGGGCTGAAGATTGGTTGTAGGGGCCAAACAAACCAAAAAGATGATCCGTTGTCCCTGCAGCATCAAAACTGGACAAACGTTCCTATGACTAGAACGAGTGAGAATCCACATGCGCACAGGGAAGGAAGCAATAGAATTTACAAAACAAGAGAAAACCTCTTCAGAGAATTAGATCAGCAAACGGGGAAAAACAAGTGGCAAATACATAAATACAATGGGAAATACAGAGTGTTACTCCAGGAACCTTTATCGATCAAGAACAGACAAATGACTGATTATGGAGTGGCGAACAGAAACCAAAGGATGAGAGGTTTATAGCTGCAGCCTAGGACAGCAGATTACGGATGAGATGGTTTACAGTGAGCATTGAAAGAAGCAACAAAACAAATGTAGATTCTGTCAGAAAGAGCTGGAAACAGTGACTTGCCTCATAGCTGTCTGAAGTTTCTGATGACAGAAAATTTCTATACCGGAAGGCACAAAGTAGCATGTCTCATTCATTGCAAACTCTGTAAATACTACAACATCACTGTGCCAGAAAAGCACTGGGACCATGACCCTAAGAGAATTTAGAGAACAAAGAGGTTATGATCACCTGGAATACTCTCATTCCAACCGATAAAAATCTGGATGCAAGGAAACTGGGCACAGTGGTAAAAAAGAACACCAGAACGCCACTGATTATAGAAGTGTCAGTCCCAAGTGACTATTACATGAACCGTGTTGAGAGGAAGAAGATCTTCAAGTACCAAAATATGCAGTCAGAGACCAAGAAAATGTGGCAGAAAGATACCGAATTATTTCCCATCATGTTGGGTGCCATCAGCTTAATTAAGAAAATTTTCCAGGGAGGAAGTAAGACGGTGGCAGGAAGTGCTGCCGGAGTCTAACCGCATCTACCTAAGTTGGTCTGTACTGAAGCTGTGTTACTTGGCCACGGCTATGGGCCATAGAAAACGGAAGCACGAAAACCTACCCTCGGGTCCTCCTGTGATGAGCTCCGTGGCACAGAGAACTTTGGATTCTTGCAGTTTCTTTTCCGGCGCTGGAGCAGCAACTACAGCAGAGCTGTTGGAGGGTGTGTCGGCTCTGTGCAGCAAGAGTGTCTTGCTTTCTCCAGAGCTTCGAACCCCCCTGGAAATGCATGGACGGACAGAGAAGTGCTTCCCCCTGATCTGCTGACGAGTACACCGGTGAGGGATGGCAAAGAGGGCTCTCTCTGCCGGCAGAAGCAACTCCTGTGGTGAGTGGGACTTTGACAGCAGAGGATCCTGCAGTCTTGATAGCGGCTGCAGAGACTTTGCCACCTCAGACAGGAGAAATGCTAGCTTCCGGGATTAAATCCTTAGTGAAACCGAAGACAATTTCAATGGAGGTGCTATGGGATGTGATTGCCACAGTGAATTCTTCCTTGGAAGCTCCTGGTGGAACTGTGAGTTCTGATTTGATGGAGGTTAAGAGGAATTGTGACACCGTTTCCACTGTCCAGGAACAGCAAGTAGAGAGAATCCTCACTTTAGTACAGAAGCTGGGGCATCTCCGAGAGTTGGTTGGAGCCCAGAATAAAGACAAGTTTGTGCTGAATCGGAAGACGGAGTATCTGGGAAATCAGGTTTGTCGTAACATCAGACTTTTGAATTTTCCTAGGTCTCCAGTTGGAGATGGTGAGAAAATACTTTGGAGAGGTTTTAAAGATCCCTTCACAGCATTTTCTCCCTTCACTCGAGTGAAATACTTGTCTTTTGGGTCTAGTAGACCCGGGGTTGCCCCAGGGGCTGTTTCTTTGGGGGGGGGGGGGGAGGTGACCTAATGGAATTCCTAGAGAATTCCTTAGAGATCATAACGGATAGGTCTACCCTGCTAGTTACCTTGGCTTTGGAGACAAATAAAGCTATGATTTTCCACTCGTATTTTAGGAACTTTAATGAGCATATTTTGGGGTCACAGGTTAGGATGTTTCCCGATTTGTCTCGTGGGTCTCAGTTAAGAAGGAAGGAATTCCTATGCCTTCGGCCGAGGGCCTTGGCTATAGGGGCAACTTTTCAATTGAAATTTCATGTTAAGTGTTGTGTATCTTATAATAATAATGTATATTTGTTCTCTGACCCAAAACAGCTTGTTGAGTTCTTAATTGCTAGAGAAGAAGGTTTAGTTCAGATTGCTGTCCCTTCCCATATGGCTGATGTTTAAGGCTCCGCCTGCCTGATTATTTCTTCTGTCTGTCTTAGCTACAGTTTTTTCTTTGTTCCTCCCCTTATTTTCCTTTAATTGTGGACTAATTATGGAGGTTTATGTTTTTTCTTAGTCAATGTTAACCTGTTTATTATGATTTTGTGCTCCTTTCCTTCATTCATTGGATGTGTAATTCATAATTTTCAATAAAACTAAAATTAAAAAAAAAGAAAAATTTCCAAGCACACCTTGATAAATTATTCATACATGTTACATCTTACGAACTCCAGGAGGTGGCTCTCTTTGGCAAGGTTCAAATACTATGCTGCACATTAGTAGTAAATTTGAGAGACTGAGATCATATTCCACATACCTTGTCTTAGGAGTGAGGTTCATGAGCGTCGTGGTATGAGTAAAACTAAAAATCACCAATATCCAAAGGCAGCAACAGGTGCAAACTAATATTACAAAAATACTAATCATCTTTTGGAACCCCCCCGAGTTTATTGTCCCCAAAAATTATAAATAAATGCAATGATGGTTTTCACCAAAAGAATTCTTATACAGTTTTTATATATAAAAAAATATATGAAGGGGAAAAGACCTCAGTTTGTCCCTTGAATCCACAATGGATCCTGCTTTGCAGAAAATGGGCACAAATCTTCACCAGTCAGAAAAGCCTCTTCTAAATATACTTTATTAGTATGGAAATTAATTTTTATTTGTTTATTTTCGACTTAATAAAAGCCTCGTTTAATCAATGCTATGAAAACTAGATCTTATAAAGCATTTAAATACTAATCAACATTCAAAGAATGAAAAAAGTATCTCGATATGGTAGATGCAGATTGTTCTTTACAAAACATTCAGCAGTGCAGGCAGCTGGATATACACTGTGCACCAGCGGCAAAACATTCAGCAGTGCAGGCAGCTGGATATACGCTGTGCACCAGCGGCAAAACATTCAGCAGTGCGGGCAGCTGGATATACGCTGTGCACCAGCGGCAAAACATTCAGCAGTGCGGGCAGCTGGATATACGCTGTGCACCAGCGGCAAAACATTCAGCAGTGCGGGCAGCTGGATATACACTGTGCACCAGCGGCAAAACATTCAGCAGTGCGGGCAGCTGGATATACACTGTGCACCAGCGGCAAAACATTCAGCAGTGCGGGCAGCTGGATATACACTGTGCACCAGCGGCAAAACATTCAGCAGTGCGGGCAGCTGGATATACACTGTGCACCAGCGGCAAAACATTCAGCAGTGCGGGCAGCTGGATATACACTGTGCACCAGCGGCAAAACATTCAGCAGTGCAGGCAGCTGGATATACACTGTGCACCAGCGGCAAAACATTCAGCAGTGCAGGCAGCTGGATATACACTGTGCACCAGCGGCAAAACATTCAGCAGTGCAGGCAGCTGGATATACACTGTGCACCAGAGGCAAAACATTCAGCAGTGCAGGCAGCTGGATATACGCTGTGCACCAGCGGCAAAACATTCAGCAGTGCAGGCAGCTGGATATACGCTGTGCACCAGAGGCAAAACATTCAGCAGTGCAGGCAGCTGGATATACGCTGTGCACCAGAGGCAAAACATTCAGCAGTGCAGGCAGCTGGATATACGCTGTGCACCAGCGGCAAAACATTCAGCAGTGCAGGCAGCTGGATATACGCTGTGCACCAGCGGCAAAACATTCAGCAGTGCAGGCAGCTGGATATACGCTGTGCACCAGCGGCAAAACATTCAGCAGTGCAGGCAGCTGGATATACGCTGTGCACCAGAGGCAAAACATTCAGCAGTGCAGGAAGCTGGATATACGCTGTGCACCAGAGGCAAAACATTCAGCAGTGCAGGCAGCTGGATATACGCTGTGCACCAGCGGCAAAACATTCAGCAGTGCAGGCAGCTGGATATACGCTGTGCACCAGCGGCAAAACATTCAGCAGTGCAGGCAGCTGGATATACGCTGTGCACCAGAGGCAAAACATTCAGCAGTGCAGGCAGCTGGATATACGCTGTGCACCAGAGGCAAAACATTCAGCAGTGCAGGCAGCTGGATATACGCTGTGCACCAGCGGCAAAACATTCAGCAGTGCAGGCAGCTGGATATACGCTGTGCACCAGAGGCAAAACATTCAGCAGTGCAGGCAGCTGGATATACGCTGTGCACCAGCGGCAAAACATTCAGCAGTGCAGGCAGCTGGATATACACTGTGCACCAGCGGCAAAACATTCAGCAGTGCAGGCAGCTGGATATACACTGTGCACCAGAGGCAAAACATTCAGCAGTGCAGCAGCTGGATATACACTGTGCACCAGAGGCAAAACATTCAGCAGTGCAGGCAGCTGGATATACACTGTGCACCAGAGGCAAAACATTCAGCAGTGCAGGCAGCTGGATATACACTGTGCACCAGCGGCAAAACATTCAGCAGTGCAGGCAGCTGGATATACACTGTGCACCAGAGGCAAAACATTCAGCAGTGCAGGCAGCTGGATATACACTGTGCACCAGCGGCAAAACATTCAGCAGTGCAGGCAGCTGGATATACACTGTGCACCAGAGGCAAAACATTCAGCAGTGCAGGCAGCTGGATATACGCTGTGCACCAGAGGCAAAACATTCAGCAGTGCAGGCAGCTGGATATACGCTGTGCACCAGCGGCAAAACATTCAGCAGTGCAGGCAGCTGGATATACGCTGTGCACCAGCGGCAAAACATTCAGCAGTGCAGGCAGCTGGATATACGCTGTGCACCAGCGGCAAAACATTCAGCAGTGCAGGCAGCTGGATATACGCTGTGCACCAGAGGCAAAACATTCAGCAGTGCAGGCAGCTGGATATACACTGTGCACCAGCGGCAAAACATTCAGCAGTGCAGGCAGCTGGATATACACTGTGCACCAGCGGCAAAACATTCAGCAGTGCAGGCAGCTGGATATACACTGTGCACCAGAGGCAAAACATTCAGCAGTGCAGGCAGCTGGATATACGCTGTGCACCAGAGGCAAAACATTCAGCAGTGCAGGCAGCTGGATATACGCTGTGCACCAGCGGCAAAACATTCAGCAGTGCAGGCAGCTGGATATACGCTGTGCACCAGCGGCAAAACATTCAGCAGTGCAGGCAGCTGGATATACGCTGTGCACCAGAGGCAAAACATTCAGCAGTGCAGGCATCTGGATATACACTGTGCACCAGCGGCAAAACATTCAGCAGTGCAGGCAGCTGGATATACACTGTGCACCAGCGGCAAAACATTCAGCAGTGCAGGCAGCTGGATATACACTGTGCACCAGAGGGAAAACATTCAGCAGTGCAGCAGCTGGATATACACTGTGCACCAGAGGCAAAACATTCAGCAGTGCAGGCAGCTGGATATACACTGTGCACCAGCGGCAAAACATTCAGCAGTGCAGGCAGCTGGATATACACTGTGCACCAGCGGCAAAACATTCAGCAGTGCAGGCAGCTGGATATACACTGTGCACCAGAGGCAAAACATTCAGCAGTGCAGGCAGCTGGATATACACTGTGCACCAGAGGCAAAACATTCAGCAGTGCAGGCAGCTGGATATACGCTGTGCACCAGCGGCAAAACATTCAGCAGTGCAGGCAGCTGGATATACACTGTGCACCAGCGGCAATGCTGGCAGTTAGTAATGTACCCTGATGATTCACTCAATTAGTGATGCATTCTGGTGGTACATTTGATGTGGCCCCATTTCACCGCAAGGCTGCCTCAGGAGTGTAGCCAGATGACCGAATGTCAGTGCTTCCACAACATAAAATTCGGTAGCGTGAAAGTAGGCTGTGGCTCTGATGTTCCAAAACAAACTAAAGTTTGTGTCTACCGCTGGCAGCAGAAATTTTAAAGACTCAGCACTCACTGAACAGAACCGAAAAGCATAAACCAATCAGTGGCATATTTCTGTGTATTATCTGTTCTAAAACAGAAACAAACCCAGGAATAAAAACTACCTCACAAACACATTAACATCACACAGAATGTACCTGTGACCAGGGCCTCAGCTGTGGCCAGATGCAACACCGTGTCATCACTGACTGGCCAGTCTGGAAGCTGCGCCTTTATCTGCTTCAGCCCTCCAAGCTCGCATAGCTCCTGAAGAATCTGTGGCCCGGACTCGCAGTATTCCCAGCGCTGGTTCCGGTAACCCACAGCATCTCCAGCAGCACTCAGCAGCATGGCAGCCCGATATGCCTCCCGTGAAGGGCTGTAAGAGAGATAGTTATTATACAGTGCTCTCAGCACTTTGAGGTATAATTCATTGTGGATATCCTGAAAATTTGATTGGTTGGGTATATCCTGAGGATGGATTGAGAGCACATGTACTACAACCTAAAAAAATTGGGTACAGAACATCAGTGCTATGAAAAAAACATTTTAATAGCGGATTTCTAAAATTGCTGTTTGCATGTTGAAAAGCATTATATTACATGGGGTTAATTCTAAAGTAAGGGCCATAGACAACTTTGTCTTTCTAAAATAGGCTTGAAATAGATGCCTACTTGGCCTTCACCATAGGCTGAGAGGGCACATAAGGGTATATTCACTGTTCCCTCTAAGCTGTGCGCATGTGCGCGCGCACACACCTCGCTGAGCGAGCGCACATACTTTACAACAGAGCGCACAAATGTTACGGTTCTGATTCTGAGAGAAAACAACACAGATGTCTTAAAATTTAAAAGTTGTTGTGTATTTACGGTTTTCACAAGTTCTACAATATTTTCTAGTGTAATCAATGTGGTGTACATACTGTATTCTGACGTGTAGTCAAATTTTAAAACTATATAACTCCGAGTGTCGTTATGTTGCGCACAAAAATTTAACCTTCCTTCAAAAGCTGCACAGCTGATATTTTATGTGCACACAGCCTACAGAAAATTAGAGGGAACATTGGGTGTATTCTGTCTTTGCAGGATAACATCAACATATATGCCTTTATAAAATTACCCCTCTGGAATGTAGGCACAGACACTTACATTAACTTTGAGGCAGGCACAAATCTAGAGGGGTGGTGCTTGTTTATCTGGCTGCGCTGGCCTTTTTGCAAAAGCGGAGAGCCATGATGACCCGACAATGGGATTCATGTTAAAACGAGTCAGGCTCCCACTCCCTAAATCATAGGCACCCCATCACACATAAAGTATCGGCTAACCTATGGCAGTTCTTGGACCAAGTAGGGAAAAATGCTATCCAGTGCTTGACACTGCAGGATAAAGAACGCCTAGTTATTATGGTTTAACCTAGGTTAGTGGTTTCCAACCTGTCATCTGCATGCTCCACAATCTGCACGGAGGTCCACGGGACACATAAAATAGAAAAAAGAGGCGTGTGGGGATCGGCTTTGGGGGAGAGAGAGATTGGTAGGGAATAGCTACAGAGGGAGAGAGGGGACTGAAGGAAATTGCTGGGGGAGGAAGACAGAAAGAGACAGACTGATAGGGACTGGTTGTGGGAAAGAGAAACTAATAAACGCAGGAAGCGGGATATAAAAGAGACTAGTAAGGACAAGCTTGCACTGAGGGAGGGTCTAGGAAGAGTGGGTCCTTCAAGCTGCGATCGTCCCCCAATGCTATCAAAATACTGTTGGAGCTGCTATGCAAATTAGCCACGCAGTGCCCAGAGAGCAAGTCAAATTAGTGCAGACTTCTTGTACGCATGTGTTTGGCTTGCTCTTCCAGTTTAACACTGCAATGGCTCATTTGCATGTGCACGGTTAATGTGGGGGTCATTTGCATGGCCAATCTTTGCTGTATCCAGCGTTAAAACATGTGTGTTGTCCGGCAGCAATAAAATCATCGTCAGCACACGTCTAGCACTGGTTTTCTGCATTGGCCTGCAGGTTTGCCTAGGTGCCGAAGCTGGGGCTTGAAGATCTCAACATCCATGAGAGGAGGGGGAAGGGAAGGGGGAAAGAAGAGAGAACTTGGGAAGAACCACTGAATGTGTTAAGTACAGAGAAACAACCCAAGAAAAGGCTAAGGTACAAGACCTGGGAAGGGAAGAGAGAATGAGGTAGTATGAAAGAAACTTAGGAAGTGGTCAAGAGAGACGAGTTGAAAGGGGGCTTAAAAAAGACGACACAGGAAGTGGTCAATGGAAGAGGAAGCAATACTAGGCACAGGACTAGATTTACGGCCATGTGTGCTAAATCTAGATCCAAGTGCACATTGCATATGATTTGTATATATATTGCTGACTATATGCATAATTCCATCAAGGATATGACGGCCATAGTAAGCACACTATATAACCTATCATTTTATGTTTAAGCCCTGAAAGCGTGAGCAGTTCTGCATGAGGTACAATTGTTTATATGGCTTTCACTATGCACAGCGTCATATGGCAAAATGTAAGGCTCTATGCAGCACTACGAACAAAAGTATATTATTTTTATCAGACTGGCATTACATGACACGGAACTAATTATAGACAGCACTGGGAACGCAATGATCACGCCCACCTGGGGCATGGAGTTATTAAAGCGGTTTCTCTCTAAATTAGAGGTGGGACCATAAACGTCTCGAGTACGTCTGCGCAGAGCCCTCGTGCTACTCACAAAGTGTGGAGTAAGTATACTCACATGGGGGTGCCCATGGCAGCCTCTGCCGAGTTCTCGGCGAAGAAGATTTCCTGCGCGTGCCCTCGAGCTCTCTGGGTAAAGCTGCTCGCGCTGTCTGCTGCCTTTCTAAATAAAGATTCGGGTTTCTTCCAAAGTCCGAGCTGCCGTGGTGAAAGGGGCGGGGAGAAGTTACACACTGCTCTCCGAATAAGCGGGTGCTGCACGGGAGGAATTAAAAACTGGTCTCCGTAGAAAATGTTGGCACCCACCGCGAGAGTTGCTGCTTGAAATGAAAATCTCACAACAGGGTTAAAGCCAGTCTTGGGTTTACCTCCATTTCATATGGAAAGGTGTAGTTTATCGATTTCTCAGCCGTGCTCTAAGAAAACTAAAAGACCTTGCAGACATTGGAATAACTCAGGAAGTCACGAGTTGATAATCCAAAAAGAGAAAACAGAAGGTGAGACAACTTGGGCAAACAGCAAACTCCACAGAGGGGGAGGGGAGAAGTACCCAGGAGGAAGAGTCTAACGTCTACACGCGTTATTAGAAACCCAGTTGATAATCCTATATACGCCCCCTCAGGAATAGAAAGTACATAGCACCAGTCAGTCTTAATGAATTCTAGTACCCGTAGGGTTCATTTGGAACTAACAATACAATAAGAAACCACAGGTTGAAAAAGCAGGGCTATCATTGGCCGAACTCTATGTACTCGTATAGAGCAGTGGTTCTCGACCTTTTTTGTACCATGACCCCTTTTTACCATTGGTCAACTTGTGATGGCCCCCACTGATAAAATCAAATGCGTCTCTCCTCCTGTACCGTTAATGCATTGTCGCTGTAATCATTTGTTGAATTATTAATATATTATAGACCTTTGCATTATGTTTTTATTTATAAAATTTACTTATTTAAACCACAATAATTAAGCCCAATAACAACAATATTTGATTTCAAAATTATGATGATTTTGTAGTCAAATCACTAATATGAAATAAAATTATTTTTTTCTACCTTTGTTGTCTGACCAATTTATTCTAGGATCATGCTGGTCCCGATCTGAGGCTTCTGCTTTTCTGTCTTCTCTTAGCTCTCTTCCTGTGGTCTATGGTCCATCTGCCATTTCTTATCTCTTCTTTTGTTTTCTTCATTCCTTATCGTCCCTCCAGTCTAGTCCCGAAAATTCTAGGGTTGTGCTCCTCTTCCAGCAGCTTGGAGACTGAGAAACATCATTCTTTGATGACACTGGTATAAGGACATAGGCACCGCCTCCTCACTTCAGTTATCTCGGTCTCCAAGCAGCTGGAGGATGTGAGCCTGGAGGTCCCAGCTCACTAGAGGAACAATTAAGGACATTTAGTTAGAGTGTAGCTGGTTTAAATTTAATTGAATGTAGTTTACTTTAATTTCTACTAGTTCTGGTAGGTTTTGATTTTTGAGCAGGCAGTTTTACTGTGCCTTTAAACTTTTTGGCTCATAGAGACCTCTCTCCCCTTTCCCCTCCCGCTCCTCCGTGGCCTTGGGTGAAACAAGGGTAAAAAGGCTCTGATTACAGCCCGGTCTACTAAAGAGGTAGGCAGCCAGCAGTGCAGACATCCCAAGCGCATCACAGAGGGCTTGCCTGTCAGCACTCGGGTGCCGGGGCAGAGGGGAGCCACGGCCGCATCGCAGCTCGGCTATTTAAAGCCCTCAGGGTTGACCCAGGGTGAAGCAGGCCAAGGGAAAGCAGCCAGAAAATTTCTGCTGGTTCAACAGAGCAGCACAGACAACGCTCCAGTGGATAAGGTAAGACGCCGGGGCTTTATTGGAAAGAGATTGATGTTTGAACTGCTGGAACCGGCAGCAGGCCAGTGCCGCGTGTGATTCACATGGGAAAGTCAAGAGCTGCTGCGGGGATACAAATGCTCGTCCTGGGGCAGCAGAGCTTTGTTTTAGTTTTCTTTCTTCACAATTTAGCTCCAGAGGATTCCTGCAATTATAGAGGATAGTTAAAAAAAAAACCTCAGGGTCCACAGACCGGGTACTTTGGGGAGGGGGTTTAAGGGGTACTGGGGCCTTTTGTCAAGTAGTCACCATGCCTGTTAAAATGTTGTGTTTACTTTGTGGGGTGAAGAGGTCAACAGTCTCAGGACACAGGGGTCTGTAAAAACTGTAGCCAGGCTTCTGCCACTGAACAGCGACACTTGGATACGGAGGAGGAGGAGGAGGATCACGAGGGGGGCTTGCAGGGACCTCTGCCCTCCGAGACAGATCCTACAGAGCCCGTGCCGGGGCCTTCTGCTGCTTCGGATGTACCAGTTGCACAAGCACCCTTGTCAGGTAGTTTGTCTTCCATTTTTTTCTCCGGACTTTGTGGTGCTGATTCAAATGGCGTTAGGGGGCTCTCAAGGAGAAGCTTCTTCGGGCTCCATCGGTGTGGTTCTAGGTCAGAAGCGACCAGGGACTCCTCTGTCGGTGGGTACGTCTGGGGTATTGCCAAAGAAATCAAGAATAGAAAGAAGCAGGAGCAGTCTGTGATTTCAGAAGATCTGCGCACGGAAGATAGGGCACATGATCTAGAGATGGACGAGGAGTTGGAAGAAGGAGAGATCACAGAGCAGGAAGATCAGGCCAGAGTAGTGGGCATTTTTCAGAAAGAAGAGTTGCCTGCACTTATTTCTGAGACACTTAAAGCACTGAATATGCCAGTGGCAGGGCCGTCGGAGAAGGCTACATTGGAAGATCTGTTGTTACAGGCATTTCGGAAGACTCAGCTTTTCCCATGCACTGAGTGGTAAAAGAAATGATTCAAGGTGAGTGGAAAATGCTCGAGGCAACGCTCAAGGGGTCAAAAGTCATGTCTCGTCTTTATCCTCTGGTGGACCAAGATAGGGAGCTCTTTAGGTCACCAAGAGTGGATGCAGCAGTATCGGCAGTGACCAAGAAGACGACCATTCCGTTGGAAGGGAGTGCAGCTCTCAAGGATACTCAGGACAGGAAGCTGGATGCTTTGTTAAAGCAGGTGTTTGAGGTGAATGCTCTTTCTATTCAAGCATCCATTTGTGGGATGTGGGTAGCAAGGGTCTGTCTGCGCTGGTCTCAGCGAGTCCAGGGAGAGCAGATTGATGAGTCGATAGGTGAGTCAGGAGCGGTGTATCTCGCTGAAATTCATTATGACCTTATTAGGGGGCTATCTAACAGTATGGCTTCAGTGGTGGCAGCACAAAGGTACCTTTGGCTGCGCAATTGGGCAGCAGATGCATCTTCTAAAGCCAGGTTGAGTAAGCTTCCCTTTAAAGGGAAGCTGCTTTTCGGAGAGGATTTGGACAAAATTGTTAAGGATCTAGGAGACTCTTAAGGGCGGAAGGCTTCTGAAGGATAAGCAGAAGCATAGTAGGTTTCTGCCGAATGCCTCAGAAGGATTTTCGTCGTTTTCGTTCATCAAGGTTCACTCAGAGTCAGAGGGGACGTTTTCCCTATAGAAACCAAAGTTTTCAAGGGGCGAGCAGAGGGTTTGCTGCCGCCTCTTCGGGCCTCAGAAAGCCGCAATGAAGTCAGGGAGACCCAGGTGGAGCTACCGGTGGGAGGTCGTTTACAGGAGTTTTATACTGCCTGCGTCCAGATTACATCAGATCAGTGGGTGTTAGAGGTGATTCGAGAAGGATATGCTTTGGAATTTCAACAACCAGTGATCGACTCGTTCGAACAGTCCCCTTGTGCGGCGCATCGCAAGTGCGAGGCGGTCAAGCAGACCTTGGAAAGATTGCTAGCTCTCAAAGCAGTAGTGCCGGTTCCTCGAGACCAATGCGGTTTTGGTCGATACTCCATTTATTTCGTGGTTCCGAAAAAAGAAGGGACTTATCGGCCGATTCTGGATCTAAAGAGGGTGAACTGGTGTCTCCGAGTATCTCATTTTCAAATGGAGACACTAAGGTCGGTCATCGTAGCTGTTAGAAAAGAGGAGTTTCTTACATTTATTTATTTAGTTATTTATTTATTTAACAGTTTTTTTATACCGCCTTTTCCTTCAATCAAAGCGGTTACAAGACTACATCAGGTTAGCATGTAATACAGACATAAAAACATCAGACTACAAAGACAAAACAATGCATCCAGTTTTATACCACCTTATCAAAATATCAAAGTGATAAGCAATGGATCTATAGGTAACAGGGAAAGACAAGACTACATCAGGTTAACATGTAATACAAACATACCTCTAAACGGAAGAGCAGCCAAAGGGAGAGACAGACAGAGGACGTTGTAATGAGAACAACTACTCATATTAATAGATCTTATACACATTTGCTGTTATTCAATTTTTGCCACGGACCAACGCCAAAGGGCCCTCTGGCGAGGCCCCGCCCCGGCAACGGCTGCTTTTATGCCGTTGAGACAGCTGTTCGTTGGTGGAACCGGGGAGGAAGGGGGAGCTCCTGCTTTCACCCCCGTCGACGTTGCAGCTTCACTGAAGCTCCCGGCAACGGCTGCTTTTATGCCGTTGAGACAGCTGTTCGTTGGTGGAACCGGGGAGGAAGGGGGAGCTCCTGCTCTCACCCCCGTTGACGTTGCAGCTTCACTGAAGCTCCCGGCAACGGCTGCTTTTATGCCGTTGAGACAGCTGTTCGTTGGTGGAACTGGGGAGGAAGGGGGAGCTCCTGCTCTCACCCCTGTCGACGTTGCAGCTTCACTGAAGCTCCCGGCAATGGCTGCTTTTATGCCGTTGAGACAGCTGTTCGTTGGTGGAACCGGGGAGGAAGGGGGAGCTCCTGCTCTCACCCCCGTCGACGTTGCAGCTTCACATTCCTCGATTTGTCAGAAGCGTACTTACACATTCCCATTTGTCAGGAGCATCAAAGGTTTCTCAGGTTTGCGGTGCCAATGGGGCATTTTCAGTTTTGAGTATTACTGTTCGGGCTGGCGATGGCCCCACAGACGTTTACCAAGGTCATGGTAGTAGTAGCAGCAGCAGCGCTGAGGAAGGAAGGTGTTCTAGTTCATCCATATTTGGACGACTGGTTAATTCAAGCAAAGGCGAGAACAGAAAGCGAGCAGGCTACATCCAGGGTCATCAGCTGCCTGCAGAGTTTAGGTTGGGTAGTCAATATGGCCAAGAGCAGTTTAGTGACATCTAAGAATTTGGAGTACCTAGGGGCGCGGTTCGATACTGCGGCGGGCAAGGTTTTTCTGCCTCCGCATCGAGCTTTCGGGTTGAGAACTTTGGTTCGATGATTTCTCAGCAGGCCACGTCCAACGGCGTGGCATTATCTACAACTCCTTGGTACGATGGCGGCAACGCTCGAGTTGGTGCCTTGGGCAAGGGCCCATATGAGGCCGTTGCAGAGAGTATTACTCAGAAGGTGGTCTCACCAGAACGATCCATTGTCTCGGAGGCAATGTTCCCTCTAATTTTCTGTAGGCTGTGTGCGCATAAAATATCAGCTGTGCAGCTTTTGAAGGAAGGTTAAATTTTTGTGCGCCACATAACCACACTCGGAGTTATATACTTTAAAATTTGACTACACATCAGAATACAGTATGTACACCACATTGATTGCACTAGAAAACATTGTAGAACTTGTGAAAACCATAAATACATAAGAACTTTTAAATTTTAAGATGTCTGTGTTGTTTTCTATCAGAATCAGAACCGTAATTTTTGTGCGCTCTGTTGTAAAGTATGTGCGCTCGCTCGGTGAGGTGTGTGCGCGCGCACACACGCGCACAGCTTAGAGGGAACAGTGCTCGGAGGCTACTCTGTCCAGAAGTAGCTCGGAGAGCGTTGCAGTGGTGGTTGCTTCCGAAGTTTCTGGAAAAGGGTATGCCCTTGGACATGCCAGGCTGGCTACCACTAACTACAGATGCAAGTCTACTAGACTGGGGGGGCGCACTTTCAAGGAAGGTTCGCACAAGGTGTCAGACGGCTGCCTGGGTGAGAATCTTCACAGTCTTAGCAAGTGCATATATCTATATGATTTGCAAGGTATTGTGGGCAATGTAGTTCATTCACACCAGACACAGCTGCTGACAATAATTTAGTTGTGCTCTTGGGTAAAGCCAATAAGATATTTATTTATGGGGTTATTTCTCCCAACACAGATATGCTTGGTAGCACATAAATTAGGTTACTTGCTTTCAGTGTTAACTTGGAAAAACAAAGTCAAAATCAGGAAAACAACAAATGAAAAGCCACAAAGCAAGAAACAAACTGTTCTTTTCAGGTTAACTTCTGATTACTTCCCACATAGATACAGAAGTGATTCTCTCCTAGCTCACAAACAATTAGGTAAGGCTTAATTGCTAGCAGTTATCCAGCTGAAACCCCTTAGCTGGCTTGCTTTCTACTGTGTGGGTCAAATCCTGCTTCAGGAGCTTTTCTGAGTAGATTAAAGAACAAATTTGTATTTCTTTGTGATGGTTGCTGTACTTTATAACAGAAAGTTACCAACGGAGTTTAGACAGAGAACAGTCCATATAAACATTGACATAGACATACTCAAAGTAGAAAACTCAGTTCTTTCCGTCTGTCTTATCTACAGGTCCCCCTCATCAATTCACGAAACACTTGCCTCAGCACTAGAAAGCATCTCCACCACTCAGATCAGAAAATTCCAAATCATCTTGGGAGACCTGAACTTAGCATCACTACCAACTAGTCATGCAAACAATTTCATGGAAGCCATGGAACAACTGGGGTACCAACAAATCATAACTGACGCTACCCACGAGAAGGGAAATACCCTAGACTTGGTTTTCCTACCCACCAACCAACGGACGGGCGAGGAGAAACCCGTGATCAGAATAACTCCAGTACCATGGTCAGACCACCACCAAGTAGATCTCAAAGTAAAACTGCCCTCTCCACCCAAAAATGCAAAATCCAGGAGGACAACACACACGCAGAGGAGTTTCAACAAATTCAACAAGGAAAATCTCATAGGCTCCATTGCCTCCCACTTAGATTTGGAATGTACGGACCTTGAGGTTCTAACCAGCAGATGGAACGAAGGTATACAAAAACATCAAACCCTACATGGAAAACCACTACAGACTCAACTAAACCTCGATCGGAGCCTTGGTACACAGCTACACTGACCGGAATGAAAAGGGCACTCCGTAAATCAGAGAGGAAGTGGAGACAAACAAAATCCATTGTACACAAGACAGAATACCTGACCCTCCTCGCCAAATACAAAGAAGAGATTAACTCCGCAAAAAGAACTCACCATACAAATTTACTGAACAAAGCCATCAATAAGCCCCGCGAATTATTCGAACTGGTCAAATCTCTATCAATAACAACACTGGTTGACCATGCTGACAACGTAATCAAGCCTCAAACTTTGGCAAACCACTATGCAAGCAAACTCACGGCTTCAACTCCCACGCAATACCTGGGCCCAACCCTCCCAGTGCCAAACCCAACCTTGGCAACCTCCGACAGTCAAGACATGATATGGAACACATTTCACAAACTTGATGACAAACAAATAACTAACATAATCACAAGCATCAACACCACCACCTCCCCACTAGATCCCTGCCCAGCCACTTGGATCAAGGCAGTGAAACAGGACATCACTCAACTTGTCTCGCACATAGTAAACCTATCACTGCAACAAGGAATCATGCCCATACAACTAAAGAAGTCTATCATAAGACCTGTCTTAAAAAACAAAACAAGCAATAGAGAAGACCCTGCTTCCTATCGACCAATATCGAGCATATCGTTCCTGGCCAAAATCATTGAAAAGGCCGTGTTACTACAACTGCAAGACCATTTGGATGACAACGAAACCCTGGATAAACAGCAATATGGATTCAGACGATACCACGGCGTTGAAACACTACTCCTAGCGCTGCTTGACAACCTCCTCAAGGGTTTAGAAAACAAAAAAAATGTTTCTACTCATATTCATAGACATATCTGCAGCATTCGATACAGTTCACCATGGCACCCTCTTAAACAGGCTTAAATCCATTGGAATAACAGGAACCCCTCTAAAATGGTTCTCCTCGTACATATCAAACAGAATGCAACAGGTCCAGTTCAACGGAGAAAAGGCAGAAGCATTCACGCAAACACAGGGTATCCCACAGGGTTCGGCTCTCTCAGCACTCCTGTTCAATATTTACATGCAACCACTTTGCAAAATCTTCCAACATCATAATATCAAATACCACGTCTATGCAGACGATATTATGCTGTACACTCAACTCGACACTGCCAACCCAAACTACACCCAACTCGAAGAGTGCCTAAGTGAGATGCAAGCCTGGTTACTCCAAAGTAACATGACGATCAACCACAAAAAAAACAGAGGTAATGTACATCTCCAGAAAGCCAAACTTCGATCCCCCCGGAACAATCACCTTATGTAACAATACTTACCAAACGAAGGAGGAAATAAAATATCTGGGAGTAACGTTCGATAGTAATCTAAAAATGGAGAAACACCTCCGCAAAACAAACAAAGCTGTTTTTCACAAGCTTAGGGTCCTCCAACCGCTAAGGAGCATTATCGAACCTCAGGACTTCAGGACCATTGCCCAGGCACTCATCATGCCACATTTCGACTACTGCAACGCCATCCTGCAGGGTCTCCCAAAGAAAACTCTGAACATTCTGCAAATGGCGCAGAATGTAGCCGCTAGGGTCATCACGAAAAAAGGCTTTGCTGATCACATCACCCCGGTATTGATTGAGCTCCACTGGCTCCCCATCACGGCTCGTATAAAATACAAATCACTCACGACCACTTTCAAGCTCCTACATAACATTGCTCCATCCTTCCTCTCCACCTTGATATGCTCACAACCACCCAACAGAAGCAGAAGAACCTTCAACTCCAACACCCTCCTCATTCCAGCTGATATAAGAACTGTTAAAACCAATACTAGTAATAGAGCGTTCTCATACGCAGCACCTACACTCTGGAATCATCTGCCGCCAGAGTTACGAGATTGCAAAGACCTAACTGTCTTCAGGAAAACCTCAAGACTCATCTTTTCCAGAGTCATTTTAATTTGAATTAACCTAAGGGGTCTAAGTCCAGAACATATTTATGTACTCCTGCTCGTTTATTGTATAATGTATATATGTATATATGTAATTAGTACTCATATACTTAACAAACCCCTCGTGTGATGTGCCTACCCCCCTGATCAACCTGTACACACCCAAATTTACTGTACTGATTGACAGTCCTCCTTATGTTCTCCTTGTGTAATCAGACCGCTGCTGATCGCTGGAAGCAGCGGTATATAAATGTTTGCTAAATAAATAAATAAATAAACAGGATCCTCATCTGCTATTATTCCCCCTTGTTCAACAAGCATGGGTTCAATATCATGGATTGGCACAGATGAATCTCTCAATGGAGCATTTTCAGGAGAATACTTGTTTCCCTGCTGTCTTTCAAGGTTATAGCTAGGGCATAGATCAGTGTTCATACCTGAGCTTCCATTGCTGCTAGAGTTCCTCTCTATATAGCCTGGCCAGTATGTAGTCCAGTTCTTATGTCCAGCCTTCCAATCCAGATCCCTGGACACTGGATCTCTCTTCACATACCTTCTGGCACAGGTCTTAGGGTCCCTTCCACGTGCAGCTGTCTCCCTCACAGGTAGCCTCTGGTGATTCCTAGCTCTGCAGCACCATTCCTCTGACTTTCCCCAGTCCAATGGTGTATGCTGGCCCTTGGAATACCTCCCAGTATACGTACTGCTTTGGACTCTTCTAGACCTCTCAAAGGCTTTTCTCCTCTTTCTTCCAGAGGGTTTCCTTGCCTCTCTGTCCGTCCGTTTTGGCTACTGCTTCTGATGATCCTTCAGATGAAACTGATGATCATTCTCTGGATATCCAAGGTGATCATGAAGATGGTCATCTGTAGAATAAACTCTACTCTTATTCTGCTTAGATGAGTGATCCTCCCTAACACAGCGCAGCTGTGCTGAATCAGGCCCTGCCCTTTGAGATGAGTGCTTAGGGATTACCTCATAGCCCTCCTGATTGAACACACGTTTCCCCACTTCAGCTCCTCTATTGGCTGTTGGAAACCTGGTGCAGTCTGGGACTGGTAGTCTTTTATGGGAAAATTCTGTTTTCTTATTTCTACCAGAACTGACAGGTTGCTTGTTCAGAGTCACTTCACCTTTTCTATAGCTCCTTCCTGAGCTATGATAAGCTTCCTTATCACAAAGGACAGTGGACAGAACAGGAGAAAGCGTGGTCAATCAACAGGTTGGAACTGCGAGCAGTAATGTGGGCGTTGCGGAAGTTTCAGCTGTACCTACAGGGAAGAGCGATCAGAGTGTTTTCCGACAACGCGACGGCGGTGGCCTACATCAACAGACAGGGGGGCACCAGCAGTGCGCCCTTGGAGGCCGAGGCCGAACACCTGTTCGTATGGGTCGAGCAAAACCTTCAGGTTCTGTCAGCAGCGCATGTGGCAGGAGTGGACAATGTGACGGCCGATTATTTGAGTCGAGTAAAAGTGGATCCAGGAGAGTGGACGCTTCATCCACAAGTTTACGAGATGGTGGTGAGGCGCTGGGGCGAGCCGATAATGGATCTCATGGCGACGTTCAGTTCAGCAAAGGTCGGTCGGTTCTTCAGCAGAAGGAAAGAGAATGTCGGAAGGTCTAGATGCTCTCATACAGGACTGGCCAGTAGAGCAGCTGTTGTATGTGTTCCCTCCGTGGGTGTTAATAGGCCGCGTAGTGCGACGAATAGAGCTTCACAGAGGATTAGCAATTCTGATCGCTCCAGATTGGCCAAGAAGGCCTTGGTATGCGGACCTCAGGAGACTGGTGGTGGGGAAGCCGTGGCGTCTATCAGTCAGGAAGGATCTGTTGTCACAAGGTCCGCTGTTTATGCCTCAGGTGGATCGATTTTCGCTTACGGCATGGCTCTTGAAAGGGCAAGGTTAAGAGCTAAAGGGTACTCGGAGGCGGTGATTGCTACCTTGTTAGGAGCTCATAGGAGATCTACGTTAGCATATGTTCGCGTGTGGCACATCTTTGAAGTGTGGTGTGTGGACAGAAATTGTGAGGCCTTACGGGCATCAGTGCCGCAGGTCTTGGCGTTCTTGCAGGATGGTTTTCAGAAAGGGTTAGCAGCATCTTCCTTAAGAGTTCAGTTGGCAGCACTCTCCTGTTATAGGGGAAAGATCAAGGGGCACGCGCTGGGCGCTCTTCCAGATGTTAAGAGATTCTTAAGACTGGTTTGCTTTTGCGACCACCGTGCAGACAAGTAGTTCCTCAGTGGGATCTGCAGTTGTTTTTGGGAGCGTTAGGAAGTCGACCTTTTGAGCCTTTGGCTAAGTCGTCGTCATTGAAAGATCTTACCCTGAAAGTGGTTTTCCTAGTGGCTATTGCATCGGCAAGGAGAATTTCGGAATTGCAGGCCTTATTGTGTAAGGAGCCGTTCCTAGCCTTTTATGATTCGAAAGTAGTATTGCAGCCGGTTCCGTCCTTTTTGCCAAAGGTACTATCTCCTTTCCACTTGAATCAGGTAGTATCGTTACTGATGTTCCGTTGGGTGTCAGAGAGCTCTTCCACGGATCGGTTGGATGTTCATAGGGCCTTGAAGTATTTCCAACAGACTGCAGAGTTCCAAAAATCGGATAGATTATTTGTTTTGTTTGGAGGTCCTCGGAAGGGTGAAGCAGCATCAAAGGCGACTATTGCCAGATGGATTAAGGGGGCAATAGCGTCGGTGTACCTGTTAAAAGGTAAGCTGGAACAAGAAGGGTTGCAAGTGCATTCAATGAGAGTGCAAGCGGCTTCTTGGGCCGAGTACAAATTTGTTCCTGCAGTGGAAATTTGTAAAGCAGCGACATGGTCGTCTTTAAATTCGTTTGTCAAGCATTAGCGTCTGGATATACAGGCGAGTAGGGATACCTGTTTTGGGGCAGCTGTGCTTCAGGCTGGTCTAGCAGGTCCCACCCGTTGAATTCCTTCATTGCTCTGTTACAGCCCTAGAGTTTCCGGGACTAGACTGGAGGGACTATAAGGAAGATTAAATTAGACTTACCTGCTAATTGTAGTTCCTGAAGGAACTCCAGTCTAGTCCCGGATTGTTGGTTACAATTGGAGCCTGAAGCAGTGAATCTCACAGGTAAGAGAAAAGTAAGCTGTGGGGCTTCGGGTCCAGACGGGGAGGTTTGAAAAAAAGGGGATGATACGAAGGCTGGGGCTCTTCCGGAGGGGGGAGCGAGGGCCTCTGCAGTTATTCGAAGACCTAAGAGGAAAGTTTTAAAGTTTATAGTTTATTCTATTTTACCGTTGGGGTAGTTTCTGTTTTACTACTTAATTGTTGCTCCGGTGAGTCTACTTTGTCAATAGGTTACTGGAATGAGGAGGCGGTGCCTATGTCCTTATACCAGTGTCAAAGAATGACGTTTCTCAGTCTCCAAGCTGCTGGAAGAGGAGCACAACCCTAGAGTTTCCAGGACTAGACTGGAGTTCCTTCAGGAACTACAATTAGCAGGTAAGTCTAATTTAATCCTTCTTTCCATCAGCCTATTTCCAGTCCCAGTAACCCTCCCCAGTATCAGCCCCTTTCCAGTCCTCACTCCCAGTACCTTCCAATGTCAACTTGCATTCCCATGACTGCCACTGGTGTCCATTCCCTTCCAGTCCCCCTCCTTCTCTACTGACCAGTCCCTTCTAGTACAAATACCATGGCAGCCCCTCTCAGATCCACTCCTAGTTCCATTCTATCCCCTCGTATCAGCCCATTTGTAGCCTTAGCCCCCAGTTTTCTTCAAGGGCCAGCAGCTCTATCCTCCCCTCCCCACAATCAGCCTATTCCCAGTCGAAGCCCCCCAATCAGCTCACTTCCGGTGCTAGTCCCACTCAACCCCATTACCAGTGCTAGCCTCCCCTAATCAGCACAATACCAGTCCTACCCCCCATCAGCTCATTACCAGTCCTAGCCCCCCCCCCATCAGCCCATTACCAGCCCTAGCCTCCTCTAATCAGCCCATTTCCAGTCCTAACCTCACCGATCAGCTCATTTCCAATGCTAGCCCCCCATCAGCCCATTACCAGTCCTGCCTCCTCCTTGATCAGTCCATTCCCAGTCCTAGCTCCCCCATCAGCCCATTATAATCCTAACCCCCACTATCTCTCCCCTCTGTCCAGCATTTATCCCCTGTGTCTCTCCCCTTTGTCCATGTCAGCCCCCCTCCCTCCCTCCCTGTCAGCCCCCCATCTGTCCATGGCAGCCCTGTTGCAGGTTCCCTGCCCCCTCCCTATGTCTACCTCCTTCTGCAGCCGTGACTCCCTGTCTCTTAGGGACTGCGGCTGTGCCTGTGAAGCCATTGCGGAGCCTGTCTGTCTCTAAACGGGCTCTGTGCAGCATTGTCCCACCTCCAAAGGAAGTACAACTTCCTTTGGAGGCGGGACAATGCTGCCCGGAGCCCGTCGAGAGACAGGAAGGCTCCAACAGTTTTACAGGCATAGCCGTGGTTCCCTAAGAGGCAGGGAGCCGCGGCTGCCTTAGAAGGGAGGCAGTGAGTTTGCTGCTGCCAAGAAGCGGCAGCAACTTGTGCGCTTTTTAAATTTTTTTATTTTTAACTTGGCGGAGTGAGGTGACCCCCGCTAAATCCTGTGGCGGTCGCGACCCACAGGTTGAGAACCGCTGGTGTAGAGATTCTTCTCCATGGACAAGCAGGAAGCATCAGCCACACCAGGTGACGTCCTCCGTGTGGCGCCATCTACGGAAGTGCTCTCCAGCGATCAGGTTTCTGAGCTTGGGTAGGTGATCCCCCACCTCCCCTGCCCACCCCTAGCCCAGGCAGTCTAATTTCTTCCACCTTGCCATCAAGACGGATTCTCTCCTTCAAACCCCTTAGAATCGCTGATTTTTACCTCCAGAATGCCAAAACCGGGATTCAAGAAGTGCCCACGATGTGGCAGGAAGATGAACTCTACCGATGGCCATGACTGCTGCATCAGATGTTTGGGGCCGGATCATCAAGTGCAGGACTGCTCCAGCTGTTCACGGATGTCTCCCAGAGCGCGCAAGTATAGAGGCCACGCTCTCCAGGAGTTCCTGGCTGTATCAGAGGTGATCAACGCTGTCCCCGGCTCCTCTCCTTTTCCCTCAGAGCAGCACACTTCGAGTTCCCCGGCCTGGGAAGCGCCGCTTGCAGCCTCCTTTCCTGGCCGGCCTGAGCCTCCCCTCCCAGGCTCGCAGCTCCTAGAGACCTCCACGAGGCAGGCACAGGCTTTGGAAGATGGTGCCAGCAGCATGCGCATAAGCCCTGCCCACCGGATTGCCATTGGTCAAGACTGTGAACCTATCAGGGGGCTCCCTTCGCGCCGACGTTCCCCAGCACAGGGAGGCTTCCCCTGGGCTTTGGGACCGCCCCTCTGGCTCAAGACATCACCGTGCCGACGCAGAGACACCCGACCAGCCGGACCATGCCGAAATATGGAGTCCCCGACAGCACGATTCGCGGAGCAGCAGCCCTGGGACACGACATCGCAGCAGGTATCGCACCCTGAGAGCTTAAAGAAGCAGCCCTAAGTGATCCCACAAGCACCGGAAGCAGCACAGAACACCATACAGCTCAGGTGACAGCAATACAGCCCATCACAGCAAGCATAAAAGGCTCAGCAGCTCTAGCTCTAGCTCAAGCCACAGCTCCCCCTGCAGGCACAGCAGAGCTTCCTCACCTAGAGACAAATCTGAAGCCATTCTGGAACTCCTTTTGCGCCTGGTCAAACAGACCACAAGAACCCAAACAAGACCTGCCTCCGGTAACCTATACATCCCCAGCAGCTGCTCCGCATGCCGCAACAGCCGGCTACCTCCGGCCACCATCCCGGTCTGCCTCCCTCAGAGACCTCCCAGCCGAAGCTAGCGAGGGGGAAATTCATCGACTCCGGTGGGGTCCGCTGCTTCCAAGGAGTCTGTCGACTCGGAACCGCCCGCTAACAAGGAGGACTCATCCACTAAAAACCCTCCGGAGGACCTCACCTAACCAAAATTCTTGAAGAAGGTGATGTCAGCTCTGAACTTTACAGCCGATAAGACTGCGGATCAGGAGCCAGAGCTACATAAGTACCTACACGGTCCCAAACCGGCCATGGCCTTACCCATCCACCAAAAGCTACTTGACAACCAGTTTTCACAGTGGCAGACCTCCGGCTCAGGCCAAGCACCTAGTTCACCCTACCCCCGGCTTCCTCAAGCAACAACTCCCACACCAGTCAATTGTCGTGTCCTCGGCTCTCAAAAAGGTCAAGTCTTCCAGGACCCTCGCCAACCATCCGCCTGGAAGGGACTCAGCTCCTGGACGACGTGGGAAAGAAGGTCTACCAAGGAGCCATGCTAAGCGCCAGAATTGCAGCTCACCAATTCCAGCACATTCACTTTCTGGATGGGTTGCTGGCATCTCTCAAAGGCTGCCTCTCAGCCTTACCCAAGGACTTGCAAGCTGAGGCAACCTCATCCGTCCAGAATATCACTGAATACAGCAGACACTAGGTGGCCACCGCCTTCAATGCTGCTGTCAGGACAGCGGGCACCGCTATCTCAGCCCGGAGATGGGCCTGGATAAAAGTCTCCGGCTTAAGAGAGGACACCCACGACAGGATTGCTGACACCCCATGCACAGGGGAATCTCTCTTTGGGGACAAGGTCACGGACACTGTCAATGACCTTAAGGAGCATTGCAACACTCTACAGACGCTGGAAGCAGAGGGCCTGGGACGCCACTCCACTACGCAGAAAAACAGCTACTACTGGAAACCTTATTACCCCAACAAGCGCTACAGCTCCACTTGGAAGTGGCAGGCTCAGTGCAGCTACAAGCAGCCCTACCAGTCCTCTAACAACCAACGGCAAAACCAGAGGGAACGCAAGACCAAGAAGCAGACTGCCTCTCAGCCAGCTAAATCATCCTTTTGACGGTGGGCGGACTACAGTCATGAGGGGCGGGATCCCTGCTACCCCCCCCCCCTGTAGGGGGCCGTCTATCTGCATTCCTCCCGGCCTGGCAGGCAATCACCACGGACAAGTGAGTGCTTCAGATCATACAGGAGGGGTACCGCCTATGTGTCACATCCCTCCCTGCTCAGCCTCGCAACCAGTAAGCGAACTGCCTGCACAACTCTGGCCCTCAGTGTCCAAGCTGCTGCAACACCTCCTCGCATATCGAGCCATCGAAAGATTTCCCGACAGCGAAGCCAGCTCTTGCTTCTACTCCAGATACTTCCTTATCCCCAAGAAGTCAGGAGGAGTTCGCCTGATTCTAGACCTCCGCAAACTGAACAGATTCATTGCGAAGGAGCGCTTCAGGATGTATTCCCTCAACTCCATCCTACCTCTCATCCGAGCAGGGGACTGGCTTGCCTCCTTGGACCTCCTGGAGGCGTACTCACATGTCCCCATCCACCCATCTCACAGGAAATTCCTCCGCTCCAATACAAGGTGCTTCCCTTCGGCCTGTCCCCAGCCCCTCGAGTCTTCACAAAGTGTGTCACAGTAGCAGTCGTGCGCCTCTGCAAGCAGGGCATTGCCATCTTCCCATACCTCGACGACTGGCCCGAACAGCATGCAACAACCATTATGTCTTTAGCCAGAGGGATATCGGCGTCCAAACTAACCTTGGCATGTTCCATCCTCCGCCTCTTGGGGCACATGGCAGCAACCACCTCGGTCCTCCCGCTGGCGCTGCTGCACATGAGAAGTCTCCAATGGCACCTACGCAACAACTGGAATCAGCTTTCACAGCCCCTGACCATGCAGCTGCCCATGGACAGCGGGGCAATAGAGGGCCTCCGCTGATGGACCCACCAGTCCAACCTCACAAGAGGCAAAAGCCTCCAGCAGCGACAGCACCAGATTGTCCTCACAACAGATGCGTCTTTCACAGGCTGGGGGGCACACTTTGCACATATCAGCACCCAAGGGACATGGACATCCAGGGAACAGAGTCTCCACATCAACTTGCTCAAGCTCAGAGCCATCAGATATGCACTGAAAGCCTTCCAAACACAGCTGAAGGGGAAAGCCATCCTCATCCAAACGGACAACCAAGTAGCCATGTTCTACATCAACAAGCAAGAGGGCACGGAGTCCAGGTCCCCGTGCAAAGAAGCAATCGCGATCTGGTCCCTGGCTCTGGCCAACAGATCTCACCTCCAAGCCTTGTACCTCCCCAGGGAGGAGAACACACTAGCTGACCAGCTGAGCAGGCAATTGCAGCCACATGAATGGTCCCTACATCCGGAGGTGGCTGAAAGCATCTTCCAGCGGTGGGGGACACCACACCTCGACCTCTTCGCAACTGAGAACAACTCAAAGTGTCACCTCTTCTGCTCCAAGCACCCTTCTGACAAGTGCCTAGCTCAAGATGCATTCACCGTGTCATGGGGGGGCTGGTCTCCAGCATATGCCTTCCCCCCAACCCTCTGATCTCTGCAACACTGCAGTGCATCATCTCGGACAAGGCGCACGTTATCCTGATCGCGCCCTACCAGCCCCGCCAGATGTAGTTCCCTCTCCTTCTCCGCCTCTCACTAGAACCACCAATGAGGCTGCCTCTGTGCCCGGATCTCCTCAATCAGAACAACGGGAACATGCTGCACCCCAACCTGCAAGCTCTTGCCTTGACAGCATGGAGATTGAGCGGAGACACTTGTCATCCCTGAATCTGTCGATGGAAGTGCAGCACGTGGTTCTGACAGCAAAACGCCCATCCACTCATAAATCTTATGGCTTCAAATGGAAACGCTTCACCATCTGGTGCACCTCCAGAGGACTGGACCCAGTCTCCTGTCCCATACCGATGGTCCTCAAGTATCTCACCTCCCTCTTCGAGCTCAGCCTGAATACGCAATCCATCAAAGTACATCTGTCCGCGATTGCATTCCGCCACTCCAGTGGAGCAGGGGACAACGCCTCCATTGCATCGCTTCCCATCATGGCTCACTTCATGAAAGACCTAGCCAATCTGCGGCCCCCACTACGGCTACCAGTGCCAGCCTGGGATCTCAGCACCATCCTCAAAGAGCTGACACTGCCACCCTTGAGCCGCTGCCAACGGCGGACATGAAATTTGTCTTTTGGAAAGCGCTCTTCCTCATCGCTATAACCTCCGCCTGGAGGATCAGCGAGCTGCAGGCCCTGGTGTCCCATCCTCCTTACACACAGCTCCATCCCAACCGTGCATCCCTGCGCACCCACCTGAAGTTCCTGCCAAAGGTGGCCACCTCCTTCCACATCAACCAAACCATCGACCTTCCCTCCTTCCTCCCGGAGCCTCATGCATCCAAGAAGGAGGGTAGGCTTCACACCTTGGACTGTGTCAGGGTCCTACGCATCTACCTAGAGAGAACAGCAGGCATAAGACAAGGGACTCAGCTCTTCGTGTCCTACAACCCCAACAGACCCGGAAGACCTGTCACCAAGCGGATCCTGTCCCTCTGGATAATGGCTTGCATCGCCTTCTGCCTGGGTCAGGCTGGATCCAGCACAGGGGACCGGATAGGAGCGCACCAACTGAGGGTGCTGGTGGCGTCCTTCACCAACCTGCGCTCCATCCCTGTGGATGACAGTTGCAAAGCCACCACCTGGTCATCTGCACTCACCTTCCAGAAGCATTACTGCTTGGACCTCGAGGCGCAATCCGACAGTGCCTTCGGTCGTGCTATCCTCATGGCGACTGTCGGAACGCCCCTCCCTCTCTAGACTGAGTACAGAGAACTGGGACTGAGTTGACTGTTACATGAGTAGACTGTTTACAACCTTGCGCGGGCACTTATAGCCATGCAAGCGGGCAGTCTCTGCACTGTCACAGTTAGGTACTGTTTTTGCATGATGTTTGATGTATATTACTGTATGCAGCTAAGTTTGCACTATTAGCACCATGTTATGTTTGCACTATTAGTAGGAACTGTTAGGAACATTACTCTGCGCTGTTGCGTTTCACCTGTATTTTCACCTGGCAAATAAAGCACCTCGAATGCCACTCGCTTCTGACTGCATAAGTCTGTCTGCCTCCCTCATCCACCGCAGCGCGCTCTCATGTAACTAGGGAGTCACCTGGTGTGGCTGATGCTTCCTGCTTGTCCGTGGAGAAAGCAAAGTTACTTACCTGTAACGGAGGTTCTCCGTGGACAGTAGGATAAGTCAGCCACACATTCCCTCCCTCCCACCTCCCCTGTTTGAGGTTGGCCAACCGGCTCGCTCCTTAGCCCGATGTCAGAGCTAATAAATCACTGGCTGGGCTAGGGGCGGGCCGGGGAGGTGGGAACCACCTACCCAAGCTCAGAAACCTGAATTCTGGAGAGCACTTCCGTAGATGGCGCCACCCAGAGGACGTCACCTGGTGTGGCTGACTTATCCTGCTGTCCACGGAGAACCCCCGTTACAGGTAAGTAACTTTGCTATATCTAACCCGTAACTTGGGGTCATCATTGACTCCTCCCTTTCCTTCTCACATATGTAGCAGATAGCTAAAATCTGTTGTTTCTTTCTTTATAACATTAACAAAATCCACCCCTTCCTTTATGAACATACTACTAAAACACTTGTCCACTCTAATTACTTCTCTGACGACTATTGCAACCTCCTTGCTGGCCTCCCTCCGAGCCACCTCTCCCCACTTCAATCTGTTCAGAACTCTGCTGCACAACTAATCTTTCACCAGCCTCAACATACTCATATAACCCCTCTTCTCAAATCACTTCATTGGCTTCCCTTCCTTTTCCATTTCAAGCTGCTCTTTCTGATCTATAAGTGCTTTCATTTTTTTCTGCTCCTCCCTACCTCTCCTCTCTCCCTACACTCCTCCTTGTGAACTGTTCTTCTACAGGCTTGCTTTTCTTTGCCCTTTTCTTCCTCTGCCAACTCCAGATTTTGATCCTTGCACCTTGTTGCTCCTTATGCCTGGAACAAACTCCCTGTATATCAGGCTTCAACTCTTCCCCCCCCCCCCCTTCCTTTTCAAGTCCATGCTAAAGGCTCACCTCTTTGAGGCTGCTTTTGGATCCTGATCCCTTGTCTTCCTTACCCTTCCCTTTTTTGCCCTTTTCTTATCTTTTGTCTCATCTGTCTTAATTAGATTGTAAGCTCTAATGAGCAGGGACCATCTTTACATATATATATCTGTATAGTACTGCATACACCTTATAGTGCTTATATCCCTTATCCAAAATGCTTGGAACCAGAAGTGTTTCAGATTTTGGAATATTTGCGTATACATAATGAGATATCTTTGGGATGGGACCCAAGTCTAAACACAAAATTCATTTATGTTTCATATACACTTTATCCACATAGCCTGAAGATAATTTTTATATAATATTTTTAATAACTTTGGGTACATTGAACCATCGGAAAGCAAAGGAGTCATTATCTCATGTCAGCGATCAAAAAGATTCTGATTTTGGATGTTCGGCTAAGGAATACTTGACCTGGAGTGGAGTAACCACCTAGTGGTTAGAACACTGGCTTGGTAACCAAGCAACCAGGGTTCGATTCCCACTGGCTCTCCTTGGGCAAGTCACTTAACCCTCCATTGCCTCAGAAGAAAGGCCTGGAAATCTACTCCAGGTCACACTGCCAAGAAAACCCAGGAGCTTCTGGGTCACCAGAATCAGCATTGACTTGAAGGCATGCATTGCATTGCATATATACATGCTGTCACCATGCCCCCTGCTGGTAGCTTGTTGAAGGGACAGGGTGGACATTTTAATTATTTTGTAGAAGTAGGAAACCTTTTTGGACCAGAGGGATCATGGTCCTTGTAGTCCTTAAAGAAATGAGTTGTGTACGCCTTGTGTAGGGTCAAACAAAAGGCTTTTATTCCCCTTTTAGCACTAAGGTTCACTTGGCTCCTTGAAGTCTGGGCCACTGATATTCCCCCTACCATGCACCCTCCTTCTGATACAGTCTTCTCTGAAGACTGTTTCTTGGAGTTCTCTGGGCTGGGTTTGTCTTCCCTGGAGCTTAGCTCTGCCACGTAAGGATTCCAAGCTCCTCTGCCTTGCAGTAAAGGAGGTTCCTCTATCAGGTCCTTTCTTCCCAGTATCCTTGGGTTCCTGTCCAGATCCTTTCTCAGAGCTTCTCTCTATGCGTATGTGTCTCTCTAGGCATGGCTGTCTCTCTTGCCGTGGCTCCCTCTCCCTTGCCGAGGCTCTCTCAGCTTCCTTCCTGCAGAGCTCTGCTTATAAAGCCCCTTTTCCCTTGAGTTTTCTGATCCTCAACCTTGGGTGCACCTGATTAGCTTCTGCTTCATCAGTACCTGGGTGTGTCAGCTCAGCATCTGCAGGCTCGTGCCTGCCCCCTCTAGCTGTCCTGCTAGGTAATTGCACCCTTTGCAAGTCAGTTGCTTTATGAAAAGCAGCGGTTTTTTATAAGTTCATAGCTTCACTAGCTTCAGCTCTATCACATATCCCCCCGCCCCCCCCCCCCCTTACGCTATTACGGGCTGGCTTATTATCATTTGCACAGCACGTAATCCGTGACATGGCGTCTGCAATGTAGTGCAGCTTTCCTGGTCTGTGCTCGATCTTGTACTTATAGGGTTGTAACGCCATATACCATCGGGTTAGGCGACTGTTATTCTTCATTTGGTTTAGCCATTTTAACGGGGCATGGTCAGTGATGAGAACAAATTTTCTCCCAGTCAGATAAAATTTCAGGGCTTCGACTGCCCATTTAATTGCTAAACATTCTCTTTCGATTGTGGAGTATCTCTGTTCTGCCTTGGATAAGTTTCGGCTCAAGAACATGATTGGATGTTCTGCCCCTTCATGCATCTGCGAGAGGACAGCTCCTAAGCCAGTTTCAGAAGCATCGGTTTGAACTATGAATTGTTGGCTGAAGTCCACCCCCCGCAATACAGGTGCTTTACACAGCTTCCCTTTCAATGTTTTGAAAGCCTCCTTGACATCTAAGGACCACTGTATCCGGTTCGGGGCATTTTTTCTCAACATGTCGGTAAATATCGCACTTTCCTCTGCAAAATGAGGGATAAAACGTCTATAATAGCCTATAAGGCCTAGGAAACTCCTTAGTTGCTTTTTATTTTGTGGCATTGGAAAATCCCTAACACTTTCTACCTTGTTTAACGGGTCGGACCGTACCCCATCCTACTAGGTGTCTTAAGTATTTGACTTTGCGCCCCGCAAACATGCATTTTTCTGGGTTTAATGTCAGGCCTGCTCGTCTCATTGCTTGTAGCACTGCATTCACCCGGAGCAAATGCTGGTCCCACGTAGAGCTGTGGATGACTATGTCGTCCATATATGCTGTGGCATAGTCCTGATGGGGACGTAAAATTAAATCCATTAAGCGCTGGCAGGTCGCCACTGCCCCGTGCAACCCAAAGGGTATTCTTCTGAACTGAAATAGGCCCAGTGGAGTGCTGAAAGCTGTTTTCGGGCGTGCCTCTTTCGTTAGGGGTATTTGCCAATACCCTTTGGTCATATCAAGGGTGGTGAGGAATTTTGCCTGCCCCAATCTATCCAGAAGTTCTTCAATGCGTGGCATTGGATACGCATCAAAGGTAGACACCGTATTGACCTGGCGAAAGTCAATACAAAACCTCATTGTACCATCTGGTTTGGGTACCAGGACAATGGGGCTGCACCAGGGACTTCGCGATTCTTCAATAATGCCCATCCTTAGCATTTCATACACCTGGGTGACCACTTCCTGCCTCTTGGCCTCCGGTAGGCAATAGGGCCTCTGTCTTATTACTTTTACGGGTGGCATAATTATTTCGTGGGCGACTAAGTCTGTTTCGCCAGGAATAGGAGTCAGTACATCCTTAAACCTTTCTAACACTCTGGCCAACTCTTGCCTCTGTGTCATGGAAAGTTCCTCACTGACCCGCGGTTCAGGCTTGGTTCTGCAGTCATCTAGGAGTGGGCCCAGATCTTCGTCCACCTGTTCCACGCATGTCGCAGCTAACCCTTCCACATCTGTTCGACCGGTGGAGCAGAACCCTCCGGTTCCTCGGCTTGTAGGGGTTAGCATGGGTACTTCCTCCAAACTCGGAAAACCCACTCTCTCGCAGATGAGCTGCGCAATGCGGTCTCCTATCTTGACCTCAAAGTCTTCTGAAAAATTAAAGAGCAGGACCTTAAGGGCCCCACTGTAATCCGGGTCTACTACCCCAGCGCCCACATCTATAAAATGTTTCAAGGCTAAGCCGGACCGTGGCGCAATGCGACCGTAGCATCCTTGGGGTAATTCTATCTGGATATCTGTGTTTATTAAGGCTCTTCCCCATTTGGGAATGACTTGGTTTACCGAACTATACAAATCATATCCGGTGGCCTGAGCTGAAGCTCGCCGGGGACTCTGAGCTCTCTTAGAGGTTTTGCAGAATTTCAATACAAATTTTGGTTTATTCACAGGCTCTTCTTTTATGGGCCGCTCAGACTTTGGAGCTTTCCCTAAGAGGGGACTGGGAACCACCGGTATTTTGGATTGGGGTTTTCTAGAGACAAGGGCCTCGCAGGGAGATAAGCCTCTTTCCAACCCCTTCCTAAATTGGGGCCAGTCTCTGCCTAGCACCAAATCCTGAGGTAATTTTGGGACTACTGCAACTAGCATATCTTTCTCTATCCCTAAACCTCTTACTACCAGGTTGTACACAGGATAGAATGAAGACGCACCGTGAATACATTTAATCTTTATTTTACCCTCTGCTCGGCTCGGTGCAGACTCAGCCCGCTCTACAATCATGCACCAGAGCTTCCAGGATATCATGCTCTGATCTGCACCAGAGTCGAGAAGAGCGTTCACAGTTATGCCCTGCACTGTTACCTCCAACAAAAATCCTTCACGTAACATTTTTGTATTTTTGCTCATCAGTGCGGTACGTGATTTACAGTCACTCTGTACGTGCCCTATTTTTCCACATAGAAAACATCTCTTAGAGTGATTTTCTGATACAGGCCTAGCATTTCTCAAACCTCTTGGTTTATTCCATGAGAGATTTCCTGATGACTGCACCATTGCCTCAGCTGCTGTCTTTGAAGTTTCACCACTCTTTTGGGTAGCCAATTCTGCCTCAGCATATCGTTCTGTTAACATAATTGCTTCCTCGGTGGTGTGGCAGTTTTGCAGTATAAGGAAACTCTGCACGTCCTTGGGTATAGCAGACATGAATTGCTCTAACACGATAACATCTATTATAGAGTCAATGGTTCTTCCCTCAGGCCTTAACCATTTTAACGCTAAACTTTTAAGCCTATGTCCTAAAGCTTTAGCTGTTTCACCGGGTTTAAGCCGGGTAGCTCGTAGCATGCAATTATACACCAGAGGGGTTAGGCCCAGGTGATCCCTTATGGCCTTGGTCACCTCTGTGTAATCGTTTGCTAGGGCTGTGGGCATAGCTCTATAGGCTGACAACGCTTCGCCTGTGAGAGTGGTTGCCAAGCGTATGGCCCACTGTTCTTTTGGCCAGCCTACTGAATGAGCTATTCTATCAAAAAAATCTAAAAAATCGTCTGTCATCTGTAGCTGACAACTTTCCAAAAGCCAGTGTCTCATAAGACCATTGTCCTACCACGCTGCTACTGAGTCGAGCATTCTGTCCTTGAGACGTAGAAGCTGCTTCCTGTGATGTCTTTTGCTGGGTTAACCAAGCCTCCATCATTTGAAGTACAGGCTTTTGCTGTTCTTGCACGGCCGTTACTGCCTGCTGCTGTGCTTGGTATGCCATCTCCTTTTGCTTATCAAATTGTATGGCCATCCATGAGAGGCTCTCCTTCGGGTCCATGATGAATGCCTTCCTAGGGAAATAGAGAGATAAAAACCAAGTGTGGCACTGGCAACAAGTCAGTCCCCCTTTTTTTTTCCTTTTTTTTTCCTTTTTTTTTTTCCCAGAACCTCACACCCGAATCCGGCACAGGTTATGCTTATTTACATTTTACCTGCTTCAGGTGTTGAGTCACGCTTTGAGCAAAAGATGTGTCGCTCCATCCTGTAGCACTGCCCCAATGCTGACCGCAACACTTCCGTCTTCCACTCCGTGTTTTCCCTTGAACCTTGGCAGTCTTCTTTCTTAGTGGGTAGACTCTTCTGTGGTTCTTAGCAAAAATCCTGCCAACTACACCATTATGTCACCACGCCCCCTGCTAGTAGCTTGTTGAAGGGACAAGGTGGACATTTTAATTATTTTGTAGAAGTAGGAAACCTTTTTGGACCAGAGGGATCATGGTCCTTGTAGTCCTTCTTAAAGAAATGAGTTGTGTACTGTGATAAGGAAGCTTATCATAGCTCAGGAAGGAGCTATAGAAAAGGTGAAGTGACTCTGAACAAGCAACCTGTCAGTTCTGGTAGAAATAAGAAAACAGAATTTTGCCATAAAAGACTACCAGTCCCAGAATGCACCAGGTTTCCAACAGCCATTAGAGGAGCTGAAGTGGGGAAACATGTGTTCAATCAAGAGGGCTATGAGGTAATCCCCAAGCACTCATCTCAAAGGGCAGGGCCTGATTCAGCACAGCTGCGCTGTGCTAGGGTGGAGCACTCAAAGCAGAATAAAGGTAGAGTTTATTCTACAGAGAATTATCCTCATCTTGATCCTCATCCTCAGTTTCATCTGGGAGATCCTTATCCTCAGAATCAGCTTAGATATCCTCAGCTTGGACGTCTTCATCATCTGGAGGATCATCAGAAGCCAGAGCAGACGGACAGAGAGGGCAAGAAACCCTTTGGAAGAAAGAAGAGAAAAGCATTTGGGAGGTCTAAAGGAGTCCAGAGCAGTACGTATACTGGGAGACATTCAAAAGGCCAGCATACACCATTGGACTGGAGAAAACCAGAGGAGTGGTGCTGCAGAGCTAGGAATCTCCAGACGGTACCTGTGAGGGAGACGGCTGCACTTGGAAGGGACCCTAGGACCCATGCCAGAAGGTATGTGAAGAGGGATCTGGATTGGAAGGCTGGACATCAGAACTGGACTACATACTGGCCAGGCTATTTAGAGAGGAACTCTAACAGCAATGGAAGCTCAGGTATGAACACTGATCTATGCCCTAGCTATAACCTTGAAAGACAGCAGGGAAACAAGTATTCTCCTGAGAGTGCTCCATTGAATGGAGTGGAATGGATAAACGTGGATCAATTGTTTACGCTATCAGAGTATAGAAAGACTAGGGGACATGTAATGAAGCTACAGGGTAAACTATTTAAGACAAATAAGAGAAAATATTTTTTCACACAACGTGTAATCAAACTCTGGAATCTGTTACCAGAGGATGTAGTAAGGGCTGTTAGTATAGCTGGGTTTAAAAAAGGTTTGGACAAGTTCCTGGAGGAAAGGTCCATAAACCACTATTAAAAAGGGACCCAGGATATCAATGCTTGACCCAGTACAAGCATTGTGGAACCTGTCTTTTGGGGATATTGCTAGGTACATATAACCTAGATTGGCCACTGTTGGAAACAGGATACTGGGCTTGATGGACCTCGGTCTGACCCAGTATGGCATGTCTTATGTTCATTGAGAAATTCCTCTGTGCCAATCCATGATATTGAACCCATGATTGTTGAAGAAGGGGGAGCAGTCTTAGATACAGGCTGTGAATATATGGATTGCTCTCTGTCTAAACTCCTTTGGTAATTTTCTGTTACAAAGTACAACAACCAACACAAAGAAATACAAACTTGTTCTTTAATCTACTCAGAAAAGCTCCTGAATAGGATTTTGAGCCACGCAGTAGAAAGCAAGCCAGCTAAGGGGTTTCAGCTGGATAACTGCTAGCAAATTGAGCCTTACCTTATTGCTTGTGAGCTCTGAGGGAATCACTTCTGAATCTATGTGTGAAGATATAAGAAGTTAACCTGAAAAGAACAGTTTTTCCCTTCTTTGTGGGTTTTGCTTGTTGTTTGAAACACTGCTAAGAAAATATTAGCTAAAGCCTACAGAAAAGACCAGTTTGTTACCAACCAGGTCTTTATTCTTTTGCTTTGATTGCCTGACAAGTTCAAATGTTGTTTTCCTGATTTTGTTTTTCCAAGTTTAACACTGAAAGCAAGTATCCTGTTTTATGTGCTACCAAGCATATCTGTGTTGGGAGAAATAACCCCATAAATAAATCTTATTGGCTTTACACTCAAGCACAACTAATTATTGTGAGCAGCTGTGTCTGGTGTGAATGGACTGCATTTCCCACAATCCCTTGCAAATCATATTGATATATGCACTTGCCAAGACTGTGAACATTCTCACCCAGGCAGCCATCTGACAGTACGCCTTGTGTAGGGTCAAACAAAAGGCTTTTATTCCCCTTTTAGCACTAAGGTTCACTTGGCTCCTTGAAGTCTGGGCCACCCTCCTTCTGATACCGTCTTCTCTGAAGACTGTTTCTTGGAGTTCTCTGGGCTGGGCTTGTCTTCCCTGGAGCTTAGCTCTGCCACGTAAGGATTCCAAGCTCCTCTGCCTTGCAGTAAAGAGGTTCCTCTATCAGGTCCTTTCTTCCCAGTATCCTTGGGTTCCTGTCCAGATCCTTTCTCAGAGCTTCTCTCTATGCGTAGGTCTCTCTCTAGGCATGGCTCTCTCTCTTGCCGTGGCGCTCTCTGCTTCCTTCCTGCAGAGCTCTGCTTATAAAGCCAATTTTCCCTTGAGGTTTCTGACCCTCTCCTCAGGTGCACCTGATTATCTTCTGCTTCATCAGTACCTGTGTGTGTTAGCTCAGCATCTGCAGGCTTGTGCCTGCCCCCTCTAGCTGTCCTGCTAGGTAATTGCACCCTCTGCAAGTCAGTTGCTTTATGAAAAACAGCATTTTTTTTTCTAAGTTCATAGCTTCACTAGCTTCAGCTTTATCACAATACATACACACACACAATATCCTAGTTTTATTTCTCTCTATGCTTCTCTTTAGAACAATGGTTTTCAACCTGAGGTCCACAGGACACAGAAAAAGGATTAAGGGGTTTGGATAGAGGGAAAAAGAGAGACTAGAGCAAACTGGAAGAAGGGGGGGAGAGTAGAGAGAGAGAAACAGACTGGAGAAGATCAGCTAGGAGGGAGAGTGCACTTAATAGAAACAGAAAAGGGAAGAGAGATAAAGGGCCTGTACACTAACTAAAAACCAAAAAACTGAACGAGGGAATTTGTGTCAGAAAACTTTTATGTTTAAAAGGAGGTGAATCTGTTCAATTTTATTTAAAAAAAACATGAATTAAAAATATCTTGCTGTCGGATAAGAAACAAAAGGCTAAGGAAAGGTATCCTTTAAAAATTGTAAGGATCTGTCTAAATACGAAATTCTAAAAAAAACAGTCTCCATAGTTAGTAGACCATCCACCTGGGTCCCTCCTCTGAATCCAAATCCCCTCATCAAGGCCTTTGAAAAAGTCGTTATGCAGCAAGTTGAACAGATTCATGAAACTGATCGTTTACCGTTTCAGAATCTAACGTTTCCTGAACGACAGGCTCTTAAAACATTACAGACAAACAATAGTATTATCATCAAACCGGCGGATAAGTGGGGTGCTGTGGTAGTTATGGACAAGAATAAATACCTAGCTGAAATTATTAGACAACTCAATGACAAGAATTTTTACTTACGTCTTGATGGTGATCCCACAGAAACCCTGAAACGCACAATAGATAACATCGTAACCAGTGCCTTTGAAACAGGGCATATTACCAAAAAAGAGAGAGAATTTTTGATTGTTGATAAACCAGTTATGCCCACGATTTATGTGATCCCAAAGATCCATAAGTCGCTCACAGATCCCCCTGGTCGACCCATTGTTTCCGCCATTGGGTCATTTTTGGAACCCATCTCCCAGTTGATGGACATTCTTCTAAGGCCCCACATTTCACGTATGTGGTCCTATGTCCGGGACTCTTCACACGTCATTGATATTCTCTCAACATTTAGAGATTTAAATTCAGAAGTTCTATTAGTTACTTTAGATGTTGAAGCATTATATACTAATATTCCGCAGTCTGAAGCATTGAATATTATAGAGGAATATTTAGTAGATAGGACTGAATATACACACATTTCCACCCCCTTTCTTTTAATTCTGGCAGAGATAGCACTATGTAAAAATTTCTTTTGCTTTAGAGACATATATTATCAATAAGTTAAGGGGGTGGCAATGGGGTCATCTATGGCACCAGACATTGCCAACCTATACATGTACAAATTTGAAAACACTTTCCTTAAAACTCATCCCTTTGAATCCAAAATAAAATTGTGGATTAGATATATCGATGACATTTTTATCATATGGGAGAGTTCTATGGAAGATTTGTCCGCCTTTAATATATGGATAAATGACTTAGACCAAAATTTACGCTTTCAGATTACCTATGACCCGGTGCAAATTCCATATTTAGATCTAATAATTCAGAGAGAAGGAAAGGGGTTTATCACAAAATTGTATAGGAAACCAACTGACAGGAATCAGTTACTTCATTACCATAGTTTCCACAACCCTGCACTAAGAAATAATTTTCCTGTCGGACAATTTCTTAGGGTTAGGAGGAACTGCACCACTGACGGCGAATTTGAATCACAGGCAAAAGACCTCAAAGAAAAATTTGAAGCTCGCCATTACCCTCAGCGATATATCCATAAAGCTTATTTTAGAGCACACAATCACTTACGGACAAAGGCAGACAAATTACATGATGATAAAAACAAGAGGAATACTAAAATGGTTTGCTCGCTACTATATTCATTACAGTCCCAACGGATTATTAACATTCTCAAAAAAGAATGGCATCTAATTCAAGCTATTCCTTGTTTTCGAGATACTCAAATTATGGTGGCGCACAAACACAACATTAATCTCCGTAATTTATTGGTGCCTTCCGCTTTTACTGAAAAGAAACCCCTTTCTGTTCACAAGGGGCAATACCAATGTGGCCATTGCTCTGTTTGTTTAAATGTTTTACCCATAAGGAAGGTTTTTATACATCCAATAACACAGCAGCCGTTTTACATTGATGATTTTTCCAATTGCGATACCACACATGTTATTTACATTATACAATGTCCTTGTAGCCTCTTATATGTAGGTAAAACCAAACGGAGCATTCGCGTGCGAATAATAGAGCACAAAAGCTGTATTAAGAGACGCTTGACAGACAAACCGCTGGTGCAACACTGGATAGACAAAGCACACAAATTATCAGATTTGAAATTTTGTGTTATTAGAAAAGTGAGACTAAATTGGAGAGGCAGAAATACAGAGAAGACTATTCTCCAGATGGAACAGAAATACATTTTCGCTCTCAACACTCTCATTCCACATGGTTTGAATGCCGAACGTGATTTTTCTGTTTTCTTGTAAGATAGATTGACTTTTGTTATCAGGATCGTTTCATAGTCAGGTTATCCTTTATCCCTATAGCGTGTTTTACACATTTATATATTTATATTTTTATGATTTTATATGTTTATTTATTTATATATTTATATATTTATTTGGCTCTTTGTTTTACTTGTTTTATATTTATTAACACAGATGGATTACATTGAGTTTAAGGTGCTTGTTTATGGCTTTTTACTGTGTTCTTAGTTTGTTTTATTAGTCATTGGGTGATTAGATATGACTTGACTGTATTTGCTTTTCCAATTAGTTGTGCAGTCCCTGTTGTTAATTCAGGTAATGCTTCCGTTATTTTATTATGCGATTGTCTGTTTTACTCCTCACAAAACTAGATCCTTTGTCATATAGGGTTTGCATTCCATATCTCAGATTTGTTTCCGGTGGATGTTTTTTAGGTTGTTAACCACTGTCGGTTTTTACTTCCCTTGCGGGGTAAATAACATTCATAAAGATTGGGGTACATTCTAGTGTTAAACGGATTAACAATGTATTTTTATATACACATATCCCCCTTCGCGCGCCTGCTGGTGGTTTAAAAGGCCTACACGCATGCGCTAGTGTCTTTTTTAATCTAGCAAAGTGTTGCTGAGCGATCGATGCTGCTCCTATGTTTTCTGAAGTATCGACGGTTTCAAGGATGTAAGGGTTTTTTTTATGATGTGTCACATTTACATTTTATAGCCATGCCAAGGGTAAAATTTGTGTCATTAGTTCAAACGACTCTAGAAACATTTTTTAAGTGGTAAACGTCTTCGGCAGTGGTTGTCACTGAAGGATACGGTTTGCACCCTAGAAGGGTTTTCTTAGCCCGACGATTCTGTAAAGCGCGGTTCATATAAGGGTGAAATTGTGTGTTTTATAAAAGTCTGATTCAGTTTTTTGGTGGCCCCTAATATTCGCATGTCGAATAATTAGTCACTATCTGGTTTTGGTTTTTGCTCATTCCATCATGGAATATCTGTATAGCCAAAACGCCAGGTTGCATGGCAGCTTATAGATTGAAGAGAGAATTATACAATTGTCTCTTCGGTCACAGGCGTGTTGGTAAAATAATTTGTAGTTTACAAACCTAGAGTTAACTTTGAATGGTGTTAGTGTGATATTATTCCCCAGTTTCATAATGGTTATGCTCACTATATATCGTTGGTGAATAATTTTTTTCTTTTTTTTAGAATTTCGTATTTAGACAGATCCTTACAATTTTTAAAGGACACCTTTCCTTAGCCTTTTGTTTCTTATCAGACAGCAAGATATTTTTAATTCATGTTTTTTTTAAATAAAATTGAACAGATTCACCTCCTTTTAAACAAAAGTTTTCTGACACAAATTCCCTCGTTCAGTTTTTTAGTTAGTGTACAGAGGGTTTATTTTGAACGGCTGCAGCATGGCCGCGTTTCTTATACCTAAAGGGTTGTCCTGATAGCCTGATGTGCTTATAACTAGTGACATTTCCAAAAGTTTTAAAAGTTTCTAATAGTTTGAAGAAATGAATGAACTTTTTGGATAAAATTATTTTTTTTAATGCAAACATTCGTCCTCTCTCCCTTCTTTTCATCCTTTTTGCAGTTACAAAAGGTTGTTTCAATTTCAGTGCAACATATCAACTGCATTAGCGTACTCCTATTACGGTTTTTCAGGTAAAGTTGTTTCACTCCTGCTCCTTGTTCTCCATCTCCTCCATGTTTTATTTCTCCGTGCCACAGTGACATGTCCATTTGTACTATTGGTTTTATCTATGTGGTATGATTGGTATCTACAATATGTTTTACTTTTTAACTTTTGATTGTTATTTATTTGCCATTAGTGTTTCATATATACATTGTGTTCACTTTAGTTTTAAAAGGGAGCTTTTTAATTTCCAAATAATTCTAATGTTTTATTTGTTTTTCAACATATTTGAGTGTGACACATATTAATATAAGTGCATATTTATAAGTTTATGAATAATAAGTTTTGTGTATTATATGTTTTTAAACTTGTTATTTATTAATTTTTTATTGCGTTCTTTATGGTGTTAAACTTGATGTATTTAATTTATTTATGGTTTTTATATTTGTGTTTTTAATTTATTTATAATGTGTTTTTAGTATAAGGTGAGCCAGCCCCTGAAGAAGAATTTATCGAAACACGGCCTGTGTCGGGTCAGGTCTCCCTTTTTACACATATGGATTAATAAAGTATTGATGAGAGCCTACACCTGCCTTCGTTTTTATATTGTGTTACTGTACTGTGTGTGGACATTTCTTTTTAAGAGATTTAGGAAATACATAAATGTGATAGAAGTGGTTAGGATATATTTCTTATGCCCTGCCATCTAGTTCTTTCTGCAAAGAGCTGACGGAGACGAGCAAAAAACAAGGAGAAAGTGAGTAATCCCTATCTTGTGAGTAATCCCCTCTCGAACCTGAATGCAATTGGATAAACCACTATTAATTGACAAAAGGCTCTTGTGTAGAAGATTAATGTATCTTAAAAATTAGTTCTCTGACCTATTCTTTTCAAGAATTGCTAATAAGTAATATTGAAATGGCCATTAATCAGGGCAGGTAGTATATTAGCTTAAAACCATTATCAAAATAATGGCTCCCGATACAAGGTAGATTCACCTTCAAGACCTTGCTACTCACCTTCAAAGCCACCAAAGGGCTCTCGTCAGCATCGCTAGCAGAGCTAATCCAGACGACACCCCACAACAGGGACAGAAGGTCAGTAGCACAAAACACCTTGATAGTCCCAAGATCAATAACTCAATGCACCAAGTCAACATCTAGCAGGGCCTACAAATTCTATGCACCAATGATCTGGAATAACCTCCCCCACAACATCCGAGCAATCCCAGACATATTCCAATTCAGGAAGGCCTTGAAACACTACCTCTTCCTCATGCATTACCCAGAAACCAATAGGAGTACAGCACCTACTGATTAAACCACCCAAATCTCCCTTGACTGAAACCATAATGAGCACATGACCATGTTGTAAATTGTATATAGTTACCCAAGTTATATGTCCTGTTCATCTGTAAACACAAAGTGCTATTGGAAATGTGTAATTTCATTGTTTATTGTAAACCGCGCTGATGCTGAATAGCACGGTATAGAAGAGACTATAAATAAATAAAATAAATAAATAAATTTCTCTTCTTAGCCAAATTAAGTCACGAATTTTCCTGGTGCTAGCCAATGCTTGCCACTTCAGGATAAAGACTGCATAGTGATTATGGTTTAACCTAGGTCAGTGGCTTCCAACCTGTCCTCTGCAGGCCCATGGGGGTCCACAGAACACAAAATAGAACAAAGAAAGGCAAGTGGGGACTTGCTTTGGGGAAGAGAGAGATTGGTAGGGAATAGGCTAGGGAGGGAGAGAGAAGGGGACTGAAGGAAAGTGCTGGGAGAGGGAGAGAGAAAGAGACAGACTGGTGGAGATTGGTTGTGAGAAAGAGAAACTAATAGACACAGGAAGCGGGAGATAAAAGAAGCTAGTGAGGACCAGCTTGCACTGAGGGAGGGTCCAGCAAGAATACTGGGGATGAATTGTGAGACCCTGAACTGTTTGAAGGTTAATAAGGGTTTCACAGAACAAAAAAAGTTGAACATCTGGTCAAGATAACAAGGGCAGTCAACTAGTTACAGAATTTTAGGTAAGATGGGTTCAGTGATTTTGACCAGCAAGACCTACAGCAGTAAGGGCCCCTTGCATTACTTCGGAATTGCTGAAATATTAGTCTTGAGGATGGATATGTGAAAATTGCAGCAAAAACTTGATACAGGCCCCATTTGAGCCACTGGATTTGTGTCCTCTGAAATTCCTGACATGGAAGGTCCTCTTTCTGGTGGTGGTTACGTCAGCCTGATGCATTAGTGAGCTCCAAGCCTTGGTGGCTCACCTGCTGTACACCAGGTTTCATCAGAACAGAGTGGAATTCTCCACACACCCCCCCACACTCTACCTAAGGTGGTCTCTGCATTCTACCTCAACCAGGCGATAGTCTTGCCGACTTTCTTCCCTGGCCTCACGCCAACAAGAGTGAAGCAGCATTGCATACCTTGGACTGCAAGCAGACTTTGGCCTTCTATCTGGAGCGCACTGCTGGTCCACCCAGCTGTTTGTTTCCTTTATTCCCAGTAAGCTGGGTGCTGCTGTCTCAAAGCATATGTTATCCCTTTGGCTAGTGGGCTGCATTGCTTATGCTTATTCCCAGGCTGGGTTGAGCCTTGAAGGTCATGACACGGCTTACAATGTCTGAGCTATGGCTGCATTGGTGGTCATCCTCTGCTTGGTTTCTGCAGAGGAAATCTCCAAGGCTACTACGCAGACTTTGATCCATACCTTTGCAGCCCATTATTGTCTGGATGGGGATTCCTAACGAGATAGCAATTTTGGCCAGGCCTTGATCTGCATCTTTTTGGGTCTTAGAGTCAACTCCTGCCCACCGACCTTCCTATCTGTCCAGGCTACCTACTAAACCCCTCAGGTCGATATTTGCTGAGGATACTGAATCAGATAAGTCCCTCAGACGACTACCTTGCTGTTCTTCCTGTTTTCTCCAGTTGGTTGTGACTGTTGCTCTCCTTGGATTCCAGTAGCTTGGGAGTCTCGGAGGATTTATTACCTGCTTGTTCACAGAGAAAGAGTAGTTAGACACCTGTAGCAGGTGTTCTCCGTGAACAGGAGGAATAAGTTCTCACAACCCTCCCACCACTCCAAGGAGTTGCCTTTGGTTCCTGCCATGTTATTAGACTGAAAAAGATGGCACAGTGGCTGGCAGGCAGGTGCACATGCACAGTGTGCCTTCCAAAGGCTAGAGAAAGGCACATGTGGTCCCTTTACACAAAATCAGAAATAAGGATGAGGTTGAGAACTGCAGCTTGGTTAGTTCAACCATGATGGTGAGTAAATTAATGGAAATGCTGCTAGAACAGAGTACAGTGAAGTTTTTGGAGTCCAATTGATTTGCAGGATTCGAGGCAGCATGGATTCACCAGAGGCAGGTCTTGTCAGACAAATCTGATTGATTTCTTTGACTGGGTGACCAGGGAGTTGGACCGAGGAAGAGCCATAGATGTAGTGTACTTGGATTTTAGTAAAGCCTTTGACAGCGTTCCACACAGGCAACTTATAAGTAAATTGAGCACCCTAAGGATGGATCCTAAAATGACTGGGTTAAAAATTGGTTGGGTGGGAGGTGACAAAGTGTACAGGTAAATGGAGCTCATTTTGAGGAGGAGGATGTTATCAGTAGTGTGCCACAGGGATCTGTCCTTGGTCCAATTCTTTCTACCATCTTTGTTAGTGATAGTGTGGAAGGGCTATCGGCTAAGGTTTGCCTCTTTGTGGATGATACCAAAATCTGCATTACAGTAGACACCTAGGAAGGAGTAGATAACATGAGGAGGGATCTAGCTAAGCCTGAAGAATGGGCAAGAATTTGGCAGCTAAGATTTAATGCTAAAAAAATAATCCAAAGGGCAGTACATTGTAGGAGGTGAAGTACTTCTGTCCATGAAAGAAGAGCAGGACCTGGGCGTGATTAGCCACTTTAAGATCATCAGAACAAACAGGTAGAAAAGTCAACGGCAGAAGCCCGAAGGGTACTTGGGTGCATAGGCAGAAGAATGGCCAGCAGAAAAAAGGAGGTAATGGTGTCTCTGTATATGTCTCTGGTGCAACCTCAGTGGGAGTAGTGTGTGCGCGCAATTCTGGATACAACAGTTTCAAAAGGATATAAACAGGATGGAGTTGGTGCAGAGGGTGGCTATTACAGTGGTCTTCCTTATAAACCATATAGGGACAGACTTAAAGATCTTAATATGTATATGTTAAAAGAAAGGAGGGATAGAGGAACTATGATAGAGATGTTTAAATATCTCCATGGCATAAATGCACAAGAGGAGAGCTTTCTATTGAAAGAAAGCTCTGCAATGAGGAAGTATAGGTTGAGGGTGAAAGGGGATAGACTCAGGAGTAAAGCATAGTTGCTCACCTCTAGTAGGTGTTCTCCATGAATGGGAGGAGTAAGTCCTCACGTATGGGTGACGGCACTGATGTAGCACCACACGGAACATTCCCCAGCTTCCAAAGGAAGCTTTTGGGAGGTGTGCCATGCATGCACACCTGCCTTCTGTGGAACCATATTCTCCAATATAACATAGTAGGAACCAAAAGTAACTCGCCAGAGAAGTGGGAGGGTTGTGAAGACTTATTCCTGCTATTCATAGAGAACACCTGATACAGGTGAGTAAGTATGCTTTCTCTGTGAACAAGCAGGAAATAAGTCCTCATATATGGGACTCCCAAGCTCCAGGCTACTGGAACCCAAGGAGAAAGAATAGCCCAACCGGGCATCAAGAACTAGAGAAGCCAGAGAGGCAGTCTCATGGAGGGACTCAGCTGATGCAGCATCAACCAAGGAAATTTTGAGTGGGTACTCTGGATGGACAGAAGAGCCAATGGGCAGGAGCTGACCCTCAAGACCTAAGGTGATGCCAGAGTATAGCCTGGTCAAAATTGCTGTCCCGTCAGGAATCCCCATCCACACAGTAATGGGCTGCAAAGGTATGGACCAAAGACCATGTCGCAGATCTCTTCTGTGGAGACAGAACAGAGGTTGGCTACCGATTTAGCCATCGCATGGACATCATGAGCTGTGACATAACAATCAATGTTCAGACCAACCAAAGAATACACAAGGGCAATGCAATCAGCGAGCCAAAGGGATAACATTTGCTTCGAAACAGCAACTCCCAGCCTATTGGGGTCAAAAGAGATGAACTGAGAGGATTGGTGGTCTGCCTTCATGTGCTCCAAGTAGAAGGCCAACATACGCTTGCAATCCAGTGTGTGCAATACTGCTTCACTGTGATCGGTGCGAGGCCAGGGAAAAAACAGAAGGACAATAGACTGGTGGGAAGCTAAGACCACCTTTGGAAGAAAACATGGGTGCGTGCGGAGCACTACCCAGTTCTGGTGAAACCTGGTGTATAGAGGGTGTGTGACCAGAGCATAGAGCTCACTCCTTGCCAGGCTGATGTAACGGCCACCAGGAAGGAGGACTTTAGCAGACATGCGTCCAGCAGCTCAAAAGGAGCCTGCATGAGCTGGCAGAGGACCATGTTCAGATCCCAAACAACTGTAGGGGCTTAACTAGGCTTTGAAAGAAGCAAGCCCTGCATGAATCAGCTTACTAGAGGCTGAACAGAGATGGGCTTCTTCAATTGCAGCCACGATGGAACGCTCCCATCGCACTGAGGTGAACACGCACCGAGTTGGACTTGAGCCCAAAATTGGAGAGGTTCAAGAGGTACTCCAACAGCTGGTCCATGGGGCATACAAAGGGGTCCAATGCCCGACCAGTGCACCAGATGGCAAACTACCGCCATTTGAACACATAGGCTTTACGTGTTGACTCCTTGCAAGATGCTAGCAGGATCTTGGTGACACCCTCAGGGAGGGCAAGCTACACAAGGGCTACCCACTCAGCATCCATGCTGTGAGTGCTAGGGAGTGGATGTTGGGATGCAAAAAGGAGTCACCCTCCTGCGAGATGGATCAGAGCCCAAGCAAAGAGGTTCCTTCTGCAAGAGCTTTAGCAGTAATGGGAACCACAGCTGTCGAGGCCAATAAGGAGCGATGAGAATCATGGATCCCCTCTTGGCCTGGAGCTTCAGGAGCATCTTCACAATGGGCAGAATTCGGGGGTAGGCATAGAGCAGGCCCTCTCCTCCAGTGGATAAGGAAGGCTTCTGGAGTCATACCATCACTGGCCAGCCTTCAGGAGCAGAACTGAGCTACCTAGCAATTCTGTGCCATAGCAAATTTAACATCTACATCCAACCAATATGCAACATCATGAAAGAGAACAACATTCAATACACGATCTATGCGGACGACATCATGATATACACCCCGATATCAATCGACAACCCGGACTTCTCTAAGATAACAGACTGCCTTACACAAATGACCAGTTGGTGTCAAAACAACAACCTCGCCATAAACTACAACAAGACTGAAGCTCTAATCATCACTCGGAACCAAAGCTTCATACACCCACCAAATATAAAGATACAAAACATTACTATACCAATAAGGTCAGAAGTAAGATACCTCGGGGTTACGCTGGACAATAAACTCAATCTCAAGCCACACAGACAAAACAATACAAAAAGCCTACTACAAGATGCGAATCATCAGGAGACTGAAACCACTCCTCGCCCCAGAACACTTCCGGACCGTCTGTCAAGCACTGATAACCCCTCTACTGGACTTCTGCAATCCGATATACCTTGGACTACCGAAACAAGCCATCAAACCACTCCAACTGGCACAAAACACCGCAGCACGAATCATATCCGGAACTGCAAGACAGGAGCACATCACACCCACCTTAAAGGACTTACACTGGCTTCCAATCGATGCACGCATCAGATACAAAACTATCATAAACATATTTAAGATAAAACAGCAAACATCAGCCAACAGCCTGCACACCCTCATACAACCAGACACCAGCACACGTCCTAGAAGAAAACAAACACACAACCGAGTCAGCGCCCCAAGTGAATACAAACACACACGCAAGGACACAACAGACAGAGCACTCTCCATGGCTGCCCCAACAATATGGAACAAACTACCGGACGATTTGAGGGCAACTACAGACCTCAAGGACTTCAGAAAACAGCTGAAAACCATGCTGTTCATAGAACACTATGGACACATCACATAAACCAAGTAACTGTATAGCAGCACACGTTACCGCCTAACACTATATGTATATAAAATGTTTTTAGCACCACTGTATATAGCCCACATTGTACATAGCTCAAACCAATCTAGCACACAATACAACATACACCCAACGAAATTTCCACCCTCACTGCATGTATAACACACTCACACTACCAGATTGTTTGCTGTGATACCACCTTGATTATTATGATAAGGCGGTTTAGAAATACTGTTAAATAAAATAAATAAATAAATAAAAGAGGTTCACATTGGGGCTGCCCCACTCCTAAAAGATCCGGTCCACCACTTCCCTCTTGAGGAATCACTCGTGTGGCTGAAGAACCTGGCTGAGGCAATCCTCTAAGTCGATGCTCTCTCTAGGCAAATACATCACCCTGAGGTCCATGCCATGGAGCAAGGCAAACTTCCAGAGGTGAACAGCATCCCAACAGAGTAGGTACGAGTCCATGCCCCCCTGCTTGTTCACATAGATCATGGCGACCTGGTTGTCAGTCTGAATCAGGACCACCTGATTCTCCAGGTGTGCCAAAAAGGCAGAGAGAGCATTCACGATGGCCCAGAGCTTAAGAAGTTGATATTACGGAGACTCTCACTCTTGGACCACAGGCTCTGGTTGCGGAGACCATCTAGGTGCAGCCCCAGCCGAGCTTGGAGGCATCCGTCATGAGCAGCCTGCAGGGTGCTGCTGGTTGGAATGAGAGGCCCTGATGCAAGTTTTCAGGCATGAGCCACCATATCAGGGACTGTTTGAATGGCACCGTGACCACCACCCTGTCTCGCAGGCAGACAGAGGCTTGCTGCCATTGTGTTCGCAAGGTCCATTGACTCTGCTGCAGGCAGAAGCAGGCCTAAGGGATGATGTGCACCATGGCCGCCATGTGTCTGAAGTGCTCTCAGAGGTTGATAGGCCATGGTGTGGTACTGGCACTGCCATGCACCCACCACCTCGATGAGATCCTGCAGGCAGTCCACCCGGCAGAAAAGCTCTCATCTGAGTGGTATCAAAGAGGGCCTGAATGAACTCCAGTGGTTGTACTAGCTGGAGGTGTGACTTCAGATAATTGATCATGAAGCAGAGGCCTTCAAGCAACTGAATGCTGAACTCAGTGGACTGCCATACACTGGTCGGTGTGGAACTCTTTATAAGCCAGTCCAGGTATGGAAAGACAAAGACACTCTGGGTCTGAAGGAAAGTGGCCATGACCACCAGGCACTTCATGAAGACCCTGGGGGCTGCGGCCAGCCTGAAGGATAGTACCCAGTACTAATAGTGCTGACCGCACAGCACGAACTGAAAGTAGTGTGATGCAGGTGGATCGGAATATGCCAGTATGTGTCCTCATCAAAGGAACAAAGTCAGTGGTCTTGTAGGAGGAATAGGTGCAGTTGTCGCCAATGAGACCATTTTGAACTTTTCATACAATAACCGGTTGAGATTTCATAGATTCAGAATGGGGTGGAACTCGCTGGTCTTTTGGGGACCAGGAAGTATCTGGAGTAAAAGCCTTGCCTGATCTGGGCCAGGGGAACCAACTTGATAGCGAGGACGGCTAGTTCAGGAGAGGGTGGACATTGATGATCACCCTTGTGCTTGGCATGCCGATGGCAATGCCCTGGGGCCTTGGACTTCGACACACTAGAGGGAGAGATGGCTCTGGACACCAGTGTCGATACCGGTCTCCCACCCAATGTCTCAGTTGCGGAGGGCAGGGCAAGGCTCTCCAGGATCGGCTGGAAGGAGTGCGGCGACTATGTGCTCTGTGCCACAAAGCCTGTGTTCCACTGCTGTCAGATGAGCTAAGGCTCGTAGGGGTTCCTCCAGAACCCCCATCAACAAGGTCGTGAATGCTTTGGCCATCACTTGTGAACCCTCGGGTGGGGACTCTATGATAGGAGCATCAGGAGACATACAGCAGCCCTCCTAGGCACTGGGAATGGACTCCGCCGTTCAGGTCGGATCCTCCCGCAGGGTAAGCTTGGTTGGCCGTTCCTGGCCTTTGTCTGGTTTGCATCAAGAATGGCTATGATTCTCTGTAGAGGGATGCCCCTCTCCGTTTGAACCCTTCTGCTCTGACTGAGCCCTCTGCTCTTTTCCCTTGGCCACCTCAGGCTTGGACGAGGGGGGTCGGGGCTGAGGATGCCGAATCAGATGAGCCAAAGAGGGAGGACTCCTGCTTTTCCCAACTCTTCAGTCTTCGACGCGTCATCTGCAGGTAGAGTTTGCAGGATGCCGGCTGGTGGTTGGGTCCAAGGCATTGTAAGCACCAATTATGGCAGTTAGTGGCAGAAATGGTCTTTGCCACATTTGATGCATTTTTTAAAGCCCCTAACTGGCTTAAACATGCCAAAAAAAGACCGTCTCAGTAAAATCAAATTGAAAAATGGCCATGGGCGTGAAAAACCCCTGAGGGGGAAAAGAACGCTAAAAGGCGCAAAAAAAAAAAGAAAAAAAAAAGAAGAGAAAACTACAGAAAAAACATCCAAAGAATAAGAAAAAGTCTAAATAATAGGCAGGTGAAAAAACAAGTGCAAGCTCAGCCACAAGGGCAAGAAATTCAAACTTTTTTCCAGACTGCAGGGTCCTAGAGGCTCTGCAGAAAAAAGAAGCCTGGAGAATATGGTGCTACGGTAGGCAAGGAAGGCAGGCACGTATGCACAGCATACCTTCCAAGTGCTTCCTTTGGAAACTGGGGAGCATTCTGTTGCGGGGCTCCATCGGTGACATCACCCATATATGAGGACTTATTTCCTGTTTGTTCATGAAGAATATGCAGAAATATTTCTTTACAGAAAAAGTGGTAGATGCATGGAATAGTCTCCCAGTGGAGATAGTGGAGACAAGGACAGTATCTGAATTCAAGAAAGCATGAGACAAACACAGAAGATCTCTAAAGGAAAAGGGACTATAGTATTTGATATGGAAGGGTAGACTACCCCTTATAGGCCCATAAGGTCTTTTTCTACTGACATGTTTCTATGTTTCTAAACTGGCACCTACATTCCCAGTTGTTTTCTGTGGTGGAGTCCAATGTCATAAAATGCCCTCCCTGTGGATATCAGTTTAAAGCAGGAGTTCTCAACCCAGTCCTAGGTACACACTTAGCCAGTCGGGTTTTCAGAATAACCACAATGAATATGCATGAGAGAGATTTGCATTCAATAGAGGCAGTGAATGCAAATTTCTCTCATACATATTCATTGTGGTTATCCTGAAAACGTAACTGGCTAGGTATGTCCCGAGGACTGGGTTGAGAAGCCCTGGTTTGGAGAAAAATTACCTGGCTTTAGGAAATAGGATCCATTAAGTGTGCAAGTGAATGCAGATTGGGAGATTTTGGGTGGCATGGGAGTTTCATTTTATTGTTTTATTATATTTCAATTTCTTGGCTTGTCATTTTTATGATTTTACATGGTGATGTAAACCTACTCTTCTCTGGACTGAGAGGCAGTATATAAGAATTAGAAATGAATGAATGAATAAATAAATGCTACTACTAATCATTTGTATAGCACTAGGTGTATGCAGCATTGTACATATAGATAAAACACAGTCCCTGCTTACAATCTAATCAAGATGAAAAAACATCACAAACTGGGGAATAAGTAGTGGACAAGAGAACGAGGAGCATCACGATTCAAAAGCAGCCTCAAAGAGGTGGGTCTTCAGCCTGGATTTGAATAGGGTCAGAGAAGAAGCCCAATGCACCAATTCAGGTAGTTTGTTTCAGGCATATGGAGCAGCAAGGTGAAATGAACGAAGTCTGGAGTTGGCAGTGGTAGAGAAGGGCCCAGATAAAAGGGATCTGCCGGAGGAATGGAGTTCCCGAGGAGAACTGTAGAATGAGATGAGGTGGAAAGATAGTGAGGAGTCGCAGAATGAATGCGTCTGTAAGTAAGAAGTTTGAATTGGATGTGGAAACAGGGAGCCAGTGAAGTGACTTGAGAAGAGGGGGTTACATGAGCATAGTGACACTGGTGGAGGATAAGCCATGCATTTGAGTTTTGAACAGATTGAAGAAGAGAAAGATGATTGAAAGGGAAACCAGCGAGGAGCAGGTTAGAGTAGTCAAGACAGGAGGTGACTAGTGAGTGAATGAGGGTCTTAGTAGTGTGTGTAGCAAGGAAGGGACAAATTTTGCCATTATAGAGAAAGAGCAAAAATGTTCGACTTGGCTTCAGTATTTCTATGCAGATATTTCATCTTGGGAAGTTTCTCCATCCAAAGCAAGCCTCTCATTGTATAAGGTAAGTTAAAAAATATTCAGAATTTCTTGATGCACTCTCTTTAAATTAATTATACTTTCTGAATACAGATGTATGTAAAATCAGCAAATCTCTCAATCTCAGAGGCAGGAAATACCAGCCATCTCTTGGATGCTTTAATCTTGGTAATGAACCTGCAAGTCAATTTTTTAAAAATTTAGAAACCAGAGGCATAACTAGCTTATGTCCTTTTTCATAAAAGTTTTGAATCGGTTTAATTTGAAGGAAATCTAATTGGAAAGCAGGCTGCAGTTTGCCTCCTAACATTATGAAGTCCTTCAGAAAAACCTTGGAGCCCAGTGCTTTGTGCTTCTTTCCAAAGAATTGTGGGAGCTGTGTTAATCCACTTAGATGTGTGGAAATAATGGTCAACAAATAAGTTATAGGTGATATTTTTTATTTGACCAACTAAATATATGTAGACTGTGACTAACATTCTCAAAACAATGAAGAAACAGAGACTTGCACTGAGTTTAAATAATACAGAGTAATCTAGGTCTTAGAAAATAACCAGATGTAGGCAAGCAATCTTATTATTTCCCCCAACTTCCCTTCGTCTTGTCCCTTCTTCACTGAGCTCTCTTGTGTATGATTAATCTCCTTAAAATAGCCTTCAACCTATCCCAAGCTATATCAAGCTCCGTTTCACCACCACAGAGTTCAAAATATTTAAGACTTTATTTTTATGTATTTAGATCATGCTTTTCCAGTAGTAGATCAAGGCGAGTTCTATTTTAGCTCTTCTTTAATAGGGTTAATATTTAATAGAGATTTGTCTAAAGCTCATTTCCACAATATCTACTAACTTGCAACTTAGCACATTCCAACCCCCCTCCCCCCAAAGAATCCAGACTCAAAGTACTATTGGTGAGAGTGTGAAAAAACAAGTATAGTACAAAGCTTTAGGCCTCAGATTTCTACAAATATCTATAAGCCCCAAACTAGACAAAGTGCTTTAATATAGCTAGATAGCTCCCCATTTTCATGAAACTAGCTTTTCTCAGCTGTGCACTGTCCAATGCAGGATCTAGATTCATAAAATCAACTACAGAAATCACATACATCTAACTGCTTTTACTGCGAACTAACAATTTTTTAAAATTCAAACTCTGGTCTGCCTCACTGAGCATAAACATTGGCCATTGTAACTTTGATCCTATTCCATGTAGCCTCAAACCCACCTAGTCAGTCAGGTTTTCAGGATAACCACAATGAATATGCGTGCAATGGAAGCAGTGCATTCGACTCTCTATCATAAATATTCATGGCAGATATCTTGAAAACCTGATTGGCTGGGATCCCCTGGGACAGGATTGGGAACTACTGGCCTAGAGTATGACAGCTAAGATGTAATGCTAAAAAATGCAGTCATGCATTTGGGCTACAAAATCCCAAGGGGGCATTACAACATGTGAGGTGAAGTCGCATTTTTATAAACGGTATTGCAGAATGGCTGTCTGCAAAGGTTTTCCTCTGTGAATGATACCAAAATCTGCATCAGGGTAGACACCCTGGAAGATATGAGGAGGGTTCTAATGAAGCTTAAAGAATGGCCTAGAATTTGGCATCCAAGATTTAATGCAACAAAAAAATGCAAGGTCATACATTTGGGCTGCAGAAAAATTAAGGGAGTAGTATAGTGTAGGAGGTGAACAGTGCTGGTGCAAGGGTATTGGGCGTCTTGGCAAACCATCAGCCTTAATCCATGATAATTTAACTCAGTAATCATGCACATCAAAACACCATCCCTCTCATAACAATTCTGTAAAAATGCACAATTGGATATCTTGTTTTTAAATATTAACTTTGCTTTGCATGTATATGTGGGCCGACTCTGCCTACAGGTAAAGAATGTGCTGATGGCTCCGAGTTCCGTGGCTTTCAGGATCTATTGTTTTGCATTGACTGCTGCTGCTTTTGGCCACCCCTCAGAAGCTGTTGCCTTTGGCAGTTGTCTAGTCTTGCCTAATTGTTGGACTGGCGCTACCTCTGGGCAAACTAGGTGGTTGCCTACGGTGCTGGCCCTCTGAAGGCACCTGCTGCCACCCCTCTCCAGGGCCTGCAGTGGTGGCAATAGCCCCCATACCACAATGCAGCGCCTGCTAACATACTCAGGCATCGCTGTTTTCTCCTCTTAACAATGTGCCGTTTTCCACCCCCTCTGATGCCGCTTCAAACCGCAGTGAAGAGGAGGAAATCATGGCGCAGCGCCTGACTATGTTAGTAAGTGCTACATCATGGTTTGGGATTTATTGCCACCGCTACTGGCCCTGGAAAGGGATGGCAATGGCAACAATGGGGGCGGGGTACCACAGTGGGGTGGCAGGACAGAGGGTCCACCTAGGGCACGTCCAATCCTTATGCCAGACCTGCTTAAGGGCAAAGTATTTCTGTGCAGAAAAGAAGAGCAGGACCTGGGGTAACGATATCTGATGATCTTAAGATGGCCAAACAGGTAGACATGTTGATGGCAAAAGCTATACGGACGCTTGGTGCGTAAGGAGGGAAATAGCCAGCAATAAACATGATGTGATAAGCTCTTCTATGAGTCTCTAGTGAGGCCTCATTTGGAGTGTACTGTGTGGAATTCTGGAGACTATCCTTCAAAGGGATATAAATAGAATGGAGTCATTCCAGAGGATGGTTACTAAAATGGTAATTGGTTTTCATCATAAAGCAAATATGGACAGACTTAAAGATCTAAATATATATACTTTGGAAGAAATGTGGGGGAGAGGAGATATGACTGAGATATGTAAATACCTCTGGGTTATAAATGCACAACAGACGGGCCTCTTAAAAGTGAAAGGATGTTCTGGAACAAGGGGTCATAGAATGAGGGTAACAGGGGTAGAATCCAGGAGTACTATTTCTTTATAGAAAAGGTAATGAATGCATTAAACTGCCTCCCAGGGGGGGTAATAGAGATTATGATCATATCTGAATTCAAGAATGCATGGGATGAAAAAAAAAAGATTATCTCTAAGGTAAAGGAAATGATTGTAGACCTTAGTAGTTGGTATAGATGGGCAGACTGAATAGGCCCTATGGTCTTTATCTGCTAGCATTTTCAAGGTTTCTATGGAGATGCTGTTTTTGGAAAGATGGTGAAACCCAGCTCTTTTGGAAGGCATTCTGGAAAAGACTGTGGAACATAAAGCGTAGTTACTCACCTGTAACAGGTGTTCTCCAGGAGCAGCAGGAATCAGTCCTCACTTATGGGTGACGTCGGCGCCGACGGAGCCCTCGCGGAGCAATTTTCCTCAGCTTTCAAAGAAAGCCTTTGGGAATTGCAGCGCGCATGCGCGGTCGTCTTCCCGCCCGAAGGTGCCATCTTAGCCAGTCAGATGACATAGCTAAAAAGACAGCATAAAAATTTGCAAAAAGAACATAAGCAGACGATTGCAACTCCAAGGGGAGGAGGGAGGGTAGTGAGGACTGATTCCTGCTGCTCCTGGAGAACACCTGTTACAGGTGAGTAACTACGCTTTCTCCAGGACCAAGCAGGAAGTCAGTCCTCACTTAGTGGACTCCCAAGCTCAAGGCTACCGGAGACCCTAAGCACAAAAATGAGCTCCCTCTAGCTCAGCAGCACAGAAGGATAGAATCTTCGCTGAATTATCACCCACCGGTAGCCCACATCCGGGATGGAGGGTAGGAGTTGCTCAGACCTCAAAGAGATTACGGAGGACTGCCTGTCCGAAAGCACTGTCCCTACGGGACTCCCTCTCGAGACAGTAATGGACCGCAAAAGTCTGGCTTGAAGACCAAGTAGCGGCCCGGCAGATGTCTGCCAGCGGAACAGAGCGGAGGTAAGCCACTGACGTGGCCTTTGCCCGAACGCAATGAGCCGTGACTCGACTTTCTAAGGAGAGTCCGGCTGCCCCATAAGCCCAAGAGATAAAGTCCGCAACCCAGATGGACAGAGTACGCTTGGAGACCGGGAGCCCCAATTTATTGGGGTCAAAAGACACAAAAAGCTGAGCAGCTTTACGGTGCTCCCGCGTACGGTCAAGGTAGAAGTTCAATGCCCTTCTACAGTCCAGGGTATGGAGGACCGTTTCAGCTCGGCTGGAGTGTGGTCTGGGAAAGAAGGTTGGAAGTACCACCTCCTGATTGATGTGAAAAGGGGAGACCACTTTAGGCAGAAATTTTGGGTGAGTCCGTAGGACTACCCTATTCTTGTAGAACCTAGTGTAAGGGGGATCAGACACGAGGGCCTGCAATTCACTTACGCGTCTAGCGGAAGTGAGGGCTATCAAGAACAGCGTTTTCCAAGACAGAAAACGGAGAGAACAGGTAGCCATAGGTTCAAAAGGCGGACAGGTGATCCGCTGCAAAACCACATTCAGGTCCCAGTCAGGCGCTGGCGGGCGCAGAGGTGGTTTAAGTAGAAGGAGACCTCGGAGAAACCTCGCTACGAGAGGATCGTTTGAGAGAGGTCTGCCGTCCACCGGCACATGATGTGCTGAAAGAGCACTGAGGTGAACTTTGACGGAATTGGACTTAAGTCCCAGATTAGAGAGGTGCAGCAAGTACTGCAAGATCACCGACACCGGGCAGGAGAAGGGATCCTGAGACTGCTGGGTACACCAGACTGCAAAGCGACGCCATTTAAGGGCGTAGCATTTGCGGGTAGAGGGCCGTCGCGAAGCCAAGACGACCTCCTCCACCTCCGCCGGCAGGAGAAGGGGAGCAAGGACTACCCTCTCAGCAGCCAGGCCATGAGGTTGAGAGACCTGAGGTTGGGGTGCAGAAGGGACCCCTGATCCTGAGTGAGGAGATCCGGTTGTACCCCCAGAGGGATTGGATCCTCCACCGCCAGTTGCAGCAGGAGCGGAAACCACGGCTGCCTGGGCCAGCGAGGGGCCACCAGGATCATGAAGGCTTTGTCTCGGAGAACCTTGAAGAGTCCGAGAGACCAGCGGGATGGGAGGGAAAGCGTACAGAAGGCTCCCCGACCACGAGATCAGAAAGGCGTCCGCCGCAACCCGAAGGGGGTGTGGCTGACGAGAGCAGAAGCGAGGAAGCTGCCGGTTGTGAGGACTGGCAAAGAGATCCACCGTGGGGAGACCCCACTTGAGGAAGAGCTTCTGAACTACCAAGGGATCCAGACGCCACTCGTGCGGCTGGAGGACCCTGCTGAGTTTGTCTGCAAGGCAATTTTCTTGGCCCGGGAGATAAACTGCCTTGAGGAGAATGCCGTGACTGACGGCCCAAGAGCAGAGCTTCTGTGCCTCCCGGCAGAGGAGGAAGGAGCCCGTGCCCCCCTGCTTGTTCACGTAGAACATGGCAACTTGATTGTCCGTCTGGACAAGGACGGACTGTTGGGAAGTCAGGTGGGAGAAGGCCTTGAGAGCTAGGCGGATCGCCCTGAGCTCCAGGAAGTTGATCTGCTGAGCAGACTCCCACGTGGTCCAGAGGCCCTGAGTACGTGCCTCTTGGCAATGTGCTCCCCAGCCCAGGAGGGATGCATCGGTGGTCAGCACCCGGGTCGGCTGAGGTGACTGGAAAGGCATTCCGAATATCAGGTTCGGCTGCCGGAGCCACCACCGGAGAGACGAGAGCAGCGGCTCGGAGACGCGCACTAGGTCTGCCAGGCCGCCTGTGGCTTGTCGCCACTGCTGGCGGAGACACCATTGAGCAGACCGCATATTCAGGCGGGCATTGGGGGTCACATGGACGGTGGAAGCCATATGGCCGAGCAGTCTCAGGAAGCGCCTGGCGGAGACAAGGGGCTGGCTGCGAAAGCGGTCGGCTAGGTCCATGAGCCGTTGAGCCCTGTCGAGCGGTAGGTACGCTCGTGCCCGAGGAGTGTGCAGCCTTGCGCCGATGAACTCGAGATCCTGTGAGGGGAGCAAAGTGGACTTTGCGAAGTTTATAACAAAGCCCAAGTGCTGCAGCAGAGTCACCGTGCGGCACGTGGCGTTGGTGACCTCCTGAGCGGACGCTGCTCTGATGAGCCAGTCGTCGAGGTACGGAAAGACATAGAGGCCGTGAAGCCGGAGATGGGCCGCCACGACCGCGAGACATTTTGTGAAGACTCGCGGTGCGGAGGATAGGCCAAAGGGCAGTACTCTGTACTGGTAATGATTTCCTGCCACCACAAACCTTAGGTATTGGCGGTGGCTTGGGTGGATGAGGATGTGCGTGTAGGCATCCTTTAGATCCAAGGAGCATAGCCAATCTCCCTGCTGGAGGTAGGGCAGAAGGATTCCAAGGGTAAGCATTTTGAACTTCTCCCGCACAAGAAACTTGTTGAGGTTGCGCAAGTCCAGGATGGGTCTGAGGCCCCCTGTTCTCTTTGGTATCAGAAAATACCTTGAATAAAAGCCTTGACCTCTCAGGTGGTGGGGCACCGGTTCCACCGCCTGTTCCTGCAGAAGACCTGCTAACTCCTGAAGGAGCAACTCCCTGTGCAGAGGGGGGCGCGAAGGTTCTCCCGGAAAATAGGAGGGAGGGACCTGATGGAAGTGGAGAAGGTAGCCTTCTCGCACGACCTGAAGTACCCAGGCATCTGCGGTGATGCTGGACCACCTGTGGGCGAAGTGAACCAGCCGGCCTCCGGTGCTGGGAGGGACCAGCGGGGGGGGAGAGGCTATGCTGAGCGAGTCAAAAACCCCCACCCTGCTGAGCAGGGGCTGGTGGTGCAGGCTTGGGGGCTTGCTGCCTACGGGACCCGTTACCCCGTCCCTTGGCCTGCTGGCCCTGTTGGGGAGCTGCAGGGGCCTGATAATGGGGGTACTGTTTGTAGGCAGCCGCCTTCCTCGGGTAAAAGGACTTTTTTCCCGAGCCCTTCTTTTTCTGGGAAGGGGCGGAGGTCTTCCTAGAAAGCCTGGTCCTGGTGAGAGTCTCAGTCTCAATTTGTGCAGCCTGTTCCGCCATGGGCTTGCCAAAGAGGTTTTCGCCTCGGCAGGGGACATCGACCAACTTGTCCTGTACCCAGGGCTCAAGGTCCGACGACTGAAGCCAAGCCTGTCGGCGGGCACCGATGCCGGCTGCGGCCACTCTAGCCGAGGCCTCAAAGCCATCATAGGCTGCTCGGGACATGAACTTTGAGCATTCCCGAATGCCTGTGGACAAGGCTAGGAACCTCCGCAAGGGCTCCTCGGAGAGACCAGCGGAGAATCCGGCTAGCTCTTTAGCCAGATCCCGGAGATACATGCCCATGTAGAGCTGGTAAGTCTGGACACGACATGCGAGCATAGAGCCCTGGAAGCACTTCTTGCCAAGGCCATCCAGGTTACGGGCCTCCCTTCCAGGAGGCACCGAGGAGTGCATCTTCTGGCTCTTAAGACGATGCATGGCCGATTCCACTACCATGGAATGGTGTGGCAGCTGTGCCTTCTGAAAGCCAGGGCTCTTGCGGACCCGATAGATAGAATCGACCCGCTTGCTCAGGACCGGCAAGGAGGCCGGACTCTCCCACATGCGGAAGAGTAGTCGTTCCAGCATAGGAGGAACCGGCACAGTAAAGTGCTCCCTCGCGGGAGAGTCATACTGGAGGGCGTCGAGCTCTTCGGCTCGAGGCTCCTCCTCGGGATCCGCAGGGAAGGCCAAAGCCTTGGCCATATCCCTAACGAAGTCCGAGAACCGGGCATCCTCCGGGGGGGACTGCTTCCGAGGCTCGGACCCCGGTGAGTCCGATGGGACACACCGAGTCCGGAAAGAATCAGGTGACTCTTCCTCCTCAGACTCCCAGACCGACTCCGACGAGGACTCGGTGGGGTCGGCCCGGGCAGGGTGCGGCGCCAGCCGTCCCGACGTCGAGGGAGTCGGCGTCGGCGACCTCGGTCCCGAACGGGAGGCCGAGGGTGACCTCGACCGAGGATCGACTCGAGTTCTCATTGACTCGAGGATCGGCTCGGTCTCCGGGGTCGACTTGGACGTCGACGTCCCGGCGGTCGGGGCAGCGGCGCCAGCGAGGCCAGCGAGCAGTGCCCGCTGCTGGTCCATGAAGGCAGACAGTCTGCTCTCCAAGGCCGTCAACCTGAGTCCGAGCTCAGGTGACCCAGCAGCCCCCGACTCGGGCCCCGACGGCGTCGGGCCCGACGTCGGCTGTCGCGGAGGCGAGTCCAGAAGGACCACAGGACTTACCCGGGCAGGCATCTCCGACTCCAGGCGAGGTCGCTTCGGGATGTGTTCCTTCTCCAAGGACCCGGGGCGGCTGTCGGGGCTATGCGACCTGGCCCTCGCGGAACCAGGAGCGTCCACCGACGCCGCCCTCGTGGGTTTTTCCTTCCGACGATGGTCCCCGGAGGGAGAACCCCGGTCGGAGGAGCTCCGGCGACGGTCCGAGCTGGAGCCCTTGGACACGGAGGCCTCCGACGAGGTCCGGGTACGGCTGGGGTCAGCGAAGATTCTCTCGCGCTGATGCCGCCGACTTCTCAACACCTTCGAGGACAGTTTGCTGCAGGGCCCACAGATCAGTTCCTCATGATCCGGGCCCAAGCAGCGGAGGCAAAAGTCGTGTGTGTCGGTTAGTGACATATTTCGGTCACACCGACCACACCGCTTAAAGCCACTGGCAGCCATCGGGGGAAAAAGGGCCCCTGCGAGGTCAAAGGACCGGGCTGCCAGGGAAAACGAAAATGAAAGCTGACTAAGTCAGAAAAACCGAAAAAACGCTAGAGGACTCGAGACCGGCGTCGCGAGTCCGGGCGGGAAAACGATCGGCGTCGAACCGAAAGAAAAAAGTATAAAATAAAGAGGAAAATCAACTTTTTCGCGGGGACAAGACGGGGACGTCTGCAGGGCTCCGCGGAAAAAAGAAGACTGGCTAAGATGGCACCTTCGGACGGGAAGACGACCGCGCATGCGCGCTGCAATTCCCAAAGGCTTTCTTTGAAAGCTGGGGAAAATTGCTCCGCGAGGGCTCCGTCGGCGCCGACGTCACCCATAAGTGAGGACTGACTTCCTGCTTGGTCCTGGAGAAGATCAGATTTGATGTCTGCAATTGTATATTGAGGATGAGGAGGGGGAGTGGGAGGAAGGAAAGAAAGAACAGGGGGGTAAGTGTTATTGGAGAAAGATGCATAACTACAACAAACAATGCCTTAGCAGATCTCTCTGGTTTGTTGTAAGAAAATCATGTTTAATTAATTGGATATTCAAGAATCCCTCAATGTAACAAAGATGGAGGAGTTGGAGCAATATATTCCATTAGAAACAAAAGGTTATTTTGCTTCAAAATGTCTGGGCAAAGACAATGGAGAAGATCTCTCCAATTACACCTTATCCAGTGGATTGGAGAAAGAATTAAAAACAGCACTGTATTGATTATACACTTGTCCATATCAGTATTTAAATCTGAACATTTTTGTCTTTTACTTCAAGTATTTCAGTGCAGAAATGCTATGTTCTTGGCTGGCAGCTATATGGAAGATTTTGGAAAACATGGTCAGATGTGACTGAATATGGGGGGGGGAGGGGAGGGGAATAGAATTACCAGATAGATGCTGAAGGGAGGGAAAAGGGCTAAATAGCAGAGTCTGAAGGAGCTGTGAGAAGAAAGGACAAAAAGTCTAAGGAGTAGGATAGAAAGATGAGGGTGAGGAGAGCATGACTGACGGAGCAGCATCTAAAGAAGAGAGGAGAGAGCAAGATCTAAGACGAGGTGATCACAGCCAAGAAGCAGAGTCGGAGGAAATGAAGAGAGAGCATGGCTATGCAGATGCTTAGAGAAAGGGCTAGGGAAGGCGATTCAGTCTGTGAGGTATAAGGAGGAGACCAGAATAATTTTTCAGGCTCTAGTTCCTTCGGAGGATTCTACGCCTCAGCTCCTTGCGCAGTAGATCTCTCTCCTTGCGGATCCCCTGCAAGACCGTCTGATTCTCCTGAGCCCGGCGGACCAAATATGGGACAACATCATCCACAGAGCCATATGGGATGGATTTATAGACTGCATATCCTGCCTGACCTGCAGAGACAAGAAGTGGACACAGCATGAGCATCCCACATGCACTGCTAGATGATAGAGACATGGAGAGAGGGGGCAGAGTCATTTTACAATTGTTAAGCGGATGAGCATAAGCAGGGAGAACGATGCAGGTGTCCAGGAGAGGACTGCAGCTGAGGAAAAGCGTAGCTTTCAAGACAGAAGCAGTTTCTGCAAAGGGAAGATAAAGATAAAGGGATGTAGGTTCCTTCTATACCCAAGGTGAGCGAGACTTGGTCACACATGCCCAGCAGCTGCCCGAAGCATACAGCACCTCCGTCCTGGGGGATATTCAGCTCAAGCATCCTGTTATGAGAAGGAGATGATCAGAAGCTGGGATTTTCAACTCTGCCTCAGTCAAATCCCATTTTTTTTCTCCATAAAATCTCTTTCCTTTACATCGCTCCCGTCACGCAGTAATTATGGTGCCCCTCCCATCTTACCTCTGCACTGCATGAGTCACGGACTCTTCATTGTGACTTGCCACAATTACATTGTAGCGATTCCTGTCTCTCCCAATAAGCTCCAGCATCAAGTCCAGGGAACGCTGGTAGCTGCAGGGGACAGATGAGTAGCATCTAAGTCTATAATGAACTTTCAGTGGTCTAGGAACAGATGACAATTTCTTGAGTATATAATATAAATGTTTGTTTTTTGCCCCAAAGGAGAACAAAGGAGAACAAAAAAGTGTGGACTGGTCGTCTAATACCATGGCCAAAAGAAAAAAATAAAACATTGCCGTCCTCAAGAGAAGGATCAGACTCAACCAATAAGAATTACACTAAGGGGCATGTTTATTCAGGGTTAATGCACATTAATTGCCACTGTGGCCATAGAAATGAAAGGGCTCTGGGCATTTAATGTATGTTAACTTTTTATTAACGCACATTAAATCTTTTAGTATGCACCTAAACCTCAAACCAGTGTGCCCTCTACCTATAACCATTAACATCCATCATCTACAGCCCCAGGAACTTAGCACTAGGGGACTGCTGGAAAAATCTTATTGAGAAACCCCACATCTCTAGGTGCCCTCAGCATACAGTTCTTATAGCCATGCGGCTCTTTTGCTTTAGAATTGCCACTATTATCAGCACCTCCGATTCGTCGCCTCCCAGTCTGGGTTGATGGGATCCTCGTAGCCTTTCTCCTTTGCCAGTTTTCGTTCCTTATCCATGTATGCCCCACGGACGAGCTTCACACCAAAACAAATGCCCAAACGGTCAGCCAATGCCACATCTCGGCTGAGGAGGTCATAGGATTCCTATACAGTGCAAAGAATGTGGAGTTACAGGTACAAGAAATTTCAAAGCAAAGGATCCATCTGCTTGTCCCAGTTTCAGATACTCAAACTAATAGGGATATACATCTGGCCTAATCCCGCAGGTGGAACCCCAAACCCAGGTAACTTAAAGGCAAAAGGATTTAGCCACAAGTCACACCACCATGAAATCGTAAACACACATATAAACTTGGGCATCCAATTTCAGCATATGTAGCACCCCCATTCTCCAAAGCATGGGAAGGCACAGTCTGAAAACATAATTATCATACTGGGGTCAGACCAAAGGTCCATCAAGCTCAGTAGCTTGTTTCCAATAGTGGCCAATCCAGTTTGCAAAAAACTGGTAGGTTCTCAAAAAGTAGCAAGATTCCATGCATCTTTCCCCTAAGACTGTCTTAAGAGTTTGGGGATTTTTCCTCCAGAAACATCCTCTACAATTTTTTTTAACCCAATTACGCTATTTTTACAGCATCCTCTGGCAATGAATTCCAGAGCTGAATTATTCTTTCGATCCCAATCTTTGTGCTTTTTGAAAGGATTTTAATATAGACCTTTAGCATATATCCCTTCAGCAGTCTCTTTACTAAGCTGAACAGCCCTAACCTCTTTAGCCTTTCCTCTTAGGGGAATCATTTCATTTCCTTTAGCATTTTGGTTGCCCTTCACTGTATTTTTTCTAATTCCACTCTATAATTTTAAGATGCAACCAGAATTGCATGGACATCATCCTGGGTCTAAACCCTCTTTCCCAAAGCTGAGGAAGTCATCACCTTGAGGTAGCACTGGTAGGTGTTCCAAATCCAGGGGTCTAACTGGTTATACTGTGCCATCATTGCCATAGTAACCAATGTCAGTGCAGGATTCAAGTATGTATATTCCGCATCCACCAAAACATGTACCCCATGGTCTTTGGCATACTGTGAAAATAATCATAAAAGGAAAGGGAAATATTTTGGATTTAGCTCAAGATTTTTTCAGGAGTAGCTCAAAGCATGCTACATTCCGGTACAGTAGGTATTTTCCTATCCCCAGAAGACTTACCTCAAGGCAATGGAAGGTTAAGTGACTTGTCCAAGTTCTCAAGGAGTGGCAGTGAGATTTGAACCAGGCTTTCCTGGTTCTCAGCCCACTGCTGTAGTTAATAGGCAACTCCTCTTACAACAAGATCTAGTGATATTTATTCTTCATTGGCTTATGCTTTCACTTGATGTCACCCTTTATTGACAAATTCTGTTCTGTAGCCTGCTGCTACTCATTTTCTTTTGGTCAAGGCTTTCAGGTAATCAAATATTAAATCCTTATTAACTGATGCCTTTAGCATGGTCTGACATATTTTTCTAAGTGGCTGATGCCTTTGTGTACTTATTTCTCATCGGCTAAGCACCCTTAGAAGACTTTGATCTTGACTAAGCACATACATGCTGATGTCGTGCCAAGATTTTAGAAAAGTGCTCAATGGAGCGTGTAGGAGGTATAATATCAGCCAGCAAGGGCTATGATGGCAGCCTTTGGCTGGGGATGAGGATATCATCAACTGGCAGAGACAACGAGGGATGGTTGAGGAGAAACGGCTTGATGGGTTGAAGAGAGAACAGGAACCAGGTAGTAGAGACTGAGAAGGGAAAGGGAGAATTACATTAGCAGGCCACTTTATTATTATAGGCCAATTTGAGCAATCCTTTGGAATTGGAAATATATGGTATAAATGTAATAGAACACACTTATACCATATATGTTTATGTTTATTTAAATTTGATATACCGCTCAGGCCAAAAGGCATTAGAGCGGTTTACAATAATATATCATTCAAGGAAAAAAAAAAAAAGAAAGGAACTCCATTTATTTGATAGGACAGAAAAGGGGACAGAGACAGTCAGACAGATAAGAGAGAGAAGACCACAGAACAGTACGTTACCACGATAACCCAGACCATGTCATCAGCGAAACTCCAGGAACAGACGCCACGGACCAACGCCTAAGGGCCACGCCAAATATTTATATGTCGGTGCTGATGTCACCCTCACATATGGGTGACATCGGCACTGACGGAGCCCGTGCGAAGCATTTCCCCAGCTTTCAATAAAAGCCTTTGGGAATGCCACCACGCATGTGTGGTCCCCTTCCTGCCCAAAGGTTCCATCTTACTCAGTCAGGTACCATAGCTATAGCCCCTTCAGGAAAATGGCAAAAATATACAGCAACTCCAAGGGGAGGAGGGAGGATTGTGAGGACTGATTCCTGCTGTCCCTGGAGAACACCTGTACAGGTGAGTAATTATGCTTTCTCCGGAACAAGCAGGAAGCCAGTCCTCACATATGAGACTCCCTAGCTACAGGCTACCAAGGACCTGTAGGAAAAAGCACGACAGCGCCATGAGCAGTCGCCAGTAAAAGCCGAAGGCAGCCCAAGGTCCAGAAATTACCACACTCCCAGTAGCCAGAACAAGAAGGGTCAGAGGGCAGAAGTTGCTTAAACCCCAAAAAGATTACGGAGTACAGCCTGGCCAAAGGTGGCGTCCTGACGGGACTCCCTCTCCAGACAGTAATGCACTGCAAAGGTGTGAGTGGAGGACTGGGTGCGGCCTGGCAGATGTCTGCCAGTGGCACCAAGTGCAGGCTGGCCACCGACGTCGCCATCGCATAGACATTGTGACTCGGCAGTCCAGGGGAAACCTGGCCTGGGCCAAAGCGATGCAATCCACTACCCAGATGGACAAGGTACACTTGGTGACTGCCAGCCCAAGATGGCTGGGATCGAAGGAGACAAAGAGCTGCCCGGATCTGTGGTGGTCCCAAGTCCGCTGTAGGTAGAAAGAGAGAGCCCTCTTACAATCCAAGGTGTGAAGAATCGCTGATGCCCAGTCAGCGTGGGGCTTTGGGAAGAAGGTGGGAGGATCTCCAATGCCCGGTCGGCATGGGGCTTTGGGAAGAAAGTGGACAGCACTATCTCTTGATTGAGATGAAAATCCGAGACAACCTTAGGAAGGGACTTAGGGTGAGTCCGCAGGACCACCTGTTCCTATAAAACCTCGTGTACGGTGCCTCAGCCATCAGCACCCGGAGTACGCTGACTCTCCGGGCACAGGTGAGAGCTACCAGGAAGGCCACCTTCCATGACAGAGGCAGCAGCGGGAAGATAGCCGTGGGCTCAAACGGCAGCTTGGTCAGCTGCGTGAGGACCACATTGAGGTCCCATTCCACTGGAGGAAGGCGGGTAGGGGGCTTGGAAAGGACCAAGCCTCGCATGAAACAAGAGACAAGCGGTTGCCCAGAAAGAGGCTGGCCCTCGATGTGGTGGTGATTCACTGAGATGGCACTCAGGCAAACCCTGTCCGAGTTAGACTTCAGCCCTGACTGCGACAGGTGGAGCAGATACTGCAAGACCAAGCTGGTAGGGCATGAGGATGGGTTCACTCAGAGCTCCAAGCACTACACCGAGAACAGACGCCACTTGAAGGCATAAACCCATCTGGTCGAGTCCTTTCTTGAGGCCAAAAGAATGTCCTCTATCTCCATGGGAAGATGGTAGGAGGCTAGAGTGACCCACTCAGCCGCCAAGCCATGAGAGACAAGGACCTCAGATTGGGGTGAAGATGCAGCCACTTCTCCTGTATCAGCAGCTCCAGTGAGAACCCAAGAGGGATCGGGGGATCCATCGAGAGGCAGAACAGCAGGGGAAACCAAGGCTTCCTGGGGCTATGAGGATCATCGTGGCCATGTTCTGCTGGACCTTGAGAAGGGTCCAGGCAATGAGGGGTGTGGGGGAGGGGGGGAAGGCATACAACAGGCCCATTTCCCACGAGAAGAGGAAGCCTCCAAGCTCTCTAGCGAGGTCACAGAAGAACATCCCAATGTATAATTGGTAAACTTGGATGCAGCATGACAGCACAGAGCCCTGATAAACCTTGTGCCCGAAAGCGTCAAGTGTACGAGATACACTGCCTGGTGGGTCCGAAGAAGGAGTCTTTGAACTCTAGCTTCCGCATGGTCGATTCGACCACCATTGAGGTGTGGGGAAGCTGGGCTTTCTGAAACAGCGGACCCCGCTGAACCCTATACATAGTGTCCAGGTGCCTGCTTATGATAGGGACTGAGGCCGGGGTCTCCCACATGCGGAGTCGTCGTCGGTTCAGAATGGGAGGGACTGGCCTCATATTGCAGAATATCGAGTTCCTCTGTGTGGGGCTCTTCTGACTCGGTGGCGAGTGCTAGGGCCCACACCATTTCCCAGACAAACTCCAGAAAGGAGGTGTCCTCGGGAGGCGACTGCAGCCTCTGGGTTGGCGGGGATTGGTCCAATGGTAGATCTTGGTGGGACTAAGTCTCTGGGGAAGTCTTCCCATTGGACTCCCACTCTGAGTAGTCCGTGGAGGACTCGAGGTCGGGCAGCTCGAGATGAGTCGGTGACCAGCGCCGGGCTTCAGAGGCCAAAACCTGTCCGGAGCCAGAGGCGCATGCCCAAAGACTGGGACGGAGATCGAGACCCACGCCAAGGATCCTCATGAGGCTTCTGTCTCTCAGGGGTCATAGTGACAGCCCAGGGAGTCTCAATGTCTATGTCCTTGCGGTCTCGAAGCGCATGCCGGTGGAACTGGGTATCAGCGCCTGCTGGGCAGTGAGGAACACAGAAACGCTGCGTTCCAAGGCCAACATCTGGGCTTCCCACTCGGGAGTGGGGCCCTGCAACACTGATGCCAGGGTGACCGGGTTGGGTGTCGAGGAGGAGAGAGGGGTCCTCGCTGGGACAACCCTCGGGAGACTGGGCACCTTCGAAGGAGGCCTCCGTATCAGTTCAAGGTACCTTACTGGGCTGTTCCCTCTCCAAATCAAAAGTCTGCCGAGTGACCAGGTGTGTGACCTCTCACGCTTGTCTGGTGCCTCTGATAGAGTCCTCGCAGCCTTCTTCTTCGTCCGCTCGTGTTTGGGTGACCCCTGATCAGAGTGCTGCCAGGCCCTGGGAAGCACCTTGGGAGACTCTAGAGGTTGCAGGGCTGAAGAGCAGGAGGCTACCAGGGATACCAGGGCTGCCTTATGGAAGATATCATCCAGCTTCTACTTACAACTCTGGATGAACTTGGAGGACATCTTCTACAGAGGGAGCATAGCTCCAAGTTGTGGTCAGCTCCTAGACACCTGAGACAACAGTCATGGGTGTCCATGAGCAACATGTTTTTGGAACACCTATTACATTTCTTAAAACCGGAGGCCATTGGGGGAAAAAGGACCCCTGCGAGGACGAAGACCCTCAACATGGCCAGTGGTTAAAAAGGGCATGATGTGCGCTAAAACACAAAAAAGGGCAAAAAGAAAAGAAAAAAAAACCCCGAAACAAAGGCCAAAGCAGAGGTGCTCAAGAGGCGGGAAGAGGACTGACTAAGGACGACTAGCCAAAAAGTAGAAGAAAATAGAAAACATTTTCCGGGGACGAGATGCACATCCAAGGGCTCCGTGGAAAAATGGAAACTGAGTAAGATGGCACTTTTGGGTGGGAAGGGGACCAAGCATGTGTGGTGGCATTCCTAAAGGCTTTCTTTGAAAGCTGGGATACTGTTCCACGCGGGCTCCGTCAGTGTTGATATCACCCATATGTGAGGACTGACTTCCTGCTTGTTCCTGGAGAAAGCATGGGCATTGTTTAAAAGTACCATCTTGGAAGCCCAGATCAGATGGATTCCAAGCTTTAAGAAAAGTGAAAGGCAGGCCAAAAAACTGCCAAATGTTAGGTCAGAGAAGCTGTTGCCAAAAAAGCATCTTTCAGGAAATGGAAAAAGGAGCCAAATGACGAATATGGGAAAAAACAGAAGCATTGGCAAGTTAGATGCAAGGCACTGATAAGGCAGGCAGAGAGAATTTGAAACGAAACATATCATGGAAGCAAAAATGCATAATAAAAATGTTTTCAAGTACATTCTTATCAAAACAACTGTGAATCAGTTGGACCATTGGATGATAGAGGGGTAAAAGGGGCGCTAAGTGAGGATAAGGCCATAGAGTGGAGGAGTGGCCTAGTGGTTGGGGCAAGGTACTTCAGGCCGGAAGGTCGGGGGTTCAAATCCCACTAGAGGGCAGCAACCTTGGGCCGGAAGGACTGGGGTTTCTAGTCCCACAGGTGCTCCTTGTGGTCTTGGGCAAGCCACTTAACCCTCCATAGGCCATGTTTCCTGTAAAATAGTTATCTCCAAGTTATAATGCCCTGTTCAATGTAATTTCAGTTTGTTCAATGTAAACCGCACTGATGCAGAATAGCACGGTATATAAGAGAATGTAAATAAATAGAGAGACTGAATGCTTTGCTTCGGTCTTTACTGAAGATGATGTAGGGAAGTTACCCATACCTGAAATGGTATATAAATGTGATGTATTGGAAGAATTGAAAGAATATTGATAGACCATGAAGATGTATTACAACTGTTTGACAAACTGAAGAGTAGCAAATCACCTGGATCGGATGGTATATATTAGAAGGTGCTGAAAGAACTGAAATAGGAGATTGCAGACCTACTATTCGTAATCTGTATACTATCATTATAATCATCTGCAGTACTGGAATATTGGAGAATGGCCAATGTAACACCAGTTTTTAAAAAGAGCTCCAGGGGTGATCCAGGAAACTACAGACCTGTGAGTATGTCATCAATACCAGGCAAAATGGTAGAAACCATAATAAAGAATAAAATGACTAACATAGTAACATAGTGTATGATGGCAGATAAAGACCAGCATGATCCATCTAGTCTGCCCAGCAAGGTGGCAAGAGTAGGTGCACTTGCCACTTTATGCAGATCACCCCTCCCCATGCCTTTGGTTTAGGGGTATACCCACCGCTCCCGTGCAGGTCACCCCTATTTGATGAGATGTAGATAGTTATGGTGTAATGGGAAAAAGCCAAAATGGTTTAGCCAAGAAAGGTCTTGTCTTACATATCTGTTATATTTTTTTTGAAGGTGTGAACAAACAGGTAGATAAAGGTAAGCCAGTTGAAATAGTGTTTCTGGATTTTCAGAAAGTCTTTGAGAAGGTCCCCAATGAGAGACTCTTGGTGAAATGAAAAAGTCATGGAATAGGAGGCAGTGTACTATTGTGTATCAGGAACTGGTTAAAAGATAGAAAGCAGAGGATAGGGCTAAATGGTCAATTTTCTCAATGGAGAAAGGTGAAATGTGGAATACCCCAGGAATCTGTGCTGGGTCTGCTGCTTTTTAACATATTCATAAATGACCTGGAAATAGGAACAACAAGTGAGGTGATCAAATTTGCAGATGACAAAAAATTATTCAAAGTTGTTAAGCTGCCAGAGGACTGTGAAAAATGTCAAGAGGACCTTGATTGGAAGACTGGACGTCCAAATGGCAGATGAGGACAAGTGCAAAGTTATGGACTTTTGAAAGAACAACCCAAACTATGGTTACACGATGCAAGGTACTACCTTAGAAACCATCACCCAGGAAACCGATTTAGGTCTCATTGTGGATAATATCTTGAAACCCTCTGCCTTAGTGTGCAGCGGCGGCTGAGAAAGCAAATGGAATGCTAGGACTCATAAGGAAAGGAATGGAGAATAAAGCCAAGAATATTATAATGCTTCTGTATCGTTCCATGGTGTGACCGCATCTTGAATATTGTGTGCAGTTCTGGTTGCTATATCTTAGAAAGGATATTTCTGAATTAGAAAAGGTACAGAGAAGAGCGACAAAAATAGTAAAGGGGATGGAAGGATACCCCTATGAGGAAAGGCTTAAAAGGTTGGGGCTCAACTTGAAAAAGAGACGGCTGAGGGGGGTATGATAGAAGTCTATACATTAATGAATGGAGTGGAACAGGTAAATGTAGATCTTTTGTTTACACCATCGAAATGTAGAAAGACTAGAAGACACGCAATGAAGCTACAATGTAGTCCATTTAAAACTAATAAGAGAAATTTTTTTTTTTACTCAAAGTGTAATCAAACTCTGGAATTCATAACCAGAGGATGTAGTAAAAGCTGTTAGTGTAGCTGGGTTTTAAAAATGTTTGGGTAAGTTCCTGGAGGAAAGATACACAAACCGTTGTTAAAGAGGACCAGGAAATCCACTTCTTATCCCGGGATGAGCACTGTGGAACCTGTGTGTCTTTTTAGGAACCTGCCAGATACTTGTGACCTGGATTGGCCACTGTTGGAAACTGGATACTAGGCTTAATGGACCTTGGTCTAACTCAGCATGGCATTTCTTAAGTTCTTAACTGGATGAGTTATATAAATTGAATGTAATGTCTCTGGCTCTGGGATATTGAAATTATGCTAACTTGCTGGAGAGGAATGCCACTTTTGTTGTGGGGGCAGGTGCATTTGATTAAAATAGTTATATTGCCATGTGGGTTGTATGTTTTGCAATGTTAGCCTGTGGTTTTGCTTCGAAAAGATGTGATCTGTTGGGAGCAGGTGCTGCATTCCTTTTTGTGGAAGAGGAGGTCGCCCAGGATGAAATTGTGAATGTTACAGCAAGCAGTACTTGATGGTGGTCTAGGTCATCTGAATATACATTTATATGTGTGTGCTTTGTTTTGTTATGCTAGAGATTGGATAGGAGTATCAACCAATGCAGTGGATGTAGAACTGGAAAGGCAGTTGGTGGCTCCCTACTTGTCATATGTTTTGCATTGCTCAGCAGTAGAGATAATGGGGGGAGGGGGGCTGGACCTCAAGTATTTTGGTTAGCTTGGTACAGTGGGCCTGGAAATGGGTTCAGAAGAAATTTGGGTCATGTGGTTTTTTTTAGAGCACCTATCTGTGGGAATTAGGGGTTTTCCCTGGTATGGACAATGCATTATTTTTGGAATGGGGGGGAGGAGAAGGATCTCTGAACTGTGGGGGAGGCTGTTGCAAGAAGGAGAGTGTGTCATGGAGAGTTTTTAGGCACTTGTATCAGAGTATGGGTTGAATAATAAACATTTTTATGGGTTTTTGCAGATTTGGCATTATGTTCAACATTGCGGGAAGATGAGAAGCTGTGGGGAAATTCACTGTTTAGTTGTTGCAAAACTTTTAATATGGGGGTGATTTCTTGGCTGTAGTTATTTGGTACAGGATATTCCATGGAAGGATCTGGAGTGGGTGGTGGACCTTTGGATGCGGGAGCTGCACATAGAAATGGATGTGGATGACTTTAGTGTGTGTGTGTGTTCAGTGTGCATGAGCTAATAGGTAGCATACTCTAGAAAGAAATGCATTTGAGGTTTTTATTTTTCTTATATGTGCAACCCGAATGGGCGCATCGGGTTGAGATATTGGAAATGGAGTGGTCCTAAGTGTGGTGATGAGGGAGGAACTTACCTTCACTGCGTGATGAGATGCCCTTTAGTGGAATGCTTCTGGAGAAGTGTGCATCAGATCTGGTCTTCTGTTTTGGGGGAGCGATTAGAGGTAGATGAAGCTGTCTCTCTTTTGGATCTATATGAGTGTTTGCTTTCAGATAGTAGAGTGGAGATTCTGTTTGTTCGGAAGGCTCTTTTAGTGGCACACTGTTGTATAATGCTTAAGTGGGTGGGTGCAGAGCCTCCTACTTTGGTGATGTGGCGGATGCAGATGAATATTTTGATACAAATGGAATCCTTGTCTATGATGGAAGCTAATTTGCAAAGTGTAAATTTTTGGCAGTGTGGAAACTCTGAGAGTTAACTCTGCAATGTCGTCAGGCGTTGACAGAGGGCCTTCAGGTGGGTTAAAGGGGTAGTAGGGGGTGGTTGGGTTGGGAGGGGGAGGGGGATCTGGGTTGATTGGCTGGGTTTTTTTTTTTGGGGGGGGGGGGGGTTGTTGTGACTTGTTTGATGCTGCAAGAGTTATTTATTGTTTTAAACCAGTAAAAATGATTTAACCTAAAAAGAAGAGGGTCTAGGACTGAGCCCTATGGCAAAGCAAAGACTGTGGTTCAGATACTGAGGATCCAATGAACTGTGATGGAACAGTCCATTAAGAAAGAAGTGACCAGAGAAGAACATTGTTGGGAAGGCTGATATCTAGTAGTTGGGCTAAAAGTAATGTGTGATCAAAAGCTGTTGACAAATGCAAAGATACAGCCAGAGCTACACTGCCACTATCTAAAAAAACAAATGAGTGAATTTTGCTTAATATAGTGGCCTAATATGGTCTCTGTACTAGGACTGGGGTGAAAATCTGATTGTTGGGGCTGTAAAATATTAATGTTCAATATGATTCCAGAACTGAGAGAATACAATCCTTCTCAGCCAACTTTCAGAGAAACGGAACATTAGACACAGGATGGTAATGTGCATTGACAAATGGATCTAGATTAGGTTTACTTGATACACTGCCATTTGGCTACTAAAACATTGCAGTTACAGCTGAATACATCTCCATTTGACAAAGTGAACTCTTGTCCTCAAAAACTCCTGCGTCAAATTGGTCAGTCATTAAGGTACCACCTGCCTCTGTCATTTTTGCTACTCCAGACTGACGCGGCTATCCCTCTGAAAGGTTTCACCTCTCCAGTGCTACTCAACCAGTGATCAAAAGTCAAAACCTACAAAATTTTTCTTCTAAATCCTTACCCATGCTCATGGAAGCACTTGATTCTAATCTACAAATTTTTTCAGCTGCACATAAACAACCCTCTCCATCACTTTGGCCGAAAAAGGTACTTGAAATTAGCAACTTGATGGATCCTCTCTCTTTCCATCAGGCTTTAGTACTAGTACTAGTCTGTTTCAGACTAGCTGGCAACAAGCCTTCCTCCAACGAAGCATTAACTGACATTACAGACAATGTTATATAGTCTAACTCGTTTCAGTAATCCAACAGAACAAGGATCACTAAACTTGTTTGAAATAGACGTTTTTGCAGCATCACAGCTACCTGCTCTACAATAATTGTGGAAAATGTATCCTAAATATGACCGATATTGCTGGTTTAACAGCATCCCAATCAACAGGAGTAAAAGATCCTCATAACAGGGCAGGTGCCAAAGTATTGGGCGCCCTAAGCAAACCTTTAGCCTTATTGCTCCCTTTTCATACTTTTCAATATTAAACTTTGCTTTGTATGTACATGTGTGCCCGCTCTCCCTGTAAGTAAAAGAACGTGCCGATTGCTTTTTGAGTTTGTGTGACTGTCAGATCTATTATTTTGCTTTGACTACTGCTGCTGCCTTTTTGCCACCCCTCAGTAGCTGGTCTTGCCCAATGGTTGGGCCAGCCCCCACCTCCTAATTGGGCCTTCCTAGTTATAAAAAAAAATCTTGAATAGAAGCAGGGTGCATTTGGGGTGGGGAAAGGTAGCTGTGGAAGGTATTTTGGGAGAAGTTGTGTGGGGCTATTATTGAGGGGGGGGGATGGGGCAATTTTGTGGGTGTAAAGACAGTTGTGGGGTAGCCTAGCTATTTGGAGGAGCAATTGCTGGGGTGTGGGGCAGTTTGTGGGATGAAGAGGGGCAGTTTGAAAGGAGAAATTCCCTACCTGCTGTGTTTCACTGTTTTTAACTGCTTCTCCCTAATTTTTTGGGGCAGCTTATTTCTCTGGAACCCCAGGTCCATTCTGGCCCATTTTTGAACCCGATGTGCTTACACCAATTGTTTCCCTATATGATGTTTCCTCCCATTCCATTAAATTTCTTAGGAGAGCTTATTTGCTCCCAGAAACAGACACACGCATTCTCAACCCCATTTTGTTCAATTCTTTCCAACTCAACATAAGTTGGAAAAAATAAGAGACGTGATGAAGTGGAGGTAAATGAAAAGGGCAAGTAATCGTAAGAATGAGAGAGAAAGATGTAGCTTTGATTCTTCCAACACAAATGAAGTTGAAAGAATTACACATAAAGGCAGTCAAGATTGTTTGTCTGAGGGCAATATAACTATGAAAAGTTAACAGAAGGGGATCAAATTTGGGATGGGGGAAAAACGTTTTAAAGGCCCATCTACTTTGAAAATAGGCCATATTGGACCTGGGTTCCAAAAAAATATCCCCCCCCCCCCAAAAAAAAAAGTTGAATGCATGTCTTTTTTTAATCACAACTTTGTTATACTTGGAAAACCTTAAAATAAAGTACAAGATCTCAGTATACAGGCAGGTAAAACAATTCAAAGTCCGTTGGCAAAGATTTGACATTTCTAACATTAAAAGAAAGAAAAACAAGATAAAGGGTCAATTATACTAAAACAAAAATGCTTAGTTGAATCTTCAGCCTACTCTGTCATAAAATCGTACAAGACACAAACGCAAACCCTCTTCCAACCCCCACCTCCTTAAATCTGCCTCAATCTTTCCTAAAAAGAAAAGTTAGGTAAAGGAAGAAAAACTATAGCTATATTCTTGGCAAAATCATTGTTTCCCATCAAAAGGACCTACAACATCATTGGTTAAGTAAACCAGCTCTGCATGGTTTACAGATTAGAACCACCTCACATATTTGCGCAGAAAAGGATTCCAGATATTGTCAAATTTTGTAATATTTCTCTTCAGAGTCCACGTCAATTGCTCCTTAAAATTGGTATCCCAAAATTGACTCATCCATAAACTTGTGTAGGAGCTCTCTCTCTTTCCCAAAAATTTTCAATTACACATCAAGCAGCTAACAGGTTGTGGGCCAATTTATTTGAGAAAGAATAAAATTGGTCAATAGAGGTAACCAACATAAAGGTATGTATCCATTGTCACATTAAGAATGTGATTAATAGTATCATGGGGATATTATTTATCTTATTTTATTTATTTAGCTAGTTTTGTATACCACCTTATCCAGGATGATGGAGCAGTTATAGTGGAGAGTTGTTGGGGAAGGGTATTTGTATGGGAGCAATTTCTGCAAGTGGGGCAGCTGTGAGGGGAATACTTTTGGTGGGTGGAGCAGTTTGCAGGGTGGTAGGGCAATTGCAGGGGAGTAGTTTTTGAAAGTAGAGGCAGCTTGCGGGGTGGTGGGGCAGATGCAGAGGCATTTGGTGACATAGTTGGCCAGTTGCAGGGAGTATTTTTCCGGGATGGGGCATTTTATAGGGTGGTGGGGCAGTTTGGGGGTAATTTTTATTTTATTTTATTTAGGGGTGGGGCAGTTTGCAGGGTACCAAGACAGTTAGGGGCATTTTATGGTGGTAGCATTTGATGGGTTGGTAGGGTAGTTGCGAGTATTTATTTGGGGCAAGAGCAGCGTGTGGGGTGATAGGGCAGTGGTGGAGTGGTGGCATTTTTTGTTGACGGGGCAGTTTGGGAGAGTAGAGAACAGGAAGAGCGAGTTGGAAAGGAGTAATTCCCAAACTGCTATGTTTCATTGTATATAAGTTTCTATGCTACAGAAGCTGTTACTCCTTCTCCCATATACATTGCACTTGTTTTTTTTGTGATATTATTTCTCTGGAACCCCCAGTCTGATTTGGCATATTTTTGAACTTTGTGTCTCTTTTTACCAGTTTTCCCATATATCAGGTTTCATTGCGTTTCATTACATTTTTGGAGAGAGTAATTTTGTCCACAGACAGATAGGTGGACAGATATTCTCAACTCCTTTTATAGAATTCTTTTGAACCACTGTTGGGTTGGAAAGAATAAAGATAGAAAAAATGCAAATTAATACCACAATAATGTTAAAGGGTCCTGATGGATAGGGGGAGAGAATGGTGAATGCCTAGTGGTTAAAGCACTGGCTTGATAACCAAGAGAGCAGGGTTCAATTCCCACTAGCACTCCTTGTGGCCTTGGGCAAGTCAACTCTCCATTGCCTCGGAAGAAAGGCCTGGCAATCTACTTCCAGTTACACTGCCAAGAAAACCCAGGAGCTGCTGGGTCACCAGGAGTCAGCACTGACTTGAAGGTACACATTGCATTTGCATACCATACTCAGGTCTTTATACTAAGACATAACCATCTTAAACGGTCAAATGACCCAATTTCTTGACAGTTCCTCCAATAAAAGCGTCCTACGTATGGCAGATACCTTTACAAATGAAATGGAGTTAAATATGCCTTCATTAGGAATTTGAGTTGAGTGTTAACTAGAGAGGGAGATGGAGCTCTTAAAAGTAGTGTCCCAAATCTCACTCCAGAATGTATCCACATCCTGCTATGTATCTATACTCCTCTGGGACAGCTTGCAACTCAGACAGTGTCTGATAAAGCTTGGGGATGCATTGCTTGCTACCTATTGTTTCAAAAAAACAGCTTTTCAAACTAGCAGAACCACCTTAAAATCATCCGCATATTGCTCATCTTCATACAGACATTCCGGATCTGGAGAATTTGGAAAAGGTGCCATTGCCCTTTAAATCTTTTTTCCAGATCTTGCAGAGATCAAAATACCCCCTAAGAAAATAATTTGGAATAAACTGCATGATTTCATTCTCTATGTCGCTGGACCACCCTTTGCCCCCATATCTCGGGCATACTTCTAAGCTGCAATAGGAGTGAATGGATACAGCATATTGGAAATTTTCTGCAGCTTCCAGACTCTTCCAGCACCAAAGCGTACTATGGAAAAACAGGATAGGTACAATGGGAGCTCAAAACTTGAGAATCTTCCATAAAGAGAGTCTCGAATAGGATATAAGGTTTTATTTATTTACATTATTTGCTATACTGCCTTTTGTCATGACAACAAGGTGGTGTACAGATACACACCAGAATAACTGACAACAAATAAGACAACAAAACCTATGTCGGGATATAAAACGATGTGCTGAAACAATGAGACATGCATTCAGTAATATGTAGTAGCACAACGATATTGCCGAAAGACATAAGCTGAGACCAGGGCTTAATTTGTAGATAAAAAGGAAGTGGAACTGTGAAGGTGGGGCTGTGGGTGGGGCCAGAGTCAGAAGTGACATCACACCCAAAGTGCACACACACACGCATGCCCAACTTTGCTTCCTGGCATGATCATTCTTGAGACATTGTGATGGCGGGGAATGAAGAGGCATTCAAGTACCTTAGAAATATAAATAATGAACAAGAAATAACATACATGTATCCACAAAAATCCCTGTGGACCCTCGCCAACAATGGGTGCAAAGCAGAACTAGGATAAAGTAGTGTGATAGCTGTATTAGTTCACTATAATTGTAGTTAAATAAAGAGAAAAACAAAGGAAAATAAGGTGATATCTTTTTATTGGACTAACTTAATACAATCGTAGACTAGCTTTCAAAGGTTAAAACCTTCTTCCTCCGGTCAGGGCAGTATGAGCAACAGATATGGTATCAGCATCTACTGCTCATACTGTCCTAACCTGAGGAAGGAGGTTTTAACATTCAACAACTAGTCTAAAAATGTATGAAGTTAGCCCAATAAAAAAGGTCTCACCTTATTTTCATTTTTGTTTTTATTTAACAGAAAAGCATAGTTACTCACCTGTAGCAGGTGTTCTCCATGAACAGCAAGAATAAGTCCTCATGTATGCGGTGATGTTACCGACAGAGCCCTGTATGGAATGCTCCCCAGCTTTCAAAAGAAGCCTTTGGGAGGTACACCGTGCTTGTGCACCTGCCTTCCCACCTACTGCAGCATCATCTTCTCCTGTCTAGTAACATAGCAGGAGCCAAAGAGGTAACTCCCTGGGAAGGTGGGAGAGTTGTGAGGACTTATTCCTGCTGTTCTTGGAGAACACCTGCTACAGGTGAGTAACTACGCTTTCTCTGTGAACCAGCAGGAACTAAGCCCTCACGTATGGGACTCCCAAACTACAGGCTACCAGAACCAGTGAAGATCAACAGGGGCAACGAAACTGGAGAAGTCAGAAAAAAAAAACCAGTAAGGTAGTCCCACCGTGGGACTCATCTGATTCAGCATCCTCAGCAGACATCGACCCGAGGGATTTAGGCAGGCAGCCTGGACTGACAGAAGAGCCAGTGGGCAGGAGCTGAATAAGAGCCAAAGATATGCCAGAGCACAGTCTGGCCAAAATTGCTGTCCTGTTGGGAATCCCCATCCAGACAGTAATAGGCTGAAAATATATGGACCGAAGACCACTTTGCAGCCTTGCTGATTTCCTCTGCAGAAAAAGAGCAGAGATTGGCCACAGACACAGCCATCTCACGGACATTGTGAGCCGTGACATGACCCTCAAGGCTCAACCCAGCTGGGGAATATGCATGAGCGATGCAGTCCACTAGTTATAAGGATAGCATGCACTTCGAGACAGCTTACTAGGGTCAAAGGGAACGAACAGCTGGGTGGACTGGCAATGCACTTTCGTGCTCTCCAGGTAGAAGGTTAGCACTCGCTTGTAGTCCAACTTATGCAACGCTGCCTCTCCTCAGTGCAAAGCCGGGGGAAGAAAGCTGGTAAGACTATCAACTGTTGTGGTGGAACACAGAGACCACCTTCAGCAGAAAGATGGGGTGCATGTGGAGCACCACCCTGTTCTGATGAAACCTGGTACATGAAGGGTGGGCGACCAGAGCCTGGAGCTTGCTGTTGCATCGCACCAATATTACCATCATCAGAAAGAGTATATTCAAGGTCAGGAATTTTAGGGGGCATGAGTCTGGAGGCTTGAATGGGCCCTGCATCAGCTGAGCGAGTACCACATTAAGATCCCAAGCTACTGTTGGGGGCTTGAGTAGGAGCTTCAAGAGAAGACCCCTCATGAATCGAGCCACAAGAGGCTGTGCTGAGAAGGTATGCCCCTATCATGCTGAGGTGAACTCGCACCAAATTGGACTTCAGGCCAGAATCGGCGAGGTGCAGAAGGTACTCTAGCAGCTGGTCCACGGTGCAAGAGAAAAGGTCCAGAGCCCTGCCCACACACCAGGTGGCAAACCTCCACCACTTTAGTGCATAGGCCTTGTGTGTAGAGGCCTTGCTGGTAACACCTTCTGGAAGACAGTTTGGAGAGGACTACTCACTCAGCATCCATGCTGTGAAAGGCCAACGAGCAGACATTGGGGTGCAGCAAGATTCCGCCCTTCTGCGAGATGAGGTCTGAGGCAGAGTCCAGACAGAGAGGCTCCCTCTGCAAGAGCTGTAGCAGCCATGGGACATGGCTGCCGAAGCCGGGGAAGGGAGGGGGAATGATGAGAATCATGGAGCCCTTGTCAGCCTGGAGTTTCAGGAGGGTTTTTGCCACGAGTGGTATCAGAGGGTTATGCATACCACAAGCCTCTCAGTGGAGGAGGAAGGCATTGGAGGCCAGGTGGTTGCTGTCTAGCTTCCAAGAGCAGAACTGAGCCCACCTGGGCATTGTGCACTGTGGCAAAAAGGTCCAATCTCCAGAGTGCCCCACTCCCAAAAGATCCGGTTCACCACCACCCTGCAGCTGAAGTCCCCAGCTGAGCTGGTCCACCAGACTGTTGAACTCACCAGGCAGGTAAGTCATTCGGAGGGCTATACCATGAAGCAGGGTGAGCTTCCAGAGGTGAACAGCCTCCCAACATACGAGGTACGAGCCTGTGCTCCCTTGCTTGTTCATTTAGAACATCACTACCTGGTTATTTGTTTGGATCAGGACTACCTGATTGGCCAGGTGTGCTTAGAAGGCGTGGAGGGCTTTGGCTATTGCTCGGAGTACGAGAAAGTTGATCTGAAGCAGGCTCTCCTACTCGGACCACAGGCCTTGGGTGCGCAGACCACCTAGGTGCACTCCCCAGCCGATCTTAGATGTGTCCATCATGAGTGTCTTGCAGGGGACCACCGCTTGGAACAGAAGGCCTTCCAGCAGATTCCCCAGTTCCAGCCACCAGTCGAGGGACCACCCCAGGGGCACAGTGACCGTGACCCTGTCCTACAGGCGACTCGTTGCTTGCTTCCACTGTGTGCTCAGGGTCCTCTGAGCCTGCCGCTTAAAGAGATAGGTCTGAGGAGTGACATGTACCGTGGCAGCCATGTGATCGAGGACTTGCAACATCCCATGGGCTGTTATGTGGTGCTGGCACTGCACATTGTCCCACCACCTCGACAAGGTTTTGCATGCAATCTGCTTGTAGAAAAGCCTGTGCCCGATTGATGTTGAGGAGGGATCTAATGAACTCCAGCTGTTGTGTGGGCTGGAGATGGGACTTTGGGTAGTTGATCATGAAGCCCAATCACTCGAGCATCTGAATAGTTAACTTGGCAGACTGCCGAACAGCATCTGGCATGGAACCTTTGATGAACCAGTCATTCAGGTATGGGAAGATGAAGACCCCCAAGGTCCATAAGTAGGTGGCCACGATACCATGCACTTCATGAAGACCCATGAGGCTGAGGCCAGCCCAAAGGGAAGCACCTGGAACTGATAGTGATGGCCTCCCAGCATGAACTCTAGCTACTGTTGTGATGGATGGATCGGAATGAGCATTTTACGTCTCCGTTAGATCCAAGGAGCATAGCCAATTGCCACATAGAAGGTATGGGAGCAGCATCCCTAGTGAGACCACCTTGAACTTCTCGTGCACAAGGAACCAGTTCAGGCTTCCCAGGTCTAGATTGGGCCTTGACCCGCTGGTCTTTTTAGGAACCAAAAAGTACCTGAAATAGAAGCCCCAACTGACTTGAGCCTGAGGGAACCGGCTCGATGGCTAAATCGGCTAGCAGAGTGGATAAGTCTTACTGCAGCCGGCTCTGGTGTGCGGGGTCCATGGGTATTCCCCGGAGACATACAGACGTGGTATCTGTGTGAGGTGCAGCCAATATCTGCATCCAAGGTGACAAGGGGCCACTGGTGGGCAAAGTGGACAGAGCCACCCCTCTACTTTTGGGGGTATGCTCCTGAGGAACCTGTCAAATGCCTACCCCCAGGTTGGGCTGCAGGGGGGACTGTGCCTTTGGTGTTTTTTCCCTCTGCTATGGGTGAGAGAGAGGGGAGGGTGTGTGTGCCTTGGCCTGTGCTTGCAGCTGAGCAGGGTAGTATTGACATGGGTGTGGGTAGAAGGCCTTCTTAGCCTGAAGTTTCTTCTGCATGGGATCCGCAGTTTTCCAAGAAAGCCTTGAGAAATCACATAGAAACATGATGGCAGAAAAAGACCACATGGTCTATCAACTACTACATTAGTATCCTTTTTTCCTTTTGGGATCCTTTGTGTTTGTACCATGCTTTTTTGAATTCAGATACTGTCCTCATCTCTACCACCTCCACTGGGAGACTATTCCATGCATCTACCACTCTTTCTTTCTCAAACTCTTCTGCCTTCTCCTTTACCGGCTTTCTGAAGAGGTTCTCTCCTCGGCAGGGAACATTGGCAAACTTGTTCTGGGACTCACTGTTCCAGATCAGAGGACTCCAGCCAAGCCATCTGGTGGGCATAGATTCCCACCACTGTCACCCTGCCTGCAGATTCTAAGGCATTGTAGGCACCATGCATCATGAATTTGGAGCAGTCTTTGCTGTGGGCCACCAGAACCCAAAAAACCTGACCCTGGCAACCAGTATGGAACCCTGATAGCATTTCCTCCCAGAGTCATCCAGGGTTCAAGCATCACGGCCCAGGGGCATTCAAGGAGTGAGTCTTGGTGCTTTTAGCCCACTTTAGGGCCAACTCAACCATGACGGAGTTGTGTGGTAATTGAGGCTGATGACAGGAACCGTGAGGAGGATTTCCCACAGCCGCAGCAGCCATCTTTGCAGGACATTCTGTATGGGAACCATCACAGTTTCCCTGGGGGCTGATGGATACTGGAGCAGCTCCAGTTCCACAGAGAAGAGAATGGTTTTGGCCATGTCCCTGAAGTAGTCCTGGAAGGAGATGTCCTCCGGGGCTATTTGCGTCGCTCAAGGGAGGCGATAGATTGGACAGGAGATCTGAAACAGTCGATTCCTCCTCAGTCACCCATTTCAATTCGGAATCCGAGAGGAAGTTGAAGTAGTGCCAGGTCTCCTCTTCCCTCCTGCTCCTCGACATGGGAGAAGGTGGATGCCAGTGGCCTACGTGTCGCCCAGTGCGCTGGTGCTAGTGCCCCTTGGCATCGGTTTCCAATATGTTGGACAGGGAGATCTGCCCTGGAAACTGGCATCAATTCTGATTTCCCACCCAATGTCCCTACCTCAGTGGGCAGGGCATGGGTCTCTAGAAATGGCTGGATGGAGTGTGGTGACGACGCTCTTGGTGCCACAAAGCCTGCATTTCATAAGGCTAGAACTGCCACCAAGCGAGCTTCGAGGGCTCAAAGACATTCTTCCAGAACCACCACCAGCAAGGGGGCCGATGCTGTAGCCATGGACACCAGCGTCAACACCTCGGGCAGAGACTCCATGATGATTGGTACATTGGGAGACATCCGGCTGCCCTCCTGGGCACTAGGGGTCAACTCTACCGTTCAGGTTGATTCCTCGCACTGGGCAAGCTTGGCTAGTCGCTCTTGGCTATTGCTCTCTGCATCCTATCGAGGAGGGCTGCAATGACAATGCACCTGGATTTTCTCCCGGTGCTCACCCTTCAGTGTCGATGGGATCTCAGAGTCTCCCTCTTGCTGTTCGTGGCCCTCGACTCCAACTGGGCATGGAGCTCCTTCCCCTTGGATGCCTCTGCAGGAACATTGGAAGGCATTGACAACAGGGGGTCAGGGCTGAGGTTGCTGAATCCGATAAGCTGAAGAGGGACTCCTCCCTTTTTTCCCAACCCTTCAGTCCTGTGTCATCTGCAAGCAGAGCTCGCAGGACACTGGCTGATTATCGGTCCATCCAACCAAAAAGCACAAAACCACGTGCAAAACAGGACACACAGTACACAAACGTGGGTAGCAAAGGAAGGGTTGTTTATTTCTGAACAAATCTGAGCCAAGGCCCAACACAGGCCGTGTTTCACTATGTCTTCATCAGGGGCTGCTATTGGCTACAATATATAAAAATGCATACAAACATTAAAAACAAGAAAAAATAAAAACATCCATCCAAATATAAATCATGTATGTTAAATACAAACATATATATAAATACCTCAAATAGGTTATAAACTTATAAATGAAATGAATATTTAAAAAAAACTTTTAGATAAATACAGCTATAAATATGTATAAAAATGTGTATATAAATAATTAATTTACACATAAAATAATATATCACCATTAAGAACTTAAAATGTCATATAGATAAATATAAATAGATAAAAGAAAGTGACATGCTGTATCACTGTGAAATTGGAAACATAATAAAACTAAGGCATACCTGAATATTCAGTGTCTACTTCCTTGCAAACTATATTGTAATTCTAAAGAGAGGATGAGGAATCTTCAGTGAATGCAATAAACATATGTGGAAAACACCCCAAAAATGATGATGGCGCAACAGGAACGAAAAATGAGTGTTGTGTAAATATGTTCTAATAGGTTATATGTTATAATATAAATAATGTTACACTAGCAAATAAACTTAAAAAGACATAGGAATACTATGTATCTGTTAACCCATAAATGTATCTGAGGAGTGTATATAAGAATATAAAATGAGTCACAAGAATAAATTACTGCGTAAAAACACCTGTACAAATGAGGGCTAATATAAATATTATACAAAAATAAAAGTTATGTCCAAAAAATATAAACTAGGTGAAATTCAATTATATGCGATCGTGCAGAATCATGAAGAGGATAAATTCGCATAGTACCGTGGTTTTTTGAAGTCGACTAAACCGGCAAAATAACAATCTCTTGGAAACTAAAATTACACAAAAGGGTATAAAAGAAAATAAAGGAGGAAGGTTATTTGCCCTCACCATAGAATCCAAAGATGAAAGATGCATCTGAATGCACAGCACAAACAAGTGCCGTTCACCAACCGGACTTATTCTTAGATGTACGCCGGCGTCTGTACAATGAATAAAGTAAATTTTCAGCAGGAAACCATAACGTAATATTGAACAAATGATTATAAACAATCGTGCAAAGAGAGAATTACCACAAAGTGCATAAATAAATCTGATACCACAATTATCTAATAACCGACTGTACCGGCATGATGGTGGAAAGCAAAATACTCTCTTAAAAACAAAATCACAGAGGAGAGTGTAAAAGAGCTTAAGGGAACAAGTATCTTCGCACTCACCATAAAATCCAGATATAACAATGCAAAAAATGCACAGCGCAATCGAGTTCCATACACCAACAAGACTTGTACAATAAAAAACGCCGGCGTCTGCGCGTTGGATAAAGTGAATTTTCAGCGGGAAACCATGACGTATAAACTTGATTGACACTAGATGCAAATGCAGGTTCTCCATAGGGACCGTAATGACGAGAGATATTATTTCAAAACAAAAAAAAACTTTCTTAACCAGGGCTCCACACATCAAACAGGGAACATTACTTGAGCACAGTAGGTGCTGAACTCTATAACCTCCTCAGGTTCAGGAACTGCTAACACCTAATCAGGAGTCAGTGGGCCTGTTTCCTGAGTGCAGTTGAAGTCTGCATAAAAAGGCTCCTTTGCCCAGCCCTTTTGAGGCTTTCTTAACCAGGGCTCCACACATCAAACAGTAAGTAAGGATTTGAGGGTTTCTTTGTTTGGTTTTTCTTTTGTTACATTGCTAGCTCTCTGACTGGGAGCTCTTAAAAGGGTTTTGTGTATATTTTTTAAAGCAAGGTTAATTTCATTTTTGCTGTTTTAGGGGAACATTACTTGAGCACAGTAGGTTGCTGAACTCTGTAACCTCCTCAGGTTCAGGAACTGCTAACACCTAATCAGGAGTTAGTTCCCTCCCTACCCACCCCGACTCCCACCCACCCCTAGTGAGTAGTCTTGCTTTATAGGGCACCTCCCCCTTTAACAAATCACAGTGAATTGGACCAGCACATTTTGAATATAATTAAAGAGATTTAACTGCTTTTTCTCTGAAAGGACAGCTGCGAAACCAGCTGGTACTTGGTAGATCTCTCTCTTTTGCTTTAACAGATACCTAAGCTCCACAAACAGAACAATGGCTGGGAAAAATCGTATTGCTAAAGCTGTTGCCCCCGTTACAGCTTCTGCCTCGGTCCAGACAGAGGTCCTATTGCCAGTTGAAGAACCGGTTCCATGTGCAGGGTGCCTGCATGCTGAAGCTCTGAGGAAACAAGTGGAGGAACTCAGAGAGGAGGTGGCGAGGCTGAGGAGCATTCAAGACAGTGAGAAGTACATTGATGAGATGCTTCTTGCAGCAACCAGGCTCTCCAGCACAGGAGAAGATGGGGGCCAACAGAATGTCGATGGTTGGTCAAAAGTCACCAGAGCCTGCAAAATCACCAATCCAACTTCTCCAGCCCTTGAATTGAAGAACCATTATGCAGCCCTGGAAGTGGAGGAGGTGAAAGCATCCCTGGAAAGGGAAGAACCAGAGTTCAAGTACCCCATAGTTGCGGAATCAGTGACCAGAAGGAAACGAAGGGTAGTGGTGGTTGGAGACTCTCTTCTGAGGGGTACTGAGGCATCCATCTGCCGACCAGACTTGATGTCCAGAGAGGTATGCTGTCTGCCTGGTGCCAAGATCCAAAATGTTACGGAGAGTTTGCCGAGACTCATCAAGCCCACTGACTATTACCCAATGTTGCTAATCCATGTTGGAACAAATGATACTGCCAGGTATACCTCGGAACGTATCAAAAGTGACTTCATGGCTCTGGGACAGAGGGTGAAGCAGGTAGGTGCACAGGTGGTGGTCTCTTCAATCCTCCCTGTTGAGGGTAAAGGCCAAGGCAGAGAGGCTCGCATCCTGGAGATTAATGCATGGCTGCGTGGATGGTGTCTTCGAGAGCGTTTTGGTTTCCTAGACCATGGGATGCTGTTCCAAGGGTTGCAGAGCAGAGATGGCATCCATCTGTCCAAGAAAGGTCAACGCATCTTTGGTAGTAGACTGGCTAATCTACTGAAGAGGGCTTTAAACTAGATTCGTTGGGGATGGGTGAAGAAAGCCCCCAGGTAAGTGAAAGCCCCCAGGTAAGTGATACCTATTTCCATAAAGGTATTTAATGTAACAGGGGTAACATATGGAAAGCAGTGTGTATTAATGCCCGTAGCATGGGAAATAAGATCTCTGAAGTTGAAGCTTTGGTGGGAGTGGCTGACTTGGATTTAGTGGCAGTTACAGAAACATGGTTCACAGAAAACCATGACTGGGATGTAACTATACCTGGCTATACTTTATTCAGAAAGGACAGGGTAGGAAGAAGGGGAGGAGGAGTGGCACTATATGTAAAAACTACTATTAAAGCTTTGGAATTACAGAGCTTAAAAGGGAGAGAGGAGGCATTGTGGGTTAAACTAGAAAGAGGGAAAGAGAAATCTATTTGCATTGGTGTGCTATACAGACCTCCCTCACAAGAGGAAGAGGTGGACAGAGAGTTAATTGAAGACATACGCAGCATTGCTAGGAAAGGGGAAGTGCTACTGCTAGGAGATTTCAATATGCCAGATGTTGATTGGCACATTCCTGCTGCAGTATCATCTAGGAGTAAGGAGATCCTGTATTCTCTACAGGGAGAACTATTCAGGCAATTGGTAACAGACCCCACACGTGAAGGGGCCATACTGGACTTGGTGCTTACCAATGGAGAAAGTGTTTCTGATGTTGTAGTGGGAGATCATTTTGCATCCAGTGATCACCAGATGGTGTGGTTCAGTATTAGGACTAAGGCTGTTAGAATCCATTCCAAGGTGAAGATCTTAGACTTTAGGAAGACTAACTTTGCAAAGATGGGCCAATACCTCAGGGAGTCGTTAGTGGGATGGGAACAGCTGGGGGATGTAGAAAAACAGTGGGCAAAACTGAAAGGGGGTATTTTAAAGGCAACCAACCTTTTTGTTAAAAAGGTAAATAAAGGCAAAAGGAACAGGAGACCGCTATGGTTTTCGAAGGAAGTAGCTGAAAATGTGAAGAAAAAGAGGGAGGCCTTCATGAAATACAAGAGATCACAGAGAGAGGAAGACAGGCATCTGTATTTGGAAAAACTTAGAGAAGCTAGCAAAGTAGTCAAGAAGGCAAAGATTCAAAAGGAGGAGGAAATAGCCAATGCAATAAAATGGGGGGATAAGACATTTTTCAGATATATTAGTGAGAAGAGAAAGGGCAAAAGTGGTATTGTCAGACTCAAGGGTGCAGGGGGGGGAATATGTAGAAGCTGATAAGGATAAAGCGGAATTGCTTAACAAATATTTTTGTTCTGTGTTCACAGATGAAGAACCAGGAGCAGGACCTCAGAAAACACCCACAAATAAGAACAGAAGCGAGGGACATCTTGAACAATTTTCAGAAGACTGTGTTCGTGAGAAACTAGCTCAACTTAAAATAGACAAAGCGATGGGACCGGATGGGATACACCCTAGAATACTGAGGGAACTTGGGGACGTTCTAGCAACTCCACTGACTGACCTTTTCAATGCCTCGTTGGAGTTGGGAGTGGTGCCAAAGGACTGGAGAGAGGCTCATGTGGTGCCTTTACACAAAAGCGGTAGTAAGGATGTGGTTGAAAACTACAGGCCGGTTAGTTTAACTTCAGTGGTGAGTAAATTAATGGAAACGCTGTTGAAAGAGAAAATAGTGATGTTTCTGGAGTCCAGCGGATTACAGGATCCGAGGCAGCATGGATTCACCAGAGGCAGGTCTTGTCAGACAAATCTGATTGATTTCTTTGACTGGGTGACCAGGGAGTTGGACAGCGGGAGAGCTCTAGATGTGGTGTATTTAGATTTCAGTAAAGCCTTTGACACTGTTCCTCACAGGCGACTTATAAACAAACTGAGCACCCTAGGGATGGACCCTAAAGTTACTGCTTGGGTTAGAAATTGGTTGGGTGGGAGGCGACAAAGAGTACAAGTAAATGGAGCTCACTCTGAGGAGAACGATGTTACCAGTGGTGTGCCCCAGGGATCTGTCCTTGGTCCGATTCTTTTTAACATCTTTGTTAGTGATATAGCGGAAGGGCTGTCGGGTAAGGTTTGCCTCTTTGCGGATGATACCAAAATCTGCAATAGAGTAGACACCCAGGAAGGTGTAGATAACATGAGGAGGGATCCAGCTAAGCTTGAAGAATGGTCTAGAATTTGGCAACTGGGATTTAATGTTAAAAAATGTAAGGTCATGCATTTGGGCTGCAGCAATCCAAGGGAGCAATACAGTATAGGAGGTGAAGTACTTTTGTCCACTAAAGAAGAGCGGGACCTAGGCGTAGTTGTGTCCGATGATCTTAAAGTAGCTAAACAGGTAGAAAAGGAGACGGCAAAAGCTAGAAGGATGCTTGGGTGCATACGGAGAGGAATGGCTAGCAGAAAAAAGGAGGTGATAATGCCTCTGTATAAGTCTTTGGTGCGACCTCATTTGGAGTATGGTGTGCAATTCTGGAGACCGCACCTTCAAAAGGATGTGAACAGGATGGAGTCGGTGCAGAGGGTTGCTACTAAGATGATTAGTGGTCTTCATTATAAAGCATATGAGGACAGACTTAAGGATCTTAATATGTACACCTTAGAGGAAAGGCGGGATAGAGGTGATATGATTGAGATGTTTAAATACCTCCGTGGCATAAATGTTCAGGGAGAGAGCCTCTTTCAATTGAAAGCAAGTTCTGCGACGAGGGGACATGGGATGAGGGTGAAGGGAGATAGATTCAGGAGTGATATGCGGAAATATTTCTTTACGGAAAGAGTAGTGGATCCGTGGAATAGTCTCCCAGTGGAGGTGGTAGAGATGAGGACAGTAACTGAATTCAAAAAGCATGGGACCAACACAGAGGATCTCTAAAGGTAAAAAGTGGACTGTTGTAGTTGTTGTTATGTAAGGACAGACTAGATGGGCCTTGTGGTCTTTTTCTGTCATCATGTTTCTATGTTTCTATGTAATGTTGAAAAAGAAAATATTAGATACTGGATTCTATATTGCCAATGAGGATTACAAAATGATAGCAGAAGGCAAACATTTTGATATATATGCTGACAATACCACATTTATACAGCCTTAACACAAACTGAAGTTGAACCTAAAACTAAGGAGGAACAAAATATGTCAAAATTAAAAAAATTTTAGAGGACACTATTCATATTAATGCCAAACCTCAATAACAAAATCATAAAGAGACATAGTGAAGCACGGCCTGTGTCGGGCCTTGACTCAGATTTGTTTAGAAATAAACAACCCTTCCTTTGCTACCCACGTTTGTGTACTGTGATTATCGGTCCATGACATTGTAAGCACCAGATGTGGCAGTCAGTGACCAAGATGGTACCAGTCTCTTCTTTTTGCTTTCCTCTGTCTTCTATCTTTCCAGAGTCTCCAGTCTATTTGCTACTACTTCTCTTTTCTTCTTTCTTTTTCATTTCTTCCTGTACATCTATCTTTGACATTGAGATTTTCCTTTCAGCTTTCCATTTATTTTTCTGCCTTGATCCTCTCAGATATCACTTCTCAAATTTCTCTCTTTTTGTTTCAACTACCTACAGCTTTTCAGCTTTCCATTACCTCAGCCGTCCCATTCTCCTTCTTCCCCAGTCCTTTGCTAACTCTCTCCCACCCTTCAAGCAGCATCTTCTCTTCCTCTCCCACCTTTTGTCCAACATCTTCTCTCTATGCCTCATCCTTCGTCCGGCATCTTCTCTCTCTCCCATCATTTGTCCAGCATCTTTTTTTTCTCTCCCCCTTCATCCAGCATCTCTCCTTGGTTTCTACTCTCCCTATGTCCAGTATCCTCCTGTGTCCCTATCTCCTTATTTCCCCTCATATCTAGCATCCTCACTCTCTGTCTGTATCCCCCTCCTATGTCTAGCATCTGTCCTGCCCCCACTCCCATGCCAGCATTTCCTATCACCCAACCCTCCCAGTATCCAGCATCCCCTCTCTGTATCCTTATCCCCCCAATGTCCAGCATCATTCCCCTATCTTCATACTCCTCTCTCAATGCTCCGTATCTGCCCTATCTCCCTATTCCTCTGATGTCCAGCATTCCCTCTGTCCCTATCCTTCCCCTTATGTTCTTTCCCCCTCCCCCAAATCAGTATCTTCCTCCCCCCCCCCAAGTCTTTCCCCCAATTGCCCTCTTGTTTTGGCCTCCCACACTAATCCAGCATCTTCCTTTTCCTATGTCCAACATGCCCTCCTTTCTCCTCTGAACAAGTTTCTTTTCTCATTTGATCCAACATCTCCCCACACTGATCGGTTATTCTCTTCTCTCTGCTGCCTGTCTTGCTGCTTTTGCTTCCTTAGACAAGCGGCAATAGCAAAAGAGAGAGAAGGCATGGGGCCATTGAGCTTGCACGCATCACCTGATCCCTTAGAAATGGGAAGTGTTCATCGGAGGGGGTGGAACTGACAGAGCCCTAGCGGTGCATGCTGACTTGACGGCCCTGCACCTTCTCTCTCTTGCCATTGCCATGTGTCCAGCAACGTTGCAGGCAGCAAGGAGAAGAAAAAACATACATACAACAGCAACAGAGATGATGGCAGTCTCATTGGGAGCTAAGTGAGGCATTGATCGCAGAAGTAGGAAGCTCATATCACCAACCGGAACGGAATCTAATGTCACTTCCTTTGGGGCTCACGAAGTACTGGAATGCTGTTCCACCCCGTTCCGACATAAATTAAGCCCTAGCTGAGACAAACAAAAAACAACAAAAGACAGGCTTCCAGGCAAAGGAATCATAAGTTATGGCTAATCCTAAGTGAAGGAAGTAAAGACTTTCTGGAATAACCAGGTTTTAAGACATTTTTTGAACTTCTTGTAAGAGAATTCTAATCTAAGATCAATGGGTAATGCATTACATTGTGGTGGGGCAATGCAACAGAATGCAGTATTGCAGGAATGTTCCAGGTGACGTCTCCTAAAAGAAGGAATCACCAAGTAATTACTTTGATAAGATCTCAAGGATCTAGTAGACTGATAAGGAATTAAACAAGTAGATAAATAGAGGGGTAAACCTATGTAAAAGGTTTTGTTGGGTAAGCATTATGGTTTTACTACTACTACTGAACATTTATATAGCACTACAAAATGTACGCAGCGCTGCACAGACACATGTAAAAGAAGTCCCTGGCTCATCAGAGCTTACAATCTAGTCAAGACAGACAACACAGTAGTTGTAGACACGGGATACATCTAGGGGGAATGGTAAGGAAACAAAGGAGAAAAGGGCAAGTCAAGATCTGAAAGCGGCAGCGAAGAGGTGAGTTTTCAGCCTGGATGTGAAAAGGGTCAGAGAAGGCGCCTGATGTACAGACTCAGGTAGTTTGTTCCAGGCAAAAGGAGCAGCAAGGTGAAAGGAGCAAAGTCTGGAGTTAGCAATAAAAGAGAAGGGCACAGACAGAAGCAATTTGCCAGAAGAGCAGAGTTCCCGAGGAGGTGTGTAAGGAGAGATAAGAGAGGAAAGGTATTGAGGAGCTGCAGAGTGAATACACTTATAGGCCAACAGGAGAAGTTTGAACTAGATGCGGAAATGGATAGGAAACCAATGAAATGACTTGAGAAGAGGGGTAATATGAGCATGATGAGAATGGCGGAAGAATAGCCATGCAGCGGAGTGTTGAACAGATTAAAGAGGAAAGAGATGATTCAGAGAGAGACCAGCAAGGAGTAGGTTACAATAGTCTAGATGGGAGGTGACTAAGGAGTGGATAAGTGTCTTAGTAGTGTGTTCAGAAAGGAATGAATGAATGAATTTTGTTGATGTAGAGCAAGAAACAGCAGGTTTTAGCTATCAGTTGGCTGTGTGTGGAAAAGGAGAGAGAGGAGTCAAAGACTCCTCCAAGGTTGTGAGCTGTGGAGACAGGGAGGAGTAGAGAGTTATCCAAAGAGACTGAGAAAGGAGGAAGGGGAGAGGAGGGTTGAGGGGGGAAATAAGCAGCTCAGTTTTGGCCATGTTCAATTTCAAACGGCGGAGAGACATCTAAGCAGCAATGTCAGAAAGGCAGGCAGAGATCCTGGCCTGGATTCCCGGTGTAGAGAGGTAGATCTGGGAGTCATCAGTGTAAAGATGGTGCTGAAAGCCATGGGAAGAGATGCGTGCACCAAGGGACTGCATATAGACAGAGAAAAGGCGTGGACCCAAGACAGATCCTTGGAGTACACCAACTAAGAGTGGGATAGCAATAGAGGAGGATTCACCAGAACAAACGCTGAAAGAGTGATGGAAGAGATAAGAAGAGAACCAGGATAGCACAGAGCCCTTAAAACCAAGGAAAAGGTTGTGGTCAACAGTATCAAAAGCAGCAGAGGTCAAGAAGGATGAGGATTGAGTAAAGGCCCTTGGATTCTGCCAGGAAGAGATCACTGGAGACATTGGCAAGAGCTGTTTTGGTAGAATATAAAGGACAAAAGCCAGATTGTAGAGGATCCAGAAGGGCTTGAGAGGAGAGAAAGTTGAAGCAACGGCAGTGAACCACACATTCAAATAATTTAGAAAAGAAGGGGAGGAGGGAGATGGGTCGATAGTGAGAAAGACAGGTAGGATCTAGTGAGGATTTATTGAGGAGAGGAGTGACCACAGCATGTTTGAAGGCTACAGGGAAAGTTGCAGTGGAGAGTGATAGGTTGAGAATATGAGAGATGGAAGGTACTACAGTGGAGGAGATGGAGCTAAGGAGACAGATGGAAATAGGATCAGAGGAGCAGGTGGTGAGTTTTGATGAGGAAAGAAGATGAGTGGTTTCCTCCTCAAAGATCATAGAAAAGAAAGAAAGGGTAGCAGAGGTAGGGGAGGGGGAAGCTGGGAGTGAAGAGGAGGGGGAGGGGAAGTAGCTCACCTTGTGGGGAACTGGAATGTGATCTTGTGGATTTTGTCATGGAAGTAGTGAGCCAGGGTTTAGGCAGAAAGGGAGGGAGGGATTGGAGGTAGATGCACCTTGATGAGAGAGTTGAGAGTTGTAAAGAGATGGCGAGGGTCAGAGGCAAGAGTTAGTCAGATGAACATAATTGTCTTGTTTGGCAAGTGCTATGGCTGACTGGAAAGAGACAAGCATGAATTTGAAGTGTAGAAAGTCTATAAGAGTGTGGAATTTGAGCCAAGCATGCTCAGCTGAGTAGGCGCAGGAATGTAGTTAGCGGGTAGTGGAAGACAGCCAGGGTACAGTACGCCTCACAGGACATAGCATGGGCAGAACAAGAGTATCCAGAACAGAAGACAGTGAAGTGTTATAGGAAGCAAAGGGGAAACATGGTCAGTTCTCTTTGCCCGAAATCATCATTTTGATGTCTACATTTTGAATTATTTGTCGACATTTAATCTAATAAATAGGGCAGCAAAAAATTACAATAATCAATCTTGTTAATAACAAAGGCATGGAGAAGAATCTTCAGGGATCTAGCATCAGTAAAAGATCTCAAAGCTTTAATTCTGCAAAGTACGAGGAAGGCACTCTTTACAGCTGAAGAAATAAAGGATGTAAAAGATATGCTATCCAAAAATCACACCAAGGGATTTGACAGAATCCTTGAATGGTAAATGTAACCCACTGATATGAACCATTCAAGGAAATGGGGAATTATCCGTGGTGAGCCATAAGGGCTTTGTTTTTTTATTTTTAGGGTTTAGGACCAATTTTTGAGAGGATATCCAGCTTGATATTTTATCTGGATATGATGAACAGTAAGTTGTAGTTGGAAAGATGAGTCCCATGAGTCATGATTAATGACAGGCTGAAAATCATAGGAACTTATTCCAAGGCTTTGAACTGTGATAACGAGAGGAGTGATGAATATGTTAAACAGTGTGGAAGCAACTATAGAAACCCTGAGGAACTCTGAACGAAAGTGGGTAAGCAGTGGAATAAGACCCATCAATTGATACATGAAAACTACGCTTACAGAAATAAGATCTGAACAGAGATTCCAATCTTGCCCAGTGCAAGAAGAAATTTGTCTTACCTGCTAGTTTTCTTTCCTTGGGTCTCACTAGATCAGTCCAGAATGAATGGGTTGAACCTGACAGCCAGCAGATGGAGACAAACTATAGAGCTGTGAGCTCTGGCCTACATTAGACACCATGCAGCCACATGCCTCCAGTTTTTCTGTACGAAAGGGATGAGGGCCATGATGTAAACCCAAACCATCAATAAGAAACAAATCCTCCCCAGAAGGTAGGGAAATCCAGGAACTCCATCACAAAGAACTGAAAACCGAGCAAGCCAGCGCCAAACAGCCGCCTCCACAGGCTGTGAACAAAACAAGACTAAATAAGCTAAAGAAGACAGGGTTGGCCCTCTGGACTGGTCTGATGAAACTCGAGGAAAGAAAATTAGCAGGTAAGATCCCCTGCCTTCCCCTTTCCATGTCCCTTGTCACCATATTCTTCCCTCTAGGTCTGTCTCTGTCCTCTATCTTATTCTGTTTTATCTATCCCTGTCCTGTCTACCGATGGCGTTCCTTTCCAACTTTATTTTTCAGTAGCCACTATTTATTTGTATTGTACACCACCCTGACGCTCAAATTTCTCCTCTTATTGTCCACCATGTAAATGGCGAATTCATACCATCTAGCAAACAAAGTACAAGCACTCAATTTTCTGTATGCTTGTATCTTGCTATTGTACACTACTCATGCCAATGAAAAGATATTTTAAAACCAAAATAAGCATTTAAATATTATGACTGCTCGTCTGCTTGAAATGTGATCAGCTCACAGAAATGAGGGAAGCTTTAGAGGGAATTCTGTTATGAGCTCCATACAGTTACGCACCATCAATATATTAATCACATTTTTAATGACTTCCACGTGTAGTTTAGGCAGGCACTATTCTGTAATTACGCACATCAGGGCGATGGCATGTAGTTTCAGAGTGAGCGAGCTCAGGGGTGTAACTTGGGTGGGGCATAAGTGGAGCACTAACTTAACGCACATTTCATACAAATCTAGTTGCAGGCATTTACACCATGTTTAGGGCTGATGTAAGTGCTTGCGCCTAGATTTGACACACATATCTCACACTTACGCTTCTATAAAGTAATGTACACCTTAAAGGACAACTGCCAAATATGCATGTGACAACACACATTGAACTAGGTGATCCTTCTAGAATTACCCTCCATGTGCAATTTTGAAATATACAGAGTTGGGACCTGTGCTTCTCACCTGTCCAATGCTGCTGAGGCGCTGGAGGGAAGCCTGGAAGTGCTGATTTTCTGGCTTTGTCAAACAGGAGAACAGGTTATTCTGAAAAAAAAGCAGAGGGAATATTGTCAGGGTCCACAGCAATTCCAAGCTCATAAGAAATGCCACAAAATCTGGCCCGTCCTACAGAATTTCTCTTTCCCTGTAAAATAGCCACAGGAGACTGAAGAACTGGAGTGTTGGTAATGGTGGGGATATAGTAGCAGCCGAGCACCTCAAGCCACTCCTCTCCCTTTACATCAGGCTGGATTGCCACACTTGTCTGAGAATGGGCGCAGCACAAGGGAGAGCTTATCTGGGGTTGGTGAGGAAAGAGTGAGCGAGTGAATAGAGGAAAATGGGAGAGTGGCCAAGTTGATGGGGGAATAAAGAGAGGGGAGGAGAGCGAGGGAGCAGATTGTGGGGAGAGAAAGCATTATTACTCACCTGTAACAGCAGGAATCAATTTTCACATATGAGTGACATCGGCATCGATGGAGCCCACGCACGAATGCTCCCCAGCATCCAATAGGAAAGCTTTTGGGAGCAATCCACTGCACCTGCCTGCCTTCCCAACTCCTCTCCTCAGTTGAGTTTGAGGCTGAAAGAGTAAAAAAAAAAAAAAAAAAAAAAAAAAAAAAATAGTAAACCCTACAACTCCTAGGGGAGGAGGGTGGGTTGTAAAGACTGATTCCTGCTGTTCCCAGGTGAGTAACAACGTTATCTTCAGGAACAAACAGGAACACAGTTTTCACATATGGGACTCACTAGCTACCAGGTACCAGATTGGAAGCGGATAGCCCTGGTGTCCCCGAGGCTAAAGGACAGAGCCAAGAGTGTGGATACAATGTGTCCCCGTTGGACTGTATTGCAGTTGGCTAGACAACCTCTAATGGAAGTCTGGTGTCAGAAAGAAGTCCGGGTAGAGGCTAGGCATTGCATTTAAGTCCCAAAAAGGTGCTAGAGTGCAGCCTGGCCAAAGACAGCATTTCAACGGGAGTCCCTGTCTAGGCAGTAGTATGCCGCGAAGGTATGAATGGAGGACCAAGTAGCTGCCCAACAGACCTTGTCAATAAAGGTAGAACGGAGGTTGGCAACTGAGGTCGCCATGGCCCACATATTGCGAGCAGTGATGTGACCCTCGAGGGAGAGACCCGCCTGCACTTAGGCAAAGGAAATGCAGTCCGCTATCCATTTGGATAGGGTGCGCTTTGTCACTGGATGTCCAAGGTGACTTGTATTAAAGGAAATGAATAGTTGAGAGGATTTCTTGTGAGGCTTGGTTCTGTCCAAATAGTAAGCCAGCGCTCGTTTGCAGTCTAAAATGTGTAGCGTTGCTTCGGCACAAGAGGCATATGGTCTTGGGAAGACCAGTAAGATTACCAATTGGTTCAGATGGAAAGCTGATACCACTTTCAGAAGGAAGTGTGGATAGGTACAAAGGACCACCTTGTCATGGTAGAACAGAGTGTATGGAGGATCCACCACTGAAGCTTGCAGTTCGCTGATGCAGTGAGCTGAGGTCAGAGCAATGAGGAAGATTACCTTCCATATCAGAAACGTTAATGAAGCGGTGGCTAAAGGCTGAAAGGGTGAGCTGTAGAAGTTGCGCTAGAACCACATTGAGGTCCCAGGCCACTAGTGGTGGTTTGATAGGTGGCTTGGAGAGCAAGAGACCCCGCATAAAACGTTGCACCATAGGGTGTGAAGAAATAGGTTGCCTGTCCAGAGGCTTGTGATAAGCCGTGATGGCACTAAGATGAACTCTGACTGAATTAGTCTTCAGACCTGCTGAGGACAAGTGGAGGAGATATTGTAGAAGAAATTCTACTGGGCAAATAGAGGGGTCAATTTGCTTTGGGGAACACCAGAGTGTGAACCTTCACCATTTAAAGGCATATGAATGTCTGGTGGATGGTTCATGTGATGCAAAGTAGGATATCCTTGACATGGGAGGTCGAGGTCAGCAAAGATTACACCTTTAGCAGCCATGCCGTGAGGTGGAAGGCCTGTGGATTGGGATGGAGAAGTGTCCCTTGATTCTGAGAGAGGAGGTTGGGTGTGTGTCCCAGGCTGTTGAGTCTGCACTAGTCGAAGCAGCAGAGGAAACCACTGCATATGGAGCCAATAAGGGACTAAGAATCATGGAGCCCCTGTTGGCCCGTCAAGGTGATGGGCAGGAATGCATAAAGTAGGCAGGGCAGGAATGCATAAAGTAGGCCTGTCCCCAATGGAGAAGGAAGGCATCTGTCACATGTCTGTGCAGGGAGGGAAGCCATGAGCAGAACAGTTGAAGCTGTGCATTCTCCTGGGTAGCCAAGAGATCTATGAGTGGGGTCTCCCACATGTGAAAGATCCAAGATGCCATTTCTCGATTTAGGATCCACTCCTGTGACGTAGGATATGGCTGAGTCTGTCCGCAAGGAGACTGAGTTTGCCTGGGAGATACACCACTCTGAGGTGAATGCAGTGTGCAAATGATACAAACCAGAGAAGAACTGCTTCCTGGCAGAGGGGGATAAGATCCTGTTCTCCTCTGTTTGTTCACATAGAACCGACAACCAGGTGGCCATGTTCTAACTAAAACCTGTTGGCCTAAGAGTTGGGGTTGAAAAACCCGAAGGGCGTTTGTAAGAGCATGTAGCTCCAGGTGGTTTATCTGTAACAGAGATTCCTGATATGTCCACTGCTCTTGTGTGGTGCGATTGTTCAGATGTGCTCACCAACCAAGCTTGGAAGCATCAGTTGTCAGGATGCATTGAGGTGGAGGCATCTGAAAAGGTGACCCCTGAGTAGGTTCTGAGGACAGCATCACCACTGAAGGGAGTTGACAAGTGGAGGGGTGATGCATATTTTGTTTGAGAGATGCCCGGTTGCATGGGTCCATTGAGACAAAAGAGTCCATTAGGCTTGTTGCATGTGCAGGCAGGCATAGGGGACTACATGGATTGTGGAGGCAATATGCCCCAAAAGGCATAGCATCTCTCGAGCTGTTAAGCAACTGTGATTTTTTAACTTGTGGGTTAGCTCGATGAGCTGGTAGAGCGATCCAGTGGAAGGAAAGCTCTGGCCTGTTGATGCTCTGATGAACTTGAGCCACTGGGTTGGCATCATGTGCGACTTAGGAAAGTTTAAGATGAATCCCATATGTTGGAGCAGTTATGGGGCAATGAAGGGAGAGTTTTACCTCTTGTGGGGATTCTCCCCTGATTAGCCAATCATTTAATTAGGGAAGAGCGAAGACCCCCAAAGTTCAAAGGTAGGCTGCAACCACTGACATGCATTTTGTGACTTCTCAGGGTACAGAGGCTAAGCTGAAGGGGAGCACCTGATACTGTTAGTGGTTTTGCTGGAACCCAAAGTGCAAATACTGTCTGTGCTGAGGGTGGATGAGTAAATCTATATATGCCTCTGAGGTCTACAGAACATAGCCTGTCATTTCTCTGAAGGTATGGCTGGAGTGTACCGAGGGAAATCATCTTGAATTTTTCTCGAACGAGAAATTTGTTTAGGTCCTTTAGATCTAAGATGGGTTTGAACCCTTGTGTTTTCTTGGGGATAGGAAAATAAGGAGAGTAGAAACCCATGTCTCTTGGGGTGGAGGAACGCTTTCTATGGCCCCCTGAGCTAACAGAGTGGACACCTCTTCTGATAGGAGATTTTCCTGTAGGCAGTTTCTGAGATAATCTCCCATGAGATGGTGGGGGAGGGGGTAAGTTTTTGAAATGAAGCAGATAGCCCCTTTGGACGATGTTGAGAGTCCACTGCTCTGATGTTATAAGGTGCCATCTGTGGACACAGGAACAGAGCCTGCCTGCTATGTGTAGGGGTTGGGGACTCTGCAACGGCAGAGTAGCTATGCTCTCTAGGAAGGAGTCAAAAACCAGGTGCTGGTTATGGCTGTGCAGCTGGTTGATGATTAGGAGTCTTAGGCTTCTTGGGTTGGCGAGGGCCCTACTGGCACTGCTGTTGTTGCTGAGGCTGGTAAGCAGCTGCAGGTGGATAAAAAGGATAATATCTCTTCTTAGGATGGAAAGATTTCTTTGGATTAATCCTTCTCTTAGAGGGGTCTACTGTCTTTCTTGAAAGGCGCTTGAGGGTGAGATCATCCGTCTCAATCTCTCTGGCCTTTTCCCTCCAACCCATCCTGAAGAGGTTTTCTCCAGAACAGGGAATATTAACCAATTTGTCTTGGACCTACTATTCAAGATCTGATGCCTGTAGCCAGGCCATCCCACGAGCACTGATGCAGACTGCTGAAGTTCTGCTAGATGACTCAAAAACATCAAAAGATGGTCTGGTAAGAAAGTTGGATGTATTTTGATTTTGCCTGATTAGGGCTTGGAATGTTTATCATTGGGAAGGAGGGGTGCAAAATACCCAAGATTCCTGTATATATTCTTCAAGAGCACGTAGGAGGTAATTCTAGAGGTGAGCATGCATGGTGGAAAACACCCAAAGGCATCGAGAGTTCTGCAGTCTTTTCCTGGAGGCATGGAAGAGTTATTCTTAGAACTCTTGATGCGACGCATTGTCGATTCCATCACCATAGAGTGGTATGGGAGTTGAGGCTTCTGAAAGCCTGTGCATGCTGGAACTCAGGGTACATGGTATCAAGTCATTTGCTGATGGGCGGAACCATTAGAGGAGCCTCCCACATGCGAAGCATTAGATCCTGCAAGATGCAATGCACCAGAAAAGCAGCAGCTTCTTTAGGTGTTGAGTGGTATTAGAGGATTTCCAACTCCTATGCCCTCGGTTCCATCTCCAATGCCATGGTAATCTGTAGGCTTGCTGCCATGTCCCAAATGAAAGCTTGGAAAGACATATCCTCTGGCAGGGATTGACGCTGCTCATGAGGAGAGGACGGGTCTGAAGGAACGTCCTAGTTTTCTTGGGAGTCCTTCGATGCTTCATCGGAATTGGAGGACAGAGTCAGAGTCTGACAAGAAATGAAGGTATCGACTATCTTGATACTTCTCCGATGTCACGGATTGATGAAGGTATTGATGATTGGTCAGTACGGCATTGAGAGCCTGCTGGGTATCGATAATGTCTGTCGGTTCCCATGGGGGCATCAGAGGGAGAAGATTTCCCCCCCCCCCCCGATGCAGGTTCGAGGGCTGGCATTGGCCCTGTAGGCAGGGTGCCATCGCCTGCACTGCTGAAGCTGTCGATTCAGTCAGTACCGAGGGCTGTCAGAGTGTGGCCAAACTCCTCTCGATAGCCAGTATTCGCTGGTCGAAGGAGCTGACCAATGCCTGAGTAGAATCATGTACGGGGGCTTTGAACCAGTATCCCAGAGCATGGAACCAGTAACTCTCTGGAGGTCAGTGCCTTGCGAGTGTCCTGGAGCCCCATCTTGTGCTTTGGAAGACAAGTCCTTCCACCAGGGTTGTTAGGCAGGCCAGACTGCATCGGACGCACCCTTCAGTGAATCTCGATGGCGATGAAGGGGCTTACCTCTGGAATTGGTATCTGTCCTTGATGCCAATGACTTAGACTTAGACTTGGTTTTGTGTTTGGACTTTGAGAAGACCTGAGAACTATGAGAGGAGGCCAATGCCTTGATGATGTGGAAGTCACTGAAATAGAGTCTGGGGCTAACAGAGAACCATAATGTCTGGCTCTGTTATTTAGGCCTCTTTTTTGTCATTTGCTGGCACAAAGGACAATCATTTGGTACATGGTTGGGGCCCAAACGTTTTAAGCACCAGAAGAGGAGATCTGTGTATGCCATTCCATATAAAGCAGTCAAGTTTTGGTCTAGGTTACTGAAAGGTTTAAAAGAAATTGAATTGATTTTAGTGTTCCGAAAGAAACTTAAGACCTGGTTATTCTTTGCCTAAGTAACCTTAGTGTAACTGATTTAAATGATGCTTTTTTTTTTTTGTGAACCATGCTGCGGTATAAAAATAGTTTAAATACAATAAATAAAATGTTTATCCATGACTGATATAGTAGCAGAACATTTGGTACATTTTTTTAAACCACTGATGTATTTTCCATCATGGTGAGGAAAAAGTAGGCCAAGGCCTGGTTGAGGATCGAAACCACCAAAATTGAAAGAAAATAAAAAAGAAATAATCAGTGAAAAACAAAAGAAAATATTGGGGCAGTGTCGGTAGAGGAACCAGCATTGATGGAAAGGCAGAGCACAGAATTTAATAAAAAAATTCTAACAGTTTATTTCTGGTCACCACCGAAAAATCTGCTGGCTCTGTGGAAAATGAAGAACTGAGGAGAGGAGTTGGGAAGGCAGATGTGCAGGATGTGCAGGCGCAGTGGTTGCTCCCAAAAGCTTTCCAATTGGATGCTGGGGAGTGTTCCTGTGCAGGCTCGGTCAGTGCAGACATCACCCATATGTGAAGACTGCATTCCTGCTTGTTCCTGGAGATCAGAGGGAGTGAGAGCAATCAGATTAGGAAAAGTGTGAGCAAGGGGACTGAAGGAAACGTGGAGTGTGATTGAAAGAAAGAATACGAGTAGACTGCCCTTTCCTTTCCTGACACTAGATATCCTTTCTCCCAACCCCCCTTTACCTCTCCATCTACTTCCTAATTCTTTCTATCCTATCCCTTTTGCCTGCGATCACATTTCCACTTCCCACCTCTAAGATTCTCTGTTCATCTGTTGAGCTTTCCCACTTCTCTTCCCATCCCTTAGATCCCCTCTCTTTTGCCTCTTCCCATCCCTTAGATCCCTTCTCTTTTGCCTATCATCTAGCCTCCTCTTCCCTTTGCAGCACTGATTACAAGGATCCCTTTTCTCCAAATAAAGAAAGTAACTGGGTACAGAAGAAACACTAGGATTTTTTTTAAGTTTAAAGAAAGCAACAGTTTAATATGAAAATATGTGCAAATTTATATATGCTACATATATCCCAGAAAGTGTAGTTACTCACCTGTAACAGGTGTTCTCCGGGGACAGCAAGAATCAGTCCTCGCATATGGGTGACATCGGCATCGACTGAGCCCGTGCAGAAGCATCTCCCCAGCTTTCAAAGAAAGCCTTTGGGAGATGCACCATGCAGGCATGGTCCCCTTCCTGCCCAAGGGTGCCATCTTGCCTCAGTTTAATGACACAGCTAAGACAACCAAAGAAAAATAAAAGAAAATACCATAAGGGAGCAACTCCAAGCGGAGGAGGGAGGGTTGCGAGGACTGATTCCTGCTGTCCCCAGAGAACGCCTGTTACAGGTGAGTAACTGCTTTCTCTGGGAACAAGCAGGAAGTAAGTCATCACATATTGGACTCCCCAGCTAAGGCTACCGAGAACTGGTAAAAAAGCCATAGCAACCTGCAAGGATGAGCCGATATCAGCAGCAGTTGAGTCCCTACAGGGAGACTCTTGCAAGACCCAAGTGTCCGGCAGAGAACCAGCACTTCGGTAGCCTGAACACAGAAGGGTCGGAGGGCAGGAGTTGCCTACACCCTGAAGAGATTACAGAGTATGGCCTGGCTGAAGGCGTTGTCTTGTCAGGGCTCCCTCTCCTGGCATTAGTGAGCTATGAAGGTATGGACCGAAGACCAGGTGGTGGCCCAACAGATTTCCATCATGGGGACAGAATGCAGATTCATCACGGAAGTAGCCATGGCCCTTCCGGTCCAGTGAAATCTCTGCCTGCTCATAGGCAAGGGCAATGCAGTCCGCCACCCAAGTAGACAGAGTATGCTTGGTCACTGGAAGCCCCAGTCAGCTGGGGTCAAAGGATACAAAAAGCTGAGGTGCTTTGCGGTGGCCCCAGGTCCATTGCAGATAAAAGGTCAGGGCCCTTTTACAATCCAGAGTATGGAGAATGATCTCCGCCCTACCAGCATGAGGCCTTGGAAAGAAGGTGGGGAGCACCACTTCCTGATTGAGGTGGAAAGGGGACACCACTTTCAGCAGAAACTTGGGATGTGTGCAGGGCACCACCCTGTTCTTTTGAACCTTGTGTAGGGGGGCTCTACCATTAGAACCTGGAGATTGCTGACCCTGCGAACTGATGTGAGTCCATGAGAAAGACAACCTTCAGAGAGAGGTACCACAAGTGGCAGGTAGCCAGAGGCTCAAACTGTGGCCTTGTGAGGTGCAAAAGTACCATATTGAGATCCCACTCTGCCGCTGAAGGGTGGATGGGGGGTTTAGATAGCATGAAGCCCTGCAAGAATCACGACACAAGGGGCTGAGCTGAGAGGGACTTCTCCTCGATGGGATGGTGGTGTTCTGCGATAGCACTCATGTGTACTCTAACCGATTGGACTTTAGTCCCACCTGCAATAGGTGGAATAGATATTGGAATACCATTTGTACCAAGCAGGAGAATGGGTTTGCCCATTTTTTGGCTCACAACACAGAGAAACAGAGCCACTTGAAAGCATATGCCTTTCTTGTGGAAATCTTACGAGAGACCAGGAGAACCTCTTTCACATCCCGTGGGAGGCTGAAGGGAGCTAGCACTACACTTTCAGCAGCCAAGCTATGAGTGACAGAGACCCCAGGACTGGGGTACAGGACAGAGCCCTGCTTCTGTAAATAGCCCTGGGGTTCAGTCCAGGGGAATCAGCGATGCCACCGATAGGGAAAGAAGCATTGGGAGCCAGGACTGCCTGGGCCACTGAGGAGCTACCAGTATTTGTGAGGCCATGTCATGCTGGACCTTGAGTAGGTTCTTGGCGACCAGAGGTGTTGGTGGGAAGATGTACAAAAGGCCTTCCGTCTATGGGATGAGGAATCCATCTGCTGCCACCTGGGATGGGTGTGACTGGCGGGAGCAGAATTGGGGCAACTGCGTGTTTGGGCTGGCGAACAGGTCCAGTGAGGGAACGCTCTAGAGACAAAACAGACGGGAGACTACTGTTGAATCCAGGCACCACTTGTGCAGCTGGAGGACTCTGCTCAGCTTGTCTGCCAAGGCATTGTCCTGGCCCGGAAGATAAATCACCCTTAAAAGCATCCCTCTGTATGCCGCATAGGAGCAGAGGGCTACCGCTCCTGGAAGAGGGGGTACGACCCTGTTCCCCCTTGTTTGTTCATGTAGAACATCATGACCTGGTTGTCAGTATGGATCAGCACAGAGTGGTGCTGCAGCTGGTGGCGGAAGGCTCGGAGAGCCAGGAATATCGCCCGGAGCTCTAGCAGATTAATCTGCATCCAGGATTCCCTCTGAGACCAGACACCTTGCATCTGGAGGCAGTCGCAATGCGCTCCCCAGCCTAGTAGGGAGGTATCCGTGGTGAGGACCTTCTGGGGGTTGGGTACCTGGAAGAACATCCCGGCCTGAAGGTGACATGGAATCGGCCACCATCCGAAGGAGTCTGCCAGCTGACTGGTCAGTTTCACTCTCCCTAAGCCTACCCGTGGCTTGTGTCCACTGAGAGCGGAGTCACCACTGGGCTGCCTTCATGTGCAGATGGGCATATGGGATCACTTGAAGCATGGAGGCCATGTATCCCAACAGGCGGAGTAAAAGTCAGGCAGGTAGTGCCTGGCATCAGTGCACCTCTGAGGCCTTCTGAGCTCTCCTGAGGGAGAAAGGCTTTCACCTGAAGGGTATCTAGTTGCGCCCCTATAAAGTCTAGGTGCTGGGCCGGAGTGAGGTGGGAGTTGGGGTAGTTTATGACAAAGCCCAATTGCTGCAGGGCGTTTATGGTGCGTCCGGTGGCGCATTGTGCCTCTGCAGCTGAGTCCCCCTTTATGAGCCATTGTCCAGATAAGGGAAGATGAAGGCCCTTTGTTTTATTTATTTATTTATTTATTTATAGTTTTTCTATACCGCACTATTTACCATCAGCACGGTTCACAGGTAACAAAACTTGTGCAACGGGAAGATCCCTATTGCATTTACATTAAACAGTGAGTTGAACATGGAACACAGGTGAACTATATACAGGTTGATGACTGTAGAAAACATCAACTAAGCTCTATTCATCATGAACATGGCATGAGGGACAGCTAGTGTAAACATTTGAGTGTTACAGGCTAAGGAGACGGCTTGGTAATTGTCTGGGACAACAGGGAAGGGATTAACTGGAAGGGGGAAGAGGGAGGTGAGAACTGTGATTGGTTATGTGATGTCATCTGAGTTGAGGAAGTACTGAAGAAAGAGGCGATGTTTCAGCTTTCCTGAATGGAGAGAGACTATTTATTGCTCGGATGTTTGCTGGTAGAGTGTTCCAGCAGTAGGGGGCATAGAGTGCAAAAGCACGGTTTCCTGTAGCCTTGGTACATTTGGTGAATGCCTTTGGGAGACACAAAGTGTTAGAGGCGGCGGATCTTCTCAGTCTAACGGGGGGGGGGGGGGTGTGAGCTGGATAAGTTCGGAAAGGGAGTTAGATGTGCATTTGTTGATGGCCTTGAATGTCATTGTCAGTATTTTAAATGTGATCCTACAGTGAATTGGAAGCCAGTGTAATGCTTTTAGGATAGGAGTAATGTGGTCTCTTCTGGATGCTCCGTATAGGGTTCTTGCTGCGGAGTTCATTGCAATCTGCAAAGGGTGAAGTGAGCTCTTTGGCAGACCATGCAGTATGGAGTTGGCATAGTCAAAGTGAGGCATCACAAGTGCTTGAAATACTGTTCGGAAATCTTTTGGCTCTAGAAGTTGTCATGTGTTGCAGCATCTGGATTTTATGGTAAATCGCCTTTACTAGATTACTTATATGGGCCTTTAGGTCAAGGTGTTGGTCAATGGTTACTCCAAGGTAGCATAACAAAGTCTTAGTAGGAAGCTCCGCACCACGTACCTTCAGTGATTAGGGTGGGTTGAATGTCTGATCTCTACTGATGAAGAGCACATCTGTCTTTTTGAGGTTTATCCTTAGTTTCTGGGATTGTAACCAATCAGAGACTGCATCGAAGCAGGAGGATAGCTGAGACAAGTCTGGGTGTTCAGTGGATATAGGAGTAAACATAAGGACATCATCGGCATAGACTAAACAATTGATGTTGAAGGATCTCATGATGGTGCAGATAGGTTGCATATACACGTTGAAGAATAGGGCTGAAAGAGATGATCCCTGTGGGACACCCATGGCTTGAGGGAAAGGGGTGGGACGTGGAGGAGCAAGAATGAACGTGCTGCCATCTGTCATTCAGATAGGAGGCGCACCAGGCGAGAGCATTTCCATGTATTCCCTTCTCATTTAGGCATAGCAAGAGTAGCTCATGGTTGACGGAGTCAAAGGCGGCTGCAATGTCGAGGAAAACAAGAGCAAAGCCTTGTCTGATGTTATCAAGACCTGTTATTAGGGTGTTGAGAAGAGTTGTTAACAGAGTTTCGATACCATGCAACTCCCGGAATCCGTGTTGACAGGGGTCAAGAGGAGCATAGTTGTCTATGTGGTGGTTCAGTTGACGTTGGGCTATTTTTTCCATGATTTTGGCTAGGAGTGGGATACTGGAGATGGGTCTGAATGAGTCCATCTTTTCAGGGTCCAGTTTATTATTCTTGAGTAGTGGTCTAATAGATGTTTGCTTTAGACTGCGGGGGAAGATACCAGTCTTGAAAGATATTCCTATCAGTTTAGCAAGGAAAGGACAGAGTTCAGATCGTAGGGATTTTATCCAGATTGCTGGACATGGATCGTTCGGTGCAGTGGAGGTATTTATATTCATGATGGTATCTTGGATCTCTTTTTCAGATGGAGCGGTGAAGGGGGTGATGAGTTGTTGGGCCCCTAATAGTATTCGTGGAGGTGAAGAAGAGGGGGCGAGGTCAGGTGAAGTATCCGGGGGGCAGTTGTTCACGGTTATGGTAGGTAAGCTTGTTTTGGCTTGCAGGTAGTCCGCGTATGCCTGTGGGTCAGGTTGGATTGATTGGCCCAAGGAAGGCTCTTTAGATAAGGTTTTGACCAGGTTGAAGAGCTCGCGTGGTTTGTTTAGGGCCCTTTGTAGTAGTTCTGCATGATATTGCTTCATTCGCGTGGAGACTGCTATGCGGTGGACGTCTAGTTGGGCAAAGTAGGCGTCATGGCTTTCAGTTGACCTGGAGTGGCGCCAACATCTTTCAAGTAGTCTGAGATGCTTGAGGGAGTTCTTTAGTTCAGGTGAGTACCAAGGGGCCCTTGTTCTCCTAGGAGGTCTGTTGTTAGTGGGAGGAGAATCTATTGTCACATTGAGGCATTTATTCCATGAGGAAATCATGTTTTTTAGGTCTTGTGCTGGTAGGGTGTGAAGATGCTGTATCTTTTCCAATATCTCTTCTCTGTTGAATTGCTGGAACCGTGTTGAGGTTGATGCTGATGGTTCGGTTGGGGATTGTGGAGCAGTGAGTAGGGGATATGCTGGCATGGTAAACCTGATTAGGTTATGGTCATACCATGGGTACTGAAGATACTGAGAGATCAAACTTGTGCATGTGACTGGAGGGTATTTGTGGAGCGAAAATAAGATCAAGCATATTTCCCTTGACATGGGTGGGGGCATTGAGCAATTGGGTGTAGCCTGAAGATTTGAATGCTTCGATAAGGGCTTTGGCCTGAGTATCTTGAAGGGAAGGGAGATTGAAGTCACCAAGTATCCAGTTTGGTATGTGTGTCACGGTGGGATTGTAGGCAAGATCAATAATTGTAGAGAGATCATCTAATGATGAGGAGGGTGTCCGGTATAGCAAGTTGATGGAATGATGTTTATTTTTTATGGAGATATAGTCAAGGTAGGGAGTAGTATTGGAGGCAACCGTCTTGAATTGTAGGTCAGTCTTGCTTAATATGAGAACTCCTCCGCCTCTTCTGTCTACTCTGTGGCATGAGTGAGAGGAGACGTTAGGGGGGACAAACTGATGAAGGAGAACAGCGTCTGAGGATGACAACCAAGTCTCAGTGATACATAAGATGTCAAGGTTGGAGGTTGATAGTATGTCAGTTATGGCAGGCCAATTCTTACGGATAGAGTGGGCGTTTAGGAGGGCACATTAAAGATCATAAGGTGGAGAGTGAGGGTCTTTCTGAGATGTTTTGGACTGGTGTAGGGCAATGTAGATGAGATGGGGATGTGGTATATGGCTCTGACTGTTTGGTAGTTAGGGTAGCTATGGGGTTTCCTCCAGGAGCTGTGTAGAACTGGAATGGGACTGAAGGTTGGGGTGAGAGCTTGGGAGATCTGTATTAGAGCAATTAAAATGAGGCAGCTGAAAAGAGCATGTAAGTGTGTAGATGGGGCGAGGGGAGGCATGATTGGCTAGGTGAATACCGGGGGCTCGGATTGGCCGTGCAAGATAAGTTTAGGGTAAAGATTTAGGTGATTAAGCTTATTACAGAGAGTTATTACAGCTAGAAAGGTGCAGATACCAGAGCATAATATGGTCAAGTCAAGCACAATTGTATCACTTACAAGTAACACTAGTATCAGGTTAGTATAGTATTAAGGATAAATTGTAACAGCTTCCAGGATAAAATGTAACGGCTTCAAGCACAGATTGTATCACTTACAAGTAAAACTTACAAGTGGAACTAGTGTCCCGGTGTTTGGATCAGATTACACTCAGCAAGTATGGGAGGACACAGTGCTTAAGCGGTATCGCCTCGCGGTAGACTCAGATGCTGGAAATGAGCGTTGGGTTGAATTGAAGGACCCCGCCTAAGGGTCCTTTGGAGCTGAAAGTGGGATGCAACCACTGTGAAGCACTTTGTGAAGACCCTTGGTGACGAGGCCAGACCAAAGGGCAGCACCCTGTATTGGTAGTGCTGTCCCCCCACCATGAACTAGAGGTATTTCCTGTGGCTGGGATGAATTAGGATGTGCATGTAGGCGTCCTTTAGGTCTAAGGAGCAGAGCCAATCTCCCTGCTGGAGGAATGGCAGCAGTGTCCCAAGGGAGAGCATCTTGAACTTTTCCCTGACCAGAAACCTGTTGCGGTCTTGCAGCTCCAGGATGGGCCTGAGGCCTCCTGTTCTCTTGGGGACGAAGAAATACCTGTAGTAGAAGCCTGTGCCCCAGAGATGTTTTGGCATTGGCTCCACTGCCTTGTCCTGGATTAGGCCTGCTAGCCCGGTGAGAAGCAGGGTCTGGTGAACAAGAGGTCTGGTGGGTTCTCCTGGGTAGTACGAGGATGGCGCCCGCTGTAGGTGGAGGAGGTAGCCCTCCTTGATTACTTGTAGCACCTAGGTGTTGGTGGTGATGGCTGTCCACATGTGGGCAAATAAGGCTAGACACCCCCCTGTGGGCTACAGAAGACTCCCTGGGGGGGGGGGGGAGAGAGAGGTCATGCCCGGGTATCAAAAACTCCCATCAGGCTGGGCCAGGGAGAGGGCCAGCGCCTGGGACTTCGGGGTCCATGCCCATGGCCTTTTTGCTGCTGGCCTTGTTGAGGGGCCGAGAAGACCTGGAAATGCAGGGTACCGTCAAAGCTCCCCCTTCTTCTTTGGGAAAAGGGCTTCTTCACCAGGGACCAGGACTTTCTTCCAGGGTTGCACTAAGGTCTTCTTTGAGAGGCTGGTTCTCATCAGGAATTCGGTTTCTATCTCTGCAGCCTTGTCTGCCATGGGTTTCCCAAATAGGTTCTCTCCTATGCAGGGGACATCAGTTAGTTTGTCTTGTACCCATTGTTCTAGGTCATACAACTGCAGCCATGCTTGGTGCCGTGTCCTGATGAATGCAGGACATGGCGCCACCCTGGCCGAATACTCAAAGCCATCTTAGGCTGCTCGAGAAAAAAAAACTTTGAGCACTCTTTTACCACCGAGGTCAGGGACTTAAACCTCTGTATGGGTTCCCCATTGAGGCCTGCTGAAAATCCCCAAGCTCCTTCGACAGTTCCTTCAGGTACATGCCAATATAGAGCTGGTAGGAATGGATCCGGCATGTTAGCATTGAGCCCTGAAAGGCCTTCTGGCTGAGAGCATCAAAGATTCAGATCTCCCTGCCAGGTGGCACCAACAAATGAGTTTTTTGGCTTTTGAGCTAGTGCATGATCGACTCCATGACCATTGAGTTGTGGGGAAGCTGGGTCTTTTGGAACACAGGGCTTCAGTGTACTCAGCGCAAGGCATTGAGGTGCCTACTGACAATTGGTACAGACGACGGTGTTTCCCACATCTGGAGAAGGAGGTGGTCGAGGATCGGAGGCACCGGTACCATAAGAGCCTCCTTAGGGGGTGCTTCGTATTGGACTATCTCCAAATCCTAGGTGTGCAGGTCCTCCTCTGCCTCGGTCTCGATAGTGAGGGCCTTAGCCATGTCCCGCACAAAACTGAGGAAAGCAACATCCTCAGGTGGGGAACGGCATTGGTGCATCACGGGAGACAGATCTGAGGGCATGTCTCTGTCACCTCGTGTCCGGGGGCTCTTCGTCCTCTGTCTCCTATTTGGACTCAATGTATGAATAGGAGTCCAATACTGCATGATCACCTCGGTTGAGGTCCATGTCAGGTGGTTTTTGCCCTTTGGAGGATCTGCGGCCTGAGTTGTGGGTGCTCACTGGGGAAGACCGGTGCCCAGAGAAATGGGATCTCGTTCAGTGCTGGGGACTCTTGAGGTGCCAGTGGCGATCGAGGACCGGCTCGACATCCGGGGAAGCTCTTGATGTCGAGGGTTCTGTCATCAGGGCAGATGAACCAGATGAACTGGACACGAGCTCCCGCTGCATGGTCCATGAAGGCAGAGATACTGCTCTCTAAGGCCACCATCCTGCTCTCATACTAGTTGGCTCCGCAGCCTTCAACACGGGCACTGAGGGCTTGAGGCCCGGCGTCGGCATTGTCAAGGAGGAGATTTTGTTGAGAATGGCCTCAGGGGTCCAAGATCGGTTGGTGGGTGCCGATGACTCCTTGCGGGGCCGCTTCTGCTCAGACTCCTTGGACTCACACCTTGGACTGCGGGGACCTGGAGTGGGACTTCCTTTTCTTCCCAGATCCAACCTCTGATGTGGTCTTTGAGGGTTTTGTTTTCTTGCGTTCCACCTCCGGGGATTTCCGCTCAGAGGAACCACGGCTGTGGGACTATGAAGAGGCTTGGGCTTCGCAGGGCACCGAGGTATCGGAGGGGGCCCTGGAGTATGGTGTCACTGGAGACTCCGGTGCAGACTCAGACTTCTGGAAAAGATTTTCCTGCTGCCGACGACAGCTTTTTAGGGTCTTTGAGGTCATAGTTCTGCAGAGTTCACAGTCTGAGTTATGTTCCAGGCTGAGGCACCGGAGGCAGCAGTCATGCAGGTCAGTGAGAGACATTTTGCTACACCAATCGCACTTCTTGAAGCCACTGGAAGCCATCGGAAAAAGGCGGTCTTCCATTGCCCCGCAGGGATCTGAGGTCTTTGGCTGGAAAGGGGTGCAAATGCCCGTTGAGGAACACCTCAATGAAAAAGAGAAAAAAAAATTGAACAAACCTGAGAAGCGACACAATGGCAAGCTGGCTTGGGGCGGGAAGGAAACGGTACACAAACTGGATAAAACATTTTTTAAAAATCACAATTTTCCAGGTGAAACTGGACAAACGTCAAGAGTGCTCCTTGGAAAAAGAGAGACTGAGGCAAGATGGCACCCTTGGGCGAGAAGTGGCCCATGCACGCATGGTACATCTCTCAAAGGCTTTCTTTGAAAGCTGGGGAGATGCTTCTGCACAGGCTCCGTCAGTACCGATGTCACCCATATGTGAGGACTGACTTCCTGTTTGTTCCCGGAGAATTTTGAAATATCTGCCCCAGAATTTACAAACTCTTGCTGCAGAATCTTGAAAAATCTGCTGTAAGAAACTGGGGGCTGCAAATATAAAGCGTGTTTGCATGAGAGTCTATGCATGCAGTTATATATGTGGAGGCCTATTTTTTTTTTACTAGATGTCCGGCCCATGTACATCCCCTCAGAATCAGGGCATACAGCAGTAGATCAGATTCTGATACCGCAGGATCAGAATCGGGTCTACCGGCTTGTATGTGCCAGCTGGGCCCTGATTCTGACAGGCCGCATGTCCAGCCATATCCATGTCTACCCCTGACAGGCTCCTGAATAGAGCCGCAGTGCCATGCCACCACCAAGACTGTCCTTTCCCCGCAGCCAGATCCCTGATCCAGCCTCCCATGGCCATGGTCCGGCTGTAGGGCTCCCCCCCTGCACGCCTCCATGTTTTGTCCCTGCTGGCCGCTGCCCTGCATCCAGAGGGACTTATTCCACCTTTGAGGTGGAATAAGTCCCTCATCTAACCGGAGTACCCTGGATGTACAGGGCTGACCACAGAATCAGCCTTGTACATCTGGGCTAATGACCCACCCATGCACCACATTCACTCTGCCTCCCACCCGCCCTCATCTAAGGCACCCTGTACAACTCCGCTGTTCATACAGGGAGCCTTGCATGGGGACAGCAAGGGGCACATATACCAAGGATGTACGTCCAGGCAGGGCGTACATCCCTGCTATTCAGGGCTCGGAATAGACTCCATAGCATCTGGCTTATTGCATGTTTACACAAAGCTTGTGGGAGTAGATTCATTGTTTATATAGTCTGTTCATGTGGTTGTGTGATCAAGTTTAAAAACGTACAAAGGCTATTTTTGCTCTGTATGCATTTGTGGGTATGAGGGGGGATTGCATGGGTAGGTTATGCGAGAGCAGTGGGGAATGGTGTGGGTAATAGAGAAAGCTGAATGAAGGTGTCATGCCAGTAAAGGAATAGCATGCGAGTAAGGACGGTGTATGTGAAGCATTCAGCTGGCACTTCAGACTGAGTCATGCCACACATGCATTCAAAAATAAATAGATCAATAGAGATCTTTGGACAACAGACACTAGCACTTTTGTGCAACACACGCCTAACAAGCCATAGAAACCAAACGCGTGCCTGTCCAGCCATGACTGTGGTGAGTTTCTCCATGCTCAGTTCCTTTGCCAACACAGGGTCCCTCAGACACATGGTAATTTTTTTCTGAAAGAGAATGAAAAAAACACACACATTGATGAGATCAGATGCTTGGCAGAAGTGCAGGGAAAAACACCTTGAAAAATGGTGATAGAAACAAGATCATAAATGATCTGAAAATTTCACAGCTTCAAGTAACATGACAAAGGTCACACAGTAGAAGCAAGAGGTAGTGATGGGATATGAAGCTGGGTCTGCAGGTGTGTCGCTGCTTAAAGTGACTTGACACCAAAGGTCACACATTGCATTGGTGGAAGCAGTGGATATGAGTCATGTGGCATGAACTATGCTCAAGAGATGTCAACACCCCTCATAACAGTCTACGTTATCCCCTCTTGCACTTTCCAGAAGTCTAGAGTTGGCAGTAGAAGGTAATAGCATAGATCAAGATCATCACTTATCTATGCCGTCTTTTCTACTGCCGATTCCAGACTCAGTTCATTCCATCTTGCTGCACCATATGCATACAATAGACCGAGTTAGTATGTCTGGCTCCATCTCTGGTCCTATTTAAATCCGGGCTAAAAACCCACCTCTTTGAGACTGCTTTTGGATCCCGACACCCCCCCCCCCCCCACACCCCTATCCCTTATTCTCCTATCTAACACCCAGGTGTGTTTTAATAATTTCCCTTGAAGAAATACCCTAGTTCCATTTGTCTGTACTGAATAGATTGTAAGCTCTGTGGAGTAGGGGACTGTCTCTTACTTGTATGTGTACATTGCAGCATATGCCTAGTAGTGCTATACAAATAAGTAGTAGTCAAGTTAAATTCATCCTTAGCCTTCCCCCTTTCATAGCACCTCAAGAACTCACACATAAATCAGCACTCATCAAAGCAGTGACCTTCAGTTGCATCATGGAGCGGGAGCCACCGATTCTGGAGATATCCACACAGCGCAGCATAGTACCTAGGTTCTTAGAGTACCAGTCTTCCCTGGGAGAGACAGAGGTGGGGGGGGGGGGGGGAGAGAAGTTAGCAAGGCCTCTATACCATGCTGCCAAGGCCAAAGACGGAGTCATTTTTAAGTAGAGGTTTACTGGAGTTCTTATGAGCAGATGCCTCCACCAAAGACTTGTGTCTATTGATGTCTCCGAAACAAACCTGGGTATGAGTATTGATCGTGAGGCATCTCAACCTATTGTCCACCCCAGTGCATCTGAGTTGGGTGGGGGAATAAAGGTAGGTAGGACTACTCTGTCTTCTCTTGTGTATCTCCCGGTTGGATGGGGAGGTCAGGCTAGCTCTTCTGACTCATCTCCATCTGGCAGCCCAACTATGCTGGAGATTTAGACAATAATCTCCAAGAGGGACTATGCCAAATTTATGTGACTTTTCTATTTAAGTTGTTAAAAAGGTGAGAGAACAGGAACAGAAATTGACTTGTTTTGAAATTGGCTTCAGGGTAGTAAATCTCAAGTTACAACTACGCAGGTGCTTACCAAGTTAAACAGTAACAATTTTTTGCATATTCATGAAAGGTTAGAAATTATGGAAAATTTAGCACGATCACACAATCAGGCATCTTAACTTCCACAGACATTGCTTATTTTCTGCCAGTGAGGTATTTAAGATTTACCTCAGGAATATTTTGAAATTGCTTAATTGAGATGGGAATTCCATTCCAACAATTGATTACAACTCATAAGATACTGTGGCCGTGACCAGGGCTGGCCCATCCACTAGGTGGGCTAAGCAGCCACCTAGAGCAACAAACTTCTGTGGCCAGTATGGCCTGCTGCCCCCCCCCCAGGCGCCAAGCTGTGTCGCTCTCCCCCCCATGCTGAACCACGATTATGCCCCCCCCCCACTGCTGCTGATTCTGGTAGCGGGTGGCTAGGCTCAGTGGCAGCAGCCTGTTGCTTGCCATGTGCTTCTGCACATGGCCTGCTGCTGCCAGTAAGCCACCCACTGCTGGAATCAACAGCAGCAAGGGGGGTGGGGCATGGCCTGTACGGTGCAGGGGGGGGATGCATGGCTGGAGTTTCTGCCTAGTGCAGCAGAAACACTTGGGCTGGCCCAGGCTGTGAAAAAAACATGATGGTGGGGTAGGTATATTGGTTGCTGGTGATGGCGCAGATTTACTTGCTTTCTTGTAGAATTCCCAGGATGGTATTGCAACTACATCTACCTTGTTTTCTCCTTAACATCTGAATTCAATAAAACAACCTTAACCTTAAAATACAACTTAAGCAAACATTGTGCTTTTTTTGGTCAGAGGATACAGATGTTCCCCATAGTTTCTAAGATACCTTGAGGCATAAGGCTTTTTTGTAATTAAAAGATCAGGTTCTTGCTTTGGGAGCTAGGTTTTTCTAAAAGTTTCCATTCAAATGTTTGATTAGCTATTAAGGGAATAAGTGAATCTTTCTGGAAAGTACACACTTCAGAGAATTTTCTTTTGCAACATGAAAGATAGCATTTCACTTACCAGTTAATGTCCTTTCCTTGAGTCCCGCCAGACCAGTCCAGACAAGTGGGTTGTGCTCCCCTACCAGCAGACCCGTGGAGACAAAGAATCAATGAAAAGCTCAGGTCTCAATGACATCACTCCCATGCCTCTATTCACCTCAGCCACCAGAGGTTCTGTCAGTATTCATCCCAAAGCATATGAGAAATACGTAGCCAGCTTCACACAACCTTAATTGTGGGCAACAATGAGCAATCAATAGTAGAGCACTATGTATAGAAAAGTAAAAACAGAAGGCTGTCAGCAGAACATAAACCTGCAGAGCCAAGTATAAAAATCACAGTGGACCCAAGGGTACCAGAGCAGAAGAACAGAGCAATACAGTTCCAGGGACGGGCCCTAGACTGGTCTAAAAGGACAAGGAAAGGATATTGACTGGTAAGTAAAATGTCACATTCCATATTGTGTTGCTAGACCAGTCCAGACAAGTGGGATGTACCAAAGCTGCAACACAACTAGGTGGGAAGATGACAGCAACTCGCAAAACTCTTGAGATGAAGGCCATGACCGCCCACGTGTGGACATCCAAGTGGTAATGCTCGACAAAAATGGAAAGTGATGCTCACGTCGCTGCCCGACAATGTCTGCAGGAGCTACAGAGCTCTGCTCCACCCATGAGGATGCTTGTGCTTGAGTAGAATGGGCACGTAAACCCTCTAAAACCGACTGGTTCCACAACAGATATGTCAAGGCAATAGCCTCCTTAATCCAGTGCCCCAAAGTTGACTTGGCCGCCACTTCACCCTTGAGTGGGTCAACAAACAGTACAAAAAGATGGTCGGATTTACAAAGGGATGTATAACCTCCAGGTACCAGAGGAGCACCCTCTGGACAGCCACATGGCAAAGATCCTTATCCTTTCCCCGACACTGCTCCTTTGGGAAGGAGGGCAGGCAAATCACCTGGTTCACAATAACGGGAGAAAGCACCTTAAGAAAGAAGAATGACACAGGCCAAATGGAAACAGCCTCCTCCGAAAAGGACTGATAAGGATCTCAGCAAGACAAAGACAGCAGCTCGGAAATGTGTCATGCGGAATAAATCATGATGAGGAAGACCATTTAGAATGCCAAATCCTTTAAGGTAACATGCATCAATGGCTCAAAAGGGGCCACTATCAAGGCCCTGAGCACCAGGCAGAGATCCCAGGCAGGGATCACAGACCGAAGGGGATGATGCAGATGCCCGATCCCCTGGAGAAAATGTGAGGCATCTGGGTGTAAGGCCAAGGATTTGACTGCCACCAGACCAAGGAAACAGGCCAGAGCTGCCACCTGAACTTTCAGGGAGCCAAGTGAAAAGCCCTCCTCTAGGCCATTCTGCAGAAAGGCCAACAAGGAGGACACCTTGGCCACCTCAGGAGCCAACTGCCACAAACCGCACCAGCGCTCAAAGCAGCACCATATCCGTATGTATGCTAGCTTGGTAGACCTCCTCCGGACACCAAACAGAGTAGAGATCACTGCTGGAGAGTAGTTCTTACATGCTATCAGTTTCCTTTCAAGAATCATGCCTTAAACGAAAAGGGAGCCAGGTTGTCCAGAACAACATTCCCTGCTACAATAGGCCCAGAGACAGAGGAAGCTGAAAAGAAGGCACCTGCAGGAGCTGCATCAAGTCTCCAAACCATGCTCTCCATGGCCAATCCGGCCCTAACAGAACTATCCTGCCCAGGCAGTGCTCTATACGCCGAATCACACCCCTACCAGGAGCCAAGGAGGAAACACGTACAGCAGCCACCAACTTGGCCAAGGCTGGGTCAGGGCATAGACACCATCAAACCCCATCTCTGTGTGGTGACTGAAGCTGCAAACTTTGGCATTGGAGCAGATCACCATCAGATCCATTTTGGGGTAACCCCTGCAGTGCAGAATCAACTGAAACACCTCCTGACTCAACTTCCACTCTCCAGGATTCAGAGAGTGCTGGCTGAGGAAACCTGCTTCCACATTGTCCACCTCAGAAACCTGCTGGGCCGACAAGACTAGGAGGTTCTTCGCTGCCCAAGCAAACAGGAGATCCATTTCCAAAGCCATCCTGGTGCTCCTTATGGTGCCTTGCTGATTGACAAAGGCCACCCAGCCCTTGATCAGGGGCCAGAAACGAAGAAGATCCAACCGGATGGCCCTTACTTCAAGGCAGTTGATGGACCACATTGCTTCCCTGTGGTTCCAATGGCCCTGGGCCTTACTGTCTTGGCAATGGGCTCCCCGGCCCAAGAGACTGGCAACAATCATCATCAGGATCCAGGAGAAATCATCCAGCGGTACACCCTTCCTCAGATGACAGGGTTGCCACCACCACTGTAGGCTGGTCTTCACCGTCAATGAGAGCAGAACCCTGCGCTCAAACCCCTGAGAATTCAGGACCATTGAGTCGACAAGGAACCTGGAACTGTCGCATGTGAACACGTGCCCACAGCACTATGTCTATGGTCGCCACCATCAATCCAAGGAGCTGAAGATAATCCCAGACTCTGAGGGCCTGCTGCGCACAGAACAGTGCCAGGCAATCCAACAGTTTTCTGACCACCTCCTCTGGCAGGAAAACTCTGCCCATTCATATCAAAATGTGCTCCCAGAAACTCCAAGGACTGGGAAGGCAAAAGCTGGCTCGTTCCCTGAATGATCACCCAGCCGAGGCTTTCCAAAAAGGACACCACTCAGGAAACCACCTGAGATGCTTCTGACAGGGAACGGGCTTAGATGAGCCGGTCGTCCACATAGAGATGGACACAGATTCCTTGGTGCCACAGCGCTGCAACCGCCACCACCATGACCTTGGAGAATGACCTTGGTGCGGTGAATAGCCTGAAAGGGAGAGTGGCAAACTGATAGTGAGAGCCAAGCATGGCAAAACACAAACACTGGTGATCTGCCTGGATCGGGATATGAAATTACACCTCGGTCAGATCCAGAGAAGCAAATAAAGGTCCCAGGAAAAACCCCCCTGAAAAGTATTATGTGAAAAAAGTAACTTTTTTTGTCGGGATATGATAACAAAGTACAAGGAACTCAGTCCGAGTACCGCTGTAACAATTCCCTTTTTAATTAAATATGGATAAAAAAATTTTTGAATCCAAACTTAGCTTTTGGAGAGTGCTATCCTTCGCACTATCGATTTCTGCCAGCAAACAACATTGCGACGTGGCTCCACGTTTCGGGTGTCTGTTCCAAATGTGAAAAAACTTTTAACACCCTGCTTCAGGCCCATCCAAACTGGTAGCGTTCAAAGCCACAAATTCCTCTTGACGCACTGCCTGAATCACGAAGTGCAAGGTTTCCATCCAGGAGTGCAGAATGCGCAAGTGCTCATTGACCCCCTTGAGGTCCAGATTGGGCCAGAAGGAACTGTTGTCCTTTGACACCACAAAATAGATGAAGTTTCTGCCCTTGCCCCGCTCCCTCCAAGGGTATGGGACACCACCACCTTTAGGAGCAGCAACTTGTCCAAGGTGGTCTGCACGGTGGCACTTTTGATTGCAGACTCATAAGGGAAATGACAGAGGCATCCTGAATTGGCTCTTTGCATTCCAAGACATAGCTGAACTGAATGGTGTCCAGCACCCAGCGATCCTTGGTAACCCGGGTACATTCCAGAAAGAAAAGGCAAAGCCTGCCTCCAACTAGAGGAGCAAGGGAATGGGCCCTCAAAACCTTAATTGTGCAGCCCGGGAGGGTCCTCCTCTGGAAAGGACCAAGTTCTTGGGCCCATGTGCTCCACGAAAGGATAGAACATGTCTGAGGCCCTGAAGCAGATGGGAAGAAAGGTTGTCCAGGTCAGTAATGACTATAGTCTTGAGACTTCCAGGAATCTGGCCAGTGCACCTGTGGTAGTCGGGTGGAGGCTGAGAAAGAGGCACAATCCTGCTTCACAGGCTCATTGGATCTGTCTTCCAGGAGGCGGGAAGATTTTGTCTCGCCTAGGTCCTTCACCAGCTTCTCCAAATCAGTACCAAAACAGAAGCTTCCCTTTAAAGGTCAGTGGAGTCCATCAGGTTTTGGAGGATGTCTCCGCTGCCCAGTCCCGGAGCCATAGCCAACGCCATCAGGGCACCATCCCTGGCAGACAAGCGTACCAGGAACTTTATTTGGATTGCCAATAAAACCCGACACAGGCCGTGTTTCATTTAAAACTTCCTCAGGAGTAAAAAGGCAAACTCAATGACGAAATTAACACTTTTGTGCTTAGAATGTGAACACTAGAGACACTTCATAGGTCCTTATGCAAAAAAAGGGGGGTTGTTAGCAGTATGCCAAATATTTACAGGAATCAGTGCCAGCGCTGCAACAGAAAACGAACACCACTTTCACTTTCTGTTTGTAAAAAGTGAAAGTGTTGATCATTTCCTGTTGCAGCGCTGGCACTGATTCCTCTAAATATTTGGCATACTGCTAACAACCCCACCCTTCTTTTGCATAAGGACCTATGAAGTGTCTCTAGTGTTCACATTCTAAGCATAAGAGTGTTAATTTCGTCGTTGAGTTTACCTTTTTACCCGAGGAAGTTTTAAACGAAACACGGCCTGTGTCAGGTTTTATTGGCAATCCAAATAAAGTTCTTGGTACAATCTACCCTTTGGTCTTTCCTATCACGTTTCTAGACTGTGTTCCTTTTTCTGACGTGGCTTCTTGCTCTTTGTTGGACTAGACAAGCGTACCAGGTCATAGGTGGCATCAGAAAGGAAGGCCGTAGCAGACTCTAAAAGAGGGGTAATATCAGGCAGAAGAGGCTGAAACACCTGGAGCAGGGCTTGAGACATCACCACCTGGCACACTGGCTCCTCAGCAAGGAATACACCTTGCGGTCCAGAACATCTTTTAAGGCCGATTTCCCTTCTACAGGAATGATGGTCCGTCTGGTAACCGCTGTGATCTGTGCATCCACTTTCGGAATGTCAAACCACTTCTCATAAGAACATAAGATATGCCATACTGGGTCAGACCAAAGGTCCATAAAGCCCAATATCCTGTTTCCAACAGTGGCCAATCTAGGTCATAATTACCTAGCAGTTTCCCCAAAAGACACAGGTTCCACAATGCTTGTATTGGGTCAAGCAGTGATATCCTGGGTACCTTTTAATAATGGTTTATGGACCTTTCCTCCAGGAACTTGTCCAAACCTTTTTTAAACCCGGCTACACTAACAGCTTTTACTACATCCTCAGGTAACAAATTCCAGAGTTTAATTACATGTTGAGTGAAAAAATATTTTCTCTTATTAGTCTTAAATAGGTTACCCTGTAGCTTCATTGCATGTCCCCTAGTCTTTCTATATTCTGATGACGTAAACAATCAATCTACATTTACCTGTTGTACTGCATTCATTAATTTATAGACTTCTATCATATCTCCCCTCAACCATCTCTTTTCCAGGTTGAAGACCCCTAACCTTTTTAGCCTCCATTCATAGGGGTATCCTTCCATCCCCTTTACCATTTTGGTGGCTCTTCTCTGTACCTTTTCTAATAATGCTATATCCTTTTTTAAGATAGTGACCAGAATTGCACACAATATTCAAGGTGCGGTCGCTCCTTCTCTGGGAGAGCAGAGATTCTATACACTCTTAACCCTTTAGGTAGGGAGTCAGGGAAATCCCACTCCGACTGGATATCCTTGATCATCTTCAGGAATGGGAAGACAGCAATGCATTTCCACACCCCTTAAAGGAGTGGGTGTACCTTCGGTTCCTGCTTCGTGCCAAAAGCATCTGTCAAGTTCAAGGTGGCGGAGACCCTGTAAATCAATGTTATCAGCTCCTCCTTCCAGAATAGGCGGATCATGCTGGCCTCTGCATAATCTTCTGAAGGCGAGAGCACGTCCTCATCCACATCAGAGCCCAGTACCAAGCTATCTGAATCTGAGGCATAGTCAACATCTCAGATAGCTCCCAGCTGTTCCTCATCTCCAGGGAGCACCCCTTGCTGGATGCAGTCTCAGCCTACCTGGCACGAGACTGCATTCAGGTGCACCCAGAGGCCACATGGTTTGAATTACCATGCCAGAAGGACCAAGCCTGCTGCAAAAAGGAAAATAATTCCAGGGAGGACAATCTGGAGTCTGGAAGCTCTCTCAGATAAGGCTCCCATAAGGCAGGTAGTCTTGAAGGACTACCAAAAGGGACTGCTACTGCTAGAAAGAAATCTGCACTTGTAAATAGTTACTTCTGGGAAATTCTCTAAATCTTAGGGGCAAGGGAATTCTCTGGTTTAAAACTGATAAATCTGTGTATTTTAGAATCCATTGTATAACTCAATGAAGGCCTAGATATCAGCAGAGAGCTTTTAGCTTAAATTTGAAAATAGAGAGCTTTAAAATTTAAATCAAATCAGAGTATAGCTTAGCATAAAAGGAAGAATAGGGTAAAATATTGTTTGAGGTGAAAGAAATAAATTGTTTCTAGATTTCTTTACAAAGAGTCCTTCTAGTTAGGACGCAAGAGATCTGGGAATTTGTTTTAAACAGGAGTTAAAGTCAAGTGAAAGGTCAAAGGGGCAATTTGAAAGGTTCCCTCTATCAAACCAAAGGCTGTGTGAATCACACAGGAAATTAACAGATTACCTTAGAAGCACAAGTCTGGGACCTGTGTAGCAAGCCAGCTACATTTACCTGTATCCTTTGTAGCCTTCCACTCAACCAATTTTTAACCCAATCAGTAACTTTAGGGTCCATCCCTAGGGTGCTCAGTTTATTTATAAGTTGTCTGTATGGAATGGTGTCAAAGGCTTTACTAAAATCTAAATACACCACATCTAGAGCTCTCCCTTGGTCCAAACTCTCTGGTCACCCAGTCAAAGAAATCAATCAGATTTGTCTGACAAGACCTGCCTCTAGTGAATCCATGCTGCCTCGCATCCTGCAATCCATTGGACTCCAGAAACCTCACTATTCTCTTCTTTAGTAGCTTTTCTAATAATTTACTAACCAGAGATTAGACTAACCAGCCTGTAGTTCTCAATGTCATCCTTACATCTGCTTTTGTGTAAAGGGACCACATATGTGCCTCTCTCCAGCCCTCTGGCACCACTCCCGACTCCAAAGAGGCATTGAAAAGGTCAGACAGTGGAGCCGCTAGAACATCTTCAATTTCCCTCAGTATTCTTGGATGCATCCCATCTGGACTCATTGCTTTGACTACTTTTAGTTTAGCTAGTTCCTCTCAAACACAGACATCTGAAAATCGTTCGAGATTCCTGTCACTTCTGTTATTTGTGGGTGTTTTCCGAGGTTCTGCTCCAGGTCCTTCACCTGTGAATACAGAAGAGAAATATTTGTTAAGCAAGTCTGCTTTATCCAAGTCAGTTTCTGCATATTCCTCTCTTGCATCCTTGAGTCTGACCACTTTGCCATTCCTCCTTTCACTTACATATCTGAAATATGTCTTATCTCCGCATTTTATTGCATTGGCTATTTCTTCTTTTTGTAGCTTTCCTTTCCTGACTACTTTGCTAGCTCCTAAAGTCTAAGGCCCTCGCTTTTGAATGGATTTTATCAGCCCTAGTACTAATACTGAACCATATTATCTGGTGATCACTGGATGCGAGTTGATCTCCCACTGGAACATCAGAAACACTTTCCCTATTGGTAAGCACTAAGTCCAGTATGGCCCCATCAGTTGGGGGTTCTGTTACCAATTGCATGAATAGTTCTCCCTGTAGAGAATCCAGGATCTCCTTACTTATAGATGACACCGCAGCAGCGGTGTGCCAATACACATCCAGCATATTGAACTCACTGATCAGTAGTACTTCTCTTTTCATGGCAATACTGTGTATGTCTTGTATTAATTCTTTATTCACTTCTACCCCCTGTGATGAGGATTTATATATAACTCCAATGCAAATGGATTTTCCTTTTCCCTCTTTCTAGTTTAACCCACAGTGCTTCCTCTCTTCCTTTTAAGCCCTGCAATTCTATAGTTTTAATATTATTTTTAACATATAGTGCCACACCACCTATCCTTCTTCCTACCCTGTCCTTCCTGAATAAATTATAGCCTGGTATAATTACATCCCGGTCATGGTTTTCTGTGAACCATGTCTCCATAACCGCCACTAAATCCGTCAGTCCCTTGCCAAAGAGGTTCTCTTCTTGGCAAGGGATATTGGCCAGTTTGTCCTGTACCCACTACTCCAGGTCCAAGGACTGCAGTCAGGCTAGGCAGCGAGCACTAATGTCCACTGCAGCTACATGGGCCATGGACTCGAAGCCGGAGGAAGCCTGAGTTTGAAACTTGGAGCAGCCCTTGACTGTGGAGACCAGGTTCCAGAAGTGCTCAAGGGGTTCTCCTGCCAGTCCAGCAGAGAACCTGGCAAGCACCTTTGCCGGGTCTTTGAGGTACATGCCCAGATACAACTGGTATGCATGGTTCAGGGCAGTGAGCATCGTGCCTTGGAAGCAGCGCCTGCGAAAACAGTCCATGGTGCAAGCCTCCCTGCCTAGGGTCAGAGGAGTGCATCTTCTGGCTTTTGATCAGACGCATGGCAGACTCCACCACCATGGAGTTGTGTGGCAGCTGTGCTTTTTGGAATCTCGGGCTCTTGCTGCCTCGATACTGTGAATCGAGTTGGCAGCTCATGATGGGCACTGTCACCGGGCTCTCCCACATCCTGAACAAGCCTTCCAGAATAGGGGGAATCGGCACCATCAGTGCCTCCTTCGGAGGGGCCTTGTACTGGAGGATCTTCAGGTCCTTGGCATGAGGTTTGTGCTCCAGTTCTGCAACAAAGGAGAGCACCTTTGTCATCCCTCTAACGAAGTTGAGGAACACGAGATCCTGGGACAGTGATCGCCGGCTTGGATGGCACATCACAGTGGAGCATGGTATCGGGGGACTCGTTATTGGTCTCCCAGTCAGACAGAGCCGGAGCAGACCTTGAGTCCAGAGCAGTCATCGAGCTGGTGCATCACCGACATCAAGAAACGTGGTACCTGATGCACCAACTCCGATGTGCTTGGGGGAGACTCGTGCCTCAAGTGCAATGCTGAGCGTCTTGGCCCCGAGCCAGAGAACCACTCCAGGATGGGCTGGACTTCCTCTGGAGAGGTCCTGGCTATGGAGGGTGCCATGGTTGGCGTCAACGACCCAGAGAAACCAGGTGTTGGGCCACGCTGCACCTCAAAGAAGGCAGCCAGGCTGCATTGCAGGGCTACCATTCTGACGGAGGCCAGTCAGCTCCGAAGCTGCCGGTTTGGATCTCTATGGCATCAAGCCCAGTGTCGGGTCACTCAATGGGGAATCATCAATGGTGATCGTGCCCAGGGACCAGGTCCAATCCCCTGACACAGCAGGAGTCTCCTCCATCTGGGACAGCTTCGAGAACCACTTCTGGCCATCGCCCTCAGTATTGAGTTGAGGGCTCCAAGCTCGGGTACCCAAAGACTTACCTCCGGCGCCAGGTTTGGAATGTATCTTCAATCTTAACTCGGATGACGACGAACCTGTGGGGAGATCCTTGGAGGATGATCCCCTGTCCGAGGCTCTGCAACTTCGGGGCTCAGATCAAGCATGCCCCCATGACCCCAAGTTGTCAGAAGCAGTCCCAGAGGGCAGCGAATCCTTGCTCAAGGATGCCCTGGCAGCCAAGCCCTTCAAACAAAACATGTCCTTATGCTGTCGCTCTCACTTCTTTCAGCTCTTGGTTGCCATCTGGAGGCAGAACAGGCAAAAAGTGTCACTGTGGTCAGGCCCCAGGCACCGAAGACAGCAACCATGGCGGTCAGTGATGGACATGGTGCAGGAGCACTTGCTACTGTGTTTGAATCTATTGACTGTAGATATAGCAGGAAATACAGTGCCCATGAGGTCAAACTCACATGTCTCTTTCAGGGAGGGCACAAGGAAACTTCCATGCTCACAAAAAGAAAAATGTACCTGAGAAAAACACGACGTTGAGGCAAGGGCATACTCAGGTGACGGAAAGGTGATCGAGGAACCGAACCGGAAAAATAGTGCGAAAAAATGCACCAGAAAGCTAGAAAAAATATAAACCTCTACCAGGGATACAGATGGGATGTCTGCAGGGCTCCATTGAAAAAATTAGACAGAGAGAAGGCAGCACTCTTGCCGCCTTCTCTGTCTCTAATTTTTTCCATGGAGCCCTGAGCGGGAAGGTGTCAGCACATGTGCATGGTTTAACTCCCAAAGGCTTTCTTTAGAAGCTGGGGAGTGAATCCATGTGGGCTTAGTCTGTCTCATTACCCATATATGAGGACTGACTTCCTGCTAGTTTCCAGAAAATTGAAAGAAATATCGATAAACCAGAAGGATTTATTACAACTGTTTGATACATTGGAGAGTAGCAAATCACCTGGACCTGATGGTATATATCCAAGGGTGTTGAAAGAACTGAAATATGAGACTGCAGACCTTATTAGCAATCTGTGAACTATCATTAAAATCATCTGTAGTACCCGAGGATTAGATAGTGGCCAATATAACTCCAATTTTTAAAAAGGGTTCTGGGGTGAGCCGAGAAACTACAGACTGGTGAGCCCATCAGTACCAGGCAAAATGGTAGAAACCATTATAAAGAATAAAATTACTGAACATGTAGCCATGGTTTAATGGGAAAAAGCCAACATGGATTTAGCCAAGGAAAATCTTTTCTTACTAATCTGTTACATTTTTTTGAAGATGTCAACAAACAGGTAGACAAAGCGAATCGGTTGATATAGTGTATCTGGATTTTCAGAAAGCCTTTGACAAGGTCCCTTCATGAGAGACTCTTGGCAAAATTAAAAAGTCATAGGATTGGAGGCAGTGTAGTATTGTGGATCAGGAACTGGTTAAAAGATAGAACGCAGAGAGTAGGGCTAAATGGCCAATTTTCTCAATGGAGAAAGGTGAATAGCTGAGTACCCCAGGAATCTGTGCTGTGCCCACTGCTTTTTAACATATTCATAAACGACCTGGAAATAGGAATAATAATTGAGGTGATCAAATTTGCAGATGATACAAAATTATTCAAAGTTGTTAAAATGCAAGAAGACTGTGAAAAATTGCAAGAGGATCTTGAAAAATTGGAAGACTGGACATCCAAATGGCAGATGAAATTTAATGTGCAAATTTATGCACTTAGGAATGAACAACCCAAACTATGATTACATGATGCAAGGGATCACACCTTAGAAACCACCACCCTGGAAAAGATTTAGGTATCATCGTGGAAAATATGTTGAAACCCCTCTGCCCAGTGTTCAGCAGTGCCAAGAAAGCAAATAGAATGCTAGGAATCGTAAGGAAAGGAATGGAGAATAAAACAAAGGATATTATAATACTTCTGTATCATTCCATGGTATGACCACACCTTGAATATTGTGTGCAATTCTGGTCGCTATATCTTAGAAAGGATATAGCTGAATTAGAAAAGGTTCAGAGAAGAGCGACAAAAATGGCAAAGGGAATGGAAAGATACCCCTATGAGGAGAGACTTAAAAGATTGGGACTCTTCAACTTGGAAAAAAGATGGCTGAGGTGGGGGGTGGGAGTGTCTATAAACTAATGAATGAACTGGTAAACGTAGATCAGTTATTTATGCCATCAAAAAGTAGAAAGACTAGAGGACACAATGAAGCTACAGTGCAACTCATTTAAGACTAATAAGAGGAAATGTTTTTTTTACTCAACGCATAAACTCACTCTGGAATTTGTTACCAGAGGATGTAGTAAAAGCGGTTAGTGTAGCTGGGTTTAAAAAAGGTTTGGACAAGTTCCTGGATTTAAAGGTCCATAAACATTTATTTATATAACGGTTTTTTTATACCGCTTTATCATTTCAATCAAAGCGGTTTACATTGTAACTTAAACTTGGTAAACATACATTAAACAGGGACACTGACAATTTGTATTTTTCTGAGCAATGGAGAGTTAAGTGACTTGCCCAAGGCCACAAGGAGTGCTAGTGGGAATCAAACCCTGGTCTCTTGGTTCCCAAGCCAGAGCTCTAACCACTAGGCTACTCCTCCAGAGGATCTGGGAAATCCACTGCTTGGCCATTGTTGGAAACGGGATACTGGGCTTGATGGATCTTGGTCTGACCCAGTAAGGCATGTTTTTATGTTATGAACACCATGGAGCATAGCCACCACAGACCCCCTAGAGGATGAAGGGCAGCTCACAGCACAGTTGCCAGAGCTTCCGGCCAGCTGAATATCCTTACCCATAGTGCCATCCGTCAGGTAAGGGCAGACTAATTGCATCCCCTAGCTGAGAGGGGGAAAGAAGGCCCTCCAGGGGTGACTCAGAAACTGCAATGCAGGAAGGACAGAGTCCAGAATCCAAGGATGAGGGCTCCTCACTTGCCACAGGTCAAACATTTCCTAGAAGACAGAGAATTAGGGTAAGTAGCACAATAGCGCATGCTAAGGCTGCATTGGCCCGCAAGCATGCGTTAAGTAGGTTAAAGGCATTGGGGAAGGAGCATACGTTGGAGCTACTTGGGCAGAATGCTTGTTAGGACCGTGCGCCCACCAGGCATACAATATGCAAAGAAACCCATTAAAACTTGCAGAAAACGGCAGGGAAACCCCCACACAGCGCCAACAGTTGATAGCAGTCCTCCTGAATTGTGTCCCTCAGAGACAGAACCAGGAGCCCCCAAAAAGGACAAGATAAGGTCAAGTCTTGGTACTGACCCTCTGAGAGATCCAGGTGGAGGATCTATGGGGGCCGAGCCCTACTCCCCTGAAAGCTGTTTCACTAACTGATTGTGCAGCACTAGGTGGCTGACAGGCAGATCTTTGAGTCTTCTGTAATCTTCAGGATAGTAGGGAGGACAGAGAAGGAGGGAGGGGGCACCGAGGTTGTGTGAGGCTACTGCATTCTTCTAGATCCTTCCAATTTGAGGTTGCTCAACAGGCCCTTATCATGATAAGGGTGTGGAGTTGAACCAATTTTCCCTCCTCCGATGGCCACAGTCTAGTGGAGCCTCCCACATCATGCTCAAGTGAATCACCTTTTTGTACTCAAGGTGGCCATTCACAAGTGTTTAATCAATCTCTTTTCCTCTGAATCCTCAGATTTTCTACAAAGAGGAGACAATCTATCCACTATCTGCTGGAGACAAAGAAATATTGAAGGTACCTCTGGTGGCTGAGGCAAATAGAAGCATGAGAGTGATATCATTGAAACCTGGACTTTTTGTTGTTTTTTTGTCAGCACCAATCTGTTGGTAGGGGAACACAACCCATTTGTGTCTGGACTGTCCTAGCAGAATATGGAACCTGCGCTATAAGAGTCCCACTCATCTTCTCTGGAAGATCCTCACCACTATGGCATCTTCTCCTGCAGAGGGTCCTCCAAAGATTCTGGCAAAATTTCACCTTCTTCCCTCAGTGGCGACAGGGACCCATCTGAGCCCCCTGAAGTGAAGTCTTACAGGTCCTCTCCAGTCCTCATATATGGGTGATGCCACCACAAGTCCCATTTTTAAACAAAAAGCCTGCAATAACACAAACTGCGGGGAAAAGACCCCCTCAGGATCCTCACTCCTCACTGTAGACAACTTGTCAGCCTTTACCGGGCTTAACACTTGAGGGGGGTCCTCACTGACAACTACTAATGCCGAGGGAAAAATGGCAGCCATTCCTGCCAAGAATCATCCTCGACAAGCCAGCTGCTGCCTTTGTTTAGGGTTGTACCCGCCGCTCCATGCAGGTCACCCTCCTCTATTTGTTGAAGTATAAAAGATATTTATTTCGATTTCATCCTCTTGCTATAAAGGGATTCCAATGGGTCTGTCCCATGCCATTTTGAATACAGTGACAGAATTCAAAATGGCGAGAGACACACAATGAATCCCTTTGTAGCAAAAGGATGACAAAAATAAAACAAACATCTTTTGTACTTCAACAAATTGGGGGTGAGGGGGTGAGCAGCACATATTACCCTAAACAAAGGCATAGAAGGAGGTGACCAGTATGGAGCAGCAGTTACAATTACTCTAGCCACCTTACTGGGCAGACTAGATGGATCATACTGATCTTCATCTGCCATTATACTGTGCTACTGGCCCACTAACAGAAGACAGCACCGCTACCCAGCAATACTGGAATTCAGGTCTCTGAGAGCTGCATCCAGATCTGCCGCCTGGTAATTAGCAGATGCTCATCAGTTGGCAAGGGAACTTTGTGCACATGTCAGGAACTGCAGGCCACAGAGCTCCTTCTGTGCTCAGCTGCAATGCCATCTTGCGCTCCCTCAGTACTGCTCTCCCACAGCCTGATTTGAACCCACCACACCTCTGCATGCTTCCACCTTCTGGCACTATGCTTCTGTGCCCTTTCAGCTTTTTAAACTTTATGCACAACACTCCAGAAAAAGGATCCCTTGCCCCCTCCCAGGAGCAGGGGGAATGGCAAGGAGCCCCGCAGGCTGACTCCCAACAATATAGTGAGAGGAAAGTAGGGGAAGGAATCCAGCCCAACTAGGTTTAGCACCCCTGGGCACCTGCAACCAGCCCTCAGCAAACCCTAGCCCTCTTGCTCACTGTGAAGACACCAGGACCACCATCCAAATCACCCCTTTCCTTAAATTAGGAATGAATGGATTTTTTTTTTTTAGTTGTCCTTAGCCATCACAGTTGCACAGACCTACCTCACCTACCATCAGACAAGTAGTACTTAGTCACTATTTGCTGGTAGGAGAGTTTAAACCCACACATCTGGATTGGACTGGCCTGGAGGGATGATAAAGAAAAGATGTGAGCTAAAAACTGTAATGGGGGAGACAAGGCAGATCTGCTTAATATCCAGTCTTTGCCACAAGACACCAGACCTACCAGGAAGACAGTGGGAAATAGACAAGAAAAGAAAAAAAAATGAAAGACTGATATGCATGCACACACAAGAGGAGAAAGCAGCAAGAGCAGACTGTCTAAAAGTAGAAAAAGTGGAACTGAACAAAGTAAAGAGAGGGGACAAAAGATAAGACTGAAATGAGAGACAAAGATGATTGCTAAATAAGTGATGAAAGAGAGAGAGATTTTTCCAGGTTAAGGAGGGAAAGATGAAATTAGACTTACCTGGTAACTGTTGTTCCTTGAGGAACTATAGTCCAGTCCTGCACCTCTGGGGTAGTATACCTCTTCCAGCAGCTTGGAGAATGAGCATGCCATTTTTTGATGACAGCAGAACTAATACCACAGGGACCGCACACAGGCTCCAGTAACCTAGTAACAAAGCAAACTCACAGGAGCAACAAATAAGTATTCAAACTTGAACCAAACACATTCACATCTGAAAACGCTAAACCTTCCTCTCCCCTCAGAATGTGGAGGCTTATCTGTAGCCCACCTGGGCGACTGCAGTACTAAGCATGAGACAGAGAATCCTTTCAGCATGCTCGCAATACCATCTACCCCACATCACCTGGCCCCCCTAGGCCACTTAACTAAGGAAACCCACTTCAGACCCCAATCACAGGCAACCGGCATTCGGGGAGGGATCTAGAACTGGACTGGAGTTCCTAGAGGACAACAATTAGCAGGTAAGTCTAATTTCACCTTCCTCATCGTCCCTCCAGTCCAGTCCAGTCCCACACCTCTGGGGATGTAACAGAGCAGCTAAAATTAATGGGAGGGACCTGCCAAACCAGCCTGAAGCACCGCTGAACCAAATCAGGCATCTCCCACCGCCTGAAGATCCAGGCGGTAATGCTTAGCAAAGGTATGAAGTGAAGACCATGTTGCCGCCCTGCAAATTTCGACTTGTGGCACCAAACTATACTCCTCCCACAAGGCCGCCTGAGCTATCATGTGGAATGTGCACGCAACCCTGCCGGAATAGGTTTACTCTTCAAGATGTATGCCAATGGGATTGCATCTGATCCATCTAGAGATACAGGATTTAGTTGCCACCTCCCCTCTGTGCAGCCCTCTAAACAGCACAAATAGGTGATCTGACTTGCGGAAGACCGCAGTCCTCTTCAAATAACGCCTCAGGGCACGCCACACATCCAGAAGGTGCAATTGTAGGTTGGTGTAGATGTTTTCTGTGCCCCCAAGGACCGGTAGAGAGATGGATTGGTTCAAATGAAATGCCGATATCACCTTGGGCAAAAAGGACGACACCGGCCACAGGACGACTTTCTCGTTTGAAAAGGAGAGGAACGGCTCTTGGCAAGATAAGGCTTGAAGCTCCAAATTCCTGCGCGCAGAGAATATAGTTACGAGAAACACTGTCTTGAGGGTTAAATCCTTCAGGCGCCCGGCTCAAAGGGCTCTCCTCCCAGTGCCACCAATACCAAATTGAGAACCAGGGCAGTATCACTGACCTTCGCAGTGGGCACAATGGGTCACTGCCTTGAGGAATTGTCCGATGTCTGGGTGCATCCCAAAAACTACCCCTGGACCTTTCCATGATAGCAGGAAATCACCACCAGTTGCACCCATAGGGAACTAGCCAGTAGGCCCTTCTCGAACCCGGCCTGCAAGAATGCTAAGATATCGGGAACAGAAGCTATGGATGGCCAAGCCTGCCTGTCCTCACACCACACCTCGAAGATACACCAGACCCGAATATAGGTGAGTGAAGTAGACTTCCTCCTCACCTGCAGTAAGGTTGAGATCACCGAGCCCGAGTAACCTTTCTTCTTCAATCGCGCCCTCTCAAGGGCCATGCCATAAACAAGAATCGATCTACCTGCAGCATGTGCACCGTCCCATGGGTAAGTAGATCCTCTCGAGCCAGAAGATGCCATGGGCGAGCTGCCAGAATCTGTACCAGGTCGGCATACCACGGACATCTTTGCCAATCTGGGGCAATCAAAATTATCAACCCCCGGTGTGCTTCGATCCTCTGTACGATCCAGCCTATCAGAGCCCATGGAGGGAAGACAGAGGAGTCCCTCCGTGGGCAACTCTTGCACTAGGGTGTCTAGGGCCTCTGAAATCCCTTCCTGTCTGCTGAAAAACCGGCTCGCTTTGGCGGTCTCAAACGTTGCCATCAGGTCCATGACCGGGGTGCCCCAGCGTTTGAACACTTCCTGGTTGAGCACCCACTCTCCAGGGTCCATACGCACTCGACTCATGTACTCCGCCGTCACATTGTTGACTCCCACCATGTGTGCTGCCGACAGCGCCTGGAGGTGAGTTTTGGCCCAGCTAAACAGCCCTTTGGGCTCCTCCTCCAGGACTGTGCTGCCCATGCCTCCCTGGCGGTTGATGTAGGCTACCGTGGTTGCATTGTCCAAAAGGACCCTTACTGCCTTTCCATGCAACAGGGCTCAAAGCTCCGGAGTGCCAGGGCCACCTCCCGCATCTCTAGCCTGTTGATCTACCAGCATGTTTCCATCATGCTCCACAGTCCCTGAGCAATATGACCTTCGCAATGGGCTCCCCATTCGGAAAGAATGGCATCAGTCATCAGCAGGACCCACGGTAGTGACTCGAGGGGCATACCGCATTCCAGATTCCCTGGGCGAAGCCACCATTTGAGAGCCTGCTTGGTCGCTGGCGGGTGGGCAGGCAAGCTTCTGAGACAAGGGATGCGACTGGTGAGACCACCGTTGAAGCAAAGCCCTCTGCAGAGGCTGCATGTGCGCCCTTGCCCAAGGCATCAACTCAAGAGCGACTGCCTTTGTTCCTAGTACCTGTAAGTAATGCCAGGCTGTCGTTTCCGTCCGCCTCAGAAACTGCTGCATCAGACTTCCGATAGGAAGACTCCCTCCACTCGGGTGTCAAAGCATGCTCCCAGGTACTCGAGTTCCTGAGATGGGACCAAATGACTCTTGGCCACATTGACCACCTAACCTAGACTTTGAAGAACTGCACCACCTGGGAAATTGCTCATTCGCTCTCATCTCTGGATTTTGCCCGAATTAGCCAGTCATCAAGGTATTGCGAAACGCCACCGCTACTACCACCATGACCCTGGTGAAGGTACGAAGCGCCGTTGCAAGACCAAATTGGCAATGCCCAAAACTAGAAATGCCCCATTGGTACCACAAACCTGAGGGACTGCTGATATTCTGGCCATATGGGGATGTGGAGATACGCTTCCATTAGGTCAAGAGACATCAGGAACACTCCTTTTCTGACTGCTACTATGACAGACCACAAGGTTTCCATGTGAATATACGGGAACCGCAGACAGTGGTTCACATACTTGAGATTGAGGATCAGACAGAAGGAACCTTCCTTTTTTGGGCATTAGAAAGTAAATTGAGTACCAACCGCAGCCGTACTGGTCTTGGGGAACCGGCACTATGGCCCTGAGCTGCAGAAGCCGCATTAGAGTCTCTCTTACCACTGTTGCCTTGGCTCGTGCCTTGCAGGGAGACTGAATGAAAAAGTTGCCCACTGGTCGAGCTAGCTTGAGAGCATACCCCTCTCAAATAACATCCTGTACCCACTGGTCGGAAGTGATCTGGACCCAAGCAGGGTAGAACTTCCACAGTCGACCTCCCATGGGCTGCACCGCTACCTGGGCCCTCTCTCACTTCATTGCGCCTTCTTGAGTCCTGAGAATGAAGGGGCAGCAAAACCTCTGCCCGCCCCTCAAAAACCATGATACCCCTACCCCCTAGAGGGAAATCTCCCCTTCTGGAAAGGGTAAAGCGTGATGCCCGAAAACACTGGAAATCTCGTGGCTGACTCCGGGCAGCGGGAGAGACGCGGCTCTGTTTCTGCTTATCCTTGGGCAGACACCCGCCTTTAGACTCCTCCAAGTCCTTAACCAATTTGTCAAGGTCCTCCCCAAAAAGGAGCTTGCCGAGTCAAGCCTTGGATGAGTTGTCTGCTGTCCAGTTTCATAACCAGAGATAACGGCGCACTGCCACTACAGAGGTCATGCTCTTCAAGAGACCTCTGATGAGATTGTAGTGGATATCTGCCAGATAAGCTGCCCCAGACTCCAATCTAGCTGCCTCTGCAGCTGGCTCCCCTAGTTGTTGTACCCGCTGCGACCAGCGGAGATAGGCTCTAGCAACCCAGGCCCCGCAAATGGAGGTCTGCAATGAGAGGGCATTGATATCAAAAGCCTGTTTTAACAAGGTGTCCAACTTCTTATCTTGGACGTCCTTGAGTGCCACACTACCTTCCACTGGAATTGTCATCTTTGTGACAGCCGAAACTGCCGCATCCACTTTAGGAGGCTGAAAAAGCTCCTGATCCTGGAATGGAAAGCAGATAGAGGCATGCCATAGTCCTTGCCCCCTTAAGGCCAGCCTCCGGAATATTCCACTCCTCCAGAATCATTTGCTTCACTATTCTATGTACTGGAAAAACCTTCTGCGTCTTGCGTACTGCTTGCAGCAACAGGTCCTTCAGTAACTCGTCTTCCCCAGTAAGACTAGCAGGCCATATTAAGAGCCTTGAGGGATTCCGCGATGAGCGCCAGCAGCAACTTGTGGCTTAACACCCATACAATCCTCGCCTGCTGTTCCTGTTCTGGGATCTCCCCTTCTTCCAGTTCTTTGTCCGCCTCTAGATCCATGTCCAAGTCCTCCTCCTTGGGCTCTTCGGACAATGGAGACTGTTCCTGACCCTCCTCCATGGGCCTGGACCTCTTCACTGGTACTGCTCCTGGCTCGCTGTCAGTAGGCCCTGTCCTTTTGGCCCCATACTGTGATGCTGAGAGACCCGTTGGTCTCTGCTGGCACAGGCAGAAGACATGATGGAGTACAAATTCAGGCAAGAAAATACACGGGACCCCTACCTCTCACAGGCTCTGGGATGCAGATGATCCAGGAATAGCCGGAGGGCAAGGGACCATCTCCTGAGTTGGCAATACGGAGCCCCCGGGGTCCTGCTCCTCCCTAGAGGGGGAGAGTGCCTTCTCCTGGGCTACCCTGTCCCCCCCCTAGGGCAGGGGTTTTCAACCCAGTCCTCGGGGAACCCTAGGCCAATCAGGTTTTCAGGATTCCCAGAATGAATATTCATGAGAAAAATTAGCATGTTCTGCCTTCATTGTATGCAAATCTATCTTATGCATATTCATTGTGGGAATCCTGAAAACCCGAATGGCCTAGGGTTCCCCGAGGATTGGGTTGAAAACCTATGCCCTAGAGTTTGTTCCATCGAGGTGGCCTCTTGGGCACACCCCCTGCAAATACCCGCCTCCAAGACTGCACCGTGCCGGATCCCACACACGAGGCACTGTGGTCTGGCTAGCATAATGGGAGCAAGCAGAGGAGGTGCTGCTCAATTGCCTCTGGCCTTCCTGAGGTTAAATTGAAGCCTTCCCCCCTGCGTGGGCAGCCACAATGCAAAAACACCTAGCAAATATTCCCAAACTAAGGATATCCCTTTTTTGGAAATAGGAGGAATACCAACTACCTTCTAAAACCTGCCCCTCCTAAGGCTTAGGAGGACTTGATGGCCCCATGCCATGGGAGAGAGGAGAGCGCGCAAAAAAAAAATGCAGCGACCCAGAAGGGAGAGAGAGAACTGCCCCTTTTATCCTCGCGCTGCTCCCTACCACATGGTTAGGCCTGCATGCACCCTCCAGCAGATCACCTTTGCCTTAAAAATAGCCAAGTAGCCTTCCATGACCTCTGACACTCTGGGAAGCGTTCCGGTGCAGATACGGGTGCACTGGTACTGCTGTCCTTCTCCCCTTGCGCTCAACCGGCAAACACTGCTTCGGCACTAAGGGGGTGCCTCTGGGGATATCTGTCTCAGACTGCTGTGTTCCAATCTACAGGCGGCTCCTCACCTGAAGTCGGGTTCGGGAGCCGCCAAATCCCCGTTCTTTCATAAAGCCTCCAAACACACTCCCCACTGGTTCCTTTTTTTTTTTTTTTTAATTACACTTACACTACAGTAAAAAAGAGGAACTTTAGAAACAAAACAAAGTTGTTATATATATATATATATACTAAACTAGAGCACCACTAACTAAAGTTCCTTAGTTGTCCCTTCAGCGAGTCCAGCACCCTGGCTCGCCACCTCTTCCAGGTGCTTGGAGACTGAGCATACTGGAGCTTGTGTGCGGTCCCTGTGGTATTAGTATTGCTGTAATCAAAATGACATGCTTATTCTCCAAGCTGCTGGAAGAGGCACACTACCCCAGAGGTGCGGGACTGGACTGGAGGGACGATAAGGAAGAAAGAAAAAGTTCTCCTCCTGCACGAAAGCCTACAATACTTCTCTTAAGGAGAAGAAATATATAGGGTGCAGTTAGACAAACATAAGCAGGCATATTTGTGAGAAAAAATAGATAATAAACAGACGATATTATAGAGACATTGCTTAAAAAAGTTATTTAGGGCCAGCCCTGACCTAATCTTCTCCATAAATCCAATGTCTTACCCAGATTTGTCCTCTCCCACATCTTCTTCAATAGGCACTGCCAGCATGGGGCGAATCCCCATTCTCCTCAACTTCTCCATGCACTGCTGAATCTCCAACAGGCTCTCCCCAGCCACAAATTGCCCATACACAGAGGTTCGCATCACTGCCTCAAATAGCCGCCGGCCCACAATTCTCCTACCAAATTTCATCATCTGGGAGACAAGGCAAGAGAAGGAGACCTAGTTTGATAGACTGAGGGCAAGTGTGTGGGGGAGGAGGAGAAGCAACAGAGTATAAAAGACAAACACAGTGTGAGAGAGAATGTTAAGAGAGAAAGAAGCAACATGCTTTTGCTGCCATGCTGGGCAGACTAGATGGATCATACTGGTCTTTATTTGCTGTCATATACTATGTTACTATGAGATGGGAGGGAGAAGATTGTGTATAGCAGAAGTGAAAAAACAGCGAGCGAATGTAAGAATTCACTGTAGATTTCAGAATCTTGGTATTCAACCCCTTGAGAGATCATCTCTATCATCATACTCCCTCATACACTAACTGGATGCACTTTCATTGATACAAAGTATAGACAGAGTTTTGTGTCATACCCTTAACAGAGACCCACACTTCACTGCTTGGATGAGCACCTCTTACCTTCAGGGAGTTGTTGACCAGGCTGGGGAAGGAGCAAAGGCGAAATACAAGGAGTCCCCGAAGGATCTCCCAAGTGCTCTTCAGTCGAAAAACCTTTCCATCATTGAAGTTGATTCCATCACCAGAGGGTCCCAGCGTTGAAGAGGGAACAGAATGGGACAAGGGAGCTCTGAGGGGGAGCGACAGGCGAGAGAGAGAGGGAAGTCTTAGCACATCCCTCTTTAGAGGAGCTCCCAGAGCCAACATAACAAAAATGTATGGACCAGAAACTACAAACTCTTTCTTAAGAGGCTCCAATCTGTATTCCCTTTTACAGCACTTTATGATTCCCGTGCCTTGCTTTCCTTCACATATTCCAGTACATGCTGTCTCTTACTCTTCTTTACAGGATCCAGCATCTGATATTTTGTCCCTCAGTCCCCTATGTGGGTCCAAATGTCTGCTGTCGCTTGTTTACCTTGAGAGGGTTGTAACACAAGACAACTTCATAAGCTGAAGACTCTTATTGAGGGATGAATTTGAGACAAACTTACTGTATTACTTAATGGGAAAAGCGTGCATGTGTGTTTTGGGGGAAGGTGGGAAAAATCAATATGCAAATCCAAAGATGCTGATTTGCTAATGGGGGAAGATGACAGGCGTAAAGACAAATCTCACCAAGATGAGATGTGTGCTGGAGCAGATGGTCTAGGAAGATCTCCACTCCTCAGAGTTCCAGATGCTGCCAAAGCCTTTATTACAAATGTGTGTGTGTCTCTCCTTAACTAAAGCTTCTAACCTGCTAAATTTTCCCCAAACCTTGCATCTCACACTGCAGGGTGAACTTTGGAGCTAAAAAGTACTATGTCCATTACTGAGGACTGACCAATGGGTTAATATCAATCACTCATTAACAGGCTTGTTTCAGATGGAGGACCCAACGGGCAGATACACAAACAGAAAACATGGATAGACAGGCTGAATAGGAGCAGGTTTGATAATTATTTTGAGACCCAAGCTACTACTAGTTATCATTTGTATAGCTCTACAAGGAATATACAGTACTATATATATATATATATATATATATATATATATATATATATATATATATATATATATATATATAGAGAGAGAGAGAGAGAGATAAATAAATATATATATATATATATATATATACACACAACATATATACACATATAAGAGACAGTCCCTGCTCATCAGAGCGTACAATCTAATCGAGACAGACAACATAACTGGGGACTAGGGTAAATCTAGGGTCCCCCAAATACTAACTCAAAAAGATGCGCTGATAACCTTTTTGAGCTCAGATAATGTAGAGTGATAATACCAGCATCAATAAAACTTTTTTTCTAGAGCATAGATAGGATGCCACAGCTTACTTGGTACTTTTATTTAGCTTCTCTTGGAACTACTGCACTCAGTGCTGCCACTCGCTTCAAATGAGGATCCAGCACACAGTTTTGCAGCTTCCTTCCCAACTGCATTTTGGGACTTTTCTTAGCGAGAACTACAGTTTCTCCAGATTGTGTGTAGACTTTGTAAAACAGAGTTGCCCTGTCATATGACCATGCCCAACCTTTCATAAAAGGCGGACTTTCAGTCTCAAGTAGCCAGCATTCACCCCCCCCCCCATCTCCCCTGTTCCCTGCAATGCACACCTTTATCATCTCTTATCTGCAGTATGCCAGAAAAGTCAGGAAGTAGCCACCTGTCTTGAAGCACTTGGGAACACGGAGGTCTGCTGCGAGATAAGGTGGGGAAATTCAAACAGATGTGGAACACTTGGCTCTCATCCTTAGCTCCACTGACATCTATAAATAAAGGAGAATGGGGAATTCTGTCCTAATACGTTTGCCTCAAAAACAGCAAATACAATGGGTCCTTAGTGACCCCTCTTCTCAACCAGGGCTGGAAAACAGCACTGATGACAAAATTAACAGTTTTAGGGGGAAGGAAGACATGCACTTGGCTAACTTCATCACAACAGATGACATAAGTGTGTTAGATGTCAAAATTCAGCTCTTTATTTAACCATTTATCTAAGGAGATGAAGAACACGCAGAGATTGTAAGGGCAGAGAGCGAGAGCAGTCAATTTTAAGGCTCCTTCCATGTCCTCAGCAGTAGAAGTACAACTCCACTGAAACATTCATTAAGCAGATGTCATCTCAGTCCTTGAGAACAATCACACACATTCACAAATTTTATGATTTACGCCCATCCAGGAAGATTAGAAGTCAGGGACGAAGCACTGAAATAAAGTCCCACAAGTACAGGTGGAAAGCTTCCAAGATAGGTCAGTATGCGGGCTGAGACTGCTGCTGCTGGCGGTAACCTCTCCTCATGTACCCACCTTCCTTCCGCATGTACCCGTCTTTTTGATCTGGAGAGGAAAGAGAAAAAAACAGGATGCGAGTGAGAGGCAGCTAGTGTGAGGCAGGAGAGGGAAGAAAAAAAAAAAGAACAGAGAAAGAGGAAAGAATGAGTTTCTCAGTGTGCACCTTTGTGCATGTCGACTTCAGAGAATTAATAGGTAACCAACAGCCCATAAGTCTCATCTCATCGCTGCTCCTCTCTCAAGAGACCGTGAAGGAAGCATCAATGTGCATCAATGTCACATTACATGGCTAGGAGGGCAGACATGAGGTTTGCAGCGCTATGATTTTATGACAGTTTGTATGAAGGACACCAGCAGTGCTGAAGGGTCAAACACTGGTAGCATCATGAAGCCCAAAAGGCATCTAGATCAGACAATGATAATGCTAAGGTGTAGGAAAGCGTGCAAGAATCCAACACTGGTGGTAGTAGGGGATTAGGAAAGAATGCAATATGTCTGGGATAGGCTACTAATGGTGCTGCAGGAGACTGTGCAGACAGAATACTTGTAATACCAGATAGTCAAGTACTCAAGTGACACTATCACTTACCACGATTGAAATAGCCTCCATATGTACCCTGCTTGTGATCAAATACTCTCTCATTGTTCTCCACTAGGTTGCCCAATTTCTCAGCAAGCTGCAATGCTGTGTTTTGTAGGGAAGTGGGTTCAGTACGGTGCATCACCACAGTTTGCGTTGGTTGGTCCAGGGATGCCTGAATATAAAGAAAAGAAATTAATCTGCACTTCCTCCCCAAGGATAAGATGCTATAATCTGCACCCCTTTCCCACCCTCCTCACAAAAAGTAGCTGAAAAGGTGAAGAAAAAGAAGGAGGCCTTCATGAAATACAAGAGAGGAAGACAGGCATCTATATTTGGAAAAACTTGGTGAAATTAGGCCTTATCTGCTAATTAGCTTTCCTTGAGGAACTCCAGTCCAGTCCTGCACCTTAGGGTAGTGCACCTCTTCCAGCAACTTGGAGACTGAGCATGTCACAGCTTTGACAACATCAGGGTACTTATGCAGCTGGCCACACCCACCAGACCCAGTAACCTATTGACTAAGCAGACTCACAGGAGCAACAAATACTACACGGAGCCGCCAGGAGAGACCATATAACACCAATCCTGAAATACCTTCATTGGCTGCCGGTCCACTGCAGACTCTCCTTTAAAATTCTACTGCTAAACTTCAAGGCCATCAATGGCCTCACCGCCGCCTCCATCACTGACCTCGTCCTCCACACTCCCCCAAACAGAGTCAGAAGGTCAGTCGCTGCCAACACACTGAGAATCCCCAGCAAAATTACAAAGTGCTCTCAAGCAACAATAAACAGAGCCTTCATGTACTATGCACCCACATGCTGGAATGCCCTCCCGCCCACCATCCGGTCCATCACCGACATTACCCAATTCAAGAAGGCCCTGAAACACCACCTCTTCCTCCAGCACTACTCTCACAAAGAGGACACACCACAACCAGTCACACTCAACCACCAAGACAACCCCCCCCCCCAACACACCCACAATACACAGACCCAGCCCGGCACAACAGCATTAACAGACAACCAGGTAGGCACTTGTAAATAGTCACCTAATTGTGTAAATAGTGGCCAAGCAGCTCCTGCCTCCACCCCCATCAGTGGCCCGACTGCGTAGCCTGTATATAGTTACTTAAAAGAGCTGCCACGCTGCCTAGCTGTGCAGCCTGTACATAGTTACCCCAGTTAATCCAAGTTGCAAATTCTGTTCATTTTAAGTACAGTGCCGGCCCTGCACAAATTTGTTGTTGACTGTGAACCAAGCTGATTTTAAAAAGCGCGGTATAGAAAAGACTTTAAATAAATAAGAAGAAGTTAACATCAGCAAAACCTTCAAACCTAAACGTGGGTGCCCCCCAAGAGCCCCCAGAGGCTCCCCCTCTGGTCCCCACTCCTAAACTGTGAGCCCTCCAACAAGGGTCAGCTTAACTAGTCTACCAGCCCCTCTCCCACCCCCGCTGAGGATGGGACAGGCATTATACCAAAAAGAGACACAGGCACCTGCATGCCTTACCCTTCTTCATTGTGATGCCGCTACACATGCCCGAGGCCTTCCTGTAAGTTGAAATTCTTCAGGCCCGGGGTCACGAGCACTAATGCAGAACTGTAGATGGGGGGGTTCTGGGACTGGACAGGAGTTCCTCAAGGAAAGCCAATTAGCAGGTAAGGCCTAATTTCACCTTCCTTATCGTCCCTCCAGTCCAGTCCCACACCTTAGGGATGTAACAGAGTCACTTATCTGCGGGAGGGAGCTGCGAGCCTGACCTGAGTACTGCTGAACCGAAACGTGCATCCCACGACTGCCTGCACATCCAATCTGTAATGCTGCACAAACGTATGCAGAGACGACCAGGTGGCCACCCAACAGATCTCCCCCAGCGGAACCAAACTCCACTCCGCCCAGGAGGCTGCCTGCACCCTGGTGGAATGAGCCCACAGGCCCTGCGGTACCGCTTTGCCCCACACCATATAGGCCGACGCAATCGCCTCCTTAATCCATCTAGAAATGGATGACTTCACCGCTGCCTCCCCTTCACGCAGCCCACCAAACAAGACAAATAGCCAATCCGATCTTTGAAAGGATGCCGTCCTCCTTCAGATACCTTCTCAACACCCGCCTGACGTCAAGAAAACGCAACTGTGGGTCCGCAAGGTTCCTGGCTGGTCCCGACAACACTAGTAGAGAGACAGGCTGATTCAGATAAAATTGCGACACCACCTTGGGCAAGAACGAGGGCACTGTCCGCAGAACTACTTTCTCTCTGGAAAAGGAAAGGAAAGGCTCCCTACAGGACAAAGCCTGGAGTTCCGAGATCCTTCGGGCGGAACAGATCGCTACCAAAAATGCTGTCTTCAAAGTTAAGTCCTTCAGAGTACATGACGCTAAAGGCTCGAAAGGCTCATGCGTCAGCACTGAAAGAACCAAATTTAGGTCCCAAGGAGGCACCATTGATCTCAAGGGTGGTCAGAGCTGCCCATAGGAAACGAGTCACATCTGGAGGAGTTCCCAAGGAGACCCCCTGGATCTTGCCTCGATGACACGCTAACACGGCCACTTGCACCTGCAGAGAGCCACATGCCAGACCTTTGTCGAGCCCTGCCTGAAGGAACTCTAATACCTCCAGCACGGAGGCCACCAATGGCCTGCATCCCATTATCTGTGCACCAGGCCTCGAAAATTCTCCACACTCGAATGTAAGACAATGACGTGGACCTCTACCAGGTCCGAAGAAGCGTGGAAATTACTTGCACTGAATGCCCTCGCTTCCTAACCGAGCCCTCTCAAGAGCCATGCCGTAAGTGAGAACAGATCCACCTGGGGCATAAGAACCGGACCCTGAAACAACAGGTTCGGCGTGCTTGGAAGCCTCCATGGCTCGTCCGCCTTCAGCTGAACGAGATCCACGTACCACAAGCGCCTGGGCCAATCAGGACCACCCCCCCGGTGCACCTCCAATCTCTGTATCACCCGGCCTATGAGCGCCCACAGAGGGAAGACGTAGAGAAGACCCTGGCTTGGCCAATGTTGCACCAGTGCATCCAGGCCCTTTGACATTCTCGCCCTCCGCCAGCTGAAGAACCTGCTCGCTTTGGCCGAGGCAAATGTTGCCATCAAGTCCATGACTGGCGTCCCCCCACCGCTGTACGATCTGCTCGACGACTTTCTGGCTCAGCTGCCATTCCCCCGGATCCAAGTGAACCAGACTAAGGTAGCCGGCCATCACGTTCTCCATCCTGGCCACGTGCGCCTTCGAAATTGCCTGCAGATGGGCCTCTGCTCAACTCAGCAACATTTTCACTTGGCTCTTGAGCTTGACGCTTCCTGTGCCCCCCCTGCCGATTGATGTACGCTACCACGGTAGCATTGTTGGAGAAGACCCGAACCGCCTTTCCGTACAGGAGTGAAAGAAACTCGCTCAAGGCGAGAACAGCTCTCATTTCCAGATAATTTAGGGACCAAGTCCCCTCCTCCATGGACCACTGCCCCTGCGCAACGCGCCCCTCACAGTGGGCTCCCCAACCCAAAAGGCTGGCATCCATCATCAGAGGGACCTAGCACGATGACTCCAATGGGACCCCTGCCGTCAGATGCTCTCCACGGAGCCACCATTGGAGAGCTGCTTGTACCTGCTCTGGACAGGTCAATAGGTACCTTACGCCTGGAACAAACTACCTGTGTCTATATGCCAGACACCTTCTCTAACCCTCTTCAAATCCAGGCTGAAAACTCCTCTTCGCTGCTGCTTTTGGATCTTGACTCACCTGATCTTTTTCTGTCCCCCTTGTTTATCCCTGCCTACACCTTCTGTGTTGTCTGTTTTGACTAGATTGTAAGCTCTGATGAGCAGGGACTGTTTCTTACATGTCTGTGCAGCGCTGCGTACGACTTGTAGCGCTATATAAATGCTCAGTAGTAGTAGTAGTAGTGTGAGAAAGGCTATTGCTGATGCGACCATCTGTGCAGTAGAGCGTTCTGTAACGACCACATGTGGGCCCGTGCCCAAGGGACCAGTTCTATCGTTGCTGCCATGGTCCCCAACAGCTGTAAATAGTGCCACACTGTGGGTTCTGCCATATGGAGGAACTGCTGGACAAGCCATCACAGCACCTGCGCCCTCTTCTGTGGTAAAAAGACTCTGCCGGCACGTGTGTCGAAGCGCGCCCCAAGGTACTCGAGAGTCTGTGAAGGAGTCAGGTGACTTCTGGAGATGTTGATAACCCAATCCCAGATTCCACAGGAATTCGACCACCCAAGCCGTGGCCTGAGTGCTTTGCTGCTCTGATTTCATGCGAATGAGCCAATCGACTATGGTAATACTGCCGCCACTACCACCATCACCATGGTAAAAATCCAAGGGGCCATCGCGAGACCGAAAGGCAAGGCTTGAAACTGAAAGTGCCCCATGGGTACTGTAAAGTGGAGAAACTGGTAATGGTCCAGATGGATGGGGATATGCAGATATGCTTCGGTAAGATCCAGCGAGGTCAGGAACTCCCCTTCTCTTACAGCCATGATTACCAACCTTAGGGTTTCCATATGGAACCTCTGTACCCGCAGGCACTGGTTCACCTGCTTGAGATTGAGAATAGGCCGAAAGAAGCCTTCTTTCTTTGGTACTATGAAATAAATGGAGTATTGACCTGAGCCCATTGCTCCGCAGGCACGAGGACTACTGCCTGCAACCTCAGGAGTCTTTCAAGTGTCCCGCACTCCTTGCACCTTCCCAGGTGCCTTGCAGGTGTCCCTTCAGTGAGTCCAACCTCTTGGATTACCTGCTCCAGCTGCTTGGAGACTGAGCTTACTGGGGCTGGTGGGTGTGGCCAGCTGCATAAGTACCCTGATGTCATCAAAGTTGTAATATGCTCAGTCTCCAAGCTGCTGGAAGAGGTGCACTACCCTAAGGTGCGGGACTGGACTGGAGGGACGATAAGAAAAGAGAAGATAGCAAAGTAGTCAGGAAAGCAAAGATAGAAAAAGAAGAAATCGCCAATACAATAAAATGCAGGGATAAGACATTTTTCAGATATGTTAGTGAGAGAAGGAAGGGCAACATATCCAGCCTCTCACAACTATCGTAACTCCAACAACCACACAAGTTGAGGACATCATCACTATCGTCAATGCCACCACTGCACCAAATGACCCCTGTCCAGCATTCTGGATAAGAGCACTACGAAAGGAAATCAGTACTATACTATGTAAGATCATGGACCTATCCTTCTCTACAGGTCTATTCCCATCATGCCTCAAGCAGACGTCAATCAGACCTCTTCTGAAGAATACCAAACTGGATCCACAGAAGGTTGAATCATATCGACCAATATCAAGCATTCCACTGTTGGCAAAGTTAATTGAAAAAGTTGTGCAACGCCAAATACAGGACCATATTGACTCAACGGCTCCCCTGGACCCAAGCCCAACATGGCTTTCGAGAATCACACGGCGTGGAAACTCTCCTAACCACACTAATCAATACACTGGTCACAGGAACCGATAACATCAAACAAGGATTCGCACTGATTTTCCTGGACATTGCCACCGCGTTTGATTCCGTAAACCATGATCAACTCCTGAGACGGCTTCAAGATAAGGGAATCGGCGGTTTAGCATTGAACTGGTGTAAATCATACCTAACGGATAGATGGCAGCAAGTTCGTACAGGTTCCACAACCTCTAAACCTTTCCATCAAAAACATGGTGTACCTCAAGGCTCCTCACTCTTTGCTTTATTATTCAACATATATATGCAACCCGTATGCGAAGTAATCCGCTCCTTCAACATCTCATGTCTAATCTACGCTGACGACGTACTACTCTTCATTCCATTCTTGAATGATAAGCCAGATTTCTCCCCTCTGATAAATTGTTTTGAGGCTGTAACAGACTGGTTCCATGCACAAGGCCTCAAGATAAACTTTAGCAAAACAGATGTACTCTTCCAAGCACAAGGCCTCAAGATAAACTTTAGCAAAATAGATGTACTCTTCACTACAAGAAATCAAAACTTCTCCCCTCCACCTGCGCTAAAGACAAAAGATGCTGAGTTCACAACCAGACCCACGATCCGCTACCTTAGTGTTACATTAGACCAGCGGCTAGATTTCAAAGCACACATCAGCAATGCCGTCAAGCAGATCCACCATAAAATACGAACACTGAGACATCTCCGACCTCTACTGCAACCAGGCGATTTCAGGACAGTATTTCAGGCACTTGTGACCCCCCACTTTGACTATGCCAATACGATTCTTCATGGCCTACCCAAGTGCTCATTAAGTCCACTACAACTAGCTATGAATACCGCGGCTCGCTTCCTCCACGGAGCCTCCAAAGGAGACCATATCACCCCGATTCTAAAGGAATTACACTGGCTACCAATCTACTGTCGGACAACATATAAAGTAGCCTTGGTAACATTTAAGGTAACATTTAAGGCCATCAACAACATGTTCTCCTCCTCCCTTACAGAGTTGATCCACCTTACCTTGGCAAACAGAGAGAGGAGATCATTCGCCATCAACACCCTTTTGATCCCTAACGAAATAATCAAATGCTCACAAGCGACAAAGAGCAGAGCTTTAAAGTTCTATGCACCCACATGCTGGAATGCACTCCCACCCTCAATCCGAGCAATTACCGATATTATACAATTCAGAAAAGCTCTAAAACATCACCTCTTTCTCCTACACTATGCACAGCCCAATATTAGCCACAACACACCCAGCTAAACATCGATGACCCACAAACATTTCGTAGCTATGTTGTACACTTTTCAACAATACGTAAAGCTTCTTTTTGTGGCACGTTGGTATACAGTGATTCTACATCTAAAGTAACCATAATCGTGTTGGGACCCAAATTATCAAAAGCAGAGAGGATCTCAATTACATGAGCTGAGTCTCTAACGTACGACCACATTTTCAGCACAAAGGGTCTAAGGATAACGTCCAAAAACTTTGAAATAGGTTCTAACAAAGACCCTATAGCCGAAACTATGGGTCTACCAGGCGGGTTATCTAAAGACTTATGAATCTTAGGTATTACATATATGGTGGGCATAATAGGATTTTTGACTGTGAGAAAATCTCTCTCTTTTTTTGTAAGATGTCCAGTTTCATAAGCAATCGAAACTAGATTGTCAATACTACCTTTAAGGACATCAGTCGGGTCTTCATTTAATCTAAAGTAAAATGTTTTGTCATGAAGTTGTCTATCAATTTCTGCAATGTATTTCTCTTTGTCGAGGACAACAACCGCGCCTCCCTTGTCCGCAGGTTTAATGATAATCTTAGAATTAGTTTGCAGAGATTTTATAGCTTTCCTTTCATCCAGGGTCAAATTATTGAATGGTAAATGGGTATTAATATTTAAATCATGTATCTGTTTAAGAACAAGTCTTTCAAAAGACTCTATTGAGGGATCAGTTTTCGGAGGTGGCAGCCAAGTGGAAGCTTTACTAATGATAGAAAGATCAACTGTTGGGGTCTTAGGGTCTTTAAAAAAATCTTGTATTCTAATCCGATGGAAAAATTTATATAGGTCGATCTCAGTTTCAAAAGGATCAAAATGATGCACAGGTACAAAGGATAAACCCTTAGCAAGGACCGAAATTTCATCCGTGGTTAAATTGTAATTTGAAATATTAATGACGTTATTGTGATCTAATATCTCCTTTCGTACGAGTCGTCTCTCGCCCATCCTCCCCTCCCGCGGCCCCGACCACGTCCCCTGCCTCTCGCGGGGAAGTGGTTGTACTGTCTCTGGTCGTTGTCCAACCAAGAGTTCCGAGAAAAATGGGGCTGTTGCTGCTGTTGGCGTGTCCTGGAGGAACTCCGTCCACCCCCCTGCCACAGGTTGTCCATACTTAAAAAATTACTTTTCTTTTTACTTTGCTGTTTGTCGGGTACTTTGTTTTCTTTCTGTGCGTGCAAAGAAGCTGAGCCTTCATTGCGTTCAGCAGATTCGCTTCGAATCCGTTTCTTTTTTTGCTCAATTGTTGAAGGGTCTAATGTTGGTTCCTCATTAATGCTATCACGACGGTCAAAAAAGGCAGATCTCCTTTTAACCCAAAGTCTATCACTGTCCAACTTCTTAGACCAATGATAAACGTAACCTACTCTATAGTCCTCCTCATCCCTTACAAATTTCTCTCTTTTCTTATCTTTAATCTCTTTTTTAAACTGTGTCATATTGTCATTGTATTCCATAAGCATCCTATCAAAATTCTTATCACTTTTCTTTAACTCTTTCAGCTTCTCATCAAATTCAATCTTATATATCTCTGACTTTTTATGAGCTGTTGAGATCAACAAGATCATCAAGTCAAGTGAACATTTGTTTAAAATTGCATTCCAGCAAGAGACGAAACCTTGTTCATTTTGATATAGTCCTGGAGCCTTATTAACCCGAAGGCCACGGGGAATAATTTTGGATCTACAGCACTCAAGGAGATAAGAGGAATGCATTTCCTCCTTAATCATCTGCTTGGTTAGTCTTACTGTGTCATCCCATTTAATGTAGACATCGTCTTCTTCCTCTTCACCAGGATCTACATTCGAATCTGGATTAATAAACTTGTCCAATGCATCATCTCCAAAGCTGAGAATGTCTTTCCATGGTGTGAACATGCTGTCAAAAACACAGGGTCCACAAAGAGAACAGCGCTAGCCACTCAAAAGAGCAGGAACAAAAAACAGGAAGCGGCAGATTCAACACCCAATACCTTTATTAGTACCAATTAAGTGGCCTAAGCCCAACACAGGACCGTGTTTCGTATGTCACTTCATCAGGGGCTATCAGGGCACACTAAAAAATAAATTATAAAATTACATTAATATAATCAAAATTAAAACAATAGATATGCAAAAACAAGGGGGGTTAAAACAAAGAAATATAACATAAAAATACAATACACATAAAAGAAAGGCTAAAATGGACTATATCAGAAAGCTTAGGTCTCAAGGAAACTAGAAACACATTGATGAAACCCAAGGGTACCATCATGAATGTCTCAATTAAAATCATAAAAATAATACATATAAAATTAAAATTAATCCCAGTACATTGAATAAACAACCACTCTGTGAATAAAACGATACATATGAACTTATATACATATACATATATAAATAAATATATAAATAAATAAATAATTAAATAATTAAAAATATAAAAATGCAAAATGGAATACAAATCAAAATACAAGAGATTAAAGAAGATAAAATTACTAGATAATGTGGAACTAGGCGCCCTTCGGGCTTTGTAAAGGCAAGAAAGATAAAAAGTTTTCTATGTGGTTTATTTGCACTTTTATGGGCTGGTGTTGGCGTCTTTTTGAATTTCGATGTGATTTTTTAGCGTTTTATGGTGACTAAAAGGTTTTTTCATGGGTGGTTTCTATTCTCAATTTGCCTGTACAATTAATGAGGGTATTTTCCTTCCCTTCGTTCATCCGTTAAATTAATGTAAGGTTTTCATATTGATTCTCAGGAACATATTTTATCCTGAACATCCTTTTACACCTCCGAGGCACCTTTTAATCAGCCCGCTGATCATGTATTCAATGCGGGTCGTATAGATTTATAAATGGAGGTCTTATTCGTCATCCTTCACATCCCCCCCCTCCCCCTTGGTTATCGTATTTTAAATAATTGTAAAATTTTGATGAAATTTCTTAAATTCATAGTAAACCTTATTTTTTTCGAATGTTTTACCATTCATTCAATTATTCTGTATTTAATTACTTCCCCTTTCTCAGGGTCATGAGATTCCAATTGGGGCAGTATCCAAAACCCTCTATATCTTAAAATTTTATATATTATCTTCAATTTTTTTAAAGGGGATAATAATTAAATAATATCTTATTTAATTAAAAAGTAACTTTTTTATTAAAAAAAATAATTTATTTAATTGGGCAATTATCTGATTTTGCATATGTTTCATGTTTTTATTTTTATTTTTAGAAGCTTTTTAGATTAGAGTGACTTCCATTGTCTCTGTCGAGCTTGGTGAAGTCTATGTACATCACACCCTCAGGTAATGTCCCCCCTTATATTATGCAATTTTTCCAGTACTTTTATATTAGGTATTAATCGGACTTTACTCCTTCAGTCTCCTCATCCCTTCCATTTTCTTGGTTTTATATAGTTGCTTACAGGTTTTCCGTATATGGTTGGTCAAGTTCCTTATAATTATAAAAGTTTGATCTAGTAATTTTATCTTCTTTAATCTCTTGTATTTTGATTTGTATTCCATTTTGCATTTTTATATTTTTATATTTTTAATTATTTAATTATTTATTTATTTATATATTTATTTATATATGTATATGTATATAAGTTCATATGTATCGTTTTATTCACAGAGTGGTTGTTTATTCAATGTACTGGGATTAATTTTAATTTTATATGTATTATTTTTATGATTTTAATTGAGACATTCATGATGGTACCCTTGGGTTTCATCAATGTGTTTCTAGTTTCCTTGAGACCTAAGCTTTCTGATATAGTCCATTTTAGCCTTTCTTTTATGTGTATTGTATTTTTATGTTATATTTCTTTGTTTTAACCCCCCTTGTTTTTGCATATCTATTGTTTTAATTTTGATTATATTAATGTAATTTTATAATTTATTTTTTAGTGTGCCCTGATAGCCCCTGATGAAGTGACATACGAAACACGGTCCTGTGTTGGGCTTAGGCCACTTAATTGGTACTAATAAAGGTATTGGGTGTTGAATCTGCCGCTTCCTGTTTTTTGTTTCTGCTCTTTTGAGTGGCTAGCGCTGTTCTCTTTGTGGACCCCATAAATCCACAGGAGACTCTCTTTCAAATGAAGGCAAGCTCTGCTACAAGGGGACATAGGATGAGGGTGAAAGGGGATAGACTCGGGAGTAATTTGCAAAAGTATTTCTTTATAGAAAGAGTGGTAGATGAGTGAAATAGTCTCCCAGTGGAGGTGGTAGAGACGAGGGCATTATCTGAATTCAAAAAAGCATGGGACAAATACAGAGGATCTCTAAAGGAAAAAAGGGCACTATCGTAATTGATATGGAACGGTAGACTAGATAGGTCATGTGGTCTTTTTCTGCTGTCATGTTTCTATGTAACATATTACCTGGCACTGCGAGCTCATAACCCACCAAGGCACCATTCTACATCTCCCTTCCCTATTCCTTATTGTCTCACCAGTCCAGACGCATGGGTTTTGTTCCTGTACCAACAGATGGTGAGAGAACAGGAATTCAAAGTCAAAAACCTCGAAGTGGATAGCATTAAACATTAAAATCGTGGGCAAAGACTTCAGTCAAGAACGTACGCCCAATCCGAATTCTCATGCAGAAGTGACTTCATCGTAGACCAAGCCGCGATCCTTCTAACATACTACCTGTTATTCAGCCCACCTACCCTGGCTCTTCTATACACCAGGTGAGCTCAACGAGATTTGAACGCAAGCAGGCAACATACCCAATCCAACCGTATTACAAAATAAACAAAGTTACTTACATAGTTAAATTCCTTCTAGAAAGCAGACATGTCTCTCACCAATATTTCATAACATACATCACTTTTCTACTACTAATGCATCAAACTCGACATAACTTTCACTTACCACGTCACACGTTCCTGCCTTCATATCTGCTTTATCCACCCTGGATTACTGCCCCACAGCTCCACCCACGAACCAGGCAAAAAACACCACATAAGAAAAACAGGGCGGTTAAGACACTACCAATTCGGAAAGCGCCCAGTAAGCCCCCATCCTTACCTCTGTGATTAATTGTGCATTAATAAATGCCAGATCAATTAAAAATAAGCCATATACCATCCATGACTACATCCTAGAACAAAAGCTTGATATCATATGCATTACGGAGACGGCTTACAGACACAGATCAAGTCGTCCTAAATCAAAATACTCCAACAGATTTCACAGCTTTTAGTTGCCACATAACATGCAAGAGAGGTGGAGGGGTACTAATATTGACCAGAAAACACTGCAAATTTAATGTTATTTCCACGAGCAACTCAGCTGAATCAAACGCCTTGATTATTTCAAACCATTATGTCAGCTTTTGCCTCACATACAGGCCCCCTAATACTAAAACTGAACACCTTTCGGCAATACTTCAATCAATTTGCGCTTTCAGCTACAAGCACAAACCACTAATAGCCCTGGGAGACTACAACCTTACCTCTGTTCCGGCCAAAGATACTAAAGCGTTTATTAAAGCACTGGAAGCACTCGAGTACAGACAGATGGTCAATGCTCCCTCTCACATCCATGGGACTACACCAGACCTTATCTCCATTCCAACACAACTCACTAAATTGAATCAATTCTCGCACTTAATTTGCACACCAGTCCCTTGGTCAGACCACCATACCCTTACATTCACCCTACACCTAAGAACCCCAAAGCAACCCATTGAAGAAGAAAACCATACAAGAAGGTTCAGAGCCTACAATAAAGAAGCATTCTTAGAGCAAATACCACAAGTGTTTCAGAAATGTGAAAAGCTAGATCAAACTATAGATATATGGAACCATGCCATATCTAAAGCAGCTGCAGTTCAAAGCGGTTTAACATCAAAGGGGAGGGGGACAGCAATCAATTCATAGGGTGGGGGGCTGTCACCGGGGAGGCCAACATTAATGATCTGAACAGACATTAAGGACTTAAACAATGGACATCAGTCTCTTAGTAGGTAGATCTGTGGGTATGTTAGAAGGTCTGGAGGGGTAGTCAGTGGTGGGTGTTTGTTTCTGGTCCGAGGTATTCCTGGAACAGGATGGTTTTTAGTTGTTTCCTGAATGTTGAAGGATCTCCGTTGTTTCTGATTTGACTTGGTAGGGAGTTCCAGAGGGATGGTGCGTATAGTTCGAAGGCTCTGTTGCAGGTCCGTTGATTGTATTTAGTTCGTTCATGGGGGATGGTGAGGGTGTTGCTGGTGGTTTGTCTGGTTGTTCTGTTGTGGGTGGGTTGGGGCAGTAGAGTGCGGAGCTGGGAAGTCTGTTAGATAGAGGGCTTTGTGGATGAGTGGGGCAGATTTGTATTTGATTCTTGCTTTGAGAGGGAGTATGTGCATCTCTCTCAGGACTGGGGTGATGCGATCTTGTTTTTTTGCTTTCTGGATAACTCTTGCTGTGGTATTTAAGGCAGTTCGTAGTGGGTTGGTGTGGGTGGTGGGTAGTCCGTGATAGATTATATTGCAGTAGTCCAGGTGGGGGAGCGTCATAGCTTGCATGACTGTCCTGAAGTCCTGTGGATCAATGAGAGGCCTGAGGCGTTGTACTGTTTTTGCCTTGTGGAATATTATTCCAGTAGTCTTTTTGATCTGTTGCTTGAGTGTGTGCGCTTGGTCAATGATGATTCCTAAGTATTTTATGTGTGGTTGAATTTGTATTTCTGTGGTTCCTAAGTTGAGGTGTGGTGGCAGTGTGATGTTTGGGTCCTTGGTTACTATGAGGGCTTCTGTTTTTTTTATGTTGATGGATAGGTTGTTCCTTTGTAGCCAGCTGGAGGACTTCTATGAAGCAGTGTGATAGGTGATTGCTCGTTGGGTTGGTGGTTGTGATCGGTCCATAGAGCATTTTGTCATCTGTGTAGATGTGGTAGTTGGTGTTATGAGCATGTATGATTGAGCAGAGTGGTTGCAGGTAGATGTTGAAGAGCATGGCAGATAGTGTGGCTCCTTGGGGTACTCCTTGGTGTTGCTGAAAGTGGGGCGGAGGTTGCTATGCTTGTGCGGATCAGTTGTTGTCTATTGGTCAGGTAGGAGTGGAACCACTGAAGTACGACATTTTTGATGCCAATTTCTTGGAGCCTATGTAGGAGGATGTTGTGGGAGATGGTGTCAAAGGCTGCAGATATGTCCAGGAAGATCATAGCATATCCAGAGTGCTTGGTCTGTGTGACCTTGATGAGTGTGTTTATTAGTGATGTCATGAGGGTCTCGACTCCATGGAATGGATGGAAGCCATGTTACTGCGGGTCCAGTATGTTGTTGGTATCTAGGTGGTCTTGAAGTTGTTGTTGAACTATCTTCTCGATGATTTTGGCGGTGAATGGAAGACTTACTATGGGGGTCTGAAGGAGGCGGGGTCAAGGGGGTCTAGGTTGTGTTTTTTTAGGGTTGGGCAGATGATGGAGGTTTTGAGGATGTCTGGTATGTGTCCTTGCCTGAGGGATTCATTAACAATGTGGGTTAGGAACGTGCTTATGTCTTCTTTGGATTTCTTTATCCATTCTGCAGGACCCAGGGATCTAGTGGAGAGGTCGTAGTGTTTGAGGCATGAGATGGTGGATTCTATTTTTTCTTTGGTGATTGTTTCGAATTTGCTCCAGTCTGTGTCTATGGTAGTGGGACGGGTTGTTGTTTCTGTATTCAGTTGTGGATTTTGTGGTTGTTGAAGCTGCTTGTATTGGCGTGCTAGTAGTTCTGGCGGGATGTTCGGTAGCTGGTTGGAGTGGTTGGGTGCTTTTGTTAGCTGCTTGACAATCTCGAAGAGCTCACGTGGTTTGTTTATTGAGGTGTTTATGATCTTCGAGTGGTAGGTCCTTTTTGCTTTATCGGTTTCTGTGTGGTAAGCGTCCTTTAGCTATTATTGTTATGTCAAAAAGCGTTATATACAGATTTTTTATCCGAGATCTAGTCAGTTTAATAGGTATTCGAAGTTTGCTGATTTTGACGGTACTGGCGGTTCAAAATAAAAAGATCACAAAAAATAGTAAGTAGCTTATAATGCTGTAATAGCTACTATTTTGCAAATAAAAGTATTTGTAGACTTTAGAAAATAGGTTTAGATAACTAAGTTACTTAGTGTCAGAGTTATTGGTGCATATATTGGCCTTGTATGTTTTTCATACGCTGGGCTAATATGCTGTCAAAACTAATTGCTGTCAAGCATTCTATTCTAGGTGTTTCAATGGTGCAATATCGACACACTGCATCAGAAGTGTTTTCACGTGTATCATATTCCGCCGTCAGAATGGACTGTTGACAAACTATATTATATCATAATAAAGTGTTTTAAATGAAAACTGCAGTTTCAATAGTATCATACAGTATGTTTATATCAATGAATATTGGAACTGAATCCTATCTTTTCTGAAGACGGACAATATACTATATTGGACCAGTGTATGAAAAACATACACTATTTGAAACTTCTATTTTCTGCAAAGTTTTAATATTTTTTATTATTGCCAGTATTTCATAGTTGTTTGAGTGTAACAAATCTAATAAATCATTCAGAACAGAGAAAGAATATGCGAGCTGTCCAAAACGGGTTAAGACAACCATGAACACATTCAAGATTATTAACCTATGGTCAGCAGATGTCCTTTACAGATTATTGTCCAAGGACTCAATTATCAGGCCCAGACGATCTAAGAGTATGAACAAGCTTTGCCTACCTTCAGGGCACCATAAAACTAAACAAGCTACCTCCAACAGAGCCTTTTCATTCTCAGCGCCTGCACTCTGGAATTCTCTTCTGGATGAATTAAGAGCCATAAAAGACATCAAGGATTTCCGCAAATCCCTCAAGACCCTATTATTCACAGAAGTCTATGACTGTGGGACATAAAGAACTCATGCTCTACTGACGTATGAGATAGGGCAAAGAACTAATTAATCTATGTCTATATGTATATCTTGTCACCCCTTCCCTTCTGTTCTATGTAAATCCACAATTGTATTGTTAATCACTTTGATTGAAGGATAAAGTGGTATACAAATCTGGTTAAATAAATAAATATATTGTGGAGCCTGTAGCTCTCCAGTATTCTCCATCTCCAATAGATGGTAGACGGGCAACCCATACAGCTGCAGAAGATCCAAGGATTTCTGACTGGAATCCTGGCAGTCTGTTTTGTAAAAAACTTAGTTTATCTATTTGTAGTACGTGTTCTCCTGTTCTCCCTAACAGAGTTGCAGAAGGACATAAGTCTTCACGTATGGTGATGTCACCAATAGAGCCCAGCAAGGAAACAGCTCCTCAGCTTCCATGTTTCTAGAAGCTTTTGTATGTGCTGCACTATACCTATGCCTGTCCTCACCTGTGGCTGTGATGCGGGACTGCCTCACTCTACATATATATTTGAATGCAGAATAAAACTTGTGGAGATAGGAGGGCAAGGTTTGTGAGGACTGATATCCTGCTGCCCACGGAGAAAACTTGCTACACATAAGAGTAAATTAGACTTACCTGCTAATTGTTGTTCCTTGCGGAACTCTAGTCCAGTCCCGGAACCATAGAGTTGTGAACCTCCACCAGCAGCTTTGGAGACTGAATATCTTCATCTCTTTGATCATCCAGCTATATGCAGCCCCAAGGACCGCCCACACATCAGTACCTATTGACAAAGCATACTAAGCAGAGCAACAAATAAGTAGATATAACCATACAGTGGAAAAAAAGGATCCTGACCCTAAAGATCCCATTACTAGCGAAAAAAATTTTTTTTTTCTGTATTTCTTATGAACAATCACCCGCCTACGGGAAGGCGGACCAGAACAGCCGTGGCGACCCCTGCGCAAAACACAAGCAACAAGAGGCGCCACCGCTCACCCTCCAAATTGGCCCCGAAAGGGAACTAAGGCGTGCTGCAAGCAGAGGAGCTCTGACCGAAAGCATAGAGAACAGAAACCCTAGCAGACTCCTATAATGACTGTATCTTCTTGGCTGGCAGCGAGAACCGAGAGACAGGGAGGGATCCGGGACTGGACTAGAGTTTCGCAAGGAACAACAATTAGCAGGTAAGTCTAATTTACTCTTCCTTAGCGTCTCTCTAGTCCAGTCCCGGAACCATAGAGGATGTAACAGAGCAGTATATCCCAACGGGAGGGCCTCGCTAGTCCAGCCTGAAGCACCCGAGAGCCAAACCGCGCATCCGACGCCGCCTGCACATCCAGACGATAGTGCTTAGCAAAGATGTGCAAGGACGACCACGTCGCCGCCCGACAAATATCCACCGCCGGCACCAAGCTAACTTCTGCCCAAGACGCCGCCTGCGCCCTAGTCGAGTGAGCCCGAAGCCCGGCAGGAACCATCTTGCCGTGTAAAAGGTATGCCAACGAAATCGCCTCTTTCAACCAGCGGGAAATGGAAGACTTAGACGCCGCTTCCCCCTTGCGCGGACCGCCAAAGGCGACAAATAAACGATCGGACTTACGGAAGGACGCCGTTTCCCGCAAATACCGGCGAAGCGCTCGACGGACATCCAACGCGTGCAAGGAGTTATCCGCGTGCTTACCGCGTTCCTTGGCAAACACCGGGAGAGACACCACTTGATTCATGTGAAACGCCGAAACTACCTTAGGCAAAACCGCGGGAACCGGTCGCAATACCACCTTGTCGGCCGAGAAAGACAGATAGGGTTCCCTACACAAAAGAGCCTGCAACTCCGAAATCCTGCGAGCTGACGAGATTGCCACCAGAAACACCGTCTTCAACGTCAAGTCCTTCAACGAAGCTAGCGCCAAGGGTTCAAACGGCGAAGCCACCAGAGACCTCAACACCAAATTCAAGCCCCACGAGGGAACTAAAGCCCTGTACGGAGGACGCATAAGCAACACCGCTCGCAAGAAGCGCTTCACAGCAGCATGGGACCCCAATAGCTGGCCCTGAACCTTGCCTCGAAAACACGCAAGAGCTGCAAGTTGTACCCTCAAGGAACTGGCCGCCAGGCCCTTGTCCACCCCTGCTTGCAAGAAGGAGAGGATCTGAGGAACGGAGGTCCGCAAAGGCCGCAATTCGCGATCCGCACACCAGCTCTCAAAAAAAATACGCCAGACCCGGACATACGCTAGCGACGTGGACCGACGCCGTGCCCGCAACAAGGTAGCAATGACCTCCGGAGAATAACCTTTGGCTCTCATTCGCGCCCTGTCAATAGCCATGCCGTAAGCGAGAATTGAGCCACCTGAGGCATCTGCAGCGGCCCCTGCCGAAGGAGATCCGGCCGAGGAGGAAGCAGCCACTGATCGGCCACACTCAACCGGACCAGATCCGCATACCAAGGCCGACGAGGCCAGTCCGGGGCAATCAGAACCACGGGACCCGGATGCCGCTCGATCCGCTGCACCAGGCGACCCACCAGAGCCCACGGAGGAAAGACATAGAGCAGCCCGTACCTTGGCCACCTTTGTGCCAATGCATCGAGGCCTTCCGACATGCGTTTCCGACGCCTGCTGAAGAACCGTTCGAACTGCGCGGACTCAAAGGTCGCCATGAGGTCCATTATCGGCAGACCCCAACGACGGACTAGCAACGCAAATACCTCGGGATGTAGAGACCACTCTCCGGGGTCTACTCTGCGACGACTCAGAAAGTCCGCCTCCACATTGTGAACCCCCGCGACATGCTGGGCTGACAGACATTGAAGATGCCACTCTGCCCATTCTAGAAGCAGATCCGCCTCCGCTTCCAACGCTGCGCTGCCTGTGCCTCCCTGGCGATTTATGTAGGTTACCGTGGAGGCATTGTCGGACAGCACCCTGACCGCCGCTCCCTGCAGCCAAGGCTGAAACGCAGTCAGAGCCAACCACACGGCTCTCATTTCCAGACGGTTGATGGACCACTGGCTCTCCCGCGAGGACCACTGGCCCTGAGCAATCTGACCCTCGCAATGAGCCCCCCAGCCGCTCAAACTGGCATCCGTCATCAGCAGACGCCAGACGGGAGACTCCAAGGGCATACCGTTCGCCAGAGAGCGCCGACGCAACCACCAGCGAAGGCTACGCCGAACCCCCAAGGGGCAAACTAACTGACGAGCTAGCGAGTCGGACTGATGACACCATCGACGCAGCAGCGCTCGCTGCAGGGGCCGCATGAGTGCCCTTGCCCACGGAACTACCTCGATGGTCGCCGCCATCGTGCCGAGAAGCTGAAGGTATTGCCAAGTCGAGGATGACCGTCTCGCTAGAAACTGCTCCACCAGCTGCCTCAGGGCCCGCGCTCTGTGCACTGGGAGAAAAACCTTCCCGTTGCCGGTCTCGAAACGCGCCCCCAAATACTCCAAGGTCTGCGAGGGAAGAAGGCTGCTCTTCGCCCGATTGACCACCCAGCCTAACGACTGCAAAATCTGTACGACCCGCGCCGTCGCTCGGAGACTCTCCTCCCTCGACTTCGCCCGGATCAACCAGTCGTCGAGATAGGGATGCACGAGGACACCCTCCTTCCGCAGGAACGCCGCTACCACCACCATGATCTTCGTGAAGACCTGTGGCGCCGTCGCGAGGCCGAAGGGCATGGCTTGAAACTGAAAATGGCCCATCGGCAGTGCAAACCGCAGAAATCTTTGATGTTCCCGACGAATGGGAATGTGCAAATAGGCCTCTGTAAGGTCTAGGGATGTTAAGAATTCCCCCTCGCGGACCGCCGCTATGACCGAGCGCAGCGTTTCCATGCGAAAATGCGACACCCGGAGGCACCGATTCACTCTCTTTAAATCCAGGATTGGTCGAAAGGTGCCCTCCTTTTTTGGCACCACGAAGTAGATGGAGTATCAACCGGACCCTAACTGCCCCTCCGGCACGGGGGCGACTGCCCGGAGCCGAAGCAGCCGGGAAAGTGTATCTGATACGGCTCTTCATTTCCAGGGAGCGCTGCACGGGGACATAACGAAGGAATCTAGCACCGGTCGATGCAGCTCGAGCGCATATCCCTCTCGTATCACTTCTAACACCCACTGATCGGATGTGATAGCGGCCCAGGCAGGGTAGAAATCCCGTAGTCTGCCCCCTACGGGGATCACCGCCACCGGAGCCGGTCTCGCTTCATTGTGACTTTTTGGGGACCTGCGCCTGGAAGGAGCCAAAACCTCTACCTGCCCCCCGAAATCCGCGGAAACTCTGTCCGCGCCCCGGGTATCTGGAACGCTGGGACTGACCAAAGCGGGAGGCACGAAATCTCAGAAATGACTGCTGAGACCCCCGGAAGGTGAAGGTCGGCTTCCCCTGCTTGGGGCTTATCCTCCGGAAGCCGACCCCCCTTAGAATCCCTGAGATCTTTCACCAACCTATCCAAGTCCTCTCCAAATAACTGCCTGCCCTTAAACGGCAGCTTACTAAGGCGAGCTTTAGAAGAACCATCAGTCGCCCAATTGCGTAACCAAAGAGAACGACGCGCCGCTACCACCGACGCCATGCGGTTAGCCAACCCCCTAATGAGGCCATAGTGGATATCCGCCAAATAAGCGGCACCAGACTCCAATCTGGACACCGCGGCCTCCTGTTCCGCCGACTGGGGCCCCTGCAACTGCTGAGACCAGCGGAGGCAGCCGCGCGCCACCCAGGCCCCGGCCACCGCCGCCTGCATTGACAGGGCAGAAACATCAAACGCCTGTCTCAACAAGCTCTCGACCTTTCTATCCTGCGCGTCCAACACCGCAGCACCTTCCACCGGGATAGTAGTCCGTTTAGTAACTGCGGAAACTGCCGCGTCCACTTTCGGCGAACGAAAAAGCCCTCTATCAGCCTCCGATAGAGGATACAACTTAGGCAACAGTCTAGCCCCGCGCAAGGCGGATTCTGGACTGTTCCACTCCTCCTGGATCATAGCCTTAAAAACCTTATGGAGCGGAAAGACTCTGTGGGAAGTGCGCACCGCCTGCATCAAGGGATCCTCCAACTGGTCCTCCGCAGCGGAATCTTCCACGGGTATGTTCAATACTTTGAGGGTTTCGGCAATCAGTGCCGGAAGTTCCTCTTTACGAAATACACGCACTATTCTACTACTCTGCTCGTCGTCAAACAACTCGCCGTCTTCTAAATCTTCCGCAGACTCTAGCTCGAGAGCCTCCCCCAGCCCCTCGTGGGACTCATCCCCAGGAGGCGCAGAATCCACAACACTCGGGGGGCGGCTCTTCTTTTGTGGACCGGTGTCTCCCTCTACTGAAAGTGGGCGCTTCAGCCCACGGCGGGGCGGGACCGAACCTCCACCCGCCGGCTGCAAGAGAGCCAGAGCCTCCTGCATGAGAGAGAAAAAGGCGGGTGGAATTCCCAGGGATCCCTCCTGGACGCCCCCCGCCAACAGGCGCTCTGGCACCTCAGAAATCCCCGGACCAAGGACCGTCTCTGCCTGCCTTGATGTCCCTTCTGTAGAGACAGGAGGGAGATCCGCACTGAAGTCCTCCAGAGGATCCTCCATGACAGCACCCACAGCAGAACAAGTGGCACAGACTCTGGCTTCCAAATTACTACTTCTACGAATGCCACAAACCAGACACCGAGGACTAGGAGGCATGCCTATGCACACAGCCCTCTACCAGCAAAGCAGAGACACCTTGCTGAAGCAAACAGAGCAGAAAAAAAAAATCGCGATTTTAAAAGTGCTCAAAAACGCTCCAAATCGCAGGATTAGATAGAGCTGGGGTCAATTAGCTGATATCTGACCAAAAAATTCAAAAACGAAGCTCCTATCCCTAAAAAAAAACACGAAGAAAAAATGACTTTAAAAATCCAAGATGGCCGCCGGACCCGATCCCGCCAAAAAAAGAACTATAAAAAGTACCCAAAAGGTCTAAACAAACTCCCCAGAGCTGTTCCAGGCTACCCCAAGGCCTCTATCACTGCCTTTAGAAATAAAAAGCCCCAAAGTCTACTCACCCACACACAGGAGAGGAGGGGGGGTCAAAACTGAGTGCTGTCCAGCGTGCCTGTCACAAGCTCTGAGTGGCAGTTATCAGAGCCCACATCAGAGTTAATAACCGCTCAGGGCAGCTCGGGGAACCCCTAAATCAGTTAGGGGACCCTCAGAGCCTACTGCTGTATTTAATTGCTGCAGTTAATTGCCTTCAACATTCTCCTCACCCACCAAGGGGGTTCGGTAGAAAGGAGACCTGTGTCCTTTGCAGCTCCCCTGCTTGTTTGACCTATGGGGAGACTGACAGAGAGAAAGAGAGAAAAAAAACAGATCAGATAAAGGCAGAAGGGACACAGCCAAAGAATTCCTCCACAGCAGCAGCCCAGCACCTAAACCTAGAAAATAATAAAACACTAAAGCTCTGCTTATTTGTTCCTAAGGAGCCCAGTTCTGGGCTCTGACTTCCAAGCTGCTTGGAGACAGAGATACTGATGTGTGGGCGGTCCTTGGGGCTGCATATAGCTGGATGATCGAAGAGATGAAGATATTCAGTCTCCAAAGCTGCTGGTGGAGGTTCACAACTCTATGGTTCCGGGACTGGACTAGAGAGACGCTAAGGAAGTACTATTTTCGCTGTGGATAATGAATGGGAATCCGTAACTACAAGCTACCTTGAAAGAAAAAAGGTGAAATGATTGAACTTAAATAGATGCCACAACAGGCAGACATGACATTTTTAGTGGTAACTAGCCTTTTCCCTTTTTCTCTCTGTCTTCCCTTTAAAAGACAGCCTAGAAAATTAAATAAACAGACCTATGGGAGAAAGGAGTTTATTTTCTCAACAGTAGTGTGATGTGAATGTATGGACTGATATTCATGTCACAGTTTTGCAAATCTCCTTCATGGAGGCTGATCAAGTTGGCTCTGAGATTATGAACCATGACGTGACCCTCAAAAGTCAAGCCTCCCTGGGCATACGCAAAGGAGATGCAACTGCTACCTAATTAGTGTTCATTTGTCAATGGCAGACTGGGTTATTGGGGTCAAGAGACACAAAAAATTGGTTGGATTTTCTAAGGGCCTTAGCCCAATCCAAGTACAAGGCCAAGGCTTTCTTGCAGTGCAAAGCGTGCAATGTACTTTCACCATTGTAAGCATGAGATCCGGGGAAAACTGCTGGCAAGACAGTGCAGTTATTCACCTGTAAGAGGAGTTCTCCGGGAACAGCAGGAATCAGTCCTCACATATGGGTGACGTTGGCACTGACGGAGCCCTCATGGAAGTATCTCCCCAGTTTTCAAAGAAAGCCTTTGGGAGATGCCACATGCATACGTGGTCCCCTTCCCGCCTAGGAGTGCCATCTTGCTCAGTCAGATGACATAGTTAAAAGACAGCAAAGATGAAAGGAGCAACTCCCAGGGGAGGAGGGAGGGTTGCGAGGACCAATTCCTGCTGTCCCCGGAGAACACCTTTTGCAGATGAGTAACTACGCTTTCTCTGGGAACAAGCAGGAAGTCAGTCCTCACATATGGGACTCCCTAGCTACAGGCTACCAAAAACCCATAGAGGAAAAACCACAGTTACCCTCAAGGGAAGAAGTGATAAGCAGCAGCAAATGAATCCACAGGAGCAGACTGCAATAGAACCTGTGTGTTCGGTGGAAGCGACGCTCCTGCAGCCTGAACAAAGAAGGGTTGGAGGGTAGGAGTTGCCTAGACCCCAAAAAGATTACAGAGCATGGCCTGGCAAAAGGCACTGTCCCATTGGGACTCCCTCTCCAGGCAGTAATGAGCTGCGAAGGTATGGACTGAAGACCAAGCGGTGGCCCAGCAGATGTCCACCATCGGGACTGAGCGCAGGTTTGCCCCAGAGGCCACCATGGCCCTGACATGGTGCACCGTGAACCAGGCTTCCAGAAGGAGCCCCGCCTGCTCATAGGCGAGGGCAATACAATCCGCCACCCTGGCAGACAGTGTACGTTTGGTCACCGCCTCCCCCAGCCTACTGGGGTCATACGAAAACAAAAGCTAAGAAGCTTTATGGTGGCCCTGGGTATGTTGAATGTAGAAGGACAGGGCCCTCTTACAGTCCAAGGTGTGGAGGACAGTCTCTACCCTACTGACGTAAGGTCTTGGGAAGAAGGTGGGCAACACCACCTCCTGGTTGAGGTAAAAAGGCGATATCACCTTTGGAAGGAATTTGGGGTGCATGCGGAGCACCACTCTGTTCTTGTAGAACTTGGTATATGGCGCTTCTGCCACTAAGGCTTGGCGCTCGCTAGCCCTGAAAGTGGAGGTGAGCGCAACCAGAAACACCAGGTGGCAAGTAGCCAGAAGCTCAAAATGCGAGCAAGTAAGCTGCGCCTATACAACATTAAGGTCGCATCGGTTGCCAGGGGGCGAACCAGGAGTTTTGATAAGAGAAGTCCACTCAAGAAGCGGGTCACCAGCTGCTGGACAGAGGGGTTTGCCATCCACTGGGAGTTCAATTTAATGGCATTCAATTTGAACCTGGATTGCGAGAGATGGAGAAGGTACTGCAGCACCAGCTGCAGCGGGCAGGAGAACAGATTAACCCCGTGCTCCACGCACCAAACAAAGTCTGCGCCATTTGCAGGTGTATGTTCTCCTCCACTTCTCCTGAGAGGCTGAAAGGATCTGGAGTCAGTTGAGGAAATGACATCACAGCGCGGCAGCCTAAAAACGGAGCTCCGTGAATGCGGGAGGTGAATTGGCACTAAACACACACTCTGGGGAGTTGGAGAGTCGGAAAAAGCAGAAATAAACTGCGGAAAGCAGGCACGACCAGATATGAAGAAGGGAGGTACAGAACTGAAAGCATTTGCTTACAAAAACACGGCAGCGGGAGCCACAGGGAAATCCAAGATGGCTACGGTGAGTGCGGGCAGCGAGGAGGTGGTCATTGAAACGAAGAAAAATATGGGAGGAGAAATGGAGGTGCTCAGAGGAGAGCTAAAGGGATGGTTTACCACCCTTAGACAAGATCTGTCCCTCTTTAAACGGATGTGCAAGGTTGGATGGAAGATCTGAGAGGTGAGGTGAGAGCAGTGGGCCAATGGGTGGAAGACCTGGAAAATAAAATGGAGGCGCAAGAAACTAGTGTGCAGAGAATGCAGGAGCATATAGAGGCTATGGAGTTGGAGCATGAAGATTTATGGTCGAAGATGGAAGATTTAGAGAACCGGTCCCGTAGGGCAAATATACACTTGAGAGGGGTACCTGAAAACACGGAGAGTTCTGACTGTGCAATGGTAGTGGAAAAACTCTGTAAGCATATCATGAAAGCAGCAGGCCTGAATGAGGCTGGACTATGTTGGAAAATAGATCGGGCCCATAGGGCTTTGGGCTCAAAAAAGGATGGATATAATAGAGATTTCATAGCCTGTTTCCATGAATACACCACAAAAAGTGCTGTGGTAGAGGCTGCAAGGAAACTAAAAAGTTTCAATTGGGAAAATCAAAAAATTGAGATTTATGCGGACCCGTCAGCGATCACGATGCGCAAGAAGAGAGAATTTGCACAGATTACAAAGAAGCTGAGGGACGGTGACATTAGATACAAATGGTTATTCCCGTTTGGGTTACAATTTTGTATTGCAGGGGTAATCTCCTATGTTAAAACAACAGAGGAAGCGGTGAAAGCGATGAAACTGGCTGGGTGGACTGAGCTACCAGAGATTCAGAATCCAACAATTGCAAAAACACTGAGGAGACCCACTGGTGAAAGTGGTTGGAGGAGGGCACAGCAAGGAGATCGGCAGTTGTGTCGGCAAAAGCAGAAATCCACGGTGGACTTTGAGAGCTGAGAAGTGAACGGGGACTCTGAATAAATTAAGGAATAAGTGTAGAAATATGGATAAATGAGGAGTGTGATATTAAAGTATAGAAGTTGCAATAAGTAAGTTCATAGAGTGCAATATAGAATTAAAGGGCAAGGATGCCACGGGGGCTGGTGAATCATGCCTCGAGTCACAGAGATGGTGATGATATGGAAGGAGGAAGGGAAGGGAGGAGGGTGCTTTGGGAGGGGGGAAGGGAAAAGGGAAGGGCACGAAGGGGGAGAAGGGTTTCCTATCCAATAATTATGTGGGATATGATAATAATTTTATGCTGGTATAATGGATAAGCTCCGAATATTAACAATGAATGTGCGTGGCTTGAATTCCCCTATAAAGAGACAGCCAATGTATAAAGAAATAAATAGACCGCAAGGGGATATTGTGTTCTTACAAGAGACCCACTTGAAAAAGGGAGATGAATGGCGGATAGCAAATAAAAAAATACCAAGGGCAATAGTTGGCATCAAACCAAGTTGAATTAAAAAAGGGGGTGTGGGAATCTTGCTGAGAACACAAATACCCTGCGAGTGTATTTGGTGAGTGAAATACAAGACAAGACAAGGGAGGAAGATATATTTTGGTCAAGATGCAAATAAGGAACCAGAATTTACCTTGGTTAATATTTATGGTCCAAATGTGGCACAAGGGACCTTTTATGTGCAATTGACTAAAGTAGTAGCACAGTTTGCAGAGGGACAAGTAATTATGGGGGTGGGGGGTCGGGACTTTAACGACTAACCCTATATTAGATAACTCTAAGGGGGAAGCTATAGGGAGTTCCAATAATAGAAGATCATTGAAATCAATGGGGGTGCAGTTTTATTTATTTATTTATTTAACAAGTTTTCTATACCGCCTTTTCCTTCAATCAAAGCGGTCACAAGAAATACAAAGGTTATAGGCAAGGGAAACAAACACAGTATAAACATAACAGTACAATGGTAATATAGGAAAAATAACAAGGGTTAAGTTGGGCTTGGTGGATACCTGGCGGGAACTAAATGGGAGGAAAGAAAAAAGATTACACGTTCTATTCACCGGTACATGGGTCACTCTCCCGATTGGACACGATTTGGGTGTCCAAGTCCTTAGTGGTGGATATCAGGAGCTGTGAGATTTGTGAAAGGACATGGTCTGATCATGCCCCAGTTTGGATGGAGTTTACTATGGGGAAGACAGTTCAAAAGGGGGCTAGTTGGATCTTAAATTAATCATTGTTAGAGAGAGCTGAGATTGTTCAGCAAGTGAGAGAGAAAATTAAAGAGTACCTAGAAATTAATGATAAGCCCGAATGTAAAATTGGAACACTATGAGAATGCTTGAAAGTGGTAGTGAGAGAGGATTTGATCTCTATAGGTTCATATATGAAGAAGATGAAAGAGCAACAGAAAATGATCTTATATTCTAAGATAAGGGAAAAGGAGAATTTACAAAAACAAGGAAAGTTGAGTGATATGGGCCTACAAGACTTGGCTACGGCAAGGAAGGAAATAGGTGAATTAAAGTTTGTAGAGATTAAATATGCCCAAGATCGGGTAAAACAACAAACTAAGCAGGATGCTGGCACATAGATTGAAGCAACAACAAAGTCGAAATTATATAACAAAAATTTGAGATGCACAGGGGAAGGAAGTGAGACAACAGGAGCAAATACAAAAAAGATTTGTAGAATTTTATAAACAGTTATATACACCGGAGAAGAAAGGAACACAGAGGGAAACAGACAAATATTTAAGAATGGATCTTCCTAGGCTGAGTAAGGAGAAGGCAGAAAGGTTATTGAGACCCATAGAGGTAAAGGAAGTGTTAGAAGTAATTAGTTCACTGCTGGCTCATAAAGCACCTGGGATGGATGGATTTACAAATATGTTCTACAAAACGTTTGGGGATGTGGTGGGTGAACCATTGACAAGACTATTCAACTCCTTTAAAGAGGGGGGAGAAATACCGGAAATTATGAGGACTGCAGGGGTTACATTGCTACCAAAAGAGGGGAAAGATCTAACCCTGTGTGGATCATATCGTCCCATATCATTACTGGGAACAGATTTTAAAATTTATACCAGGGTATTGGCTAACAGGATATTACCATGCATACCACAGTTGGTGCATAAGAATCAATCCGGCATTGTACTGGGACGACATACATCGGATAATATCCGTAAAGTTGCAATATGGGAAGGGAAAAGGGGAAACAACATCTGCTTGACAATAGACGCTGAAAAAGCGTTTGATCAGGTGTCGTGGCCCTTTCTTTTTAAAGTACTGGAGAAGATGGGGATAGAGAGGAACTATCTGAGATGGATTCAAGCGATATATGAACAGCCGCGGGCAAAGATACATATAAATGGGGAATATACTCAAGCATTTGAGTTGCGGTGTGGCACGAGACAGGGGTGCCCGCTCTCACCGATTTTGTTTGTGCTGTCTATGGAGCCATTAGCCCAAAGAGTGAGGGAATGTGGGGAAGTGAAGGGGGTGAGATGGCAGACCTTAGAAACCAAGTTGTCACTCTTTGCAGATGATTTATTGTTTATGTTAACTAGCCTGATGGAGTCCTTGACTGCATTGTATAGAATTTTGGGCGAATTTGGGGAACATTCGGGCTTTAAAATCAATGCAACAAAATCTGAAATTTTAAATATATCAACAAAGGGGGGAACCAAATTAAAGGTAAAGGAGAATTTTCCATTTAAGTGGGCCAAAAGTAGTATTACATATTTGGGCATAAAGGTAACCTCAAAGGAACAGGATTTGTTTGTGGAAAATTATGTTAAGATGGAAAAAACCATAAGGAACGAATTGGAAAGCTGGGGAAGTAAAAAGCTGTCGTGGTTTGGGAGGATGGCTGCGGTTAAAATGGTAAGGGGGGGGGGAATAGAGTAGCATGGAAAATTTTGACAAGACGGAAGGAATAAGGGGGGATGGCTGTCCCGGATTTAAGTAAATACTGGGAGGCAGCCCAAATGTGTGCAAGTGTAGAATGGTGTGCGGTGGAGAAAAAAAAGAGTGGGTAAGGATGGAATCCGCTTTGACCCGGTGAAAAACGGGATATAAATACAGCTAAATAAATAAATAAAATAAAATAAATCAGATGGAATTGGAGGGGGGCAAATTGGAGATCTCCTATGGTTGCCCAGGGATGGGAAGAGAGGTGTCCAGCGCGATAACCCATGTTAGTGTGACATTGAATATTTGGAATAAATGGAAATGTATATGGTTAGGAAGAGAGGAGATTTCTAGACTGATTCCAAACTGGGAAAACTTAGCCCTTCCACCAGCAATTGGGTGAAAGGCATTTGTGCAATGGGAAAGGTTTAGTACAAATAGGACACCTTTTAGAAGGGAAGACAATAAAAAGTTTTCCAGAATTAAGAGCTTAGTTTGAATTGGAGAATAATGATGTCTTCCGATATAGTCAGATACAACATTATCTACAACACAAGGTTATACCGGGATTAAGGGGAGACCCTACCGAGGTGGAGAAAATGTTTCTCGCAGGACAAAAAAGAAGATCCTGGCTAGTTTCTATGCTATGATGAGGGAGGGAGGGACACGAGAAGCCTTCCAAAGGAAGTGGGAGGAAGATGTAGGGGTAAAATGGGAGGATTCCACTTGGAAAAGAATCTACCAAACCAGATATAAAGGGTTGTTGGCGATAATTTTATAATTATTCTCAATTAAATTTATGTATAGTTGGCATCTGACGCCAGTTCGATTGAAGAGTATGTATAGTTCTATGAGTGATAAATGTTGGAGAGAATGTGGAGAACATGGTACGTTTCTACATATATGGTGGGAATGTAAAGTTATATATAAGGTGTGGGTAGAAATTTTTGATTTAATGGGAAAGATTGTGGAGAAAGTGTAGCTACTCACCTGTAACAGGTGTTCTCCAGGGACAGCAGGAATCAGTCCTCACATATGGGTGATGTCAGCACCGACGGAGCCCTCGTGCGGAGCAATTCCCCAGCTTTCAAAGAAAGCCTTTGGGATTGCATTGCGCATGCGCGGTCCCCTTCCCGCCCAAGGGTGTCATCTTGCTCAGTCAGATGACAAAGCTAAAAAGAGGGCAAAAATGAGAAAAAATTAATCAAAGGACTGCAACTGCAGGGGAGGAGGGAGGGTCGTGAGGACCGATTCCTGCTGTCCCTGGAGAACACCTGTTACAGGTGAGTAACTACGCTTTCTCCAGGAACAAGCAGGAAGTTAGTCCTCACATATGGGACTCCCTAGCTATAGGCTACCGAGAACCCATAGCTGAAAATGGCTCCCTCTAGAAGAGCCGCAGCAGCAGTGATAGGATTTTTCTCCAAGAACACAACCCCCATGGTAGCCTAACACCAAAGGGTCGGAGGGTAGGAGTTGCCTAAACCTCGAATAGGTTACGGAGTACCGCCTGACCGAACACACTGTCCCGCCGGGACTCTCTCTCCAGGCAGTAGTGGGCTGCAAAAGTCTGGCCTGAAGACCAAGTTGCAGCCTGGCAGATGTCTGCCAATGGAACAGAGCGGTGGTTAGCCACTGATGTGGCCTTAGCCCTGACAGAGTGGGCCATCATTCGGCCCTGCAGCTGGAGGTCAGCTGCCCTGTACGCCCAGGCAATGCAATCTGCAACCCAGGTGGATAACATGCGCTTGGAGACAGGCAGATCCAGTTTACTAGGGTCATAAGAGACGAAGAGCTGGGAAGCTCTCCGATGTCCCCGCGCACACTCCAGGTAGAAGGCGAGCGCCCTCTTACAGTCTAGGGTATGCAGAACCGCTTCTGCCCTGCTGGTGTGTGGCCTGGGGAAGAAGGTTGGAAGAACCACCTCTTGGTTGAGGTGAAACGAGTAAACCACTTTTGGAAGGAACTTGGGGCGAGTACGTAGGACCACCCTGTTTTTATAAAACCATGTATATAGTCTATCCGATACTAAAGCCTGCAGCTCACTCACCCGTCCAGCAGACATGAGCGCCACCAGAAAGGGTGCTTTCCAGGAAAGGAAGCGTAGGTGACAGTTGGCCATTGGTTCAAAAGGTAGGCAAAGTAAGCCGCTGCAAGACCACATTTAAGTCCCACTCTGTAGCCGGTGGGCGAATTGAAGGCTTCAAGAGGAGGCGGCCTCTGAGGAATCGGGATACCAAAGGGTGAGCTGAAAGAGGTTGCCCGTCCACTGGAGAGTGGTGAGCTGATAGCGCACTCAGGTGGACCCTGACAGAGTTAGACTTGAGGCCTAACTCTGAGAGGCAGAGTACTGCAATACCTGAGGTACATGTCAAGTGAACGGGTTCTCCGTATATTGGGCACACCGCCCTTCAAATCTACACCACTTGAACGCTTAGGATTTTCTAGTGGATTGCCTCCTAGAGGCCAGCAACACCTCCTCCATGGGGAGGAGTAGAGGAGCAAGTACTACCCTCTCAGCTGCCAAGCCATTAAGTTGAGAGATCTGAGATTGGGGTGTAGCAAGGAACCCTGTTCCTGGGTCAAGAGGTCAGGTTGCACCCCCAGTGGGAGTGGAGTTTTGACCGCCAGTTGAAGGAGAAGAGGGAACCAAGACTGTCTGGGCCACCTGGGGGCTACCAGGATGACAAAGGCCTTGTCCTGAAGAATCTTGAACAGAGTGCATGCCACCAGGGGCGTTGGTGGGAATGCATAGAGAAGGCCCTGTGCCCACTAGATCAGGAAAGCATCTGCCACCACGCTCAGCGGATGCAGCTGCCTCGAGCAGAACTGGGGCAACTGATGGTTTTGCGGACTGGCAAAGAGATCCATGGATGGGAGACCCCAGCAGTTGACGATATGCTGGGCTACATCCCAGTTCAGTTGCCATTCGTGAAGCTGAAGAATCCTGCTCAACTTGTCAGCCAGGAGGTTCTGACCTGGCAGATAAACTGCCTTTAGGGACATGTGATGTGCCACTGCAAAAGAGCAGAGGTCCAGAGTCTCCTGGCATAGGATGCGAGATCCTGTGCCCCCCTGTTTGTTGATGTAGAACATCGCCACCTGATTGTCTGTCTGTATCAGCACCGACTGATGTGCCCGAAGATGACAGAAGGCTTGAAGAGCTAGGCAGATGGCTCGAAGCTCTAGAAGATTGATCTGAAGCGTGGCCTCGCGCGAGGACCACAGACCCTGAGTGCATGAACCCTGGCAATGGGCTCCCCAGCCCAGCAAGGAGGCATCTGTCGTCAGCACTCTGGTGTGAGAGGGAGGTTGGAATGGTACTCCCTGAAGCAAGTTGGGGGGATGAAGCCACCATTGCAAGGCTGTCACCAGTAACTTGGAGACTGCTACTCTGTCTCTGGGGCGGCCAGTGGTTTGTGTCCACTGGTCTCTGAGGCTCCATTGAGATGTGCGCATGTGGAATCAAGCATATGGAGTCACATGCACTGTGGAGGTCATGTGGCCCAGGATGCGTAGGAAGACTCTTGCGGAGACCTGAGGCCTGCGCTGGACCTGCTGAACCAAGTCCAGCGGTAGGTAAGCCTTTGCCTGAAGTGTGTCCAGTCCTGTCCCTATGAACTCCAAGTGCTGAGTGGGGAGTAAAGTGGACTTTTCGTGATTTATAACAAACCCCAGGTGCTGGAGCAGGGTGACTATGCGAGCAGTGGTCTGCTGAGCCTCCTATGCCGATTGGCCTCTGATGAGCCAGTTGTCCAGGTATGGAAAGACGAAGACATCCTGGCTTCTGAGGAAGGCCACCACCACTGCTAGGCATTTGATAAATACTCTGGGAACGGTGGCTAGGCCAAAGGGTAGCACCCTGTACTGGAAGTGGTTTCCTCCGACCACAAACCTGAGGTATTGTCTGAGGTCTGGGTGTATGAGGATGTGAGTATAAGCATCCTTTAAATCTAAGGAGCATAGCCAGTCTCCCTGGTGGAGGTAAGGCAGTAGGATCCCAAGAGAAAGCATCTTGAACTTTTCCCTCACCAGGAACTTGTTCAGATTTCGCAAGTCTAGGATGGGGCGAAGGCCTCCCTTTCTTTTTGGTATGAGGAAATACCTGGAGTAGAAGCCTTGCCCCTGCAGGTGGTGGGGCACTGGTTCCACCGCCTGATCCTTTAGCAGACCTGTCAACTCCTGCAGGAGGAGGTTCCTGTGAAGAGGGGGCCCTCAGAGGCTCTCCTGGGAAAAAGGAGGTGGGCACCTGGTAGAAGTGAAGTGCAGAACCCAGGTGTCGGTAGTAATGGCTGGCCACCTGTGAGCATACTGGGCCAGCCTTCCTCCTGTGCAGGGCCAAACCATTGTTGGGAGAGGAGCTATGCACCGGAAGTCAAAAAACCCCTCCCGGCCGAGTAGGAGCCGGAGCTGGATGCTTGGGAGTCTTTGGCTTACGTGGGCCATGCCCCTTTCCCCTGGCCTGCTGCCCCTGTTGGGGAGCTTGGGCAGCCTGGTAAGTTGGGTAGTTTCTGTAAGCCGTACCCTTCCCCAGGAAAAAGGGCTTTTTCCCCAAGGCCTTCTTCTTGTGAGAAGGTGCAGATGTCTTCTTCGACAACCTTGTCCGGGTCAAGTACTTGGACTCAGGTTCCGCAGCTTTCTCAGTCATGGGTTTGACAAAGAGGTTGTCTCCTTGGCACGGGACATCGACCAACTTGTCCTGAACCCGACATGAGCCAGGCTTGACGGCATGCACTGATGCCGGCCGCGGCTACCCGGGCCAAAGCCTCGAAGCCGTCGTAAGCTGCTCGAGACATGAACTTCAAACACTCTCTGATCCCCATGGACAAGGCCTTGAAGCGCTGCAAGGATTCCTCAGACAGGCCAGCCGAGAACCCGGCAATCTCCTTTACCAGCTGTACATGCCCATGTACAGCTGGTAAGTTTGGACACGGCATGACAGCATCGAGCCCTGGTAGCACTGTCTGCCGAGGGCATCCAGGTTCCGGGCCTCCCAGCTGGGAGGCACCAAGGAGTGCGTTTTTTGGCTTTTCAGCCGGTGCATGGTCGATTCCACAACCATGGAGTTGTGTGGCAGCTGCGCTTTCTGGAACCCAGGACTCTTGCGGACTCGATAGATGGAATCAACCCGCTTGCTGAGTACCGGCATCGAGGCCAGGGACTCCCACATTTGGAGCATCAGCCGTTCTAACATTGGAGGCACTGGTACAGTAAGGGCCTCCTTCAGGGGAGAGTCATACTGGAGGGCATCGAGCTCCTCGGCTCGAGGCTCCTCCTCTGCATCCGCAGGGAATGCCAAAGCCTTGGCCATGTCCCTCACGAAGTCCAAGAACAGAGTGTCCTCTGGAGGGGACTTAGTCCGAGGCTCCAAACCCGGTGAGTCTGATGGGATACACCGTGTCCGGAAGGTGTCTGGGGGAGTCTTCCTCCTCCGTCTCCCACGCCGAGTCCTCTGAGGACTCGATGGGCTCTGGCCTCGAGGGCTTCAGGCCTGACGGCCCCGGCGTCGACGACCTTGGCCGAGAATCGACTCGAGACCTGATCAACTCGAGGATTGGCTCGGCCTACGGCGCTGACTTTGACGTCAACGTCCCGGTGGTCAGGGCAGATGGACCGGCGAGACCGGCCATCAGTGCCCGCTGCTGCTCCATGAAGGCAGCCATGCTGCTCTCCAGGGCCGCCAACCTGAGACCGAGCTCAGAAGGCTCCGCAGCTCCCAGCTTGACACTGGCTCTCCCGGAGGAGAGTCCACAAGGACAACAGAAGTTACCTTGTCCGACGCCTCTGGCTCCCTGCAAGGTTATTTAGCCGGCTGCTCCAACTCCGAGGACCCGGTCCGGGCTCCACGGCTTGGAACCCGAGGGCCCAAGCCGATCAGAGGCATCCAGCGACACTGCCCTCACGAGTTTTTTCTTCCTCCGGTGTTCCCTGGAGGGAGACTCCCACTCAGAAAACCCACGACTGTGCTCGGGCTCCGATTCCCGAGATGTCGAGGCTTCTGATGAGGTCCGGGCCCGGCCGGAGGCGGACTCAGAAAAAATCCTGTCACGCTGCTGCTGCCTGCTCCTCAAAGACTTCGAAGACATCTTACTACACGGCCCGCAGACCATCGGGTCATGGTCGGGGCCGAGGCAATGGAGGCAGCAGTCGTGTGTGTCGGTGAGACATCAACTTCTTACACCGATCACATTTTTTAAACCTGCTGGCAGCCATCGGGGGAAAAAGGGCCCCTGCGAGGTCAAACAACTGGGCTGCCAGTGAAAACTAAAAAGAGCGCAAACGCTAGTCACGAAGGACAAAAACGAAAAAATAGGACTGGACTTGATACCGGTGTACCGAGCAGAGGGTGAGAAGGGGAACCGGTGTCGAACCGGGAAGTTGAAAAATATAAAATCAACTTTTCTACTTTTTCCATGGTGGAAACAGGACCACGTCCGTTGGGCTCCGCGGAAAAAGGAAGATTAAGCAAGATGGCACCTTTGGGCGGGAAGGGGACCGCGCATGTGCGATGCAATCCCAAAGGCTTTCTTTGAAAGCTGGGGAATTGCTCTGCACAAGGGCTCCATCGGCGCCGACATCACCCATATGTGAGGGCTGACTTCCTGCTTGTTCCTGGAGAAAGATATTAATCCGGAACCTGCTACGGCAATGTTGGGGATGAAGCCACTAAATTTGAAGGGGGTAGAGGGGGAATTCTTGAATTTGGGTTGTGTGGCTTTCAGGGTACTTATTGCTAAGAATTGGAAATAAGTGGGGGCGCCACAGATGGCGGAATATCATAGATCATTAGCACACATTTTTTTGATGAGTAAACTCACTGTGATTAAGAAAGCTAAGCCACAGAAATTTTTGAGTATTTGGGGGAAGTATATAAAATGGTTAGCAATTAAACTAATAAATATTAATAATGGATAGGAACAGAGGGGGGGAGAGGGATAGGGAGGAGAGGATGAGGTAAATAAATATACACATGTTGGAAGAAAACACACTAGTTTGTGAGAAGGAGGTGGTTTGTTGTATAAGATAAACATTGCTGGAATGTGTTACAGTTATTGTTTGTATGGTATTTTGTGTTAATAAAATATAAAGTAAAAAAAAGAAAGGGGTTAGGGTCACGCTGACAGTGATGGGGACTCCAGGTTGGGGTGCAAGAGAGTCCCCCCTCCTGAGACAGGAGCCCTAGAGAGCTCCCCAATGGGATGGGAGTCTCCACTGACAGCTGGAGTAGTGGTGGGAACCATGGCTGCCTGGGCCATCGAGGGGCTATCAGGATCAGGGAGGCCTTATTGCAGAGATTCCTGAGTAACGCTTTGGCAATAAGTGATATGGATGGGAAGGCGCACATGAGACCTTCCGACCACGAGATGAGAAACACGTCTGCTGACACCTGGGAGGGGTGGGCTTGCTGGAAGCAGAAGATGGGCAACTGGTAGTTGACCAGGCTGGCAAACAGGTCCATCCATGGTTCCCCCCTGAGCTGAAAGAGCCGGTTGGTCACTATGGGGTCCAGCTGCCATTCATGCGGCTCGAGGACCCTGCTCAATCTGTCGGCCAGTGAGTTGTTCTGGCCTGGCAGGTATACTGCCTGTAGGAGTATGCCCTGGACTGTGTAGGAGCAGAGGGGCCATCGCCTCGCGGCAGGAAGAGCCTGTGCCCCCTTGCTTATTCACATAGTACATTGCCACCTGGTTGTCTGTTTGGATCAACAATGGCTGGCGCCGTAGTGGTGGCAAAAAGCTCAGAAAGCTAGATTTATCACGCAAAGATCTAAAAGGTTAACCTGCTGGTTGCTCTCATCCTGCGACCAGCTGCCCTGGGTGTGGAGTTCCTCGCAGTGGGCTCCCCATCCCAGCAGAGAGGCATCCATAGTGAGAACCCTTAAAGGGCTCCGGGCTTGGAAGGGCATTCCTGCCTTGAGGTACTGGGGATTTTGCCACCAGGTCAGACATTCCGCCAAATGGTGGGTCACAAACTCTGACCTGGAGATGGCCTGTGCGGCCCTCATGTGAAGGCCAGCATCTGGGGTGACATGGATCATGGAGGCCACATGCCCGAGTAGGTGCAGCAGGAGCCGAGCGAACACCAAGGGACGATATTGTGCATCTAGGGCCAGTGCCCTGAGACGGTCAGCTTGGTCCCCAGGAAGGAAGGCCTTTGCCTGGAGGGTGTCTAGTCTTGCCCCTATGAACTCCAGACACCATGTTGGGAGGAGGTGGAACTTAGGGTAGTTTATTACAAACCCCAAATGCTGCAGGACCTGGATGGTACATGCGGTTGCCTGCTGCACTTCAGAGGCTGTGCCGCCATTTATTAGCCAATCATCCAGGTAGGGGAAGACAAAGACCCCCTGGAGGCAGAGGAAGGCGGCCATGACTACCAGGTACTTGGTGACAACCCTTGAGGCGGAAGTCAAGCCGAAGGGCAGCACCCTGTATTGGTAGTGGCTGCCCCCCACCATGAACATCGGATACTTCCTGTGGTTGGGGCGAATGAGGATGTGTGTGTAGGCATCCTTCAGATACAAGGAGCATAGCCAATCTCCCTGCTGGAGGTAAGGCAGCAATATTCCACGTGAGAGCATCTTGAACTTCTCCCTCACCAGGAATCTGTTCAGATTGCACAGGTCGAGGATGGACCTTAGGCCCCCTGTTATTTTTGGCACGAGGAAGTATGGAGTAAAACACCTTGTCCCTGAGATGGTGAGGAAATGATTCCACCGCTCTGTCCTTGAGAAAACCTGCAAGTTCCTTCAGTGGAAGGTCCTGGTGAAGGGGAGACCTTGATCACCTGGAGTACCCAAGAATCGGTGGTGATGCCTGGGTACCTTTGGGCATAGAGAATGAGACATCCCCCTGTGGGCTGCTGACCTCCTTGGGGTGGAGAAGCTATGCCCAAAGAGTCAGAAACTCCCTCTTGGCTGGGCTGGAGCAGACGCCTGGGGCTTGAGAGCCTTCTGCTTACGAGGGTCTTGCCCATGTCCCTTGGCCTGCTGACCTGGCTGGGGAAGCCTGAAAAGGTGGGTAGTTTCTGTAAGCAGCCCCTTTCCTCAGGTAGAAGGGCTTTTTACCCAAGTTCTTCCATTGGGGAGGCATCTCCCAAAGGCTTTCTTTGATAGCTGGGGGGATGCTTCTGCGAGGGCTCTGTTGGTGCCGACGTCACCCATATGAGAGGACTGATTTCCTGCTTGTTCCCGGAGAACTCCAAGTTCCCTCATTTCTTTAGCTAGAGGGGAGAACGGCAATCCTCAGGGCTAAATGACTTATTGTAGCAGTAGTTGGCTCAGGGGTTCCTTAATACCTTTCCTCTTTGGCCTCTGATAGGAAGAGTTCTGCAGAGGATTTCAGCTCATCTAGGCCTGTTGTCCCAGATTAGGCCCACTTATCACAGCCTCCTGGGCCAATAAGGTTCAAAGTAGGGGAACCCTTGAGGCTTCCTCAGAAATGAGGCCTTCTCTCAGGGACTGATTCTGCTCAATGAGCCATCTCTATTATATTTTACAGCCTGGCTATTGAGAGGTCTCATCTGAGAAAGAAAAGCCATTTGATCAAGGTCACAGCTACCCTGATACAGGCGTGTAAGAGAGCCACCTCTCTGTCATATGCCAGTATATGGAAAGTCTTTGACTTCTGGTGTAAGGAATGGGGAGAGGGGGGTTCTCTCTTTCAGGCATCTATCCCCTTAATCCTGGCATTTCTGCAGGAGGGGTGCAGAAGTGACTAGAACTGAAGTCTCTGAAAGTCAAAGTGGCAGTGTTAGTGTGTTATAGTGGACTGATACAGGGTATACCCTTACCTATGCATCAGGATGTGTCATGGTTTTTAAGAAGAGTGAAACATTTTCACATCAATAAGAGGTGGTACCTTCTTGGAATCTTAATCTAATGCCCTGGCTGTTGGTTTCTACTCCTTTTGAGCCCATGCGATGGGAATCAGTAAGGGACTTGACACTTAAGGTTACCTTTTTATTAGCAATCTGCTAAGCGAGACAAATTTCAAAGCTTCAGGCTTTTTTTCTGTAGGGAACCCTTTCTCTTGTATTCAGAGGTGGGGGTCTCTATTCACACAGTGCCCTCATTCCTGCCAAAGGTGGTCTCTTCATTCCATGTGAATTAAGTGATGTCCGTGCCAGCCTTCAGAGGAGGAAGACTGTAGGGAGAATGTCAGGGACCAGTACGTTCTGGATGTTTGTAGGATCTTAATGCACTACATCTGAAGGTTAAAAATGGTTTCCAAAAGTCTGATTACTACTTTATTTTAGTCAGAGGTCCAAGGAGAGGAGAGGCCGCATCTAAATCCATGATAGCTAGATGGCTCAGAGAGACTACCGCTTTGACTTATAATTCAAGAGGGCTGTTAATCTCCAAGAGTCTGAATGCCCATTCAATCAAGGCTCAAGCATGCTCTTGAGCAGAAATGCATATAGCTCCACAAGTGAACTATCTGTAAGGTGGCCACATGGTCATCCTTGAATTCATGTCTTAAAATATTACCATCTGGACATCCAAGCCAAGGAGGACACCACATTTGCCCTGCAACCTCAGGGAAAGTTGATAAAGTACTCTCCTAGTTTAAGGAGTGCTTGGTTACATCTCATATGTCTGTACTGCTTGATGGGATGATATGGAAGGAAACATTTGGATGTACTCAAGGAAAGAAAAACAGGTAAGCCCAAATTTTCTTTTAATTCTTCATGCTCTCTACCCCCTCCCCATGGTGCTGCATGGAGTATGTAAGGTGGAGAAGAGTTGAATTACACTTACCATTAGCTCTTCATTAATTATCATTTTGCTGATAATGCTGTGAACTGTGGGGAGCTCCAGCTGGAACATGTCACCAAGAATCTCCATACTATGTGGATAAAAAAACAGATAGAAATGTGAAAACAGAAAAAAAAAGGAGGCACGCAAGAAAGGGGAGGGAATGTGTTACTTAAAAAGGAGTACAACGTGCCACAGAGCAAGGGAGATTATTAAGAGAACAATTTTCAAAGCTTCTTCCCACATGCAAATTTTCTTATAGAAAAAAGGCTGCTGAACAATGCTCCTCCCCTCTAGGGGTATAAATACTTGTGCTGTTATCTGTAAGAAAAAGAGGCAGATCCCGGGCATAGCAGAGCCAGCCAGTGAACCATATACAGGGATTTAATTTTGAAACCTTCATGGGTGGTTCCAGCCACATACTTTGTCTCTGTTGAAAAGGTGATACAGTATCTGCTGGAACCGATATACCTGCGATGTGGCCAGCCGCATCATTTTCAGAGGGAAAGCTGGTATGAATGTCCTGTTTAAACCCACAGGACTGCCAAGCTCCCTACAGGGTTTCAACATTTTCCTCTACATAACTAGTTACTGCATCCCCTTCCTCACAATCATGAATTCATGTCAGATATGGGACTTACCTAATGGAATCATACACGCTGCTATAGGTGAAGAGATAGGTACGTAGAGACTCCTCTTGGATTTTCCTGAGATGGGAAAAGAGGCTGTATGAACTTTCAAATACTCTGCAACACAAGCAAAGATCTACACACATGTGCTATTCTAATTTCCTCTACTTTCAATGCTGCTCATACTGTTTCTTGCTTCAAAACTCTCCTTTACCTAACCAACACATGTTCCTTATTCCACCTCAACACACTATTACCTGACTAGCATCATTCGCACTCTCTCTGCTTCAGGGAATAGGTCCCAGACTTTTGCATTCATTTTATCATTAATGATGAAGTTCCGACAGGTCTTCCAGTCACCCATTTTCATGGCTTTGGAAGCAGCAACCACATGCTCCCGCATACTCTCAGGGGGTCCTGGGCAGAAAGAAAAGAAACACTTTTATAAAGGATGGTCTTAGATGCATGATGCCAAAAGGATCTAGAGTGGCCTTTTATAATAAGAATTATGCCTTATCCTGTTCAAGTCTTCCTCTATTAGTTATGCCACTAGTTTGGACCACAGGGACTCTCCCATAGCTCTTTGGTTACCTGCTCAACTTCATACTAAATATAAAGTTTTGCTCCTAGCATATAGAACTTTCTATACAGAAGTCCCCCAACTGTGTCTCTGATCATTTGATTCTGCAAACCTCTTCCTGGCCTCTGCCGACTCAACGAGAATCTCCTAGTAATAACTCCAGTAGCATGTACTCTGTTTTATCTTGTTTCTTTTGAGTTCCCTGCTACGTCATCTCTGCAGGGAATCCAGAATAAAAACGCTTTTTCATGCAGGCCGTTGAGGGGGTATTGCGTTCCACTGGCCAAGACATTGGTGATCAACTGAACCTTTACCTTCCTCTTTTTTTTTTTTAATTTTGTACCTTTGTTTTCATTGTATATCATTATATTGATTTAATTTTTTATGCTTTTTTTTTTATAATGTAATAATGTAATCCGTGTTTTCACTTTCCTTTCCTGTTCTTTCCAGTGCTCCTTATTTGTGTCTCTAATTTTATTTATTACTGTGTTTATAGTTTAATTGTAAATTACTCTGGTATTTTATCTTTATTTCAATGCTTCATATACCGCCCAAGTGAAGAGTCAGGGCGGTGTACAAATCAAATATGGGCTGCGAGCAGAAGAAAGAAAAGAACGCCATTGGTAAACAGGACAGTAACAGATAGAGAGGTAGATTGAGAGATAAAGAGAAAGGCACACTAGTTAGATACAAGAGAAAGGCAGACAAAGAGGAATTTAAGCGAACAGGAGGGGAAGGCACGTAGGGATTGGGGCAGGTAAGATCAAATGCAAGGTGAAAGAGGTGGGTTTTGAGCACGGCCTTAAATTGAGGAAATGAAGGCTCAGTGCGGAGTGTGTGGAGTAATGAATTCTAGACTGCGGAGCCCTGAAAAAAGAATGTGGAGTGGCAGGCGAGCTCAAGGAGAGGAGTGAGTGAGTGAGAAGATGGACTGCAGTGTTCTGGATGAGTTGTAACCAGTGAAGTTGATATTGGGGGAGACCTGCAAGAATAATATTACAGTAGTCAAATCTTGACACTACGAGTGACAACACGAGGGTGACAAGAGAGGAGGAGAAAGAAAGGATCAAACAGCGTGAATTTGACATAGGGAGATAAAAGAACAATGGACAAGTGAGGAGATGTGCTGATGAAAGGCGAGAGAAGAATCCAGCATGACCCCAAGGTACCGAAGAGTTGTTACAAGAGGTACTGGGGTGGCAGACAATGCAGGGGATAATGAGGAACAAGGGCACCAAAGGTAAACCAGAGGGCTGCAGATCTGGATGGGTTAATATGAAGGAAAGTGCTGTTTAGCCAAGAGGAGACACGAGAAAGGCAGGCATCGAGTGGGGTGAAAGTCAGGGGAGAGGGGACTAGGGTGGTACAGAAGAAGGATGTCGTCAGCGTAGTAGTACCCAGAAACCCTGGATTGCTGAATGATGAGGGCAAGTGGGGCAAGGAAAACGTTAAAGAGGAGGGGGGCTAGAACTGAACCTTGGGGGACACCGCAAGGAAGAGCGGTTTACAGGGAAGGAAGTGGGGCCAGACTGAACAGAAAAGGTGCAAGATGTAAGAAAAGAGCGAAACCAATGGTGGACAGTTCCGTGGATCCAAAGATCATGAAGACAGGTGAAGAGCATGCGATGATCAACCAGGTTGAAGGCGGAGGATAAATCTAGAGAGACAGCAAGGGAGAGATTACCTTGTTCATGTGACTGATGGAGCTTGTTCAGGAATGAAAGGATGATTGTTTCAGTACCATGACCAGTTCTAAATCCGGATTGGCATGGATGAAGGGCAGAGGGTTGTGTCAAGGTGGGCCAAAAATTGTAAGAAAGCTTATTTTTCCAGGGTTTTAGAGAGGGAAGGGGAAGTTAGAAACGGGACGCCAATGGGCCAGGGTGGCAGGATCAAGCGATGGTTTCTTCAAAATGGGCCGGATAAGTACTTTTATTAAGAAAGGCAATCTAAAAAAAAATCTTTGAATAAACCAAACAATATGAACCAAGTTCCACATTTTTTCACAAAAATTCCTGTAAATTTGTTTTATTTTTAAATATTCCGTTGTTACTACTTAGAGGCTGAGGTGGAATTTTTTCTTGGCTTTGTTTCTTTGTTATTAATAAATTACCTTTTCAAAGAAGTTTATTTAAGAACTTTAACCACTTATCATACTGATTACATAAACAAGGTTTACAATAGAGATCTAAAGCAAAGTTACTCATCTGTAACAGATGTTCTCCGGGGACAACAGGAATCAGTCCTCACAAATGGGTGACATCAGCGCCGACGGCGCCCGCCCGGTAACTTCTCCCCAGCTTCCAAAGAAAGCCATTGGGAGATGCACCATGCATGTATGGTCCCCTTCCTGCCTAAGTATGCCATCTTGTTTCAGTATGATGGAGAGAGCTCAAGATGGTAAAAAAAGAAAAGCAACTCCATGGGGAGGAGGGAGGGTTGTGAGGACAGATTCCTGCTGTCCCCGGAGAACTCCTGTTATAGGTGAGTAACTACACTTTCTCCGGGAACAAGCAGGGATGCCAGTCCTCACATATGGGTCAAGGAATGAGCGGCCCCGAGTGTCAAGCAAGGAACCAGTTCTCCAGTAGCCAGAACACACCAAAAGGCAGGAGTTGCCTTACACCCCGAACAAAAGACTGAGTACTGCCTGTCCGAAGGCACTGTCCCGGCAGGACTCCCTCTCCAGGTAGTAATGAGCTGCGAAGGTATTGACTGAGGACCTGGTAGCAACCCGACAGATCTCCAACAAGGGAACAGAGCGCAGGTTTATCACAGAGGCCAGCAGGACACAGAGCTCCAAGCGAGAGACCGGCCTGCTCGTAGGCAAAGGTGATGCAGCCCGCCACCCAAATGGGCAGGATAAGCTTAGAGACTGCTGTCCCCAGCCGATTTGGATCATAGAAGATGAAGAGCTGTGAAGAGCAACGGTGGGCCTGGGTGCGCTCCAGATAGTAGGCCAGGGGCTGCTTACAGTCCAGAGTGTGGAGAGTGGTCTCTGCCTTGTTAGCGTGAGGCTGCGGGAAGATGGTAGGGAGAACCATCTCCTGGTTGAGGAGGAATGGAAACACCACCTTAGGCAGAAACTTGGGGTGTCTGTGGAGCACAACCCTGTTTAGGTGGAAGAATGTATAAGGTGAATGAGCTACTAAAGCCTGGAGCACGCTAACCCTATGAGTGGAGGTGAGTTCCATGAGGAAGATCACCTTTCAGGAGAGATACTTGAGGTGGCAAGAGCAGAGAGGCTTGAAAGGTGGCACAGTAGGTTTTAAGAGAACCATGTTGAGATCCCACTCTGCCGCCCGGGGGGGGGGGGGGGGAGGGGTGGCCTTGAGAAAGGTAGGCCCTTCAGGAAGTGAGTCATGAAGGGCTGAGCGGAGAGGGGATTGCCCTCAACAAGATGGTGGTGTGCCAAAAGTATGCTAAAGTGCACGCTAACAGAGTTAGATTTCAGCCCTGCTTGGGAAAGGTGAAGCAGGTACTGTGGCACCAGCTGGACAGAAGGGGCTGATCTGCTTCTCTGTGCATTAAAGAGAATCTCCACCACTTGGTACATCCATAAACAAAGGCATGGGGAGGGGTGACCTGCATGGAAGCGGCGGGCGAACCTATTCTTGCCACCTTGCTGGGAAGACTAGATGGACTGTGCTGGTCTTCATCTGCTGTCATATACTATGTTACTATGTTACTTGAAGGCATGGGCCCGGCAGGTGGAAGCTTTACGGAAGGTCAGGAGGACCTCCTCCACCTTGCTTGAGAGATTGAAGTGGGCCAAGTCTACCTTTTCAGCAGCCAGGCTGTCAGTGTCAGGGACCCCAGATTGGGGTACAGGGAGAGAACCGTCCTCCTGTGAGAGCAGGCCTGGGACACAGCCCTGAGCAACCGGGGGCGCCTGGGAGAGGCAGAGTAGCAGAGGGAACCACAGCTCCCGGGCCCACCGAGAAGCCACCAGTATTAAGGTGGCTCTGTCATGCTGGACCTTGAACAGGGTCTTGGCGATCAGCAGTGTAGAGAAGGCCCCCCTGTCCATGGAATGAGGAATGTATCTGCTGCCACCTGCGAAGGATGTGGCTGCCTGGAGCAGATGCAGGGCAGCTGAGCATTGGCTGGACTGGCAAAGAAGTCCATCTGCAGGATCCCCCAGAGAAGGAACAGTCGAATGGCCACCCAGGGGTACAGCTGCCACTCGTGCGGTTGGAGGACCCAGCTGAGCCGGTCCACCAGGGCGTTGTCCTGGCCTGGGAGATAGACTGCCTGCAGGAGCATCATGCTGTTACTAGCCAGCAGAATATCCTCCACCAGCCGAGGGAAGCGGTGGTGTGCGATGGCTATCCTCTCAGCATCCAGGCCATCAAAGCTAGGGACTGGAGGTCAGGGTGCCGCAGCGTTCCATCCTCCTATGAGAGCAGGTCCGGGGCACACCCCAATGGCCAAGGGTCCCCTCAGGACAACTGCAGAAGCAGGGGGAACCAGGGCTTTATCTTTATTCAAACATTTGCTATACTGCTTAAATTAAAGAACATACAGCAGTGTACAATACAAAAAAAATGACTGCTGGGGTAAAGGCAGAAAGGAACACCAATAATTGATAGAAAAGGACAGCAGAGCAGAGGGAGAAGAGAAAGGAGAAGGGGGCTGCTTCAGCAACCTCAATGCAATGAAGAGGACAGAGGCCACCTCCACCTGAATCTTCAGGAGGGCACGAGGCACCAGGGACGTTGGTGGAAACGCATACAGGAAGCCCCTGGACCACGGAAGGAGGAAGGCATCTGCCGTCTCCAAACTCCGGGTTGGTTTCCGGGAGTAGAAGCATGGCAGCTGTGCATTCTCCAGGTTGGCGAAGAGGTCGAACTCCGGGGTGCCCCACCGCTGGAAGATCTCCTCCAGTACAGTCAGGTTCAGCCTCCATTCATGGAATTGGAGGATGCAGCTCAGGTGGTCGGGCCAGTATATTGTCCTGGCCTGGCAGGTACACTGCTCTGAGGAAGATGTTCCTCCCCACTGCGAAATTCCAGAGGCGCACAGTCTCCCAAGAGAGGTGATATGAACCTGTGCTCCCTTGCTTGTTGATGTAAAACAAACATCGCTACCTAATTGTCCGTCTGAAATTGGACTACCTGTCCTTCCAGATGGTCCTGGAAGACTCATAGGGCATAGTAAACTGCTGGGAGCTTGAGCAGGTTGATCTGTGAGGCACACTCTGCTGGTGACTATGGCCCCTGTGACTACAGGTGATCGCAGTGGGGCCCCCCAGTCCATCTTGGTTGCATCCATGGTGAGGACGCGCTGCACAGAGGGACTTAGAATGGCAGGCCAGCTCTTAGGTTGTAATGGTCCTGCCACCAGGTCAGGGAGACTGCCAAGGCTGGTATGACCTGGATACAGTCCTCTAGGCGGCCTGACACCTGTGACCATTGGGCGATGAGTGCCCACTGGGCCTGCCACATGTGGGCGAAAGCGGTCATGTGGATGGTGGACACCATGTGCTCCAGTAGGTGGAACATTTGTCGGGCTGTTACTGGTGCGCTGCACTGCACTTCTTGTGCCAGGGTGGTGAGGCATTGAGCCCGCTCTAGGGGCAGGAAGGCCTTTGCCCTCCGATGAACTCCATGCACTGCACTGGGGTGAGGTGAGACTTTGGGAAGCTCACCACGAAGCCTTGGTGCTGCAGCAGCCCTAGAGTGCGCTGATTCGCAATGCGCACTTCATCCAACGTGCTGGCCCGCACGAGTCAGTCATCCAAACAGGGGAACACAAACACTCCAAGGAGCTGGAGGCGAGTGATCATGATCGTCAGGCATTTCATGAACACCCAAGGGGCTGAGGCGGGGCCAAAGGGAAATACCCTGTATTGATAGTGGCGGTCTCCTATAACGAACCAGAGGTACTGACAGTGCCGTGGATGGATCAGGATGTAGGTGTAAGCATCTTTGAGATCCTAGGAGCATAGCCAATCTCCCTGGAGGAGATAAGGCAGCAAGGTTCCAAGGGATACCATTTTGAACTTTTCCTTGACTAGGAAGTCGAAGATCCAGGATGGACCTGAAGCCCCCCGTCTTCTTGGAAACCAGGAAGTAGCGGGAGTAAAACCCCCATCCTTGAAGATGAGGGACAGGCTAGACCACTTGATCCTCAAGCTCTTTCTGAAGAATCTCCCTGTGCAAGGGGTCCATGGGTAATTCCCATGGGAAAAGGGGGGGGGGGAGGCAGCTGAATAAAGTGAAATAGGTATCTCTCGTTGATCACTTGCAACGCTCAGGCATCCGTGGTGATAGAGGGCCACCTATGTGCTAAGTGGACCAGTCCCGCCCCCCCCCCCCGTGAACTATGGGCCCGTTATCTCCTGAGGGAGGGAAGCTATGCCCAAGGAGTCAAAAACTCCCCCAGGCTACAGTTGGAGGCGCTGTTTGGGAGCTTTAGGCTTATGGGGGCTGTGCCCTTGGCCTGCTGACGCCAAGGGGGAGCAGGTAGGCCTAAAACTAAGGGCAGTTTCAGTAAGCCTTCATGGACTGAGTGGAAGGGCTTTTTACCCAAAGCCTTCCGACAGGAAGGGTCTGACACTTTCTTAGACAGCTTAGTCCTGGTCATGACTTCCTTCTACAACTCGCCAGTCTTCTCCGTCATGGGTTTGCCAAAGAGGTTGTATCCCCGGCATGGGACATTGGCTAGTTTGTCCTGAACCCTTTGCTCCAAGTCGGAGGACTGCAGCCAGGCAAGACCATGGGCACTAATGCCCACCACAGCTATATGAGCCATTGACTCAAAGCCACCGAAGGCTGCTCAAGGCTGAAATTTGGAGCACTCCTTGACCGAGGAAACCAGAGTCCGAAAGCACTCAAGGGGCCCAACCTGATAAACCAGATGAGAACCCGTTCCTTCGCCAGGTCTCTCAGGTACATGCCCATGTACAACTGGTAAGCCTGGGCCTGGCTGTGAGCATATAGCCCTAGAAGCACTTCCTACCAAATGCATCCATGGTACAGGCCTTCCTGCCAAAGGCACCAAGGAGTGTGTCTTCTGGTGTTAATTCAATGCATAGCAGACTCCACCACCATGGAACTGTGTGAAAGTTGTGCTTTCTAGAACCCAGGGCTCTTGCTAACTCGATACTACAAATCGAGTCGACTGTTCACAGTCGGCACAGTCACCATGGTCTCCCACATCCTGAACAGCAGGCACTCCAGGATTTGGGGGGGGGGGGTACAGGCACCGTCAGCACCTCCTGAGGAGCCTCGTACTGGAGGATCTCAAGATCCTCAGCATGCAGCTCAAAGGTGAGTGCTTGGGACATCTCCCTCACAAACTCCAGGAAGGAAAGGTCCTCTGGAAGGGAAAGAGGTCAGAGGGGACATCCTGATGGAGCATGGTGTCGGGGGACTCCTAGTCCATTTCCCACACCGACAGAGTCGGAGGAATCGGCGAGCACCCCATGGTCCTCGGAAAGACCTGGCGCCGACGACTCCCGACAACACCAACCGTGCCAGGCGCTCCAGGATGGGTGGGGCATCCTCTGAGGAATTCCTCATATAAGAGGTCCCCGTGTGGGGTGCCGACAACCTGGAGTGACTGGAAGTCTGGCCCCACTGCGCCTCAAGAATGCTGAGAAACTGCGTTCGAGGGCTGCCCAGAGGGCCTTGATGCCGGATGGCTTCACCACTGGCCCCGACCCTGATGGCGGATCCTTGGCCGAGGAGTCCCAGAATGTGATTGGAGTCTGAGGAAACTCGTCGATCCCTCGATGTTGCAGGCGACTCGTCCCTTCGGGGCTGCTTCGACAGGCACTCCCATCTATCATCCCCCAAGTTGAGCCGAGGGCTCAGAGGCCGGATCAGTCCTTGGAGTTGACTGAGGAAGATTCCGACATCTGATGACCTCTGTGCTCAGAACAAACCCAGGCACACAACGCAGTGTCGCCTGTGCCGAAGGCAGGGTTTCTGCCCCCCGATGCCAAACTGGAGCCAGACCTACCAAACAGCTCCCCCTGCTGCCTTTCATGTTCCTTACAGGTTTTAGCTGACATGAGGAGACAAAGTGGGCAGGAAGACCAGCCGTGGTCTGCCCAGAGAAACTTGACGCAGATGCTGTGGCGGTCCATATGGGACATAGTGTGGTTGCACTTGTCACACTGCTTAAACCGCTGGTCGAAGATATAGCGGGAAAAACAAGACCTGCGAGATCAAACTCTGATGTCTCGACCAGGTAGGCTGCGAGAAGAAAACCTGCAGGCCAAAAGAACGAAATTGAAGAAAAAATACCCAAGCTAAAATCCAGATGCAGAGGTGGAGACTCTGCCGTGGAAAGGTGATCGACTCGAGCACTCAAGAAAAATGGAAAAACCGAGTAGAGTCGAAAAAAAATCTACTTTTACCGAGGTGCACAGACGGGATTGTCTGCAAGGCTCCATGGAAAAAGACAAACTAAGGCAAGATGGCACCTTTGGGCGGTGTAGCTCCCAAAGGCTTTCCTTGAAAACTGGGGAGTGAATCCACGCGGGCTCCGTCGGTGACGTCACTCCATATGTAAGGACTGACTTCCTGCTTGTTCCTGGAGAATACTGCCATTCATATTATCTACAATGCTTGTAAATATGATCAGGTCTCACCTCTCCTCATGAAACAATACTGATTCTCTGTCTTACCGAATGAGATTCAAACTTCCAGTTCTGACTCAAAGCAATTTTCTTCAATTTCCCTCTGTGCCTGTTCAAAAGAGTAGTTACTCACCTGTAACAGGTGTTCTCCAGGAGCAGCAGGAATCAGTCCTCACATATGGGTGACGTCGGCGCCGACTGAGCCCCCGTGCGGAGCATTTCCCCAGCTTTCATAGAAAGCCTTTGGGAATGCAGCACGCATGCGCGGTCCCCTTCCCGCCCAAGGGTGCCATCTTGCTCAGTCTGATGACATAGCTAAAAGACAGCAAAAATAATCATACGACTGTAACTCTAAGGGGAGGAGGGAGGGTTGTGAGGACTGATTCCTGCTGCTCCTGGAGAACACCTGTTACAGGTGAGTAACTACTCTTTCTCCAGGACCAAGCAGGAAGTCAGTCCTCACATATGGGACTCCCTAGCTCAGGGCTACCAGAGGCCCCAAACTGAAAAACTGAGCTCCCTCTAGAGCCTCAGCATGCAAGAACAGAATCTTCTCTGATAACGCCCCCGAAAGGTAGCCCAACACCAGGGCCGGAGGGTAGGAGTTGCCTAGACCCCAAAGAGATTATGGAGTACTGCTTGCCCGAAAGCACTGTCCCTGCGGGACTCCCTCTCAAGGCAGTAGTGGGCCACAAAAGTCTGGCTTGAAGACCAAGTAGCATCCCAGCAGATGTCTGCCAACGGAACAGAGCGGAGATGAGCCACTGACGCAGCCTTCGCCCTGACACGGTGAGCCATAACTCGACCCTGCAACGAGAGGCCGGCTGCCCTGTAAGCCCAGGCGATGCAGTCAGCTACCCATATGGATAAAATACGCTTGGAGACAGCCAACCCCAACTTATTGGGGTCATAAGAGACGAAGAGCTGAACCGCCCTCCAGTGCTCCCGCGTACGGTCAAGGTAGAAGGACAACACCCTCCTACAGTCCAGGGTATGCAAGACCATCTCAGCCCGGCTAGCATGAGGCCTGGGAAAGAAAGTCGGAAGAACCACCTCCTGATTGAGGTGGAAGGAGGAGACAACCTTTGGAAGGAACTTAGGGTGAGTCCGTAAGACTACCCTGTTCCTATAGAACCTAGTATAAGGTGCTTCTGATACTAGGGCCTGAAGCTCACTCACTCGCCTTGCTGAGTTAAGGGCTACAGAAATAGCGTTTTCCAGGACAGAAAACGCAGAGGGCAAGTAGCCATAGGTTCAAATGGTGGACAAGTAAGCCGTTGCAAGACCACATTTAAATCCCATTCAGTGGCAGGTAGACGCACTGGAGGCTTAAGCAAAAGCAGGCCTCTGAGCAAGCGAGCCACCAAAGGATGGCTGGAAAGAGACTGACCCTCCACCTGTGAGTGGTGTGCTGAAAGAGCACTAAGATGAACTCTAACAGAATTGGAATTAAGGCCTAGGTTGGACAGGTGAAGCAAATACTGCAGCACCACTGGTACCAGGCATGAGAAGGGATTCTCGTTGTGTTGAGTACACCAGGTAGAGAATCTACGCCACTTAAGGGCATAAGACTTTCTGGTGGACTGCCTCCTGGAGGCCAAGACTACGTCCTCCACTTCCCTAGGCAGTAGTAAAGGCACTAGGACTGCCCTTTCAGCAGCCAGGCCATCAAATTGAGGGACTGGAGATTGGGGTGCAAGAGGGACCCCTGCTCCTGAGACAGGAGATCGGGTTGCATCCCCAGAGGAAGAGGAGTGTCCACTGCCAGTTGCAACAGTAGTGGGAACCAGGGTTGCCTTGGCCACCTGGGGGCCACCAGAATCACTGAGGCCTTGTCCCAGATCACCTTGAATATAGTGTCTTGGACATATAGTAGGCCTGTAGACCATGGAATGAGAAACGCATCCGCTGCTACTCTGAGAGGATGCGGTTGTCTGGAACAGAACCTGGGTAGTTGACGGTTCAGAGGACTGGCAAAGAGATCTATGGTTGGAAGACCCCATCTCAGGAAGATCTGTTGAACCACTAAAGGGTTCAACTGCCATTCGTGCGGCTGCAGGATCCTGCTCTCCTGACCTGGGAGGTAGACGGCTTTGAGAAGAATGCCATGACTGACTGCCCAGGAGCACAGTTTCTGCGCTTCCTGGCAGAGAAGGCGGGACCCTATGCCCCCTTGTTTGTCCACATAGAACAAAGCCACTTGATTGTCCATCTGAACCAAGACGGACTGGTGAGAGATGAGATGAGAGAAAGTTCTCAGGGCTAAGCGGATAGCTCTCAGTTCTAAGAGATTGATCTGCTGGGCGGCCTCCCAAGGAGTCCACAGGCCTTGAGTACATGCCCCTTGGCAATGTGCACCCCAACCTTGAAGAGAAGCATCAGTTGCCAGCACCTGAGAGTGTGGAGATGCCTGATTCGGAAGATGAAGCCACCATTGCAGAGAAGACTGTAGTAGGCTGGACACCCTCACTTTGTCCGTGAGGCTTCCTGTGGCCTGGTGCCACTGAGTCCGGAGGCCCCATTGAGCTGGCCTCAAGTGTAGACGAGCATTTGGAGTCACATGGACTGTGGATGCCATGTGGCCTAAGAGCCTCAGGAATTGTCTGGCGGAGACCAGAGACTTGCTGTGGAATAGCCTGGCTAGAGCCATCAATCTGTGGGCCCTGTCCACTGGTAGAAAGGCCTTTGCCTGAAAGGTGTCCAGTCGAGCTCCTATGAACTCCATGTTCTGGGAGGGTTGCAAACTGGACTTTGCGAAGTTTATGACAAACCCCAGGTGCTGAAGCAGAGCGACAGTGCGAAGGGTGGCTTGACTGGCCTCTTGCGGGGATTGACCCCTGATGAGCCAATTGTCCAGATATGGAAAGACAAAGAGGCCTTGAACCCTGAGGTAGGCCGCTACCACCGCCAGGCACTTGGTGAATACCCTGGGGGCGGATGTAAGGCCAAAAAGCAGTACTCTGTACTGATAATGGTTTCCTCCCACTACAAATCTGAGATATTGTCTGTGGTCTGGATGAATAAGGATGTGAGTATAAGCATCCTTTAGATCTAAGGAGCATAGTCAATTTCCCTGCTGGAGGTAGGGCAGCAGGATTCCAAGGGTAAGCATCTTGAACTTTTCCCTCTCCAGGAACTTGTTCAGGTTTCGCAAGTCTAGAATGGGTCTGAGGCCTCCTGTTCTCTTTGGTACCAGAAAGTACCTGCAATAGAAGCCGTGACCTCTCAAGGTGGTGGGGCACCGGTTCCACTGCCTGTTCCTTCAGAAGACCTGCCAACTCCTGCAGGAGTAAGTCCCTGTGCAGAGGGAGTCTGGGAGGCTCCCCTGGAAAAAAGGAGGGGGTACCTGGTGGAAGTGGAGGAGATAGCCCTTCTGGACTATACTTAGAACCCAGCTATCCCTTGTGACGGCTGACCACCTGTGGGCGAACAGGGCCAGCCTGCCTCCAGTGCTGCTGGGGGCTAGCTGAGAAGGAGAGGCTATGCCAATGCAGTCAAAATCCCCCTCCCTGCTGAGCAGGAGCCGGAGTAGGAGGCTTGGGGGCCTTCTGCCTACGGGGCCCATGACCCTGTTGGGGAGCTACAGAGGCCTGATAATGAGGGTACTGTTTATAGGCAGATGACTTCCTCGGGTAAAAGGTCTTTTTCCCCGAGCCCTTCTTCTTCTGAGAAGGGGCAGAGGTTTTTCTGGACAGCCTTGTCTGGGTAAGAGTCTCGGTCTCGAGTTCGGCAGCCTTGTCAGCCATAGGCTTGCCAAAGAGGTTTTCACCTTGGCAGGGGACATCGACCAACTTGTCCTGCACCCATGGCTCGAGGTCCGATGACTGTAGCCAAGCCTGACGGCGTGCACCGATGCCGGCTGCGGCTACTCGGGCTGAAGCCTCGAAGCCATCATAGGCCACTCGAGATATAAACTTCGAGCACTCACGAATACCCGAGGACAGAGCATTGAACCTCTGCAAAGGTTCCTCGGAGAGACCAGCAGAGAACCCGGCAATCTCCTTCGCCAGGTCTCGAAAGTACATGCCCATGTACAGCTGGTAGGTCTGGGAAACACAAGGAGCAAGAGACGTAGGTTGGTAACAGACTGCTTTATTGATGATAGTCCAACGCGTTTCGGCAAACGCCTTCCTCGGGGGACATACAGCTAACATAAAATACAAACATTATTAAAAATAAGGACATTGTTAAAACCAAATATATAAGACATCATAAATAAACATAATAAAAGATAAAATATAAAACAAAAAATTAAAAATTATAAGAACACATTATGGATAACTGTAAAATAAGAAGGGCCGAGACAAAAGACAAAATCTATATTACCCAAGCGTTGAGGACTATACATACTTTGTTTAAGAACAATTGGCCATATGCATAAAAAAATTTATTAAAACAATAAACATACATACATCCTAGATAAAAAAAAAAAAAAGAATAAATGAATATGAAGTAACACTTAAATACACAACGAAAAGACAGCTCTAATAATTAAAAATAATTAAAGCTAACGTCTTGGACATATCAAAGAACATCTACCAGTGCTGTGTCAAGTCAAATGTCTCATTAAGACAGTTTTGTCGGATTGTTATGCAATAACTAAAAGATACATATAAAAGATAAATAAATAAATATGTAAATATAAAAATATGAATATAAAAAAAATAAAAAATAAATAACAATAACACAATGATCAGATATTATAAACAAGGGACTATCACCAATAAAGCAGTCTGTTACCAACCTACGTCTCTTGCTCCTTGTGTTCCCCGGTTGTTCTGCAAGAGCGACGCTCCTCCCTTTTGACACAGCTGGTAGGTCTGGACACGGCAAGCAAGCATAGAGCCCTGATAGCACTTCTTACCGAGGGCATCCAGGTTGTGGGCCTCCCGGCCGGGAGGCACCAAAGAGTGCATCTTCTGACTCTTCAGACGATGCATGGCTGATTCCACAACCATGGAGTGGTGCGGTAATTGTGCCTTTTGGAACCCGGGGCTCTTGCGGACTTGATAGATGGAGTCGACCCACTTGCTTAAAACCGGCGTCGATGCCGGCGCCTCCCACATGCAGAAGAGCAACCGTTCCGGCATTGGAGGAACCGGAACAGTAAAGGTCTCCTTCGGAGGAGAGTCATACTGTAGGGCTTCGAGCTCCTCGGCTCGAGGCTCCTCCTCGGAATCCGCGGGGAATGCCAAAGCCTTGGCCATGTCCCGCACGAAGTCCGAGAACCGGGTATCCTCCGGGAGGGGGGGGGGGACCTTCTCCGAGGCTTGGACTCGGGCAAGTCCGAAGTAACGCACCGAGTCTGAAAGGTGTCGGGCGACTCCTCATCCTCCGTCTCCCAGCCGGACTCCTCGGAGGAGGAATCGAGCTGCTCCGGTCGGGCAGGCATCGATGCCATCCGCCCCGACGCCGAGGGTACCGGCGTCGACGACCTTGGTCCCGAACAGGAGGCCGAGGGGGATCTTGGCCGAGGATCGACTCGAGCTCGCATGGACGTGAGGATCGGCTCGGCCTCCGGGGTCGACTTGGACGTCGATGCCCCGGTGGTCGGGGAAGATGCACCGGTGAGACCGGCGATCAGTGCCCGCTGCTGTTCCATGAAGGCAGCCAAGCTGCTCTCCAAGGCCATCAACCTGAGTTCGAGCTCAGGAGACTCAGCAGCCCCCGACTTGGGCTCCGGTGGCGCCGGGCCCGACGTCGGCTCCTCTGGAGGTGAGTCCACGAGGACTACAGTACTCACGTGACCCGGGGACTCCATCTCCACTCGAGGTTGTTTTGTAAGCCTCTCCGACTCTGAAGACCTGGGACGGCGCTCGGGGCTATGCGACTTGGCCCTCGAGGAGCCAAGTGCGTCCACCGACGCCGCCCTCGCGGCTTTTTTCTTCTTACGATGCTCCCGCAAGGGAGACCCACTTTCAGAGGAGCCTCGACGCTGCTTGGGGCTGGAGTCCCGAGATGTCGAGGCCTCTGACGAGGTCCGGGCCCTACCGGACGCGGAGTCAGAGAAGATTCTTTCCTTTTGGTGCTGCCGACTCCTTAACGCCTTAGAGGACATCTTCCCACACGGACCACAGATCATCGGGTCATGATCGGGTCCGAGGCACCGAAGGCAGCAGTCATGTGTGTCGGTGAGAGACATAAGTTTCTTACACCGATCACACTTTTTAAACCCGCTGGCAGCCATCGGGGGAAAAAGGGCCCCTGCAAGGTCAAAAGACAGGGCTGCCAGTGAAAAAAGAAAAAATGGCGCGAACGCTAGTCACTAAGGACAAAAACCGAAAAAGAGATCCGGGCTCGATACCGACGTATCGGGCAAGGGAAACCGATGTCGAACCGAAGAAAACAGGTTAACGCAGAGAAAATCAACTTCTTCCTCGGGTGAAACGAATATACATCCGTCGGGCTCCGTGGAAAAAAGAAGACTGAGCAAGATGGCACCCTTGGGCGGGAAGGGGACCGTGCATGCGCGCTGCATTCCCAAAGGCTTTCTATGAAAGCTGGGGAAATGCTCCGCACGGGGGCTCCGTCGGCGCCGACGTCACCCATATGTGAGGATTGACTTCCTGCTTGGTCCTGGAGAATTGTTCATTCTCTGCTTCTCTGCAAAACCTCTCCATTCAGACAATTTACTAGTTACTCCTCGTTTAGAGTGGTTCATCTTGAATCCACATGCCAATCAGTTTTTTCTCATCTTGCTGCTTCCCTGTGGAACACACTGCCCCTTTACCTCAGAATCAAAGCCTCATTATCAAAATTCAAGGCACAGCTGAAAGCGCTATTCTTTGTTCAAGCCTTTTTGCACCTGCTGGATTTGTTTAGTTAAATCTAAGTCATATCCTATAAGGCAGTGACTTGGCCAAGAGCAGGCAGGGCTGTAACATCTGATCACTAGCTTTCTTCTCTTTGCCTTCTTATTTTTACCCTCCCTCTATCTTTTTGTACTACTGAATTTTAGGCACTGCATAAACCACTTTGCTGCTAATCCAAAAGGTGATATATAAAGAAATCTAGGAAAGTAAATGTAAAGCTAAGAAAAAATCGAGTGCATTGGGAATATGAAACGAGAGCCTAGAGCTTACTGACTCTTTTTACAGTGGTAATTACTATGAGTAAAGGCAGCTTTTCAGATAGGTCCTTGAGAGAGGAATAACTCAGGAGTTCAAAGGTGGGTCCATGAGTTGGGCAGGGATAATATTCAAATCCCATGTGGATAGAGGTTCTCAAATTAGAGACTAAGGGGCTTGTTTACAATGCCGCGGTAGCGGTTTCTGCCTGATATCGGAGCCGCGGCCCTATTGAATTCAATGGGGCCGCGGCTCCGATATCGGGCGGAAGCCGCTACCGCAGCTTTGTAAACAAGCTCCTTAGTGTTTATGAGGCCTCACATACAGTAAGACAGCAGTGGATGAGCTGAGATAGTTTTGTCCTCAACATGGTTGTGATATTGCTGACAGGTAAATTCAAATTAAAGAGGTTTTGAGGCCTTAGGACAAATTAAATAAATATGACAATTTACAGCTGTGGGCAGGAGAAGGGGTTGCTGTCTCTGGATGCAGCCCACTGGGCAAACCATTTCCAATTAAAATAGTACAATTTTCTCATAAAGACTCTTTTTGATGCTAGGATGATGTTCTTGACCTCCTCCAAACCTGGAGGTCTAGTATTACTTACCTTTTAATTTCTAAACCAGGAGGGACAGGATCTCAAGAGTGTACTACTGAATTTTAGGCACTGCATAAACCACTTTGCTGCTAATCCAAAAGGTGATATATAAAGAAATCTAGGAAAGCCTGCAGTGGGAGGAAAAACAGTCTTCCATACTGCTGTGTCAGCAAAGAAGGATGTTGTTCTACAGGGATTGGTTGATCTGTTTTCAGAGGGAGGAGGAGGAGGGGGAAACCAGATATGGCTTGTCCAGTGCCCTATCCCAAACTATTTTCTGAAGAACACAGGATATCAGGGGAAAGGGAGTGGAGCAGCCACCTAGTGGTTAGTAGCAGCAGCAGCCTGGTACCAGAAAGAAACGAGTTCAAATCCCACTGGCACTCCTTATGGCCTTGGGCAAGTCACTTAACCCTTCACTGCCTCAGGTACAAACTTAAACGGTAAGCTCTCTGAGGACAGGGAAATATCTACATACCTGAATGTAACTAGCTTTGAAATGCCACTGGAAAGGCGTGAGCTAACTACTACTAATAATAAATAAACGGGGGAAATGTACAGAAGAGCCCTAGGTTCTATGGAACCAAGACGACATCATGAGCTGTTCACAGGGAACAGAGTTCTCCAGGGATGCAAATAGGTCTATCAGGCTTTCTCCAATGGAAGAAGAGATGGGCGAGTTCTTGGTTGAAAGACCATTTATGACAGTTTAGCTTGCAGTTGGAGGGAATGCACGGTCTGAATGTGTTTACCTGGCAGGCAGAATAGCTGAAATGTTGCTCATATGTAGCCAAGCAACACAATGAGAAAGCATGCCGAGGAACATGAAATTCTTGGCAATTCCTATTCAGTCTCTCTCTTTCCGACTGGGAGGAAGCTTTCCCCACTCAAGCAGTTATCTGCAATGGCTGCAAGTTTGACTTTGGATAGTCTATGATAAAACACAGTGCCTCTAGCAGGTGAATCATTTGGAGAGGCTACTTGGCTTCTTTGGGAGAAGAACCTTTTACTAACCAGTTATCTAAGAAAAGATGAAGATTCTCTTCCTTCAAAAAAGGTGAACAGCTACTACCACTAGACATTTTCTAAATCTCTCAGGGAGCTGCTGCATACAAAAAGGAAGGACTCTGTGGCGCTGATATTCAAAAGCACTTACCCAGTTAGAAGCATCTGCTAACTGGATAAATGCTGGCCAGCAAGATATTCAGCAACACTATCCAGATAGTTCCATAAATATTTCCTCTGACCATAGTGGCTGGTGTTTAAAAAAAATGTTGACTGCCAAGGCTAAATATTGACCTATGTATTAATAATGAACTCCATGTGCTATAAAACAGAACTGCCTGTGCAGGGCATGAATCAATATGTGCATATATAGATCCTTCAAATACAGGGAACATATCCTGTCTTCCATATCCAGCAGAGGAAAGTTTTTAGTGAATTATTTTTAAACTTTTCTCAAAAATGTTTTTTGCTCAAGTCTCTTTGATACAAGATCTGTCTCAATCCTCCCAGTTTCTTTATTATTAATGAAATATCTGAAGTATAAACCCCTTGGTTTCTAGCTCTGGAATGTAACCTCTTACAGAGACTATCCTGCTGTAAGAGAGCACTGTATTATTGGCCTAGAGATAGGACTAAACAAATATTTGAGAAGAATACAGACCATATCCTAGACTTTTTATGGTCCTTTATTAATCACAGCTAAGACTAGTGGAAAAACCTCTCTTCTAGTTTCCTTTGAAAGGGAGAGATGGTCAAGTAACACAGTAACATTGGAAATGAAAGTGGATAAAGATCAGCATGGCCCATCTAGTTTGCCCAGTAAGATGGCTAGGGCCACACCTGTTCCATGCAGATTACCCCTCTCCTTGCCTTTATTTTTAAGGTTGTAAGTATTTGCTGAAGGCAGGTAATATTTTCCCTCAGAAAGAAGAGAATAAGTACATAAGAATGCCATATTGGGTCAGACCAAAGTCCATCAAGTCCAGTATCCTGTTTCCAACAGTGGCCAATCCAGGTTACAAGTACCAAAAAGAGACCCACAGGTTCCATAATGCTTGTATTGCGACAAGCAATGGATTATCTGGATCCTTTTTAATAATGGTTTATGGACCTTTCCTCCAGGAACTTGTCTAAACCTTTTTTAAACCCAGCTATATTAACAGCTTTTACTACATCCTCCGGTAACAAATTCAAGTTTGATTACCCATCGAGTGAAAAAATATTCTCTTATTAAAAAGGCAGAGGAAAAGAAGGACAAAGATGTGAAGTGTGGTGACAAAACTTTCTTCAGGTATATTCGGGAGAGAAGGAAAATCAGAGATGGAATTGCAGGACTCAGAAGTGCTGGGAACGGATTCGTGGAAAGTGACCTTGAAAAAGCGAACTTGCTAAACAAATACTTCTGCTCTGTTTTTACTAAAGAAAATCCTGGAGAATAACCATCTGTGACTCCCAAATATAAAAATAGGAATGAAGTAGATACCACACCATTCACAGAAGATGATGTGTTAGAACAACTTGCAAAACTGAAAGTGGACAAGGCCATGGGACCAGATGGAATACATCCCAAGATACTGAAAGAGCTCAGAAAGGTTCTTGCAGGGACGTTAAAGGATGTTTTCAACAGATCCTTGGAAACAGGAGAAGTTCGTCAGGACTAGAGAAGGGCGGATGTGGTACCTCTTCACTAAAGTGGTGACAGGGAAGAAGTGACAAACTACAAGCCCGTGAACCTTACTGCGGTGGCAGGAAAAGTAATGGAGGCGCTTCTGAAGGAGTGAATAGTGAACTTTCTCAAAACCAACAGGGTGCATGATCCGAGGCAACATGGTTTTACCAAGGGACGATCTTGCCAAACAAATCTGATTGAGTTCTTTGACTGGGTGACCAAAGAACTAAATCAGGGGCATGCGATCATCTACCTGGATTTCAGCAAAGCCTTTGATATTGTTCCTCATAGGAGGCTTATCAATAAACTCAGTAGTTTGGGGATGGGTCCCAAGGTGGTGAGCTAGATCAGAAATTGGTTGACTGACAGAAGACAGAAGGTGATGGTAAATGGAGCTCACTTGGATGAAAGGAGAGTGATTAGCGGGGTACCCCAGGATTCGGTCCTGGGCCCGGCACTGTTCAATGAATTTCTAAGTGATATTGCTGAAGGACTGCATGGAAAAGTCTGTCTGTTTGCAGATGACATGAAAATTTGCAAGAGTGTACTCCCCTGAGGGAGTGGCTAACATGAGGAAAGATCTACAAAAGCTGGAAGAATGGTCTAAATGCTTGGCAGTTAAGATTTAATGCAAAAAGGTGCAGTGTCATGCACTTGGGAAACAGAAATCCAAGGGAAATGTATGCGATAGGTGGCGAGAGGTTGGTGTGCACGGACCAGGAGAAGGACTTTGGTGTGATTATTTCTGAGGATCTCAAGGTGGCAAAACAGTGCGACAAGGCGGTGGCAAAAGTCAGGAGGATGTTGGGTTGCATACAAAGAGGAATTACCAGCAGAAAGGAAGAGGTACTAATGCCACTGTACAAGTCACTGGTGAGGCCTCACTTGGAATACTGTGTTCAGTTTTGGAGACCATATCTTGCAAAGGATGTAAAAAGACTGGAAACTGTTCAGAGGAAGGCGACCAAAATGATTTGGAGCCTGCGTCAGAAGCCTTATGAGAAGAGACTTGAAGACCTAAATATGTACACTCTGAAGGAGAGGAGGGATAGGGGAGATATGATTCAGACCTTTAAATACTTAGAGAAATAATGAACAAACAAACCTCTTCCAAAGACTGGGAAGCTGTAAAACTAGACTGCATAACATGAAGCTGCAAGGGGGTAAATTGAAAGGCAATGTCAGGAAATTCTTTTTCACTGAAAGGGTGGAGGATGCTTGGAATGCCGTCCCGATGGAAGTGGTAGGGGCAAATACAGTGACAGAATTCATAATGGCATGGGACAGACACAGTGGATCCCTTTATAGCAACAGGATAAAATCAAAATAAACTTAACTATCTAATTTCTCAACAAACAGGGGTGTCCTACACGGAGCGGTGGGTTCACCCCTAAAACAAAGACATAGGGAGGGGTGGCCTGCACGGAGCAGCAGGTGCACCTATTCTTGCCATCTTACTGGGCAGACTAGATGAACCATACTGGTCTTTATCTGCCGTTATTTACTATGTTGCTATGTCTTAAATGGGACACTGTAGCTTCATTGCATGTCCTCTAGTCTTTCTACTTTTTGATGGCGTAAAGAACCAATCTATCTTTACACGTTCCACTCTAATCGTTAATTTATAAACCTCTATCATATCTCCCCCTCGGCCATCTCTTTTCCAGGTCGAAGAACCCTAACCTTTTAAGCCTCTTCTCATAGGTATATCCTTCCATCCCCTTTACCATTTTGGTGGCTCTTCTCGGTACGTTTTCTGATTCCGCTATATTCTTTTTAAGATATAGCAACCAGAATTGTACACAATATTCAAGGTAGGGTCACACCATGGAATGATAGAGAGGCATTATAGTATCCTTTGTTTTATTCTCAATTCCTTTCCTTATGATTCCTAGCATCCTATTTGCCTTGCTTCGTGTAACTATAGTTTGGGTTGTTCTTTCCTAGGTGCATACATTTGCAATTGTCCACATTAAATGTCTTCTACCATTTGAAAGTCCAGTCTTCTAATTTATCAAGGTCCTCTTGAAATTTTTCACAATCGTCTTGGGTTTTAACAACTTTGAATAATTTTGTGCCATCTGCAAATTTGACTACCTCACTCGTTATTCCTATTTCAAGGTCATTTACAAATGTTAAAAAGCAACAGACCCAGCATAGATCCCTGGGGTACTCCACTATTTACCTTTCTCCATTGGGAAAATTGGCCATTAAGCCCTACTCTCTCCTTTCTATCTTTTAACCAGTTCCTGATGCACAATAGTATATTGCCTCCTATCCTATGACTTTTAACTTTGCCAAGAATCTCTCATGAGGGACCTCGTCAAAGACTTTTTAGAACATCCAAATACACTATATCGATCGGCTCACCTTTGTCTACCTGTTTATTCATACCTTCAAACAACACATATTAGTAAGACAAGACCTTCCTTGGCTAAAGCCATGTTGGCTTTCTCCCATTAAACCATGACTATTACATATTCAGCAATTTTGTTTTTTATAATTGTTTCTACCATTTTGCCCGGTACTGACATCAGGCTCACTGGCCTATAGTTTCCTGGATCACTCCTGGAACACTTTTTTAAAAATTGGCGTTACATTGGCTATTCACCAGTCTTCAGGTACTACAGCTGATTTTAATGATAGTTCACAGATTACTAATAGTAGGTCTGTAATCTCATATTTCAGTTCTTTCAACACCCTTGGATGTATACCATCTGGTCCAGGTGATTTGCTACTCTTCAATTTATCAAATAGTTGTAACATCTTCCCAGTGTATCGATATTTCTTTCAATACTTCTGCGGCATCACCTTTAAATACCATTTCAGTCATGGGTAACATCCCTACATCTTCCTCAAAGATCGAAGCAAAGAATTCATTCAGTCTCTCCGCTATGGCCTTGTCCCCTCTTAGTGCGCCTTTTACCCCTCTATCTAAAGGTCCAACTGACTCTCACAGGCTTTTGCTATGAATGTACTTGACAAAGTCTTTATGATGCATTTTTGCTTCCACAGCACGCTTCTTCTCAAATTCTCTCTTCAGCTGCCTTATCAATGCCTTGCATCTAACTTGCCAGTGTCTATGTTGTTTCCAGTTTCCATCCATTTGGCTTTTTTCCATTTCTTGAAATATGCTTTTTTGGCTACAACAGCCTCTCTGACCTCACCTTTAAACCATAATGGCAGTTTTTTGGCCTTCTTTCCACTTTTCTTAAAGCGTGGAATACAGCTGGTCTGGGCTTCCAAGATAGTATTTTTAAACAATGCCCATTCTTGATGTAAATCTTTAACTTTTGCAGCTGTTCCTTTCAGCTTGTTCTTAACTATTTTCTTCGTTTTATCATAGTCTTCCTTTTGAAAGTTAAAAGGTAGTATTGTGGATTTCCTTGACGTCCTTCCTCCATTTATTAAATCAAATGCGATCATGCTATGATAACTACTGATAAGTGGCCCCCAACACCATTATCTCTTGCACCAGATCCTGTGTTCCACTAAGGACTAGGTCCAAAATAGCTTGTCGGTTCATGAACTAGCTGCTCCATGAAGCAGTCATTTATCTTGTCTAGAAACTATCTCCCTAGCATGTCCTGCTAGGGACCCAGTCAATATTGGGGTACTTGAAATCACTGTATTGAAACTTTTCTTAGCTTCCCTGATTTCTTTTAGCATTTCATCAACCATTTGTTTATTCTGGCCAGTCAATAGTATACTCCCACTGCCATCGTCTTCCCCTTTTTTATATGGAATTTCTATCCATAGAAATTCTAAAGTGTATTTTTTTTCCTGCAAAACTTTAATCCTGTGTGACTCAATACCCTCTCTAAGAGAGAGCGCAACCTCTCCACCAATTTGATCTACTTTTATCATTGCGATATATTTTGTACCCAGGTATCACAGTGTCCCGTTAGTTGTCCTTCTATGAGATCTCTGAGATACCAATCATATCTAACTTCTCATTTAGTACTATATATTCTAACTCTCCCATCTTATTTTTTAGAATTCTAGCATTTGCATACAGGCATTTTAGAGGTTGTATTTTATTCATATTAATTTGGTTATCAGTAGTCAGAGGTAATTTGGAATCTTTCAGCTCTGTCTGCTTTGTACTTAAGGGCATCTGGGTTACTTTTATCTTTATTGGAACCTCTCTGTTGGGATGCACTAACTTTCCTCTTTTCCTAAGATGCATCCTTCCGGTCCCATGCTTTCTTGAATTCAGATACTCTTCTGGTTTTTACTACCGCCACTGTTGCACACATCTACCACTCTTTCCGTAAATAAATATTTCTGCATATTATTCCTGAGTTTATCCACTTTCAACTTCATCCTATGTCCCCTTGTTGCAGAGCTTTCTTTCAATTGCAAGAGGCTCTCCTCCTGTGCATTTACTTAAACCGTCTCTATCATATCTCCTCTCTACTGCCTTTCCTCCAAAGTAAACATATTGAGATCATTAATATTGTCCCCATAAGCCCACTGACCATTATGACAGCCACTGTCTGTACCAACTCCATCCTGTTTATATCTTTTAAAGGTGTATTCTCCAAAATTGCACATAATACTCCAAATGAGGTCTCAAAAACTTACACAAGTCACTATCACCTCCTCCTTCCTGCTGGCCATTCCTCTCCCTGTGCACCCAAGCATCCTTCTGGCTTTTGCCATCTGTCTTTTATACATGCTTAGCCACCTTAATATCAGGAACAATCATGCCAAGGCCCCCCTCTTCTTTCATGGACAGCAGTACTACACCCCCTATACTGTACTGCTCCCTTAGATTTTTGTAGCCCAAATGCATGACCCTGAATTTTTTAGCATTAAATCTCAGCTTCCAAATCCTCTACCATTCTTCAAGCTTAGCTAGATCCCTCTCCTCATGTCATCTACTCCTTTCTGGGTGTCTATTACAGATTTTAGCATCATCTCCAAAGAGGCAAACCTTACCCAACAGCTCTTCCACAACATCCCTAACAAAAACAATAAAAAGAATCAGACCAAGGACAGATCCTTGTGACACATACTGGTTACATCCTTCTCCTAAGAGTGAGGCAGATCCTGGACTGGTCTAACAGGACTACAGGAAAGGAAATTAACATTAAGCAAAATTTCACCTTCTAGAGCATCCTGTTAGACCAGTCCAAACAAGTTCTAAGTACCAAAGCTGCTACTCTACCAGGCAGGAAGAAACCACAGCCACAAACACCCAAGAGCCAAAATCGGGCTTCTGCTCGGGCCTTAAGGTCCAGCCAATAATGCCTCACAAAGATAGACAAGAAAGACCATGTTGCCGCCCGACAGGTATCTAAGAGAGATACCCTACAGTACTCAACCCATGAGGACGCCTGAGCCATGGTAGAATGCACTCTAAGACCCTCCGGAACAAACTTGCCATGCATGAGATATGATGAAGTGATAACTCCTTGATCGAGCACGCCAGCGTAGCCTTAGATGATGGCTGGCCCCTTGCGAGGCTCGGCAAAGAGGACAAACCACCTATCTTGACAAACAAAATGAATTCATTAACGCCAGGTAACAAAGAAGCACCTGGCGAACATACACAAGGTGAAGGTATTTGTCCTTACTCTTGTACTGCTCCATCAAATAGGAGGGCAGTGAAATGATGTGGTTGATCTGAAAAGCAGACACAACCTTAGGCAGAAAGGGAGGCACTGGGTGCAAGCAGATCCCAGAGAATGAAAGTCAAAAAGAGGTCCTGGTAGGACATAGCCTGCAGTTCAGACACCTGATAAGCAGAAGCCATGAAAAGCAAAAATACTGCTTTCAAGTAAAAATCCTTCAGAGTGACTCTCCTCAAAGGCTTGAAGGAAGCCTTCATAAGTGCTCAAGGTGGAATCACCAGCCACAACACATGAACTCCATGTAGAAAGTGAGTCACATCTGCGAGAGAAGCAAGGAAATGACTAGCTACAGACCCTCAAATAAGATCAGGCTGCAACCTGCACCTTTAGAGAGTTTAAGATGAGACCCTTTTCAAACCCTCCTGCAGGATTGCCAACACAGCTAGGGACTGCGCTCGTCACGGGGGACAGACATTGCCTGTGACACCAGATCTCAAGCAAACCCAGTCAGAAAACGTGGATAGCAAGGAAGAAATTGTTTATTAGAACACTCTTACTCTTAAAGCCAGGCCCAACACAGGCCGTGTTTTGTTTATGCCTTCATCAGGGGCTTTTGGCTACAAAACACATAAAAACATATTAAAAACATACCATAATCATTAAAAGCATTTATAAAAGTATATGAAACAAATCATAAAGGCACCATAAAAACAGCATATACGCTCAAATCAAATAAACTAATAAAAAATAAATAAATAAATAAATATGCATTTAAAAGTACAGCATAAAATCTCACATTGAAACATGAACAAATAAATTAATATGCATATATAAAACATACCCATAATTCATAATTATAAATATGTATCAAAAACATATAAAAACTCCTTACACCACCTTAAAACGTGACACAACAAATCAATAAGTAAAAAAACAATATAACCTATAGTCTTTCAAAATTATATACATATTAAAACCATACCTGTGTGTTCTATACTCTGTACCTTGCCACACCGTGATTACTACAATGAGAGAGCAGAGGACCATTTTAACCGGGTGACTCCAATATTATACACCATTGAGCAAAAAGCTCAACCAAGGAAAAGCGCAACAGGATCACAGTGAGACCTCATGCAACACATAACATATCCACTCATATCTTCTAACCATTCCCTAATTAATTCACATTCTCTTACCTCTATCACTGCAACTTATTGCTCAAAGAATAATGATTTTGGTATTCTAATACTTTCACCGACGTACAGCTTACTCTTATAATCTAGAGACGCTGACGGCTGCAATAATATAAATGAAACAATAAATCACAAATACCCACAAAATTCATATGCGCGGTGGTTGAAAACATCAGTAGCGCGGGAGGAGGGGATGACATCACGATTTGACAGCTGGTCATTCCCCCATGACCGTGAATAGTCAATGACCTCTTCGTTTTGAAAAATGAATGAATTACTCTTCCTTGAACCTTCTTACATTCATCGTTGTGTAAGAGGAAATGGTGTGTAGATGCCAACTCTTCCTACTTAGTAGCTAATAACCATACTGCATATCTCAGTGACAGAACATGACATACAAAAACGATACGGTCATGGGGGAATGACTAGCTGTCAAATCGTGACGTCATCACCTCCTCCCGCGCTACTAATGTTTTTCAACCACCGCGCAGCTGCCGGCGTCTTTTAGTCACTCGCAGAGTTGCGGATCGGCTAGCAAGCGCTTTTCCAACGAGGTGATATTTGCAGAGATCTAGTGAAGATTGCAGAACAATAGGTGGAGTCTTGCAACAGTAGAGGTAAAGGTTTGATTCCTCATCGCATTGTTTTGAAATTTTTGGCTACGGAGCCTCTCCGGACAGAGAGAAAAAGAAAAATAGTTTGCTAGCGGTTAGCTGGATTATTAGTGATTTTTGATGGAGTGTCCTATAAACTAGTTTTTTTAGAGTAGGGTTTTTTAAAAGGTTTTAACGATTAGCATATGAATTTTGTGGGTATTTGTGATTTATTGTTTCATTTATATTATATTGCAGCCGTCAGCGTCTCTAGGTTATAAGAGTAAGCTGTACGTCGGTGAAAGTATTAGAATACCAAAATCAGTATTCTTTGAGCAGTAAGTTGCAGTGATAGAGGTAAGAGAATGTGAATTAATTAGGGAATGGTTAGAAGATATGAGTGGATATGTTATGTGTTGCATGAGGTCTCACTGTGATCCTGTTGCACTTTTCCTTGGTTGAGCTTTTTGCTCAATGGTGTATAATATTGGAGTCACCCGGTTAAAATGGTCCTCTGCTCTCATTGTAGTAATCACGGTGTGGCAAGGTACAGAGTATAGAACACACAGGTATGGTTTTAATATGTATATAATTTTGAAAGACTATAGGTTATATTGTTTTTTACTTATTGTTTGTTGTGTCACGTTTTAAGGTGGTGTAAGGAGTTTTTATATGTTTTTTGATACATACTTATAATTATGAATTATGGGTATGTTTATATATGCATATTAATTTATTTGTTTATTCATGTTCCAATGTGAGATTTTATGCTGTACTTTTAAATGCATATTTATTTATTTATTTTTTATTTTTTATTAGTTTTTCTATTTGATTTGAGCTTATATGCTTTTTTTTATGGTGCCTTTATGATTTGTTTCATATACTTTTATAATTGCTTTTAATGATTATGGTATGTTTTTAATATGTTTTTATGTGTTTTGTAGCCAAAAGCCCCTGATGAAGGCATAAACGAAACACGACCTGTGTCGGGCCTGGCTGTAAGAGTAAGGGGCTTGTTTACAAAGCCGCGGTAGTGGTTCGCGATCGCGATCGCAGCCCCATTGAAATCAATGGGGCCGCGGCTCCGATTACGATCGCAAACCGCTACCGCGGCTTTGTAAACAAGCCCCTAAGAGTGTTCTAATAAACGATTCCTTCCTTGCTATCCACGTTTTCTGACTGGGTTTGTTGATTGGCATGTGGATTTGTGCTTTTTCGTTGGACTGTGTAGACCAGATCTCAAGCAACCACCATATCCATAAGTAAGCCAAGGATGTAGAAATGTGCCGGGCCCCAAGCAGTGTGGAAATAATTCCTGCAGAGTAGCCCTTATGGGCTAGTCATCACCTCTCAAGGGCCAAGCTGTAAGTGAGAAGGGAGCCATATCGTCCATGAAGATAGGACTCTGGCGCAGTAAGTCCCGTGGGGCCCTCCAGAGCTAGAGGTTGTGCCACCAGGAGCCTCATTAGATCTGCATACTAGTGGCGGTGTGGCAAATCTGGGGCCACCAGAATCATCATTCCCAGGTGAACATCTATTCTGTGAAAGATGCGATCAATCATTGCCCACAGAGGAAACACTATTACAGTCTCCTCAGAGGTTATGGTTGTACCAGCACATCGATCCCCTGAGACTTGCTAGCCCTCTGATGACTGAAGAATGAAGGGATCTTGGAGATGGACTCTTATCACCATCAGGACCAATCAGGAGGCCCTCAGCGCTGAACTATACAGTGAAACGCCCATGCCGCTAGTTCCCATACCCCTCAGATCAAACACGTCGGCTGAAGAAATAAACATCAACATTCTCCTCTCCTGCAATATACTGTGCAGACCACGACTGAAGATGATGCTCAGCCCAAGGGAATACGAGAGCTATTTCTAGAGACATCCCTGTGCTCTTGGTTCCTCCCTCCCCCCCCCAGCGATTGCCATATGCCACCGCTGTGACATTGTCCGACAGCACCTGCACCGCCTGACCCAGGAGCAAGTGCCGAAACACTCGCAAGGCCAAGCAGATGGCTCAAATCTCGAGCTAGCTGATGGCCCAATGCGCCTCCCTGAGCATCCAACACCCCTGCGTTGAGCGGCCAAGACAGATAAACACTCCACCCTGATAAGCTGGCATCCGTTGTCACCATAGTCCAAGCCAGAGACTTCAACGGCATCCCCCAGAGGATCTTGTTGGAGCGGAGACCGACCCTCACCGCTGAAGGAAGATGAAGACACCACCCATAATCTTGAGGACGACGACCAGCTATCCAAGAGGATCCCATTGCAAGGGATGCATGTGCGCTCATGCTCAAGGGACCAGTTTCAAGGTAGCCATCATTTCCTGGGTGCAGAGTGATCTTGAAAGAGAAAATAGTTAAGAGTGAAATTTAGCCCATCTTTCCCAAGCAAGGAAGACCTTTCCCTTGTGAGTACTGAATCTCACACCCAGGAATTATAGCTTTTCTGAAATAGTGTTTTTGGATGTTAAGGTGTTCCGGCAAGTAGATGCTTGGGGTACAACTGTGTTTCGTAAAAAAACCGATCGAAATACATATTTGCATTTTTCTAGCCTACACCCGAGAGGTTTGTTGCAGGGGTTACCTTTTTCTCAATTTATTCGATTTAGGCGTAATTGCTCCTCGGTGGAGGACTATAAAGCTAATGCAGTACGGTTAAAGCAGGATTTTTTAGATCGAGGTTATCCTTCGAAGGTAGTGAATAGGGCTTATAAACGAGCATTACATAACGATAGATCTTGGCTGCTGTCTCCCCGCCCTAAGGGTAATGATGATGGTGATAATGTAAATTTAATCTCTCGTTTTTCCCGTCATAGTAGACAGATTCAGCAGATTCTACAGAAATACCGGCATGTCTTAAGTACAGTCCCTGGGTTGGAGTCTAAGCATCTGCGCTGTGTTTGGCAACGTAATCCAAACTTAAAAGATATTTTGAGTCCTTCTTTTTTACGATCTTCGCCTTTAGTCAGTGGTGATAATTTTGGACATCGCAGATGTGGAGAGTGTTCATGTTGTGACGTGATGTTGGAAACGGATCGTTTTGTGTATCATGGTCAGCTTATCCATTTAAAGGATAGCACTTCTTGTGGCTCGGAGTTTGTTATCTATGGAATCTTCTGTCCATGTGGACTTCTGTATATTGGTAAGACCATCCGGAGATTGCGTACTCGACTGTTAGAGCATAAAAGTAAGCTGCATTGTCAGCGTAAGGAGGCACCTATTGTTGAGCATTGCTTAACGTTTCAACACAAGTTTACGGATTTACAGTGTTTTGCTGTTCAGCAAGTTATGAACGGCTCTAAGGGGATGTCACGTGATCGTTTTCTGTTATATAAAGAACAGTGGTGGATTTTTTATTTAAATACTGTTGTTCCGAATGGATTAAACTCTTGCATTGAATGGGGAGCTTGCATTTAAGTAGTTGGGTTTAATTAGGGTAGGTTTGCAAAGGTGGTTGCCCCTACTAATGTTGCAGTTTGTGTAGGGTTTTCTCCCATAGCAGGTGATTGGCTGTCCTGCTAGTGAGTAGTTAGGCTACATGTGTGGGATATGTATATAATGGGCCCGGAAGTGGTATGCGGGCGGATATTGACTGGAAGCATGGCGGGTGATCAAGACCTGGAAGTCAGTTCTGACTAATATGAAGCGGTTTTGCCTATAGTCGATGTGATTTTTGGTAAGTGTTGGGATCTTGTTGCAGTATGTTTCTGGAGTTGTTTTATGGGATGCGGCATTGGATTAAGCCCTGTTTTTTTATTTTTTTATCTTTTTATTTTGTAGTGTTGGACCCCCTTGAAACAGCGGTAGCGAAACGCTCACATGAGATGTCTAGAAAAGGCGTTGGGGCATTCACATTCCATCCTGTTACATGATTAGCGTATCTGTTGATATTTGTTGATAATTGTGCAAGTTTCTGTCAACTGGAATTGCTTGTAAATGTGTGTATATCATGTATCTTGGATGGTGGTTGTTGGCAAGTGAGAGCCATTGATGTTATTTTAACTCCTAAACGTGTTCTGTTTAGCGAGTTAATTCTGAGGCTTTCACTTGTGGGTTGTGTTTAAAGTGCTTTGCAGTTTGGTTAGATTGAGTGAGGTCTCTCATTTAATTTTTTGAAGTATCATTTGGAGGCCTCGATATTGGCTTTATAGTGGTCTTGTGTATGTACCTTTCTGTCTTCCTTATGTCCTCCAACTCTGCTACTCTAGCTTCCAGATATTGGACTCGTTCCCTGAGAGCAAAGAGCTCCTTGCACCGAGTGCATACGTAAGACCCCTCACCAACTGGGAGAAAATCATACATCTTGCTGCTGGACTGCTGTGTGCATTTTAGTTTAGGTTGTGTTTAGATATTTAAGTTCTTTACTTACTAAGGGTTGCTGGGGATACTTATACTAATAAAACTATACCTAATACGTTTAATGTACTTTGTTCACCTGAAGCTTAATTAATCCCAGGTCCTTAATGTATACCCGATGAGGATAAACAGCTGCACCTGAGAGTGAATATGGCACCTCCTTTCCTTCAAGAGGTTTAAGCACCTATAAAGCTACGATTATCCCAGGGGTGGGTGGGTGTTGGAGATGGAGGGAGGGAAGGAAGACCTTTGAAAAGCTGGCTGCTACACAGTACCCTGTCCTGTGCTTCTAAGGTAATCTGTAACCAATTTCCAAGGGGAATCCCACAGCCCTTGCTTGGATAGAGGGAGTCTTGTGGTCTAAATTTAACCAGAAAGCTCTCTGCTGTGTTTTAAATTTAAACTGAAAGCTCTTTGCTGCTACTAGGCCCTGACTGATTTAACAAATACACTGGGTTGACAGATTAATAAGCTTTAATCTAAAGAATTCAATTTTCCCCAAGGTTTAGAAAAATTCATAAGTAAATACTTAGAATTGCAAATCTCTCTCCAGAAGTAGCAGTCCCCTTTTGTAGTCCTTCAAGGCTAATAGATGTGCTATTTAGTCTGCAGCGGAAAGTGGGATGCTTTGCTGTCCTCTCCCTGGACGTCGAAAAGGACTTTGATAGGGTGGAGTGGCGGTATTTATTAGCAGCTCTGCAACATTTTGGTTTCGGACTGTGTTTCCGTGATTGGATTGCTGCTCTTTACAAATCTCCTAGAGGAGTAGTTCAGGTCAATGGGTTTTGCTCTTCACCCTGTTTTCTAGGACGTGGCAAGGCTGTCTGCTCTCCCCACTTCTTTTTGCTCTTGCTCTTCAGCCTCTTGCCTCTCGGCTATGAAAACAGGCCTTGTCCATTAGGATCCCTTTGGAAAACCAATATCAAGTAATATCTCTCTATGCGGATGACACTTTGATTTTCCTTTGGAATCCAAATGTCTCGCTGCCGATAATTGTTGGCATATTGCATATCTTCTCTCACTTGTTGGGATTCAAGGTGAACTTTCAAAAGTCCACCCTATTACCATGTTGATCTGCTTCTGACAGGGGAGGGAGGTTGGACTCCAATGGCTTTCTAATAGTGTCGCAGTTTTGCTACCTGGTGTCATGATTCCCCAAGCGACTGGAAGATTTATATGTTATGAATTACCAGCCTCTGCTGTTTGCCTTCATGGAAGACGTTCACAGATGGCTGTCTATTTCAGTTTAATGGTTGGGAAGAGTTAATGTGATAAAGATGCTTTTCTTACCGAAACTGTTGTTTCTGTTCCAACAACTTCCTATTACGGTCCCCCGAATCTTTTTTACGAAACTGTGTCAGCTACTTACGAAATTTATCTGGCAAGGTCGCGGACCGAGACTCAGTTGGCAAACAATGACTCACCCTAAGATGCTGGGAGGTATTGGGCTCCCAGACTTTGAACTATATTACGAATGTTCCTGTCTACTGTCGTGACCCTCGCCTGGGCCAAAGGCTTACAGGCATAGGGCTGCCAATGTTTGTCCTTAAATAAAGAGTTACTATCCTTGTCTCCAGCAGGGAACTCTGGGACTTGTAGTTGATTCTTTTACTCAAAGACAAAGTAGTGTGAGACCGTTGGTTTTTAAGGCAAAACAAGAATTATTATTTAGGTTCCCATAAGCACTAAGGTTCAACGCAGACATAAGGATTATTCTCCAAGTAAATGATAACAGGAAACATATGCAACTGGAACTGAAGAAACTGAAAGAATCTTTAAACATGTGCAGCTGTTTTCAGCAAAAACACTTCAGCAAGTAAATCACAGTTTCCTTTGTTCATCCAGCACAGCTAAATTTCTTCATTTATCATGTGCTGCTTTGGTTATCACATTCTAGGTTAAGCAAGGGTTCTTTACCTTAGAAGAAGTTCCTGGCATTCACATGGCTAGGTAAAACCCTGCTTCTCAAAAGCTTGTTCTGTTAACACTTTCTATCACCAACTTTCAAACTTCCTTCTTACACAAAGAACAGTCCATAGGAGACTCCTCAGTAACAGAATCCTGCCCAAAAGAGTCAATTTGCATTTCTTCCTGTGCTGCGAAATGCTTGTCTGTCTCTGGGTTTTCATTAACTCCTTCAAGCTTACTGTTCTGTAGGAACTTATGAATTTCCTTCCACAGCTGCTCGCCCTGATATGGAATATTTGTACCTTGAGAGTGGGGCTTCTTTCCCTGGATCAATTGCCTCTGGTTCTCTGCCCTCGGCTGGGTTCTGGTCACTTCCAGTTGTAACCGTATTCACCCACCTTCTGGCAGCTTGAATTCTCTGAGCTGGTTCACAAACACTCTGCACTGCAATCTGTTCCTCATTGTCAGCAACTCTCCCAGCCACCCATCTGCTGTTTTCTGAATTAAGATTACCTCTCTTACAAGGACTGCTTCCTCTATTGCTGCTTCCTTTCTTGCTGGAGCCGTTCTCCAACTCGAAGTCAAACTTCCCACTTCTTTTTCCTCTCCTCTGAACAGGGTTTATAAAGCTGTTTCCTAACACTCCCCTGTCTCTGCACAGGTGATTATCATTACCCTCCAAGCCTGCACTTACGTTAGAGCTTGGGTGTGGCTTGGCTTCAGCAACTACGTGCTTCTTTCCTTTGCCTGCAGTCTGAACCCTGTGAATACCTTCCCTGTCTCTCACTTTAAAGGCATATTCACTGTTTTCTTCTGTTTCCATCGGCTCAGCACAGCTCTCATCATCACACTACATATTATTCACTTTTGGTCAAATACTGCCTCACCTTGGAAGGCTATAGAAGCTGACTAGATCACGCCAATACCGTTCTTGGCCACACCTATTGCCCAAGATCGCAAGGACACTCAGACCATTATACAACACACTTTCCTGGGCCCAATGTGGAGGGCGTGGAGAAAGGTATGTAAGAGATCTTTGCTGTACCCCATTCTGTCTCCTTATACGCCACTCGGGACTTTGCCCTTCATTAGGGACCTTGGAGGTCCCTTTCAAGTGCTCGGCGCAAGGGTGTGCTTATCTCTTTATGATCACTATCTTCCTACCTAAGCAACGGTTGGAACAACTGCTTGGAGCCTCTGTTTCTGATTTTCAGTATTACCAATTTAAACACTGTTTCAGTGGGCAACCGATCATAACCGTAGGCACGCGGCAGACTAAATCCTGGGAGCATATACTCTGATAGTTCCCGTCCTAGGGCTATTATGGCTCATTTCTATAAGGTTCTATCTACAGATTTACCATCTTCCTTCTCGGTTTCTACTTTCCGTAGACATTGGGAGCAGGATTTTCCAGGCAATTTGGATGACTTCTGGTTGGAAACCTTTCTCTACTCGCATAAGTGTTCCATCTCATTGTCGCTGGTTAACACCCAATTGCGGATCTTATTTCGTATGTCTATCACTCCTGAGGACCTATATCGCTGGGGCCAAGCCGATGATTTTTTTGTGTTGGCGATTATGCAGCAAGCTTGGAACTTTTAAGCACATATAGGAGTGTTGGAAGGTACAGGAGTTCTGGACCGCAGTCGATTACTAGCACTACTGGGGTTGACTTCCCCTGTGAGCTAGACTCCTGTGTCTTGGGACACCTCCCCATGGAGATCCTTTCTCCTGATGTTGCTATACTGACAAACTGCTTACTGCTAGCAGCCCGTTTAGTGATAAGCTGGTACTGGAAAAGATCCTGTGCTCCTTCTTTAAAAGAGAGGCTGGTGAAAGTTTGGGATGTTTATAAGATGGAAAAATTAACCGCTGATTTAAGGGGAAAGCCAGATAAAGTGGAACACCTTTGGGCACATTTCATTCCTCTTATTAGCTAAGCGTGGGATAGATCTGCAGGCTTTTCATCTAATTTTCATATAGGAGAGAATGCTAGCTACTCCAGGCTACACCTGCATTGGGGGTACTTCCGCACTATCCTCCTACTTGCTGGAGTTTAGACTTGGGGATCTCTCTCTTTTTCTTGCAATCTCCTATGCATCCTGTGCCATCATGGGTGGGAGGTTGGGAAAGTCAATCCTCCTCTTCTTCAGAAACTGCTGATGATGTTGATGTCGAAGAGCTGGGTGGGAGGGATGGTTAGTTAGGATATACGAGGGTTAGGATTTGTAGGTAGCTTTCATTTTTACTCCTCAATCTCTCTCATATGATGTGCAAGTCTTGATGATACTGAAGAGCAGTTTGGTTACACTTCCTGTGTTGTTAGGTTCAAACAGTGACCTTACAGATTGAGTTCTGGTTCCTGCCTCTCTTATACATTCACTAAAGGGGAGGTCAACTTTGATTTTCACATTCTGATGAGACTCAGGGTTATGCTATTAGCATGCTTCTTCCTGGTCTGATACTCTGTGACTATGTAAGCGTAGGTTTATGTGCCATAATCGTCATTGTAAGTGAAGGTGGGACGATTTATTCTGGCACATCCGGATTTCATTGTTATGTCTCTTCTGTTTTTATTTGTATTTGATGCTCTTGGCAGGGGGAATGGTGGGGTATTGTTGTATTTCTATTATTCTTTTTTTTTTTTTTTTTTTAAGTTTCAAAATATTTTATTGAGAAAATTCAAAGAATACAAACATTCCAAAAGAAACATTACCATATAATAGACATACAAATTACAGTCCACGTCATGAGGAGCAACAACTGACCAAGACAATAACAAGAAAACCTTTACACAAGAAAACTGAAAGAAAGGAGGAAGCTGGTCTAATCATTTTACTCTTTTTTTTCCATCTGGTGACAAAGAAATTTAACCTAGAAACTAACTATTTAACCTGCGTAGAACACGTCAAAAGAAAAGTTTCCAAAGCTGACGTTTCCAAGAAGACATACTTGGTGCCTTTAAAGGTAACTAAACATTTGCAGGGAAATTTTAGAAAAAACGTGGCACCAATAGCTAGGACGCGGGGCTTTAACATAAGAAAACCCCGACGACGCAGCTGAGTCGTCCTGGAGACGTCTGGAAACATATTAATTTTCTCCCCACAGAAGGCAGCTTCTTTATTCGTAAAAAATAAACGCATCACAGCATTCTTTCCACCTCAGAAGCAAATGATACCAGAAGGGTGGCTCGTGTGGAAATTAAATCCCGAGAGGACTCAATGAACGCTGAAACGTCCAGAGAATCCTGGGATACTACAGGGGCAGCTCCAGGGATCATCTCCTCTGGTGCCGTCCCTTTACGAGAAATATAAAACAATTTTACAACATGTGGTTTTGAGTCTTCCCTATATCCTAAAACTTCCACTAGATATTTATCAAATAAAATTTGGGGAGACAAAAAACGAGTATACGGAAAATTTAATCCTCAATGAAGTGTAGTTACTCAACTGTAAGAGGTGATCTCCGGGAACAGCAGGAATTTAGTCTTCATATATGGGTATCGTCGGTACCAACGGAGCCTGCGCAGGAACGCTCCCCAGTATCCAATAGGAACGCTTTTGGGAGCATCCCTCAGCACATGCGCGCTGCCTTCCCACCTTTCCATCTGTCCATCTTCAGTTAAGTTTGCAGTTGAGTGAAAGAATAGAAGGAGAGAGGAAAGAGACAGAGATAGAAAGACAACTCCTAGGGGAGGTGGGTGGGTTGTGAAGACTAAATTCCTGCTGTTCCCGGAGATCACCTGTTACAGGTGAGTAACTACGCTATCTCCAGGAACAAGCAGGAATGTAGTCTTCACATATGGGGACTCTCTAGCTGAAGATGCCAGGGAGATAGCCCTAGGAAGGTGCCACACTAGTAAGGTGGGCATACTTCCTCCCATGGATCTCTGGCATTCCACCAGGGCTGGTGGGTAGGAGTTGAATTAGGTCTGAAAGAGATTTTGAATTACAGTTCTTGGCCAAAGAAGGCATCCCGACGGGAGGCTTTATCCAGGCAGTAGTGGGCTGTAAAGGTGTGTACTGAAGCCCAGGTGGCTGCTCGACAAATGTCATCGATAGACACAGAGTGAAGATTAGCCAGAGGTTGCCATGGCTCTCACGTTATGAGCTGTGACATGGCCTTGAAGAGGAAGACCCTTACTCTCATAAGCAAAGGATATGCATTGGGCAATCCATTTGGATAGAGTTCTCTTGGAGACTGGAAGTCCCAAATGACTAGAATCAAAAGCAATAAAAAGTTGAGAGGACTTTCTATGTTGCTGTGTTCTTTGTAGATAAAAATCCAAGGCTCTTTTACAATCTAAAGTATGAAGATTTCTTTCTACATCAGAGGCGTGAGGCCTCGGAAAAAAATACAGGAAGATAAATTGATTGATTTAAATGAAAAGGCGAAACCAGCTTTGGCATAAAATGTGGATGAGTTCTAAGAACAACCTTATCATGATGAAACCTAGTATAAGGAGGATCAGCCACTAAAGCTTGCAATTCACTAATGTGACGTGCAGAGGTGATTGAAATTAGGAAGATAGCCTTCCAGGACAAAAACTTAAGGGTTGTAGTGGCTAAAGGTTCAAAAGGCGGCTTCATGAGCTGCCCGAGAACTAGATTTAGATCCCATGCCACCGGTGGTGGTTTAATGGGAGGTTTTGTTAATAGTAGACCTCTCATAAATCTGGATATGAGTGGATGAGAGGAAATTGGTTGTCCATTTAGAGGCTTATAAAGCTGCAATTGCACTAAGATGGACTCTTACCGAATTGGTCTTTAGACCAGAATTTGATAAATGAAGGAGATACTCTAGTATCGATTCTAAAGGTATGACAAGGGGGTTTAACCCCTTCTTGGAACACCATATAATAAAATGTTTCCACTTGAAAGCGTAAGATCTTGTGGATAGTTTTCTAGAAGCCTGAAGGATATCGTTTACCTGTTGGGACAGGTTGAAATCCTGGAGGTCTAAGCTTTCAGCAACCAGGCCATGAGATGCAGGGACTGGGGATTCAGGTGCCATAGCCTCCCACACTCTTGGGAAAGATCTGGAGCATACCCTAACTCCAGAGGTGCAGTTTGAGAGAGATGTAAAAGCAGGGGATACCACGTTTCGCGTGGCCACTGTGGCGCTATGAGGATCATACAACCTCTGTCTCTCTGAAGCTTGAAGAGTGTTTTGGGAATAAGGGGAATGGGTGGGAAGGCATAGAGGAAGTCCTGACCCCAGTGAAGGAGGACGGTGTCCCTTGCCCGGCAATTGTGAGCTGGAATCCTGGAACAGAACCGGGGAAGTTTGGCATTCAGTAGACTTGCAAAGAGGTCTATGTCTGGAGTACCCCAGACATGAAATATCTTTGCCACCTGGTCTAAGTGGAGAGACCACTCGTGAGGCAGCAGTACTCGACCGAGTTTGTCTGCCCAAAAATTTTGAATGCCTGGAAAATATACCACTAGAAGGTGAATTTGATGCTCTCTGGCGAGGGCCCATAGTCATAAAGCTTCGTTGCATAACGACAGAGAGCCTGTTCCGCCCTGCTTGTTCACATAGAACGTGGCTACTTGATTGTCCGTTTGGACTAGGACTGTCTTGTAGCTGAGCTGGGCATGGAACACTCGAAGAGCTAAATAGATTGCTCTTAATTCCAGGAGGTTTATTCCAGGAGGTTTGTACCCTGGCTAGAGAGATGATTCAGGTGTGCTCCCCAACCCACCTGTGATGCATCTGTTGTTAGAGTGGCCTGGAAGACGGGTTATTGAAAGGGAGACCCTACTGACAGATTCTCCAGTGATTGCCACCATTGGAGGGACAAGATCAGTCGCTGAGAGTTTGATATCTTGTCCGATAGATGTCCTGTGGCCTGTGTCCACTGTGTGGATAGGGTCCACTGGGCTGCTCGCATGTAGAGGCGAGCATAGGGAACTACATGAACTGTGGATGCCATATGTCCCAGTAACTGTAGCAGTTCTCGAGCAGTTAGGGAGGATTTTCCTACTGCTTGAGAAGCTAATTGCACTATGCGAAGACACCGGGCCTGTGGAAGGAAAGCCCTTGACTGTGTGGTATCTAAACAGGCTCCTATTAACTCCAGGGACTGGGAAGGAACAAGTTGGGATTTTGGGAAGTTTATTACCAATCCTAAGTATTGGAGGATTCGCATTGTGCAAGACAGTGCAGAGCTGGCCTCTGCAACCGTGGGGGCTCGAATGAGCCAGTCGTCTAAGTAAGGGAAGACAAATATCCCTAGGGTTCGCAGGAATGCAGTTACTACTGCCATGCATTTCGAGAATACTCTTGGTGCCGAAGCCAGACCAAAGGGAAGAACCCTGTACTGAAAGTGTTGTCCCTTGAAAAGGAATCGTAAGAATTTCCTGTGATCTGGATGGATCAGAATGTGAGTATATGCATCCTTTAAGTCTAGAGAGCAAAGCTAATCCTGACTTTGAAGGTATGGCAGAAGAGTTACTAGAGAAATCATTTTGAACCTCTCTCGGAAAAGATATTTGTTCAATTCTCTGAGGTCTAAAATGGCTCAGTGTCCCCCTGTTTTCTTTGGAATAAGAAAATAGGGGGAGTAGAACCCTGTACCCCCCGTTGAAGAATGGGTACTTCCTCTATTGCCCCTTGGGCAAGAAGTGTTGAGACCTCGTGATCTAGCAGATTGTCTGCAGAGGTCTGAGAATTGAACTGCCTTAGGATTGTAGGAGGGGGCATGCTGTGAAAATGGAGCTTGCACCCCTCTCCTACAATGGACAGAGTCCAATTTTCTGCTGTTATCTGATGCCATCTGTGGGCAAAATGGCATAACCTGCCTGGAATATTTAGGGGTTCTGGACCCCTCAGAGGCAGAAGGCTAAGCTCTCTAGGAAGGAGTCAAAGCCCTTGAGGGGTCTGAACCTGCGGAGCTGGTTGAGCTCTCGGGCCTTTTGGCTTCCTTTGTTGTCTAGCTTGTCCCTTTTGTGCAACATGGCCTTGCTGGGTATAGGATGGATAAAACTTCCTCTTTTTGCTGAAAGAGGATTTTTTATAGGGTTTTTTTTGGGCTGGAGTGGCTGTAGATTTTGACAATCTATCTAACGTGATATTGTCAGCATCTATCTCGTTAGCCTTTTCCTCCCAATTCTTGCCAAAGAGGTTTTCTCTTGTGCAAGGTATCTGCCTAATTTGTCCTGTACCCAAATCTCAAAGTCTGATGCCTGAAGCCAGGCAATCTGTTGTGCTGCAATGGCAATAGCAGAGGTTCTGCTGATGCATTCAAAGCAAAGGCTGCACGATTCACAAACTTGGAGACATCTTGAGCATGTATGACAAGCGTAAGGTTAGTCTTGTCTCCTGTCATCTGGTAGAAGTGGGCTCATAAGCTCCAAGTCTCCTGTGACTTCTTTGAGAAACATTTCCATATATACCGGTCACAGCCAGTCATTCTGAAAGGCCGGAGCTCCCAAGAAGACAAGATAAGACTAAAGCTTTCTATCTCTGCTGGGTTTTTTATTGCAAATATAGAATATTAACTGTGGGTTAAACCTTAGGTATTTAGAAAATTGCTAATTGCTGGTCCTACATTACGTTTGGGGATAGTCAAACTGCTTGATTTCCTTGTGTAGCCTTAACAGTTTTCTGAGTGTGCCCTCAGTTCAGGTATAAGCCTACTGGGGCAGGGACACTTGGGTTCCCACCCCGCTACCCCTCACCCCACCCACCCCTGGGGCTGCATTGCCTATATAGTGGCCAAATGCTTGGGATACGCCCACATTCTCTCAACTAGCATGTCTTGTATTCAGTGCAATACTTGCGGTACTTTCATTCCAAGACGAATCAACTGGAGCCTAAGAGCATGTCCTATGCGCAGAAGGTCATCTGCTATGCATAACGAATTGACTCTACTAAGAGAAGACCTAGCTGCCATGCATAAAGAATTGTCTCTACTGAGGGAAGAACTGGCTGCAATGAAGCGCACCTCTTCTAGGATACAGACTGAACAAAGTCCACCACTGCTCCCACAAAGAGTCAAACACACCAGGAACAAATGGATCACAGTGGGTTCGGGTAGATTGCAATCTGTGACACAGAGGCATCCTATACACCAAGAGATATCCCTGCATAATTCACTTTCTGCCTTGGTTAATAAGGATGCCCAATCCAAAGAAACTGAACGGCCCTTAGAAGAGTCAGTCAATGCCCAATCTCCTGCTAAAGCACCAAACAGAAAACTACTACTACTTGGAGATTCCATCATCAGAGACACCAACTTGGGAACACAGTTCAAAGGAGAAAAGATAGTCAAATGCCTCTCAGGCTCCTCAGCCGGCAGGAATACAAACCAAAATTATTGATGTACTTAGCGCGGAAAGCAAACACTCCAAACTTGATGTTGTCATCTATTTGGGTACAAATGACCTGGCTAGGAATAGTGCCTCTACAGTCCAAAAGGACTTCCAATCTCTGGGAGAAAAACTCAAGCCCATTGTTAACACTGTAGCATTCTCAGAAGTTCTACCTGTTCTAGGTAAGGGGGCAAAAAGGCTAAATCGCATTCACAGCTTTAATACATGGCTCCAGACCTGGTGCAAACGAGAAGGATTCAGATTTATTGGCGACTGGGAAAACACATGGACCAACAAGAAACTATACTGTGCTGATGGACTACACCTCTGTCGCAGGGAAAAGAATCCTACATGAAAAATTCAGGCAGTATGTCGATTTGCATTTAAACTAGTAGAAGGAGGCGACGGACAGGGAAGGTCAAGTTCTGGACGTCACCCCCTGCAAAAGCAGAACAACAGAAACAACCACACTTTTAAACACCACATCAAAAGCAACTGGGAAGAACTGGGTAGAATAAAATCAATGCAAAATACACACAAGCCAGTTAAATGCTGGAAAGCAATGAGAACAAATGCTCGTAGCTTAGCCAACAAACTTCCGGATCTGGAAGCCCTAATGGTGGAAAAGGAATTGGACATTGTGGCCATTACAGAAACATGGTTTAAAGAATCGCATGGATGGGATATAGCCATACCTGGCTATAATCTATTCAGAAGAGACAGAGAAAATGGAAAAGGGGGAGTAGCCGCCTTGTATGTCAAAACCAATATTAAAGCTACTGAAATGCAGGGGACATGGGGAAAAGAAGCAGCACTTTGGATTGCGTTGGAAAGAGGCGATGGCACTATTATCCATACTGCTGTAAACTACAGACCTCCGACTCAAATTGAAGAGAAATAACGAATTGATTATAGATATTGCCAAGATAGCAACAAAGGGGGAAGCAATCATATTGGGTGACTTTAATCTACCCGATGTGGATTGGATTACTCCTTCTGCAAATCTGGAAAGAAGCAAAAAAATTGTGGATGCTATCCAAGATGCGTTACTTAGACAAATGGTGATGGAACCAACCAGGGAAAGCTCAACGCTGGATTTGGTGCTCACCAACAGTGATAGTGTGTCAAATGTCTGGGTGAGTGCCCCTGTGAGCAACAGTGATCATCACACGGTGTGGTTTGAGATAAAAGCCAAGGTGCAGTCCAATCATAGCAAGCTCAAAGCCCTAAACTTCAAAAACACTGACTTCAACAAAATGGCCAAGTACCTAAAGGAGGAGCTGACAGGGTGGAAGGAGATAAGGGAAGTGGAATTGCAATGGGCTAAACTAAAAGAGGCAATAAAAGGGGCAACAGATAAATATTTAAGAAAAGTAAATAAAAACAAGAGGAGAAGGAAACCTATTTGGTTTTCCAAAGAAGTGGCTGCTCAAATAAGGGCAAAAACCACAGCTTTCGCAAAATTCAAAAGTTTGCAAACAGAAGAACACAGAAATGATTACAGGACCAAACTCAAGGAGACAAAAAGAGAAATAAGGATAGCAAAATCAAAGGCAGAGGAAAAGATGGCTAAAGATGTTAAGCGCTGCGACAAAACTTCCTTCAGGTATATTCGGGAAAGGAAGAGGATCAGAGGTGGAATTGCAGGGCTCAGAAGTGCTGGGAAAGGACTCGTGGAAAATGACATTGATAAAGCAAAATTACTAAACAAATACTTCTGCTCTGTTTTTACTAAAGAAAATCCTGGAGAAGGACCACCTGTGACTTCCAAATATAAAAATGGGAATGAAGTAGATACCACACCATTCGGAGAAGATGAGGTGTTAGAACAACTTGCAAAACTGAAAGCGGACAAGGCCATGGGACCGGATGGGATACATCCCAGGATACTGAAAGAGCTCAGAGAGGTTCTTGCAGGGCCGTTAAAGGATGTTTTCAACAGATCCTTGGAAACAGGAGAGGTTCCTCAGGACTGGAGAATGGCTGACGTCATACCTCTACACAAAAGTGGTGACAGGGAAGAAGTGTCAAACTACAGGCCCGTGAGCCTTACCTCGGTAGCGGGAAAGGAAATGGAGACGCTCCTGAAAGAGCGAATAGTGAACTTTCTCAAAACCAGCGGGTTACAAGATCCAAGGCAACATGGTTTTACCGAGGGACGATCTTGCCAAACAAATCTGATTGAGTTCTTTGACTGGGTGACCAGAGAACTGGATCAAGGGCATGCGATGGATGTCATCTACCTGGATTTCAGCAAAGCCTTTGATACTGTCCCTCATAGGAGGCTTATCAAACTCAGTAGTTTGGGGATAGGTCTCAAGGTGGTAAACTGGATCAGAAATTGGTTGACTGACGACAGAAGGTGATGGTAAATGGAGCACACTCGGATGAAAGGAAGGTGATTAGCGGGGTGTCGCAGGGTTTGGTCCTGGGCCCGGCACTGTTCAATGTATTTGTGAGTGATATTGCTCTAGGACTGAATGGAAAAGTCTGTCTTTTTGCAGATGACATGAAAATTTGCAACATAGTGGACTCCCCCGAGGGAGTGCTGAACATGAGGAGGGATCTGCAAAAGCTGGAGGAATGGTCTGATGCTTAGCAATTGAGATTTAATGCAAAGAAGTGCAGTGTCATGCACTTGGGTAGCAGAAATCCAAAGGAAATGTACACTATATGGGGCGAGAGGTTGGTGTGCACGGAGCAGGAGAAAGACCTCGGTGTGATTATTTCTGTAGATCTCAAGGTGGCAAAACAGTGCGACATGGCGGTGGCAAAAGCCAGGAGGATGTTGGGCTGCATTCGAAGAGGAATTACCATCAGAAAGGAAGGGGTACTAGTGCCACTGTATAAGTATCTGGCAAGGCCTCACTTGGAATACTGTGTTCAGTTTTGGAGACCGTATCTTGCAAAGGATGTAAAAAGAATGGAAGCTGTTCAGAGGAAGGCAACTAAAATGATTTGGAGCCTGCGTCAGAAGCCTTATGAGGAGAGACTTGAAGACCTAAATATGTACACTTTGGAGGAGAGGAGGGATAGGGGAGATATGATTCAGACCTTTAAATACTTAAAGAGAAATAATGAACAAACAAACCTCTTCCAGAGATGGGGAAGCTGTAAAACTAGAGGACATGACATGAAGCTGCAAGGTGGTAAATTGAGAGGCAATGTCAGGAAATACTTTTTTTTTTTTACTGAGAGGGTGGTGGATGCTTGGAATGCCCCCCCGATGGAGGTGGTGAGGGCAAACACAGTGGCGGAATTCAAGTGTCCTGGGACCGACACAGTGAATCACTTTACAGCAACAAGATTAAATCAAAATAAACTGAACCATCTAATTTCTCAACAAATAGGGGTGTCCTACATGGAACAATGGGGGGAGGAGCAGCGGATTCACCCCTAAACAAAGAAACAAAGATATGGGGAGGGGTGCACCTGCTCCTGGTGGGTACACCACTAAGCAAAAACATGGATAGAGGTGCACCTACTCCTGCCATATTGCTGGGCAGACTAGATGGACCTTACTGGTCTTTATCTGCCGTCATTTACTATGTTACTATATGAACTGATCCTAGCTGAAAGCATGGAAGCCTGAAAAGTTTGACACCCAATAGCGTCAAGGGTCCTGCATTCACGACCTGGATGATTGGCTGCATGTCTCTTTGCACTTTTCATCCTACGCATTGCTGACTCCACTACCATTGAATGGTGTGGCAGCTGAGTCTTTTGAAATCCAGGACATGGTGGAACTCGATACATAGTATCAAGTCTCCTAGAATGAGGAGATGTAGTCAAAGGTGTCTCCCACATTCTGAGCATCAAGTCATGAAGAATTTCATGAATAGGCAGAGTGGCTGCCTCCTTTGGAGCTTTTGAATAATGGAGAACTTCCAATTCCTTTGCTCTAGGTTCCTTTTCAGGAGCTACCGTGATTGAAAGGCCTTTGGCAACATCACAAATAAAATCCTGAAAAGACATGTCCTCTGGAGGTGACATTCTGTGTTGGGGAGAAGAGGAATCTTCCGGGAGAAACACTCTGGTACCGGCAGAATTGTCAGAGTCATCGGAATCGGAGGATTCGAAGTATCCCTGATCACGATACTCATGCAAAGCACGGTCCCGGTATCGATCAAAGTCGGTACCGAGTTGATCCAGTACCGATCTGTCGATGCCCGCCAAAGATGCTATGGGAAAAATTCCCACCGGGACCGGTACCGTCGGTACCTGTACCGGTGTTGGTACCAGCATTGGTACCAGTGCCTGTTGAACCATAGGTGTCAACGGTACCGCAGCTGTAAGGAGAGCTGCAATACTGCGCTCGATAGCGAGGAATCTCTGGTCTATCGACGCTGCCGATGCCTGGGTGTTGGTACCGGTGAAGACGGCCGGGACCCCTGAGCATGGCACCAGTAGTTCTGTCAAGGTCGAGGCCTCGAGAACATCCTTGAGCCCCGTTAGTGCTTTGGAGGCCGAAGCCTCCCGCCGGGGCTGTTTTGCCGGTGTGGTTGCCTCAAGAGCAATGCCAATGGCCTCTCGATGCTTTGCAGGAGAGCTACCCTTTGAGGACCAGCTTTTATGTTTAGTTACCTGAGATGCATGTCGGCTCTGCGGAAAACAAAGAACTGAAGAGGGACAGTTGGAAAGGCAGGAAGGCAGCGCGTATGTGCTGAGGGATGCTCCCAAAAGCATTCCTATTGGATGCTGGGGAGCGTTCCCGCGCAGGCTCCGTCAGTACCGACGATACCCATATGTGAAGACTACATTCCTGCTTGTTCCTGGAGATAATTGTTTACAAAAAAAAAAGAAAAAAGGGTTGCGGCAGGAAAGCGCCTGCAATGCCAAAAACCACCATGCTGAAGTGATAGCTACCAAGAACACCGTTTTCAAGGACGGATCCTTGATGGCAGCCTGCCCAAGTGGCTCGAAGGGTGGACACATGAATGCTCGAAGTACGAATGTCAAGTCCCACGGCAGGATTATGGGGTGTATTGGTGCACGAAGGGTCCGAACCCCACAGAGAAAGCAGTCCACATCCTGGTGCAGCACCAGCATGTGGCCTATCACCGGATCATGAAAGCAGGAAAGAGCCACTACCTGCACCCTGATCAAACTTGACAAACCCTTCTCAAATCCTTCTTGAAGGAAAGCTAGAATCGAGGGGATCGAGGCCCCTCATGGGGAAAGGCAATATCAACACCACCAGTTCTCAAAGAGATACCAGACCTGGGCATACGCCAATGAGGTGGAGCGCTGCCTAGCCTTCAGCAGAGAATAGCCCTTATGCTTTAGGTGACCCTAACATAGTAAGCCTGTCCGCCCGCAGCAAGAGGCTGGGAAGCGAGGAGACTATGTCTGTGTACCACGGCCAACAAGGCCAGTCTGGTGCCACCAGGATCACTAGATTTGGGTGACCCTCTATCCTCTGAAGGAATCAGGGAATCATGGCCCATGAGGCGAGACACAGAGGGGATCTGGGGGCCAGGGCTGGACCAGTACGTCCACCCCCTTGGACTTGGGCTCCAAGTGATGGCTGAAGGAGGGGACCTTGGCACTGGCTGCCACCTCCATCCATCCGCCCCTGGGTGGCCCCACCGATCCACTATCCAGCTGAATGCCCATGGGGCAAGCTCCCAGTTCCTGAGATCTAGGAGGCTGACGGCTGAGGAATCCGCTTCCCGATTGTCCTTGCCCGCAATGTGCTGGCAAGTACTTGGAGGTACAGTTCCATACAGGGGAACAGTAGAGACATTTCTCAAGCTACTCCCAGACAGTTCTGCCCTGACTATTGACATAAGCCACTGTGGTTGCTTTGTCTGAGAGAGCTCGCACAGCGCTCCCATAGAGAAGTTCGCTTAAGTGCAGCAAGCCCAGATGGTCCTGGCCTCTAGGCAATGGATGGCCCATTTTGCTTCCACCAGAGACCACTGACCCTGTGTGGTCTGGCCAAGATAGTGAGCTCCCCAACTGGAGACACAGACATTGGTGGGGAGGAGCACCTAGGCTGGAGCTTCAAGGGACATCCCCCTCAATATGTCACGGGAGGCTCACCAGCGGAGGCTGTGTTAATACTAGAGAGGAAATGGGAGGTGGATTCGATAGTCCTGCGAACACAGAAACCAGCAAGGCCTGCTGTAGAGAATGCATATGTACTTGCGCTCAGGGAACCAGCTCCAGGGTTGCAGCCATAGCTCCCAAAAGCTGAAAGTAGCCCCAAGCTGTGGGAGGGGAGCTCCCGAAGAAGTCCCGAGGTTGGCCACGGAACGTGGCCCTGCGCTCCTTCCTAAGGAAGACTTTGCCTACATGGGTGTCAAAACAAGCCTCAAGAAAGTTCAGGTTCCAAGATTGTATCAGGCAGCTCTCGCTGCTGTTGATGACCCAGTCGTGCCACTTGAGGAGTTAGATCACTCAACACAATGCCTAAATGGCTTCCGGCCGAGAGTTGGCCCAGATAAGGGTGTATGCAGATGCCCTCGTGCCCGAGTCTCACCACAACTACCACCATCACCTTGGAGAACATCCAAAGGATGGTGGCCAGGTTGAAGGACATTGCACAAAACTGGTAGTGAGGGACCAAGATCGCAAACCGGAGAAAGCGCTGTTGGTCCTCCCAGATGGGAATGTGAACATAGGCCTCCACCAAATTCAAGGATGCAAGGAATTCATCCCTCTGGACCATCTGGATAACCGACCGCAGCATTTTCATGAGGAATTGTGGAACCCTCAAGCTGCAGTTGACTCCTTTGAGCGCACTCTAAAACATATGCTTGTCTTATAATGTTGAGCACCCAGCGATCTGTCGTCAGATGAGCCCATTTACGATAAAATTGTCGCAGATGTCCTCCCACTTGTGGGAGGTGGGAATGGGCCTCGAATCAGTCAGAGGGAGAGGCGGGAGGAAGAGTACTGTCCTGCCACGAAAGTCTGCTAATAGGCCCGGTGCCCATCTTGAAAGGCCTGGGGCTTGGAGCCAGTTCCAGAAGAGAGGGAGGTCTGCTTATTCGGTTGATACTGATGAGAATCGCAGAACTTCGGCAGCAAAGATGACACCCCCGATGAGGAAGAAGAGTGCTTTGAGGAACCCTTGGGCTTATTCTACAGCAGCCGCTGGGGCTTGACCTCGCTGATGTCCTTGACTAACTTTCCTAAGTCCTCGCCAAACAGGAGCCCGTCCTCAAAAGGCAATCTGGCTAAGCGCCCCTTAGATGCGACATCCACCGCACAATTTCAGAGCCATACCCCACCCTCCCAGCAATCCACTGTCGCCGCCATGACTCCCCACACAGAATGGTGTAAGATCATAAAAGGCATCCACCAAGAAGACCGCCAGAGATTCAAGGTGGGCTGAATAGTCAGGAAGGAGATGTACCTAGCAGAGGAGGGCACGTGCATAGGTCATCCTAAGTCGTCACCTGAAGGGCTAAGGAGAAGGCAGAGAAGACCGCCTGAAGGAGTCCTTCCACCTTCCGGCCCTGTAGATCTTGAAGGGCAGCTCCAACTTCTACAGGAGTGGTGGCACACTTGGTGACCACTGTGATCAAGGCGTCGACCCTGGGAAACCATAACCACTTTCCAAGGCTGTCAGTGACCAGGCATAAATTCCGGTGGAAAAGGAAAAGCTTTAGAAGGTCAATTGATGCTGGGATCAGAAGTAGATGGAGTCAGGTAGCCCAGAGAGATCCAGAATGTGTAGGGCAGTAGCAATCTACTGGAGACAGAAAAAAAATCCTGAGGACTCCCTCTAGCTGTGCTAGGTTTTATGCCATTGGTGATGTCACAGCAGTTTTGATTTATTTTCTCTGTCTCCCATCATCTGCTGGGCAGGGGGAGATAACCCACTAGGTCTGGACTGGTCTAGCAGGAAGATCTGGAAGTATGCTTAGGGGGGTGGGGAAAGTACACATTTTTTTCTTTTTTTTTTTCAAAGCTTTGAGAAAGCTATTTGTGTTGGAGCTATCTGATGACGTCAGCCACTTGCGTGGCTGATTCACCCTGCTTGCTAGCAGAGAAATTAAGGTGGCATGGCATCCAATGTGGAGAAATAGTTAACACACACAAATTCATACAGTGTAGCATCATAAGAGACCAAGAGGAGGTGGCTGAAAATACAAGAGGCACACAAATTACTTTTTGGCCCTTTAGCTAAAATCCAAACAAAGGATCTGAGTTCTAAGCTCAGATTCTACACACTTAAGATAAATGCAATGTTTGTCCTTGTGGTCAAAATTGAGAGCTGACCATACATGTTTTCAATTAAACCCATAGGAGATACAATGATGTTATGGGTACGAAAGGAGGAGTATGTTAAAAAGGTAATTGACCTTTCACCTATAGTTGCAAAAGAGAAACCCTAAAATCCACACTGGTGACAAAAAGCGTAGTTACTCACCTGTAACAGGTGATCTCCGGGAACAGCAGGAATTTAGTCCTCACATATGGGTATCGGCGGTACCGACGGAGCCTGCGCGGGAACGCTCCCCAGCGTCCAATAAGAACGCTTTTGGGAGCATCCCTCAGCACATGCGTGCTGCCTTCCCGCCTTTCCAACTGTCCCTCTTCAGTTAAGTTTGTAGCTGAGTGGAAGGATAGAGGGAGAGAGGAAAGAGACAAAGAGGGAGAGAGAGAGACAACTCCTAGGGGAGGTGGGTGGGTTGTGAGGACTAAATTCCTGCTGTTCCCGGAGATCACCTGTTACAGGTGAGTAACTATGCTATCTCCAGGAACAAGCAGGAATGTAGTTCTCACATATGGGGGACTCCCTAGCTGAAGATGCCACGGAGATAGCCCCAGGAAGGTGCCACTGTCAAGGGTGAGGATCCTTCCTCCCATGGATCTCTGGCATCCCACCAGGGTTGGTGGGTAGGAGTTGATTTACGTTTGAAAAATGTTTTGAAGAACAGCTTGGCCAAAGAAGGCATCCCGACGGGAGGCTTTATCGAGGCAGTAGTGGGCTATGAAGGTGTGTACCGAAGCCCAGGTGGCTGCTCGACAAATGTCATCGAAAGACACAGAGTGGAGATTAGCCATAGAAGCTGCCATTGCCCTGACATTATGAGCTGTGACATGGTCCTGAAGAGGAAGACCCTTACTCTCATAAGTAAAGGATATGCATTGGGCAATCCATTTAGATAAAGTTCTTTTGGAGACTGGAAGTCCCAAATGACTAGGGTCAAAAGCTATAAAAAGTTGTGAAGACTTTCTATGTTGCTGTGTTCTTTGTATGTAAAAGGCCAAGGCCCTTTTGCAATCCAAAGTATGAAGGTTCCTTTCTGCATTAGAGGCGTGAGGCCTCGGAAAAAATACAGGAAGGTAAATTGATTGATTTAAATAAAAAGGCAAAATCACCTTTGGCATAAAATGTGGGTGAGTTTGAAGAACAACCTTATCATGATGAAATCTAGTATAAGGAGGATCAGCCACTAAAGCTTGCAATTCACTGATGCGACGGGCAGAGGTGACTGCAATTAGGAAGATGACCTTCCAGGTCAAAAACGTAAGGGATGCAGTGGCTAAAGGCTCAAAAAGCGGCTTCATGAGCTGCCCGAGAACTAGATTTAGATCCCATGACACCGGTGGGGGCTTGATGGGAGGTTTGGTTAATAGAAGGCCTCTCATAAATCTTGATATGAGTGGATGAGAGGAAATTAGTTGTCCATTCAGAGGCTTATAAGAAGCTGCAATTGCACTAAGATGGACTCTTACCGAATTGGTCTTTAACCCAGAATTCGATAAGTGAAGGAGATACTCTAGTATCGATTCTAAGGGTACGACCAGGGGGTTTAATCCCCTCCTGGAGCACCATATGTGGGAATTAGTCTTACCCGCTAATTGTAGTTCCTGGAGGAACTCCAGTCTAGTCCCGGAATCTCTGGGGTTGACAACCTCCTCTAGCAGCTTTGGAGACTGAGAAACTTCTATGATGTCACCAGTATATAAGGACTGGAACCGTCTCCTTACACCAGTTTACCTATTGACAAAGCAGACTCACCGGAGAAACAAGTAAGAAATAAATTGCAGCCTCAAAATAACTACACTCGTGACTATAACAAACCTCCGGGCTCTCCTATTTCCAAGCTTTGACCCCTCCTTGCGCATGCTCTGAGAGCACCTGACTCCCCCCACGCCAAGGAGGATCTGAATTACCCCACCCAAGGTTATATGCTGCCCTCCCTCGAAGCAGCCCCCTGACAGAACCAAAAATATTGCTCACCTGTAATTTAGCTCCTGCTTCAGGCTGAAGTGCGGCCACTAAGTAGGGAGGGAACCGGGACTAGATTGGAGTTCCTCCAGAAACTACAATTAGCAGGTAAGACTAATTCCCACTTCCTGATTGTCCCTCCAGTCTAGTCCCGGAATCTCTGGGGATGTACCAGAGCAGTAAAACCAATCAACGGGAGGGCCCCGCTAGACCAGCCTGAAGCACTGCTGATCCAAAACAGGTGTCCCTGTCCGCCTGCATATCCAGACGGTAATGCTTTACAAAAGAATGCAGCGACGACCATGTCGCCGCCTTACAGATCTCTGCCGCCCCAGCACCAAGCTACACTCCGCCCATGACATCACTTGCACTCTAGTGGAATGAGCCCTCAAACCTTCTGGCATGTTTCTGCCACGCAAAATATATGCCGACGCAATCGCTTCCTTTACCCAGCGAGCAATGGAGCCCTTAGACGCTGCTTCTCCTTTCCTTGCTCCTGCAAAAAGCACAAATAGCCTGTCAGACTTCCGGAAAGACGCTGTCCTAGCGATATACTTCAATGTTCTACATATAGCCAAGCGATGAAGCCACTCTGCAACCTGACCCTGACCTGTAGATGCAAATACCGGCAACGAAACCACCTGATTCAAATGAAAGGCTGAAACCACCTTAGGCAAAAACGACGGAACCGGCCTCAAAACCACCTTAGATTCAGAAAAAGACAGAAAGGGCTTCCTACAAGACAACGCCTGTAACTCCAAAACGCACCTCGCCGAGGCAATGGCCACCAAAAACACCACTTTAAGCGTAAGATCCTTCAAAGAAGCCTACTCCAAGGGCTCAAAAGGCGCCTTCCCCAACGCCTCCAGAACCAAGGGCAGATCCCAAGCCGGCACCACCGGCTTACGTGGCGGCCTAAGTACCCCTACGGCCTTCAAGAAGTGCTTTACATCCGGATGACAAGCCAATGACACGCCTTGTACCCTTCCTCTATAACAGGACAGAGCCGCCAACTGTACTCTCAAGGACGCTGCCGCTAAATCCTTTTGAAAGCCATCCTGCAAAAACGAGAGAACTTGAGGAATTGACGCCCGTAAAGGAACGCAATCCCTCTCCGTATACCAAGCCTCAAAGATACGCCACACTCTTACATAAGCCAAAGAAGTAGACTGTCGCCGCGCTTTTAGCAAAGTAGACACCACTGCCGATGAATAACCCCTCGCCCTTAACCGAGCCCTCTCAATAGCCAGGCCGTAAGCGAGAATCGATCCACCTGAGGCATGCAAAGAGGCCCCTGAGTCAGAAGATCCTTTCGAAATGGCAGCTTCCAAGGCTCCTCTACCAACAGCCTTACCAGGTCCGCGTACCACGGCCGTCTCGGCCAATCCGGAGCAATCAGAAGCACTGGCCCCCTGTGGCGCTCTATGCGCTGCAGCACTCTTCCGATTAACACCCTCGGTGGAAACACATACAGCAACTGCTGTTCCGGCCACTCCTGAATAAGAGCGTCCAAACCTTCCGCCATCCTTTCTCTTCGCCTGCTGAAGAACCGACCGACTTGCGCCGACTGAAATGTTGCCATGAGATCCATCACTGGTGTTCCCCAGCGCCTCACCAACTCCACAAAAATCTCGGGATGCAGCACCCACTCCCCTGGGTCCACCCTCACTCGACTGAGAAAATCAGCTTCGACATTGTCCTCTCCCGTGATGTGCGCCGCAGACAAGGCTTCCAGATTCTGCTCGACCCACTCGAACAAACTCTCCGCCTCCGCTTCCAATGCCACGCTGCTGGTTCCGCCTTGACGATTTATATAAGCCACCACTGTAGCGTTGTCCGAGAATACCCGAATGGCCTTTCTCTGAATATAGGGACTCAACTCCCGGAGAGCTAAAGCCACCGCCCACAATTCCAACCTGTTGATCGACCACTCCTTCTCCAGAGGGGACCACTGACCCTGCACCAGCCGACCTTGACAATGGGCCCCCCAACCGCTTAGACTGGCGTCCATCATGAGGGAAATCCAGGCAGGCGCTTCCAGCGACATCCCCCGTTTGAGACACCCCCGCCTCAACCACCAACGCAACGCAAAGCGAGTTTGCGGCGGGCAACATAACCTCCGTGACAGCGGATCCCTTTGATGCGACCACCTCCTCAACAGCGCCCTTTGCAACGGCCTCATGTGGGCCCGCACCCACGGCACCAACTCCAGGGTTGCTGCCATCGTACCCAAGAGCTGAAGATAATCCCAGGCCGTGGGATTCTGTCGACTGAGAAACCGACTCACCAACTGTCGGAGCCCGAGCACTCTCTGCTGCGGCAGAAACACTCGATCGACACTGGTATCGAAGCGAGCACCCAGATACTCTAGCTCCCGAGACGGCAGCAACCTGCTCTTTGCTACGTTGACCACCCAACCGAGAGACCGCAACAGCGTTACCACTCTGGCCGTTGCCGACACGCTCTCCTCTCTGGACTTCGCTCTGATTAACCAATCGTCCAGATAGGGGTGCACCAACACTCCTTCCTTCTGCAAGGCTGATGCCGCCACCACCACCACCAACACCTTGGTGAATGTCCGTGGTGTGGTGGTCAGTCCGAAAGGAAGCACCTGAAACTGAAAATGCCCCATTGGCACCGCAAACCTGAGGAATTTCTGATGGTCCTGGCGTATCGGAATGTGCAAATATGCCTCCGATAAATCTAGTGATGTCAAACTCTCCCTTTCGCACCGCTACTATAACGGACCCGAGGGTCTCCATTCGAAAATGAGACACGGGGAGACAGCGATTCATCCGTTTCAAATCTAGGATGGGCCGCCAGGTTCCCTCCTTTTTTGGCACCATGAAGTAAATAGAGTATCGACCGCATCCTAACTGGTCGGAAGGAACCGGGACAATAGCCTTGAGCGCCAGAAGCTTTCGCACTGTGTCCCGCACCACCCGGCGCTTCGCTAGAGCGTTGCAGGGAGACCGCACGAAAGAATCGGTGACCGATCGCTGAAACTCCAGCGCATAACCCTCTCGGATCACCTCTAACACCCACTGATCGGAAGTGAGTTGGGTCCAAGCAGGATAAAGCTCCCGTAGCCGACTCCTACGGGAACTAACTCCTCCTGGACCCCCCTGATTTCATTGTGGCTTCTTGGAACTAGCGGACGAGGAGGAAGAGGCAAAACCCCTGGTTGCTCCTTGAAACCCCCGAAACCCGGGGGTCCTAGTAGGGAAACGGCCCCGCTGACCTTGCCCCAACTGCGGGGGAGGGAAACGGCGAAAATCTCGCTGAGGCCCATGAGCCCTGGACATGGACCGGCTTTGCTTCTGTTTGTCCTCTGGCAACCTACCCATTTTAGACTCTAAGTCCTTTACCAATTTTTCCAAATCCTCCCCAAAAAGAGTAGCTTGCCACTGAAGGGCAGTCTACTCAATCTAGCCTTGGAAGGACCGTCAGCTGACTAATTTCTTAACCAAAGACATCGCCGTCCAGCTACTACCGATGCCATACTCTTCTCCAAGCTGCGGATCAAGTCATAATGCACGTCAGCCAGATATGCCGCCCCGGACTCCAACCGGGACGCCTCCTCGGTCACTTCCTCCATGCGGTCCCCCTGGACCCTCTGCGCCCATCTCAAGCAGGCTCTAGCCACCCAGGCCCCACAAATAGATGCCTGCAAAGATAGGGCATTCGCTTCAAAGACCTGCTTCAGCAAGGTCTCTAACTTACGGTCCTGCGGATCCTTAAGCGCTGTCGACCCCTCCACCGGGATGGTAGTCTTCTTGGTCACTGCCGATACCGCAGCATCCACTCTCGGCGCTTTGAACAACTCTGTCTTGATTCAAGAGAGGATAGAGCTTCGCCAGAACTCTAGCCCCACGACGATTGGCCTCAGGCGTATCCCACTCCTCCTGAATCATCTCCCTAAACACCCGATGGAGAGAAAACGCCCTTTGAGTCTTCCGGACGGCCTGCAGCAGAGGATCCTCCAAGGTAGAATCCTCTGCCGGCCCCCCTTCTGGCATACTGAGAGCCTTGAGAGATTCCGCGATGAGCGCCGGCAGCTCCTCCCTACAGAACACCCTTACGACTCTAGCCTGATCTTCCTGTTCTGTAATCTCTCCTTCCTCAAGCTCCCCGAGGTCCATGTCCGCCTCTTCCGAACGCAAGTCCTCCGAGAGCACGGACTGATCCAGACGATCCCTATCCGACCTAGGCTTTTTGGCACTATTGTCGGCCATGTCCTCAGCCAGAGGGGAACCGGGACTCTTCTGCCTCAGGCCTGCCCCCGAAGTACTCGCTACCGGACCCCCCTGAGAGCCAGTCAGCGCCTTCTGCAGAAGTGCCACGAAATCCGGTGAAAAAAATCGCCGCTAAACCCCCCGATACCGGTTGCTGGGACAACGGGGGCTCGGACGCCACCAGCGCTCCGCCCGCCGGCTCAGGCAGGGATGGAAGCAGGGGATCCCCCATCTCCTCCACGATGTCCTGTCCCCCCAGTTCGGATCCAGGAGCTAATTCCTTCGCCTCCAACTCTGGAGCACAGCCCCTACAAACCCCATCTTGAGACACTGAGCTCCGTCTGGCTCCACACAGTAGGCAGAGCTGTTTTGCAGGCATGCTGCTCTGACAGACTTTACAGCAGAACAAACCCTGAAATAAAAAAATAAAAAAATTTACTTACACAATTTCCAATCGAGACAGGCCCCTGAGCCCAAACCTGAAGGAATAAACCAAAAACGAAGCTTCCCCGCTAAGAAATACCGTGGCAAAGCCCCACACTACAAACCACGACTTTCCCATGCTCTGCACACGTGGCGCGGCGCGTCCCGGCTTGACCAGCTTCTTCGCGCCAAAAACTACCCCCTTACCTTCAGGGCTGCTGCCGTTGAAGAGGGACTGCTTTAGCTGCCCTTCCCCGCCCGGAAGAAGCAGATCGCCGAAATCAGTAAAGCCGCGTCTTAACGCCGACTGCAATCAGCTGCAGCAGCAGTCCCCCCCAGGAGCTCCAAGCACCGGCAGGCAAGCCTCTGCATGCGCTGAGCCTCCCCTCCAGGGCTCCTGTCCCCCTCCAATCGGGACGGTAACCCGCCCTTGATCCTGCTCTGCAGGCAGCCAAATCCCCTTGCTGGCCTCTGCCCATCTCCTGGCAAAAGAAAAGAAATAACTAAAATAACAAAAAACGGAGCAGAGGACCTCAGGGCAGCCGGCAGATCAGATTAAAACAAGTAATGGTACAAACCCCCTTATTGTTTTGGGGGGGGGGGGGTTCTCTCTTTTTTTTTTTCCAAATTCCTAAACTCCTCTAAATAATGAAATCCCTAAATTCTTAATCGTTCCTCTTGTGAGCCCCGGAATTCCCTTGGGCTCACCACCTTCTAGCTGCTTTGGAGACTGATAAAACTGGTGTAAGGAGGCGATTCCAGTCCTTTTATACTGGTGACATCACAGAAGTTTCTCAGTCTCCAAAGCTGCTAGAGGAGGTTGTCAACCCCAGAGATTCCGGGACTAGACTGGAGGGACGATCAGGAAAGTAAAACGTTTCCACTTGAAGGCATAAGATCTTCTTGTGGAAAGTTTCCTAGAAGCTCGACGGATATCCTTTACCTGCTGAGACAGGTTGAGATTCTGGAGATCTAAGCCTTCAGCAACCAGGCCATGAGGTGCAGGGACTGGGGATTCGGGTGCCATAGTGTCCCGTTCTCCTGAGAAAGGAGATCTGGAGCGTGCCCTAACTCCAGAGGTGCCGCTTGAGAGAGATGCAGAAGCAGGGAATACCACGCTTGGCGTGGCCATCATAGTGCGATGAGAATCATGCAACCCCTGTCTCTCTGAAGCTTGAAGAGTGTTTTGGGAATGAGGGGAATGGGTGGGAAAATATAAAGGAAGTCCTGACCCAAGTGAAGGAGGAAGGCATCCCTTGCCTGACAGTGGTGTGCCGGTATCCTGGAACAGAACAGGGGAAGTTTGGCATTCAGTGGACTTGCAAAGAGGTCTATATCTGGAGTGCCCCAGAGATCTTTGCCACCTGGTCTAGGTGGAGGGACCACTCGTGAGGTAGCAGCACTCGACTGAGTTTGTCTGCCCAAAGATTTTGAATGCCTGGAAGATATACCACTAGAAGGTGAATTTGGTGCTCTCTGGCAAGGGCCCATAGTCGTAAAGCTTTGTTGCAAAACGACAGAGAGCTGGTTCCGCCCTGCTTGTTCACATAGAACATGGCTACCTGATTGTCCGTCTGGACCAGGTCTGTCTTGTAGCTGAGCTGGGCATGGAACACTCGAAGAGCTAAATAAATTGCTCTTAATTCCAGGAGGTTTATGTGTAAACCTACCTCCTGTGGAGTCCAGGTATCCTGGGTAGAGAGATGATCCAGGTGTGCTCCCCAACCCACCTGTGATGCATCTGTTAGGGTGGCCTGAAAGAGGGGCTGATGGAAAGGAGACCCCACTATCAGATTTTCTAGTGATTGCCACCACTGGAGGGACAAAATTAGTCTTTGAGAGACTGTTATTTTGTCTGACAAATTGCCCGTGGCCTGTGTCCACTGTGTGGAGAGGGTCCACTGAGCTGCTCGCATGTGAAGGCGAGCATATGGGACTACATGAACTGTGGATGCCATGTGTCCCAGCAACTTCAGTAGTTCCCGAGCCGTGAGGGAGGATTTTCCCGCTGCTTGGGAAGCTAGCTGCATAATGCGAAGACACCGGGCTTGTGGAAGAAAAGCCCTTGCCTGCCTGGTATCCAGACAGGCTCCTATGAATTCTAGGCATTGGGAAGAAACTAGTTGAGACTTCGGGAAGTTGATTTCCAATCCCAAGTATTGGAGGATTCGCATTGTACGAGACAGTGCAGTGCTGGCCTCTGCAACTGTGGAGGCTCGAATGAGCCAGTCGCCTAAGTAGGGGAAGACGAAAATTCCCAGGGTTCATAGAAATGCTGCTACTACTGCCATGCATTTCATGAACACCCTTGGTGCTGAAGCCAGACCAAAAGGAAAAACCCTGTACTGGAAATGTCTTCCCCTGAAAAGGAAACGTAAGAATTTCCTGTGAGCTGGATGGATGAGAATGTGTGTGTATGCATCCTTTAAGTCTTGAGAGCAAAGCCAGTCCTGGGCTTGAAGGTATGACAGAAGAGTTCCTAGAGAAATCATTTTGAATTTCTCTCAAAACAGATATTTGTTCAATTCTCTGAGGTCTAGAATGGGTCTGTGTCCCCCTGTTTTCTTTGGGATAAGAAAATAGGGGGAATAGAACCCTGTTGCCTGTTGAAAAATAGGTATTTCCTCAAATGCCCCTTGGGCAAGAAGTGTGGAGACCTCAATCTAGCAGATTGTCTGCAGAGATTTGTGAATTGAACTGATTTAGAATTGTAGGAGGGGGTATGCTGTGAAAATGAAGTTTGTACCCCTCTCCTACAATGGACAAAGTCCAATCTTCTGCTGTTATTTGATGCCATCTATTGACAAAGTGGCATAACCTGCCCGGAATACTGGGGGGTTGGGGACCCTTCAGAGGCAGGAAGGCGAAGCTCTCTGGGAAGGAGTCAAAGCCCTTGAGGGGGCTGAACCTGGAGAGCTGGTTGGGCTCTCGGTCCTTTTGGTTTCTTCTGCTGTCTAGGTTGTCCCTTTTGGGTAACCTGACCTGAAGTCTGACTCTGCTGGGTATAGGAAGGATAAAACTTCCTCTTTTTGCTAAAAGAGGGTTTTTTATAAGGCTTCCTTTTGGCTGGAGTGGCTGTAGACTCTGACAATCTACCTAAGGTAGAATTGTCAGCATCTAACTCATTAGCCTTTTCCTGCCAGTTCTTGCCAAAGAGATTCTCCCCCGTGCAAGGAATGTTGCCTAATTTATCCTGTACCCAAGTCTGCAAGTCTGATGCCTGTAGCTAGGCAATTCGTCGTGCACCAATGGCAATAACAGAAGTTCTGCTGATGCATTCAAAGCAGTCAAAAGCTGCACGATTGACAAACTTGGGAGACATTTTGAGCATGCTTAACTAGAGCAAGAAAATCTTGTCTCTTATCATCTGGGACAAATGGGCTCATAAGTTCCAAGTCTCCTGTGACTTCCTTAAGGAATATTCCCATATATAGGATGTATGAACTGATCCTAGCTGAAAGCATGGAAGCTTGAAAAGTTCTGCGTCCAAAAGCATCCAGAGCCCTGCATTCACGACCTGGAGGATTGGATGCATGTCTCTCTGCACTTTTCATCCTATGTATGGCTGATTCCACTACCACTGAATGGTGTGGCAGCTGGGTTTTCTGAAAACCAGGACATGGTGGAACTCGATACATAGTATCAAGTCTTCTAGAGTGAGGAGAAATGGTCAGAGGTGTCTCCCACATTCTGAGCATCAAGCTATGCAGAATTTCATGGATAGGCAGAGTAGCTGCCTCCTTGGGAGCTTTAGGATATTGGAGGATTTCCAATTCCTTTGCTCTGGGTTCTTCTTCAGGAGCTACTGTGACTGAAAGACCTTTGGCCATATCATGGATGAAATCCTGAAAAGACATGTCCTCTGGAGGTGACATTCTGTCCTGGGGAGAAGAGGGATCTTCTAGGAGAAACCCTCTAGTGCCAGCAGAATTGTCAGAGTCTTCGGAATCGGAGGAATCAAAGTATTCCTGATCCCGATGCTCTTGCAAAGCACGATCCCGGTACCGATCGAAGTTGGTACCGAGGTGACCCGGTACCGCTTTATCCCCTCCAGCCAGAGATGGCATGGGAAGAGTTCCCACCGGGGCCGGAACCGTCGGTACCGGCATCACCACCGGCACTGGAGTCGATGTCGGCACCGGTGCTCTTGGGACCACCGGTACCGCAGCCGAGAGAAGAGCTGCGATACTGCGCTCGATAGCGAGGAACCTCTGGTCTATCGACGCTGCCGATGCCTGGGTGTCGGTACCGGTAAGGACGGCCGGAAACCCTGAGAATGGCATCCCTTTGTATCTTGCAGATCAAGTTCACCTCCATACCCCTCAACGTCCCCTACGTTCCATCCACGCCAACCGCATGTTTCTTCCCCCTCCCTCCCAAGCACACTTAGAATCGACTCGTTCTTCAGCTTTCTTTTTTCTTGGTCCTAGGCTTTGGAATTCACTTCCCCATTCCTTACGTCTAGAAACCTCCTACCTATCCTTTAAAGCTAAACTGAAAACCCATATCTTTTGTTCTGCCTTCAACCTCCCCCTCCCAGCTCCGTCCTCTTCCCCTCCCTAGTATTAACCCGTTAGTTCCTTATTTCCTCTCTCCTGCGCCTTCCTGCGTTGTCAATGTGTTCCCTCTCTCCCTTCATGTTAGCCTTCTGTGTCCCCCAACTGTTATCTGCTTCTATCTCCTTTTCTTAAGATTTTATGGCGTTCCTTTTCTGCTTTTCTTTTCGCAGCTCTCTTTTTTTTAACTGATTTTATGTATTGTGAACCGCCCAGATGCTAATCGTATTGGGCGGTATATAAAGTTTTAATAAACGTAAACATAAACATGGCACAGGTAATTCTTGCGAGGTTGAGGCCTCGAGAACATCCTAAAGCCCCATCGATGCTTTGGAAGCCGAAGCCTCCCGCCAGGGCTGTTTTGCCGGTGTGGTTCCCTCAAGGGCAATGCCAACGGCCTCTCGATGCTTAGCAGGAGAGCTACCCTTTGAGGACTGGCTCTTATGTTTAGTTACCTGAGATCCATGGGAGGAAGAAGAGGCCCTCGACGATGTCAATGCAATGGATCTACACAAAATGCTATTCATTCAAGTACACTTCAATGTTCAATCTTTCAATACTGTCAGTCTACATGTCTCAGATAAACAATAGCACAATATTTCTGGGTACTATATCTCCCCCAGTCTTGTGCCTGTCTCACATCAATGACCCGTACTTTTTATCAAAACTTTTTTTCAAACTTTATCACACTTATCTTGAAAAAGATTTTTAACTTCAAAACGACTGCCCCAACGCCGCTGTTTTTGGCGCCCTCGCGTTTCTCATTTCGGGTTCCTCAGGGGACTACGATGAAATTCCATACATCACTGCTGCCCGCATTCAACTCTGATCTGCTTACTCCGTCGAAGACTTGTAATAGGCAGAAAAACGCCATGCGCATTTGCTGAGGGATGCTCCCAAAAACGTTCTTATTGGACGCTGGGGAGCGTTCCCGCACAGGCTCCGTCAGTACCGACGATATCCATATTTATTTATTTAACTGTATTTATATCCCGCTTTTCACCGGGTCAAAGCGGTTTAACAGAAAAAGGGGGAGGGGGACAGTAATCAATACTTGGGTAGGGGGCATATGTGAGGACTACATTCCTGCTTGTTCCTGGAGATAAGTACTACCATTCCTCTACATTCTTCCAACATACTTGGGGTGGAGGGGGGAAAGAATCTCTTATAAAGGCAGCCATAATGTCCCTTCCACAAACAGGGATGAGGAAAAATGGGAGGGGAACAGAAAATTGATACGGTTATAAAACAGTCTCATATCTGTGCCCCTCCTACACACATTCAATCCAGTGTATAAACTTAGTAAAATCTTACCCAATCCCCCTTCCCTGCCCCCCAAAATATAGTTTGCCTCTTCTCTCCCCTCCCTTCTGGTACCTACTCAGAAGTGGAAAAATCTTCACCCATATCCCTTTGAGATTCATTCAGAAAAGACTGCCTCTCCTCCCTCTCTACTGGGACTCAGCCAGCAGCAGTTGCCTTATCTTCTTCAATCAAGGGTTCCAGCTGTCACTGCTCCCCTCCCTCTCATGAATTACCTAGCACCAGTTGCCGCCACCACCCCCTTCCTTCTGGGACTCACCCAGCAGTGGTTGCCTCTCCCCCACACGTAACTGATGATGGAACTGTTTGCTGATCATCCTTCGGCGGGCATCAAACTCATGGGCAGCCATATAGGGGATTTCAAGCAGCATGGCTGATACCAAATAAACACACTCCAGCAGCTCCAAATTGATGTGCATGTGGAAGGGCACTTGCCGCCGTTTCTCGATTTTTTCCTGCTCCTGATTGCGTTCTTGCATGTTGCGCATCAGCAGCCCCTGCCCCAGCAGCTCCTTGGCACGGCCGCTGGACTGGATATCCAGCAGGGCATTGTGGGCATCCCGTATCATGCCCTGTCGGAAGGCACAAATGCCTAGCTGCACCATGGTTCGGTTGTACAAGATCTGAGGCACAACAAAAACAAAGTCAGTGGGATGCTTGACTGACCACTGCACAGATATGCTCTTAGTCTTCAAAGGGTATGGGGAAGACAGGGAAAGAAAGCATCAGCAGGGGGCTAGGAGCTATCCACAAGCAGGGTAGGAGGAGTAGGTGAGGGAAGGAACCGAGAAATAGCTGTATAAAGGTGGAAGCTGCGGTTGGTTACCTGTACAGGTGGGTCGGCGTGCTGGATGTTATCTTGTAGGTGAGACATAAGCATGAGGTCTCGGGCCTGGAACCAACGGTTGTGCAATGCGTGATGGTAGATGTGACACAAAATAGCACAAGTTCGTATCCTATCTGTGCGATCCTTGGCATAGATGTACTTGCAGAGACGGTCCATGAGCACTGCGCTATCTTCTCCCTCATTCTCTGCCTGATCCTGCTCGGACTAAGAATTTAGGAGGGGAAAAAAAGGTCATGACTATTATAAGCTGAACCCTATAAGACCCCTTCCCCTATATCACTTCCTCCAGGTATCAACATACCTTGGACTCCTGGAATGTGGCAAGCTGCCGCTGGTGCGCTTTGTAGTCAAACTTGAAGTAAGTGTGCAGGATGCGGCGTAGATAGACGCGGCAAATTTCGTCTGTAGTGCCCTTTTCATGTAAGTACTTCTGTGCACGCTCAATCACGCTACATACAAGAGCTTCATCCTTCAAGTGATCCACATACTCTGCAGGAAAACAAGAAATAAGAACATGGTTCAACAACCTAAACTTGAAGCAAGAGCTTCATATGGGAAGAGGGAGAAAGCGGAGTTACTTACCTGTAACAGGGGTTCTCCATAGACAGGAGAATGCAGACACTTGTTGGCGACACCTTCTAGATAAAGTCTGGTGTGCAGTGCTCTTTCCTAGCTCAGACTTCTTTTTCCAGCCTCTGAGCATGCGCAGACATTCTTGCACTCACTGACACAATAGGTTCTAGGCCCTCAGTCCATCCCTAGCAAGGCAGATGAGATGCCCTTGATAAAATGATGCCATCAAAAAATGGAGGATGGTGGGAGGGAAGGTGTGGCTGCATTCTCCTGCTGTCTAAGGAGAACCCCCATTACAGGTAAGCAACTCCGCTGTCTCCATCGACAAGCAAAGGAATTACAGGCACACATGGTGGCAGACACCCAGGAAGAAGTAGATAACATGAGAAGGGATCTAGCTAAGCTTGAAGAATAGTCTAGAATTTGGCAGCTGAGATTTAATGCTAAAAATTGCAGGGTCATGCATTTGAGCTGCAAAAATCCAAGAGAGTGGTACAGTGTAGAGGGCGAAGTATTTCAGTTCACAGAAGAGCGGGACCTGGGTATGATTGTGTCTGATGACCTTAAAGTAGCTAAACAAGTAGAAAAGGCAATGGTGAAAGCCAGAAGGATGCTTGGGTGCAAAGGGAGAGGAATGGCCAGCAGAAAAAAAAAGGAGGTGACAGAGCCTCTGTGTAAGTCTCTGGTGTGGCCTCATTTGGAGTATTGTGTGCAATTCTGGAGACAGCACCTTCAAAAGGATATAAATAGGATGGAGTCGGTTTAGAAGGTGGCTAACTACATTGGTTGGTGGTCTTCGCTATAAAGCATATGAAGACAGACTTAAAGATCTTAATATGTATACTTTAGGAAAGTCGGGATAGAGGAGATATGATAGAGATGTTTATAGGCCTCTGTGGCATAAATGCACAGAAGGAGTCTTGACTGAAAGCAAGTTCTTCTACAAGGGGACACAGGATGAGGGTGAAAGAGGATAGACTCAGGAGTAATATGCGGAAATATTTCTTTACAGAAAAAGAGTGGTAAGATGCACGCTGCCAGTGGAGGTGATAGAGATGAGGACAGTATCTGAATTCAAAAAAGCATGGGACAAACGCAGAGGATCTCTAAAGGAAAAAAAGAGGACTATTGCAGTTGATATGGAAGGCCAGAGTAGATAGACACATGATGGCAGAAAAAGACCACATAGCCTATGTTTCCTAGTCTAGAGCAGAATGTTGCTTAAATGTAGCCTTGTGTAGAGGCAACCCTGCTGGATAAACGTAGATGGAGAAAATGCTTCAAATGGTGAACAAGTTATTGAATCGACTGTCCAACTACACTGCTCTTCAAAAAGCCAGAGTTCAAATACTAGTGCTTAGTGAATGTATGGAGTGTTGACCAAGTATTAGCTTTAAAGATGTACTCCAGGGGAATTGAATGAATATGCACCATCCAGGTGGCCTTTGCTCCAAGATGATGAACTGTGAATTTCCCCGAAGAAAGGAATCATCTGCGGTGACACAGCAGAAATTTATGCAATCTGAAACCCAGCTGGAGATGGTCTGCTTAGCCATGAGCAAGCCAAGATTGTTTGGCTTGAATGCTACAAAACCCCGCAAGATTTAACAAAGATTTATGTGTAGCCTGTAGACAGTACAGTAGAGTCCTTCTGCAGCTCAGGGTGTGCAAGACAGACTCCATACAGTCTGAGTGGGCTTAGGAAAGAATGTAGGAAGGATAGCAGCTGGATTCAAGTGAAAAGGGTGTAACCACCTTGGGTAGGAGATGAGGATGACCTTATTTGAAGAAGAACTGTGTGTAAGGAAAATAATGGACTAGGGCTTGAAGTTCGCTGATCCCCTGAGCAGAGGTGACTGTAATGAGGAAAACTGTTTTCTAAGCAAGATGTTTGAGGAATGCATGGGTCACTGGTTCAAATGGCGATTCCATCACTTTGAACAATAAAGATCCCACAGAGGGGTGGGATGCCAAAAGGGCAGCTTCTTATGCATAAGGCCCTGCATAAACTTAGAAACCCATAGATAAGTAGACATTTCCAGTCAATGTTGTGATAAGCAACTATTACAGCCAGTTGGAGACGCACAGAGGTTCTTTGAAGACCACTATTAGAGAGATGCAAGAGATAAGAAAATATAGCTTCTATAAAGCAGGAGAAGGGATTCAGGTGACGATCTGAACACCAGGAGAAGAAAAGTCTCATTTAAAAGGGTAAGATCTTTTAGTGGAGTCTTTCCTGGCAGCCAAGATAGCTTAAATAACAGCCTTGCAGAAAGTCTGCAAAGCAATCAAAGCGTTTTCAGCATCCATGCTATGAGATTGAGGGACACCAGATTTGGATGGATGAAGCAGACAGCCTTCTTGTTCCAACAGCAGTGATGGATGTGCACCCAAGGGAACTGGTGGAGATGTGGCCAGGGAGAGAAGAGAATATTACACCTGGCAGCCACTAAAGATCACCAAGTCCATTTTGTGAGATCTTTTGTAAAACTCTGGAAATGGGTGGAAATGTATTAAGCAGACCTCAACTTTATGAGAAGTTGAAAGCATTGTGATGAAAATGGTTGGGTGCAGGTCTGAGGAGGCAAAAATGTTGACATCAGGCATTCTCCTGAGAGGCACATAGATCTAGATTGGATACACCTCACATCTCTAAGAGATGCTGTGCCACAGAGCCATTGAGGGACTACTCATGTGCCCTGCCTGCCTACTAAAGGGAGTACACAATTGTATTGTTAGTGCTCAGCAGATAACCTGCCTGAGAGCACACCAAAGTTTCAGTATCAGGGACCATAGTCTGATTGATTCTTTGCAGAGGTGCCCAAGAACCCCACCCTCCTTGTTTGTTCAAACAAAACATGGCCACCTTGTCTGTGCATATGAGGACTATCCTCTGCACTAGCCATGGTGCAAATGCCCGGAGTGCAACAAACATCGCCCTTAATTCCAAGAGGTTGATGTGAAAATCGAGACTCTTGGTGGGTCTTTTTGTCTGGAGTAAGTGAAGATGCACCTTGCCCCCCATGCCCAAGAGGAGGCATCGGTGGCAAAAGCACAGTTACTCATCTGTAGCAGGTGTTCTCCGTGAACAGTAGGAATCAGTCCTCACATATGGGTGACTCTGGCACCGACTGAGCCGAAGTGGTAATCTCCCCCAGCTTTCAAAAAACAAAACAAAACAAAACAAAAAAAAACCCTTTGGGCGATCAACCATGCATGCATTGTCAACTTCCAGCCTAAGGGAGCCATTTTCCCTCAGTATAATGACATAGATTAATAAAGCTCAAAAAGAAAAACAACTCCACAGTGAGGTGGGAGGGTTTTGAGGACTGATTCCTGCTGTTCCCAGAGAACACCTGCCCCAGGTGAGTAACTACGCTTTCTCCGGGAACAAGCAGGAAGTCAGTCCTCACATATGGGATTCCCCAGCTACAGGCTACTGAGAGAGCTGTAAAAAGCCACAGGCGACTCAAAAGTCAAACTACTAATGGCTGCTGAAAGATGCTGACGAGCACCAAGCATTGGAGTGCAACCCCAGCCTCTGCTAAGGAATTGACTCTCCGATAGCCTGGACATACAGAAGGGCTAGAGGGAAAGAGTTGCATTAGCCCCCAAAGACGTGCCAAAGAACAGCCTGGCCGAAGGCGCTGCCATGCCAGGAGGCCTCCTCAATGTAGTAGCAAGCTGTAAAGGAATTGACCGAGGACCAGGTGGCTGCTCAACAAATCTCCAGCAGGGAGACAAACATAGGCTAGTCATGGAGGCCGCCACAGCCCGAACATTATGGGCCATCACATGATGTTCCAGAGAAATGCAAGCCTGTCCATAGGCAAAGGAAATGCAGTCAGTCACTCAGATGGAAAGGGTGCACTTAGAGACCGCAATGCCAAGTCTGTTGGAATCATAAGCAGCAAACAGTTGAGAGGTGCGGCGATGAGCCTTCATCTGATCAAGGCAGAAAACCAAAGCCCGTTTACAATCCAAGGTATGAAGAGAGGTTTCCGCCCTGTTTGAGTGCAGTCTTGGAAAGAAAGTGGGAAGAACCACCTCCTGGTTGAGGTGGAAGGGAGAAACCACCTTAGGGAGAAACATGGGGTGCTTGCAGAGAACTACCCTGTTCCTAAGAAACCTAGTGTTAGGGGCGTGAGCCACCAGTGCTTGCAGTTCACTAACCCTTAGCACCGATGTAAGCGCTACCAGGAAGATGACCTTCCAGGGAAAGTATATGAGATGGCAAGAAGCTAGGGGTTCAAAAGGAGGGTCAATGAGCTTACCCAGAACCACGTTAAGGTCCCAGGCTGCTGCCACCGCCGGGTGAATGGGAGGCCACAAGCACAAGAGACGCCGCATGAAGCGACCAATGAGAGGATGATCTGACAGGGAACGCCCATCCACTGCATGATGGTAGGACACCAAGGCACTCAGATGCACCCCGATGGAATTGGACTTTAATCCAGCCCAGAAGAGATACAGAAGGTACTGCAGGAACACCTGAATGGGACAGGAGAACAGACTGAAAAGTCTATCTGCACACCAGACTGAGAACCTATGCCATTTGAAGGCATATGCTCGCCTAGTGGAATCCTTGCGGGACGTGAGGAGGACACCCTCAATGTCCCTACGCAAGTGGTGCTGAGCGAGGACTATCAGCATTCACGCTGTCAGTTAATGACTTGAGATTGGGATGCAGGAGGGTCCTGTTGTTCTGAGATATCAGATCCGGGATGAAACTCAAAGGCCAGCACTGGGCGATAAGGATCATCATGACCCTGTCCCATCTGGACTTTGCAGAGGGTCTTGGCCATCAGGGTGTGGGTGGGTAAGCATACAGCAGGCCTTCAGCAGCTCAGCAGCTGAGCACTGTGCAGGCTGGCGAAGAGATCCACTGCCAGGATGCCTCAATTTCGGAAGATATCCTGTGCCATTGGGGGGCTGAAGGTCCACTCGTGAGGCTACAGCACCCTGCTGAGCTGGTCCACCAGGACATTTTCCTGCCCTGGAAGATAAATGGCCTGGAGGGGCATACCCCGCCAGTTTGCAAAATTCCACAGTCTGATCGCCTCCCAGAGGTGGTAGGACTTCGTGCCGCCCTTTTTATTGATGTGGAACACCACCACTTGATTGTCCATTCAAACTAGGACAACCTGATTCAACAGGTAGTGCAAGAAGGCTCGCAGAGCATTTGCAACTGCTTGGTGCTTGAGGAAGTTTATTTGGAGCTGGCTCTCCTCCTGCCACCAGAGACTCTGGGACTGAAAACCGTTCCAATGGGCTCGTCGAATTTGAGACATCTGTGGTGAGGACCTGCTGATGTGGGAGATCCTGAAAGGGGAGCCCCGTCAGAAGGTTGCACGATCGTCGCCAGCAGTCGAGGGGCGGAAGAGCAGCAAGGTAACCTATACCCTGTCCAACAGGTGCCCCGTCGCCTGCATCCATGGAGTGCAGAGAGTCCACTGGGCCAGAGGCATATGGAGACGGGCTAAGGGTGTGACATGGACTGTTGAGGCCATGTGCCCAGCAGGCGGAGTATCCGCTGAACTGAGACAGTCAGAGAGGATTCTACCTCCTCTGTGAAGATGGAAAGGTGTTGAGCCTTGTCGGGTGGAAGAAAGGCCCGGGCCTGAATGGTAACAAGGAGAGCCCTGATGAACTCCAGTTGCTGCGCAGGCTGTAGGTGGGACCTGAAATAGTTTACCACGAAACCCAAGGTCTCCAGGAGCTGGATGACATGATGTTGGGCCTGTCTGACCACGTCCGGAGACCCTCTCATCAGCCAGTCATCCAGGTAAGGGAAGACTAACATACCTTGCAGCTGTAGGAAGGCAGCGACCACCACCAGGCACTTTGTGAATACCCTGAGAGCGGATGCCAGACCGAATGAGAGGACCTGGTACTGGTAGTGACACCCTCCGATAAAGCGGAGGTACTGCCAGTGCAAGGGGTGGATCAGGATGTGGGTATAGTCATCTTTGAGATCCAAAGAGCATAGTCAGTCTCCCCAGTGGAGGTAAAGCAACAACATTACAAGGGATATCATCTTGAACTTCCCTTTCACAAAGGAGCTGTTGAGATCCCATAGGTCCAGAATGGGTCGCAACCCGCCCATTTTCTTGGGAAACAGGAAGCGGGAGTAGAACCCAGTGCCCCTTTGAAGCAACGGGATGACCTCCACCGTGCTGTCAGAGATGAAGAGCCACGAGCTCCCTTTGAAGGAGGTCCCGATGGGTGATATCCAGAAGACGTTCCCCTGGGAAGAACAAAGGTGGCAGGAAGGAGGTAGCCCTCCTTTACATGAACTGCCCAGGTGTCTGTGGTAATGCTGGGCCACCGGTGAGCAAACATGAGACATCCCCCTATGTACTGTGGTACCTGACTTCCCTTGGGAGGAGGAGCTATGGCCTGGGAGTCAAATTCCCCCCCCCCCAAGCTGCGGCACAGACGCTTTAGGCCTATGCGGGGGCCCTGCCCCTGGCCCTTGGACAGCTGCCCCTGTGGGGGAGCTTGATAGGGCTGAAAGGCCTGATGTTGGGGGTGTTCTTTTTCGGATAGAAGGACTTTTTCCCTGAAGACTTCCATCGGGAAGGATCAGCGGTCTTTCGAGAGAGCCTGGGTCTGGTCATCAGCTCGGTCTCCAACTCTGAGGCCTTGTCTGTCAGGGGTCTGCCAAAGAGATTCTCCCCCCGGCAGGGGACATCGACCAACTTATCCTGAACCATTGCTCCAGTTGTGACAACTGTAACCATGTCAGGCGGCAGGCACTAATGCCTGCTGCAGCCACTCTAACCACAGACTCAAAGCAATCATAGGCTGCTCGAGTAACATGCTTGGAGCACTCCTTGACAGTGGTCACCAGGCCTCGGAAGCACTGGAGGCGGTCATCGGACAGCCCAGCTGAGAACCTGGCGAGCTCCTTCGCCAGGTCTCTCAGGTACATGTGCATGTATAGCTGGTAAGCCTGGATACGGGCCATGAGCATCGAGTCCTGGAAACACTTCTTGCCAAACCCATCTATGGTGCAGGCCCTCCCAACCCAGAGGCACCAAGGAGTGCATCTTCTGGCTCTTGATCCAGCGCATGGCGGACTCCATCACCATGGAGTTGTGTGATAGTTGAGTTTTTTCAAAGTAGAGACTCTTGCATACCCATAACATGGAATCGAGCCACTTGCTCACAATGGGAACTGTAAGTGGGCTTCCCACACCCTGAAAAGAAGGTGCTCTAGATGGGAGGCAGTGGCAATATTATGGCCTCCTTAGGAGGAGAGTCATACTGAAGTATGGCCAGATCCTTTGCCAGAGGCTCCTCTTCAATGGTGAAGGCGAGGGCCTTGCCCGTCCATGACCCAGATAAAGTCCAAGAAGGATCCACCGCCGGTCCGGTGGGGACCTCTGCTGCTCCTGAGGAGGAGAGGGGTTTCACAGAATGTCCCATGCCGAGCGGTATCAGGGGACTCATTGTCCGTCTCCCATTCTGAATTGGAAGGGAGCTCAAAGCAATGGCAGGAATTGCACCAGTGTGCAGTCGGGGTTCCCAGGGGTATGACCCCAACGCACTGGGTGGAGAAACCCTAGGGTTCAGACAGGGCATGCCGTTCCAGGACAGGCTGGATCTCCTCCGGCGAGGCCCTCACAGTGGAGGGGCCCATTGCCAGCCTTGAGGAAGAGGAAGTAACCGGGATGGGGTCTTTTGGCTCACCAGGAAGGCAGCCAAACTGCATTCCAGTGACACCATTCTGGCCTTGAGGCCCAAAGGCTCCACAGTCACCAGCACAGGCACTGAGTGTATCAGTCCTTATGCCGGTTCCCTCGATGCCTCAGCAGCCCGAGGGCGATCCTCCAAGGGGGTGGGAACTGCTTCCCACCAAGGCAGCTTTGAGGGCCGCTCCCAGCCCTCACCCTTGGAATCCCATCAAGGATTGTGGTAACAACATTGCCCCCGACGAGAACTTGGACGGTCCATTCCTTCTGAGGACCACGCTCCACTGACAGTCGCTGGTCCGATATGCCACAACCTCAGGACTCAGAGAGCTCGACGGCCGCTGAGGTCAGAGTCCACTGAGGGTGCTGATTCTGATCAGACGATGGGGCTGAGGCTTAGAACTAGTGGCCAAACAGCATATCCTTCTGCCTTTCAGAATTTTAATGCCCCTTGCTCGTCATCTAAAGACAGAGGGCAAGAGGAGGCATCGCGATTGGCTCTGAACATTGAAGGCAGCAACTGTGGTGGTCCATGATGGACATGGTCTTGCTACAATCAGTGCACGTCTTAAAACTACAAATTAAGGACATAGCGGGAAAGTGCCCCCATGAGGTCAAGCTCCAATGTCCTGATTAGTATGGCGCGAGAGAAAAATCCCATGCACTGAAAGAGAATAAAGCAGTATTCGAGAAAAACATGACGTAGAGGTAGCAATGGTTCTGGGACCATGAGAAAAAAAGCAAGAAAAACCAAGAAGAGTTTACCGCAAAAAAAGAGACAACGTTTTCTGGGGTGCAGACGGTATGTCTGGTGGGCTCAGCGGAAACACCAAGACTGAGGAAAAATGGCTCCCTTGGGCGGGAAGGTGACCACACACACGAGTGGTTGATCTCCCAAAGGCTTTCTTTGAAAGCTGGGGAGAGATTACTGAAAGAAAGCTTGATTGTACCTGGTTGGATACACAGTCAGGCATAAGCCCTAAGAAAGAGTTAATATCATTTGTAGCTCCTTATTTAATATCATCCTTGAAATACTCTATAGAAGAAATTGGGTAAAAGGTTCCAGATAGCATAAACATTAGCCTATGTTATTAGAAAGATAATTAAAAGGCAAGTTGTTTACCCAGCTTCGCAGTCCCGCTGTCTCTGGTCAGAGATATCAAACTGTCAGTGTTAGAATTAATTAGAATTAAGGCCTACATAGTCATGTCTGAGAATATATGTATGTCTTTTCATGATTGTCCATGACGTGCATGCCTATAGAAAAATATATTATGAATATAAGTAACACTAGACATAGAATAGAATATGTATATTATGAATATACATGATGTGAGACGTAGAATAATAAAGTGAAATTACGCTGTGTAATGGAATCTTTGCCTATAAATAAAGAGGCCTAAAGCTTTGATTTCAGAGTAAACATAGGCAACCGCCTGGCTTGCTCTCCCAAAGCGCTTCGGTCCTGTGTTTATAATACAAGTGTGTTGTGTATTATTTACAGATTTGTGTATTATCTAAAGATGAAGATCAATTAACCTTCTCCTTACCTTGTATGTGGATTTCTGTGACCCAAGAGCCCTATCTGTTATTAGGTGAGGGGGGGTGCAGAGTATCTTTCAGTTGTGCCGTGACTCGGATACAGATCTCTGCATTCAAGGCAAGGGCAGAAGGTGCCTGAAGATTTGTGAGTATTATGAAAATTACCAGTGATGGGTAATCTGTTAAATAGACAGGCTCTGTCTCCGATGCATGAATGGCATGACAGAGCTAGGGCTTTAGTGTTTAGTAAAGGTAGCCCTTACTGTATGCTTCTATTTTGTGTGTGAGAAGCAAAGGTGATGTAGCCATCGATTCCGTAGCACATAGGGATTCAGTGAGAAAGGGTAATGTGAATTTGCAGTTTCCTTTGGAGGGAACTTTCTCTATAGATAAGGTCCACTGCCTGAGATATAAGTTAGCGGTTAAAGGTAAACCGTGCAAATGTGCTTACATGGGGAAACGGATGGTACATGATGCAAAACATTGGAATGTTTATGTTTTGAAACAAAATGTTGTTTGTGTTCGGAAATGTACCTATTGACCAGCTGAGCAAGTGCGGGTCACTCGTGTAGCAGAGCTAAGAGAAAAAGAAAATATTTAAAAAGAAGCAGAAGTTAGGGGGAGTAGAATTGTGTATTTTGGATATTTGGAATGTCTCCCAGCTCAAAGAATTGAGAGCATGTTTGAATCAAGAAACGGAAAGTGTTGTACTTGTAATAAGAATCTTAGAAGTAGTAATAGGTCAGAGTTTCTGTTGCAAAAAAATTAGCATTCTCGGGAAATAAATTATCTATGCCTGGAATTCAGGATAGCAGTAATGATTTGAAATTCAAAGCATTATTTATAGGTCTTTAAGCAGATTTGTTATTGTGTACTTCTCATTTGTGTGTACTTTTCAAAAAGAATTAAATGTTTCTGATGAAGTGTGATCAATTATATTATGATTTAGGCTCTATTCAGGATGTTCTATTCAGCCTAATTTATGTTCTGCCACTGTTAAACTGAAGCAGCTGTGGGAAATGATATTGTGACTACTTAAAGAAGTGTTTGATTTGACTAAAACGTTTCCGAATTACAGGAATAATCCTGGTAGATTTGTGTCTTTATGGTCTCCAATAATTAACAGTTATAATCCTACTTGGGCAGATCTAGATAATTTGCTAAGATCTGTTTTTTTTTTAATCCAGCTGATTTTCATAAGGTTACTCATCCAATTAGGGATGACAACTGGCAATGGCCACTGACAGACCCTGTAACAGATTTTCAAGAAAAAATAAAACAAAAAACACAGAGATAATTTTGTTGTATGTAGAGAAAAATTGTTAGAATCTATAAAGGTAGTATATAAACCTGTAAAGGACTGGTCGAGATTAACATCTCTAAGGCAGGATAGGGGTGAAAAAGTTACAGATTTTCACACTAGGTGTATGCTAGCTTTAAAGACTATTCTGGTGAGGCAGAAGACACACCTTCAAGATTTACTAATATTTTTGTAAATGGATTGATTCCAAGAATAAAAGAAATTTTAGAAATTTCAATAATAGATTGGCCAACTAGAACAGCCGATGCAATTTTGTAAGGGGCTCGATACAGTGAATTGAAGTTCCTCAAGGAACAACAAGAACAATAAACCAGATTAGATGTAAAAAAAGCGAAGTTGCTTAATTTGCAGATTGCTTCCATGCAAACTCCCATGGGAAGGGGGAGGGGTAGATTCAGAGTTAGAGGAAGTTATGTGAATTCTCAGCGAGGGCGTGGACAATACAGAGAGCTGCGTACGTGTTACACTTGTGGAGAGGCTGGACATTTGCAGCAAGCCTGCCCCCGGAATCGGAATCCTGATGGCCAGAGAGCTGATTTCCCCCCTCCCCCTCCAGTACAAGCTGAATTCACTCCAGTATATCAGTGCTTCTTTAACCCAAAAGATTGTGGAGGTGATACATGGGATGCACGACTATTCCTGAATTTGACTGTAACTCCTCCGGGTGAGTTAGAAGCTAAACTGGGAGGTTCTAATTTGAAATTTGTTATCGATACTGGAGCTACATCAGCACTGCGTTTACAGAATTTGCCTGCTATCTATCATGCTTAATTAGCACAAGCACCGATAGTACATTGTGAAGGCATTGAGGGAAAGATAATTCCTCATCGTAGACTTGAATATTTACCTTTGCAGATTGGAGAGATTGTATATCCAACTACTTTTCTTGTGGGAGACACTTTGCCAGTGAATCTTCTAGGTCGGGATTTTTTGGTGTCACATCATGCTACTCTATCCTGGATGGGGGGCAAATTCTCTTTCCAGCTGTACTCTCTCTCTGAAGTGCAGTCTCCTGCAGATGCCAGTACTATTCATCCTGCTCTTGGAGAACTTCTGTCTACTTTGTGGGCAGTGCCGGGATCAGATGTCGGATGCCTTTCTATCCCGCCTGTGAAAATCACCGTGAACCTGGAGTTCAGCTTCCTAAACTCAAGCAGTATCCACTGCCAAGCAGCTGCCATTGATGGAATTTGTTCTGTGATTGAAGACAAGGTGTCATTTATTCTACAACTTCATTATGTAAGACTCCAATTCTTCCTGTACTAAAGGCTGACGGTAAGACTTATAGATTTGTGCAAGACCTGCGAGCAGTTAATAATGTGATTTTGCCAATTTTTCCCGTGGTACCTAATCCACATGATATCTGGACGCAGATACCTTCAGGGACTACCTGGTTTTCTGTTGTGGATTTAAGTTCTGCTTATTTTTCAGTAAAAATTAGCAAAGACAGACGATTTTTATTTGCCTTCTATTTTGACAATAAGCAATATACCTGGACCGCTTTGTGTCAGGGGTATATTGATAGTCCTGCATATTTTCACAGGCCTTAAGAACTGCATTATTTGATGTAAGACTCGACCATTCCTCTTTAGTTCAATATGTGGATGATTTGCTTTTATGTTCACCATGTTATGAGTTTGTCTCTATTAGCTCATGTTACTAATTTAGGTTTGAAGATTAATCTGTCTAAACTACAATTTGTATCTCAAAATGTTACTTTCCTGGGTGTTGATTTAACACCATCTGGTCGTGCAATTACCTCTGCTAGATTAAAACTTATTCTGTCATTGCCTTTTTCCAGCGACATCAGTATTATTGTGTAGCTTCCTGAGTTTATTAATTTTCTGTAAATAATAGCTAGCGAATTTCTCAAGATCTTACTGCTCCACTTTATGCTCTTATTGGGAAAGAAGGATCTGAAGGCCTTATTGTACCCACATTATCACAGTGGGAGGTTTGTTTTAAATGTAAAAAAAATTTGCACTGGGAAATGATTATTCTTTACCATTCAAATTGTATGTGGCTATTTCTGATTCCTCTGCTACCTGTGTGCTTTTACGAGCTTTCCCAACTGGTTTCAAGCCGGTGGGATATTTCTCAAAGCGATTTGATGCAGTGACTTTGGGACTCCCACTATGTCTACAAAGTTTAGTAGCAGTGGCTCTTTGCAATTGAAATTTACTGATTTTCTGGTTCTACAGCGCCCTTTTGTTCCATTTAACCAGGACTCAGCCTTTTGTCCTCCACACGTTTTATTGACTCTGGAATTAATAATTTCTTCGCTTCATGTTTCAGTCTATACTACATCACTATGCAACCTTTCAACACTTGTGGAGGAAGATGGGTCTCATAATTGTTTCCAAACTGTACCTCTACCAGCCCCGGATTATACCTTTGTTTGTGGATAGTTCTGCTTTTAGAGATGACAAGGGCAAACTTCATGTAGGCTATGCAGTCACTACGGTTTTGTGGAATGCAGTTTAAAATGCAAAGGACATTCTTCTGCTGAAGATTTTGTGTCAAATTTTGCAGACCACGAAGCACAGCGAGCTGTTCTTCAAGCATCGGTGTTCCCGACAGTGCTGTATTTAACGCCGTTTAATATGACTTTGCTTTCCCTTTTATCTTTCTTGCAGCAATAGCAAGATACTTCCTTTGAAAACCCAGACTCTGACTTCGTGGGGTGCTTCCTGTGATGCTCCGGGCTGCTGGAAAGAGGATCATCTGCTTATTTGTCCTGACAGTCTTTTGTTTCTACTTGCCCTGTTCCTGCATTATAAGCTTTGCTGCTGTGGCTATGAATTATGTCTTTTTGGTTCTCCGGTATCACCTGAGCTTCTGTTATTTTTTTCTTTGGCACAGCTTGTCTGCACTGTTTCAAGACTGGCACTGTAGGGTCAGCTTAGGGTCAGTTATTCAGATTTCTACCTTCCGAACTCTTTTTGATTTTGCAGCCTGTTTTGCAGAGCTGCCCTGTGCCAGAGGAAGGAGGTGGTATTTGTCCGGATGGGTAGAAGCTTATCCATTACCGGCTTATTCCTGTCATCCGCAAAGCTCTGGCCAGGTGGAGCGAATGAATAGGACAATCAAAGGTCACTTGCGCACTATGACACAGGATTGGGCTACAGATTGGACGGAAGCCCTTCCCTTTGCCCTTATGTCAGTGTGTAATTCCCCCAGCCTGACACCATATGAAATAGTTACTGGACATCCAGCTACTTCTCCACATTACTTGGCAGTTATCCCAAATCCCCAATTGTTGCGCAGCGATATTTTGACTTATTGCTCACGGTTGCACTCAATCCTGTCTGTTCCCCTTTTATTGCAAGTGAATCCTCAACAAGATGACAGAATCATCATATCCAGAATCATCAGAATCATTATATCCAGAAGTGAAGTCACCAGACTGGGTCCTGATTATGAATTTGCATCCAAAGACGTTTCTGGTTCCCAAGTTCCTAGGTCCATTTCATTTGCTCCTGGTGGGATACTCGGCTTGTAAAGTGGAAGGACATTCCCGTTGGATACACCTTACACAGTGTAAAAAGGCTCCTTCACAGACTCCAGACGGCGGCTCCCTTCTTCAGTGAATCAAGAAAATACAACGCAGAGACTTATTGAACATTACATTGATATTACAGAAAAGATCATCAGGATTTACATGCTTTTTAAATGAACTACTTATGCAAAAACCTTTTGTCCAGCATTTATACTACTGATTAGGTGGATAAAGGTAGTTTGATTTAGTATTTTACTAATATATAAGCAATGACCTTTGGGTACTTAACCTCTACTTCATGACGTAATTGAGAATTAAGGGGCAGTTATAGCTATACTATGTATCTTCATCATATTAAGAAGAGTAGGTGTATTTTTATTTTGTCTTAGAACATTTATTTTGGAGTAATTATAGTTTCAGATGTTTAGAGGTCTGCTAAGGATGTTTTAGTATTTGGTCTTAGTTGTGCTATGGCATATTATTGTTAATGAAGCAGTGCTGCATTTAGAATCTTGGGAAAGTTATGAGGGATATCCAAATATTTTTGAGTCACATTTACACTCAGTTACAAAATATTTTAATCTATCCCGTTGTGCAGTTTGCCTTCCAACTGTGACAGCTACTCAATACGGGTTTCTACCACAAGTTAAGCCCAAAGCCTTTGAAGAGTTTCGTGATACAGCTGTTGTCAACCTTGAATAATTCCTTAAGAAGAAAAAGGGATGTTTCCCCTCAGGATGAAGCCATAATAGCAGCACAACAGTTGGTAGACTCTACAAGTCCTTTAACTAAATCTCAGATAGATGCATTTACAGGTACTGTTTGGCTTTCAATCTTTGGAGCCATAGCACCCACTAGAGAATAGGGTACCCAGATTATGCGATTACAGGCAGTTTTGAACTTATAGCCCTGGATCTCAGAGGCTATTAGTGTGCTACAAGGTGAAGTAGACAGAGTGTCCACTTATGCAGCTAAGAATCGCATGGCTTTAGACTACCTACTAGTGAAGGAAAATGGCGTATGTGGCCTAATTTCTGATTTTTGTTGCAGTATGCTTGATGATGAAGGAAACGTAGTGAAAGGTTTGCTGGATAGGGTTAGAAATCGTACATTTGTATCAAGTAGTAGTTATGTAAGTTCTTTTTCTGATTGTTTTGATTCTGTTTCTTCTTTCTGGAGTTTATTATCTAGGCCCCTGCAAGGCCTATTAGCTTCATTATTTGGCTTATTAGGGATTATCATTTTAGGAGCATTAATTCTTTGTGTAATATCAGCTTGTTGTAAGAAATCAGTGGAGACACTGACCCCTAAAATGATGTTACAGGTTGACCCAGAAGCTAGCTACGATCCATTTTTAATACCAATGTCTGAGTTTCCTTATCTGTGAAATGATTCTTTACAGAATCAGAGGAAGGACTGAAAGAAAGCTTGATTGTACCCGTTTGGATACACAGTCAGGCATAAGCCCTAAGAAAGAGTTAATATCATTTGTAGCTCCTTATTTAATATCATCCTTTAAATACTCTGTAGAAGAAATTGGGTAAAAGGTTGCAGATAGCATAAACATTAGCCTATGTTATTAGAAAGATAAGTAAAAGGCAAGTTGTTTACTCAGCTTCGCAGTCCCACTGTCTCTGGTCAGAGATATCAAACTATCAGTGTTAGAATTCATTAGAATTAAGGCCTACATAGTCATGTCTGAGAATATATGTATGTCTTTTCATGATTGTCCATGACGTGCATGCCTATAGAAAAGTATATTATGAATATAATTAACACTAGACGTACAATAGAATATGTATATTATGAATATACATGATGTGAGATGTAGAATAATAAAGTGAAATTATGCTGTGTAATGGAATCTTTGCCTATAAATAAAGAGGCCTAAAGCTTTGATTTCAGAGTAAACATAGGCAACCGCCTGGCTTGCTCTCCCAAAGCGCTTTGGTCCTGTGTTTATAATACAAGTGTGTTGTGTATTATTTACAGATTTGTGTATTATCTAAAGATGAAGATCAATTAACCTTCTCCTTACCTTGTATGTGGATTTCTGTGACCCAAGAGCCCTATCTGTTATTAGGTGAGGAGGGGGGGGGGGTGCAGAGTATCTTTCAATTACCTCATGGGCTCCGTCGGTGCTGACATCACCCATATGCGAGGACTGATTTCCTGCTTGTTCCCGGAGAATGCAATCTCTGGCTGCATGATATGAAAAGGACATCCAATAGAGAGGTTGTCCTGCTGCTGCCGCCATAGGAGGACATTTCTGGTGGTGGTCATGATTGGGATGCTCTTGGAAAGAGATTGAAGGTGTTGGTTCCAATGTGTTTTGAGATGGCATTGGAGTACTTTCATGCGCAATTGTGCAAATGAGACCACATAAATTGCTGCAACCACGTGGCCCAAGAGCTGAAGAGAGGTTCATGTGGAGACACTGCAAGTTCTGCAAACTGTTTAGCTAGGATAATGATGGTATACATTTGGTCTTTGGGAAGGTGTGCTGTTGCGCACTTCATATCTAAATCCACTCCAACACGGCTCAGCTGCTATGGTGGTGGTGAGATTAGATTTGTTGACATTGATCAAAAACCGAGAGAGCTTGGAAGGCTGATGGTTCCGTTTAGGGTGTGTAGGACCACTTCTGGGCTATTGCCTGATACCAACCAGTCGCCCAGATAGAGATGGACGAAATGCCCAGCCTTTTGCAGATGTGCCGCCACCACTGCTAAACATGGTATGAACACTCTAGGCAACAACAGACTGAACACCACTCCGTACTAGTAATAGTGGCCCTGGAAGGTGAAACAGAGATACTGCCAGTGGGAATCTTTGAGATCATGGGAGGTCAGCCAATTGACATGATGAAGTACAGGTAAGATTGTGGCCAAGGAATTCATTTAGAATTTCTGCTTTCTGATGTATAAATTGAAGGTCTGGAAGTCAACAGTAGGACACACCCCTCCAGTTTTCTTTGGTACCAACATCTGGAACATCCCTGCTGTGGTGTCTTCTATAAGTAAGGAGATTCTAGATTCTCTACAGTAATGCTTCCCAAACGTTTTCCCATTTTAGCTGTTGAAAAAGCGTAGTTATTCACCCTTAACAGGTGTTCTCTGGGGACAGCAGGCATCAGTCCTCACATATGGGTGATGTCAGCACCGACGGAGCCCTCACAGAAGCATCCCCCCAGCTTTCAAAGAAAGCCTTTGCGAGATGCCATGACGCATGCGCGGTCCCCTTCCCGCCCAAGGGTGTCATCTTGCTCAGTCAGATGACATAGCTAAAAGATGGCAAAAATAAAAGATGGTAAAGAAGCAACTTTAAGGGGAGGAGGGAGGGTTGTGAGGACTGATTCCTGCTGTCCCCGGAGAACACCTGTTACAGGTAAGTAAGTACGCTTTCTCCGGGAACAAGCAGGAAGTCAGTCATCACATATGGGATTCCACAGCTACAGGCTACTGAAAAACCCATAGCAAAAAACAGGGCTCCCGTGAGAGGAGCCGCAAGCAGCAGCAAGTTTAGTCTGTGCACACAAACTACAGTAGGACCCCTGTGTCCGCTGAAACCAGCACTCCGGTAGCCTGAACACATAAGGGTCAGAGAGTAGGAGTTGCCTTGACCCCGAAAAAGTTGAGGAGCACAGCCTGGCCGAAGGCACTGTCCTGTCGGGACTCTCTTTCCAGGCAGTAATGAGCTGCGAAAGTATGGGCTGAAGACCAGGTGGTGGCCTGGCAGATGTCCACCATCAGGACAGAGCGCAAGTTTGCCACCGAAGTTGCCATGGCCCGGATACGGTGTGCCATGACACAGCCTTCCAGTGGAAACTTCGCCTGCCCATAAGCAAAGGCGATACTGTCTGCCACCCAAGTGGACAGCATATGCTTGGTCACCACCTCCCCCAGCCTACTGTGGTCATAGGAGATGAAATGCTGAGAAGCTTTGCGGTGGCCTTGGGTGCGCTGAATGTAGAAGGATAAGGCCCTCTTACAGTCCAATGAGTGAAGGACTGTCTCCGCCCAACTGGAGTGAGGTCTTGGGAAGAAGGTAGGAAGCACCACTTCCTGGTTAAGGTGGAAGGGAGACACTACCTTCGGCAGGAACTTGGGGTGCGTGCGAAGCACCACCCTGTTCTTGTAGAACCTGGTGTAGGACGCCTCTGCCACGAGGTCCTAGAGCTCGCTAATCCTGTGAGCGGAAGTAACCGCAACCAGGAAAACCACCTTCCAAGAAAGGCAGTGAAAGTGGCAGGTAGCCAGAGGCTCGAAGGGTGGGAGAGTGAGCTGCCCTAACACCACATTGAGGTCCCATTCGGTCGCCGGAGGGCGAACCGAGGGTTTGGACAGGAGCAAGCCCCGAAGAAAGCAGGTCTCCAAAGGTTGGACCGAGAGGGGCTTACCATCCACCAGGTGGTGGTGCACTGCCAGGGCACAAAGGTGCACTCAGATGGAGTTAGACTATCTGCTTCATCCAAATCTGGTGTCTCTCAATCTCATAGCATGGATGCTGAAAACGCTCTGATAGCTCCCAGGTGGCCCAGGCAGGCGTGGTTCCTGCTGCTGCTGCAGCTGGCAGTGGAGGCTCCCATCCCCTTGGGCACTGCCCCCCTGGACTCCTATCTCAGGAGGGGGGCTCTCTTCTACACCCCTACCTGGGGTCCCTCTCGTTGACAGCGTGGCTGCTGAGGGGGTGACTCCCGCCTCCCTCAACCTTCCAGTTGAAGTTGAAGACATTCTGCTGGCCTCTCGCAAGGCCTCTACTAGGAAGGTGTACACCCTCAAATGATGCAGGTTCTCTGTTTGGTGCACCAATCATGGGGCTGATCCCTTCTCCTGCCCGGTGGCTTTGGTGTTGCAGTATCTTCTCCCAATCCGGGTTCCAGTCACGGAGGGTCTTGAACAAAGTCTTGGTGATCAGCGGCGGCGGAGGGAAGGCATAAATGAGGCCTTCCAATCACAAGATTAGAAATGCATCCGCTGCCACCCTGGAGGGGTGGGCATGCCGGGAACAGAAGCGGGGCAACTGAAAATTGTCCGGACTGGTGAACAAGTTCATCATGGATACCCCCCAGAGCCAGAAAAGTCAGCTGACTATCCTGGGGTCCAGTTGCCACTCATGTGGCTGGAGAACCCTGCTGAGTCAGTCGGCCGGAAGGTTGTCCTGGTAGATACACTGCCCTCAGGAGGATACCCTGCTGGATCGTGTACAAACAGAGACCCAGTGCTGCCTGGCAAAGGACATGGGAGCCCGTGGCCCCTTGTGCGTTTATGTAGAACACTGCCACCTGGTTGTCCGTCTGGACTAAGACTGGCTGGTGGCACAGGGGGTGACAGAAAACTCTCAGAGCAAGGTGTATCGCTCGGAGCTCCAGGAGGTTGATCTGTTGGGCGCTCTCGTCTGGTGACCAGGTACCCTGGTGAGGAGGGTCCCGCCGTGGGCTCCCTAGCCGAGCAGGGAGGCGTCTGTGGTGAGGCTCTCGAGTGGCTGGGAATCTGGAAGAGCATGCTCGCTTCTAGGTGTTGGGGCGACTGCCACCAGACCAGGAAATCCGCCAACTGGTGGGTACTGCAACCCTTTCCCGGAGGTGGCCTGTGGCCTGAGACCACTGGTCCCAGAGACACCACTACGCAGCCCTCATATGGAGGCAAGCGTTTGGGGTGACGTGGACTGTGGAAACCATGTGCCCAAGGAGACGTAGAAGGTGCCAGGCAGGCACCGAGAGATGTGTTGTACGTCTCGAGCCAGAGATCTGAGAGGATCTGCCCGGTCCTTGGACAGGAAGGCCTTGGCCTGGATGGTGTCAAGCTTTGCCCTGATGAACTCCAGGCATTGTGCAGGGAGGTGGTGAGACTTGGGGTAATTTATGACAAAGCCCAAGTGTTTTGGAACCTGGATGGTGCGTGCAGTGGCTTGTTGCACCTCGGAGGCTGTGCCTCCCCTTATGAGCCAGTCGTCCAGGTAGGGAAACATGAAGACATCGTGGAGCCTGTGGAAGGCAGCCACGACCGCCAGGTATTTTATGAAGACCCTCGGGGCAGAGGCTAGGCCGAAGGGAAGCACCCAGTATTGAAAATGTTTGCCGCCTACCACAAACCATAGGGACTGCCTGTGGTTGGGGTGGATAAGGATGTGGGTATAAGCACAGCCCATCTCCCTGCTGGAGGTATGGCAACAATGTTCCAAGGGAGAGCATCTTGAACTTCTCCCTCACCAGGAATTTGTTGAGATTGCAAAGTCGAGGATGGGCCTTAGGCCCCCTGTCCTCTTTGGGACGAGGAAGTATCTGGAGTAGAACCCTCTGCCCTGGAGGTGGTTGGCCAGTGGTTCCACCACTTTGTCCTCGAGAAGACCTGCCAACTCCTTCAGGAGAAGGTCCCGGTAGAGGGGAGACCCGAGGGACTCTCCCGGGAAATAATTGAGGCGCCTGAGTCAGGTGGAGGAGGTAACCCTCCTCGACTACCCTAAGAGCCCAGGAATCAGTGGTGATGAACACCCACCTCTGGGCACAGAGGGCCAGACGTCCCCCTGTGGCCTGCTGATCTCCTTGGGGTAGAGAGGCTATGTTAAAGGAGTCAAAAGCTCCGCACTGGCTAGGTCGGAGCTGGTGCCTGGGTTTTTGGAGCCTCCTGCTTACGCGGGCCATGCCCATGTCCCTTGGCCTGCTGACCCTGCTGGGGAGCACTGATAGGATGGGTAGTTTCGATAAGCAGCTCCCTTCCTCGGGTAAAAGGGCTATTCCCCCCGAGCCCTTCCGTCGGGGAGGGGCATTGGTCTTCTTGAAGAGCCTGGTCCTCATCATGAACTCAGTCTCCAATACTGCAGCCTTATCTGTCATGGGTTTGCTGAAGAGGTTCTCCCCTTGGCATGGGACATCAACCAGTTTGTCCTGAACCCACTGTTAGAGGTCAGACGACTGAAGTCAAGCCTGGTGGCATGCACTGATGCCCGCGCAGCTACCCAGGCCACCGACTCGAACCCATCATAGGCTGCTCGAGACAAATTTGGAGCACTCACGGATGGCCTTGGATAGGCTCCTGACCCGCTGCAAAGGTTCCTTGGAGAGACCAGCCGAGAACCCAGCAAGTTCCTTTGCCAAGTCTCTCATGTACATGCCCATGTCCAGCTGGTAGGCCTGGACTCGGCAGATAAGCTTTGAGCCCTGGTAGCACTTCCTGCCGAGGGCATCCAAGGTGCGGGCCTCCCTGCCAGGGGGAACCGAGGAGTATGTCTTCTGGCTTTTCAGCCGACGCATGGCCGACTCCATCACCATGGTATTGTGCAGCAGCTGTGACTTCTGGAAGCCTGAGCTCTGGCGGACCCAATACATCGAGTCGAGCCGTTTGCTCACCACCGGCACCAAAGCGGGTGTCTCCCACATGCGGAACATGAGCCGTTCCAGGACAGGAGGAATGGGCACGTGAGCGATTCCTGAGGAGGGGCCTCATACTGGAGGATCTCCAGCTTGTCCGCCCAAGGATCCTCCTCCGACTTGGTCGGGAACGCCAGGGCCTTGGACGTGTCCTTGATAAAGTCCAAGAAGCCCATGTCCTCCGGCAGGGACCACCTCCGAGGTTCCGGAGACTGGGGAATCAGAAGGGACGTCGCAGTGGCGAAATGTATCAAGAGACATCCTCCGTCTCTCATTTGGAGTACTCCAAGGATGACTCGTAGGCAGGCTGCTCTGTGGGCTTCGAGACCACCAAAGCCCTGCGGTTGACGCCCGGTAGACTGGCCTGGGATGACCGAGCTCCCAAATGGGACGCTGAGCGTGACCTCAGCTGAGGACTGGCTCGGCCTCCAGGGATGTCTTGGACGTCGAATGCCCGGTTTTCGGGGCGGATGAACCAGACATGCCGGATAACAGCACCCGCTGTTGGCCAATGAAGACAAACTGCGCTCCACAGCCACCATTCTGGACTCGAAGCCAGAAGGTTCCACAACCTTTGGTGCGGGCTGAGGAACTCGAGCCCGCCGCTGGTTCCCCCAAAGGGGAATCCTCAACGAGGATACCGTGACCGGATCCTTCCGGGGGACCTTGGCAGGTCTCTCCTTTTCAGACGCCTCGGACAAGCGCCTCGGACTGCAGGACCAGGCCACTGAGGTTGCCAGTCGGTCGGATCCATCCAAGGACGCCGCCTTCAAGGGTTTCTTCTTCTTCCTGTGCTCCCTCGAGGGGGACCCCCCCTCTATGAGGACCCACGACGACGCTCGGGTTCAGAAAGCTCCTCCCGAGATGTTGTGGCCTCAGATGAGGTCTTGGCCTTCGGAGGCAACGGGGATTCAGGGAAGAACTTATCATGCTGTTGCTGGCGGCTCTTCAGGGCCTTGCTGGACATCCATTTGCAGAGACCGCAGGACGCCAGGTCGTGGTTCGGCCTGAGGCAACAGAGGCAGCAGTCATGTGTATCAGTTAAGGATATTATCTTAAAGCACCGATCACACTTTTTAAAGCCACTGATAGCCATGGGGGCAAAAGATACCCCTGCGAGGTCGAAAACTCTCTAGGTTACCAGTGGGGAAAAAGGGCGCAAAGGCGCCAGAAAAATAAAAAGAACAAAGACCATAAAAATGAACCAAATAAGATGCCGAGGCACCGAGGATGGTAACGGGAAGGGTACCTGTGTGTGTGTGTGTATTGGGGGGGGGGGGGGTGGGGGCGGTATGGGAAGTGGGTGGGCATATATCTTCAATTGTGTAGGTTGGATATGTGTGTGTATGAGTGAAAGGATGGGGTAAGGTGGTTGATTACTGCATGGACAGCAAATGAGTGACATGACTGTATGGACATTATGAGCTAGAGTGGGAAGGCAGGGGGGGATGTCCTCAAATGTATAGTTGGAGTCTGTGTGCATGAATGAATGGGGGTGGATCTGTGACTGAGTAAGTGGATTTGGGTTGGCAGATGGTGGGTGAATGGATGCCTGTATGGGTAGTGAATGACTGGGTGTGATGTGTGAGCCACTACATTCCCTCTCCCCCTACTTTTCCTTCTGTACATTCTTATCCTTTCCTTATCTTCCCTCCCCCTTTTATGCAACCCCCCCTTTCTGTCCAACTTATGAACCTACTTTCCTTTTTCTCCCCTCATATCACTTCAGGCTCATTCTCTTCTTCTGCTCTTTCAGGTTCATCCCCTTCTCTTTTCTCACCAGTTCAACCAACCCCCAGGCTAACCACTAGTTCATGCTCACTGTTGACATACCTCCCAGGTTCACACCCTCAGATTCATTCCATCACTGTCGAGCTGTCCAAAATCATTCTGATTCTCTCCTCCCTGACCCCTGGGTCAGCTTCCCACTCCCTCTCTTAACCACAAGACTCATCTACTCTCAGCCCCAAGAATCTCTTCCCTTGGGCTCAACCACTCATTCGCTCTTTCCTTCCATCCCAAGCTCATATCCCTGTCTCTCTCCCCCCCAGGCACATACCTTTGTTACCGCCCAACTCACTCAATTCACTTCCTTCCCTCATATTCGATCTATGACATCCGCTGCCGCCCAATTCATCCCTTTTCCCTCACTGCCTCTCAGGATCACATTTGCGAAACTCATTCTCCCCCAGGTTTATCTCATCAATTTTCTCCCTCATTTCCCCTCCCACCCCCTAAATTCAATTTTTCATCTGGTATCCCCCTTCACAGAATAACCCCTAAAGCCGATACTCTCTCATTCTTCTCCCTCCATGATACCCCATCTCTTTCATCCCTCTCTCCTCTCCCCAGCTGTTTTCTTTTCAATAACTTTAGCTATAAGAACATAACACATGCCCAGTATCCTGTTTCCAGCAGTAGCCAATCTACATCACAAGTTTCTAGCAGTTTCCAAAAAAGACATAGGTTCCACAATGCTTGTATTGGGACAAATAATGGATATCCCGGGCCCCCTTTAATAATAGTTTATGGACCTTTCCTCCAGAACTTGTTCAAACCTATTTTAACCTGGCTACACTTACTATATGAATTCCAGAGTTTGATTTCACATTGAGTGAAAAAATATTTTCTCTTATTAGTCTTAAATAAATTACCCTGTAGCTTCATTGCATGTCCCCTACTCTTTCTATATTTTGACGACGTAAACAATCGATCTACGTTTACCTGTTCCGTTCCATTCCATTCATTAATTTATAGACCTCTATGCCAAGTCAGAGATAGCAGGAGGAGAACTGGTGTGCCTCCGACCCTCTAGTAGTCATCCTCTTCTTTGGGGAGAGGGTGATGATTGGTAGCAAAGTAGATCTGGGTTTCTGATAATGAAGCGTGCCGGAGGTGAGGGAGGAAGGCCCAGATCTGTGCAGTCGATATATGCTGGAAATGAGGAAGGTGGGTGCAGATTTGCAGAGGTAAATCAGTGAGGAGCAGCAACAGCATCAATGTTACCAATTGGTGTTTCACTCTTTTTAAAGCTCCTCCTAGTCTGTGGCAGGCATGCAGCAAAGCAGAGCAACCAGTTTCGTATTCTGCACTCGTCTCACAAGTGACTGATGAAAAGCCCAGGCTTGCTGTGCACTTATAGTGTGACCACGTATGCATATTTTTTTTTATTTAGATACTTGCTCGCGACCCCAAATGAGGATTTTGTGACCCCATTTGGGGTAGCAACTCACAATTTGGGAAATGCTGCTCTACAAGGAGAACTATTCCGGCAACTGATAGAACCCACACGTGAAGGGGCCATACTGAACCTAGGTGCTTATCAATGGGGAAAGTTTTTCTGATGTTACAGTAGGAGATCATCCTGCATTCAATGACCAGATGGTATGGTTCGGTATTAGGACTAGGGTTAATAAAGTCCATTCAGGAAAACTAACTTTGCCAAGATGGGACAATACCTGAAGGAGTCATTAGCAGTGTGAAAACATCTGGGGGATGTAGAAAAGCAATGGGCAAAACAGAGGATATTTTAAGGGCAAAAAACCTTTTCGTTAGGAAAAGGAGGCCGCTATGGTTCTCAATAAAAATAGCTAAAAAGGTGAAGAAAAAAAGGGGTGGTCTTTATAAAATACAAGAAATCAGAGAGAAAAACAAGCATCAATATTTGGAAAAATTTAGAGAAGTTAGGAAAGTAATAAGGAAAACAAAGATATAGAAAGAAGAAATAGCCTAGGTAATAAAATGGGAGGACAAGACGTTTTTCAGATATGCGAGTGACAGGAGGAAATGCAAAAGTTGTATTGTCAGACTCAAGGGTGAAGGGGAGGAATACATAGAAGCTGATGAGGATAAAGCAGAATTGCTTAACAAATATTTTTGTTCTGTGTTCACAGATGAACAACCAGGAGCAGGACCTCAGAAAACACTCATAAATAAGAAAAGAATTGAAGGGGATCCTGAACTATTTTCAGAAAACTGTGTTCGTGAGGAACCAGCTAAACTAAAAGTAGACAAAGTGATGGGGCTGGATGGGATACATCCACGAGCAGTGAAGGAACTTGGGGATGCTCTAGCAGCTCGACGGTCTGACCTTTTCAGTGCTTTTTTAGCCTTGGGAGTCGTTCCAGTGGACTGGAGAAAGGCACATGTGGTCCCTTTACACACAAGTGGAAGAAAGGATGAGGTTGAAAACGCCAGGGCGGTTAGTCTGACCTTTGGGGTGAGTAAATTAATGGAAACACACATGTAAACACACACCATCATATATCAAGACAAACTTCATTACATCTAGAAGAGCTTTCTCTTTTTTTGCACGTACTCTTTGGAACTCACTCCAAATGATCTTCACACTACCTACAACCTCCAGAATTTTAGAAAGGAGTTAAAAGCTCATCACTTTATGGACCATTTTTCTAATTCGTTAAATTCATTTTACTCCTTATATAGTAGTATAGTTAATTACCTCCTTTTATTTTGTTTTATGTAAAGCCTATTTGGCATGTTTTGTTTATTGTAAACCACTTACGACTCTTAGATGGGCAGTATACAAGACTAGCTAAATAAATAAATAAATAATAAAACAAACAGGTACAAAAGGTGACGGCAAAAGCTAGAAGGATGCTTGGGAGCACAGGGAGAGGAATGGCCAGCAGGAAAAAGGAGGTGATAGTGCCTCCATATAAGTTTGTAGTGAGACTACATTTGAAGTATTCAGTGCAATTCTGGAGACCACACCTTCAAAAGGATATAAACAGGATGGAGTTGGAGCAGAGTGGCTACCAAAATGGTCCGTGGTCTTCATTATAAATCATATAGGAACAGACTTAAAGATCTCAATACATATATATATATACACACACATACACATATATATATATATATACACACACATATACATATATATATATATATACACACACATATACATATATATATATATATATACACACATATACATATATATATATATATATATATACACACATATACACACACACACACACTTTAGAGGAAAGGTGGGATAGAGGAAATGATAGAGACATTTAAGTAACTGTGACAAACACACAGGAGGGTCGCCTCTGTTAATTGAAAGAAAGCTCTGCTACGAGGGGATATAGGATGAGGATGAAAGAGGATAGACTCAGGAATAATATGCGGAAATATTTCTTTATGGAAAGAGTGGTAGATGTGTGGAATAGTTTCCCAATGGAGGTAGTAGAGATGAAGACAGTATCTGAATTCATGAAAGCATGGGACAAACACAAAGACCTCTAAAGAAAAAACAGGGACTATAGTAGTTGATATGGAAAGGCAGACTAGATAGAAACATGATGGCAGAGAAAGACCAGATGGCCCATGTTCCTAGGTCCCAACAAAAGCCTGGTAATCAGGGTAGAGATGCAGTCTAATTTAGAGTAGTTGCAAGCTCCTTAATTTGTCAGTGCCTCCCGTATGGAAACTACATCCCAAAGTGTTGATATTTTATTTTTACTCTGCTCAATAGGCTGGCCATGAAGGGGGAGGGGGGGGGGCTAAAACTGCTCTCCTATTTATGAGGGGGCCCAGATATTACAGGTGAGGGGGGCAGCCAAGGTGAAATTAGACATTACCTGCTAATTTTCTTTCCTTGAGTCCCTCCAGTTATCCAGACAGATGGGTTTATGCCCTATCACTAGCAGATGGGAAAAGAGAGCACCTGATTTTGATGATGTCACACTATAAGAGGTCTGTGCATATCTGACCAAGCCAGTATTCTATTGACAAAGCAGACTCCATTTAGACATTTATACAAACACAGAAAAATTCTTAAAACTATACATATTAAAACACATAGGAATTGAATATTAGCAATCCAGAAAAGACTAGAACTGTGAAGTCAACATCAAACTGATTGCCAAATTTCAAAACTGGAGATTTTTAAAAGGTAAAAGTCTTGGATGTGGCGCTATGGTGCTCTTAAACTCTTCCATGTCCGGGCTCACTAGAGTAGGCGGGTTCTGGACTGGAGGGATTCAAGGAAAGAAAATTAGCAGGTAAGGTCTAATTTAACCTTCCTTATTGCCCCTACGGTCCATCCAGATGGATGTGATGTATCAGAGCAGTAATCAACGTAATCTTAAGAGAGCCTGGTCCTCATCATGAACTTGGACTTCAGCTCGGCAGCCTTGTTGGTCATGGGCTTGCCAAAGAGGTTCTCTCCTTGGCAAGGGATGTTGACCAACTTGTCCTAAACCCACTGCTAGAGGTCAGACGACTGTAGCCAAGCCTGGCGTCAGGCACCAATGCCCGCCGCCGCTATTCGAGCTGCCAACTACAAACTTGGAGCACTCACAGACGGCCTTGGTCAAGTTCTTGAACCGCTGCAGGAGTTCCTCGGAAAGACCAGTTGAGAACCTGGCGAGTTCCTTCACCAGGTCTCTCAGGTACATGCCCATGTACAGTTGGTATGCCTGGATCTGGCCGATGAGCATCAAGTCCTGGTAGAACTTTCTGCCGAGGGCATCCCCAGGGTGCGTGCCTCCCTGCCGGGGGGCATAGAGGAGTGCATCTTCTGACTCTTCATATGACGCATAGCTGATTCCATCACCACGGAGTTGTGCGGTATGGACTTCTGGAAGTCCAGACTCCGACGGACTCGATACATCGAGTCAAGCCACTTGCTCATGACGGCACTGAGGCCGGTTTCTCCCACATACAGAGCATTAGCTGTTCCAGGATGGGTGGAATGGGGACCATAAGTGATTCCCTTGGAGGGGCCTTGTTTTTGGAGGATTTTGAGTTCCTCCGCCCGGAGGGTCCTCCTCCGATTCCATTGGAAATGCTAGCGCCTTGGACATGTCCCTGATGAAATAGAGAAACACCATGTCCTCAGGTGGGGACCGGCACCGGGGCTCCGAACGAGGGGAGTCTGAGAGGACATCGCAGTGGTGACTCCTCATCCTCCATCTCCCACTCAGAATAGTCTGTTGAGGACTTGAGGGAAAGATGGTTCACGGGCTCTAGGGGTGATCCCTGCCCGCGGAGGCTCTGCGGCCGGTGCTGAGTGCACTGGCTGGGGAGGATCGCGGTCCCGTGAAACAGGAACTGGATTGAGACCTCAGCTGAGGATCTGCTCTGCCTCCGGTGATGTCCCTGACGTTGAGGACCTGGTGGTCTGGGCGGATGAACCGGCCGTACCAGATAACAGTGCCTGCTGCTGGTTCATGAAGGCAACCAAACTGCGCTCCAGGACCGGATTAGACCAGAAGGCTTCGCAGATATTGGCGCGGGCACTGATGGAATCGGACCAGATGCCAGTTCCCCCAAGGAGGAGTCCTCGACAAGGATAATATCCAGTGACTGAGGTTGGTCAGAGGCAGTTTGGGGTACTGTCGCAGGCCGCTCCATCTCCGATCCCTTGGGCGAGCATCTAGGACTGCAGGACCTGGCTTGGGACTTACCTGGCCCGTCAGAACCGTCCAGGGATGCCACCTTCGAGGTCTTCTTCTTGAGTTCCCTCAGGGGAGACCCCTTTTCCAAGGAACCATGGTGTAGATCGGGGTCCGTCAGGCTGCCCGAGGATTCCACAGATCCACAGGAGGCCTTGGCCTTCGGAGGTACCGGGGACTCTGGGAAAAACTTATCATGCTGCTGCTGGCGGTTCTTGAGGGCCTTGGTGGATATCTTTTTTGCAAGGGCCGTATGCCATGGGGTCTTGATCCGGGCCCAGGCAGAGAAGGCAGCAGTCATGTGTGTCGGTCAGGGACATTATCTTAGCACACCGATCACACTTCTTGAAGCCACTGGTAGCCATGGGAGAAAAAAGTATCCCAGGGAAGCCAAAGATCCGTGGTGCTGCCACTTGGGAAAAAAGGGCACGAAGGTGCTGAGAGCAAAAATCTAGGAAAAAGAAAAACTAAGGATCTGAGACTCGAAGCTGGGGCAACAGGCTCGAGAGGCGGGAAGAGTACCAGTGCACTACCGGAGAAAAGTGTAAAACTCATGTAGAGAAAAAATCAACTTTTTCCAAGGAAGAGTAAAGTAGACAGAGTCTGAAGGGCTCTGTGGTAAAAAGAAGACTGAGCAAGATGGCACCCTTGGGCGGGAAAGAGTAGTTACTCACCTGTAACAGGTGTTCTCCAGGAGCAGCAGGAATCAGTCCTCACATATGGATGACGTCGGCGCCAACGGAGCCCTCGTGCGGAGCATTTCCCCAGCTTTCAAAGAAAGCCTTTGGGAATTGCAGCGCGCATGCGCGGTCCCCTTCCCGCCCAAGGGTGCCATCTTGCTCAGTCTGATGACATAGCTAAAAGACAGCAAAAAATTAGCAAAATAAACCATATGACTACAACTCCAAGGGGAGGAGGGAAGATTGTGAGGACCGATTCCTGCTGCTCCTGGAGAACACCTTTTACAGGTGAGTAACTACTCTTTCTCCAGGACCAAGCAGGAAGTCAGTCCTCACATATGGGACTCCCCAGCTTAAGGCTACCGGAGACCTCAAGCCGAAAAAATGAGCTCCCTCTAGCTCGTCAGCACGTAAGGAAGGAATCTTCTCTGAGAACACCCCCGACCGGTAGCCCAACACCAGGCCGGAGGGTAGGAGTTGCCTAAACCCCAAAGAGATTATGGAGTACTGCCTGTCCGAAAGCACTGTCCCTGCGGGACTCCCTCTCAAGGCAGTAATGGGCCGCAAAAGTCTGGCTTGAAGACCAAGTAGCGGCCCAGCAGATGTCTGCCAACGGAACACAGCGGAGATAAGCCACTGATGCAGCCTTCGCCCTGACATGATGAGCTGTGACTCGACCCTCCAACGAGAGGCCGGCTGCCCCATAAGCCCAGGTGATACAGTCAGCAACCCATATGGACAAAGTACGCTTGGAGACAGGGAGCCCCAACTTATTGGGGTCAAAAGAAACGAAGAGCTGAACAGCCCTTCGATGCTCCCGCGTACGGTCAAGGTAGGAGGACAATGCCCTCCTACAGTCCAGGGTATGCAGAACCATCTCAGCCCGGTTGGCATGCGGCCTGGGAAAGAAGGTCGGAAGAACCACCTCCTGATTGAGGTGAAAAGGGGAGACAACCTTAGGAAGAAACTTCGGGTGAGTCCGTAAGACTACCCTATGCTTGTAGAACCTAGTGTAAGGGGGATCAGACACTAGGGCCTGAAGCTCACTCACTCGCAGAGCAGAGGTAAGAGCTACCAGAAACAAGGTTTTCCAGGAGAGAAAATGGAGAGGGCAGGTAGCCATAGGTTCAAATGGCAGACAAGTAAGCCGCTGTAAAACCACATTCAGATCCCCGCTCAGGGGCTGGTGGACGCAAAGGAGGCTTAAGCAGGAGGAGGCCTCTGAGAAAACGAGCCACCAAAGGGTGGCTGGAAAGCGGCCTCCCATCCACCGGCGAGTGGTGCGCTGAGAGGGCACTGAGGTGAACCCTGACAGAGTTGGACTTAAGGCCTAGATTGGAGAGGTAAAGCAAATATTGCAATACTACCACTATCAAGCACGAGAAGGGATTCTCGCCGTGTTGAGCACACCATGTGGAGAATCTACGCCACTTAAGAGCATAGGATTTCCTGGTGGATTGCCGCCTAGAGGCTAAGACAACGTCTTCCACCTCTCTAGGCAGGAATAGGGGAGCCAGGACTACCCTTTCAGCAGCCAAGCCATCAGATGAAGGGACTGGAGGTTGGGGTGCAAGAGAGACCCCTGGTCCTGAGACAGGAGATCGTGTTGAAGTCCCAGAGGCAGGGGAGTGTCCACCGCCAGTTGCAACAGGAGTGGGAACCACGGCTGCCTCGGCCACCTGGGGGCTATCAGAATCATTGAGGCTCTGTCCTTGAGGACCTTGAACAGTGTCTGAGACACCAGTGGCGTGGAGGGAAACGTATATAGCAGGCCTTGGGACCATGGAATCAGAAAGGCATCCGCTGCTACTCTGAGAGGATGCGGTTGTCTGGAACAGAATCTCGGGAGTTTCCAGTTCAGAGGACTGGCGAAGAGATCCATGGTGGGGAGACCCCACTTGAGAAAGATCCGCTGAGCCACGAAGGGATTCAATCTCCATTCGTGTGGTTGCAGGATCCTGCTCAGCCTGTCCGCCAGGCAATTTTCCTGACCGGGAAAGTAGACAGCCTTGAGGAGGATTCCGTGATTGACGGCCCAAGAGCAGAGCCGTTGTGCCTCCTGACAGAGAAGGAAGGAGCCTGTGCCTCCCTGTTTATTCACGTAGAACATGGCAACTTGATTGTCCGTCTGGACCAGTACAGACTGGTGCGACGTGAGGTGGGAAAAGGCTTTCAGAGCTAGGCGTATCGCCCATAGCTCTAGGAGGTTTATCTGCTGAGCAGTCTCCCAAGTAGTCCAGAGACCCTGAGTACATGTCCCTTGGCAATGTGCTCCCCAACCTAGAAGAGAAGCATCTGTCATCAGCACTCGAGAATGCGAAGGGGGGTTGAAAATCCACTCCGAGTACCAGATTCGGAAGATGAAGCCACCACTGTAGAGAGGAGACGAGCAGGGTGGATACACTCACCGAGTCTGCAAGGCTCCCTGTGGCCTGATGCCACTGAGTTCGAAGGCTCCACTGAGCAGGTTACATGTGCAGGCGGGCATTGGGGGTGACATGAACCGTGGAAGCCATATGGCCGAGAAGTCTCAGGAATTGCCTGGCGGAGACCTGGGAATTGCTGTGAAACTGCCTGGCTAAATCAATCAACCAGAGGGCCCTGTCCACTGGCAGAAAAGCCCTCGCCTGAAGAGTGTCCAGCCTTGCTCCTATGAATTCCAAGTTCTGCGACGGGAGCAAAGTGGACTTTGCGAAGTTTATGACAAACCCCAAGTGCTGAAGCAGAGCCACAGTGCGAAGGGAGGCCTGACTGACCTCCTGGGAAGACTGGCCTCTTATGAGCCAGTCGTACAGGTATGGAAACACAAAAAGACCTTGAAGCCTCAGGTAGGCCGCCACCACTGCCAGGCACTTGGTGAACACCCTCGGAGCGGAGGCTAGGCCAAAGGGAAGTACTCTGTACTGGTAGTGGTTTCCCCCCACAACAAATCTGAGATACTGTCTGTGGTCTGGATGAATAAGGATGCGAGTATAAGCATCCGTTAGATCTAAGGAGCATAGCCAATCTCCCTGCTGGAGGTAGGGCAGCAGGATTCCAAGGGTAAGCATCTTGAACTTTTCCCTCTCCAGGAACTTGTTGAGGTTGCGCAAGTCTAGGATGGGTCTGAGGCCTCCTGTTCTTTTTGGTACCAGAAAGTACCTGGAATAAAAGCCGTGACCTCTCAGGTGGTGGGGAACCGGTTCCACAGCCTGGTCCTTTAGCAGACTTGCTAACTCCTGAAGGAGTAGGTCCCTGTGCAGAGGGGGTCTTGGAGGCTCCCCTAGAAAATAGGAGGGAGGTACCTGGTGAAAATGGAGAAGATAGCCCTTTTGGACTATATGGAGTACCCAGGTATCTGATGTGACAGCTGACCACCTGTGGGCAAAGTGGGCCAGCCGGCCTCCTGTGCTGATGTGAGCCAGGTGAGGAGAAGAGGCTATGCTGGCTGAGTCAAAAACCCCCACCCTGCTGAGCAGGGGCCGGTGTTGGTGGCTTGGGGGCCTTCTGCCTACGGGGCCCATGACCCTGCCCCATGGCCTGCTGACCCTGTTGGGGAGCTGCAGAGGCCTGATAATGAGGGTATGGTTTATAGGCAGATGACTTCCTCAGGTAAAAGGCCTTTTTCCACGAGCCCTTCTTCTTCTGAGAAGGGGCAGAGGTTTTTCTGGACAGCCTAGTCCTGGTCAGAGTCTCGGTCTCGAGTTCTGCAGCCTTTTCAGCCATGGGCTTGCCAAAGAGGTTTTCACCTCGGCAGGGGACATCGACCAACTTGTCCTGCACCCATGGCTCGAGGTCGGATGACTGTAGCCAAGCCTGTCAGCGGGCACCGATGCCGGCCCCGGCTACTCGGGCCGAAGCCTCGAAGCCATTGTAGGCTGCTCGAGAGATAAACTTCGAGCACTCTCGAATACCAGTGGACAAGGCCTGGAACCTCTGCAAAGGTTCCTCGGAGAGACCAGCAGAGAACCCGGAAATCTCCTTTGCCAGGTCTCGGAGGTACATGCCCATGTACAGCTGGTAGGTCTGGACACGGCAAGCAAGCATAGAGCCCTGGAAGCACTTTTTACCGAGGGCATCCAGGTTCCGGGCCTCTCGGCTGGGAGGCACCGAGGAGTGCATCTTCTGACTTTTCAGTCGATGCATGGCCGATTCCACAACTATGGAGTGGTGCGGTAATTGTGCCTTTTGGAACCTGGGGCTCTTGCGGACTCGATAGATGGAATCGACCCGCTTGCTTAACACCGGCGTCGAGGCCGGGGTCTCCCACATGCGGAAGAGCAGCCGCTCCAGCATCGGAGGAACCGGAACAGTAAAGGCCTCCTTCGGGGGAGAGTCATACTGGAGGGCCTCGAGCTCCTCGGCTCGAGGCTCCTCCTCGGGATCCGGGGGGGAAGGCCAAGGCCTTGGCCATATCCCGCACGAAGTCCGAGAACCGGGTATCCTCCGGTGGGGATCATCTCCGAGGTTCGGACTCCGGCGAGTCCGATGGGACACACCGAGTCCGATAAGTACCGGGTGACTCTTCGTCCTCCGTCTCCCAGCCCGACTCCTCGGAGGAGGAATCGAGCGACTCCGATTGGGCGGGCACCGATGCCATCCGCCCCGACGCTGAGGGTACCGGCGTCGACGACCTCGGTCCCGAACGGGAGGCCGAGGGAGATCGTGGCCGAGCATAGACTCGAGCCCGCATGGACTCGAGGATCGGCTCGGCCTCCGGGGTCGACTTGGACGTCGAGGTCCCGGTGGTCGGGGCAGATGCACCGGCGAGACCGGTGATCAATGCCCGCTGCTGTTCCATGAAGGCAGCGATGCTGCTCTACAAGGCCGTCAACCTGAGCCCGAGCTCAGGAGACCCAGCAGCTCTCGACTCGGGCCCCGACGTCGGCTCCCCTGGAGGAGAGTCCACGAGGACTACAGCACTTACGTGTCCAGGAGACTCCATCTCAATACGAGAATGTTTGGCAGGCCTCTCCGACTCCGAAGACCCGGGACGGCTATCGGGGCTATGCGACCTGGCCCTCGAGGAACCAGGAGCGTCCACCGACGCCGCCCTCGCGGGTTTCTTCTTCCTGCGATGTTCCCGCGAAGGAGACCCCCGCTCAGAGGAACCCCGATGCTGCTCAGGGCCGGAGTCCCGAGACGTCGAGGCCTCTGACGAGGTCCGGGCCCATCCGGACGCGGAGTCAGAAAAGATCCTATCCTTCTGGTGCTGCCGACTCCAAAACGCCTTCGAGGACATTTTGCCACACGGACCACAGATCATCGGGTCATGATCGGTTCCGAGGCAGCGGAGGCAGCAGTCATGTGTGTCGGTACGAGACATAAGTTTCTTACACCGATCACACTTTTTAAACCCGCTGGTAGCCATCGGGGGAAAAAGGGCCCCTGCGAGGTCAAAAGACCGGGCTGCCAGGGAAAAAAGAAAAATGGCGCGAACGCTAGTCACAAAGGACAAAAACCGAAAAAGAGAGAGTGGACTCGATACCGGCGTATCGGTCCAAGGTGGGAAAAGGATCCGGCGTCGAACCGAAGAAAAAAAGAGAAAAAAATAGGGAAATCAACTTTTTCCTCAGGGAAAAAAACGAACTATGTCCGTCGGGCTCCGCGGAAAAAAAGACGACCGAGCAAGATGGCACCCTTGGGCGGGAAGGGGACCGCGCATGCGCGCTGCAATTCCCAAAGGCTTTCTTTGAAAGCTGGGGAAATGCTCCGCACGAGGGCTCCGCGGGCGCCAACGTCACCCATATGTGAGGACTGACTTCGTGCTTGGTCCTGGAGAAGGGGACCATGCATGCATAGTGGCATCTCCCAAAGGCTTTCTTTGAAAGCTGGGGGGATGCTTCTGTGAGGGCTCCATCGGCATTGGGGCCGATGTCACCCATATGTGCTTGTTCCCGGAGAAAACAGAATACATTCTTAGTCTAGCATGCAGGACTCATACACACATCTTATGTTCACCAGGCACTGCCACAGAAGAGTATGCTCACTGCTTATGTCCTCTTGTGATCCAAAAATGAAAGCAATTCATACTAACCCTGAGAGTGAGGGTCTGTGTTCTGCATAATCTTTGTGAACTCCTCATCCATCCGCTCCACCAAAGTCAGAATGCAACCTCGGATACGCAGGGGCTAAAAGAATGGGGACAGGTGAGATGGCAGGTATGATCTGCTGTGTGTTAGAGGTGCTGTGAGGTCAGTGCAAATCAGAAATAACATGCATTGTACTGCTGACATTCTCATTTTCTTAACTACAGACAAGGAAACAAGCAGGTAGTTTGATATATTACAAAATCTGCTAGCTGCTTCAAGATACTCAGATTCTTTTGGCTCCTTGCTGGGTACATATCAATAGGTGGAAGTACAAATTATCCAATATATATCATATCACAAATAAGAAAACAACCCCATTATTTGCTATGCAGCATCAGCATGGCCTAGAAACAACTGCTAGACAGCACTTAGCAATGTCTTCTATTCTGAAAGCAATATCCTGAATTTTACACATTGCAAGATAGTACAACCCTCCTGCCAATAGATGCAATAGATATTGCAAAAAGAGACACTGCACAGCTAGACTTGAGGATCTCATCCTGAAGCCTAAGAAAGGATTAGCGCTGTGGTTCTCAAGCAGATTGTTGGGACACACTGGTGTGTCTCCAAAAGCTGGGAGGAGTGTCACCCAAAATTTGGCATAGACAACAAGCAAATGCTTTTCTTAACTACACATGCCTGAAGGTTGGGGAGAGTACAAAAGCAAGTAGCCAGGTACTTGAAATATCTATAACCACTCCCCAATTCTGCTTCACCCCTCCAATGATCACTGTTGCAACCAGCCCAAGTTAGAAATAGTTCACTGGAAAATCAGCTCAATGCAGTGCATCTTGAACCTTACCTATGCTCTCACCATGATCAATGCTACCACCAGCCCAGGTTACAAATGATCACTGCTATTGCTGGCTGCAGAGGACAAAGAGGTGGCGCTTCTAATTGGAGAAATTCCTCCAAAGGAGTTAGTTTTGTGCATACCATGAGAGTCATGAACTTCACTTCTAAGTCGGGATATGTGGAGTATAATCTTAGTCTCTCAAATTTACTGAGAATGCTAGGCATAGTACTTGCATCTTACAAACTCAAGAAGGAAGCTCTCTTTGGAATGATGCAACAAGGTATGCTTGGAAATTCAGCTTAATTAAGCCTGTGGTACCCAACACAATAGAAAACAACATCTTTCTGCCACATTTTTTGGTACTGTCTTCTCCTTTACCATTATGTCCGGCTTCCTTGCATCAGTTGGAATGGAAATATCCCAGGTGATCATAACCTCTCCATTCTCTGTAATTCTCTTAGGGTCATGATCCCAGTGCTTTTCAGGAACAGTGATGTTGTAATATTTACAGAGTTTCCAATGGATGAGGCATGCTACTTTGTTGTGCCTTTCTGTATAGAAATTTTCCATCATCAAAACTTCACAGCAGGTTTCAGCTTGATGTTTTGGATTTTCTTCAATATCTTTGACAATCTTAATCCTTTTAGATACCCGCTTATCAGGGACACCTCCACATGCAGTGAATTTATTTATCCTTCAACGTGCTTTTTCCAAGGAGGAACTGTGATTGTTCTCTTTTTCTTCTCGCCCTGAATTTTAGTTGGTAGTGTTCTTTCAATAATAATTTTAGCTGCACAGTATTCTATTTGATTTATTTTGATGATGTCAATAAATGGTCCCTTGATCATCTTATTCATCATAAATTTAACACCTAAGGTTAAAAGTAACTTGGGTAATCTTTCCCATGCCTGGAACTCAGCAAATTGATCTTCTGCCACGTGGATTAGAAGTCAGACCCGGAGGCAGAGGAAGTCAAGATAGTTCTCCTCCTTTCTTCTTCCTCTGTAGTTGATTTATTAACCTGTCCATTGTTCATCTTACTCTCCTGTAGTTCCCGATCTCTAAGCTCCATCTCCACCTCAAATACTCTTTATCTGTGTATACCTTTCTCCTGAAACTCCCACTAGGTCTTCTTTGTTTCCTCCCTGTATCTTTTTTCCCACGAAAGCCCTTAGTTGAGTCAAGATGTTATCATTTACATGCTAATTTAAATTTAAGATATCTAATTTCATTGATTAAATTTGCATCAGTTACTTTTTGCAATTTTCTTATGGCAATCAGCTCCATATGCAGAATCCTGAACCTACCTATGATCCCACCATGATCAGTTACCACCAGCCCAGGCTGGAAATGATTATTGCTATTGCAGAGGACAAGGAGGTGAGGAATCCCCATTTAACTTTTTGCTTTTGCTAACTATACTAATTTATTTTCAATTTTTAGTGATTGAAAACATATCAAAATTTGGGAATGTGCTTTTCTTATAATCTTTGTATTTAGCTCAGTACTAGAGGAAGCATACTTATTTTTATTTCTCAAAATGAGTGAGTTTTGCGCATACCACGACAGTCATGAACCTCACTTCTAAGCCAGGGTATTTGGAGTATGATCTGTTTCTCAAATTTACTGCTAATGTTTGGCGCAGTATTCGCATTGCCCCAAAGAGGGCCTCCTTCTGGAGTTCGTAAGATGTTACATGTATGGGTAAATTTATCAAGGTGCGCTTGGAAATTCCTCTTAATTAAGCCTGTGGCACCCAACACAATGGGAAATAAAGCGTAGTTACTCTAACAGGCATTCTCCAGGGAAAGCAAGAAACAGTCCTCACATATGGGTGACATCGGTGCCGATGGAGCCCACGCAGTAATCTCTCCCCAGTTTTCAAAGAAAGCCTTTGGGAGATGCACCATGCATGAGTGGCCCCCTTCCCGCCTAAGGGTGCCACCTTGCCTCAGTATGATATCATAGCACAAGATGGCAAAAATGATAAGAAAGCAACTCCATAGGGAGGAGGGAGGATTGAGAGGACCGATTCTTGCTGTCCCCAGAGAACACCTGTTACAGGTGAGAAACTACGCTTTCTCCAGGAACAAGCAAGAGGTCAGTCCTCACATATGGAATTCCCCAGCTACAGGTTACCGAAAAACCTCGTAAAAAGCCAAGAGTGACCAAAAAAGGTGAGCCGTGAGCAGCAGCAACTGAGTCAGAGACACTAGACCTACAAGCGACCCAAGCGTCCAGTGAGAAAACAGTTCACCGGTAGCCTGAACACAGCAAGGGCCAGAGTGCAGAAGTTGCCTATACTCCCGAACAGCCTGGCTGAAGGCACTCTCCCGACGGGACTCCCTCTCCAGGCAGTAATGAGCTGCGACGGTATGGACGGAGGACCAGGTGGAGGCCAGTCAGATTTCCGACAAGGGAATGGAATGCAGGTTTACCACAGAGGTTGCCATGGCCCAGATGCTGTGTGCCGTGACACAGTAATCCAGCGAGAGACCAGCTTGCTGTTAGACAAAGGCATTGCAATCCACCACCCAGGTGGACAGGGTGCATTTAGAGACCGCTGACCCCAACCGACTTGGGTCAAAGGAGACAAAGAGCTGAGACGCTCAGCGGTGGTCCTGGGTGTGCTGCAGGTAAAAAGACAGTGCCCATTTACAGTTCAGTGTGTAATGAACGGCCTCTGCCATGCTGGCATGGGGCCACGGAAAGAAGGTAGCAAGCACCACCTACTGGTTAAGGTGGAATGGAGACACCACCTTGGGCAGGAACTTGGAGTGTGTGCAGAGCATGACACTGTTCCTATAGAACCCAGTGTATGGTGGGTCTGCTGTCAATGCTTGAAGTTTGCTGACCCGGCAAGCAGAAGTGAGAACCACGAGTACCACCACCTTCCAAGTGAGATACTTAAGGTGGCAGGAACCGAGAGGCTCAAAGGGTGGGCGTGGTAAGCTTTGAGAGTACAACGTTCAAGTCCTACTCCACCGCCGAAGGACGGATAGGAGGCTTCAATAGAAGGAGAACCCTCAGGAAGCAAGCCACTAACGGCTAAGTGGAGAGGGGTTTGTCCTCGATTAGACAGGTGGTGCACCGCCAGCACACTATGGTGCACCCTAACCAAGTTAGACTTAAAACCTGTCTGAGACAGGTGGAGCAGATACTGCCGCACCAGCTGGATAGAGCCGGAGAAGGGGTTTAATCCGCCTCTTCGCGCACCAGACAAAGAACCTCTGCCACTTGAAGGTGTACACTCTGTGTTTGGAGGTCTTGCGGAAGGCCAGAAGCACCTCCTCCTCCTCAGTAGAGAGGCTGAAAGGAGCCAGGGTTGCTCACTCAGCAACCAGAGCGTGAGTGTCAGAGACCCCAGGTTGGGGTGCAGGAGAGCGTCCTCTTCCTGCGTCAGTAGGCCTGGATCACACTCCAGGGGAATCGGGGGCACTGTGGACAGGCGGAGAAGCAGGGGGAACCATGGCTGCCTGGCCCACCGAGAAGTGATCGGGATCACTGCTGGACCTTGAAGAGGGCCCTGGCGATCAGGGGTGTGGGCAGGAAGGTGTAAAGGAGGCCCTCCGCCCATGAGATCAGGAAGGCATCCGCCACCACCTTGACAGGGTGAGGCTGCCGGGAACAGAAGCGGGGCAGCTGGGCTGGCAAAGAGATCTAGTCATGGGAGCTCCCAGTGCCGAAATAGTCAGTGGGCAACTCTGTGGTCCAGCTTCCACTTGTGCAGCTGGAGGACCTGGCTGAGCCGGTCCGCCAGGGCATTGTCCTGGTCCGGGAGGTATACTGGCCGCAGGAGCATCCCATAGCTGCTGGCATAAGTGCAGATGCTCACCGCTTCCTGGCAAAGAAGGGACGACCCTGTATCTTCTTGCTTATCTATGTAGAACATCACCACCCGATTGTCAGTCTGGATCAGTACTGCTTGGTCTTGCAGGTGGTGGTGAAAAGCCTGGAGGACTAAGGCTACAGGAGATTGATTTGCTGAAGGCTCTCTGCCTACGACCAACTGCCCTAAGTGCAGATGTTGTCGCAATGGGCTCCCCACCCCAGCTTGGAGGCATCCGTCATGAGGATCTTCTGTGGTGTGGGGGTCTGGAAAGGCATCCCTACCAGTAGGTACGGGAGATGTTGCCACCAGTCGAGAGATTTGGCCAGGGGATGGGTAATGGTGTGTCCAAGTAGGCGGAGCATGTGTCAGGCAGACGCTGAGTGATGGCGTGGAGTGCCCTCTAAGCGCCTGAAGGCACAGGGCCCTATCCCTTGGAAGAAACGCCCTGGCCTGGACAGTGTGTCCAGCTGCACCCCTATGAATCAGGATTTTGAGGTAGCTAGAGATGAGACTTTGGGCAGTTGACTATGAACTCCAAGTGCTCTAGGACAAGGATAGTGTCACCCATTGTCTGTTGTGCTTCAGCAGCAGTGCTGCCCTTTACCAGTCAGTCATCCAGATGGGGAAAATGACCACCACCTGGAGCCTGAGGTGGGCTGCAAATACCACCAGGCATTTGGTGAACACCCACAGGGTGGCAGCCAGCCCGAAGGGGAGCACTCTGTACTGGTAATGACCTCCTCCCACTACGAAGTGAGGATATTGCCTGTGGAGGTGGTGGATAAGAATGTGAGTGTATGCATCCTTTAGGTCCAAGAAGCATAGCCAGTCTCCCTGCTGGAGGTATGGCAAAAAATATTCCAAGGGAGAGCAACTTGAACTTCTTCCTCTTCAGGAACGTGTTGAGATCTCACAGGTCTAAGATAGGACGAAAACCTCCTGTTCTTTTGGGGGACCAGAAAATAGCGGGAGTAGAATCCCTTGCCCCTGAGGTGGATAGGTTCCACTACCTTGCATGCTAGGAGGCTTGCAAGTTCCTGTTGGAGCAGGGCCCGGTGAAGGGGAGCCCTGGGGTGCTCTCCTGAGAAGAAAGGTGGGGGAGTATGTTGGAGGTAGAGGAGGTAATCCCCCCTGACCACCTGAAGGGTCCACGCATCGGTGGTGATGATAGGTCACCTGTGGGCATATTGTACTAGATGACCCCCCTGTGTGCTGCAGGGCTGTGCCTCCTGGGGGAAAAGAAGCTATGCCAAAGGAGTCAAAAGCCCCCTCCAGATTGCACCAGGGACGTGGTCTGGGTTTGGGAGCCTTAGGCTTACCTGGGCCATGCCCCTGTCCCTTGGCCTGCTGATCCTGTTGGGGAGCTGGGAAGGCTGGGTACTGGGGAAGTTTCCATAAGCCTTCCTCTTCTTTGGGTACAGGGGCCTTCCACTCGAAGCCTTCCTTTGGGAAGGATCAGTGGGGTTTTTTTTGGAGAGCCTGGTCCTTGTCAGGTACTTGGACTCCAACTCGGCAGCCTTATCCATCATGGGTTTGCCAAAGAAGTTCTCTCCTTAGCAGGAGACATCGATCAGCTTGTCCTGTACCCATTACTCAAGGTCGGACGACTGTAGACAGGCATGGTGTTGGACATTAATGCCCGCCGAAGCTACTCTAACCGCCGACTCAAAGCATAAGCTGCCCGAGTAATAAACTTGGAGCACACTCCGACTGCGGAGGATAGAGTCTGGGACTGTTGGAGGTTTTCCTCCGACAGACCATCCGAGAACCTGGCGAGCTTCTTCACTAGGTCACACAGGTACATGCCCATGTACAGCTGATAGGCCTGGATCCTGCTGGCAAGCATTGAGCCCTGGAAGCACTGCCTGCCTATGGCATCAATGGCACAGGCCTCCCTACCCAGGGGCACCAACGAGTGGTTCTTATGGCTCTTAAGCCTATGCATGTCTGACTCCACCACCATGGAGTTATGAGGCAGTTGGGCTTTTTGGAAGCCAGGGCTCCGGCGGACTTGATATATCGGGTACAACCACCTGCTTACAATGGGCACCGAGGAGGATGTCTCCCACATGCGGAGAAGCAGCCGTTCCAGGATAGGGGGGAATGGACACTAAGTACCTCTTTCGGAGGAGCCTCGTACTGAAGGATCTCGAGGTCCCTCCATGTGAAGGTCCTCCTCGTATTCAATGGTGAAGGCGAGTTCCTTTTCCATATCCCTCATGAAATCAAAAAAGGCCATATCCTAGGGAAGGGATTGGCGCCGTGTCTCCAGGGCAGATGGGTCCAAGGGTATGTCTCAGTGGCAACGGGTGTCCGGGAACTCATCGTCCTGTGTTTCCCAGTCTGAGTCTGAGGTGGTGGAGAAGTCTAGGGTTCCCTGGGTCTTGGGGACGTGCCTCAGCCCTGGCCGCCCTCCGCTCCAAGCCAAGGGCACTGAGTGGGGAAGAGCGCGGCCCCGAGGAACGGGGCTGGGACAGTGACTGATGTCGAGGGACCTCTCAAAGCTGGTGGCGCTTGAGGATCAGCTGAACCTCTGGGAGTTCCTCAGTGTGGAGGGTCCCATGATTGGGAGTGATGACCCAGAGGAACCGGGCATCAGAGCCTGCTGCTGGGCCAAGATGGCAGACAAACTGTGCTCCAGGGCCCCCATTCTGGCCTCTAGACCAGATGGCATTGCAGCCTTTGGCACGGGCACCGGAGACTTCGGGCCTGCCGCTGGCTCCATCAAGGGGGAGTCCTGGACAAGGATGGTCTTGGGAGATTTCCCCACTGTTCCTGACTCATCCCCAGATGCAATTTTCAAAAGCTTTTGGCTCGTCTAGCAGCCCTCATCAGTAGAGCTCTGGCTGGATGCTCCGTGGCATTGGGGCTCTGAGGACGCTCTGTCCCTGAGAGGGTCCAAGGTTCCAGAGAAGGACTTAGAGATCTTGCGGATGAATCCAGGGCAGAGTTGGTCTTCAGGAAGATGGACTCACGCTGCTGCTGACAGCTCTTGAGACTCATCTGCTTTCATAAACTACATACCAAGGGCTCATAATCCACCCTGAGACACTGAAGGCAGCAGTTGTGCAGGTGCATATGAGACATATTGTGTAAGTAGCTGTCGCATAGCTTTAAGCCACTGACTGAGGCTATGGCAGGGAAGATGGTGCCCATGAGGTCAAAGTCACTTGGCCCAGTCAGGAAAAAGGTGCAAAGCTGCACCGGAGAAAAATATAGAAGAAAAAGAAAAGAAAAAGAAACTGAGGAACATTACGTCGAGGCACGTGGACTCGGGAGTGAGAAGGGTCAGGTATGCAACCAGAGAAAAGCTAAATTTAAAGACAAAAATCACAAACTTTTTCCGGGGGGGAGGGGGGGGGGAACAGACACACGTCCAATGGGCTCTGCGGAAAAAAAGGAGACTAAGGCAAGATTTAGGCGAGAAAGGGACCACACATGCGTGGTGCATCTCCCAAAGGCTTATTTTGAAAGCTGGGAAGAGATTACCACGTGGGCTCCATCTGTGCCATCATCCATATGTGAGGACTGACATTTTGCTTGTTCTTGGAGAACTTTGTTATCTTTCTGCCACGTTTTCTTGGTTTCCGAATGCATTTCTTGGTACTTGAAGTTCTTCTCCCTCTCAATGTGATTCACAGAGTGGTCGATTGGAACCGACACCTCTATTATAATCAGTGCAATTCTGGTGTTTTTCCCCCCTTTACCACTATATCTGGCTTCCTTGCATCCAGCTTTTTATCGGTCAGAATGTGAGTATCCCAGGTATCATAACCTCTTCATTCTCTGTAATCCTTTTAGGGTCATAATCCCAGTGTTTTTCAGGCACAGTGATGTTATAGTGTTTACAAAGTTTCTAATGGATGAGGAGCGCTACTTTTGGCCATTAGAACTTCACAGCCAGCTATGAATAAGTAACTGTTCAAGCTCTTTCTTACACAAGCGACATATGTCTGTTTTGCCAGTTTTTTCAATGCTCACTATAAACCATCTCGTCTATAAGTTGCTGTCCTGGGCAGCAACTATCAAACTCTCATTCTTCGGTTTCAGTTCACCTCTCCTTCTTTGGTTTCAGTTCACCTCTCCTTAACCATTCATGTGTCCATTCTTGATCGACAAAGGGTTCCTGGAGTAACACTCTGCATTTCCCACTGTATTTGTGCATTTGCCATTTGTTTTTCCTCGTTTGTAGAGTTTTCTTCTCTTGTTTTGCAAATTCTGCTCCTTCCTTGTGTATGCTTGTGGATTCTCTCATATTCCTTCCAGTCATCAGAACGTTTGTCCAAGTTTGATGACGGAAACAGATTCTGGATATTTACTTTCATATTTCAACACATTTTGTGCATTTGGATCCGATGATGCAATTAGATAGGCCCAGAGGCCTATGAAAGTAGATCTGTATATATAATCTCCATGAGAACTAGCCCTCCTTCAGCTCTAGGAACGTATAGTTTTGGCAAACACTGATTCTTGTAAATTAATTCATGTGCATGGAGGAGTTTCTTGTTCGCACATTTAGTTTTTCAATATCTTTGAGAGGCCAGTACACAATCCCAAAGCTGTATGACAGTACAGGAATTGCCAGCTGATTAATGGTCTGTATCTTATTGAAAAGTGCTTTAAACATCACAGAATAACAATTTGAATTTCCTATAGTATTCTTTACTGATCTTTTCTCTCAGTAATTTCTGCTTGAGTCATTCCTTCCTCTACTCTGAGATACTTATATATGCCTTCCAGTTCAAGATTATTGATGCCACAGCCCTCAGCCAGGGAGAGGTTTTCAGTTTTGCTCAATTTCCCTCTAAAAAAAAAGTTGCTTTAGCACATTTGTCAAGGCAAAATGTCATTGTGTCATTAGAAAAGCTTTTCACCACATGGAGTTGCTCTGCTAATTGTTGGTCGCTGGAACTGTAGAGCTTTAGATAGTCTACAAATAATAAATGAGATGTTGTTTCTGAGTTATTACTTTCTTTAGGATTCAGGTTAAAACCGTATCCCAAAGAGTTGATGAGAGTACTCATTGGATTACGCACCACACAGAACAGAAAGGACGATAGGGAATCTCCCTGAAATATTCCTCACTGGATCTTAATGTTAAGAATGATGTAATGACCATCTTCATATCTCAAAAAAAGTGTGAACTTCATGTACTCTATCAAACCAGAATTTATTTTGTACATTTTAAGGCAATTTATTATCAAAGAATGTGGGATGCTGTCAAAAGCTCTCTTATAATCAATCCATAATATACTGAGATTTCTGCTTTTCTTAGCGCTGGCCATGATGGCCTTATTCAATATTATCTGGTCCTTGGTTCTATATGCTCCCTCTTATTGCCCTTTTGCTTCATTGCCATGATGTTATTGGACTCGATATAATCATATATTCTGTCTGCATCTATTGCAGTGAACAGCTTATAGGTTGTAGGTAGACAAGTTATACGTCTGCAATTATTGGGATTATTATTCAGGTTCCCCTTTGGGAGGAGAAATGTTCTTCCTGTAGTAAGCCATTTTGGTGTTGAGTCTGGCTGCTTGAACAATTGATTTTTGCAGTTCGCCAGGTTTTGGTGGAGTGATGTGAACTGTTTGAGACAAAAAAGTTGGTTACTCCATCTGGGCCAAGGCTCTTCCAGTTTGGGGCTTGTTTTAACCTGCTTTCCAGCTCTTTCATTGTTACTGCAGGCCATTCCATAGGTTTGATTGCTTTTTCTAAATGCTCCTGTATGCAGGGTAACCATTCTGCTTCTTGATTGTGCTCTATAGGATCCTTATATAGGTTTATCAAGACGTTTTCTGTTTCACTTTGGTTGGTAGTACTTTTACCATATTAATGTTTTTATTCAGAATTCTCTGTAGAATTGTTTTGGGTTCTCTCTAAATAGTTAATTTCAATTTTTTTTATTTTCTTCATATCACTGCAGTTTTTGTGCTTCTGCTGCTGCTACTTTCAATTTATTTATTTATCCTAGAACAGCGATGGCGAACCTATGGCACGCGTGCCAGCTGTGGCACGCGAAGGCCTTGCAGCTGGCACGCGGGTAGGTCCGCAAAAAAGAAAAAGCTGGCTCTGGCTGCTGCCGTGGACGCGGCAGCTGCAGAGTGCAGTGTCCCGCGGGGCCCCCTCCGCCCGCTAAGCCCCTCTGCAAGGGCTTTCAGATTCGCGAGGGAGAGCATCTCCCTCGCGTCTCTGTTAAGCCCGCAGGGGCTAATGGGAAATTTCCCATCAGCCCCTTTAGACGCGAGGGACTGATGGGAAATTTCCCATTAGCCCCTGCGGGCTTAACAGAGACGCGAGGGAGAAGCATCTCCCTCGCGAATCTGAAAGCCCTTGCAGAGGGGCTTAGCGGGCGGAGGGGGCCCCGCGGGACATTGCATTCTGCCGCGGCAGCGGCAGCAACCAAAGCCAGCTTTTTTTTTTTTTTATTTAATATGTCATGGGGGGGGGGTTAGGACTGCTAATGGGCTAGGGGGGGTAGCGGGTAGGACTGCTAATGGGCTGGGGGGGGTAGGACTGCTAATGGGCTGTGGGCTGATGGGGGCTGTCTGGAAATGGGGTGATGGGGGGTTAGGACTGGTAATGGGCTATGGGGGGGTTAAGACTGCTAATGGGCTTTGGGCTGATGGGGGCTGTCTGGAAATGGGGTGATGGGGGTTAGGACTGATAATGGGCTATGGGGGGGGGGCTAGGACAGGAAATGGGCTGATGGGGAGGGGTTAGGACTGGATGGGCTGTGGGCTGTTGGGGGGGTTAGGACTAGTAATGGGCTATGGGGGGGTTAAGACTGGTAATGGGCTGTGGGCTGATGGGGGCTGTCTGGAAATGAGGTGATGGGGGGTTAGAACTGCTAATGGGCTATGGGGGGGGGGTTAGGACTGATAATGGGCTAAGGGGGGGGCTAGGACAGGAAATGGACTGATGGGGAGGGGTTAGGACTTGAGGTGGGCTGATGTGGTTAGGACTGGTAATGGGCTGTGGGCTGATGGGGGGGGGGGGTTTAGGACTGGCAATGGGCTGTGGGGGGCTGACTGGAAATGGGCTGATGGGGGGTTAGGACTGGTAATGGGCTATGGGGGGGTTAGGACTGATAATGGGCTATGGGGGGGTTAAGACTGGTAATGGGCTTTGGGCTGATGGGGGATGTCTGGAAATGGGGTGATGGGGGTTAGGACTGGTAATGGGTTATAGGGGGGGCTTAAACTGAAAATGGGGTGATGGGGGTTTAGGACTGGAAGTGGGTTGATGGGGGGCTAGGACTGGTAATGAGTTGGGGGGTTGCTATGACTGGAAATGGGCTGAGTGGAAGGGGAGGCTTGAACTGCAAATAGCTGATGGGGAGGGAGCTTGGAATGGAAATGGGCTGTGAGGGAAGGGAGCTAGGACTGAAAATGGGCTGATGGAGCAGCTAGGATAGGACTGGAAATGGGCTGTTGGGGGGAGCTAAGATTGGAAATGGGCTGTGGTGGGGGCTTGAATTGAAATGGACTCATGGGGGGGCTTGGACTGGAATTGTACTGAGTGGAGGGGAGCTATGATTTGACATGGGCTGATGATGGGGCTAGGAAATGACTAGAAATGGGCTGATGGGGGGCTAGGATTGGAAATGAGCTGATGAAGGGACTCAGACTGAAAATGGATGGGGGAGCTAGGACTGGAAATGGGTTGATGGGGGGCTAGGACTGGAAAATGGGCTGATGCAGGGACTAGAAAGGAATGGATGCTGGGTGAGACTGGAACTAGAAGGGAGCTGATGTTGGGGGAGGATTAGAATGGGATGGGGCTGGGAGAGTAAAATGGAGAGGGGAAAAATATTTTGTGTGGGAGGAATGAAAAATCTACAATTGGCCGGGTATTGGAAGAGTAAGTGGGGATTGAGGATGGAGCGGTAAAATTTGTGTGGATGAAATAGGAATGAGGAAAGAGCAAAAGGAGAAAGATTAGTATGTTAAAGCAGATGTAGAGAGAGAGAATGGAAAAAAAGACTAGAAGAGAGAAGAAAGAACAAATGGACAGCAGACGATGGAGAGTTAGCAGAAAACATGAAGAAACCAGAAGAAAGTGGCTGGAGCAATTGCAACTGAAAAAAAATGCACAAAAGGTAGAAAGATATCTCTTTATTTTGAATTTATTAACTGGAATATGAAACCTCTGGGAAATGTGCATCATTAACGTCTGTGCTTTGTTTGGTACAAGAGGAAATTAATTTATAGTTTTATTTCTACAGTGTTGTACATTCCAAGTTTGGCTTTTGGGGTTCCCAGTTTAATTATTGCCTTCCTGTTTCTAAATTGTGATTCCTTGTTTGGTGATGGTCTATGTTCTGCATGTGTAACTGAGCTGAGGTTTAATTGACATGCTGGCACTTTGAGGAAATTCTTTGGTTTTGTGCGGCAGTTTGGGCACTCGGGCTCAAAAAGGTTAGCCATCACTGTCCTAGAACATATAAATTTCAGGTCTTCTATTAATGCAACATGCTTCAGCTCTAAAGTCTTGGACCTTCCTCAATATCTTTAATAATCTTAACCCTTTTAGATTCCCATCTATCAGGGATACCTCTGCACACAATTAATGTATTTTTCTTTCAATGCACTTTTTTCAAGGAGGAACTGTTATTGTTCTCTTTTTCTTCTGGCCCTGCACTTTAGTTGGTAATATATTTGCAGTAATAAATCGAATACAATATTGTGTGGCTAAAATTATTTCAGTGATGTACTGAGGGGTACTGAGGTGTCCCATCTGCTGACAAGACTTCATGTCCAGAAAGGTATGCTGTCTGCCAGGTACCAAAATCCGAGATGTTATGGAGAGTTTACGGAGACTCATCAAGCCTACTTACTGTTACCTGATATTGCTCATCCATGTCAGCACAAACGATACTGCTAGGTATCCCTCTGAGCATATCAAAAGTGACTTCATGGCTCTGGGACAGAGGGTGCAACAGATGGGTGCGCAGGTGGTGTTCTCTTCAATCCTCCCTGTTGAGGGTAAAGGCCAAGACAGAGCAGCTCACATCCTGGAAATAAATGCATGGCTGCATGGATGGAGTCAGAGTATTTTGGTTTCCTGTACCATGGAATGACCTTCAAAGGACTGCAGAGCAGAGATGGCATCCATCTGTTCAAGAAAGGTTGGCGTACCTTCAGTGGCTAACCTACTGAAGAGGGCTTTAAACTATATTCATTGGGAATGGGTAAAGAAAGCCCCCAGGTACGTGAAACATTAAATACCTTTATGGAACTTAACAGGGGCAACACATGGAAAGCAGTGTGTATAAATGCCCGTAGCATGGGAAATAAGATCCCAGATGTTGAGGCTTTAATAGGAGAGGCTGTCTTGGATTTAGTGGCAGTAACAGAGACATGGTTCACAGACAACCATGACTGGGATGTAACTATACCAGGCTATACTTTATTCAGAAAGGACAGGGTAGGAAGAAGGTGAGGAGGAGTGGCACTATATATGAAAAATAATATTAAAGCTATGGAAATACAGGGCTTAAAAGGAAGAGAGAAAGCACTGTGGGTTAAACTAGAAAGAGGGAAAGAGAAATCTATTTGCATTGGCGTGATATACAGACTTCCCTCACAGGTAGAAGAGATGGATGGAGTTAATGGAAGACATACACAGCTTTGCCAGGAAAGGGGACGTGCTACTGATAGGGGATTTCAATATGCCAGATGTTGATTGACACATCTCTACTGCAGTATCACCTAGAAGTAAGGAAATCCTGGATTCTCTACAGGGAGAACTATTCAGACAACTGGTAAAAGAACCCACATGTGAAGGGGCTATACTGGACTTAGCGCTTACCAATGGTGAAAGTGCTTCTGATGCTATAGTGGGAGATCATTTTGCATCCAGTGATTACCAGATGGTGTGGTTCAGTATTAGGACTAGGGCTGATAAAATCCATTCAAAAGCGAGGGTCTTAGACGTTAGGAAAACTAACTTTGCCAAGATGGGCCAATACCTCAAGGAGTCGTCAGCGGGCTGGGAACAGTTGGGGGATGTAGAAAAATAGTGGGCAAATGTGAAAGGGGCTATTTTAAGGGCAACCAATCTTTTTGTTAAAATGGTAAAACAAAAAGTAAATGGAAAAGGAGACAGCTATGGTTTTCGAAAGAAGAAGCTAAAAAGGTGAAAAAAAGAGGGAGGTCATCATGAAATACAAAAGATCAGAGAGAGGAAGATAGGCATCTATATTTGGAAAAACTTAGAGAAGCTTGCAAAGTAGTCAGGAAAGAAAAGATTCAAAAAGAGGAGGAAATAGCCAATGCAATAAAATGGGGGGATAAGACATTTTTCAGATACGGTAGTAAGAAGAGGAAGGGCAAAAGTGGTTTTGTTAGATTCAAGGGTGAAGGGTAGGAATATGTAGAAGCTGATGAGGATAAAGCGGAATTTCTTAACAAATATTCCTGTTCTGTGTTCACAGATGAAGAACCAAGAGCAGGACCTCAGAAAACACAGAGGAAAAGAAGCGAGGAGCATCTTGAAAAATTTTCAGAAGACTGTGTTTGTGAGGAACTAGCTAAAACTTAAAGTAGACAAAGCGATGGGACCAGATGGGATACATCCGAGAATAATGAGGGAACTTGGGGATGTTCTAGCAGCTCCACCAACTGACCCTTTCAATGCCTCATTGGAGTCGGGAGTGGTGCCAGAGGACTGGAGAGAGGCACATGTGATCCCTTTACACAAAAGCGGAAGCAAGGATGTCATTGAAAACTATAGGCCAGTTAGTTTAACATCAGTGGTGAGGAAATTATTGGAAGCACTGCTGAAAGAGAAAATAGTAAGGTTTCTGCGAGTCCAACGGATTACCGGATCTGAGGCAGCATGGATTCACCAGAGGCAGGTCTTGTCTGACAAATCTGATTGATTTCTTTGACTGGGTGATCAAGGAGTTGGATCGAGGGAGAGCCCTAGATGTGGTGTATTTAGATTTCAGTAAAGCCTTTGACACCGTTCTGCACAGGCAACTTATAAACAAACTGAGCATCCTAGGGATGGATCCTAAAGTTACTGCTTGGGTTAGAAATTGGTTGAGTGGGAAGCGATAAAGGGTATAGGTAAATAGAGTTCACTCTGAGAAAGAGGTTACCAGTGGATCTGTCCTTGGTCCAATTCTTTTTAACATCTTTGTTAGCGATATTGCAGAAGGGCTGTCGGGTAAGGTTTGCTTCTTTGCTGATGATACCAAAATCTGCGACACAGCAAACACCCAGGAAGGTGTAGATAACATGAGTAGGGATCTAGCTAATCTTGAAGAATGGTCTAGAATTTGGCAGCTGAGATTTAATGTTAAAAAATGCAAGGTCGTGCATTTGGGCTGCAGCAATCCAAGGGAGCGATATAGTATAAGGGGTGAAGGACTTCTGCCCACAAAAGAACAGCAGGACCTAGACGTGATTTTGTCTGATGAACTTAAAATAGCTGAACAGGTAGAAAAGGCGACGATGCATGGGAGCATAGGGAGAGGAATGGCCAGTAGAAGAAAGGAGGTGATAGTGCCTCTCTATAAGTCTATGGTGCAACCTCATTTGGAGTATTGTGTGCAATTCTGGAGACTGCACCTTCAAAAGGATATAAACAGGTTGGAGTCGGTTCAGAGGGTGGCTAAAAAATGGTTAGTGGTCTTCATTATAGTGCATGAGGACAGACTTAAGGATTTTAATATATATAATTTTAAAGGAAAGCCGGATAGAGGTGATATGACTAAGATGTTTAAATACCTCCGTGGCATAAATGCACAGGAGGAGATCCTCTTTCAGTTGAAAGCAAGCTCTAAGAGGGGACATAGGATGAGGGTGAAAGGGGATAGACTCAGGAGTAATATGTGGAAATATTTCTTTATGGTAAGAGTGGTAGATGTATGGAATAGTCTTCCAGTGGAGATGGTAGAGATGGACAGTATCTGAATTCAAAAAAGCATGGGACAGAGGATCTCTAAAGACAAAAATGGGACTGTTGTAGTGGCTGATACAGAAGGGCAGACTAGATAGGACATATGGTCTTTTTCTGCCGTCACGTTTCTTGTTTCTATGATGTTAATAAATGGCCCCTTTATACTGGATATAGCCTTATTCATCTTAATCATCATACTGCTAACCCTAGATGTTAAATTTAGCTTGGGCAATCTTTCCCTTGCCTGGAGCCCAGCATATTCATCTTTTTACATGTAGACTAAGAGTTCGATTTTGAATTCTTCCACTTCTGGGTCATCCTCCTCCCTTTGTTTCTCTTCAGTTGATTTTCTGGCCTATCCTGTATTCATTCTAGTCTCCTGCAGTTCCAGATCTTTGTGCTCCATCTCCCCCTCCGCTTCTCTTTCTTTTTCTATGTATTCTTTTCTGCTGGTACTCTCACCTAGGTCTCCTCCTCCTCCCTGTAGTTCTTTTTCCATAGAAGCCCTTACTTGCTTCAAGATGTTATGGTTATGGTTAAGCCACTTGATATACCGCCCTTTACTTGTGCAGAGCGGTTTACATGTATGTATATACTAACAGGTACTTTTTATTTTATCATGCATATACTTATTTACTTTGATCTGCAAACTTAATGATCTTAAATTTGCATCTGTTGTTTTTTGCAGTTTTACTTGTGACAATTTTCCTCTTTTTTCCAGTTTCTGGCAGATCCTCTTTGTATAACCTCTTGATTTAAATATAGAGTTTGCAGCAGAAAAATAGCAGTGCATTCTCTCTTTATCTGGAGAAGTCCACTTAACCGCAGTTAATCCTCTTAACTTTTTCATTCATTTCTGTAGTTTCTCTCCTACCACAGTGGGTCCAGAACAGGTTCACCAAGGCCACCATCTGTGGTAGGGATGGTATCTACAACTGCTATCGCAACAACCATCATTAGCCCTAGTGCGTAAGCTACAGGTGGGCTCCTTTTTATCCTGGGCGACATGCGGCCAGTATGTACTTTTCTTTTTCCTTCAAATGTAGTGTTGCCTTGCTGAGATTTTGTAAAGCTGTAATAAAACGGGGTCACCAAGTGAAGGACTTGAGGAGGGAACTTTATTTCCTTCCCCAAAGCGATGTACATCAAGTCACTGTTCGTGAACTTTAATAGTGCACACCCCTTTGACTCCTCCAGTGTAGTACTGCTCATAGAGAAGCATAGTTACTAAAATGCATTAAGTTAGCTCGCTAGGTTATGAATCTAGCACTGAGGCCCATGCTAATTTCAGTTGGTGTGTAGGCCTGTCCTCCTGCCATTAGCACATTGCAACCATGCAGCATCATGCTAACAGAACACAGCTGAACCTAACGCCAACCCAATGAGTTGGTGTTAATTGCACCTGTGTTAATGGCAATAGCTGCAGTTAGTGCATGCCCAAGACACCTGTGCTAACCACAACGTGCTGTCAATAGCCACATTCTGCCCCCAACTCATCCAGTCTTTGCCTAGTCGCACACTAACTAGTTTGCATAATATTTTTAACGTAAAGCCCCGCATTGTTAGCATGGCACACCTACCACACACTAAAACCACGCTAGTGTTTAGCGTACTTTAGTAACATGCCCCAGAAATTGTGGATTTTTGGAATTTATGTTTTTAAATTTTGGTTCTTTATTCTGTTATTGGTGAAGGCAGGTCAGTGTTCTGTCTGTATGACCGAGGTGAGAGAATTTGTTGGCATATAGTTTCTGTGTGGGGATCTATAGCAGTCTGACTTATTCAAACTTTTCCAGTAAGCGGTGCATTAGTGCTCTTTCTGTATCTGTAATGCTGCTTTTGCAAAGGTATACTCCTTGCTATTTCTGTCATGAGAATTGGTGCTCATGGTATGGAAGGCTTGCGACATAGGCTACTCTGAACCTATTTGCAAGATTTTGCGTTAATTCACAGAGTATCTACTAGTGGATGGATTTTGTGTTACTGTCATTGAGGTGAAACCAGAATTTGGAAAAAAAAAAAATATATATATAAATGTCTTTTTGTATGGCAAACTATAAAGGGAAACATTCCAGCTCTGCTCTGAATAGGACTCCAGAACAGGTTAAAAATCTTGCGATGCTAAAAGTAAATTTAGTGTGAAGTTGTTCATTTTTCATTCAACCACATACATCAAAATTGTGTGCAGCACATTTGTCCTAGATCTCACTAATGAAGCAGCGAAGATTAAGGGCCATATTTATTAAAGGTTTTAATGCGCATAACGAAATCAGCACACTAAGTACCCACAGCCCTTTTATTTCTATAGGCACAGTGCCACTTAATGTACATTAATTTCCTTAATGCATGTTAATCTTTAGTAAGCATAACCCCCCTTAGGGACAACACGCATTAAGTGGCACAATGCCTATAAAATCGAAAGGGCTGTGGGCACTTAACACACATTTAAAACTTAAGCAAACATACCCCTAAAACTTGAAAGGAGAAATTTCACTTACCGTTAATTTCCTTTCCCGCCTTGATTGAAGGATAAGGCAGGATACAAATACCCTTTAAATAAATAAATAAATAAATACTGCTAGACCAGTCCAGACAAACGGGTTATGCACCCCTGCCAGCAGATCTTGGAGACAGAATTCTACCAGAGCTCTGATAGGCTGGAGCCTGGTGATATAATCCTACCCCTAGGGGTCTCCCTCAGTTACGTCTACAAGCTAATGCAACATGAACTGTAACAGCACCCCAGAGGGTTCAAGTGAACTATATACAAGGGAGCCGAAGAACTCCCTAGAGCTGAAAACAGTATCCACCTACGACCCCCATGGACTGCCCATGGCGAGGCATACAGGCAAAGAGAAGAACCGTGGTCGGCGGCTGCACCGCACCAGCGGCACTCCAACAGACAGCAGGGCGGGTCCTGGACTGGTCTAGCAGTATTCCAGGAAAGGAAATTAACGGTAAGTGAAATTTCTCCTTCCAGTTCATACTGCTAGACCAGTACAGACAAACGGGCAGTACCCAAGCTACCTGCTTTCAAGGGGGGGGCAAGGCTTCCGACAGCTCAGCAACTCCAAAACGGACCTCCTGACGGGCATGAACGCCCAACCTATAATGACCGACAAAGGTGGACAGCGACGACCAAGTCGCCGCCCGGCAAATATCAAAAGGGGCTACAGGAGATCTCCCGGCCCACGAAGCTGCTTGCGCCCGAGTGGAGTGAGAACGGAATCCCGGTGGAGCTGGGCTCTCCCAGAAGAAGGTACGCCGCCTCAATGGCCTCCCTAACCCATCGAGAAATGGCAGATTTGGAGGCTGCGGATCCCCGACGAGGACCCGCGAACAAGACAAAAGAGGAACAGTCATACAGAAGGGTTTCGAGACCCTCAGATACCGAAAAAGAACCTTCTTAAGGTCCACCGTCCGCAACGGAGACCGACCACTGTCACACTGCGCCGTTGGAAAAGACGGAAAGAAGAGAGGCTGGTTAACAGTGAACGGCGTCCGCACCTTGGGCAAAAAGGAAGGGACAGTTCGCAGAGAAACGCCTTCTGAGGAAAACGAGAGATAGGGATCTCGACACGAGAGAGCCTGGTGCTCAGAAATACGGCGTGTCGAAGTTATGGCCACCAAGAAGACTGCCTTCAGAGTCAAATGTTTAAGAGAACAGGCCCTCAGAGGCTCAAAGGGAGGAGCAACGAGGGCACAGAGGACAAGCGCGAGAGCCCACGCCGGTACAGGCGAACGTAGAGGAGGCCGGAAGGCCCTAACTCCGCGGAGGAACCGAGACACGTCCGAATGCGAAGCTATCGATCGCCCCGCTATAGGACCCCGAAAACAAGTGAAATCGGCCACTTGCACTCGCAAGGAACCGAGTGCTAATCCCTTATCCACTCCAGCCTGTAAAAAGGACAGGATGTCCGGGACACCGCAACGCCAGGGAGAGAGGTTATTTCGCGAACACCAACCGGCAAGAGACGCCAAACCCGAGCGTAAGCCAGCAACGTAGAAGACCGCCGCGCCGTGAGAAGCGTCACGACCACGCTAGGCGAATAACCTTAGTGAGCAAACCGGCGGCGTTCAAGAGCCAGGCCGAAAGCGAGTAAGGAGCCGGGTCTTCCATCTCCACTGGTCCCTGAATCAGAAGGTCAAGAAATGCCTCGAGGCGGAGCGGCGACGCCCGAGACAGACGGAAGAGATCCGCATACCATGGTCCGCGAGGCCAATTCGGAGCCAGCAGGAGCACTGGGCCGCGAAGGTCTCAGAGCCGCTGGAGAACCATGCATATCATGGACCAGGGAGGGAAAACATACTGGAGAAGATGAGTCGGCCACGGCTGAGAGAGAGCATCTATGCCGTGCGCTCCCTTGTCCCTCCAATGGCTGAAGTACAGCGAAGCCTTGGCAGTCTGCGCCATAGCCATTAGAGCCAAAGTCGGTAGTCCCCACAGGTGAACAATGGACCGGAACGCATCCGGTTGCAGAGCCCAGCCCCTGGGCTCCAGAGAGAGCCGGCTGAGAAAATCGGCTTGCACCTTGTCCATGCCTGCGATGTGCTGCGCCAATAGCCTGAAGATGTTTCTCCGCCCACGGGAGGAGTCAACGCCTTTCCTGAGAGACACCCGGACATTTCGCGCCGCCTAGGTGGCCTAGGTAAGCAACTGTCGTGGCGTCGGACAGGATCCGAACCGCACGCCGCCGCAGAAGAGGCTGAAACTGAAGAAGGGCTAAGCGCACTTTCCGCGTCTTGAGACGATTGATAGACCATTGGGCTTCGCGAGGTGACCAACTCCCCTGCGCCGAGGTCAAGCCGCAATGTGCTCCCCAACCAGAGAGGTAGGCGACTGGCGTCACTAAGATCCAGCGCAGAGACTCCAGAGGGACCCCCGCAGAAAATTGCGTGCCTGAAGCCACCAGCGGAGGCTGCGGCGCAGCGGCGAAAGCAGAGGCAACCGGATTCGATAACGCTCCGATACCGGCGACCAACGAGATAGAAGCGCCGTCTGCAAGCAGCGCATGTGCGCTCTCGCCCACGGAACGAGGGCTATCGTTGCTGCCATGGACCCCAAGAGTTGAAGGTAGCCCCAAGTCCGAGGCGCCGCTTGATCCAAGCAGCGGCGGAGCTGAAGAGAGATCTTCTGAAAACGGTCCTGAGGTAGAAACACCCGTCCCCGATGAGTGTCGAACCAAGCTCCTAGAAAATCCAGGACCTGAAGCATCCCAAAATAGACAGAGTAATGGCCCAGTCCTCCTTCCAACGGTGGACCAGGACGAATGGCATCTAAACGCTGGAGCCTTTACTAATATTTCGTGATATATTTGGTCTAATGGTCAATTAGCGTTCCAACATTATTTATTTATAATTTGTTTATTATATTTTTTATATATAACTATTATAATTTATACAATTTATTTTTAGGTAATTTAACTATCTTTTGAGACACGTTTTGAATTTATGTCTTTTATGTGTCTGTCTAACAACTATGCTTGTTCCTTTACTTTTATAATATGCTAATTTTGTTTTTATGTTTGTAGTAAAATTACCTTTACAACCCCTGACGAAGGTTACGAAACACGGCCTGTGTCGGGTTGCCTAGGTCTGTGAGTTTAATAAATATTGTCTTCCACATACCTCACGTCTTGGACTGTGTCAGGATCCAAAACACTGACATAAAATTCCAATCCAATGGTATATTGAATAAGACAGGTACAATATTCCAGTAAGACATACAAAGTAACCCGGCTGCAGATATAATACGTAATACCTCAGCCAGTCCTGTGTATTGGGCACTTTGGGAAATTGAACCCTTGAGCCCCGCACCATTGGTCAGTGTCTTAACCATTGTGCTGTGGTTCTGTTCCTTGTGGATTAAAAATTTAAAGTAGGAACTTCACAACTCAGAGGCAGCTGGTCCGGATGCAGTTGAAATCAACCCAGGGCAGCTGAGGCAAGTAAGAAAAAAACAGTCTACTTACAGGTTTCTGTCAGAACATGATACCTGAACTTCCTGGGGATGTCCAAGCCCCCGTGGCAAAGACTCAGCGCTGCGTAAAGCCAATCGGGAGCTCCACTGAAGCTAGGCTCAGGAGTTCCCAAGTTTATCTGGGGAATAAAGTCGCTGGGGAATAAAGTCGCTGGGGAAAGAGCACAGCTGATTCTTGAGGTCCTTGTGTCTCTTCTGACAGTCTATGCAGCGTAGACCTGAAAAGGGCATAGTGAGACTCTGTCCCTGAATTGCATCCTGTTCTCTATTCATGCCTGCCCTACTTTTTATTTATTATGTCAATACATAGACAGAGAGAAAAGAACCCCTCCACAACTCACAGCTATCAAGTGCTGTGGAAAAACAAAGAGCAATAAGCTGCTAGAAAGCAAGTAGAAAAGGAATCTGGCTTCCCGCCAAAAACCGGGGCTCATTAGCTTTTCAAAATGGCCGCCGGCAAAAATAAACCTCAAAAAGAGTGAATTAAAACCCCCAAAAGCTAAGGAATTAACTTAAAAAGTCTAAGGACAAGGTGGGAGGGTTGCAGGCATGAGAAAAATGCTTAAAATCGCTGAAAAATCAATAAAAATAAATCGAGTCACCACAGACCTGCAGACATCAGTGGGAGAAAGACAGGTGCTGTACTCACAGTACCGAAAGTGCAGAGAAGCCACGGACCGCTGCTCAGACCACTGCCAGCTGCCTCACCACTAAAATCAGCCCCAGGGACTGGATTTTAGGAGGCTTACCATCCAGCTAAATAGTCCTCTTGACTAGTGCTGGGAAGTCTTCACATCAGCGATCTCTACTGTGACAGGACACAGGAGCTCAGCTGGAAATACCCTGGTGCTCAGATAAGTACACTGGCAACTACAGGGATAATCTTTCCAAAAGAAATCACAAAGAAATAAAGCATTTTAAATCTTTTTGAAGGAGCAAAAAACAAAGCATCCAGATCTGCTGGAGACAGAGAAAAACTGAGGGAGACCCCTAGGGGTAGGATTATATCACCAGGCTCCAGCCTATCAGAGCTCTGGTAGAATTCTCTGTCTCCAAGATCTGCTGGCAGGGGTGCATAACCCGTTTGTCTGGACTGGTCTAGCAGTATGAACTGGAATGAAAGTTAAAAATAAATAAATAAATCATCTCCCAGTAACGGTTTATTTAAAAAAAGAAAGTAATTTCTGCTAAGAATGGAGACATTTTACTTACCAGATAATGTCCTTTCCTGGAGTCTTGCTAGATCAGTCTGGACAAGTGGGGTTGTGTTCCCCTACCAGCAGAGGAGGAGTCAAAGAAAACACTAGAAACGTCTTGTGACATCATCACTGCTACTGTTGCCGATGCAGCTAGGGCACATATCAGTATTTGTACCGAAGTACATGGTCAAGAACCCCGGACTGCACACAACCTCAGTGAGGATAACGAAGAAAGGAGTTGCCCTCTAGCACGATGAAGTTGATAGGGTAACAGCTTTTACTTCCTTGAGCGGGTGGCCTGTACAGCGGTTTGTTTTTTGTCTTGGAACCACAGGGAGAGATCACAAATGTACACAAAACCAGGAGACTTGCTGCACTTTAGGATGCAGTCTTGTTCAGGCATCCAGCGCTCAGTGGAAACCCAGAACGAGCCCCCAAGCCAGTCATTGAGCAGGACTGGAAAGACTGAATCCAGAGGAGGAAGAGCCACTGGGTCTTGGAACCCCATGAGTTGACCGAGGCCAGGTCCAGCAACTGGGATAGGTAGAGTACGAGTCCCCTGGCTAGCAGCACTGGGAGATCTGGAGGCCTTGACCTGGCATCAGGGGTGAGGAAAACAGAAGAAGTTGAGGAGCTGAAGTTGCTGTCTCCAGAATCCTCTAGGTTTATTCTCCGTAAGGTGTTGAGGCTTGGATTCCACAAACTCATTTATGACCTTAAGGAGCTCCTCTTCAAACAAGAGCATCCATCTAAAGGCCAGCTTGAACCATCTGGATATAGAAACCACGTCTGTTGCCCCACACGAGAGGCAGATAAGGGTATACATAGCATCTGCTAAGCAAAACATTAGATCCAGAAATACAGAGGTGTCATCCTCTGGGATCAACTGTAATCAATCATCGAAGGAGGGCATGGCCTGTCAGTCCTCCACAATCCACTGCCTTGTGGATAAGGAAGGAGGTCATGAAATGGACTCAAGAGGTGCCACTATCTTGCAGTTCAACAGCTCTGTACAAGCAACTCCATCCTCCACTGGTATGGTAGTACACCTAACGACCATAGCTACATGCGCATCCACATTAGGAAGATCACCGACACCTATCCTGCTCCATCAGGGGGAAAAGCATAGGGCTTATTGCTCACTCCGATGCCCTACAATGAAAGCATCGATGAGTCCCAGGTCTTGAGCACCATGCTCTTACAGTCTTGTAGAAAGAAAGGCCTTAGTAGGGCTACGGACCCCTGTGGCTTCTCTTCAAGTGAGGGGATTGCACCATCTCCAGGCCAAGACTCCCCTTTGAGATGAAGTAATCCAAACCAGGACCCCAGGAGCAGAAGATGACATGTGCAGACACTGCAGTCCTCACTCGCTGATGTGATCATTTCTACAGAGGAGTTAATGTCAGGCTCCAACCAGTCTTCACTGAGGGCCCTTACGCCAGCTGCAAGGGGCACACCGGGAGATTCGGGAAGCATCCCAAGCTGGATTGTCCTGCAAGACGACTGCATTTGCTGGAGAAAGCAAATAATTCCAGGGAAGATGTCCTGAAGCCGAAGGCATCCAAGGTCAAAGGGGTCTCCTTTTGAGAACCTGCTCCCATAACAGTCTATACCAGTGATGGCTAACCTTTTTGAGCCCGAGTGCCCAAACTGCCGCACAAAACCAAAGAATTTCCTCAAAGTGCCAGCACGTCATTTGCATAAGTGGTCTTATTTGCATAAATATTTGCATAATGTTACCATACACTAACTTTTAGTAAACATGTCTCTTAATGAGTGTATGGATAAAGAAAGACTAAAAGATTTCTACATTACTATAATCCAGTGCCAACCGCCAGGCACATTAGCGTAGTTACTCACCTGTAACAGGTGTTCTCCAGGAGCAGCAGGAATCAGTCCTCACTTATGGGTGACGTCGGCGCCGACGGAGCCCTCGCGGAGCAATTTTCCCCAGCTTTCAAAGAAAGCCTTTGGGAATTGCAGCGCGCATGCGCGGTCGTCTTCCCGCCCGAGGGTGCCATCTTAGCCAGTCAGATGACATAGCTAAAAAAGACAGCATAAAAAATTTGCAAAAGAACATAAGCAGACGATTGCAACTCCAAGGGGAGGAGGGAGGGTTGTGAGGACTGATTCCTGCTGCTCCTGGAGAACACCTGTTACAGGTGAGTAACTACGCTTTCTCCAGGACCAAGCAGGAAGTCAGTCCTCACTTATGGGACTCCCAAGCTCAAGGCTACCGGAGACCCTAAGCACAAAAATGAGCTCCCTCTAGCTCAGCAGCACAGAAGGATAGAATCTTTGCTGAATTATCACCCACCGGTAGCCCACATCCGGGATGGAGGGTAGGAGTTGCTCAGACCTCAAAGAGATTACGGAGGACTGCCTGTCCGAAAGCACTGTCCCTACGGGACTCCCTCTCGAGACAGTAATGGACCGCAAAAGTCTGGCTCGAAGACCAAGTAGCGGCCCGGCAGATGTCTGCCAGCGGAACAGAGCGGAGGTAAGCCACTGACGTAGCCTTTGCCCGAACGCAATGAGCCGTGACTCGACTTTCTAAGGAGAGTCCGGCTGCCCCATAAGCCCAAGAGATACAGTCCGCAACCCAGATGGACAGAGTACGCTTGGAGACCGGGAGCCCCAATTTATTGGGGTCAAAAGACACAAAAAGCTGAGCAGCTTTACGGTGCTCCCGCGTACGGTCAAGGTAGAAGTTCAATGCCCTTCTACAGTCCAGGGTATGGAGGACCGTTTCAGCTCGGCTGGAGTGTGGTCTGGGAAAGAAGGTTGGAAGTACCACCTCCTGATTGATGTGAAAAGGGGAGACCACTTTAGGCAGAAATTTTTGGGTGAGTCCGTAGGACTACCCTATTCTTGTAGAACCTAGTGTAAGGGGGATCAGACACGAGGGCCTGCAATTCACTTACGCGTCTAGCGGAAGTGAGGGCTATCAAGAACAGTGTTTTCCAAGACAGAAAACGGAGAGAACAGGTAGCCATAGGTTCAAAAGGCGGACAGGTGATCCGCTGCAAAACCACATTCAGGTCCCAGTCAGGCGCTGGCGGGCGCAGAGGTGGTTTAAGTAGAAGGAGACCTCGGAGAAACCTCGCTACGAGAGGGTCGTTGGAGAGAGGTCTGCCGTCCACCGGCACATGATGTGCTGAAAGAGCACTGAGGTGAACCTTGACGGAGTTGGACTTAAGTCCCAGATTAGAGAGGTGCAGCAAGTACTGCAAGATCACCGACACCGGGCAGGAGAAGGGATCCTGAGACTGTTGGGTACACCAGACTGCAAAGCGACGCCATTTAAGGGCGTAGCATTTGCGGGTAGAAGGCCGTCGCGAAGCCAAGACGACCTCCTCCACCTCCGCCGGCAGGAGAAGGGGAGCAAGGACTACCCTCTCAGCAGCCAGGCCATGAGGTTGAGAGACCGGAGGTTGGGGTGCAGTAGGGACCCCTGATCCTGAGTGAGGAGATCCGGTTGTACCCCCAGAGGGATTGGATCCTCCACCGCCAGTTGCAGCAGGAGCGGAAACCACGGCTGCCTGGGCCAGCGAGGGGCCACCAGGATCATGAAGGCTTTGTCTCGGAGAACCTTGAAAAGAGTCCGAGAGACTAGCGGGATGGGAGGGAAAGCGTACAGAAGGCTCCCCGACCATGAGATCAGAAAGGCGTCCGCCGCAACCCGAAGGGGGTGTGGCTGACGAGAGCAGAAGCGAGGAAGCTGCCGGTTGTGAGGACTGGCAAAGAGATCCACCGTGGGGAGGCCCCACTTGAGGAAGAGCTTCTGAACTACCAAGGGATCCAGACGCCACTCGTGCGGCTGGAGGACCCTGCTGAGTTTGTCCGCAAGGCAATTTTCTTGGCCCGGGAGATAAACTGCCTTGAGGAGAATGCCGTGACTGACGGCCCAAGAGCAGAGCTTCTGTGCCTCCCGGCAGAGGAGGAAGGAGCCCGTGCCCCCCTGTTTGTTCACGTAGAACATGGCAACTTGATTGTCCGTCTGGACAAGGACGGACTGTTGGGAAGTCAGGTGGGAGAAGGCCTTGAGAGCTAGGCGGATCGCCCTGAGCTCCAGGAAGTTGATCTGCTGAGCAGACTCCCACGTGGTCCAGAGGCCCTGAGTACGTGCCTCTTGGCAATGTGCTCCCCAGCCCAGGAGGGATGCATCGGTGGTCAGCACCCGTGTCGGTTGAGGCGACTGGAAAGGCATTCCGAATATCAGGTTCGGCTGCCGGAGCCACCACCGGAGAGACGAGACCAGCGGCTCGGAGACGCGCACTAGGTCTGCTAGGCCGCCTGTGGCTTGTCGCCACTGCTGGCGGAGACACCATTGAGCAGACCGCATATTCAGGCGGGCATTGGGGGTCACATGGACGGTGGAAGCCATATGGCTGAGCAGTCTCAGGAAGCGCCTGGCGGAGACCAGGGGCTGGCTGCGAAAGCGGTCGGCTAGGTCCATGAGCCGTTGAGCCCTGTCGAGCGGTAGGTATGCTCGCGCCTGAGGAGTGTGCAGCCTCGCGCCGATGAACTCGAGATCCTGTGAGGGGAGCAAAGTGGACTTTGCGAAGTTTATAACAAAGCCCAAGTGCTGCAGCAGAGTCACCGTGCGGCAGGTGGCGTTGGTGACCTCCTGAGCGGACGCTGCTCTGATGAGCCAGTCGTCGAGGTACGGAAAGACGTAGAGGCCGTGAAGCCGGAGATGGGCCGCCACGACCGCGAGACATTTTGTGAAGACTCGCGGTGCGGAGGACAGGCCAAAGGGCAGTACTCTGTACTGGTAATGATTTCCTGCCACCACAAACCTTAGGTATTGGCGGTGGCTTGGGTGGATGAGGATGTGCGTGTAGGCATCCTTTAGATCCAAGGAGCATAGCCAATCTCCCTGCTGGAGGTAGGGCAGAAGGATTCCAAGGGTAAGCATTTTGAACTTCTCCCGCACAAGGAACTTGTTGAGGTTGCGCAAGTCCAGGATGGGTCTGAGGCCCCCTGTTCTCTTTGGTATCAGAAAATACCTTGAGTAAAAGCCGTGACCTCTCAGGTGGTGTGGCACCGGTTCCACCGCCTGTTCCTGCAGAAGACCTGCTAACTCCTGAAGGAGCAACTCCCTGTGCAGAGGGGGTCGCGGAGGTTCTCCCGGAAAATAGGAGGGAGGGACCTGATGGAAGTGGAGAAGATAGCCTTCTCGCACGACCTGAAGCACCCAGGCATCTGCGGTGATGCTGGACCACCTGTGGGCGAAGTGAACCAGCCGGCCTCCAGTGCTGGGAGGAACCAGCGGGGGGGGAGAGGCTATGCTCAGCGAGTCAAAAGCCCCCACCCTGCTGAGCAGGGGCTGGTGGTGCAGGCTTGGGGGCTTGCTGCCTACGGGACCCGTTACCCCGTCCCTTGGCCTGCTGGCCCTGTTGGGGAGCTGCAGGGGCCTGATAATGGGGGTATTGTTTGTAGGCAGCCCCCTTCCTCGGGTAAAAGGACTTTTTCCCCGAGCCCTTCTTTTTCTGGGAAGGGGCGGAGGTCTTCCTAGAAAGCCTGGTCCTGGTGAGAGTCTCAGTCTCAATCTGCGCAGCCTTTTCCGCCATGGGCTTGCCAAAGAGGTTTTCGCCTCGGCAGGGGACATCGACCAACTTGTCCTGCACCCAGGGTTCAAGGTCTGACGACTGAAGCCAAGCCTGTCGGCGGGCACCGATGCCGGCTGCGGCCACACGAGCCGATGCTTCAAAGCCATCATAGGCTGCTCGGGACATGAACTTTGAGCATTCCCGAATGCCAGTGGACAAGGCTAGGAACCTCCGCAAGGGTTCCTCGGACAGACCAGCGGAGAATCCGGCTAGCTCTTTAGCCAGATCCCGGAGATACATGCCCATGTATAGCTGGTAAGTCTGGACACGACATGCGAGCATAGAGCCCTGGAAGCACTTCTTGCCCAGGCCATCCAGGTTACGGGCCTCCCTTCCAGGAGGCACCGAGGAGTGCATCTTCTGGCTCTTAAGACGATGCATGGCCGATTCCACTACCATGGAATGGTGCGGCAGCTGCGCCTTTTGAAAGCCAGGGCTCTTGCGGACTCGATAGATAGAATCGACCTGCTTGCTCAGGACCGGCGAGGAGGCCGGACTCTCCCACATGCGGAAGAGTAGTCGTTCCAGCATAGGAGGAACCGGCACAGTAAAGTGTTCCCTCGCGGGAGAGTCATACTGGAGGGCGTCGAGCTCTTCGGCTCGAGGCTCCTCCTCGGGATCCGCAGGGAAGGCCAAAGCCTTGGCCATATCCCTAACGAAGTCCGAGAACCGGGCATCCTCCGGGGGGGACTGCTTCCGAGGCTCGGACCCCGGTGAGTCCGATGGGACACACCGAGTCCGGAAAGAATCAGGTGACTCTTCCTCCTCAGACTCCCAGACCGACTCCGACGAGGACTCGGTGGGGTCGGCTCGGACAGGGTGCGGCGCCAGCCGCCCCGACGCCGAGGGAGTCGGCGTCGGCGACCTCGGTCCCGAACGGGAGGCCGAGGGTGACCTCGACCGAGGATCGACTCGAGTTCTCATCGACTCGAGGATCGGCTCGGTCTCCGGGGTCGACTTGGACGTCGACGTCCCGGCGGTCGGGGCAGCGGCGCCAGCGAAGCCAGCGAGCAGTGCCCTCTGCTGGTCCATGAAGGCAGACAGTCTGCTCTCCAAGGCCGTCAACCTGAGTCCGAGCTCAGGCGACCCAGCAGCCCCCGACTCGGGCCCCGACGGCGTCGGGCCCGACGTCGGCTGTCGCGGAGGCGAGTCCAGAAGGACCACAGGACTTACCCGGGCAGGCATCTCCGACTCCAGGCGAGGTCGCTTCGGGATGTGTTCCTTCTCCAAGGACCCGGGGCGGCTGTCGGGGCTATGCGACCTGGCCCTCGCGGAACCAGGAGCGTCCACCGACGCCGCCCTCGCGGGTTTCACCTTCCGACTATGGTCCCCGGAGGGAGAACCCCGGTCGGAGGAGCTCCGGCGACGGTCCGAGCTGGAGCCTTTTGACGCGGAGGCCTCCGACGAGGTCCGGGTACGGCTGGGGTCAGCGAAGATTCTCTCACGCTGATGCCGCCGACTTCTCAATGCCTTTGAGGACAATTTGCTGCAGGGCCCACAGATCAGTTCCTCATGATCAGGGCCCAGGCAGCGGAGGCAAAAGTCGTGTGTGTCGGTTAGTGACATATTTCGGTCACACCGGCCACACCGCTTAAAGCCACTGGCAGCCATCGGGGGAAAAAGGGCCCCTGCGAGGTCAAAGGACCGGGCTGCCAGGGAAAACGAAAACGAAAGCTGACTAAGTCAGAAAAAACCGAAAAAAGTAAGAGGACTCGTGACCGGCGTCGCGAGTCCGGGCGGGAAAAACAATCGGCGTCGAACCGAAGGAAAAAAGGATAAAATAAAGAAGAAAATCAACTTTTTCGCGGGGACAAGACGGGGACGTCTGTAGGGCTCCGCGGAAAAAAGAAGACTGGCTAAGATGGCACCCTCGGGCGGGAAGACGACCGCGCATGCGCGCTGCAATTCCCAAAGGCTTTCTTTGAAAGCTGGGGAAAATTGCTCCGCGAGGGCTCTGTCGGCGCCGACGTCACCCATAAGTGAGGACTGACTTCCTGCTTGGTCCTGGAGAAAGGAACTACTACAAACGCTGCCCATTTAGAACCCATAGCAAACCCGCTGTATCCTGACAGCATTACCAAGACTCACAAAGCACCATACCCTACCTATCAAAAGGCAACACTGCAAATATTAAACCAATACATTTCAGAGAATACTGGGGAAAGAGAACAAGTGGCAACGTCAAATAGGAATTTCCTCTTGTACCAAACAAAGCGCAGATGTTAATGATGCACATTTCCCAGAGCTGACATATTCCAGTTAATAAATTCAAAATAAAGAGATATCTTTCTACCTTTTGTGCATTTTTTTTTCAGTTGCAATTGGTCCAGCCATTTTCTTCTGGTTTCTTCATGTTTTCTGCTAACTCTCCATCGTCTGCTGTCCATTTGTCCTTTCTTCTCTCTTCTAGTTTTTTTTTCCATTCTCTCTCTCTCTACATCTGCTTTAACATACTAATCTTTCTCCTTTTGCTCTTTCCTCATTCCTATTTCATCCACACAAATTTTACCCCTCCATCCTCAATCCCCAATTACTCTCCCAATACCTGGCCAATTGTAGATTTTTCATCCCTCCTACACAAAATATTTTTCCCCTCTCCATTTTACTCTCCCAGCCCCATCCCATTCTAATCCTCCCCCAACATCAGCTCCCTTCTAGTTCCAGTCTCACCCAGCATCCATTCCCTTCTTCAAGCCCCCCACTTCCCCTCAGCCCATTTCCATTCCAAGCCCCGTCCCCATCAGCTATTTACAGTTCAAGCCACCCACTTCCCCTCAGCCCATTTCCATTCCAAGCCCCATCCCCAACAGCTATTTGCAGTTCAAGCCCCCTTCCACTCAGCCCATTTCCAGTCCTAGCAACCCCCCAACCCATTACCAGTCCTAGCCCCCCATAGCCCACTCCCAGTCCTAATCCCACCAGCCCATTTCCAGTCCTAACCTCCCCATAAGCCCACTCCCAGTCCTAATCCCCCATCACTCAATTTTTAGTTTAAGCCCCCCCCAGTGCCCATCACCACTCCTAACCCCCCCAGCCCAGCGCCCATCACCACTCCTAACCCCCCCCAGCCAGCCCAGTGCCCATCACCACTCCTAACCCCCCCCCAGCCAGCCCAGTGTCCATCACCACTCCTAGCCCCCCAGCCCAGTGCCCATCACCACTCCTAAACCCCCCCACCCCAGCCCATCACTACTCCTAATACCCCCCCAGCCCAGCCCATCACCACTCCTAACCCCCCCAGCCCAGCCCAGCCCATCACCACTCCTAACCCCCCCTCCAGCCCATCACCACTCCTAACACCCCCTCCAGCCCAGCCCAGCCCATCACCACTCCTAACCCCCCCCCCAGCCCAGCCCAGCCCAGCCCAGCCCATCACCACTCCTAACCCCCCCCCAGCCCAGCCCATCACCACTCCTAACCCCCCCCCAGCCCATCACCACTCCTAACACCCCCCCAGCCAAGCCCAGCCCAGCCCAGGGAAAATTTTTAAAAAAAAGAAAACCTGTCTGCTGCCGCTGTCGGGGCCGCCGCGGCAGAATCGAGCGTGCCGCGGGGCCCCCCTGTACCCACCCGGCAGAGCCTGCCCTCCCCGTCTCAGCTCTCTCTTTGGAGCTGCAGTCAGACGCGCCGGCTTGCAGAGCGCGAGGGAAGAGTTTCTCCCTCGCTGCTCTGTTAAGCCCGCGGGGGCTGATGGGAAGTTCCCATCAGCCCCCGCGGGCTTAACAGAGTCGCGAAAGGGAAACTCTTCCCTTCGCGCTCTGCAAGCCGGCGCGTCAGACTGCAGCTCCAAAGAGACAGCTGCTACGGGGAGAGCAGGCTCTGCCGGGTACAGGGGGGCCCCGCGGCACGCTCGATTCTGCTGCGGCGGCCCCCGACAGCAGCAGCAGACAGGTTTTTTGTTTGTTTTTCAATTGCGGACCTTCAGGCGTGCCAGCTGCAAGGCCTTCGCGTGCCACAGCTGGCACGCGTGCCATAGGTTCGCCATCGCTGGTCTATACTGAGGACAGCTGCAGAGTCACCATCAATGGCTTTTCTGAAAACCTGAGTGGCTACATTTTTTTTTCAATCTCAAGAGACTGGTCTCATATCAGCAACCTCTGGGCTACAGAATAGGCAACTTGTAGATGAACCATCTGGTCTTCATGATTCTTCATGTAGTATCCGCAGCAAAACAATGGCTATCCATGTGCAGGGGCATGCTCCAACTTCAGCACTGTTGCACATATCCAGTGAGAACATATACAGGAAGTGATGTGTATCTTCAAACGCACTGCTCACTTGTGCAGTCTGTGCGTGCTCCAGCTGCGTAAATCCTTCACGTTGTACATATGCACAGCTCATGCATGCTGCTTGTTTGTGGTTGTAAATAGCAATTTAGAGACCCTTGAAGACAGAAACACGCAAAATGGGCAAAGTCAAGTTCCCCCTCCCCCCAACCCCAGTGGCTGAAAGAATGCAGGCACTGGAATCCAAAATAAGACTGTACTTATCCCCGGAGAGCTCAGGCAGACAAGCCATAGGTTCCAGGCCACTCCCCTGTGATCAGGACTCCTGGCACATACCTTTCTATTGTGTCTGTCCCAGAGAGGCTCAGAGAAGTGGTGGGGGGGGGGGGAGCCAAAAGACCTTGAGGCTGGGTAAAAACAAAGGTCATAATCTGACAGAATCCTGGCAGCTCAAATGGTCTATAAAATTGGGGAATGGAGCCTTTTTTATCCCCCCCTTCATACATGAAATGCCAAGGGGGTATCCAAGGTACCTCCTGGAGAGGTCGCTATCGAGCTCTACTGGGAAAGAGCTCCTTCAATCAGCTGCTCAGGAGCTAACAATTTCAAACAGAGCTGCATCAGAATAGCATCCACCATATGCTGAAGAGACAGAAATACTGAGTGTGGCCCTAGCTTAATCAGCAGTACCATCAGCAATGTCATCACTGGACGTTTCTAGTTCTCTCTCTTTCTCAATCTGCTGGTAGGGGAAAACAACCCACTTGCAATGTTCCCTCTAATTTTCTGTAGGCTGTGCGCACATAAAATATCAGCTGTGCAACTTTTGAAGGAAGGTTACCTTTTTGTGCTCCACATAACACTCGGAGTTATATACTTTAAAATTTGACTACACATCAGAATACAGTATGTACACCACATTGATTTTAATCAAATTAAATGAAAATAGACGATTACTAAATGAAGGGGAAAATTTCTAGTAATTACAATCACAAATTTTAAATTTTAAGACGTCTGTGTTGTTTTCCATTAGAATCAGAACCATAATTTTTGTGCGCTCTGTTGTAAAGTATGTGCGCTCGCTCGGCGAGGTGTGTGCACGCGCACAGCTTAGAGGGAACAGTGCCCACTTGTCTGGACTGGTCTAGCAGGATGATCTGAAAGTCAAAATATCCATTCCATGTTGTTCAGGGTCTCTTAACTCCTCTCCAAGTACTGCATGTGTGATGGTTGTTGGGTAGAAAGGCACTGTATGTGCACTGAGCTCATTCATCCTCTCCTCTGCACCTATGGAAATCTGTTCTATGCTACTTGTATTCTCTCAGCCCCTTGCTGTGCACACAGGTTTATTTGTGTTTGTATTAAATAAATGCTTGGGAGAAATGAAAAGAATGCTTACCTGATCCATGTTGCTGAGGTTCTCAGAATCTTCCACAATGTTCTCTCCAATGAACATATTCTGATTGGCGAAGAGAATATCCAGAAGCTCATTAATACAGTCCAGGCATTTCTTCCACATTTCAGCCTGTCGATAGGACAATAGAGCAAAGTGTAAGAGTATGATCCCTCCTAAGCGCCAAGAGGATATAATGTCACAGCATGCTCTTCCCTTTAAGACAAGATGGTGGCCCATCATTCCAGTGAACCACCTCCTACTCTCTTCCTAAAACAAGGGCACAAGATATCGGTCTGCATTCCCAAACCCATTTTTAGGGGACAGAAAAACAGCATGATGTTCACAATTAGTAACTGCAATAGGGATTAATAAGATTTGTTAGAATCAGCAAGGAATATTGAATTTTCAAACCACCCTGTATGTGAGGAATCATGCTGAGCCAGTTGCACCAGAATTGTTTACTAGCCCAAAGACCAAAGGTGTAGGAAATGACTGACCAGAATTGTTCACAAGCCTTGGCGATCAAAGGCTGGAGGATGACTGGCAAGAAATTACTGTTTACTAAACACTGAGACCAAAGGTTTATGGTGAGAAAAATGTTTGTAGGGAAAACCTCACGTGAGGAGTCACACCGGCAAGCTGTGACACATTTGTTACAGCCTAGAAAGAGAACTAGAAAATTCAGGACAGGAAGCGAGCTGATGCCCGCTTAGCCAGTGTGAGGAGCCCCAAACATTTCTCCAGGCTTCGCTGTGGCTCTCCCTGCTTATGATAAAGGGGCTGCAATGTCGTCAGAGTTTGGTGATGTATTGTTCTATTGTCATATCGACTGTTTTGTCATCATTGTCATGTCACTAGCTTATTGCTATATTACTTAGCTAATTGTCAAATTAATTAGCTAATGAAATACCGTGCATGCGTGGTTGTTTGCTCAAACTTAATATCCAAACGAAACTATAACAAAATGGCGATGAGGATGGGACATTATATTCAAGAGCAAATTAAAAAAGGAAATGACTGCAGCTGAATTCTGCAGCCGAGAAGAGCTCTAAAAAATAAAATTAAAAAAAAAATTGTGTTTAGAAGAATATATAATCCTGGGATGAAAAGACATTTAGTTCAGTGCTTTAAAGTGAGAATGGGCTAACAAAGGAAGGGTTAACAAAAGGACTCTTTCCTGTAGAGATAGTATTGTTGAGAAAAATCCTTAGAAGATTACAAAGAAAAAGACTATTACTTGTTAGTTTTCTCAAGGTCCCTGTTTTTCCAAGCTGTTAAGACATATTGCTTTTCAAACTACCCAGGGGGTGCAGTCAAGTATGCAGGGTGAAGTTTCTCATGAAAACCTCCCTATACTGATCAGATAGGGTGTTATAATTAAAGGCTAGCAGATGCTTAAGCATAAACCATCAGTAAGTTTTGATCTATTTTGTATTTAAATCAGAATGGCTCCAAAGTATGCTCAGAGGCAGCACTCAGTACATACACTGTCTGTTTTCCTCTCAATGACTGCAACAAAACGAAACTCAATGTTAAAGAAAGATACTACAAAAACCCTGCTTGATTATATGATCCAGAATTCTGATGTGGATGAGAATCTCTAACTGCACAGCTCCTGCATGCTGAACTGACCAGAGCTCTTTACTAAAGCTGGGAAAAAAAATGAAAAGTAAGGAAAATGCTTTTATTTTTCTATGACTTTCAAAATATGGGTTGAGAGCTCTGTCAGGACAATTGGGCATCTTGAGCTAGTAGTTATGAGACTGCAACTTGAAAATCCTAGTGGTTGGGGCAAGGTACTTCAGGCCGGAAGGTCGGGGGTTCAAATCCCACTAGAGGACAGCAACCTTGGGCTGGAAGGACTGGGATTTCTAGTCCCACAGGTGCTCCTTGTGGTCTTGGGCAAGCCACTTAACCCTCCATAGCCCATGTTCCCTGTAAAATAGTTATCTCCAAGTTATAATGCCCTGTTCAATGTAATTTCAGTTTGTTCAATGTAAACCGCACTGATGCAGAATAGCGCGGTATATAAGAGAATGTAAATAAAAATAAATAAATGATGGACTTCCGGTGACGTCACGGAGCAGATGGCTGCGAGGTAACCGAGCTCCGTCTGATTCCTGACTAAAGGTGATCATGAGCGCTATCCCAGACGAGAAAACTGTAGGAAAAGATACCCCCGGGTGTGTGCTAGCAGCCCGCCAGAAATTGGAGGGGTTTAAGTCCAAGTATATGCGGCGAGAGGACCTCGGCCTGCAGAAACCTGAGACGGGGGAAGAGAGTGGCGGAGGCGGGAGCTCTGGCGATGAGAGTAGCAGGCCCGATCTTCACTCCGATGGAGCGGAGCTGAAAGGGTGGCTGGCGGCGTTCCGGAGAGACCTCCGAGGTGATATAAAAGAGATGCGCAAAGATTTAAAAGAAGATCTGCATCTACTCCGCCAAGAGCTGAATGGCATGGGGCACCAGGTGGAGACAGTGGAGGAACACGTGGAGACCCTGACGGGAGCCATGCGAGAGGTGGAAGAGGAACAACGCCGCCAGCGGGAGAGGCAAGACGAGATGCAGGAAAAGTTGGAGGAAATGGAGGACAGGGCATGCCGGAACAATTTGCGCTTTAAAGGAATTCCTGAAACGGACAGTTATAGAGACTGTGTCAAAACGGTTCAATTGCTCTGCCAACATGTCTTGCGCTTAGCGGGCAAGGACGATAAGCCTGGGGTAACGGTTGGAGTAGAGAGAGCGCACCGCAGCCTTGGCCCTAGGCGAGGCACGCAGGCTCGAGACGTGATTGCTTGCATGAGCAGCTTTCCCCAAAAAGAATTGATCCTAAACCTGGCCAGGAAGTACGGCCGCATCGCCTGGGACTCCTCCGAGGTGGAGATTTATAATGACTTGTCCTCGGGGACGCTGGAGAGGCGGCGGGGACTGAAAGAAGTTACCGCGTTCTTGCGGGGGAAAGGACTACGCTATCGTTTGTTGTTCCCCTTTGGCCTACTGCTCACTGTCAACGGCGCCTCCCGGAGAGTCAAAGGAGCGGAGGAGGCCTGGACTGTATTGTCTGAGCTTGGATGTGAACATCTTCCCAAGCCTGCGGCTGGGGAGGAGCCCAGGATGGACCGTGGAAAGGAGCGGAGAACATCGCAATGGCAGAGAGCCGGTGAAAAAGGAAAGCGGCTTAAACGACTTTCCCAAGGGAGGTCTGAGGGGAGCCCTGCAGCCCCCACTTGAACAGTACAAGAGAGTGGAGGGCGAACTGGTTGAGAAGGGATACTCATGTGAGACTCCATGTCTGTGGGGGGTGGTAAATTGGGGGAGGTGGGAGGCTTGTGATCTGGGAAGGTGACTGTGGTGGAGAAGGGGGAGGTGGTGGTATACAGGGCCAGGGATGGCACTAAGGGAGGGAGTCGGGATAAGACATGACTCACACGGAAGTTTGGCTGGGCTAGGGGGACGAAGGGGGAGGGAGGGGGGGGTTTTGGGGAGGGGGGGGTTGGATGGAGCCCCTGTTGGTAGAGAAGGGCAGGGAGGAGTTTGGGGTGTCGTAGGGAGATGCTCCGCATTGGATCTCTCAATGTAAGGGGGCTGAACTCTCCACAGAAGAGGCAGCAACTCTTCAGAGAAATTAAGGATAATCGGTGGGATGTGATTTTGGTACAAGAAACACATCTCCGGGGGAGCGAGATACACCGATTAAAGCACTCCGGGTATCCGGAGCAATTTTTTTCTTGTGTTCCTGGGGGAGGGCAGAAGCGGGGGGTTGCAATTTTATTAAAACGGGGGGTAGGGATACAAGTGGGGAATTGGTTTAAGGATGCGGAGGGGAGAGTGGTGGGAATATCTGGGAGGTGGGGACTGGAGGAGATTACTATAGTTTCGGTGTATGCGCCGAACGGAGACCAGGGGAGTTTTTGGGCATCCACCGGGAAGCTGTTAGATCGGGAATCCCTGGGAAAGGTGGTGGTGGGGGGGGGACTTTAATTGTACGCTGCAGGATGGATGTGATAGGAACCCCAGGGGATGGGAGGGGCGGGGGGCTAACCGGAAAGGGCTTAAACGGTTAATGGCACAGCATAATCTAGTGGATGTGTGGCGTAAACGGCATCCTATGGGCCGGGAATATACTTTCTTTTCCGCACCCCATACTTGTTGGAGTAGGATTGATATGATCATGATGAGTGAGGAATGGATGGTGGTGGTGCTTGAAGCGGAGATTATCCCGGTTGTCTGGTCTGACCACAGTGCGGTGGTAGTGGGGGTGGGTAGTAAGCGGCAACTGGGCACCCGGTTCTGGCGTCTGAATGAGAGCCTTTTGAAGCATGAGATGGTGGTAGCGGATATTAAGGGGGCGATAAGGGAATATCTTGCGCTGAATGACACCGGACAAGTACGGGATGTTATGGTGTGGGGGGGGCTGAAGGCCTATATACGAGGACGGTTCCTCTATTGGGGGGCGCGGATGAAAAAGGAACGGGGGCGACGGACGGAAGAGTTGAAGGTTGCAGTGAAGGAAGCCGAAAGAGTGTTCCGTGCAGTGGGATCACGGAGAGCCCGGAGATCGTTGGAGCGGGTGCGTGGGGAACTACAGGCTTTACAGGTAGATAAGATCGCATTTGACTTGCAGTGTGTCCGCCAGTTATATTATGAATTTGGGGATAAAGCAGGGCGTTTGCTAGCCCGTAAACTGAAGAAACGGCAGGGGGCCTCCATGATCTTCCAGATCAGGGGGCGGGATGGGGGAGTGTTGTGGGAAGAGCAGGCGGTCAGGCGACGATTTGAGCAATTCTACCAGGAGTTGTATCGGCGGCAAGAAGGGGTGGAGGCCGAGTATATACACTCGTATTTGGCGGGATTGGAGATGCCTCACCTGGGAGAGGCAGCACGGGCAGGACTAGAGGGGGCTTTGACCGAGGAAGAGGTAGGTAAGGTAGTGAGGGGGTTACAGGGGGGTAAAGCGCCAGGACTCGATGGGCTGCCAGGGGTCTTTTATAATCAGTTCTGGGGAGAGGTGCGGGGGCTTATGCTGCGAGTCTTTAATGGGATGCTCGCAGATGATGGGGAGCTTACTTCTGAAATGTTAACAGCAGGGATCTCGATCTTATTGAAACCCGGGAAGGATCCTCTGGAATGTGGATCTTATAGACCAATTTCTCTGCTTAATGTGGATGTCAAGATCTTAGCAAAGGCTTTGGCAGATAGACTCGCTCCATGGCTCCCTGGGGTGGTGCGGGAAGATCAGACGGGGTTTATTCTGGGGTGGCAAACGGGGGATAATGTTAAGAGGGCCATTGAGGTAATTGAAATTGCGAGAACGAAGGGAGAGGAGTGTATCCTAATGTCCATTGATGCCAAAAAGGCATTAGATCGGGTGCACTGGGACTTTGTCTGGCAGGTGTTACGGAAGATAGGGTGTGGGCCGAATTTTCTAGGGTGGGTAGAGGGATTGTATAATGGACCGAGGGCCCGGGTGAAGGTTAACGGTAGTTATTCCGCGGACTTTGAACTAGAGAGGGGCACCCGGCAGGGTTGCCCCCTGTTCCCGTTGCTGTTTGCCCTCGCGGTTGAGCCCCTAGCGCAACGGATCCGGGATAATGAGCGGATAGGGGGGATATGGGCGGGAGGGGTGGAACACAAGATTTCCTTATATGCGGATGATATTTTGTTGTATATCCGTCATCCGGAGGGAAGCCTGGTAGGTATTATGGAGGAGGTGAGGGGATATGGCGAGGTAGCGGGGTTTAAGATGAATGTCGACAAGACGGAGGTATTGAATGTCTCGGTCCCCAAAGGGGTGGAACACCGCTTGAAGAACGAGTACCCGTTTCGTTGGGTCCCGAAGTCGCTAGGGTATTTGGGGGTGCAGATCCCCGGGCGGTATGACGAGTTATATCGGGAGAATTATCCCAAGGTACTGGGGGCATTGTACAGAGATTTAGATTGCTGGATGAATGCAGAAGTCTCTTGGCTTGGTAGGATCGCGGGAGTAAAAATGAATATTTTGCCCCGCATATTGTACTTCTTCCAGGTACTCCCCGTTCGGGTTCCAGATAAGGTGTTGCAAGTACTGCAACGGAAAGTGTTCCAATATATATGGAAGCGTAAGCCCCCGCGAATAGCGAAGGATATGCTATATGCAGATAAGAAGGAGGGGGGTTTGGGGGGTTCCCAATTTCAGGGATTATTACCGAGCGGCGCAGCTGCGGCATATTATGGATTGGAGGGAGGGGGGTGGGGTTAAGATGGGAGTACGGGTTGAGAAGGAATATGTGAAAGGGGGCAGGTTGGCGGCGTGGCTGTGGATGCATGGGAAGGACCGGCGGGAATTAGGGGTGGGGTCCCCGGCTATGCGGCAGGTGGCAGCGGTGTGGGATGAGGTCAGGGCGCAAGGTAGTATTGGCGGTGGGCGGCGGTTTTCCCTAGCAGCTCCTTGGCGGGGTGTTAAGGGGTTTTGCCCGGGGTGGGAAGGGGGCGTTTTTGATGATTGGTCCCGCCGGGGCTGGAGTGCTTTTTTCAGCTGATGGATGGGGATGAGCTGATGAAGTTTGGGGAGGCGCAGGAGAGCTATGGACTACAAGAGGTGGATAGATATGCGTTTACTCAGGTCCGGTCCTTCCTTCGGGCGCGGAAGGGTAAGGGGGACCTGGTGGTAGCTTTGACAGAGGTGGAGGCTGTGTGGGTCGGGATGAGGAATACTAGGGGGATGATATCTGCGCTGTATAAGGAGGTGGGTAAGGTTAAGGGCACTAAGTTTAAATACATGCGGGATTGGGAGAGGGATTTGGGGGTGCCATTTGAAGAGGTGGATTGGCGGGGGATATGGGATCAGTTTAAGAAGGCCCCTATTTCGACCCATATCCGGGAAAATAGTTATAAAATTCTGATGAGGTGGTATTATACCCCTGAGCGATTGCATAAGATGTACCCAGGCGTCTCTGCTGCATGTTGGCGGGACTGTGGAGGGATGGGCTCCTTTTGGCATATTTGGTGGGACTGCCCGAAAATTCAGTTATTCTGGACTCAGATATGGGAGTGGATCCGGGCCCGATTAGGGGAGGCGATTGAACTGTCCCCGGGTCTGTGCCTGCTGTCCTGGGGGGGAGCTTCGGGTAGGGGGATAGGGCGAGGGGTGGTAGCCTGCCTTTGCGCGGCACGAGGCGCTGTTGCAGCGGCTTGGAAGCGCACCGATGCGCCGGGGATAGGTGAGTTTGAGGGGCGCCTGCATCATATTTTGTTAATGGAGAGATTAACTGCAGCACGGAAAGGACAGAGGGGTAAATTTGACTTAAGATGGGGGGAGTTATGGCGGGGGCTATATCCAGAGGGAGGGGAGGTAGGGGGGAACTCGGGGTAACGGGGGGGAGAGGGAGGGGGGGAAGGGGGAGGGGGGGATGGGAACTACATTTGCTTTATCTTGGGGGGCTTTTGATGTTCCTGATGTATATGGTGTGGCTATGTTTGTATCTAATGGTTATGTTGATTGTTTTGGTTGAAACTTAATAAAAGATTTAAATTAAAAAAAAATAAAATAAAAAATAAATAAATGATTTAATTCCCGAGTAAATAATAAGTAAAAAGGTAATCCTGCTTGAGTCTTATTTTTTGTATATGTCATGTATCAATGGTGTTGGTCTTTAATTTATGTTGTATGTATCTTGTAAGACCAAATTAACAGTTTAAATATAATTTTAAATATTGTGGCATGTAAATAGTTTTTAAGCAGGCTGAAATAGGATGAGGGGCAGTTTTTGTTTCAAGGAAAAAGTAATTAAGACTTCTCTGGTTCATGCCAATCTGCAGTTGCCTGAAGGAGTATGGACAAAAGAGATAGTGTAGTTACTCATTTGTAACAGGTGTTCTCCAGGGACAGCAGGAATCAGTCCTTACATATGGGTGACATCAGCACCGACGGAGCCCGTGCGGAGCAATTCCCCAGCTTTCAAAGAAAGCCTTTGGGATTGCTGCCATGCATGTGTGTTCCTCTCCATGCCCATGAACCTTGTATATTTATGCCTGCAGAGACATGAATAGGCAAGGAGAGCAGGCCAAGAAGAACCCGAGGAAGTATCGCCACGAGGCCCATCCACAAATGCCTTGTGCCCTCTTAGGCCTCTCACCTCGAAAGGATCTTTTACCACAATTAATGGGTAGCTTATACAAATCCTTGTAGACACTGCAGTCACAAGATCAGTCTTGGGGACAGTGTATGTAGACTCTAGTCACACCTGGAAGATATGTGGCTGTCCTGTTAAAAGTCACTTCTTCCTATTGGAATTGATGTTATAAAATGTGAAAAATTTACTTATATTGTTTAGACAACTTATTTTGAATGAGCACATGTCTACTTAATGCTAAAGGGGCATTGTTTACTCACACTGTTATGGTTATTGTTAAGGATCTAAATATATATCTTCTACCTACAGTTTGTTTACAAACAATACTAAATTTGAACCACTGTTTGATGTATTTAGCAGCCTTACCAAATGAGAATACATTAGTATGGTAAAAAGGGACCTACTGTAGGTAGTTTGGTGGAATAATGCAAGTGATGAAAAAAAAAAGTGTTTGAGGGGGTGAAATGGGATATTAAAAGTGAAAAAAGAAAGACTCTGATGGACAGTAAACTGATGAAGGTAATTTAATGATACGAAGTGATGTATCCACCTAATGAATATGTAAAGAAAAAATGAGCACTTTTGTTTCCAGTACCTTCAATTTAGGAAGTCCACATACTCAATCGGAAATAGATATTTGGAGAAGGCTTGGTGCACTTTGCATCCTTCTGGGCTTTGGAAAACCCACACTGGCCATGTGGTGCTCCCAGATGCTTTTTTGCCTCTATGTGCTCTGTGGCCAGGCACTCAAAGGGGAATTATTTGATACAGGTCGTCGTCGTCTCATGGCGACCCTCTGGATAGTTGTCCTAAATTGTGTTCGGTCTTCAGTCAGGTGGTTCATTGTTGACAGACTGGCACCCATAGCTGCTGTTATTGCATCGATCCATCTCATTGCTGACCTTCTACTTTGCCAAGCATGATGTCTTTCTCTAATGATCTCTCTTCGCATGATGTGTCCAAAGTATGAAAGTCGAAGTCTTGTCATCTGAGCTTCTCAAGAAAGCTTAGGTTTGATCTCTTCTAGTACTGACTGAATTTATAAATGGATTATATCCAATTATTCAAATGTCAAGGATTTGAATACTACTGGGCGACTGTTTTTTGTTTTCTGGATGGGTAGAAACTTATCCTTGTAGAAGGTAGATATTGCTACTGTTGCAAAGAAATTGATAGAATATTTCCTACCAGCATATGGCTTTTCAGTGATAGAGGAATAAGGAGTTTATCAAACTGTAAGGCAGGGCTGACACCCTGCAGAAAGGCAGGGTGTAAGGCAGAAAGTTACTGATAGACCATTGAAAGCCTATCCAGCAATAGTTGTTCCATAAGATCTGACTTTAGTAAATATGAATGAAAATGAAGTTTGTCTTATGGCAAAATCTAATCCAGTATTTAGCCTTTTCATTTAAAAGTGGTTACTGCTCTTCCAGATGAGACCTGGAGCCATGTCACCAACTGCAATCCCAGAGATTCCAGCAGATGGAAAGGACCATACCAAGCGCTCATAACTACACACCACAGCAGAGTGTGAAGGAGTCCCTACCTGGATCCGTGTGTCACATTACCAAAGGGACAAGATATCTGCTTATGAGAATGGGAGGTTCAACCTTTGGGAGAAACCAAACAAACTTCAGAGAAAGGCGAAGCACATTACAAAATCCTGAAGAACTGCTGAGGAGCAGGACCAAATTATCTGAAGATGGGAAGAAGACTATTAGACTAATTGGGGACTTTAGTGGAGGTTTTTTGTCTTATGTATTTGTTATCCTTTTATTGTTGTTTCCTTGTCAATTAACTGCAATTCCAGAGCAAAACTCTGCTATAATACTTCCAGTATTTCAGAGTTTTTCTGCTGGAGATCAGGTGCCCAATTGCTTGTTTTGCCCTGGATCTCAGTTACTGTTAGGACTTCTCTTCCCCCTTCTGCTCATACTGGTTTTGGATCTATGGGTGGTCGAAGGATAGCCAATGGTGCAAACATTTGGGAAAAATATCCAAGACCAGATTCACAGCCGATGGAGGGAGAAGTAGTTGCTGAAGGCAAAGATAATACGACCGAGGTCGTTAGTCCCTCATTAGTTGCTGAAGGCGAAGATAATACGATTGAGAATGTTAGTCCCTCACCACTTGTTCCACTACATGTAAGCAAGTGCGTATATCCCCACAGATTACTTTGATGAATTTCAAGGTAACTCTTCCCCCACTACCCAAGGTGCCAGGTTATCGATATTGGTGGTGCTGGTAAGATACCCTGTTGGGGGGGGGGGGGTAATGGAGTGGGGATCAAGGACCTTAATACAATGGATCTTGAGTTATTGACTAATAGGTACAGATATAGAAAAAGTCCTGAATATGCAGGCGAAATGGGCCCTCACTGTATGGAGTACTGATAAGCGTAACTGAGATCTACAAGCCATTTGGCTTCAACAATACAATGCTGGTGGAAAGGTATATTAGATGCCTTTGAAAAATATCACCCAATTTACTCAGTGGACTTACTGTCCCTTCAAACGTCTACTTTAATGAATGTGTCATTAGTTTGGCACTATTCGCAGAAATTGAACAATTCTATCCTACAGCACGATATTGATATTGTTTTCTTGGTTGAAGATTTAAAGAGCATTGGTCGGCGTATAAGATCATCCACTCAACATCATTGGCATGATATTATTACTGGATGGTCCCCTTTGGCTTCTGCTTGTTATCCACTATATTTCATCCCATGTTAATAATGGTGAAATTAGACTTACCTGCTAATTTTCTTTCCTTTAGAATCTATAGTCCAATCCAGACTCATGGGTTGTGTCCCTATTCCAGCAGATGGAGACTGAGCATTCCAGCTTTTGATGTCACTATATAAGGAGCCTGCGCTCCCTCCCACCAAGCCGGTATTCCCAGGTCAAAGCATAGCTAAGAAAACCAAGAACATCCCTAAGGACAACCACAACTATATACAGACTAACTATCCTGTGATAACTCAGGGCAGCCCGAGGAGATCAAGGCCACCCTCGGCTCCCTTCAAGCGTCCAGAACTGAACCCTTCGGCATGGAGAGAACTCCTACAACTCCATTGAAGGAAATGCCTAGACCCCTATATGTTAACCATCCAAAACAGGCTTGCCCCTATAATAAGACGGGTGGGATCTGGATTGGACTGTATGCTCCATTCTAATGGAAAGAAAATTAGCTGGAAAGTCTAATTTCACCTTCCATAGCGTCCTTACAGTCCAATCCAGACTTATGGGATGTACCAGAGCAATACTCAAACTCGAGCGGGACCAGCAAGCCCAGTCTCCAACACATGAGCCCCAAAATGTGCCTCCAAACGTGACTGCAAATCAAGCTTATAATGCCGAACAAAAGGTATGCAAAACGCCCAAGTGGCTGCCTGGCAAATTTCTGCCAGGGTTACCAGTGCACACTCTGCCCAGGAAACTGCCTGTGCCCTGGTAGATTATGCCCGCAGACCTGAGGGCACCATCTCTCCCCTTCAACAGAAAGGCCGAACCAATCACCTCCTTCAACCATCTGGCAATGGAGGACTGAGGCTGCCTCCCCTTTACGGGACACCCAAAAAGAACAAACAGATGATCCGATTTCCGGAATGACTCTGTAACCTTCAAGTAGTGCCGCAGTGCCCTCTCCATGCACCCAGTGCGTGAAGTCTATTAACCTGACCCCAAGGAAAGACTGGCAGGACTATGGTCTGATTGAGAAGGAAAGTTGAAAGCACCTTGGGCAAAAAAGGTGGCAACGTATGCAAGACTACTCTGTCCTTTGCCATCAGAAAGTAGAGCTCCCGACAGGACAAGGCATGCAGCTATGAAATTTTCCTGGCCGAACAAAGAGCCACCAGTAAAACTACCTTTAAAGTAAGGTCCTTGAGCAAAGCTGCCTCCAACGGCTCAAATGACGCTGCCAAGAGAACCTACAGCACCAAACTGAGATCCCAAGAGGGAACGCAGGGCTGCAAGTGTGGCCTCAGAAGCTTGACCGCTCTGAGAAATCCAACCACATCAGGATGAGTTGCCAGGGAGACCCCCTGAACACATCCTCGATAACATGCCAAAGCTGCAAATTGCACCCAAAGAGAATTCAAGGCTAGGACTTTCTCAAATCCAGCCTGCAAAAAGGACAACACCTCTGGGATACAGGCCCCAGAGTGGTGCCTCTGTCACCGCACACCAGGACTCAAAACACTCTGCAAAACTCGCACATACTCCAGGGATGTGGACCTACGCCGGGCTTTCAACGAAGTATCAATCACTGGCGCCGAATACCCCCAGCGCCTGAGGGACGTCCTGTCAAGAGCCAAGCCATTAAGCAAGAATCGATTCACCAGAGGCATGAGAATTGGACTCTGTGACAGCAGGTCTTTCCTCAACGGCAACTGCCACGCCTGTCCACTAACAGCCGCACTAGGTCCGAATGCCATGGCTGCCATGGCCAATTCAGGACTACTAAGATCACCAATCCCGCATGGGCCTCCACTCACTAAATCAGCCACCCTATGAGAGACCATGAGGGGAAGGCATAGAGCAACCCCTCCTCCGGTCAGCTCTGAAGTAACGTGTCGAGGCCTTCAGAAATCCATTCCTTTCATCTGCTGAAGAAGCGCTCAACCTTGGCATTTTCCACTAATGCCATGAGATCCATGACTGCTAGTTCTCAGTGCTGTGTCAACTGACAGAAGACCTCATGCGCCAAGGACCACGCCCCTGGATCTAGCTGATGCCTGCTCAGAAAGTTGGCCTGAACATTTTCTTTCCCAGCCACGTGAGCATCCAATAACTGAGTGAGATTTCCCTCTGCCCACCAAAGTAACAGGGAAATCTCCTCTGCCAGACTTGCGCTGCCTGTTCTGCCCTGACGACTGATGTAGGCAACTGTGGAGGAGTTGTCCGAAAACATCCTGATTGTCCAATGTTGGACCAAGGCTTGAAATTCCAGGAGTGCCAGGCACACTGCTCTCATCTCCAGATGGTTGATGGACCACTGCATCTGTTCCTGAGACTAAAGGCCTTGCCAAATCCAAGTTAAGCAATGTGCTCCCCATCTGGAGAAATTGGCATCCGTTGTGACTACTATCCACTCTGGCTGTTCCAGGGGCATACTCCTCTGTGAGGTCGCCCAGCGCCAACCACCATACCAGAATCCTGTGCACCTGCAAAGGATAGAGCAACTGACTCCTCAAGAAGTGCTGTTGAGGCAACCACCGGGAGAGCAGAGTCCTCTGTAACAGTTGCATGTGAACCCTTGCCCACAGTACTTAGTCTAGCGTCGATGCCATAGATCCCAGAATCTGGAGGTAGGACCACGCCGATTGCTACCACTGCACTAAAAACCGCCAGATCTGACCCTGAATCTTACTGCACCTCTCTGCCAGTAAGAGTACCATGCCTTGGGCTGTGTCGAAGCGAGCTCCCAAGTACAGCAGGTCTTGAGATGGATCCAGGTGGCTTTTGGCTACATTTACCACCCACCCCAGACTCCGTAGAAAGTCGAGGACCTGCTGAGTGGCCTCGAGGCTCTCCTCAAACAACGGCCCGAATGAGCCTGTCATCAAGGTAGGGGTGAACCAGGACCCCCTGGCTCTGCAACTGGGCCACAACCACCACCATGATCTTTGTGAAGGTGTGTAGTGCTGTGGCGAGTTCAAACGATAGAGCCCAAAACTGGAAGTGTCCCATGGAAACAGCGAAGCGCAGGTACGGTACTGCAGATGCTCCGGATGAACAGGAACATGCAAGTAAGCCTCTGAGGTCCAGGGAAATCAAAAACTCTCCGTTCCGCACTGCCACAGTGACAGATCGCAAGATTTCCATCTGAAAATGAGGCATGTGCAATGCCCGATTGACACTCTTGAGGTTGAGGATGGGCCAGAATGACTCCTTTTTCTTGGGGACCACGAAGTAGATAGAGTATCGCGCCCTGGAGCCCGCTGGTCCCAGGGAACCAGCTGCACTGCGTGCAGCTGAATCAAACAGCGGAGCGTGTCGCTTACTGCCCTCTGCTTTTCCAGGGAGCTGCAAGGTGGCACCATGAAGGCATCTGTGAGAAGGCCCCACAAACTCCAGGACATAACCCTTGCGAACGACCTCCAGAACCCAACAGTCAGAGGTAAGGTGGACTCTGGCTGAGTAAAACTGCTGCAGGCAGCCGTCCACCGGCACTGGACCCGCCTGGGCCCCCCTCATCTCACTGTGCCTTCTTGAGACCCGATCCAGTTCCGGTAAAAGAGCCTCGACAGGATCCATCTACTGCTGAGAAAGGAATGTCCCCTCACAAGATAAGTGGGCTTCTGATAAGGTGCAAACCTTGCTGCCCTAAACCTGCAGAAATCCCACGTTTGTCTCCTTGATGTGGATGCCGCCGGCTTCTGGGATTTTGGCTTGTGCTCTGGCAAGCAAGCGGGTTTAGATTCCACAAAATCTTTCACCAACTTTTCCAAAGCTTCCCCAAAGAGAAGCTTCCCAATAAAAGGAAGTCTGGTAGGATGGTGCTTGGAGGAAACATCCACCGACCAGTTGCGCAGCCACAGCAAGCATCGAGCAGCCACTACTGATGCCATACCTTTGGCTGATGCCCGAAGGAGGTCATAAAAGGCATCCGTCAAATACGCTATTCCAGAATCTAGAAGTTCTGACTGGGGGGGGGGGGGTGCCCAACAAGTTCTATTTCCCCTCCCGGGAGTCAATGAATCCACCGCATGCAGGCCCTTGCCAAATAGGCTCCATACACCGAAGCATGCAAGACTAACGTATTGACTTCAAATGCCTGCTTCAGCAGCATCTCTAGCTTCTTATCCTGAGGGTCTTTAAACATCACGCCACCCCTCCCTCCTCCCCCCTCCAGAGGGATGGTGGTACATTTGGTCACTGCCGACACCAGGGCATCCACATTGGGAGATGGAACAGCTCTCGCTCGCCCGTTGGAATGGGATAAAGTGCAGACCCACCTCTGGAGCCTCCCATTCCAAATCAATCATTTGCTTGAGCTCCCTGTGCACCGAAAAAACGTTCTCGGACATACGTATCCCTTGCAGTAGTGGATCCTCTAGCGGAGGTTCCACCACAGGGGTCTCCATAGAGATATTTAGCACCGCTGGAGAATCAGTAATCAACACTAAGAGCTCCTCCCTGCGGAACATCCTTACTATGGTGGGATCCTCCCCCACCTGCAGTAAGTTCTCCCGGGACCCCAAGGTCCTCTTGTTCCAGGTCCAAGGGACCCTCAAGAGGGTCCTCCGATCCCAGGGAGTGTGCTGAATCCTGATCCTCTTCAGTGATCACTGAGTCAGCCGAGGCTGAAGCGGACCACTCACGCGGTTGCTCTCTGTGGGGCCCCGATTGCCTGCTACTGAGCTCTGTAGACTCCATCAGGCCCTGCTTAATGCAGTAAGCCTGACGCAACAATAAAACAAAACCTGGCAAAAAGGACACCGCCGCTTGAGTGCCTGGCAAGGATAGCGACCCCTGAACTGCCTGTTTGAGACCAAGGGGCCTCTGCTCTGCTTGCCCACCAGTCATCCCCGAGAATGACCAACAAGTCCCCACATTGCTGCTAAAATGGCTGCAGAAGGAGGAAAGAAAATGGCCACAGTTACCGCCAAAACCAGGAAAGCCACAGCCAGCAAAATCACTGCCCCAAAACTCCCACGGCAACAAAAGGACTTGGGGTTGCTCCTGCTGCACCCAGCTTCTCTCCAAAAGAATTTCCCATCTCACAGGTCCTGCAAAGTCTGACCGCTGACAGGTGAGACAACTCACCAGCCCACACAAATGACTTTGGGTACAACACTATGAAAGCAAGTACCACGTCAAAAAACAGAAAACCAGTCCAAAGGCATGGTATGGTGGAAAAACAAACCCTTTAATAACCAAATGCCAACCCGACACAGGCGTGTTTCGTCACACTTCGTCAGGGGCTTCTGTGGCATATACTAAAAACATAAATACAAACATCAATACTTAAAAACATAAAAGAACAGAGCAAACAATATATATGTTTAAAATTAAATAATGCAAATCATGAAAAATAAAACACATGATAAAATAAAAAAAGAATCCATTAGGATTAATATAAACCATCAATAAATGATATTAAAATCAATACAAGACATCATATTAAAATAAATATATAGCAAAAAAACGAGTATGCCCAAATAAATATATGACATATAAAACCATATAAATACCTCTATAAGAGACCAAAAGCAAGAGGTCTTGTAAATGTACTATAAATCTGTATGTTCTGAAATAAGATGTAAATAAATAAATAGGTTAGCAACATACATTAAATTACAATCAAAAACACATAAAAAGTGGAACAAAGGAGTGGCTAATTAATCTTAAAAAGTTCCTAAAGAACTTGATGATAATATATACTGTGGGTGGGAAACAAAGAACAGCAGGAGTGAGTAAACGGAAGGGAACTCTTGATGAATTATTTAAAACATGTAACTAAATTATTGGGAACAGGAAACATAAATTGAAAGCGAGCGTGACAGGCTCGCAAGAGGACATAAATAATTGTCTAATCGATGAAAAATGTAACATATACGGATGTGGCATACAGAAAAGAAAAGTGTTAAAACAAAAGACTCAACGAGTGAAAGAACAAATTATGTTCTAAAAAACAAAAACGAAGCAGCAATCCATACTAAATTGTTACCTTCTCTTCAGCAGCCAGCGCTTGTATCTGTAAAGAACATTAGACGAAAAAACGCCAGCTCATACGCGTTGATAAAGGGGCCAGAAGGGGAGGAGTCAAGATGATAAAAAACATAGTAACCAAGGTAATAGCGTGCCTCGAAACAAAAAAAACCTGTGACCGAAACATGAATGAAATAAAATACAAATAAAACTGCAGGCATAAAAGACTAATAAACCACAAAAATAGTATTAATAAGGGTAATATATTAACAGAGGATGATATTTATAACCTGGTGTAAAAAAAAGTCAGTTAATTAAACCAATAATAAAGGGATAAATGGCACGGCACAGGAGAAGGCATCCAATATTAATATCAAAACAATAATAAAATGTTATATTATATGAGCTCTTAAAAATGTGATATAAAAAAAAAACAATCAATGGTATGCAATCGAAGATATGCAACCACAAGATTAAAACTATGAAAAGGATAAAGCCGGGAGATTGCCAGAGAGAAAATTGTAAATGTACATCAAAGGAAAACTGATAAATCTTGGTCTAAATTTAGACCATTGGGAACCAAAGTGTTTAATAAAAAAAAAATATTTCTGCTCTAATCTCAAAATGGTTTTATTAATGTCACCACCTCTCCAATTAGTTTTAACTTTCTTTATGACAAAAAGTTTTAAATCCCTAACTTTGTGTTCAGCCTCCTGCCAATGTAGAACAAGGGGTTTGTCAGTAAGACCTTGTTTAATGCAACTCTTATGTTCAACTATTCTAGTCCTAATACTTTGAGTAGTTTTTCCGACATATAACTTATATACATTGTTCAGTATCCCTGTAATAACATTGTGAGTTTCACAGTTGGAAAAGTCATCAATATAAAAAGTTTGATTCGTAGAAGGATGAACAAACTTGTTGTGTACGGGGATGGAGCTCAAACAAACCGAACATTTACCACATTGGTATTGTCCTTTGTATTTTGACAAATATTTCCTTTCTGTTAATACAGATGGAACCAAAAGATTCTGTAGATTAATATTGCGCTTATGTGCAATGGTTAACTGCAAGTTTTGAAAAGTTGGAAGGGTTTGCACCAACTGCCACTCTTTCTGTAATATCTTTATAATACTGCTAGATTGTGATGGCCCCTGATATACAAATTTTTTTTTTTTTTTTTTTGATAAATCTGTTTATTGATAGTAAAGAATACAATAACCTACAAACAACCAAACAATATCCAAGCATGTACATCAACTTGTTCCATATTACCTCCCGGGTAGGGCTGTGTCTTGTCCACCACCCAGGGAGTATATCAACAGCAAACAAATACAGCAAGGCATCACATCCAGTACACCCAAGCTTCCCCCCCTCACCCCCCCCAACCCAGGTCACCAGTGCATTCCTAATTAACTGAGGAGCCCCCCCCTATTCCTCCCCCGACACTAGGCTACCTTGAGTATCTCGCTGCGGATTTTGGGCTCTAATGATTGTATATAAGGCATCCAAATTAACAAAAAGGTGGCCCATCTCCGGGGGTGCCGCTGCGCACTCCGCCGTTCCAAGAGCATAAACTGATGCAGGGTGTTACGCCATTCCCAAAACGTAGGGCCAGTAGGTTCCCTCCACCGGTGAAGTATGGGACCCTTACCCACCAGACAGGCCTTTCGCACCAATAAACCTTCCCATCTGCCCTTAGGGTGGAGTGGTCCCATCTGGTCCAAAAGTACCGACAGCCCAGACCAGCTAATCCGCTGTTGTAGCAAACCACCCAGGTATTCGCCTATCCGTGACCAATACCGGCGAATGACGGGGCACCCCCACCACATATGGCCCAAGTCCGCCAGGCCACAAGGACATTTGGGGCATCCCCCATGTGTTGTAAGACAACTTCGCAATGCTCTTCGCGGCGAGAAATGGGCTCAAAGAATGCCTTTGAACTGGATTTCGCGCCACCGGGCCCCCTCCACTAGGCTCGCAATCCTACCCAATGCGCCCTGAATCGAGCCAACGGGTATCTCCCTGCCTAAGTCTCTCGCCCATGCATGTTCTACCGCCGCATAATCCGGGGGTGGGTCGAATAGATCAAATTTCCTCTTAAACAGAGCAATCGTCGGGGGCGTTTCCGACCCCAGGGCCAAAAATTCCAGAATCCTCGCAGAACGCTCCGCTTGCAGTTCTCGCCCGGGTAATGTTCCAATATAGTGAAACAATTGCATGTATGCAAAAACGGAGTTCCCAGGATTCAAACCATATTCCCCACAAATAACGTCGAGGGCCTTACATCGCCCCTCGGTGTTCACCACATGACCTAACCGCTTAATCCCCGTCTGCTCCCAGCGCTGAAAGAACACCGAGTCAGACCCCGGAGTAAAGCATGGATTCCCCCGCAGGGGCAGCCAACTGGAGACCTCCGGGTTACACCCCCAATATCTGTTCAACTGTTGCCATGTACGTCTAGTGGCCTGCAACAAGACACTTCTAGTCAGGCGTGCCGGCAAGACCCTCCGCTCAAGATGCAACACTGCATCAAGAGTTTGCGGCGCCACAAAGGCCTCCTCTAAGGCCCGGGGAGTATAGACCTCAGTGTCTCCCATCCAATCGGCTAGGTGTCGGGCCTGACAAGCCAAGGCATATTTCCAAATGTCGGGCACTCCCACCCCTCCTGATTTCCATCCCCCTTTCATCCGGGCTAACGGAATACGTGCTCGAGCACCTTTCCAAAGAAACCTCCCAATTGCCTTTTCAATACGCCGCAAATCCCGTTTCAACAGCCAGACCGGGAGGGTCTGTAGCCAATAAAGCATCCTGGGGAGAACCACCATCCCCAAAGCCGCTACTCGCCCCAAAAGGGACAGTGGGAGGGGTGCCCACGCCTGCATCTGCGCTCCGATTTTAGAAAAGATACGCTCAAAATTCGCTTTGTAAATCTGGGATGGTGTTCGAGTCAGCAATATACCAAGATAAACGAAGGAATCCGTAGCCCAACGAAGCGGGAAGTCCCCATGCCAGCTATCTTTCAAGTTCCCGCCCACATCTAATGCCTCCGATTTAGCCAGGTTAAGTCTGAAGCCTGCAATTCTACCATAGAGGGAAAACTCCTCCAACAGCCGGGGCAATGTTTGTTGAGGCTTCGTAAGATGCACCAGTAGGTCGTCGGCAAAAGCCGCCACCTTGAACCCATATGAGCCAATGCACACCCCCGAGATATCCGGAGCCTCCTCTATGCTCCGTATCAGTGGGTCCAGGGACAACACAAAGAGCAGGGGGGAGAGAGGGCAGCCCTGACGCGTGCCCCTCTCCAGGTTAAATTTCTCTGAGACCTCCCCGTTACATAATATTCCCGCTGTTGGATCCGCATATAGTAATTCCACCATCTTACAAAATACGGCAGGAGGCCTTGCAAATAGTCCCACTGCACTTGGTCAAACGCTTTTTCCGCGTCAAAGCTGACTAACAACGATGGCCACTCGCGCTCGTGCACCCATTCCAGCGATAACAAGATTTTGTGCAGGTTGCGCACGGCATATCTCCCCCTAACAAAGCCAACCTGGGAATCATGTACCAAATCCCCCAAGAGCGATGCCAACCTGTCCGCCAGAACTTTAGCCATCACTTTGAGGTCAAAATTCAACAAAGAAATCGGCCTATAGGACGACGCCTGAGTGGGGACTTTTCCTGGTTTGGGTATTAAAGTAATATAGGCATGGTTAGGGCCCCATTTAAAGCTGCCCTGTGCCACCCGCAGGTGATACATTGCCACTAGGGTGGGGGGCACGAGGTCCCCCAAGATTTTGTAAAACTCTGCCCCAAATCCATCCGGGCCCGGCGCCTTACAGCAGGCGGCTGTCTGTATAACCCTACTAACTTCCTCCACAGTGATCGGGGCATCCAAATAAGCCCGTTGGTCCACCCCCACCTGGGGCAGCTCAAGTTTACTCAGGTAGTTCTGCATGGCAGCCGGAGACCCGTCCCGCCGCGCGTATAGCTGTTGAAAAAACGCACGGAACGTATGAGCTATAGCCCTCTTTCCCCGTTGCAGCCTTCCCTGCTCATCCCGGAGTGCCGGGATCAGCCTAGACGCCCGACTGCCGCGGAGGCAACGCGCTAATAGTTTCCCCGGCTTGTCTCCAAACCGGTGTAGCTGATAGCGATAGTATTCGTAGGACTTCTTCGCCCTCTGATGCAACAATTCGTTGAGTGAGGTTTGCAATTCCCAAAGCCGGCGCTGATGCGTTCTACGGGGATCCCCCGCACATCGCCGTCGGGCACGGACTACCTGTTTCTCTAGCTGCACGATTTGCGCTGCAAGCAATTTACGCTTCCGCACGACATATTCAATAGTATTACCACGCAATACAACCTTGGCTGTCTCCCATAGCAATTCTGGTTCCGATTCATGTTGCTTATTGTACGTCATGAAATCCTGCCAACACTTCCCGAGGTGGGCGTGGAAATTAATATCATAATACAGGTCCATAGGGAACCGCCAGACACGCGTAGAGGTGGACAGATCTCCCCACCGGAGTTCCACCCAGACTGGGGCATGATCCGATATTACCGAGGGGGCTATTTGCGCATCCATTACCCTTTCAAAGAGCCTCTCCGAGACCAAAACATAGTCAATGCGCGCATTTGAGCCGTGCGCCCGCGACTGGTGCGTAAAATCCTTTTCGAGGGGGTGAAGTATACGCCAGGGGTCTGATATACAAATTTATATGTGTTTTATTTTGAACAAAGCTTTTTGAAGTCCCACCCCTTCGAGTCCAATGTTTCTCTTTGGATAAGATATATACATGATATTTTAATTCTTTGGAAGGGTACGGTTGATCAACTTACTTATTTTAATCAATGGATCAATCAATTAGATGTGAATTTACGCTTTCAGATGACCTATGATCCTGTTCAGATCTCCTATTTAGACTTACTTATTAAAAAAGAAGAAGATGGTTTTTCTACCACATTATATAGAAAACCAACCGACAGAAATACTCTTTTGCATTATAAAAGTTTCCATAACCCATCACTTAAAAATAATTTACCTGTCAGCCAATTCTTGAGGGCTAAAAGGATTTGCACCAAACCACAGGATTTTCAACTGCAGGTTAAAGAGATGAAAAAGAGATTTTTAGCACGCCAATATCCCATGTGCCACCTTGATAAGGCGTACCAAAGGGCTTTGGAGTCTTCTCGTGATGATTTACTCAAAATGAAACCACAGAAAAATGATATAGGAATAGTATGCCCCCTGTTATATTCATCACAATCTAGCAGTATTATAAAGATATTACAGAAAGAGTGGCACTTGGTGCAAACCCTTCCAGCTTTTCAAGACTTGCAGTTAACCACTGCACATAAGCGCAATATTAATCTACAGAGTCTTTTGGTTCCGTCTGCATTAACAGAAAGGAAATATTTGTCAAAATACAAAGGACAATGCCAATGTGGTAAATGTTCGGTTTGTTTGAACTCCATCCCCGTACGCCACAAGTTTGTTCATCCTTCTACGAATCAAACTTTTTATATTGATGACTTTTCCAACTGTGAAACTCACAATGTTATATACATTTTTCAATGTCCCTGTAATAAGTTATATGTCGGAAAAACTACTCAAAGTTTTAGGACTAGAATAGTTGAACATAAGAGTTGCATTAAACAAGGTCTTACTGACAAACCCCTTGTTCTACATTGACAGGAGGCTGAACACAAAGTTAGGGATTTAAAAGTTTTCGTCATAAAGAAAAGTTAAAACTAATTGGAGAGGTGGTGACATTAATAAAACCATTTTGAGATTAATAAAAAAATATATTTCTGCTCTAAACACTTTGGTTCCCAATGGTCTAAATTTAGACCAAGATTTATCAGTTTTCCTTTGATGTACATTTACAATTGTCTCTCTGGCAAGCTCCCGGCTTTATCCTTTTTATAGTTTTAATCTCGTGGTTGCATATCTTCGATTGCATACCACTGATTGTTTTTTTATATCACATTTTTAAGAGCTCATATAACATTTTATTATTGTTTTGATATTGATATTGGATGCCTTCTCCTGTGCCGTGCCATTTATCCCTCTATTACTGGTTTAATTAACGGACATTTTTTTACACCAGGTTATAAATATCATCCTCTGTTTATATATTATCAATACTATTTTTGTGGTTTATTAGTCTTTTATGCCTGCAGTTTTATTTGTATTCTATTTCATCCATGTTTCTCACAGTTTTTTTGTTTCGAGGCACACTATTACCTTGGTTACTATATATTTTTTATCATCTTGACTCCTCCCCTTCTGGCCCCTTTATCAACGCGCATGAGCTGGCGTTTTTTCGTCTAATGTTCTTTACAGATACAAGCGCTGGCTGCTGAAGAGAAGGTAACAATTTAGTATGGATTGCTGCTTCGTTTTTTTTTTTAGAACATAATTTGTTCTTTCACTCGTTGAGTCTTTTGTTTTAACACTTTCTTTTCTGTATGCCACATCCGTATATGTTACAACATTTTTCATCGATTAGACAATTACTTATGTCCTCTTGCGAGCCTGTCACGCTCGCTTTCAATGTTTCCTGTTCCCAATAATTTAGTTACATGTTATTTTTAATAATTCATCAAAAGTTCCCTTTCCGTTTACTCACTCCTGCTGCTCTTTGTTTCCCACCCACAGTATATATTATTAAGTTCTTTAGGAACTTTTTAAGATTAATTAGCCACTCCTTTGTTCCACTTTTTATGTGTTTTTGATTGTAATTTAATGTATGTTGCTAACTTATTTATTTACATCTTTTTTCAGAACATACAGATTTATAGTACATTTACAAGACCTCTTGCTTTTGGTCTGTTATAGAGGTATTTATATGGTTTTATATGTCATATTTATTTGGGCATACTCGTTTTTTTTGCTATATATTTATTTTAATATGATGTCTCGTATTGATTTTAATATCATTTATTTATTGATGGTTTATATTAATCCTAATGGATTCTTTTTTTATTTTATCATGTGTTTTATTACTTTTTCATGATTTGCATTATTTAATTTTAAACATATATGTTTATTGCTCTGTTCTTTTATGTTTTTAAGTATTAATGTTTGTATTTATGTTTTTAGTATACGCCAGAGAAACCCCTGACGAAGTGTGATGAAACACGGCCTGTGTCGGGTTGGCATTTGTGTATTAAAGGTTTTGTTTTTCCACCATACCATGCCTTTGGACTGGTTTTCACACAAATGACTTTGCCAGTCGGCATAGCAGAGGAGGAATGACTCAATCCTAATCACCCCGGCAAAACCTAAACACGCTGCCGAACTCTGCACTCGCATCCCCGGCCTGCGTCCACCCACTGAGGCGCTGAGCAGCCGCAGCTGATGAAAAGAACACTCACCACTCAACAAGGTTCCCAATCACAGCAGGAAGCCCAGAGTCCCCATACCCACCGACGGGCATCGGGAAAATTGGCAGAAGGTCTGAATGTGCACTACAGCAGATGATTGAAAGCCCCTCCCCCACTCTTCTCAGCACCTTACCACCGACTAAATGACCTTGGTGCCCTGGGGCAGACCTAGTCACCACATAGCTTCTCACAATTAAACACTAGCAGAGTGCCTCAAGCATTTGACACAAGAATGAAAGCCAGGAGGAATCCCTTACTTTTGTTTTCCTTTTTTTTTTTTTAACTCTTGAATTGTAACTCAAGGAATCCCCAGACTAGCCCAGGCTACTGGGGTTATGTCCCATCTGCTGGAGACAGAGTATATTGGCTTAGTGGGAGGAACATTGGCTCCTTATATAGTGACATCACCAAAAGCTGGAATGCTCAGTCTCCATCAGCTGGAATAGGGGCACGACCCATGAATCTGGATTGGAATATAGGGACACTATGGAAAATTGTATTGATTGGCCCAACCTTATAGAACTGTATTCTTACTTATTCTATTTCCAAGCGAACTACGAGGGCAACTTGGTCAGTGCTTATGTACAATATCCTTGCTCATCCACAAGTGAAATGTAATAGGGATTAATATGATTTGTTAATCACCCAACTTTTGAACCACCTTGTATGTGAGTAATCATGCTGAGCCAGTTGTACCAGAAATTTTTACTAGCCCGAAGACCAAAGGTGTAGGGAATGACTGATCAGAATTGTTTACTAGCCTTGGAGATCAAAGGCTGGAGAATGACTAGCTAAAAATTACTATTTACTAAACGCGGAGACGAAAGGTTTATGGTGAGAAAAATGTTTGTAGGGAAAACCTCACACGAGGAGTCACACTGGCCAGCTGTGACATTTGTTACAGCCTAGAAAGAGTACTAGAAAACTCAGGACAGGTAGAGAGCTGATGCCCGCTTAGCCAGTGTGAGGAGCCCCAAACATTTCTCCAGCCTTCACTGTGGCTCTCCCAGCTGATAAAGGGGCTGTGATGTCAGAGTTTGGTGATGTATTGATGAATGTTGTGTCATAGTTCTATTGTCATATCAATTGTTTAGTTGTCATTGTCATGTTACTAGCTTATTGTTATATTACCAAGCTAACTGTCATATTAAATAGCTTTTTAAATACCGTGCAAGTGTGGTTGTTTGCTCTTAAACTTAATATCCAAACGAACCTATAACAGTAACACAACAAAAATGCCATGGGTGCCAGCAATGAGGCATTTTACCTTCATGTATGTGGCTAGGTTGGGGTTGTAGTCATAGAGAGAAGCCACGATATTGAACTTTATCTTGACAGATAAACCCTCCCCCAGATTATTCTCAGCAGCAATGTTATACAGTAGCTGCAAGAGCTCAATTTGAGCTGCCCTGTTAGAAGAAATAAGTGAAACAGCATTAAAATCATATTTCTCTTATCACAGTTTATCTCCTGCCCTCTGATACTTTCAGCAATGAGGATAGAACACATTCATAATGCAATAGCCAAACTTAGGAACCTTTCTTCACGCTATCCTCCCTCTCTCCTGCCTACCAGCTCATCCCCCCCACCCTCCCTTCTCTCATTATCTGCTCTCTTTTCATCCTGTCCCATGCACTTTGTCTCTCACCTGTCTGTTCCCTTCTTGCCTCGGGCTTGCAAAATCTCATTGAGCTTTTTTATTACAACAGCATGGGTAATCTCTGTCCCCTTTGCAAACATCTTTGGCTTTTCCTGCAAAGCAAAGCAAAACAAAACAAAATTAAAAACCAAAACAAAACAGAACCCCCCCACACATTATATGAGAACTTAAAATCACAAAGGGGGAATGAAAAGAGAAACCAACAAGAGACTCCTTGAAAGGCAAAGACATTCTAGAGCATGAAGTATGGAAGCACAAATGCTTTCAATGCAATAGCAAAGAGAAAAGAGAAATATGAGAGCAGAAGAGGAGGATGCAAAGAAACAGAATCAAATAATCCCAAGAGATAGCCAATACAATTCTCTGGTCTGAGGAAGCCAGAGTTAGTGGGCAACCTGTCTCCATGTTTCCTCTTTTCCCTCAGACATACCTTCACCATGGGTGCTCCACCCTTCACCTTCTCCCACTCTCCCTGCTCCTCCTCTTCTTCCTCCTCTTCTGCCTTTCTTGTTTTCCTCTCATGCTTCTTCTTGGCTTTATCTTCCTTTTTCTTCTCTGCAGCTGCCCTCTCCTCTTCTGTCACAGCTCTGTGAGTAAGAGAAGTAATTATAGGTCAAGGCTGGCACTTAGGTGTGGGCTACTACTACATTTCTTCTGATCAACAGAATGAAGTGCAGAGACTGTGCAGGCTTGTGATTGGCACTTACCAAGATACCAACTATCAGTGACACTCTTTGGAAAGACACTCTGCAGCCATGCATTTTGGTCCTGCTTCCTTCTAAAGGGACATCGGCAAGGGTCGTCACTGCTCTTAAAGGAATTGGCCCTTAGGTGAGCCATGCCTACGGGTCATTTGTGTGGCCCTTTTGGAGAATCTTTAAGGAGACTAGATTGATCTCTATATGGCAAGAGTTGTATGGCTGTTGGATTTAAAGTGTGTATGAATAAAATTGAAGAACCGAGTACGTGTGCGCAAATTTTAGTGGTGAAGGAACTGTAGGGTTATGTGTTGGTCCTAAGCTTCAGAGGGTGGGAGGGACATTGTAATAGTTGCGGGGTATGTAAAGCACAGTTACTTACCTGTAACAGGTGATCTCTGGGAACAGCAGGAATTAGTCCTCACATATGGGTACGTCGGTACCGACGGAGCCCGTGCGGGAAAGCTCCCCAGCTTCTTAGAATAGAAGCTTTTGGGACCTCCCACTGCACATGCGCACTGCCTTCCCGCCTTCCTGAACAGCTCTCCTCAGTTTCGAGTTTATAGCTGAGTCAACAGAGAGAGGACAGGAAGATAGATAGACAAAAGATACAACTCCTAGGGGAGGTGGGTGGGTTGTGAGGACTAATTCCTGCTGTTCCCAGAGATCACCTGTTACAGGTAAGTAACTGTGCTATCTCCAGGAACAAGCAGGAATAAGTCCTCACATATGGGGACTCCCTAGCTTAGATGCATGGGATCCCCTGTAAAGGTTCGCCATCTTCGTATGGATCTCAGGCATCCATTCTGGGAAGGTGGGCAGGAGTTGTTTAGGAATGGAACAGGTGCTTGAGGACAGCCTGGCCAAACAAGGCATCCCGGCGGGAGTCCTTGTCCAAACAGTAATGGGCTGTGAAGGTATGAACCGAGGCCCAGGTAGCGGCTCGACAGATCTGATCTATGGAAACAGAGTGCAGATGAGCCATAGAAGTTGCCATGGCCCTCACATTGTGAGCAGTGACATGGCCTTCCAGAGAAATGTTTTTGCTGTGGTAAGCAAAAGAAATACACTGAGCAATCCAATTGGAAAGTGTACGCTTGGAGACTGGAAGTCCCAAATGGGAAGGATCAAAGGCCACAAAAAGTTGAGAAGACTTTCGATGTGGCTGAGTCCTATTAAGGTAAAAAGCGAGAGCTCTTTTACAATCCAGAGTATGAAGGTTCCTCTCTGCATTGGATGCATGAGGAGCTGGAAAAAAGACAGGTAGATATACCTCTTGATTAAGATGAAAAGGCGAGACCACTTTAGGCATAAAGTGGGGATTCGTCCTAAGGACCACCTTATCATGATGAAATCTTGTGTAAGGTGGATTAGCCACTAAAGCCTGCAGCTCACTGATGCGGCGAGCCGAAGTGACTGCAATGAGGAAGATGACCTTCCAGGAAAGAAATTTCAAGGAGGTGGAAAACATTGGCTCAAAAGGTGGCTTCATAAGTTGACCGAGCACTAGATTCAAATCCCATGCGACCGGGGGTGGTCTGATGGGAGGTTTAGTGAGAGTCAGGCCTCTCATGAATCTTGCAACAAGAGGATGAGAGGAGATAGGTTGTCCATTTATATGTTTCAAGGATGCTGCAATAGCACTTAAATGGACTCTTACCGAATTCGTCTTGAGGCCTGCATTGGATAGATGCAGGAGATAATCAAGAAGAGAATTCAAAGGAAGTGCCAGAGGGTCAAGACCCTGCTGAGCACACCAAATGGAAAAACGTTTCCATTTGAAAGCATAGGAACGCCTGGTAGAGGGTTTCCTAGAGGCAGAAAGGATATCTTTCACTGGTTGGGAAAGATGAAAGTCTTGAAGGCTTAAGCCTTCAGTAACCAAGCACTGAGGTGAAGGGATTTGGGGTTTGGGTGCCACAAAGTCCCCTCCTCCTGAGACAGGAGGTCTGGCGCAGCTCCCAGATCCAAGTAGGATCCCTGGGAGAGCTGTAGAAGTAGAGGGAACCACACTTGGCGTGGCCAGCGTGGAGCTATGAGGATCATAGTTCCATGATCCCTCTGGAGTTTGAACAGAGTCTTGGGAATCAAAGGAATGGGTGGAAAGGCATATAGGAATGCCTGATTCCAATTCAGGAGAAAGGCGTCCGTAGCCTGAGCTCCCTGACACGGAGTTCTGGAACAGAACCGGGGAAGTTTGGCATTCCACGGACTTGCAAAGAGGTCTATGTCCGGGGTCCCCCATTCCTGAAAGATTCGGTTTATTTGGTCCAAATGTAGGGACCATTCGTGTGGCAGCAGAACTCGACTGAGCCTGTCTGCCCGAGAGTTTTGAACTCCTGGGAGATACACTGCTAGCAGGTGAATCTGATGCTCTCTGGCGAAGGCCCATAGTCTTAGAGCTTCGTTGCAAAGCGACAGAGAGCCCGTCCCTCCTTGTTTGTTTATGTAAAACATGGCCACCTGATTGTCCGTCTGAACTAGGACAGTGAGGTTGGCTAGGAGGGAGTGGAAGACCTTGAGGGCAAGGTAAATTGCTCGCAGTTCCAGAAGATTGATATGAAGGGTGGTCTCCTGTAGAGACCAAGTGCCCTGAGTGGAGAGAGTTTGCAGATGGGCTCCCCACCCTGTTTGGGAGGCATCTGTTGTGAGGGTTGCTTGGGGTAGCAATGGTTGAAATGGAGCCCCCAACAACAGATTCTTGGTGGAAGTCCACCAGTGGAGGGACCAAAACAGACGATCGGAGGTTTGTATTTGGTCTGAGAGCGCTCCTGACGCCTGAGTCCACTGAGTGGCCAGGGTCCATTGAGCTGCTCTCATATGAAGACGAGCATAGGGCACCACATGCACTGTGGAGGCCATATGACCCAGTAGGCGTAGCATTTCCCTGGCTGTCAAGTGAGTGCTGGACTGAGCTTGGGAGGCCAAACTCAGGAGGCGCTGGCCTCGAACATGTGGAAGGTAGGCCCTTGCAGTGATGGTGTCCAACTGGGCCCCTATGAATTCTAGAGATTGAGTAGGGATGAGTTGGGACTTGGGAAGGTTTACTACCAGTCCCAGATACTGCAAAAGGCTCCTTGTGTGGTCCAGGGAAATCTGGGCCTGTGACTGAGTTGGAGCTCGGATGAGCCAGTCGTCCAGATATGGGAAGACAAAGATTCCCATGCCTCTTAGAAATGCGGCTACGACTGCCATGCATTTTGTGAATACTCTTGGAGCAGAGGCTAGACCGAAGGGGAGTACTCTGTATTGGAAATGTTTTCCCTGAAACAGAAAGCGAAGATACTTTCTGTGGGATGGATGGATGAGTATATGTGTATACGCATCCTGTAGGTCTAGAGAACAAAGCCAGTCCTGACCCTGGAGGTAAGGAAGGAGAATGCCGAGAGACAGCATTTTGAATTTCTCCTTGAAGAGAAATTTGTTCAATTCTCTCAGATCTAGGATTGGTCTGAATCCCCCTGTCTTCTTTGGAATGAGAAAATAAGGGGAGTAGAAACCGGACCCTTGTTGAGGAAGAGGAACCTCTTCTATGGCCCCTTGGGCAAGAAGAGAGGAAACCTCTTGACCCAACAGGGTTAGGAGAGATGGGGGAGAATTGAATGGTCTCACCATATGATGGGGAGGAAGGCTGGAGAAATGAAGTTTGTAACCCTCTCGAATGATAGAGAGGGTCCATTGTTCTGTTGTGATTTGTTCCCATCTGGGAGCAAAGTGAACCAACCTTCCGGGTATGGTGAGAGGTTCTGGTTGTGTTAGAACCAGAAGTGGCAAGTTCCCTAGGAGCAAGTCAAAACCCCTGAGGGGTTGGAGCCTGCTGAGCTACAGTAGCTGCTGCAGGCTTAGCTCGTGCTTGTTTGGATTGCTGACGCTTAGCAGTATAGCGAGGTTGAGAAGACTGCTGGCCAGTATTTGAAGCAACTCTGGCCTTCTTATAGTAAGGCCTTTTAAAAGACTTTTTCTTAGTAGGAATTGAAGTGGACTTTGAAAGTCTTTCCAAGGTGGCATTTTCAGCATCCATCTGGGTGGCTTTGATTTGCCACTCTTCCCCAAATAAGTTCTCACCTGTACAGGGCAGATTCCGTAAGCCATCTAGAACCCAAGGTTCCAGATCAGAGGCCTGGAGCCAAGCAAGACGTCGGGCTGCAATAGCAATGCCCGAAGCCCTACTGGCTCCCTCAAAGGAATCATATGCTGCCCTATTAGAGAACTTAGAAACCTCTAAGAGTTGTTTCACTAGGGAAAGGAATCCCTGCTTTTTATCCTCAGGGATAAAGGGGGCAAAATGCCGCACCTTTTTGGCAAGTTCCTCCAGGAACATGCCCATATAGAGACTGTAGGAATTAATCCTGGCTATAAGCATACTAGCCTGGAAAATTTTCCTACCAAAAGAGTCCAAAGTCTTACATTCCCGTCCTGGAGGGGTGGAAGAGTGCCTTTTGGTACTCCTAATCTTCTTCATTGCAGACTTCACCACAATAGAGTGGTGGGGCAATTGAGTCTTTTGGAAACCAGGAGAAGGAGGGACCCTATACATGGTGTCCAACCTACGGGAATAAGGAGACAAAGTCAAAGGATTTTCCCAGAAATCCATCAGTTGTTCTTGAAGGATTTCATGGATAGGCAGGGTAACTGCCTCCTTAGGGGCCTTTGAGTATCCCAAAATATCCAGTTTTTTGGATCTGGGTTCCTTTTCAGAGGATGTGGTAATAGAAAGGGCTGTAGCCATATCTAAAACAAAGTCCTGGAAGGACAAATCCTCTGGAGGGGACATTCTCCTTTTAGGAGAAGAGGGCTCCTCAGGTAAGTTGAGTGAAAACTCAGCAGAATCATCAGAGGAGTGAAAATCCTCAGAGGAATCGGTGCTTTCCTCTAACGCACGATACGCGTACCGATCGGTATCGATATCGGGCGTATCGGGTATGGAACCGGTATGGAGCGAAAGCCCATACGGTACCGACTTGCGTTTAGAGGTGGACGGCCTCGATACCGGCATGGCGGACGATACCGGTATCGGGCCCGGAACCGCTGAAAGCGGAACCGATGGCGTTGCAGCTTTAATGAAAGCCATGACGGCCTGCTGCATGGACTGTACAGTATCGCCCATGGACGCCATAGCTGCCTGGATGTCGGTACCGGAGTGACCCGGTACCCCAGAGCAGGCTAACAGGTGATCTGTCGAGGCCGTAGCATCGATATCAACCTGAGACCCCTGAATTGGCGTTTTTGGAAGTTGGACTTCCCGCCGGGGTTGTTTGGCTGGGGCAGGGTCCTCAAGTTCTAAGCTAAGAGCCTCTCGATGCTTTGAAGGAGATTTGCTCTTTGAGGACTTGCCCACAGAAGGTTTGGTTACCTGAGATCCATCCGGAGAAGAAGACCTGGATGACTGTGATGCTGTGTTCTCTGAAGCAAACAGCACATGGAATTTGTTGGCCCGGTTCTGCAGCCCACGTTTAGACATGTGGGAGCAAGATGGGCAGTCCGGTATGGAATGGTCAGGCCCCAAACATTTCAGACACCAGTCATGGGTGTCTGTGACTGAAATAACAGCATTACATTTGGTACACTTCTTAAATCCAGGGGCTGGCTTCTCCATGAGGAGAAATTGAGTAGGCCGAGAGGCCTCTCTGAAGTGACCAAAGAGCTAAAAAATAAGAAAAAAGAATTATAATTTTTTAAAGAAAGAAAGAAAGAAAAGACCGGCGATACCGGTATCGGTATGGGGAAGGCAGGTACGCGGTCTAAAGAAACAAATAAAATAACAATTTCTTCAGCGGTGACAGGAACACGACCTGCTGGCTCCGCGGAAACAGAGAAACTGAGGAGCGCTGTTCAGGAAGGCGGGAAGGCAGTGCGCATGTGCAGTGGGAGGTCCCAAAAGCTTCTATTCTAAGAAGCTGGGGAGCTTTCCCGCACGGGCTCCGTCGGTACCGACGTACCCATATGTGAGGACTTATTCCTGCTTGTTCCTGGAGATAGTATGCTCAGTTTAATGGAAGCAAAATAAAGGTGGGGGGAGAAAGTTGTAGCCCATGACAGGACAGTCTCTCTTTAAAAAGGTCTAGGAGCTCTGGAGAAAGGGGGTGGGGGGGGGGGGAGAAGAGGCCTCCATAGGCAGGGATGCGAGGCTGGGAATCACTGGGGGAGAGGAAGAAGCAGAACTCTAAGCTGGCTCTCCCAAGGCATCCCAGATCTGGTTCAGGAGGAGCTTGGTCAGATGTGGAGGTCTCACCAGTGTCAAAAGCACAGGCAGCACACAGCTGGTCCATTAAATCTGGCGCTTATGCCCGCAGGCCAAACAGTATGGGAGCGAGGAAGCCATTGTGAGACCAGTCACTGCCGCTGACAGCGATGGGCTGCGACGAACAACATGTGTCCAAGGCCGTAGGCAGGCACTGCAGGGCAGGAAGACTTCTAAGATGAATGGGGTGGAATGGGTAAATGTAGATCGACTTTACGCCATCAAAAAGTAGAAAGACTAGGGAACATGCAATGAAGCTACAGCGTAAGCCGTTTAAGACTAATAAAGAGAAAATATTTTTTTCACTCAACGTGTAAACAAACTCTGGAATTCGGTACCGGAGGATGTAGTAACAGCTGTTAATGTAGCTAGTTTAAAAAAGGTTTGGATAAGTTCCTTGAGGAAAGGTCCATAAACTATCATTAACGAGGACCCAGGAAATCCACTGCTTGGCCCAATACATGCACTGTGGAACTTGTGTGTCTTTATGGGAAACTGCTAGGTACTTGTGACCTGGATTGGCCACTGTTGAAAACAGGATACTGGCCTTGATGGACCTTGGTCTGACCCAGTATGCATTGCTTATGTGCTTATGTAACACTGAAAAAGCTACCAGACCAGTACCATAGGCTAGTGATGTAGACAGATACCTGCCTGCAAGAGAATGCTCACCAACACTGGCAAGTGGCCCTTACTCATTAAGTGCCGCTTCTCGGGAGCCAAGCTAACAGCAAGAAGGGAGCCAGGTTGTCCATGAGGACTGGGCCCTGCCGCAGCAGGCCCCTGCAACCCCCAGCACAAGAGGAGGGTCCACCAGAAGATGAACGAGGTCTGTGTACCACAGATGCCTTGGCCAATCAGAGGCTACAAGAACCATCAGATGGGGATGAAGCTCTATCTGGCGAAGCACCCTGGGGATCAGGGGACACAGAGGGGATGACCTAGGGGTTGCGAATGGACCAATGTGTCCACTCACTTGGCCCCGCTCACTCTCCAATGGCTGAATGAAAGAACCTTCGCATTCAAGGGCATTGCCATGAGATCCACCACTGGGAGCCCCCAGTGCCGCGCTATGCAATCAAAGGCCCATGGCGCTAGCCCCCATTTGCTCAGATAGAGGAGGCGATGACAGAGATAAATCAGCCTGGACATTCTGTTTCCTTGCAATGTGCTGGGCTGAGATGGCCAGAAGATGGCATTCTGCTCAAGAAAATAGAAGATGCATCTCATGCACCACTCCTGAGCACTTCATTCCCCCCTTACAGGTCACATAAGCTAGGTCGTAGCATTGTCTGAGGGAACTCGAACAGCTCTCCCCTGGAGCAAACTGTGGAAGTGCATCAGAGCCAACCAAATGGCTTGGGCTTCAAGATGATTGATGGCCCATTTGGCCTCCATCCAGGACCAAGTGCCCTGGGCAGAGTGGCCCAGGCAATGGGCCCCCCCACTCAGCCAGAATGGCATCGGTGGTCAGAATCACTTATGCCATAATCTCCAATGGCATGCCTCGAAACACATTGCTGAGACAGAGTCTTACAGTGCAGGGAAGAGGGAGCCGCACCAGGTAATCCTGAGTGCAGAGGGATCAGCGTGCTAACAGAGCCCTCTGCGAGGGGTGCATATGCGTCTAGGCCCAAGGCACAACATCCAAGGTGGCAGCCATCACCCCGAGGAGCTGAATGTAATCCCAAGTCCTGGGAGCTGAGACCTTCAGGAATTCATGTAGCTGACTGCTGAACTTGCACCACCACTCTGGCGTGAGGAACACCCTGCCCAAGTGAGTGTCGAAGTGAAATTTGAGAAATTCCATATTTGAGACGGAGCCAAAAAGCTCTTTTTACGACTGACTAACCAGCCGAGCTTCTCCAGCAACTGAACCACCCACCGGACAGAGCAATCTGCCTCGGACAGTGATTTGGCTCGAAGAAGCCAGTCGTCCAGGTAGGGATTACACAAATTCCTTTGCACTGCAGAGCAGCTGCCACCACGGTCATGACTTTGGAGAAGGTGTGGGGTGCTGCAGCCAGCCCAAATGGGAGAGCACAGAACTGAAAGTGCTGCCCCAGGATTGCAAACCTGAGGTACCGCTGAAGATCCGGACGAATGGGGATGTGAAAGTACACCTCCATGAGGTCCTCACCCAGCCATATGGGCTGACTCACAGATCGCAGGGTTTTCATCCAAAACTGGGGAACCTGCAAAACTGCAGTTGACTCCTTTTAGATCGAGGATGGGGCTATAGAACAGTTCTTTTCTGGGACAATGAAGTAAATAGAATACCTTCCCATGCTTCTCTCAGAGGGAAATACTGGGAGAATGGCTCGAAGGTGCAACAGCCTTCAAAGTGTGGAATGAACAGCCTCACTATTGAGAACAGATTCGCATGGGGAAACCAGAAAGACATCCCGAATGGGCCTTGAGCAATTCAACACATAGCCCTGGCTAATAACATTGAATATCCAGAGATCTGAAGTGATATGGGCTCATTCTTGCCGAAGTAGATGAAGATGACTGCCGACCTGTGGTATGTCGAAATGGGACCCCCACCCATCAGTGGGATGTGCAGGAAGAGGAAGCAGATTTCCTTGAGGCACCGAAGGACCCCTGGGCGCGGCGAGCTCCTCCAAAAGACTGGCTTTGATTCCCGGAGTGGAATATGAAGTGGACTGCATCCTAAGTCGATGGGACTCGCGGAACCCTGAAAACAAGGAACCAGCACTAGATGTGGAGCACTTGGAAACCTTAGGTTTGTCCAGCAAGTGTTGTGGCTTGACCTCACCAAGGTCCTTCATGAGCTTTTCCAGATCTTCACCAAACAGCAGACCTCTTCTGAAGGGGAGGCTAGCCAAGTGCACCTTAGAAGCCACGTCTACCAACAATTCTGGAGCCACAGCCAGCGGTGAGCTACGGTGATGTCGCAATGCCACAGGCAGCCAAATACAGGTGGTCATAGCGCACAGGCACGCAGAAACACCGCCACAGACTCTAAACAGAGTTCAAATCCTCTGGCAACAGCTGAATCCAGCACAAAAGGGCCTGGGCCGCCAAACCCCAAATATGTCGACGCATGGACTATTAAGGAGGATGCCGAGAAGGCCGTTTTCAGAAGAACTTCCACCTTATGGTCCTGCGGAACTCAGAGGGCTGCTCCCCCTTCCACCGGTATGGTAGTGCGCTTTGTCACTGCCATGACCAGGGCATCAACCTTTGAATAGCACAGGCAGTGGGGTAAATCCTCTTGAGACCAAGAGTAAATCTTGCCTAGGCATCCAGGGGTACGAAGAGTGGCGTCTGGGGTCTTTCACTCTTCTGATAGCATCTGTTGAAGCTCTAGTGGGAAGGGAAAGGCTCTGGAGGGCGCACCGATACCCCTGAGAATCAGGTCAGAGGCCGATTGAGCAGCAGAAGTCGAAGATTCTGGGATGCAAATTTTGGAAGCTATCTGGATAATCAACGATGCCACCTCTTCCCTGTGGAACAGACAGACCACCTGGGATTTGCAGTCATACTCCGGAGGGGAAAATTCCCCTTCTTTCAGGCTGACGTCACCGGCAGAAGAGTTATCCAGCTCATCTTGCTCCTGCTCACCATCCTCTTCATCCAGGGAGCAGATCATTGAAAGACAAAGCCAAGGGCTTGTGTGAGTGGGAATCCCCACAGTCCGAGTCCTTAGACCATGAGCACTTCCTGCTCCCCTTGGCACCAAGGGGCGCTGCAGACCAGGACTGAAGGCGGCTGTGAGCCTTTCCACAGGAACCACGCATAATGAAAGCGTGCAGCAAATTCTTCAGCATTGGAGCCCTGAGTCAAGGCCACCTGTTGCTGCTGCGCAGAGTCCTCAGCCACTTGAGACCAAAGGGGGAGGACGGCAATGCTCATCCAAGGGAGGGTCTGCAAGCTGTGTCAAAGGGATCAGCCGCAGAAGTGGGAGAAATGCCACCTCATACAAAAACCCAGAGATCACATGTGTACCACGGTCAGACCACTATCTCATCAGCATCTCCCTCATCTACCAGCACACCAGCGTCAAAGAAAAACATACAAGACTTAAACCATTCATCAAAGAGGATTTCCTGGCGCAAATACTACCTAAACTCCAAACAAGCTCCAACATCGATGACCTAATCTACAACTGGAATAATATGATCTCCTCTGCATCTTGTGCAACGGCAAACTGCACCAAAACCAGACATACCTCAACAAAAGCCCGATGGTTCACCCCCAACCTACGAAGACTAAAGACCCAACTCAGAAGAGCAGAGAGAAAATGGAGAAAGACAAAAAAAATAGGAAGATAAAGTAAAATACATAAGTGAACTAGACGCTTACCACACAGAAACTGATAAAGCAAAAAGGACCTACCACTCGAAGATCATAAACACCTCAATAAACAAACCACGTGAGCTCTTTGAAATTGTCAAGAAGCTAATAAAAGCACCCAACCACTCCAACCAGCTACCAAACATCCCGCCAGAACTACTAGCATGCCAATACAAGCAGCTTCAACAACCTCAAATTCCGCAACCGAATGCAGAGACAACAACCCGCCCTACTTCCATAGACACAGACTGGAGCACATTCGAAACAAAATCACTGAAGAAAAAATAGAATCCACCGTCTCCTGCCTAAACACTACCCCCTCCCCACTAGATCCATGCTCTGCAGAATGGATAAAGAAATCCAAGGAGGACATAAGCACGCCCCTAACCCACATTGTTAAAATGAATCCCTCAGACAAAGACACATGCCAGACATCCTCAAAACCTCCATCATCCGCCCAACCCTAAAAAAACACAACTTGGACCTCCTTGACCCCGCCTCCTTCAGGCCTATAGCAAGTCTTCCATTCACCGCCAAAATCATCAAGAAGATAGTTCAACAACAACTTCAAGACCACCTGGTGTGATAGGGCTGAAGCTAGTGAAGCTGTGAATTTGGGAAAAAAACGCCGTCTTTCACAAAGAGCTGACTTGCAGGAGCTGCAATTGCATAGCAACACAGCTAGAGGGAGCAGGCACGAACCTGCAGAGGCTGAGCGAACACACCCAAGTACTGATTATGCAGGGACTAATCAGATGCACCTGAAGAGCAGGCCAGGAAACTCAAGAGCAGAACGGCTTTATAAGCAGAGAGCTGCAGCCAGACTAAAGAGGGGAGAAAGAGGAGAAGAAGCCAGGATCCAAGGGAGAGAGACTCTATGCCTAGAGGGAGGCCTGAGCTCACCAGAAGGATTGAGAAAGGAACTTAAAGGTACTGGAAGGAAAGGTCCTGACAGTGGAATCCCCCATACTGAGAAGCAGAGAGGCCTGGATTCGTTACCTGGCTGTCCCAAGCTTCAGGGACGACAAGCAGTGCCCAGGAGACTCACAGAACCAGTCTGTAAAGGAGACCGTATCCAAGGAAGGGTACCTGGTAAGGAAAATACCAGCAGCACCGACTTCAGGAAGCCAAGGTACAGTGGAACTTTAATTCTAAAAAGAGACTTAGCTCCTAGAAGGGCTTTTGAATCAGATAACCATTCTGACAGGAATGAAAGGCGGCAGGAGTTCTGGAAGCCACGACATAGAGGCCTAAGAACAAGCCATGCTTCCTACTTGAAAAACCTTGAACAGCCCAGCTGGAGGATAGGTGAAGGAAATACTAATTTGCACACTATAGCAGCCAGGGAGAGCTCAAATACAGGAGAAGGCATAGATGAGCTGGAACCCATGCAAGTGGAGCCTGGGGATTTAGAAGCTTTGTCACAGGAGGAATTAATGGACTGCTCTATTTGTGTTGCGGGAAGCCTTGAGTCACTCCCAGAGCTATAGTTTACCAGAACATGCACTAACAATGATTTTGCTTACATTGAGCTAAAGGAGAGCTGGTTTATTTGTTTCACTCTGAAGTTTAGAAAACCCTTTATATTCTACAAGGAACTGTGAAGCCTGTAACAGTTTTACTTGTTTAATAACACTTTGGCACAAACCTCAAAATAAGGAAAACTTTACTTTTGTTACTTAGCGAACCTCAGTGCTAAAAGAGAAATAAAAGCTTTTTGTTTACCCTCTACTTGGCATCCACAACTCATTTCTATAAGGAGAAAGGACAAGGACCAAGGTGCATATGGCCCAAAAGAGTCTTTTACTTCTACAATTGATTTAAATGCACAACCTGCCCCTGCAGCCACCAGCCACCGGCCACCGGGGGGGGGGGGGGGGGGGGTGGTGACACTGGATACCAACAACATGGTTTCCGTCCATTTCACGGAGTTGAGACCCTCATGACATCACTAATGAATACCCTCATCAAGGGCACACAGAACAAGCACTCTGGCTATGCTATGATCTTCCTGGACATATCAGCAGCCTTTGACACCATCTCCCACAACATCCTCCTACACAGACTCTAAGAAATTGGCATCAACAAAGTCGTACTTCAGTAGTTCCACTCCTACTTGACCAATAGACAACAACTGATCCACACACGCATAGCAACCTCCCCCCTCTTTCAGCAACACCAAGGAGTACCCCAAGGATCCACACTATCCACCATGCTGTTTTACATCTACCTGCAACCACTCTGCTCAATCATACGGCCCATAACATTAACTACCACATCTACGCAGATGACATAATGCTCTATGAACCGATCACAACCACCAACCCAACAATCAATCAACTAACAGACTGCTTCATAGACGTCTCCAGCTGGCTACAAAAGAACAACCTATCCATCAACCTAAAAAAAACAAACCCAGAAGCCCTCATAGTAACTAAGGACCCAAACTTCACACACCACCACACCTCAACTTAGGAACCACACAAATACAAATACAACCACACATAAAATACTTAGGAATCATCATAGACCAAGTGCTCACACTCAACAACAGATCAAAAAGACTAACGGAATAATATTCCACAAAGCAAAAACAGTACAACGCCTCAGGCCTCTCCTTGATCCACAGGACTTCAGGACAGTCATGCAAGCTATGACGCTCCCCCACCTGGACTACTGTAACAATCTATCACGGACTACCTGCCACCCACACCAACCCACTACAAACTGCCTTAAATACCACAGCAAGAATTATCCAGAAAGCAAAAAAACAAGATCACATCTCCCCAGTCCTGAGAGAACTGCACATACTCCCTCTTGAAGCAAGAATCAAATACAAATCATCCCTACTTATCCACAAAGCCCTCTATCAAACACAGACCTCCCAGCTCCGAACTTTACTGCCCCAACCCACCCACAACAGAACAACCAGACAAACCACCAGCAACACCCTCACCATACCCCATGAACGAACTAAATACAATCAACAGACCTGCAACAGAGCCTTTGAATTATACGCGCCATCCCTCTGGAACTCCCTACCAAGTCAAATCAGAAACAACGGAGATCCTTCAACATTCAGAAAACAACTAAAAACCATCCTGTTCCAGGAATACCTCGGACCAGAAACAAAGATCCATCACTGACTCCCTCTCCAGACCCTTTAACATACCCACAGATCTACCTACTAAGAGACTGACGTCCATTGTTTAAGTCCTTAATGTCCGTTCAGATCATTAATGTTGTCCTCCCCGGTGACAGCCCCCCACCCTGAGAATTGATTACTGTCCCCCCTTTTTTGTTAAAACGCTTTGACCCGGTGAAAAGCGGGATATAAATACAGTTAAAGAAAGAAAGAAAGAGCAGGCTCAACCAGTGGGACCGCTGACACCCCAAGAGAGAGGACTTCCCGGAGTCGGCTGTACAAACGACATATAGTCTATTTAGGAGAGAACAGCATCGCTTGCCATATACGAAGCAGCGCGGGAAAAGAGCAGACATAAAAGGCATGCCAAGAGCGGGATGCGCTCACGACTGCACGGACCCAGAACAGTCAGGAAACAAGGCCACAGGCTAATCCACATCAAGAACACTCTCCAGCTGCTGTAGGCCAATTAGCACCACTGCAGCCGGAGGCTGATTGGGGCCGAGAACACTCCTCCACTGTACTCACAGTTCCAAAGTCAGTTGTGGGACTTGGATTCCACGCTGCAATCTCTGCCTCAAGCCAGGAGAGACAGTGGGAGGGGGAAGAGAGAGAGAGGGATGCCACCTCGAGTGCCTTAAAAGGGCCTGTGCTACTGAAGTGGAGCCTTGTATAAGTTTGTTTGTTTATTAATTTTTTAAATAAAATAAAAGGAGTAAAGGAAAGAAGAAAAGGGAATTGCAGGCCAGGCGCCCCCTCAGAGGACTCTCAGAACAACTGAATTGACCCTCATGGCCAGAAGTTGCCCCCCCCCTCCAAAGACCAGTCAAACCTGTGGGGTATCTTGTATACACCCTGGTGACTGTGGACCAAGCTGCAGTGCTGAGGCTTACAAGCAGCTGAGGCCTAAGCTGTACCGACAAGATCAACCACCATCTGATGAGACAGAGAAAATACTGGAGAATGTCCCTGTATTGGGTATAATGATAGTGATATCGTAACACAGCCCTTTTCTAGTATTTTTCTGTCTCATCATCTGCTGGTTGGGGGAGATAACCCCCCCACTGGTCTGAAGCGCTGCGTACACCTTGCAGCATTTTATAAATGATTATTAGTAGTAGTAGCAGGATGACTTGGAAGCACAGGCATGCATTAATGGCCTGCTGCTTCTGTTCCCTCCGACAGGAGGTTTGCATTGGAGTGGGCAGAAGCAGGCCATGAGTACACTTGCCTGTGCTTCTAAACCTGCCTTGGTGCCCGAGCAGCTAGCTTTGCCACCAGTTTTAAGAAAGTAGAGTCGTCGTGGCTCCACTCTCCAAGGTTTGCTGACCTTCATATCACAAAGTAAATGGAATACCACACCTGACCTTGTTCTGTGGAGGGCATGAGTACAATAGCCTGAAACTGCAGGAGGTGTTAAAGCATTACCTCAATCACTGCTGTCTTGGATAGGGAGCTGCAAGGAGACTCCAGAAAGACATCTAAGAGGCTTTGCAAACACCAGCACATATCTCTTTTCAAGGACCTCGAGGACTCTTTGATCTGATGTGATCTGGGTCTAATCTGAGCACAATAGCCAGAGACCTTCCCTTCCCCCGACCGTCTGTCAATCTCATTGAGAGGGCTTACCAGCTCTAAGAAGTCTCTTGACGAGTCCCTGGGATCCACAAAAGTACTGACTCTTTTTGGATTTAGACCCATAGGATGAATAAGCTGCACCAGAACTCTTTCCGGCCTTGAAATGTCCCCGAGCCTCTCTGCCGAGCCCGACGAGAGGAACTCCTGGAACTTGTCCTTAAAATATCTAGGTATCATAATTGACAGAACCCTCAGAATGTCATCGCATATTAAACAACTGCCAGAACAATATTCTACAAACTAAAAACCATATAGCACCTTAGGCCAATACTTGAATCCCAGGACTTTAGAACAGTAGTCCAAGCTTTAATTATTCCTCACTTGGACTTCTACAATAGTCTCTTACAAGGTCTCCCCAAAAATACTCTCCACTCACTCCAGCTTGCTCAGAATGTAGCTGCCAGGATTATCTCCAAGACAAGCCTCACTGACCACATTATCCCAATACTTTATAATCTCCACTGGCTACCCATAGCAGCCAGAATAAAATACAAGCAGATAGTCACCACTTTCAAATTGCATAACGGTATCTCCCCCTCCCACTTATCCACCATGATACATGCACAAAACTATGTCAGAAGCAAGAGGAAAAAGTACCCAGAATCTCATATAAATACCCCCCTCTATACGCAAAACCAAACAAACATACTACCAGCAATAGGGCCTTCAGGTACACAGCCCCCACCTAGTGGAATGCCCTCCCTGATCAATGTTCCCTCTAATTTTCTGTAGGCTGTGTGCGCATAAAATATCAGCTGTGTGCAACTTTTGAAGGAAGGTTAAATTTTTGTGCGCCACATAACGACACTCGGAGTTATATACTTTAAAATTTGACTACACGTCAGAATACAGTATGTACACCACATTGATTTTAATCAAATTAAATGAAAATAGACGATTACTAAATGAAGCGGGAAATTTCTAGTAATTACAATCATAACTTTTAAATTTTAAGACGTCTGTGTTGTTTTCTATCAGAATCAGAGCCGTAATTTTTGTGCGCTCTGTTGTAAAGTATGTGCGCTCTGTTGTAAAGTATGTGCGCTTGCTCGGCGAGGTGTGTGCGCACGCGCACACAGCTTAGAGGGAACAGTGTCCCTGATAATATAAGATCAATCAAGGACCTTCAGACTTTCTGCAAGGAATTAAAAACAATACTCTTCACTGAATACTCTAACACCTCCACTTCCACCCATGTATCCACTTCCCACTAACCCCCGCTCCATCCAACTAAACGGCTCCCTTATATTATACTCCCCAGGCAAGAATACTCTTCTGTACCCTCTACACACTGCTTAACAATTTTGCAAATAGTTAAGAGTCACAGATATCACTATATTACAGTATATATGATTAACTAGCATGTATATAGTTCTTTGTATCATAGTTTAATATGTTCTCTGTAACTAAGTTTTTGTTTGATGTAAACTGCCCCAATTGTTGGAAGGGGCGGAATAGAAAAATTGTTTGTTTGTATAAATAAGGAACTTGCTCAGCTGCAGCTTGGGACATGGCATAAGCCGGGGAATCGGTACTGCTCGAAGCGGATACCCGTACCGTACACGGTTGGGTTCGAGGGAAGTCAAGTCGGTGCGTATCGATCGGTCCCGAAGGTACCGAGGATGCCCGATGACGATCCCTGGTGAAGAGTGGAACACTCGACACCGGTGCCGATGGATCGGTACCGCTCGAAGCGGATACCACCCCCGAACATGGCTCAGGAATGTTCTGTGAGGGGTGAGCCCCAGGAACAACCTGAAACCCCTTTAATGCTTTGGAGCACGCAGACTCCCGCAGGGGTAATGCCAATGGATTCTTGAGGGTAAGACCGGAGCAGTCACCATGCTGGGCATGGGATATACCACTCAAGCATTGACTAGTCTTAACAGACTGTTTGTGGGTTACCTGATCCTGTGAAGAGGAGAAACCGGGTTCCCTCACTGCCGAATAAAAAACGGTATCGAGGGAAATTCTAAAAACTGAAGGTTTCCTCACAAAAGTATCCCCTGACAAGTCAGGGGAAAAAGGGTCAGGACCCACACAAGTGAGACACCAACTATTGGAGTCTAAAAGGAAACAGGTGTTTCCACATCAAATGCACTTCTTAGGAAAAGAAGGCTCCATGAGGAAGAGGCCTGGTAGGCCCAACAAGTTAAGGCAAAAAACTGAAGAAAACGTTTCTCAGAATTTAGTCAAAAATCCACCGGGGGTACCGGTGGCGGCGGGAAATACAGCCGCGACCACAAGAAAACAAAAACTAAAGTAATTAAAGTCAGTAAAAAGAAAAGCTTCTGCGGTGACAGGAGGACGTCCTGCCGGCTCCGCGGAAAAACGAAAACTAAAGAGAGGCTCTGGAGAAGGCGGGAAGTCAGCGCGCAGGTGCGAGGGATGCTGCCAAAAGCTTTCTGATTGGAAGCTGGGCAGCGTTCCCGTGCAGGCTCCGTTGGTACCGACGTACCCATATGTGAAGACTCATTCCTGCTTGTTCCTGGAGATCAACATACTGCCAGTGCTGTCTGATGCTTGACCTTAAAACTCCCAGGCAGCCTCGCCTATCCACACTAAGCAGGGATGGTTCTAGCCTGGTCCGAAGTGACTCATGGAAAGAAAATTAGCAGGTAAGGTCTAATTTCACCTTCCATATCATCCCTCCGGTCCAGGCCAGACTCCTGGGATGTAAGAGCAGTACGCAAATCAGAGAGGGACCTGCAAGGCTGGCCTGCAAACCCCGCACCCCAAACCGTGCATCCTCCCATGCCTGTACATCCAAGCGATAATGGCGAGCAAAAATATGCAACTAGGACCAAGTAGTTGCTTTGCAAATCTCCACCGATGGCAGAAAGCTAAACTCGGCCCATGAAGAAGCTTGCGCTCAAGTGGAATGAGCATGCAGGCCCCTCAGGCAACTTACGCTTACAAAGCAGATACGCCGACGCAATGACCTCTTTAACTCAATGAGCAATGGATGCTTTAGAAGCAGCCTCTCCCCATTGCACGTCCCCATGAAGAACAAAGAAACTATCGGATCTGTGGAAATCCTGGGTATGTCGCAGATAGCACTTTAGTGTCCTGCGAAGTCCAACTTTTATTTATTTATTTATTTAACTGTATTTATATCCCGCTTTTCACCGGGTCAAAGCGGCGCTACATTTAAGGGTGGGGTAATTAAGTATAAGGGTGGGGCCATCACCGGGTAGGCAACATTGATGATTTCGACATAGGACTTTAGACATGGACAGTATCCTATCAGCGGCCATAGTGGCAATACATAGAGAAGCCCCTCCGCATAAAGGCGTCAAGACCTTCTGACATACTTTCCTGGCATCGACTGAAGAATCGAGGTGCCTTGGCATTTGCTGTGGCTGCCACCAGATCCATGACAGGCTTTCCCCATTGTCATCTGATGACCTGAAAAAAGGACCACTCCCTGGGATCCAACCTCTGACTGAGAAAATCCGCCCAGATGTTGTCCTTTCCCGCTACATGTACCACTGACAGCGCCAGGAGATATAGCTCCGCCTACTGAAGAAGAGCACGTTCTCTGCCAACACTGCACTTCCTGTGCCCCACTGGCACTTGATGTAAGCCACCGCAGTGGCATTGTACAGCCTTCTTCTGGCTAAATGTCAAAGGCTTGGAGCGCCAAGAACACGGCCTGCATTTCCAGCCAGTTGATGACTACTGCTGCTGCCTGGGCGTCCACTGGCCCTGTGCTACCTGGGCAAGATAATGCCCCCCCCCCCCCCAGTCTGCTAGGCTGGCGTCTGTCATCACCGCCATCCACACCAGCGTTTCTAGGGGCATCCCTGCCAGAAGATTCATAGGACTTACTTACCACTGAAGGCTGGCTCATACATCCTGCAGTAACGGCTTGGACATCGGATGAAGCTGAGGAAACCTGCGAGACAGGAGAGATCTCGGCAATGGCCTCATGTGCGCTCGAGCCCATGGAACTAAATCCAGAGTCACCACCACCGACCCCAGGACCTGCAAATATTGCCAGGCTGAGGGCGCCACCAGGCTCAAGAGGTGCTGAATCTTCTGAGCCTGGTCTAAGGGTAGATACACTTGCCCCTGTGCCGTTGAAACATGCTCCCAAATATAGAAGGTCTTGCGGTGAAGTCAACTTGCTCTTGCCAAGGTTGACTACCCAACCGAGACTGCGAAGCAACATGAGCACCCATCCCGTTCAGATGACAATTTTCCTCGGCAGACTTCGCCAGTATTAACCAGTTGTCGAAGAAGGGGTGCACCAACGACCACCATAATTTCGGTAAATGTGCGATGAGCGGTGGCAAGACCAAACGGAAGAGCCTGAAACTGGAAATGGCCCAATGGCACCGCAAAATGCAAGAAGCGCTGATGTTCTGGATGGATCAGCACATGCAAATACGCTTTTATCAGAGCCAATGCTGTAAGATACCCCCCCCCTGCCGTTCCACGAGAATCATGGAGCAGAGGGTCTCCATCCAGAAGTGCGGCACATGTAACACTCTGTTGACCCCCTTTAGATCGAGTGTGGGCTGGGATGACCCCTCCTTCTTGGGAACTACAAAGTAAATGGAATATCGACCGGTACCTAATTGGTCGGCATGCACCAGAACAATGGCCTCGAGACTGAGAAGTTGCAAGGTGTCCCAGACTGCCTGCAGTTTGCCTGGGGCTCTGCAAGGTGAAACCAGGAAGGCATCAGGCAAAGGTCGCAGAAACTCCAGCATGTAGCCTTCATGGCTGACCTCGAGGACCCACTGGTCCAACATAATTTTTAGACCCAGGCGGAATACAAACCCCGGCCACCTCCGCAGCTCTCGCGAAAGGACTGCGCCCCCCCCCCCCCCCGAGCGGGATACTGTGGCTGTGGATAAGGGGCAAACCGATTCGCCCTAGCCCTCTGGAAATTCTGAGGACCCTTTGTCTGAGGCAGAGTCTTAATGCTCTTTGGCTTATCCTCAGGAAGCTGAATTGGCTTTGCATCTCAGAGTTCCTTAACCAGTTTGTCTAGCGCCTCCCCGAAGAGCAAATTCCCCTTAAAGGGAAGCGATTAAGGTGGGCTTTTGAGGATTCGTCTGCCAACCAACTGTGGAGCCATAAGAAGCGGCGTGCTGCCACCATTGTCGTCATGCCCTTGGAGGAGGCCCTCAGCAGATCAGAAAAGGCATCTGTCAAATACGCACATCCAGACTCCGAAGGAGGCAATCCCCCCATGAGTCCTTGCGACCAACGCATGCAGCCTCGAACCACATATACTCTGCACACCGAAGCTTGGAGTGCCAGGGCATTCACCTTGAAAGCCTGTTTCAACAACATCTCTAACTTCTTATCTTGTGCATCCTTAAGGGCCGCAGCGCCCTCAACTAGAATAGCAGTCGTCCTGATCATGGCCGCCACTAGCACGTCCACTTTGGGGACCTTTAACAACTCATTTTCCTCAGTTGGAACGGGATAAAGACACACCATCACATGTTTTCCCCTCAAGCCTGCTCTGGGCACCTCCCACTTGAGCTCCATCATCTGCTTGAGTGCCCGGTGGACTGGAAAAGATGTTTCCAATCTCCTGATTCCTTGGAGCAGAGGATCCTCGAGTGATACCTCCAGTTCCTGGGGAGTTTGCAAAATATTTAACATGGCCAATGTCTGCGTAATGAGTAGCAGCAGTTCCTCCCGCCGAATCACTTGCATGATGGAGGGATCCTTCCCCTGAGGGACATCTGTTTCCTCCAGCTCCACTGGACCCCCCAAGCCCTCTTCCGATGAGTCTGACTCTGAATCAGGCTCCTCCAAAGCTCCAGTCATCAGCCAGCAGTTCCTCAGCCAAGTCCTGGTCTAGCTCCGTTGAGCCCACTCCCCCAGTGCCCATGGAGGTTCCCTGCACCAACTGGGGAGGGGGGAGCCAGAAACCTTTCTGCTGCCACCAGGTTTGCCCTGTTTCAGGCAAACTGCTTTGTGCAGCAAAAGCACAAATTCCAGAGAGAAGTGCTCCTCCTTCAAATCCTTCTTTGTGGCCCCCTTCTGTTGCAGCCCTCCAACTGGCTATACAGGCCTCTGAAGAAGCGAGGGAACTGAATCCCTCTTGCATCCCCCATTTGCCACTGATGGAGCAGAGACACTCAAAATGGCCCGGTTCTCGCCGAAAAGACAGGAGTTGCTGCCATGGATAATGTCTCTCCGCTGTCCTGTGGAGGTGCCGATTCAGGAGAGCTCTCTGTCCCCAGATTCAATCCCCGAGCACCAAGACCAATGGAGCCTTCTTCTGACTTGCACCGTGGCACACCCTGGAACCCGAGAGCTGACTGCGCCATGACCCGCATGCCATATACACAGATTTGGGCATTGCGAAGGCCCGAATCCTGCTCTCCTCACCCTGCTGAGCTGTGGACCCTCAAGGCAGCCAAGTGTGCCGTCAAGCCCCAAATCCCCAAGGACCAAACCCTGGTCAGGTTCCTACCTGCGCACCACTGCCGGGAATGGGAAGCCTAACTGAACGGGAACCCAACACCAACACCCCTTAGGCTCTCTGAGGGCAACCGTCTGACTGAATGGTGTGCTGCTGCCGAAGGTAAGGAGAGCTGTGCAGGTCCTCCCCCCCCCCCCCCCTAATCGGGCATTGATCTGCTCAACCAAATGGCTCTTTGTTAAAATTATTTAGAATTTATTTTAAATTTCTCTGTAGCCAATCGTCCCTCCAGTGCAGGTCACTGCACTGTGCTCCTTCCACCTGCTGGAGACTAAGCAGTACTGGTCTAGGGGGGGGGCAGGGTTGTCCCTTCCTCCTTATGTGGCGACATCGCAAAGTTTTGAAAGCTCAGTCTTCATCTGCTGGAACAGGAGCACAACTGAGGAGTCTGGCCTGGACCGGAGGGACGATATGGAAGGTTGGGCTCCTGGAGGAACAGACAGGTAAGAATGAGGATACAGACATTTACCCCTCTAGCTGACAGAAGGAACCCAAATCCCCCAGAGGGGAGGTCAGGACCTCAGATCCCCTTAAGGGCAGCTGCCAAAGACAGATACCAGCCAGGAGCTGTTTCAGAAGCTGCTGCTCAAAGCTGGCTGTGAACAGGCCCCTAGGGCCCCAAAGAACCCACAGGAGCCTGCCATGCCTCACCATGCTCTCCTTCAGTAGAGGTCCATATAGTCATCCAAGTGTTCTGGAACTCCCTTCCTGTGGCACTACATTCTAAGTTAAACCTTTTGACTTTCCGCAAAGGTCTAAAATCTTTTCTGTTTCCTTAGTTCTTATTCTGTCAGGTGGGGGTAAGGCTGCAGTAGCAGTGAGGCAGTAATGAAGCAGTTGGAGGGGTTATGGGGGTGCTTTGTGTGGTTGAGTTGGGGTCGTTTTATTTTGTAATTGATTGATTTTGTTTTTAATTGATGCTTGTATACCGCCTAGAATGCTTTGCACTTGATGGTATGTTAATGTTTTTAAATAAGTAAGATTGCTGCTGGTACCGCCAGCAGGAAAATCACAGGAGACGCAACCAAGGCAGCAAAATTGGCACCAGGGCCCAACATTGTCTAAAAAAAATGGGCCCCAAGGCTGCTCCATCGCACTTGGCGTAAAAAGAGCCAGCTGCAGAGCTCACCCGACAGGAACCACAAGCAGCACAACTCTGAGCCATGGGCATGGCTTGCAGAGCTCAAATACTATAAAAGAAAAGAAAACACAAAGGAAAAAACTGGCAAAAAGGAACCCCTGCTCGGTAAGGGAATTCTCAACCTTTTAGGCCAACCGGAGAAACCTAAGGGCTTCCCTGGCTGCCCACACATGCCTGGGAAAGCCTGGCTGCCTGAAATTTATTTTTAATTTAAAGCTGCTTTACTGAAGCAACAACAGTCAATTAAAGCAACAGAAAAACAGGGGAAAAAAACATAGCATGCAGAAAGGGGACAATGAAAGGGAAAGGGGATTCATGCCCAATACCAACCCCCCCTTGAGGCCTGGTAGGGTTCTTCTGTCCACTCTCCAGCCCACCAGTATTGGAACAAATTTGAAACAGCGCTGGGCACAGGGCAGCCATTGGCTTGAGGAGAAAATACGCACACTCAAGCTCTAAGCAAATGTTGGCCCATAGGTCTCAATCACAAAGGCCACAAGACTGATCTAGCCCAGGGAAGACAGTCCTAGCTGCACCAGTCCATACACCTTTCTACCTTCTGGATGCAGACAATACTGGCTTCTTGAAGTGCTGCACCAGAGTAAATGCTAGTGATATTACTGAATGCTGCTCTAGTCTGCTTCCATCTTCTGGATGGACAGCAAAACTCACTAATCTGAGATGATTTAGCAGGATAAGGAATGTGGTTTTTACAAACTTTAAAGTCTATTTATGTGCTGGAACCTACATATTTGATCAATAAGGTAATTCTGCATCGACCTAGTTGCAATTTGTGGTCAACCTCATGGAATTTACTGCAGGTTCAATTCATTTTGTAATGGGTTAGGTAAAGAACCGTCGCTGTTGCAGGGCCTTTTTGGTGGAACAAGTTATCTGATGAAATTCACCTGGAATTCAGCATGTGCTAGGAGTAGCCTAATGGTTACAGCACTCACTTGGGAACCAAGAACCATGGTTTGTTTCCCACTAGCACTCCTTGTGGCCTTGGGCAAGTCACTTTAACCCTCCATTGCCTCAGAACAGTCCAAGTTATCAATGTCCCTGTTTAAATGTACACTGGTATTAAAACAAAAAACAAAATTAAATAAATAAATCGTGGTTGTGGTTGTGGTAGATGGCATTTGGGAACTCCGATTTTTGACGTGCTAGGTAGATAACATGTATTGGTTATTAGGATTTGCTGAATATAGACTAGGTTCTAAGATGTCGCTCTTATTGTACTTTATTGTTACTATATTTCCGATGCTTGTTCTTAGATTAGAGAAGGAGTACAGAAACAACAAAATACACACCACTGGGCAGCAGAACCTGGCTTTACACTCTCCCCACCTATGTATACTCACTTCTTCAGAAACTTGGAAGCTAATGAGGTGTATTTACTGTCATCATCATCTGACTCAGAGTCAGAATCTGAGGAGTCTGATCCCCAGTCTTCATCAGAAGAGGACTCTTCCTCGTCCTCCTCATCCTGTAGAAGAAAAAGCATGTCATCCACTAAAACAAACTACAAACATTTAACATCCCCCTTTTTCATCAGTCTTGATGTAGATGCTATATACTCTGCACCATCTCTCTTCTCTGTATCTATCCCATCCCCTTTCATGATACAAACCTCCATTTTCTTGAGGAACTTGTTGCGCGCCTCTGCTGTGGTTGGATCAGTGACCTTCTTCTTCAGGATGCTCTTTGCAGTTATTCCATCGTCCTCTTCATCATCACCAGAGGAAACTCGAGGAGGTGAAAAGGAAGAAAGAATTGGTAACACTAGGTATAGGCATGGACCCCCACCTCACCAACACACATGCATGTAAAGTACACATACACATACACACACAAGACCGGTCCCAGAGTTGGTTCAAGGTGTTAGCACCCTAGGAAAACCTTAAGCCTTTGTCCCCCTTGGCTGTAAGAATCTATTGTTTAGCTTTGAATGCCCAGGTCTTTGCTACCAACTAGGAAGCATAGTTTGTCCAATGGTTGGGCCAGCCCTGCACACACACATCCTCTTCATCACACACACACACACACACACCCCCACCCACACACCCCCCCACCCTCTTCATCCCATCACTAAAGGAGCCTACAACAACAGGTAAGGAAGGTCACAGGCTTCCCTCCTCCATGAGCCTATTTCAATTCAGGATCTTTGCAAAGGCTGCTCAAATTCGAATATCCTACCTCCTATCCACTGTACTCCTCCCACTACCCTTCCACCCTCTATGGTAGGACTGGCTATTCCTAGTGGAAACCCAAGAAAAGCAATCAGCAAGTATGAAATCTCACGGACATTCCACACTTAGTTTTAATCAGTGAAAATACTCTCATCTCAAAAGGGGCATGAGAACACGCCAGCGTTTGAACAATAATGGCTAATGAAAGTACACAGAGATGCCCAAGTAGTAAACTTCCAAAGCACCGACTACACACTAGACATTACCCAGCACTTCAAGACATTCCCTGCACCATGAAGCTTATGATCTCTTCTAGACATATGAAGTCTCTCTAAAGATTAGCAGCAGTCATTGGCTGAAGACTCCACTGCCTCCCCATCAGCATCCGGAGCAGTGGTGCCCAAAGATCCCTCCCATCCCATGCAGCTGGAGAAAGCACAGTTACTTACCTGTAACAGGTGATCTCTGGGAACAGCAGGAATAAGTCTTCACATACGGGTACGTCGGTACCGACGGAGCCCGCACGGGAATGCTCCCCAGCATCCAATCAGAAAGCTTTTGGGAGCATCCCTCGCGCCTGCACGCTGACTTCCTGCCCTTTCCACTTCTTCTCCTCAGTTGAGTTTCATAGCTGAGACAAAGGAGAGAAAGAGGAAAGGAAGATAGATAGATAGATACAACTCCTAGGGGAGGTGGGTGGGTGGGTTGTGAAGACTTATTCCTGCTGTTCCCAGAGATCACCTGTTACAGGTAAGTAACTGTGCTATCTCCAGGAACAAGCAGGAATGAGTCTTCACATATGGGGACTCCCTAGCTAGAGATGCCAGGGGGAGATCCCATAAAATGCATGTTCCTGGATCAGGAGTGCATTTCCCACACAGGAATCTCCGGCATCCCATGAGGGAATGGAGGGTAGGAGTTGAGAATAGAAGAGCTGTAAGGAAAACAGCAAACCCAAGGACTACAGGAGAGGAGTCCATGGCATGTATGATAAGTACCATTAAAATTATTTAATGAACAGTTATAATATGGAGCTTACCTACTGGATTGTAGGAAGTAGAAAGCGTGATGGAGTCTACTGGATATGCAGTAGCGGAATCCTCAAGGTGACCTCACAGAAGTGAGGGTGAGGGTCCAGACCTGGAATTAGCAGGTGATCCAGGTGTCAACTGGGGTAGGATTAGAACGGCAGGTCTTCAATGGAAAGCTTTATGAGAAAAAGCTGAAAACTCTTTTAGGTACAGAGTCATAACATTGAGGACTAAAAGAAGAAGACTGACCGATTTGGACAACTAGCCCAGTCTTGGAGGGAAGAAGGGTTATGGAAAAAAAACCCATATTCCCAAGCAGAACAATGTGTACTCAAAAACAATGAAGATGTACACTATCTTTCCTAGCTGAGGAGAGATAGGAAAGATATTGAAGCTTGAATCTTCAAGGATAGGGAGACCTAGAGCAAAGCGGAAGCTGTTATCACCACAGTAGTGGTTGTGAGCACAACAGTCCCCACATACTAAGGAACAGTATGAAAAAGGGAGCCCACTGTCTGTAACCTCTGAGAAAGGTACAATTGCTATAGCATAGACAGTGAGGAGATAGTATGTAATACATATCGATCTATAAAAGTCTCCCAACAGATACATATATATATATATATATAGGAAGATATATACATACCTATATATAAATGTATATCTAGATATGCAGAATATGTATCAACATATATATATAGGCATAAACTATACACACAGAGCTTACAGACAGATGTATGTAGAGGCATATATGGAGATATTTACATACATGATAATAAGTCTGAAGATACACTGAGCCCCATAAGAACATTCACATGGGGAAAGTGAAGGGGAAAGATTCATCCAATAACAAGAGGGTGAAACGCACTTGACAGATATATAGAGAATCTATTTCTGTGGGCTAAGAGGATGCAGGAATGCAATCCAGCAAAATAACCAGGATGGTTGCGTGAAAAACAGAGGATAATATCAGTCTGTAAAGAGCAAGTCGAGAGTCCTTTAGAACTCTGACATGGTAGATGGGTAGAAATGCATGGAGGAGATACCAGGAGGACCCACTGGAGGGACATAGGGGTATCATGCGTTACTAATAGCCTTGGATATTCACGCAGAAAAAGCTTATATTCTGAATTATAACAGGAGACAAGAGGGTGTGGAGAACCCTCACAGTCATGAGAATGATTTATAAGCTTTTTTCTACTATATAGAATAGCCCTCAGAGACAAAGACCAATGCTCTGTAGCAAGGGCCCATAGTAGAAAGCTTCTCTGAAGATTGCAGAGAGCATTGTGCAGGATAATTATGAGATGAAACTGACTGAAGTCAGGTGTGTTGCCACATCCTAGGAAAAGGAGATGGCTAGAAAGAAGATAAGGCGAGAAGCCTAAAGTGAGTAGGATTATCCAAGATAGATGAGGACTAGCTTGGAATCACTACTGAGGCTAGACAAAAATTGTGGAAAAGTACCAGTAGTTTAATCACTGGAACTGCTGCATGCACAGCAGCTGAAAAAGACAGCAGAGAAAATCTTACTGTGCAAAACAAAGAGAAAAACAGACAAAGGGAGAGGAGATATTCCTGTCCCTGCCTGATGAGTTATCTTAAGAATGTATTCAAGGAAACAAAAAGTCTACACTGGAATGAAAGCTAGAGAAGCTTTTCAGTATGGTACCACTCAGTCAGGGGAAACCCTGGATGAGAGGGGGAGGGTGACTTACTCATATGGCGAGTCAGCTGAAGGAAAAAATGTTCATGTTGGGACAGAAACTATCATGAGATAGTTGTAACCTCCCTTCTTGGTAGTAAGAAGAGGAGAATTCTGTAACCCATGGACAAGGATATCCTGACAGCTTAGCATACTGCAAAAGGAAAACCCCAGTGTAGAGCTTTAAGAAAAAACAGTGAACAAACTTCTGTTAAGAAGAGGTTAACTGTAGATTGTAACCCTCAGGACCTATGGTTGCTGGGTATGTTGAGACTGGCTAGAATCTGGAAACTCCAGACTAGGACGAGGTGTCCCTTGCTTGGGCACCTCTGGATGATGGGCAGGAGAAGAGTGAAACCTTCTTTTCCTAGGGAAAGAAGGCTTGGTAGGACATTTCCTACCTCCTGGGGAAGAAGGAGGCTTAGAATGGTCTCCAGAACTAGGGAAGTCAGTGGAGCAATGAGCAACCTGACGTAAAGCATCCTTATTGAAGAGATGTTCTCCAGTACAAGGAGAATTACCCAGTGTATGTTGTGCCCATCTGCTCAAGTCAGAAGCTTGGAGCCAGGCTCTACGACGTGCTCCAATGGCAATAGCAGAGGATCTGCTAACAGACTCAAAAGAGTCTAGAGAAGCACGAGAAAGAAACCAAGAGATATTCTGGCTATGATTAAGAAGCAAGGAATAGTCAGCAGCCTTAGGCTCTGACAAAAAAGGAGTCAAAATAGATAATTTCTTTGTGACCTCCTGGAGTGTGTGACATAGTGGGTCCTTCCAGCCCGGTAGAAGAAGCTAAAAAGCAGGAAACAGGAGCAGTGCTGAGATGTAAACAAGAGCACATGGCTTCTGGTTACCACAGAAACCAAGCACAAGGGAAAGGGATACGCCCTGCTACCACTTAGAGAATGAGTCACAAGTTGATTCAGCACACCTGTTAGGGGAGGAGTCAAGCTCTACCCTAGAATTCACTCTAATAAAGAGGTCACAGTTGAGCCTATGGAGTTAGGCAAAGGCAAGGTAGGCAAAGGCAGAGGTGAAGGAGGTGAGACGAGCAGCCAAGCAGGCAGCCAGGTGGGCTACGAGAGCTGCAGTGAAGAGAGCAGTGAAAGGAGAAGGACAGAGTCTCCGTGGAAGGGTGAAACGGAGCTTCCCTTCAGGAAGAGAACAGAAACCCCAAGGAAAGGATACAGCAAAGGCAATCTGGATTACCTGCCGTATTCTGGGGAGTACAGAAAAGAAAGAAAGCCAGGAAGGCAATTGAAAGCTTCTGTGCACAGCTCAGGTTGGGAACATACAGCCAGTTCCAAGCCACAGAGAAAACCTCTACCAGCTAGGTTTAAAGGTAAGCCTAATGGCTGGGGTGCTAATAATTACAGTGATTTCATTTACCCAGAGGGTTGGGGCTGTAATGAGAAGGACTGTACTGAGAATGCTTACTTGAACCAGTATTTAATTCAGGAGTATCATAAGAAGCCTGGAGCACTAAGGAAAGGCGTGGCACCAGGGTTGCAGTTACAAACATTTCCTGTTGCAGAGGAAGAATTAATGGACATTGAGCCAGAGCATGTAAATAATAAGGAAGAAGTAATGGACTGTACGATAACTTTTTCTAATGAGATAATGTCATTACGCTGAGTTCATGCTTTAAAGAGAAAAGGCAGCATTGCTTGGAGTTAAAAGCATACAGCTGTGAAGAAACAGAACTGTTACCTTGAAATGCTGGAAATTAATGTGTTTATGCTGAAGTAAGCCTTTATGTTGAAAACCTTTAATTTGTCCTTATACCAGAAAGTACCTGGTTTTGTGTTACCTTATTTCCTGGTTAAAAATCCAACCCCGGGAGGGGAAATAAATCCTTTGTTTGCTTGAACCACTTTTGAATCCACAACTGCTCCTCATTGGTCAGCGAAGGGACTACATCTCCCAAGAAGCTCTGCTTTAGGATTTGTGAAAGTAGCTGTTCAGTGGGGAAAAACCACTCGCTTAAACCCTACCTACTGATACTGGGGGTTTTAAAGGGGAGTTGGTCACAAGTGTTAGACTCATATAAAATATATAAGAAATAATTCTTGATGCCAGCATAGATGTTTGGAAGGTTTGACGTCCAAAGGCATCAAGTGCTCTAGAAGCACGACCTGGCGGATAAGAAGAATGCTTCTTCTTGCTTTTTACCTTCCTCATTGCTGATTCCACTACAATGGAATGATGGGAAGTTGATTCTTTTGAAACCCTGGAGAGGGGGGCACCTGATACCGAACATTAGTTGCTGTAGAAGGTGAGGGAACCCTTAAAGGTGATTCCCATATTCTCAGAAGAAGATCCTGCAAAGAATGATGTAAAGGAAGCATTATATCTCCCTTTTCTGCAGGAGAGCCTTGGTTAAGATTATAGCCAGGGATAGGAATAGCAAGAAAGGTTGCCATGTCAAGGAGAAACTTCTGAAAAGAAGGATCTCCACTGGGAACCATCCCTGGGAAGGCTAAGGTTGAAGATGCAGCCTGAGCACCAGAAGATGTAGTGGTCTGGTGCAGAAAAAGAAATTTACTAGATGGATAATGATACTGGCAGTCACGATTTGAGGCAGCTAGTACTGCATCGTCTATGCCAGGTATCGATTCCAAACTAGGCATGGAAAGGATCGATGGCACCGATGTAACTACAGGGAGCGACATCGATACCGATACCGGTAATGGCATCGAGGCCGTCATCGGAGGCTGCTCAAGCGGTAACCAGAGAGTCTTGGTGAGTATCCCTCGGTACTGCGTATCCGGAAACGACAAGGGTCGGTTCCAAGGCGCGTCGGTACCCAGTCATCTAGACTAGATATCGATTCCAGACTCGGCATCGAAGGGAGCGAGTCTATCGATGCATGTCTAGAGTGCACCGACGTCGGTGGTGGTACCGGCGATGCTGATACAGGGAAGTCACTCCGGGTCGTATCGACCGGTCCCAAAGGTACCGAGTACGCCAGATGATGATCCCTGGTGAAGAGTGGAACACTCGACACCGGTGCCGATGTATCGGTACCGCTCGAAGCGGATACCACCCCCAAGCATGGCTTAGATACAGGAAAGTCAATCTGGAACGTATCGATCGGTCCCGAAGGAACCGAGGATGCCAGAAGACGATCCCTGGTGTCGAGTGGAACACTCGACACCAGTGCCGATGTCGGGGTATTGGTACCGCTCGAAGCAGGTACCACCACCGAACATGGCTTAGGAAAATCAATCTGGAACGTATCGATCAGTCCCGAAGGTACCGAGGACGCCAGATGACGATCCCTGGTGAAGAGTGGAACACTCGACACCGGTGCCGGGGTATCGGTACCGCTCGAAGCGGATACCACCCCCGAGCACGGCTCAGGTATGTTCTGTGAGGGGTGAGCCCCAGGAACAACCTGAAACCCCTGAAATGCTTTGGAGCCCAAAGACTCCCGCCGGGGTTTTAATGCCAATGGGGTCTTGAGGGCAAGGCCGGAGCCGTCATCATGCGTGGCATGAGACCTACCACTCAAGGATTGGCAAGTCTTAACAGACTGTGGGTTACCTGATCCTGTAGAGAAGAAAAACCCGGTGCCCTCACTGCAGGAGGGAAAACGGTATTGAGGGAAACTCGAAAGAGGGAAGGTCTTCTCTCAGCATTGCAGCCTGATAGTTCAGGGGAAAAAGGGTCAGGACCCAAACAGGTTAGACACCAGAGATTGGAGTCTAAAAAGAAAACTGTGTTTCCACAGTGAAGGCACTTCTTAGGAGAAGGCGGCTCCATGATGGAGAGGCCTTGTAGGCCCAAAAAGTTAAGACAGAAACAGAGGGAAAAAATCTCTCTGAGTTTAAGAAAAAAGAAAGAAAAAACCACCGGCGGTACCGGTGTCGGCGGGAAAAACAGCCGAGACCACAAGAAAACAAGAAAAGAAGTATTTAAAGAAAAAGGTTTCTGCGGTGATAGGAGGACATCCTGCTGGCTCCGCGGAAAAACGAAAACTGAGGAGAAGTGGAAAGGGCGGGAAGTCAGCATGCAGGCGCGAGGGATGCTCCCAAAAGCTTTCTGATTGGATGCTGGGGAGCATTCCCGTGCGGGCTCCGTCGGTACCGACGTACCCGTATGTGAAGACTCATTCCTGCTTGTTCCTGGAGATATACTGGTTTGAGACCCTCTGCCCTGACACCTAGAATGGCCCTGTGATCCGTGCTCCATGTACTGGTCAGGTCGATATGCCCTGAAGCTTACAACTTAGTGACAGAGAAAAGAAGAGCAGGGAAGAAAGCATTTTCGTTCAGTCTCCACCTGATGAAGAATGAGCAGACATCCTGAGGCTGAGCTAGTTAGGTTAGAAAGTCTGAGAAAGTTTAACACGGAGATGAAATATAGATAACATGCCATTTACACATGCAAGTCACTATTGTCAAAGATCTGTGTGCATGAATGGGCACTTATGCGCTTACTTTAGTCAGTCACTATTCTGCAATTACGCATACTTTCACTGTGGGTGTGCACATGGGCAGAATGGTCTGGGCTGCAAAGTCTTTTGTAATAGAATATATTTTTTTTAAACTCAGCTAAGCCTGAGCAACTAAAGGCTATTCCTGGTGGCGGCCTACAATGGTCCTTGTGACCAGGAGCCTGATACCCCACAGAGGGAAGCTGTATTGGTCCTCCTGACCAGGAGCTCAACCTTTCAGCTCAAGTGGTGTGCTGGGAACTCCAGAGGGGCACCTCCTGTGTGCCCTGGAGATATCAAGCCAGAAGGAATTCCCAAAAAGAAAAAAAAACTGTCAGGAAAGAACAGGAAAACCACCATCATCTGCTGGAGACAGAGAAATACTGAAGGCGACTCCTAGGTGTACAGAGCTCAGCCAATCAAGCTTTTGATATCTTTCTCTGTCTCCAACACCTGCTGGCAGGGGAACTTAACCCACTTCTCTGGACTGGTCTAGCAGGATATACTGGAAGCAAATTTACATTCGTTAAGTTATAAAATACTATAAACGTACACGCGCTCCTTAAAAATCTAGGCACCTAGATTTAACGCATTTTCGGAGGCTTACACCCCTTCATTTTAAATAAAAGCAGGTGCAGATAGATGCCCATAATTGGAGCCTAAAACTAGGCACCCAGTTGTAAAATAATCTCCGTATAAGCACATTTCCAAAAAGCCCTGTGCGCACACACATCATTACCAATCAATCTTACTTTCTGAATCTTCATCATTCTTTTCCTCATCTTCATCAGCCGACTCTTCAGGGTTCTGGGAGAAAGAGAGCACCTTAAATCAGAGTGAGCTTACTGGAGAAGATCAGAGTCTCTATGTACTGGCTACTATATTTAAACATCTTTTCAGATATGTGCCATGTTGCTACACTTCTGAAGAAATGCTCTTTGCCAAAGACACCCTGAAAAATTCCATACTATGCAACAGTAAGAATAATGGAGCTTAGGAGAAGATGGAAATCTTTTGCCTGCTTGCAAGCATTGATGTATCTCTCCTGTCTCCCTCCTTTCCCCACCATCCCTTCACCTGCTTGTAGGAGCTGATCTGTGTTTCATAGTCACGGTTGTACTTTCGGATTTTCTGGCGTAGGGTGCTCAGTGCCTTTGCATTGTTCTTATTCATTTTCTTCTTCCCCTCTTTGTCTTCCCATAACTACAAAGGACAACAACAAGAAAAACCACCACAAATCACATAGAAAAGAGAATCCAGTGGGGGGGAGGGGGGAGAAACGACACCCCTCACCGCTTCTTACTACTGTGGCTCCAGAAACCAAACTTATACTCATCTGACAGATGAAAATTCCTTCCAGCAACATTCACTGTGACCCAGCCAACACACAGGTGTAGAACAAAGGAGAACTGGGTCTCTGGTAAGGAAGTTATCTATTCACCACCACTCACCACCTATGAACCCTAACACAGCACAAGAGTGTGCAATAGAGTGAGATCTGCTCTTCAGTTAGAAATTGCATATACTCTGCCCTCAAATGAAGCAAAAAACAAAATAAAACTAATAATGGATTTTACTGTGCCAATATATAAAGTATTAAATGATGCTCCTATGAAAAAATGTTTTACATTCCTACAATGGCAAGTCTTTTGTAGAAATTCTATTCTCCACTTTCCAAACCTTGCTATGAGATAACAATGTTCCTTTGTTCTCACTTTCCGAAGCCACCCTTGTTTCTCTTCCATAATGCAGCTCACTTGAAGCCCTCTTCCTCACCTCATTCAGGTAATCCTCTAGGTCTGCCAAGAGTCGAATATAAAACTTGGGAATCCCCTCTTTATCCACAATGTTCTTGGCTTTAATGAAGGCTTTGCTGAGCAGTTCAAACTCTTCCAGGCACTTAGTCACATCACGGATCTTCATGGCGTTCCGGATTGTCTTGATGAGGTTTGTCAGCTCTTCAAACCTGGTAGAAGTATGGGGACAAAAGAAAAACAATTATAAAAATTACACACAACAATTTTCCAGACCCTTGCATACTTCACTCACATCCCAAGTGCTATAGTATTAGTAATCCTGTTGCTTCTACTTGCCAGCACACTTTCAGATCTTAAAAGAAACTTGATAATTAAAATTTGAGAAGATTTTATGGTATCACAGTAGTCTATCAACCCAACCTCAGATTTATCCCTTTTATCATGCTCCAACACTCAGGCACAGGCACCCTATCGGATGGGATGACTGCCATTGCTTCCAACGTACACTTACCGCTTGTCCTTTGCGCTGCGCACTACACGCTTGGTGTCCTCTTCATCATCACTCAATAGATGTGGCCTAAAAATGGGCAGGTAATAGGTCAAAAATATACAAAGGACTATTAAGAAACATAGAAACATGATGGCAGAAAACAACCATATGGCCTATCTAGTCTGCTCCTCCATATCAAATACAATAGCCCCCCCTTTTTTCCTTTAGAGATTTTCTGAGTTTGTCCCATGTTTTCATGAATTCAGATACTGTTCTTGTCTCTACTACCTCCACTGGGAGACTATTCCATACATCTACCACTCTTTCCAAAAAGAAATATTTCCACATATTACTCTTGGAGTCTCGCTGCTTTCATCCTCATCCAATGTCTCCTCATTGCAGAGCTAACCTTCAATTGAAAATGGCTCTTCTCTTGTGTATTTATGCCACAGAGGTATTTAAACATCTCTATCATATCTCCTTTATGATAGAGACTTTAGAGCCAGCCACATCCCTCTTATCCCGCCTTTCCTGTCAAGTATACAGTACATATTGAGATCTTTAAAGTCTGCCCCCATATGGTTTATAATGAAGACCACTGACCATTTTGGTAGCCACCCTCTGCACAGACTCCATCCTGTTTATATCTATTTGAAAATAAAAAGATGCTTTGCAAGCTGTCATTATGACAGCTATCTTGGAAAACACACAGACCCATTTCATTTCTCATCTTTTGAGATCCTATGCTTATAGGTTAGTCGTCTTCATTATTTTTATATATGGAAAAAGCGGGGGCAGTCAGAAGGGGAACATTATTCTTTCTGTCTCTCACCCCATAAAGGAATGTGCAGAGGAATACTGCTCTCAAGCTCTGAAAGAGCTTCCCTTCTTCCCCTCCAGATTCAGAACTGCACTCACTGTTTAGCATAGGTGCCTCCAGCTGGCTTGGGAATGAGTTCATCACCAGACAGCGAAGACTCCGACTCACTGTCAGAGCCCGTGGCAAAGAAACGTGACATTCTGGCAGTTTCTGCTTCTCAGGACTTCTACGAGGACCTGAAGGAGAGAATAAAAATAAAAAAGCCCAACAATGACAGGAACATAGCAATTGTGAATAAAAGCATTAGAGTCAGAATAAAGGTCCATCAAGCCCCATATACTGTAATATCTTTGATAGAAACAAATCTGGGTCACTTAGAATAGGCCTCAACAAAATCTCTGAATTCTAGAGCCAGCCTAAAAACTTAGGAGCTAGCAGCTGAGACCTTCCAGCCACTTCTAACCTGACTCCAATGGCTCCATCAAAGTTTAAGAGCTGGGGAGAGGGGAAAAGAGATTCCTTCCAAAAAGATCTGCTCCTTTCGATATTGATTTATTAAGGCCATTTTCCCATTCTGTGTCTTCCACCCAGTCTTTCACATCCCCCAACTTTATTTATACAGTCTCTCTCAAATATACCCCCCCCCCCCCCGCCCAACACTTACATCACTCAGCCTCGCTCTCTCTCATCCTTATATCCTGTCACCTAGTCTCCCTTATTGTTATCTTCCCCATCAGTCTCTCTCTCTTTCATCCTCTCCAACTGGCTACTTCTACAGCTCTCACAACCCTGATAATCAGCCAGCCACATCCCTCCTAGCCCTCACCACTCAGCAAGCAAGCTACTGATTCTTCACAGCCAATGCCCCCAGCTACCATGCTCCGACTCCCTATTAGGGCAGCTCTACTGATCTTGCCATCATATTAAAACCTGTGCCACCAAGCTTTTTCTCTCCTCTGCACCGCACAGCTCTCAGACTTTGAACCACATGAGGCACAATTCCCATAATGGTCTCGAGACCATCATGGGAGTTCCTGCACCATATGATTCAAATTCAGAAAGCTATGTGGTGCAGAGGAGAGAAAGGTCCTGCTCCGACAGTGGCAACAGCAATAATTACAGGCAAAGAAAAACAGGGCAAGAAAATGTCAGGTGCTGGAGACATTTCTACTCACTGCGGTGACCTTGTGCCAAGCCCTAGCTTTAGTAGACTTTTAAAAATTTTGTTTTTATTGGCTTCAATACGGCAAAACCATTGACAATTACCAAGCATTATACAAGTTATTAATGTCTACATACAGCTAATTGCCAAACTAACAAGCATACTATTGAACCAAAACCCCACCCCCCACTGCATCCTATCTGCTCAATAGTCTTTGCTAATCAACGATTCTTCTGACATTAAGTAATATAGGGTGCCCATATTTTACAAAAGGCATCTCGACAATGATTCTTATAAGCTATCATCTTGCTCATCTAATACACAAATCTGTTAATGATAGAATGCCAATGAAGGAAGATTCTTTTTATCCTTGCAACATCTAGCCACCTCTAAACAAAGTTCAACTGCCTGGCCGATTTCTCCAAGTTAGCCATTAGCATCTAAATCATCGGCTATGGCATTCAATAACATGAATAATGGATCAAGTACCAGTCTCAGGTCTGTTAGTGCTTTAAAGAATAATCTCCAGGAACAAGCAGGAATGTAGTCCTCACATATGGGTATCGTCGGTACAGATGGAGCCTGCGCGGGAACGCTCCCCAGCATCCAATAGGAAAGCTTTTGGAAGCATCCCTCAGCACATGCGCGCTGCCTTCCCGCCTTTCCAACTGTCCCTCTCTTCAGTTCTTCGTTTTCCGCGGAGCCGACAGGACCTACTCCCTGTCACCGCAGAAAATTCCGTCTTTAAATTTCTTTCTGTGGTCGCGTTTGCCTACCGCACAACGCCTACCTGTACCGCCGGTTCTTTTCTTTTCTTTTCATATTTAAAAAACCCAAAAAAACAAAAACTTAAACTTAAGACTGTTTCTTTTCAGAAACTTTCCTCTTTGGTGCTAGGCGCCATTTTGGGCATTAGGCCCCATTTTCCTAAATCATGGAAAAACCAACTAGTGATTTTAAAAAATGTACTAAGTGTGGCGGTACCATTTCCGTCACCGACACCCATGATTGGTGTCTAAAATGTTTAGGACCTGATCATTCTCCAACTTAATGTCTCTCCTGCATGGGGATGACCAAAAGAGAAAGACAGAACCGGGCCACAAAGCTCGGTACCCTCTTTCCTTCAGATGCCAGATCCATTGCATCAACATCGTCGAGGGCCTCTTCTTCCTCCCATGGATCTCAGGTAACTAAACATAAAAGCTGGTCCCTCAAAGGGTAGCTCTTCTGCTAAGCATCGAGAGGCCATTGGCATTGCCCTTGAAGGAACCACACCGGCAAACAGCCCCGGCGGGAGGTTTCGGCTTCCAAAGCATCGATGGGGCTTCAGGATGTTCTCGAGGCTTCAACCTCGCAAGAACTACCTGTGCCATGCTCAGGGGTTCCGGTCATTCTTACCGGTACCGACACCCAGGCATCGGAAACGTCGATAGACCAGAGGTTTCTTGCTATTGAGCGGAGTATCGCAGCTCTTCTTTCAGCTGCAGTACCGGTGATCCCAATGGCACCAGTACCAACATCAATACCAATGCCGGTACCGACACCGACGATGCCAGTACAGACTGTACTGGCCCCGGTGGGAACTCTTCTCATGCCATCTCTAGCTGGAGTTAACAAAGGACATGTCATTTCAAGATTTCATCCGTGATATGGCCAAAGGTCTTTCAATCACAGTAGCTCCTGAAGAGGAATCCAGAGCAAAGGAATTGGAAATCCTCCAATATCCTAAAGCTCCTAAGGAGGCAGCCACTCTGCCTATCCATGAAATTCTGCATAGCTTGATGCTCAGAATATGGGAAACACCTCTGACTACTTCTCACTCTAGGAGACTTGATACTATGTATCAAGTTCCACCATGTCCTGGATTTCAGAAAACTCAGCTACCACAAAAATCAATGGTAGTGGAATCTGCCATGCGTAGGATGAAAAGTGCAAAGAGGCATGCATCCAATCCTCCAGGTCGTGAATACAGGACTCTGGATGCTTTTGGACGCAGAACTTTTCAAGCTTCCATGCTTTCAGCTAGGATTAGTTCATATATCCTATACATGGGAATGTTCCTCAAGGAAGTCACAGGAGACTTGGAGCTTATGAGCCCATTTCTCCCAGATGATAAGAGACAAGATTTTCTTGCTCTAGTTAAGCATGCTCAGGATGTCTCCAAGTTTGTCAATCGTGCAGCCTTTGACTGCTTCGAATGCATCAGCAGAACTTCTGCTATTGCCACTGGCGCACCACGGATTGCCTGGCTACAGGCATCAGACTTGGGTACAGGACAAGTTAGGCAACATTCCTTGCACGGGGGAGAATCTCTCCGGCAAGAACTGGCAGGAAAAGGCTAACGACAATTCTACCTTAGATAGATTGTCAAAGTCTACAGCCATTCCAGCCAAAAGGAAGCCTTATAAAAAAACCCTCTTTTAGCAAAACGAGGAAGTTTTATCCTTCCTATACCCAGCAGAGTCAGACTCCACGTCAGGTTGCCCAAAAGGGACAAACTAGACAGCAAAAGAAACCAAAGGGCCCGAGAGCCCAACCAGCTCTCCAGGTTCAGCCCCCTCAAGGGCTTTGACTCCTTCCTAGAGAGCTTTGCCTTCCTGCCTCTGAGGGATCCCCAACCCCCCAATATTCCGGGCAGGTTATGCCACTTTGTCAACAGATGGCATCAGATAACAGCAGAAGATTGGACTTTGTCCATTGTAGGAGAGGGGTACAAACTTCATTTTCACAGCATACCCCCTCCTACAATTCTAAAGCAATTCAATTCACAAACCTCTGCAGACAATCTGCTAGATCACGAGGTCTCCACACTTCTTGCCCAAGGGGCAATAGAGGAAGTACCCATTCTTCAACAGGGGGCAGGGTTCTTCTACTCCCCCTATTTTCTTATTCCAAAGAAAACAGGGGGACACAGACCCATTTTAGACCTCAGAGAATTGAACAAATATCTGTTTCGAGAGAAATTCAAAATGATTTCTCTAGGAACTCTTCTGCCATACCTTCAAAGCCAGGACTGGCTTTGCTCTCTAGACTTAAAGGATGCATACCCACTGGTCGGAGATGATCCATAAGAACATAAGATATACCATACTGGGTCAGACCAAGGTCCATCAAGTCCACTATCCTGTTTCCAACAGTGGCTAATCTAGGTCATAAGTACCTAGCAGTTTCCCCAAAAGACACAAGTTCCACAATTCTTCTATTGGGTCAAGCAGTGATATCCTGGGTCCCTTTTAATAATGGTTTATGGACCTTTTCCTCCAAGAACTTATCCAAACCTTTTTTAAACCCAGCTACACTAACAGCTTTTACTACATCCTCCAGTAACAAATTCCAGATTGCGATTACACGTTGAGTGAAAAATTATTTTCTCTTAGTCTTAGTTTACTCTGTAGCTTCATTGTATGTCACCTAGTCTTTCTATACTCTGATGATGCAATCAATCTACGTTTACCCGTTCCACTCCATTCATTAAATTTATAGACCTCTATCATATCTCCCCTTAGTCGTCTCTTTTCCAGACTGAAGAGCCCTAACCTTTTTAGCCTCTCTTCATAGGGGTATCCTTCCATCCCCTTTACCAATTTGGTGGCTCTTTTCTGTACTTTTTCTAATAACGCTATATCCTTTTTAAGATACGGCGACCAGAATTGCACACAATATTCAAGGTGCGGTCACACCATGGAACGATACAGAGGCATTATCATATCCTTTGCTTTAAATTTTCCATTCCTTTCCTTATGATATCTAGCATTGTATTTGCTCTCTTGGCTGCCGCTGCACACTGGGCGGAGGGTTTTAGCATGTTATCCATGATGACGCCTAAATCTTTTTCCTGAGTGGCGGTTCCTAATGTGGAACCTTTTGGGTTTTAATGGGTAACTGAAATCACCCATTATTACTGTGCTGTAAGTTTTGTTAGCTTCCCTGATTTCTTTGAGCGTTTCATCATCCATTTGTTCATTCTGGCCAGGTGGTCGATAGTACACCCCCACTGCCATCGCCTTCCCCTTTTTATATGGAATTTCAATCCATAGAGATTCTACAGCAAATTTTGTTTCCTACAAAATTTTAATCCTTTGTGACTCAATGACCTCTCTAACAGAGTGCAACCCCTCCACCAATTTGATCAGCTCTTATCATTATGATATAGTTTGTACCCAGGTATCAGTGTCCCACTAGTTGTCCTCCTTCCACCATGTCTCCGAGATACCAATCATATCTAACCTCTCATTTAGTGCTATATATGCTAGCTCTCCCATCTTATTTTTTAGACTTCTAGCATTTTCATACAAGCATTTTAGAGACTATTCTATTCATATTCATCTGGCTATTGGTAAGCAGGAGTAATTTGGAATCTTTAAGCTCTGACTGCTCCATACTCAAGGGCATTTGGGCTACTTTTGTCTTTATTAGAACCTCTTTGCTGATATGGCCTAACGTCATTTTTTTAGTAGCATCCTTCAAGCCCCTCCTTTCTCCAGAATGTTACCCAATTCCTAACAAATTCAAAACCCTCATCCTTGCACCATCGTCTCATCCATGCATTGAGACTCCAGAGCTCTGCCTGCCTTTTGGGTCCTGCACGTGGAACAGGAGGCATTTCGGAAAACGCCACCCTGGAAGTTCTGGATTTCAAATTTCCTAACTAAAAGCCTAAATTTAGCCCCCAGAACCTCTCTACCACATTTTCCTATGCCATTGGTACCGACAAGACAGCAGACTCCTCCCAAGAACTATCTAAGACCTTGTCTAGGTGGCACGTGAGGTCTGCTACCTTCGCACTAGGAAGGCATGTTACCAGGCGATCCTCACGTCCACCAGCCACCCAGCTACCTACATGCCTAAATGATCCAATCGCCAACTATAATGGCTGTCCTAACCCTTCTCTCATGAGCACATGGACCTGGAGAAACTTACTCGGTGCAAGAAGGTTTTACAACATCTGGAGGACAGGTCCTAGCTACAGGATCACTTCCTGCCACACCATGGTGATGCTCTACTGTCACGTGACCTCTCTCCTGCATGGCAACAGGGATGCTAGACTGGAGGTGGGACTTCAGGACTATATCCCTGTAGGTCTCGTCTATGTACCTCTGTCTTCCTTATGTCTTCCAAGTCTGTTATTCTAGCCTCCAGAGATCGGACTCGTTCCCCGAGAGCAGAGAGCTCCTTGCACCTAGTGCACACGTAAGACCTCTCACCAACTGGGAGAAAATCATACATGTGACACTCAATGCAAAAGACTGGAAAGCCCCCATCCGGGCCCACACTGGTTAGAAGTCCCGCAGCAGACCTCCCATGGGAACTACCTCCGGCAGGCCTCCTTCGTTTCATTGTGCCTTTTGGTTGCGGTCGAGGTGCTAGAGTAAAACTTATCCTGTTCCTTGAAACCCGCAAAAAGCTTGCCCCCGGGAAGAAAAACACCCTCTCTGATAAAGTGCAAAACGCACTGCTCAGAACGGCGGAAATCCTGCAGCTGACCACACAGAGCCATTAACAAACGCCCCAGCTTCTGCTTATCCTCAAGGAGCCTGCTTCCCTTAGACTCCCCAAGGTCCTGTACCAACTTATCTAAAGCTTTACCAAACAGGAGCTTACCCTTAAAGGGAAGCTTGCTCAGATATCTGCCAACCAATTCCTCAACCACAAGTAACGTGTGGCTATAACTGAGGCCATACTCTTGGATAGACCCTTAATAAGGTCGTAGATGACATCTGCCAAATAGGCTGCCCCAGACTCCAGTTTAGCCACTTCTGGAGGTATAGACTGTGCCTTGCCAACACTTTCCAAGATGCCCTGTGCCCAGCACAAACAGGCTCTGGCCACAAACACCCCGCAGATCGATGCCTGCAAAGACAGTGCATTAATATCGAACTCTTGTTTCAGCAACATTTCCAACTTTCTGTTTTGTACATCCTTAAGTTAGGTGCTGCCTTCCACCGGTATAGTGGTCTTCTTTGTGACTGCCGACACCGCTGCATCCACTTTAGGGGAGTGCAGAATCTCTTTTTCAGTGCCCGTTCAGCTGCAGCTATCTCTGGCAGTTTCCTCTTCTCTCTGCTTTCCGATGCCCTGGAGGGTTCTGATCTCCCCTGCTTCATGCAGAATGCCTTATGCATGAGAAGCACAAACTCGGGAGAAAATAATCTCATCTGGCCACTACCCATAGCAGACTCCTGGGATGCAGAAGGTCGAGAGGAAAAATAGTGCTCAAACGTAAGGACAGAGAGTTGTCAGAACCTGTCTGTCAGCATCCTCTACAATGGCCGAGACTCCTGGCGCAGAGATGGGCGATTCATGGTCCACTGTTGACAGAGTCCACCTCAGATCCCCCAGAGGTACCTGTTCCAACTTTAGCCACAGTTTCCTCCAGAAAGCTCTCCTCTGTTGATCTAGACTCCGCCTCACAGCTACAACAAAAGGCCAGCGGCCGAAACAGAACTTCTTTTTGCACCACACACAAAACACATGGCCTTGGTAGGCATATTAGCTCCAGGGGAAGGGAAGGGCTCCCCAGCCTAACTGGTCAAACATCAGGCAGTCTGACTTTTTTTATATATTTATTTACATTCTCTTATATACCACGCTATTCTGCATCAGTGCGGTTTACATTGAACAAACTGAAATTACATTGAACAGGGCATTATAGCTTGGAGATAACTATTTACAGGGAACATGGGTTATGGAGGGTTAAGTGGCTTGCCCAAGACCACAAGGAGCACCTGTGGGACTAGAAACCCCAGTCCTTCCGGCCCAAGGTTGCTGTCCTCTAGTGGGATTTGAACCCCCGACCTTCCGGCCTGAAGTACCTTGCCCCAACCACTAGGCCACTCCTCCACTCCTATTAAATTCAGACTGTTCTTCAGGAATCTTAAGTAAGCAAAAAAAAAAAAAACAACAGAGAAAGCATCCCACTGAATTAGAACAGAACCCCCCTTCATTCTTATAGAAAAACTGAAGCCCTGAAAGAAAATAGCGCTATTTCCCACGCTCCTTAAGATGGCCTCTGAAGCCATGCGGTTCTGAGCACCACCCCGAAGGCCTCTTAACACGAGAATCACTGCTGAATTGGCCAAACCCCCAAAATCTACCTTCCCCAGGCAATACAGCCTGTCACGCTTAGCCCTTGCTACCAGCTTCTGCTGTGAGGCCTTGATCAAAGGGCCCCCCTCTCTTTTGTGTTAACAGTGGCTCCTCACCCACTGGTGGGTTTGTGAGCTGCTATGTCTGCCAGTGACTCAATTGGCACTTTTTCCCCTTCAGCTTGATGAAGGCTCTATGCATCTCAGAAATGCTTTTCTTTTTTTTTTTTTTAAACTGCCTTTATTTAAAGACAGCAAAAAAAACAAAAAAAAAACCCCAACCAGGCAAATAGCACAGCCTTCTTCCAATTGAAACTAAACCTGAAAATAACCACAAATGCTCCTTAGTTGTTCCTTCAGTGAACCCAGGCTCTGGGATCAATTCTCTCCAGCTGCTTGAAGACTGTTTACTGTGGCTGGTGCCAGCTGCCTAAGAACACTGATGTTATCAAAGATGACATGCTCAGTCTCCAACCTGCTGGTGAGAGATGACAACCTAGATGTCAGGACTGGAAAGACAATAAGGAAGCCCTCCTTGTCTCCTCCTGGAGACGGACACCAAAGGATAGACAACATCCCCTGGACTTCCAGCAGACTCGCTAGAGCTCTTCAAATATGAAGTGAAATACAGGCCCCAAAAAGCCTATTTCCTTTCCTTTGAAATAGCAGCAGCTTTGCATGTAATGACTATCAGTTTTCCTTAGTCTGTATTTACCCCACACCACCTCAAATTTAGTACCTTCCCCTCATCTGAAAGTAAATGTCCCAGTCTCCATAATCCCCCATCCTCCCACCACTGAATAACCACTCTGTTTTTCCAGCTGGAAGTTATCATCCTTCCGCAGGGGAATGAACCAATAAGCCTTTTTAGTCTCCAGTAATCTAGCCTTTGTTATATCACAAACTTTCAACACCAAACTAATAAAAGAATTAAAATGTTCCCTTTGCCCATCATCTTGTATAACCATATTGTAATAGCACTGTGCTCCAAGCTGCTTGTTCTAAATCAACCCTTGATTTCCCGGTTAATATTTCATGCTAATCAAGAACTGCCTGCCACTGAGCAGCTTCATAGTGATTTTGCACCCGCTGAACACCCAATCCCCCTTCCTCCTGTCTCTGATACAATATGCCCCTTGCAACTCATTGGAGCCTCCTTCTCAAAATAAAGGAGAATATTCTCCTTACAAAGCTTTTCAAAAACTATATTGGGTACTTTAATCAATAAAGACATAAATACAAAAAGAATAATCATAACGTCACATTTATTTTTATAGTCTCTAGGCACTCCAGCCAGGAAAAGGTTTTTTTCTCCCACCTATCTAAATCACCAGAGAGTGCCTTCAGCAGCAGAGTACAATTTATGTTGTAGACAACCTTTCACCCCCTGCCAATATTTATTCCTAAATACCTGACAGTCCTCCCTGCCTACTTAAAGGAGATTGTGTATAGTTTTTAATCTTTTAACTGGGGATCTAATTCTAACTTCAACATTTCAGTTTTTCCTAAATGTATTTTGTATCCCAGCATCTTGCTATAATCTTTAACATCCTTTATTAAAACTAGGAGGCACATTAGCGGCTGAGGTAATGTAAAAATCACGGTATCTGCAAATAGCACTATTTTTATATTCCCGATCTCCCTGCATTAACCCCCTAATATCATTATTTATCTGATCCCTTCTGCAAAAGGTCCATCATCACTGCATATAGGAGCAGAGAAGGGGGGAGGGTCCTGACCGGTCCTCTGCTCTGCTGAGAACAACCACCTCATTGCAAGCCTCTGCCCTGCACCCTGGTTTGTTCAGACTGTTTTGTTTTCTGTACTTGTCTTAAGCTTTCAGTTTGTCCGTATGTATCTATATATTTATATCTATATATATCTCCATATATCTTTAGGACAAGCACAGAAAATAAAACAGTCTGAACAAACCAGGGTGCAGGGCAGAGGCTTGCAATGAGGTGATTGTTCTCTGCAGAGCAGAGGACCAACAGGGGGGTCAGCAAATGTACACAAGAAAGGAAGAGGACCCAAAAATGTCAGGGGGGGGGGAGCGGGGCTAGTCCACTCCACTGCCACTTTTGGAAATATGGGTGGCTGCAGCAGTGGCAGTTGGGGGGGGGGGGTGGCAAGGCCAGCGTTTCTGCCGAACCCTTGGGCCGGCCCTGCATATGCCTCGCTCCTTTGGGTGTGGCAATGTGTTGGGTTTCTACTGTCCCATTCCTGATTATTTCAACTCCTCCTTCTGCCTCAGTCTCACTCCTTTCCTTCCTTTGAAATCCATTCCATCCACCTCTAACTACTTCTCCGGATTGCTCTCATTTATCAACCCCCTGATAAGTCCACCTCTACCTTTCTCACTGACTGACTTGTGGCTTTTCCTCTTTATGGATTCATCTCCCCCCTCACTTATCCTTGGGGATTTTAACATCCATTCTCAGACCCTCATGCCTTAAAGCTCCTTTCCCTAACCATCTCATTCAATCTCCATGCTCTATTGCCCCTACTCACCAGCTAGGTCACTTCCTTGACGTTGTCTTCTGCAACTGCTTGCCCTGAAATTTCTGCAGCTCAGTTTCACTCTTCATCACCCCCCACCTCACTCTAGTTCAATCTCTTCCAACATCTTTAGGCCATTGACCCATCAGCTCCCTCCACTGCTCTCTCGCCATCTCTTTCCTCCACTATTTCTAATTGTTTATCTTTATTTGGGCATTTAATATACTGCCTGGATTGGAATAAAAGGGCGGTTTACAATAAACAACACTTTTGCTGCAGGAAAGAAAGAAAGGGCAAAGTTAGGTCTGGGGAAAGAGGAGAGTCTTGAGCATGGTTTTGAATCTTTGAAAGAGGGTTCTAAACAGAGTGCAGGGCCAAGGAAAAAAAATGCGGAGTTACTTGTGATTTCCAAATTAACTTGCGAGGCAGATGGGAGGTGGAGAAAGTTGGTGTGGACAGAGCGAAGGAGATGGGAGAGAAGCATGGAGGTGGACAAGATCGAAAAGGTACTGGGGAGTACTGGTGTGAACTGCTTTGTGGACTAGGGTGAATATTTTGAATTGGACCCAGAATTTAACAGGAAGCCAGTGGAGATGAATGAGCAGAGGAGTCATCTAAGTCTGTATCTTCCTATAACACTGTACTCTCCTCTGCTCCTCCCACTTCACGTCCTATGAAACATACTATACATCAACCCTGGCAATCTTCTATGTTCCTGTGCCTGCTCAGCTGAGTACCTTTGACCCAAATCCAGCACTCTTATGGACTTCCTACATTTCAAATTCATACTAACCTCTTTCCAGTCTGCCATAGTACTCTTGCTTGGTGAGTGCTATCTGGCTAACTCTTGCCCTCAATATCTCTACAACTCTGAACTCTCTCCTCAAAGTGCCTCTGCCCCCGACACACACCATCCCTTGATCCTATTTGTCCTAATTATTGACCCATCTTTCTCCTCCCCTTTATTTCTAAACTACTTGAATATGTGGTTCACCGCTGCTCTTGACTTTCTCTCCTCTCAGTCCCTTCTGGATCCACTGCAATCTGGGTTACATTCTACAGAGATGGCTCTTGCCAAAATCTGGAATGACTTGTTAATCGCCAAATCTAAGGGACTTTACTCGATCCTCATCCTTTGACCTTTGTGCTGTTATTGACACTGCTGATCACCCCTTCTCATTGATACCTTTTCCTCGCTTGGATTTAGGGGTCCTATCCTGGTTTTCTTACTTGCTCTCTCTCCTATTGCAGTTTTAGGATATGTTCTGGTGGATCCTCCTCTATTGCTATCCTAATTTCAGTCGGTGTATCACAGGACTCTGTCTTGGGACCTCTCTTTTTCTCTCTCTACACTCAGTCCCTTGGTGCACTCATCTCCTCCCATGATTTTCAGTACCATCTCTATGCTCATGACTCCCAGGAGCTACCTCTCTGCTCTTAAAATCTCTCCGGGAATCCAGGCTGAGATCTCTGCCTGCTTATCTGGTATTAGTACCTGGATGTCTCACTGCCATCTGAAATTGAACATGGCCAAAACTGAGCTCCTTATCTTTCCCCCTAAGTCATCCTCCCCCCTTCCTCCATTTCTGTGGATAACACTCTACTCTGCCCTGTTTCTTTGGCTCACAACTTTGTGGAGTCATCTTTGACGCCTCCCTCTCCTTCTCTACAAACATATACAATAGATAGACAAAATTCATCCCTTCCTTTCTGAACACACTACTAAGACTCTTCTCCATTCTCTTATCACCTCTTGTCTAGGCTATTGCAACCTCCTCTTTTCTGGTCTTCCTCTGAATCATCTCTCCCCACTTCAGTTTTTTCAAAACTCAGCTGTATGGCTAAACTTCTGCTAGTGTCGCTATGCTCATGTCATCCCTCTAGGCCCTCAGGGAGGAGTGGCCTAGTGGTTGGGGCAAGTTACCTCAGGCCGGGAGGTCAGGGGTTCAAATCCCACTAGAGGACAGCAACCTTGGGCTGGAAGGTGCTCCTTGTGGTCTTGGGCAAGCCACTTACTGGGAACATGGACAATGGAGGGTTAAGTATTAGTGTATGTATCTCATATCTCCTCGTGTTAAATGTATCCCCCAACTGTGTTGTGACCACTTTGATTGAAGGATAAGGTGGCATACAAAAACTGTCTCAATAAATAAATCCCTCTTCTCAAGTCACTTCATTGGCTCCCTATCTGTTTCCACATCCAGTTCAAACTTCACTACTGACCTATAAATGCCTTAATTCAGCTGCTCCTCAATACCTTTCCTCTTATCTCTCCCTACACCCCTCCTCAGGAACTCCGCTCTTCTGGCAGATCCCTTCTATCTATGCCCTTAGTTGCCAGCGCCGATCTTTCTATCTTGCTGCTCCTTATACCTGGAACAAACTACCCAAGTAGGTAGGTTAGGCTCCATCTGTGGCCCTTTTCAAATCCAGGCTAAAAAGTCACTTCTTTTGGATCATGATACTCCTAGTCTCCTGTTTGCCTCCTGTGCATTTCTTTACCATACCCCTAAATATATCCTAGTCCCCAATTGTTGTGTTGTCTGTCTTGACTAGACTGTGAACCCTTATAAGCAAATGCTGCCTCTTACATGTCTCTGTATAGCACTGTGTATGTCTTGTAGCACTATACAAATGATTATTAGTAGTAGATAAGCAGTGGATTTCCCCAATCCACTTTAATAATGATTTATGGCAGAGCTTGATAAATCCCAGGTGCCAGGTTGCCATGGCAAACATTTACCTCAGGCATCTGTGAAATTACTTGTCCCCCCCCCCCCCTTAAAACAAAAAATGTGATCGCAGCAAAAATTAGGAGATCTGATCCCCACGGGCAGAAGAGAAGGGGATGGCCGTGATCGCAGCCCAGATGCAAGCATTTATATAGCGCTACCAGTCGTACGCAGCGCTGTACAAAACATGTAAGAGAGAGTCCCTGCTCATCAGAGCTTACAATCTAATCAAGACAAACACAGAAGGCATAAACAGGGGTAAAACAGGGGAAAGGAGAAGGAGATCAGGTGAATCCAGATCCAAAGGCAGCAGCGAAGAGGTGAGCCTTCAACCTGGATTTGACAGCCCTGCACCCCAGTTCCACATTATATACACATGCACACACATAAGCACCTCACCTCTGCACCGTGAATGCGCACACACACACAGGCTCTTTAGCTCTGCAGCACACACACACACACACACAAGTCCTGCAGCCCTGCACCCCATCCACAGAGGCACACCCACCACCACATCCCAAGCACAGACATTGCACCAAACACACAAACACAAACCAACACATGCTATCTGAAGCTATAACTAACTTATCTAAAGATGACACAGTGTAGGAACTCTGGTGCTGGTCTCACGAGACTTGAGAACATGAGACCAGTGGACAACTGGGAAAAGGGGGACTCCCATGAGAAGGTCATAACTGGTTCTTATGATTTTGGCCTAGCTCCTAAATCCACACAAAATTTGTCAAGGCCTGGCTTATAGACTTTTCCTCCAGAACTTGTCCAACCCCCTTTTAAGCCCAGCTATACTAACAGATTTTATTACATCCTCTGGCAGTGAATTCAAGAGTTTGATTATGCATCGAGTGAAAAAAAAATATTCTCTCTTATTAGTCTTAAATGTGCTACAGTATAGTTTTATTGTATGTCCCTTAGTCTTTCTACTTTTTGAAGGCATAAATAACCGATCTACTCATCCCGATGGCTTTGTCTTATGTAGCTCTTGCAAATCCTTTAACTGGCTGCATAATTGACATTCCATCTGTCCCTTCTCCCTTTTTTATATACAGCTATTGAAATACAATGAGCCTCATTACAGCTCCAGGCTGATGTAAATAAAACATCTATTTAAAAGGCACGTTCCCTGATAGTTGCACTAGTATTTTATAAAGTCAAGTACGCACATGCTTGACTTTACAAAATAGGCAAAAAATGGCACAAGAAAGGAGAAAATGTTTCCATTCCTGTTAATTTCCTTTCCTTGATTCCTGCTAGGACTAGTCCAGATGAGTGGATTATGTTCCCCAGCCAGCAGATACAGACTAAAGCACGCTTTCGGTGACATCATGGGCTGTATAAAGTGGTGGTACAACACTTGCCACTTACCATGTAGAAAGAAATGTCTGAAATACGACGTTGCAATATGAAAATAAAATACCACAAAGAACTTTAAATAGAAATTCAACTATCTTACCAACCAACATATTTGCAAGAAAGACTGATGCTGAAAAAAGCAGCAGGATATCCTAGCCCTGTGGGCGTATTCTTCTTTGACTGGTCTAGAAGGAATAAATGAAAAAAATTATCGGGTATGGAAAATTTCTCCTTCCTCATCATCCTAGATTAGTCCAGACAAGTGGGAATTATCCAAGCCGTCAGGTTCCAGGGTAGGAGAAAGATGCTCCAGCCAAAACTGCTCTACTAAATGCACCATCTGCAATGGCTCCCACCTGCAGCCTGTAATGTCTGATGAAGGTATTGGGAGACAACCAGGTGGCCACCTTACAGATGTTATCCAGAGACACCAAAATCAATTAACCAATCCAAAACTGAGGTCCTTCAAGTTTTCTCCAATCCCTTACACACCCCTCCAACCCTCACCTTTGGTGATCTCACACTCACTATAAAAAACCAAGTGAAATATCTTGGAATCATCCTTGATCAGAACCTCTCCTTCTCCGATCAAATAAAGAGAACTGCCAATACAGTATACGCAAAGCTACGTACCCTCCGGAACCTCAAACCTCTCTTAAGCCCTGACTCCTTTCGTACTGTCTGACAGGCCCTCACAACCCCTCACTTGACTACTGTAATCTAATCTATCATGGCCTCCCCAAGAACACCAGCCAACCACTCCAACTAGCCCAGAATACGTTAGCGCGGCTCATAACCAACAACCCCAGACGATCTCATATTACACCAGTCCTCTATGATCTCCACTGGCTCCCGATTCAACACAGAGCTAAATTCAAGGTTCTTACTCGTATACACAAAATTATCTCAAAGGAGTTAGCTCCATGCCTCTCCCCACTCCTTGCCTTCTCCAACACCACAAGAACACACCGCTCCTTTACCAAAAACCTACTGACCATACCAACAACTAAAAGACACTGTAAACAATCTATAAGCAACAGGGCCTTCTCTCTCTATGCTCCATCCCTATGGAACACCCTTCCTCATGAGCTGCGTAACTGTGTGAGCCACTCTGAGTTCCGTAAGAAGTTAAAAACCCACCTCTTCCTTGAACATTTTTCCCTACCACCCTAGTACCTAACCCTCTACATCTACCTCCCCGCCCATGCTCCTTCAAATCCTATAACACAACCATCTGTAGCTCTATATATACATATGTAAATAGCTGATCATTGTAATTAGTTCATAAATTAGTTCTTATTGTTTGCCTATGTATCCTTGTTACTTTGTTCTTTGTAAACAGTTAAAACACACTGCCTTTGAAACATTCTATGTAAACGGTGTTGATTTGTAGAAAGACGGTATATAAAAAATGTTAAATAAATAAATTCCACTCAAGGAGATACTTTGTAGAGTAATCTCTGATCCTCTCTAGAACCCATTTCCCAGGCAAGATGTGGATTGAATAGTTTTCTTAATCCAACAGGCAATACAGGACTTGGCCACCACCTGCCATTTCCTCGGATCACTGAAGAGGAAGAACAGATGATGTGACTCAAAAAGGAGTTAGTGGCCTCCAAGTACCTCAAAAGTGCTCTTCAGACATCAAAGGTACTCAAGGAAGAATCCATTCACAGAGTCTCCTTTAAAAAAAGGCAGGCAAGACCACCAAATGGTTCAGGTGAAAAGGAGGCAACACTTCTGGGAGAAAGGATGGTACTGTCCTCAAAGAGACTGCAGTTATCAAAATATACAGGAATGGCTCCCTGCAGGACAATGCCTGGAGTCTGAAGCCTGTTGGGCAGACACAATGGCCAACAGGAAGACCATGTTCATGGTCAAATCCTTGAGTGATCTCTTGAAGAAAGGAGGTGCCCTTTAGAGATTTCAGAACCAGTGAATGGTCTCAGTGCTATTGTTCTGAATGGAGCCTCTCTTGCATCTGTCCTCAATGATATTTGCTGTATCTTGGACCAAGGCGATTTTGCCCTATCCGTTGCTTTAGATCTAACTACAGCTTTTGATTTGGTTGAGCACAATTTACTTGTCCCCCATCTTTCAGAATCTGGCATTCGAGGGCAGGTTCTAGACTGGTTCATCTTATTCCTAGCAAAGCAAAGCTACCAAGTGACTATCCAGAATTATATTTCTGCTCCAGGGTTCTGCACTTTCCTCCATTCTCTTTAACCTTTTTCTGAGCCTTTTTGCCACCCTCATACAGACCTTAGGAATTCATTTTTAAATGCATGCAGATGATATTTTACTCCTCACTCGAGTTGACAGCATCTCCCTTGATCTATCAATCATTAACTCTGACTTAGACATTATATCCACCTGCCTTCACTCCAATGCTTGAATCCTTCCAAGACCACCGCTACCTGGTTTACTAGGTCAAAAGACATCCCGGTAGTTGCCCCAGTCACTGGCGCTACTTTGATCACTCTTGTGCCTTCCTTCAAATACCTTGGTGTCTTTCTAGGCTCTACCCTTTCCTTTTTGCCTCACATTACTCATTTTACAAGGTCTACCTTTTCAGCCTTAAGATTTTGAGCTATCCGTCCATTCCTCACTCCAGCAGACTTTACTGTGCTTCTGCTTAGCATTGTTATATCAAGGCTGGATTACTGTAACTCAGTTTTCGCTGGCCTCCCTAATACACAAGTCTTCAGGCCATTCAAAAAACTGCTCGCCATGCTCTTACTGGCACTAAGCGTTTTGACCATATTACTCCTCTATTCAACATCATTGGCTCAAATACCCACAGTGAATTCAATTTAAGATACTCACTTTGACCTATAAAGCGTTTCATAACTATGCTCCCCAATAACTTACTGCCTACAGTCTGGCTGCACTCTTAGATCCCTCTCTGACAATCATTTGACCTTCTCTCACTCCACCAGTTCCATTATAAAGTTACCCACTGCTCAGCCTTCTGCTAATCAGCCCCAGCAACAGCCAACCAGTATTTACAACTAGAGGCCTCTTTTTCACAATTCAAATCTCAACTGAAAGCCTATTTATGCAAGCTTCTGGCCTGGAAGAATAGGGGTAGTGCATGACAGAAGAGACACTATGTGACTATACAGCTATATAACCAATTAACTGTACATTGCCTTTGGCTCTTTTCTTTCCTCTGCTCTTGTCTTTTAGCTCTCCTATTTTAATTGCAGTATATATATATATATATATATATATATATATATATATATATATATATATATATATATATATATATATATATATATATATATATATTTTATTGATGTAAACTGCTTTGTTTGCCAGTTCCAAGGGCAGTATATTACATTTTAAATAAACAATAAACAACCGGATGCAAAGGGAAGTGGGGGGCAGATGTGCTTCATGCCCCTGAAGAAATGACACCAGAAGAGACACCTGATGAATCCTGAGCTCAATGTCTACATATGCTGGGTTCTTGCTATGTCATATTCATGTAGTACTTAACACGCCTCCTTGACTGGTCTTTTTGTATTGTATTGTATTGTCTTGTACTGTATTGCATTGTAGGTATGATGTGGAGTGAGCATGTATAAGTGGTTGGTTTATGGAAATTTAATACAAAATTTAATACAAATAATTAAAGAAAAAAAAAAAAAAAGAAATGGCTGTCAACTGGACCTTAATAAAATTCAGGGCTAGACCTCGATCCAGCCCAGCTTGCAGGAATACCAAAATGAAAACTATGTTCACTCCTAGATTTCACAACCTTTGATACTGTTCCTCATAAGAGGCTTATCAAACTGAGTAGCCTGGGGATGGGTCCCAAGGTAGTGAACTTGCTTGACTGACAGACAACAGGTGGTAATAGTAACTCAAAAGAAAGGAAGGTGAGGAGAAGTGTGCCCTAGGGATCAATCCTGGAACTCGTACACCAGCAATCCAGGCCAAGATCTCTGTTTGCCTTTCTGACATTGCTACTTGGATGTCTCACCGCCGCTTGAAATTGAACATGGCCAAGACTGAACTCCTTATCTTTCCCCCCTAATGCCTCCCCTCCTCTTTCCCCTTTCTCTTTCTCTGTGGACAACTCTGTAATCCTTCCTGTCTCTTCTGCCCATAACCTGGGTGCTATCTTTGACTCTTCTCTCTCCTTCTCCATACACATCCAACTCGATGCTAAGACTTGCTGTTTCTTTCTCCACAAACATCAGCAAAATTCGCCCATTCCTTTCTGACGACACTACTAAAATAACTGTCCACTCCTTAAACTGCTTTTATATCTCTATACTGTTGCCAGTAGCCTTATTAGTGCCTAGTCACCTTTGTACTGTTGCCAGTAACTTACAATTGGTTTCATATCACTACACTGCTGTCAGTAGCCTTATCATTGCCAGTCACCATTGTACTGTCGCTAATACCTTACCATTGCTATTTGAATTAATATACTATTGTTACTAGCCTATCACTCTAACATGGCCATCTCCTTATTTGCTCTATTTAGCTTTTACCTCTTAGATGACACCATTCAAAATACTTCAGCCTTATCACCCAACCATAACTAGATCCCTATCCTGCACAGTCTGGGAAGGAGAAACAGTAGCAATTCCCACCACACACAACCACATCATATCAGGCACTCACACTTATTTCCATTAATAACTCCTTTAGTCCGGAGCCTAAAAACATCCTTTTACAAGACAACCTAAAATGTGCTCTCATCAACTCACGATCAATTCGAAAAAAATGGCCAGCCATCACAGACCTTATCACCACTCAGAACCTTGACATCCTCATGGCCACAGAATCCTGGCTATCAGACACAGATACCGCCATCATAAATCAACTCATCCCCCACGGCTATGTGATGCACGCTTGTCATAGAAGCAACCGGAAAGGAGGAGTCGTCCTCATCCTTTCAAACAGTAATCTCCAGCTCCAATCGCTAGCCTCAATGAGTATCCTGCACATGGACACATTATCTATCGCTAACAAATATATCAACATAAATCTCATTTACAGAGCTCCTTCTTCACCTCCAGAAGATCTATCCAACATTATAGACCTTGCCTGTAACCCTGGAAGCCCAAGCAAACCTAATTGGCTGATTGGAGATTTTAACCTCGCCTCATTGCAGCCTACCTACTCTGATACATTCCTCGATACTATGAAGGACCTTGGTTATACCCAGCTGGTGAACTCTCCAACACACCTCAAGGGTAACGCCCTGGACCTCATCTTTGCCCCTCATTCTGAATTAATCAAGAATATATCATATCATCCACTCCAGTTCCATGGTCAGACCACAATGTAATCTCCTTCCAAATCCCATACCACCATACCCAAGCTTCAACCAACCAAGCAAACTCAACCTCTTCAGGAGCAAAAACTCAATTTAAATCCCTAGACAGAGATGACTTCCTCAGCAGCACTCTTCCAACACTCCGTCAACCAGCTCAGAACCTTGATGAAATGATCCATAGATGGAACTCCACCCTTATCTCTTGTTCACAATTACCCTCATCCAAAAAATCACCAGCATCCAACAAACAACCACAAAGCAGAAAACCAGCTCCTTGGTTCTCTGCTGAATTACGTGCATCGCTTCAGCTTCTAAGGAGGCAAGAAAGAAAATGGTGCAAATCGCGATCCACATCTGACAAATCAGCTTATGAGAACACCCTGAAGCAACACCGAGAGAAAATTTACAAAAAAATGAGAGAGCACCACACGGATACCCTCCTTAGATCGTTAAATAAACCACGTGACCTCTTTAGCATTGCTAAAGCTCTAACCAAGACACCTTCCTCCAATCAAACAGCTTCTATCCAACCCCAGTCCTTCGCCGAGTACCTACAATCTAAAATTATAAAAACAAACTTTACACCAAGCTCCACACCGTGCTTCTTCCCCCAGATACATCAACCATTGACAAAATTCACCTCTGACCTTATTGCTACCATCAACACCACTACGGCGCCGAATGATCCTTGTCCTGCCCATTGGATCAGATCGATGCGTGTAGAACTTAGCTCAATTCTAGTCTACATCATGGAACTCTCCTTCGCAACAGGAACATTCCCAGAAACCCTGAAACAAACTTCCATATGCCCTCTCCTGAAAAGCAACAAACTTAACCCAGCAAAGACGGACTCGTACCGCCCGATTTCAAGTATACCTTATCTAGCCAAACTCATAGAGAAGGTGGTTCAAATGAAACTACAACACCACATTGATATATCAGCCCCTCTTGATCCTTGTCAGCATGGATTCCGTGAGTCACATGGTGTAGAGACTCTACTCACGATACTCATCAATACATTGTCCAGAGGTATTGACAAAATTGAGAATGGGTTCGTGCTCATATTTCTTGATATAGCAGCTGCATTTGATTCTGTTAACCATGTACAACTCCTCTCCCGCCTCCAGGAAAAGGGAATTCATGGCCTTGCCTGGGAATGGTGCAAATCATAACTCATAAACCGCTGGCAACAAGTACGGATAGGCTCCTCAACATCGGAACCATTCCATCCATTCCAACCATTCCAAGGAGTACTCCAAGGATCATCCCTTTCGGCTCTACTCTAACATTTATATGCAACCCATTTGTGATATCATCCGTTCTTTTAACATCTCCAGTCTGATCTATGCAGATGATGTACTGATTTTTACTCCAATTAAAATCAAGCAGCCAAACCTTTTTCCACTTATTGAATGCTTCAATGCAATTACTGATTGGCTCCTGTCCCAAAATCTTCGCTTAAACTTTAAAAAAACTGAAGTCCTTTTCATAACCAGGAACAAAGACTTCTCTCCTCCTGCTTCATTGAAAGTTTGCGACGCTGAGCTCCCATGCAAGTCTGTAATACGATATCTGGGGATTACAATAGACCAGCAGCTCAACTTTAAAGAGCATATGAAGAATACCACTAAATCCATTTACAACAAAATACGGATACTACGACATCTAAGACCTCTACTAGCCCCAGAAGACTTCAGAACAATATTCCAGACGCTGGTAATGCCACACTTTGATTATGCCATCATCATCCTACATGGACTCCCCAAGAGCACTCTCAATCCTCTTCAAATGGCAATGAACACAGCAGTCCGCATTCTCTGCGGCATCTCCAGAAAAGACCACATAACGCCAATACTGATGGATCTACACTGGCTACCAGTAGAATGCAGAATCACCTACAAGGTGTTAATCCTGTCATTTAAAGCAATTAACGGGATATCCCCCACATCCCTCTCTTCACTCCTTACCAGTACCCCTACTAACAGGCTAAGAAGGTCAACAACTAGCAATACGCTATCTATACCACCTGAGTCCACTAAATGTACCCAAACAACTAACAGAGCATTTACACTATATGCTCCTAAGTGCTGGAACAATCTCCCACCTCATATAAGATCAATTACTGACCTCTCGCAATTCAGAAAAGCTATTAAACATCACTTGTTCTGCCTTTATTTTACCCACACTAACCTAATGCATTCACATCCAACACCTAATCTAACCCACACAGCATCTGACGTACCAACAACATAACCCCCAGTGATTTACAAACAAAACTTACCATTAGGAACATTCATAATCAGCATGACTACATTATAACTCTACTACATAATATAACTTAAATAATTCATAAACCCCTCTGTTTGAACTGTATATAGTTACCCTGTTACTTCCAAGTTACAATCCCTATTATAATGTAAGCAAAAGATCTTGTTCTAATGCAAAATGTTGTTACAATGTAAACCGCACTGATACTAAATAGCGCGGTATATAAGAATTTGTAATAATAAAATAATAAATAAATAATAAATCACCTCCCGCCTTGATTATTGCAACCTTCTCCTTGCTGGCCTCCCTACATGCCACCTCTTTCCCCTTCAATCTATTCAACATTCTGCCGCTCATCTAATTTTCCGCCAGCCTCGCTTTTCCTACATCACTCCTCTTCTCAAGTCAGTTCACTGGCTTCCTATCCATTTCCGTATCCAATTTAAACTCCTTCTCCTGACCTATAAATGCATTCACTCCTCGGCCCCCCTTTAACCGTCATCTCTTATCTCTCCTTACACCCCCTCTCGTGATCTTCGCTCTTCTAACATTCTTCGTCTATCTATGCCCTTCACTCGTACTGCTAATTCCAGACTTCGCTCCTTTCACCTGGCTGCACCCTTCGCCTGGAACAATCTACCTGTGTCTGTGTGTCGGGCTTCCTCCTTGGCTCTCTTCAAGTCCTGGTTGAAAACACACCTTTTCCACGTCTGCTTTCTGTTCTTGACTCCTGTGTTCTGATTTGACTAGTTTTAATTGTGGTTTGTGTTTGCGCTTTTTGCCCTATCTTGATTTATCCCTAAATATTTATATACTCTGTCTTGCTTATTGTATTTTTGTATTTTGTAAATTTGTCTCGATTAGATTGCGAGCTCTATTGAGCAGGGATTGTCTCTCCTACGTGTCTGTACAGTGCTTCGTACGTTTGCAGCGCTATATAAGTGCTAAATAGTCAATGTATTTGTGAACGATATTGCTGAAGGACTGAAGGAAGAAGTCTGCCTTTTTGCAAAGGACATGAAAATTTGCAACAGAACGGCCTCCTCCGAAGACAAAATGAGGAAAGTTCTACAAAAAGAAAATGGAAGAATGGTTTAATGTTTGGCAGATAAGATTTAATGCAAAGAAATGCATAGTCATGCACTTGGGAAGCAGAAATCCAAAAGAAATGAATGCGATAGAGGAAGAGAGGTTGGTGCACATGGACCAGGAGAAGGACCTCGGAATGACAGTATCCGAAGATCTCAAGGTAATGAAACATTGTGACAAGGTGGTAGCCAAAGCCAGAAGGATGCTGGGTTGCATACAGAGAGAGGAATAACCAGCAGAAAGGAGGTGGTATTGGTGAGGCCTCTCGGAATAAATGTTCAGTTTTGGAGACCATATCTCAAAGGATATAAAAAGTCTTGAAACAGTTCAGAAGAAGGCAACCAAAATGATTTGGAGCCTGTGCTGGATGACGTATGAGAAGAAGTTTGAAGACTTAAATAGGTATACCCTAGAGGAGAAGAGGTACAGGGGAGATATGATACATACGTTTAAATATTTAAAAGGGTATTAAATGAACAAACCAACCTTTTTCAAAGAAAGGGAAACTGTAAAACTAGAGGGCATAAAATGAAGCTGCAAGGAGGAAAACTTAAAAAGCAATGTCAAGAAATACTTTTTCACAAAATGGGAGGGCATGCTAAGCATCCACCACCCTAAGGAGGTGGTAGCCGCAAATACAGTGACTGAATTCAAAATGACATGAGACAGACACAGTAAATCCCTTTATAGCAAGAGGACCACTGAATGATGAGATCAAACATATGAGGATTTCTCTCCCACTCCCCGGGATCAATGAGTTTCTGATTTAGAAAGTTGGTCTGCATGTTTTTGGTGCCCACTATGTGTGCTGCTGAAAGGACTACCAAATGAATCTCTGCCCAACAGAAGAGCTCCGCTACTTCCTCTGTCACTGTCACACTACAAGTGCCCCCCTGTTTGTTGACATAAGCCACCACCAAAGCATAGTGAGAGAACATACTGCCCGCCCTGTCCTCGAGAAGGATTAGAAATCTTTCCAAAGCTAGGAGAATCACCCAGGCTTCGAGCCTGTTGATCAGCCAAGCAGGACACCGTGCTTGACCAACACCCATACAAACAGTGACCATGACAATGGGCCTCCCCAGTCCAGGAGGCTGGAATCAGTCATCCAGTCCAGCATGTTCCGTGGCATCCTACCCAACAGAGGGTGGGTCCGGAACTACCAAGTCAACTCCCTCCTGACTGTGCTGGGAAGGGGGAAGAACTGCTGGGAGCACGAAGACCAGAGTAACTGATGATATAGTGGCTAAACAGGTAGAAAAGGTGACGGTGAAAGCCAGAAGGATACTTGGGTGCACAGGGAGAGGAATGGCCAGCAGAAAAGAGGAGGAGGTAAGAGTGCCTCTGTATAAGTCTCTGGTGTAACCTCATTTGGAGTACTGTGTGCAATTCTGGAGGCCACACCTTCAAAAGGATAGAAACAGGATGGAGTCTATGCAGAGGATGGTGACTAAAATGGTAAGTGGTCTTCATTATAAAGCATATGAAGACAGACTTAAGGATTTTAATATGTATACTTTAAAATACAGTAAAGAAGCAACTCCAAGGGGAAGAGGGAGGGTTGTGAGGACTGATTCCTGCTGTCCCTGGAGAACATCTGTTACAGGTAACTACGCTTTCTCTGGCAACAAGCAGGAAGTCAGTCCTCACATATGGGACTCCCCAGCTACAAGCTACCGAGAATGTGTAAAAATACTACGGCAACCTGCAAAGGGTGAGCGATGATCAGCAGCATTTGAATCCCTAAGAGAGACTCTCACAAGAACCAGGTGTCCGGCAAAGAACCAGCACTCCAGTAGTCTGAACACAAAAGGGTCGGAGGGCAGGAGTTGCCTACACCCCGAATGGATTACGGAGTACAGCCTGGCCGAAGGCACTGTCCCCCCGGGACTCCCTCTCCAGGCAGTAGTAAGATGCAAAGGTATGGACAGATACCCCACATCCCGGCATATTTCTGTCATGGGGTCGGAACGCAGATTTGTCACTGAAGTGGCCATGGCCCTGACATGGTGCACCCTGACCCTCTGGTCCAGAAAGATTCCCGCTTGCTCCTAGACAAGGGTAATGCAGTCCGCACACAAGTGGACAGAGTTTGCTTAGTCACTGGAAGCCCCAGGCAGCTGGGGTCATAGGATACGAAAGCTAAAGTGCTTTGCGGTGGTCCTGGGTTCTTTGCAGACAAAAAAAAGACAGGCTGTTCCGGCTCTGGGGCGTCCCCATAATGGACCTGTTCGTCAGTCTGGACAACACACAATTACCCCGTTTCTGCTCCTGCAGTCCCGGGTAGTGGTGGGTGCATTCCTCATCCCATGGACGGAAGACCTCCTGTACGCCTTCCCTCCGACATCTCTGATAGCCAAGACCTTATTCAAAGCACAACAAAGCAAAGCATCGCTAGTGCTGATAGCCCCTCGGGGGCCCAGACAGCCCACGCTCATGAGAACTTGGGGACCACCGAGTCAGCAAGGACTGCTGAAGTGGTCACATGTGAGCACGCACCCACAGCATAGAACGGTGCCAAGCAATTTAACAGTCTTGACTTTCTCCTCTAGCAGGAAACCTCTGCCCACTTGAGTGTCGAAACATGCTCCCAGGAACTCCAGGGACTGGGAAGGCAGCAGCTGCTCCCCAAACGATCACCCAGCCGAGGCTTTCCAAAAAGGACACCGCTCAGGACATCACCAGAGACGTTTCTGAAAGGGAATGGCCCCAGATGAGCCAGTAATCCAGATATGGATCCACAAAGATCTCTTAGCACTGTAGCACTGCAGCTGTCACCACCATGACCTTGGAGAAGCTCCTCAGGGCAGTGCACAGAATGAAGGGGAGGGAAGCAAACTGATACTGAGCGCCAAGCACGACAAAGCACAGATACCTCTGCTGATCCGCCCAGATTGGGATGTGAGAGTAAGCCTCGGCCAGATCCAGAGAAGTCAAGAACTCCCCTCAATGCCAGCTTGAATTACGAAGTGCAAGGTTTCCTTCCGGATGCACCAGACGTGTAAATGCTTGTTGACCCTCTTAAAGTCCAGAATGGGCTGGAAGGAACCATCCTTTTTTGGCACCACAAAATAGATCAGGGGTCACCAACCTGCGGCCCGTGAGGTCCCTTCGTGCGGCCCGCGAGGTCCCTTCGTGCGGCCCGCGAGGCTCTACCCCGGTGCGGCCCGCCAAGGATGCTGCTACAAGTACCGGCAAACTCACCGACTCCTTCTTCTGCAGCCTTTAGAGGCGGGACAATGCTGCACGGAGCCCGTCAAGACAGGAAGGACTCCGCGATGATTTTACAAGCACAGCCGCGGTTCCCTAAGAGGCAGGGAGCCGCGGCTGCAGAAGAAGGGAGGGAGCTGACATGGAATAATTTTCAAAGCAGAAGTACAGGTATGAGCATTGTTTTTTTTCGCGGGGGCGGGGAGAAGGGGGGTGCGGCCCGCGAGTCTACCGGTAGTCGGCTGTGCGGCCCGCGGCCCTCTGGAGGTTGGTGACCCCTGAAATAGATGGAACAAAATAGGGATACTACGGCCCATAGGAGCAGCAACTTGCACAAGGTGGACCGCACTCTGGCAGTTTTGATTGCAGACCCACAAGGGGAAATGACGAAGGTATCTGGAATCGGCTCCATGCATTCCAGGACATAGCTGAACTGAATGGTGTTGAGCACCCAGCAATCCTTGGTAAACTGGGCCGATTCCCAAAAGAAAAGGTGAAGCCTGCCTCCAACCAGAACCACCAGGGAACGGGCCCCCAAACTTCACTGCGCAGTCCGGGAGGCTCCACATCTGAAGGGACTGAGTCACTGGGCTCATGCGCGCCATGAAAGGACTGTGAAGAGCTCAAAGCCTAGAAGCAGAGAGTAAGAAAGGTTTTCCAAGTCAGTAATGACAAAAGTCCCGAGATCCCCGGGAGTTCTGCCAGCATGCCCGGGGTGGATGGGCAGAGGCTGACAAGAAAGGGACTCCTGTCTGTTTCACAGGCCCCTTGGACCTGTCTTCCAGGAGGCGGTCCTGCCCAAGCTTCTTCAAATCGGCTCCAAACAGAAGCTTTTCTTTAAAGGCCAGTTGGGCCAGCCAGACACAGTAGATAGGGCACAGTCTCTGGACACCACACATATCAGGTCATACATGGTATCAGGAAGGAAGGCTGCAGCTTTCTCCAAATGAGGGGTAGTATCATCTGGTGGAAGAGACTGAACCAACTGAAGCAGGGCTTAAGAAGTCAGGTTTGCACATATTGACAACTGAAGGATAGCCATTGCCACAATGAACTGGCTTTTCAACAAGGCATCTACCTTTCAGTCCAGCGATGGTGGTCAGCTTAGTAACCACTGCGACCTGCGGCATCCACCTGGGACTATCAAACCACACCACACCAAAACACTCCTCCTCCGGGAGAGTATACAGCTTCTTACACACTCTTAACCCCAAGGTGGGGAGCCGGGAGAATCCCACTTTGATCATATCATATCCTTGATCACCTCCAGAATGGTGAGACAACAGTAGATTTCTACACCCCTTGCAGAAGCTGGTGCACCTTCGGCTCCTGCTCAGTCCCTGGAGCATCTGCCAAATTCAAGGCAGATGAAACCCTGTCAATCAACGCCACCAGTTCCTTCTTCCAGAATAGGCGTATCACCCTGACCTCATCTGAAGGTAAGAGCACTTTTGTCCACATCAGAACCCAGCACCGTGACATCTGAATCAAGGTCACAGTCCAAACCTCGAACCAGTCTGAGATGACCCCCCACCCCCCATCTCCAGGGCACATTCCTCGACAGGGATGCTTAGCCAAAGGCAGTCAAGCAGGGCTTGCATTCTCAGCCTGCCCCACACATAACTGCATCTGGGGTCACCCAGAGGCCGCAGGTTCTGGATTTCCATGGCAGAAGGATCAGGCCTGCTGTAAAAAGGAAAAGAATTCTGGGGAGGACAATCCAGAGACCAGAAACTCACCTCTCAAGACTAGTGAGCATTGCTGCTGCAGATCTCCTAGAGGAGGAGGAGCAGCTTACAGCCCGGTTGCCGGAACTTCCAGCTGGCTGGATATTCTTACCCACAGCACCTCATTCAGTCTGCTGCAGAAGACACTTCGACCCTTCTTGGGCAGATGGACACCATCTTTGCTCTGCAGCCCTTGGAAAATCATCCCATGGTCCACGAAACCAAAACGCTCTCTGACACCTTCCATGCAGCCATGTATTCATCTCCAGGATGCGAGGTTCTCTGCCTCGGCCTTTACCCTCAACAGGGAGGATTGAAGAGACCACCACCTGCGCACTTATCTGCTTCACCCTCTGTCCCAGAGCCATGAAGTCACTTTTGATACGCTCAGAGGGATACTTAGCAGCATCACTTGTGTTGAAATGGATGAGCAACATTGGATAATAGTCAGTAGGCTTGATGAGTCTTGGCAAACTCTCCATAGCATTTTGGATTTTGGTATCTTTCAAACAGCATAATTCTCTGAACATCAAGCCTGGTTGGTAGATGAACGCCTCCCTCAGTATCCCTCAGAAGAGAATCAACCACCACCACCACTATACCCTGCGCTTCCTCCGATTCCACAACTTTGGGGTGCTTCAGCTCTGGTTATTCCCTTTCCTGGGATGTTTTCATCTCCTCCACTTCCAGGGCCGCATACTGGTTCTTCGGTTCAAGGGCTGGTAGAGTTTTATTGCTCATTCTTCAGGTTCTGGCGACTCTAGTCCATCTGTCTTCATTCTGTAGCCTCCTATCTTCACTGTCAAGTATTTTTTTCAGGATCTACCGGTTGCTATACTCCCTATCAAGTTGAGAGTCATGCAGAGGAAACTGTTCCAATTTATATGGAAGGGACAACCTTCGGAATGGCCCAAATAATTATACATGGTCCCAGAAAGTTAGGAGGTCTGAATATGACATGCACATTTATTTATTTAACAACTCTTTTATACCGCCATATCTAATAGTCATGGCGGTTTACATGGAACAATTAGAACAGAGAACAAATTTTACATGGAACAATTTGTTGGAGCTAAGACTGGATACAGCAAGTCTTGAACACTATGAACATGGTAAACTAAGTACATAGTGATCTATGTGGTATGACATAGGATACATTGTATCAAGAAAACTGCTTCTTGCAGTGTTTGTATGTCCAAGAGCTGTTAGGCTGGTTATATGACTGAACCAAAGTATTCCAGAAGCAACAGTGTCTAACTTTCGGCAGAAGTCTCCGATGTCTGAGAGGCAGCAGAGGTCCAGAGGAAGTGTGTTCCAGGTGATGGGTGCATAATAGCAGAAAGCTCCGTTAGATGTAGAGGTGTTAGTTTGGGAGATTGACAGAGGCACTATGAGGAGTGTGTTTGCAGCTCTTCTGCAAGTTCTCCGGCCATGGGGTTTGTCATGCATAGACTAAAGATTATGGGATGATATTTGTAGAATCGTCCTGAAAGTTGTTAATGCCACTTTATATTTCACTCTGCTGTGGATTGGAAGCCAGTGCAGCTGCATTAAAATGGGTGTTATGTGATCATGTCAAGAAGTACCCTTGGTAAGTCCGGCTGCTACATTCTGAGCCAGCTGCAGTGGCTGTAACGAGGATTTGGGAGGCCTTGATAGATAATGTTGGCATAATCAAAGAGGGGAGTGATAAGTGCTTGGCAGATGTTTCTGAAATCTTTGTGATCCAGCAGTGGTTTGAGATTCCTCAGGGTCTTGATGTTGTGGTATACTGTTCTGGTGATTTGCTTGATGTGGGTGCTGAAATTTAGAGACTGATCAAGAATTATGCCCAGGCATCTTACTTGTTTTACTTGCAGTGTAAGGTATTCAAGGGTTATTGTATCTGGGGGAGGGAAGGTGGGGTGCCTGGTGACCTGTAGGACTTGTCTTGTTGGGGTTGATAAGTAGGTTATGGAGGCTGAGCCATTGCATGACTGCTTCTAGACATCTGCTAACTGCGGAGTAGTCAGGGTTGCTAGTGCTGAAAGGGGTGTAGATGAGGAAATCGTCCGCGTAGAGACAGTAAAGGACTTTGTGGCTTTGGATGATCTTGAGAGGGGTTGGATGAAGAAAAAAAAAAACCAAGGATAATGCAGGGGCAGGCCTTGGAGGAACTTGAAGGGTTTTGAGGTTTGTGCTCCTACATGGACCTGTGAGTGATCAGAAGGATAGGACTGGAACCACAGTAGTGTCTTATTTCCTAGGCCAATTTTGTAGAGTCATGCAGTATGCTGGGCATGTATGACCGAGTCAAAGGCTGTGGATATATCCAACACCAGAATGAAACCTTGGGTGGTTTTCTTGTTGCCTCTGATTAGGTTGTTAAGGAGGGATATCAGTAGAATTTGGTGCTATGGGAAAGTGTAAAGCCACGCTGGTGTTTATCAAGGGGAGGGATGGGATTCTACAAAATCTTGCATCTGTAGCTGGACCACCTTTTCAATTATCCTGGCAAGAGATGGGATACTTGATATGGGTCTGTATGAGAAGGGAGCAGCTGGGTCTAGTGTGTGGGATTTCAGTAGTGGTCTAATAGATGATTGCTTTAGGGTGCTTGGTATGTATCCGAGATCAAGTGATGACTGGACAATGTGTTGAGCTAATGGTAACAGCTCCCGTCTGGTGACTTTAATCCTTGGGAATGGACAGGGGTCTAATGGGGAGGTGGTACTGTTTAGGTTAGATATGATATTCTCAAGTTGCTTGGAGGTGATGGAGCCAAAGGTTGGCCAGGTCTCTGAAACAGAGGCATCAGTACAGTTGTTCATGTAGCTGAGAGGGATGATGGTTGTAGAGGCACTTGCCTGTTTGGCTTGAAGGTGCTGGGCCATTGCATTCGGTGAGATAGATGCGGCAGTTCTCGTAGTGGTGGGAGCTTTGGTGAGCTGTTGCACAATATCAAGAAGTTCCCTGGGTCTGTTCAGGGAAGAGTTAAGTAAGTTTGTGTGATGTTCTCTCTTCTTTAGCAGAATGAAGGAACAGTATGGAGTATGCATCTTGGGTGTCTGGGCTCTTATGGCATCTCCACTTGCGTTCGAGATATCTGAGCTTGTTCTTTGTCAGTTTGAGTTCGGGAGTGAACCATGCTGCAAGGTGGGATCTTGCTTGGTGGGGTTCTAGGAGTGAGGTTTTAAGCATTTCTCTTCTGGGAAATGCTATTAGGTTAAGTTGCAAAGGATGAGATGAGGTCATTCCATTGATCAATAAGGCATCTGAGGTGTTTGGGTCGATCTGCTCTGTGTACATGTGTATTAGGGGTTGGATTGTGGTTAAGAAGGATTCCTTGTTGAAAGTCCTAAATCTCCGAGAGTGCATCGAGGGGGGGGGGGGGGTGTTTGCATGGTAAGTGTTACTGCTAGGGAGTCTGAACGGACCAGGGTACTGAGCTTCAAGTCAGAGGTACTGGTGAGGCCAATTTGCTGGTGTGAAAATGAGGTCAAGTTGCACCCTTGCAAATGATCTTATTACTGGATGGCACAATTACGGCACCTTCTTGATTGGAGGGAAGCAGGTGAAGTGAAGAGATTTACCCATTGTGGTGTATACCATGGAGAGGGAAAGAACTTAGTCAATCCCAAGAATTGCTCATCCCATTTTCTAGATATTTGTTGGCCATATGGGATAGAAAACATAAGAGTTGGGATGGGCAAGACCAGACCAGTTTTCTTTACTAGGTCCACTAAGATTTACAGAACAATTTCTTCTGGGAAGGGCGGTAGGGGTCTATCTTAGATGGGATCATTTGAGAGTAAAATTATTTCATCAGTTTATGGATAATGAAGATATTAGTTTTGAAGACTTGAAGGAGGAGCATGGACTGCGCAATACTGATTATTTCCAATATGCACAGGTGGCCCATTTCCTTAAAGGGAAAAAAAATCAGCAAAACAGCATCCAAGATGGGTTATCGGATCTGGGGACCATATAAGTATGAGAAGAAAATGTTTAAGAATCTTAAGAGGTACGATAAAAAAGTATCGAGACTTGTACAATAACACAAGTCGTATAATACTGACAGTTACTACATTCAGTCTTCTTCAAAGTAGTCCCCTTCTGATAAAACACACTTCCTCCAGCGTTCCTGCCACTGCTGGAAACAGTTTTGAAATGCCTCTTTCATTATGCTGTGAAGCTGCTGTGTCTAACTTTGCTTAACCCTTTGAAGGCCTACTTTAAATTTTTAATCCACATTCTGCAGCCGGGTTAATTTTTGCATATTTCAGGAAAATTGTACCCGTCTTATTCAAGATATTCTAACAGTGATTTTCCTTCTGCTATGGTCATGTATTATATACCATTTGATAGGAATATTTAGTCAGAATTTTGGATCCCGAGAGTTTTGGGCTCGGCCTGGAAAGGGTTAATGGTCTCCAAGTCATCGAATCTTCTTCCTTTCAGTGGTAATTTCCATTTTGGAAACAAGAAAAAGTCACAGGGTGTAAGGTCAGGTGAGTACAGAGGCTGACTGACTGACTTGCTTACTTGATTTGGTGTTTAGCCAAGAACTGCTGGACAAGATGCGATGCGCGAGCTGGGGGGTTATCATGATAAAGCAACCATTCACTATTCCTGTGCAACTCTGGCCTCTTACGACAAACTGCAGCTCTCAAACGAGTCAGAACGTGGACGTAGTACTCCTTATTGATGATTTGGCCTTTTGGAGCATACTCATGATGAACAATACCCTGGTAATCAAAGAAAATTGTGAGCATGACCTTGACATAGCCTGTTATGCGAGGAGCATTCTTGAGTCTGGGAGAGTCTGGAGTCTTCCACTGTGAGGACTGAGGCCTTAGTTTCCAGGCCATCGCCAGTAAATCTTTTTTGATGAAAACGGAGTCATTTTCAATGCATTCCAACAACTCCATGGCTGTTCAGGAGATAGGTTTCGGCATGAATTTTGCAGACACACATCCCCAAATCGACAGTAAGAATGGACTGTACCGATGTGAAACTGATACACATGTCCTCAGTAAGCTCCCTGATAGTCCATCGATGATTTGGGTGTATTGCAGCACACACTGCTTCAACCTTGTCTTCATTCCTGCTCATGGATGGCCTTCCAGAATGTTAGTCACTGTCAGCACTTTGGCAGTCCTCTTGGAAATGCTTGTACCAGTCAAACCTGAGCACGACTCATGCATTCATCGCCATACACTTGCTGTAACTTGGCGATTCATGCAAAAAAACGTATGACAAGTTTCTGGCAGAATATAATACTAATTCGTTGTTCAATTTTTTCACTCATCGTAAATCTGATGAACTGCTTTTTCATGATACCAAACATCACGTGATTTTAAAAAGTACAGGTGTGCTGCTGCCACACTACACTCTGCACATGCAGAGCACATAACTAGGTCACTGCATGCTTAACAGCATCGTGGTATAACATGTTGTTATACAGCTACACAACAAGTCTAGATACTTTTTGATCACATCTCGTATAACAGTTCTTTATAGGATATTACAAGCTCCAGGCTTTAAGAGATTTGGGTGCATGGAAGAAAAGGTAACAGAAAAGCAACGGAGAGTAACATTTGATGAAATTGAGTGTTCTTCTATATCACTATTTGTGAGAGAAAATAGCTACAAATATTACTGCACTTGTATTTAACACCTACCCGCTTGCATAAAATATTTCCATCGATATCAGCATAGTGTTGGCCTGCCTACAGAGGTGCTGGTTTGTTTTTTCTTGTTTGATAAAGTTGTCCCAAAATCGAATCTTTCTGGCGGCAAATCCAGAGGTTATTGGAAGAGATTTTTAAGTTAGATATACTGCTGGAGTCTAAATTATTTTTATTGGCCAATTGGCAAGTGAAATATCTGCAAAAACACTGGAGGCAGATACAGGCCTGTTGGAGTGCAGTCCTCTATGAAATAGCATACCAATGGAAACAGCTGGAACCCCCAACAGTGGCACAAATGTTTAACTAGGTTTAAAGCAGTTTTGTTAATGAAAAATTGATGGTAAGAAGGCATCACTCAATTGACAAATTTGACAGGACGTGGTCTGTTCTGATAGCTTATTTGCAGTAGAGAAACTGAGCGGGAGGGAGAGGTAAAAGCAGTTGACAGGTTTGGAATTGTAAATATGAACGTATTTATATGGTTTTTGATGTGAAATGTATTGTTTGAGATTAATAAGTTACTTTTTTAAAGCAATTGGGCCTCTACAATTGTGCTATATTGCAGGAAGATGAGACCCCCAGGTCGGAAGGCACTCAACTAGCTACTGGGGAAGAGCTGAAGACGTTTCAGAGTAAAGCCAGCATTTATGATGTGGTTGGATCAAAGCCCTCGGGACATCTGACTGCTGATGTAGCTGCTCATGAAATGAGAGTCAGAAGCTGTAAAGATGTCTTACGCATTGGAACATAGAACGTACGAAGCATGAACCAAGGGAAATTGGAGGTGGTCAAGAATGAAATGGAACGTGTACAGCTTGATCTGTTGGGTGTCAGCGAACTGAAATGGACTGGCATCGGGCACTTTGCATCAGATGATCACATGGTCTACTATGCTGGAAATGAAAGACAAAGAAGAAATGGTGTTGCATTTATAATAAAGAAGAAACTTGCACAAACTGTAATGAAATACAATGCAGTCAGCGAACGCTTAATCTCTATTTGTCTATGAGGAATGCCTATCAACACAACTATAATTCAAGTATATGCCCCAACAACAGCTGCAGAAGAGAATGAAATTGAAGAGTTCTATGAACAAGTACAAGCTGAAATTGACAGAACATGCAATCAGGATATCCTGATAGTCATGGGTGACTGGAACGCAAAAGTTCGCAACAAAGAAGAAGGCAAAGTAGTTGGAAAATATGGACTTGGCAACAGAAATGAAGCTGGAGAAAGACTGATAGAATTCTGCAAGACCAACGACCTATTCATCTCAAACACCTTCTTCCATCAACACAAGCGGCGACTGTACACATGGATTGTATAAAAATCAAATTGACTACATCTGTGGAAGTCAACAATGGAAATGTTCTATAACATCAACAAAGACAAAACCTGGAGCTGACTGTGGTACAGATCATCAACTACTAGTATGCAAACTCAAGCTAAAGTTGAAAAAGAGCAAACCACTCATGAATGCAGCAAAATATGACCTTGAGAATATACCACTGGAATTTAAAAACTGCCTGCAAAATCGATTTGCTGTTTTAGATACAAATGACAGAGCTCCAGAAGAGTTATGGAATGACATCAAGAAGGTTGTGTTGGAAGAAAGCGAGAAGTCTCTACAAAAGGTGAAAAAGCAAAAACGGCCAAAATAGATGACAGAAGAAACTCTGAAAATTGCCCAGAAACGCAGAGAAGCTAAAGCCAGAGGAGAAAGAAAGACAATAACAGAACTCAGAGATTTCCAACGTGCAGCAAGACAGGACAAGGAAAAGTACTACAACGACACATGCAAGGAAATAGAAGCAGAAACTATTAGAGGAAGAACAACATCGGCTTTCCTAAAGCTACGAGAGTTAAAGTTCCAGCCTCGAATTGGAATGTTACAAAATGTTCAAGGTTCTATGTTGAATGATGCTGAGAAGATCAAGAAAAGGTGGAAGGAATATACAGGGTTTTTATATGATAAAGATCAAGTGGACCAACAGCCGTTTCAACCTGTACCTTATGATCGGGAACCATTGGTGATGAAAGAAGAAGTTGAAGCAGCATTGAAAGCCTTATCAAAGAACAAAGCACCAGGCATTGATAGCATTCCCAGAGAAGTAAATCTGATGCAGCTGTTACCGTACTTACAAGGCTCTGCCAAGAAATATGGAAGACAACATCATGGCCAACTGACTGGAAAAGATCTGTGTTTATACCAATACTAAAGAAAGGTGATCCAACTGACTGTGGAAATTATCGCACAATCGCTCTGATCCCACACGCCAGCAAGATTCTACTGAAGATTAGTCAAAAGAGACTACAACCATACATGGAACAAGAACTACATGAAGTGCAAGCAGTGTTCAGGAAAGGGCGAGGAACGAGAGACATCATTGCAGATGTGAGATGGATCCTTGAAAAGACTAAAGAATACCAAAAGGATATCTATTTGTGCTTTATCGACTATAGCAAGGCTTTTGACTGTGTAAACCATGAGAAACTCTGGGCCACATTAAGAAGCATGGGTATACCAGAACACCTGATCGTACTCTTGCACAATCTGTACATTGATCAAGAAGCAACAGTTCAAACGGAACAAGGAGAAACAGAATGGTTTAAAATAAGCAAAGGTGTAAGACAAAGCTGTATACTTACCTGTTTAATTTATATGCAGAACAAATCATCAGAGAAGCAGGATTGTATGAAGACAACAGAGGTGTGAAGACTGGTGGAAGACTCGTCAACAACATTCGCTATGCTGATGATACCACATTACTGGCTGAAAGTGAAGATGATCTGAAACATTTGCTTCTCACAATCAAAGAACATAGTCTCAAAATGGGCCTGCACCTTAATGTAAAGAAGACAAAGATCATGACAACTGGCATAATCAACAGGTTCATCGTTGAAGGAGAAGAAATTGAAATCATGAACAACTTTAACCTACTTGGATCAACTATCAATAAAGAAGCAACAAGCAGTCAAGAAATCAAACGACGCATTGCTCTTGGCAGATTGGCTATGAAAGACCTAGATAAGATTCTCAAGAGCAGAGATGTCTCTCTCCATACAAAGATTCGACTTGTTCAAGCCATGGTATTTTCAATAACATCATATGGATGTGAAAGCTGGACAGTGAAAAAGATAGACAGGAAGAAAATTGATGCCTTTGAATTATGGCGCTGGCGGCGAATACTGTGTATACCATGGACTGCCCGAAGAACAAACCAGTCGGTACTAGAGGAGATCAAACCTAAGCTTTCTTTAGAAGCTCAGATGACAAGACTTTGCCTTTCATACTTTGGACACATCATGCGAAGAGAGAGATCATTAGAGAAAGACATCATGCTTGGCAAGCTAGAAAGTCAACGCAAAAGAGGAAGGCCAGCAATGAGATGGATTGAGACAATAACAGCAGCTACGGGTACCAGTCTGTCAACAATGAGCCGCCTGACTCAAGACTGAAAATAATTTAGGATAGCTATCCAGAGGGTCGCCATGAGTCGACTCCGACTCGACGGCACTTAACAACAACATGCCTCTACAGAATCCTGGGATATTCAATGTGTTGCCCACAACACCACAAGTTACATTTTCTGTGTGGCAACCCCTAATACAGAATCCAGCATAATTCTAAATGATGTACATAAGGAGAAATAATGTAACTACATCACCTTGCACGTATTCACATTAAATCTGATAATTCATCAGTGCCTACTTCTCCCATCTACTAGTCTGCTTGTGTTTTATCTACTTTGAATATTTTTCTCTCATGTACAGATTTTATCCAGATAGCATATTTATAACCTAAGCACCAATCCCAGGATAGATCCCTGACACACTCCACTTTTTATGTAGAGAGGAGGAGTAGCCTAATGGTTAGGAAACCAGACTGGGACCAATGTTCAAATCCCACTGGCACTCTTTGTGGCCTTGGGCAAGTCACTTTACCTTCCACTGCCTCAGGTACAAATTTAGATTGTAAACCCTACATGGAAATATCTATAGTGCCCAATTGCGACTTGGGAAAACTGAACTATAATCCTATTCTTTTTTTTTTTTAAGTTTAAATTCCATTTATTGAGAAACTTCAAAGAAAATACAGATATTCCACCAATATCATCATATAAAATATGAAGGAAAAACAAAACAGGATATCCATAATAAAGTCCACGTCAAGAGGAGCATGCAAGTAGACAGAGGACGCCAACTCAAAATATAAACTCTTTTTATATCTATCCACTACTGATACACTCTAAAGTTTTAAGAAATCAGCGGATCCTTAGATCGGAGGAAGGACTCTAATGCTGATGTCTTCAGAAAAACATACTTGGTGCTATAAAAGGTAACTAAACACAAGGGAATTTAAGGAAAAAAAGTGGCCCAAGGGCTAAAATGCGTGGCTTCAACAACAAAAAAGCCCTGCGTCGTAGCTGAGTTTTCCTGGAGACATCAGGAAAGATACTAACTCTCCCCCCACAAAAAACCGATGTCTTATTCAAGAAATATAAACGCATCACAGCATTTTTATCAACTTCTGAGGCAAAAGACACCAGAAGGGTAGCCCGAGTGGAAATTTTATCTTGAGAAGACTCAAACTCTGAAATATTAAGGGACTCCTGCAACCGAGGTGGAGCAGACTCAGAGCCCCCCGCCTCGGAAGCCCCTTTAGAAGGAATATAAAACACTTTAGTCACAGACGGTTTATTATCTTCTCGATATCCCAAAATATCTATCAAATACTTTTCTAATAATATCTGAGGAGATAAGAACCGTGTACGAAGAAAATTTATACAACGCAAATTCAAAGCACGCAAACTATTCTCCAATAACTCATGTTGAGTATGGAGAATAAGACTATCTTTCATAAAAGACAATGAAGAATTTTGTAATGCAATACATTGAGCTTCCAACTTCTGACATCTTTCCCCCAGCACATCAATCTGAGAATCATGTTGAGTAAATTTAGCTACAGAGTCTTTAGTAAAGTCCGACATTTGTGCAACGACGGAACTCAACGAAGCCTCTATCCTAATGAAAATAGACCACACATCCAAAAGGGAAACATCCTTAGGGTCCGCAGACGAAGAAACACCGTCCCGTTGCGTCAATGCAGTACTCTCAGGAACTGATAGGATCCGGGGTAAGGGAACTCTCCCGGTAGCCAAAACAGATCCGGAGGCAGATAAAGCCGATGTTAAGTCCGATTGCAAAGGCGCAACCCTCCTCACTGGAGAGGAAGTAACAGGAACAGCACTTGAAACAGCAGAGGGGGAAGAGGTACTAACCCCCAAAAATGATGGGGAGTCAAAACTAGGGAGCTGAGTCAGGATTGCAGCAACGGCCTCTCCCTCCTTACCACTCAGAGCCACAAGATGACGATCCATGGGGCCAGAGATTTTAACAGCCTTAGTAGGATTCTCAGTACTCACATTTAGAGGTCGTTTTCTCCGTCTACCCATGCTGCACAGCCACAAGCCAGCTCCCGAGCGCCCAAGGAGCGCATAAGGGGCGAGCCCCTTAATAACGCGCTCCTTTAGAACGCGACCGCTTCCGCGTACCGCTTAGCGATCAAACTTTAAACCCCCGTTGATGACGTCAGGGGTAGGCGCCGCCAAGGTGGACCGTGCACTCCAACGCCGAGAAGAACACCACAAGCGGGGCACAATGGTGAGCAACAGCCTCCTCCCTCACATGCTCCCACAGTAAGCAGCAAGGCTCCAGGCTTTAAACCCCCATTGATGACGTCAGGGGTAGGCGCCGCCAAGGTGGACCGTGCACTCCAACGCCAAGAAGAAGAACACATGCGGGACACAATGGTGAGCAACAGCCTCCTCTCCTCACACGCTCCCCAGTCCTATTCTTTCTTTTCTTTCACTTAACCTCCCATTCCATGAACTGTAATTTCCCAAGTCTCTCACCTCTAAAAATCCAAAAACAGATCATCAGCCAGGTCACTTGTGAATAAGCCATATAGGTGAATACATCTCCAAATAATTTAAACAGATTAGTTAGGCATGCCCTCCATTTCCTAAATGCATGCTGGCTCTTCTATATTACACCAGGTTTATCAATATGACCAGAAATTTTGTTCTCGACAATAGTGTTCACCATTTTACCTGACACTAATGTCAGGTTTGGTGATGGGTAGTTACTTGGGTTATCCTTGGAGCACTTTAGGAAACTACTGGCTACTCTCCATTCCTCAGGTATAGAGGCAAAGTTGAATGGTAGGTGCAAGTTTTCGATTTTGCATCCCAGTCTCTTTAGAGCTCTGGTTTTAAAATTGCATTGCAATGTAGTATGGTATTTGTAGTCCCTCATTAAACCCATTGAAATCAGTGGTAGTGGTCCCATAACACAACAGAATTAGATAGAAATCCAGGACTGACTTAAAACCTCACTCCTAGAGCTGGGTAACTTGGCTAGTCTACACTCTCAGACTTCTGGTAACCATAATCCCCTAGGGAGGCTTCCAAAAAACCCATACGAATGTACCACTGAACGCGGGCTTCCCACCGCTTAAAAGATTCTAACACAAGATACCAAAAATTTGTTACCTGCCAACTACCGCAACCACAGTCCAATCTTCTCACACACCAGCCACACGCAAGAAAAGGAGAAAAAGACACGCGCGACAGGCGTATTGCGCATGTGCCACAGCTTTTGTCACATCCGGGCGCGCAAGCGCATAAAAGGTGCGCGCTTCGAAAGAAGAAGTGTACACACGGTCTATTCCGGCTGTCCATATTTATTAGAACTACATTTCCCGGCAGCGCTTGTATGTGAAAAGAAGGCGGGCCTAGATCGGATAGAGGTCTAGAATAGATTATCTGCTCGTTTCCCAATCCCAAAACTACAAACCGTCGTGGATTTGGTGTTTAGGTGCAAGCGTGTGGTTGCATTGTTAGTCCACTGGAACGCACAGAAATTAAGGTTAATGAATTAAAAAACATTACGATGATATTCTAATTTCATACATTTCTTGATTATCCTTTGTGAATTAGAGAGTGAGGTATCCTAGCTAGTGTATCTCTGGGAACGCAGGAAACATGTTGCATCAGGCGCTGTATATCATAGCGCCGAAATGCTAGGGGGTTCTAGAAGCCCAGGCCTATATATGGTTAGCCATAAAATTCAAACTTATGCTAATTATTTACCTTTCTACAAGTGATAGCATCTAAAATTACTGTATAGGCACGATTATACCTAGATGACATGAAACTCCATTTGGATGTGGCCCTATTCACAAATGTTACCCTTTTCTAGTAGCAGCAGGTAAACAGCACCTCTAACCTATGCTATGCTACTTAAGTGGAATAGATCTGTCATGGATGTATAGTATACAGTATTTACCATTGCATTGTTCTGACATTTATATTTCTTTTTTCACAAATAAAGAGCCTTTTCCATATTGTGCTGCTAGATCAGTCCAGACATGGGTTGTGTTCCCCTACCAGCATATTAGTGGATATAAAGAACCAATGAAAAGCCCAGGTTTCAATGATATTGCTCCTATGCCTCTATTCGCCTCAGCCACCAAAGGTCTTGTTCAGTATTTCTTTGTTTCCATCAGATGATGGATGGATTTTCTCCTTCTGAAGATTGAGAGGACTGATTAAATGCTCCTGAACGACCACTTTGAGGGTGAGTCTCTCACTTGAGTGTGACATGGGAGGCTACACTTGACTGCAGTATTTTCGGTAGTTACAGGAGGAGGGAAAATTGGTTCAGCTCCTTGCGCTTATCATGATAAGAGCACCTTGAGCAGCCAGAAATTGAAGGATCTGGAGGAGTGCAGCAGCAGCCTCACAATACCTCAGTGCCCCCCTCCATCCCCCCTGCTCTCTCGCAAAGTTTGCAGAAGGCTCTCAAAGGGATCTGCCTGCCTGCTAGTCATCTTAAATGCAGTGCTGCAAAGCCAGTAAAACAGCTACAGGGGAGTAAAGCTGAGCCTGGTACTGATTCTCTGCCTGCAGCTCTCAGGTGGGGAGTACCAAGGTTTGACCTTGTCATTGTTCTTATTGGTGACTCCCAATTCCATCTTGGAAACATAGAAACATGACGACAGAAAAAGACCACATGGCCTATCTAGTCTGTCCTTCCATATCAACAACTACAACGGTCCCCTTTTTTCCTTTAGAGATCCTCTGTGTTTGTCCCATGCTTTTTTGAATTAGATACTGTCCTCATCTCTACCACCTCCACTGGGAGACTATTCCACAGATCCACAACTCATTCCGTAAAGAAATATTTCCACATATCACTCCTGAATCTATCCCCTTTCACCCTCATCCTATGTCCCCTCGTAGCAGAACTTCCTTCAATCGAAAGAGGCTCTGCCCCTGTGCATTTATGCCATGGAGGTATTTAAACATCTCAGTCATATCACTTCTATCCTGCCTTTCCTGTAAGGTGTACATATTAAGATCCTTAAGTCTGTCCTCATATGCTTTATAATGAAGACCACTAACCATTTTAGTAGCCACCCTCTGTACAGACTCCATCCTGTTTATGTCCTTTTGAAGGTGCGGTCTCAAAATTGCACACAATACTCCAAATGAGATTGTACCAAAGACTTATACAGAGGCACTATTACCGCCGTTTTTCTGCTAGCCATTCCTCTCCCTATGCACCCAAGTATCCTTCTAGCTTTTGCTGTCGCCTTTTCTACCTGTTTAGTTACTTTAAGATCATCAGACACAACCACGCCTAGGTCCTGCTCTTCTTTAGTGGACAAAAGTACTTCACCCCTATACTATATTGCTCCCTTGGATTGCTGCAGCCCAAATACATGACCTTGCATTTTTTAACATTAAATCCCAGCTGCCAAATTCTAGACCATTCTTCAAGCTTAGCTAGATCTCTCCTCGTTATCTATACCTTCCTGGGATGCAATCCAGGGTGGACCACTGGTGACCGTTGGTATAGTATGGGGGTTTCTGCACACATTAGTAGCATTTCTATCTATTGTGCACCTTACGGTCAAGCAATCCTAGCAGGCGTTTCTTACCTAGAGCCTGTAACATATGTTGCAATAAAAGCGCAGTTAACGCACACCTTTCCGCTCGCTGCAGCCTTTGGCTAGGGGCCCCCGGCAAGGGGCACCCCCTGGAGAAGGGGATCATCTCGGACCGGTTCAAGATTTGAACTGTGACTTGGATTCAGATGTCTCAGTGCTGGGTTCTGATGTGGACGAGGAAGTGCCCTTGCCTTCAAAGGACTGTGATGACCCCTGGGTGATATGCATGTTCCGGAAGGAGGAGCTGGCAGTGTTGATTGCCAAGGTCTCAGCCGCCTTGAACTTGACTGATGCTTCCAGCACAGAGCAGGAGCTGAAGGTGCACCTACTTCTTCAATGAGTGTGGTAATCCACTGTTGTCTTCCATTTCGCAGATGTGCTCAAGGATTTGATCCAGTCAGAGCAGATACTCCTGACTCCTGCCTAAGGGATTAAGGGAGTGGAAGAATATTTACGCTGTCCCGGAGGAGGAGTGTGTTGAGTGGTTTAGTATTCACAAGGTGAATGAGTAGGTCATAGCGTGTACCAGACAGACCACCATTCCTGTGGAAGGCAGATTGGCCTTAAAGACTATACTGGACCATAAGTTGGATTAGTTGTTGAAAAGCCAGTTCGCCGTGGCGGCTGCTATTCTGCAGCTGGCGGTATGTGCCACCCTGACAAGTCGAGCCCTGCTCCAGTGGATTCAGTCTGTTTTGCTAGATGATGCCACCCCTTTTTTGGAGTCAGTTCCAACCTTCCTTTCTGATGCCATGCATAACTTGGTATGTTTGGTGGCCAGGGATGGTGCCCTGACGACAGTGTCACAGCATTGAATTTGGCTCCGACACTGTGCAGTGGGCTCATCTTCTAACGCTTGGTTGGCCTATCTGGCTTTTAAGGGGTAGCTTCTTTTTCGAGCTGATTTGGAGAAGCCAGTGAAGGACCTGGGCAAGACGAAATCTTAAAGTCTTCCAGAAGACAGGTCCACGGGGCCTGTGAAGTGGGTTGGTGCCCTTTCTTGTCAGCATCCACTCATCCACCGAGGGCATGCTGGCTGGATTCCTGGGGGTCTTGGGACTTTTATCGTTATCGACCTGGAAAACCTTTCTTCCCTTCTGCTTCTCAGTCCTTTTGTGGAGTGCGTGGACCCAGGGAATTGGTCCCCTCTAGAGGAGGACCCTCCTGGGCTGTGCAGTGAAGGTTTGGGGGCCCACTCCCTGGTTCCTTTTGTTAGAGGTAGGCTTCACCTTTTCTGTTAGGAATAGTCTCAGGTTACAAAGGATCGCTGGGTACTAAACCATTCAATTTGGCTATGTCCTGGAATGTAAAGAGCGGATTCTGGGTGTCTTCTTTATCTTCCCTTGTGGTTCTGCAATCAAAAGTGCTGCTAGGCGGACCACCTTGGACAAGTTGCTGCATCTAAAGGCAGTGGTGCCTGCTCCCACGGACGAGCAGAGCAAGGGCAGATGCTCCCATCTATTGCATGGTTCCCAAAAAGGTAAGTTCCTTCCGGCCCATTCTAGACCTCAAAGGGGTCAATAAGCACTTGTGCGTCCTGTAGTTTTGGATAGAAACCTTGCGCTCCATGATTCAAGCAGTGCACTGAGGGGAATTCTTGGCTTCTCTGGTTCTGGCTGAGGTGTATTTTCATATCCTGATCTGGGCAGATCAGCAAAAGTATCTGCATTTTGCTGTGCTTGTCTCTCACTATTAGTTTGCCGCCCTCCCTTTTGGGCTATCCGAGGATGTTCTCCAAGGTCGTGGTAGGTGGTGGCTGCGGCACCAAGGGATCTGTGTCTATCCATATCTGGATGACTGGCTCATTCAGGCCCATTCCATTTCAGAAGCATCTTGGGTGGCATCCTGAGTAGCATCCGTTTTGGAAGGCATTGGCTGGATGAGCAATCGAAGAAGAGCCAGCTGTTGCCTTCCCAGTACCTGGAGTTTCTGGGAGCATGTTTCAACACTCGAATGGGCAGAGTTTTCTTGCTAGAGGAGAAAGTCAAATGACTGTTGGATTGCCAGGCGCTGTTCTGTGTGCAGCAGGCTCCCAGAGTCTGGAGTTATCTTCAGCTCCTTGGATTGATGGCAGCAGCCATAGAAATGGTGCCATGGGTATGTGCTCACGTGCGATTGCTCCAGCTGTCCTTGCTGACCCTGTGGTCCCCCAGTTCTCAGGGGTTTGAGCAGAGGCTCCTGCTCTCATCAGTGGTGAAGTCCAGCCTGCGGTGGTGGCAGCAGCCCTATCATCTGAGGAAGTATGTGCCACTGGATGATTTCTCCTGGATCCTCCTGCCGACAGATGCCAGTTTCTTGGACTGGGAAGCCCATTGCCCAGACCGTACAGTCCAGGGCTATTGGACCTGCAGGGAAGCAGTGTGACCCATCAACTGCCTTAAGGCGAGGGCAATCAGATTGGCTCTTCCGCGTTTCTAGCCCTTGGTCGAGGGCCAGGTGGTTCGAGTGTTTTCTGACAATGCCAGGGCGGTGGCTTATGTCAATTGGCAAGGCTGCACGAGGCGTGCCGGGGTAGTTCTGGAGATGGCTCTCCTGTTTTCGTGAGTGGAGAAGAACCTCCTAGCCTTGTTGGCTCAGCACACTGCCGGCGTGGACAACGTGGAAGCAGACTTCCTCATCCAGCACTCTCTGGATCCTGGAGAGTGGGAGTTGAGTCAGGAGGCGTTTAAGTTGATTCTGCGCTGCTGGGGTCACCCAAAAATGGATCTGATGGCAACCCACTCCAATGTCAAAGTTTGCCGCTTCTTCAGTTCTGAGATGGACTTCGATGCCCTGGCCCAGCCTTGGCCAAGTCAGCACCTCCTGTACGTGTTTCCTCCATGGCCTCTGGTGGGGTGTGTGATTCGGAGCATAGAATGCCACCTGGGTAGGAGTGCCCTTGTGGCACTGGATTGGCTGAGGAGAGCATGGTTCAGAGACCTGATGCGGCTCCTGCAGGTGATGCCCCTTCGATTGCTTCCATATCGGTATCTATTACGACAGGGACTGATCGTCCTGGCGGGCCTATTTCCCTTGTCACTTAAGGCTTGGCTCTTGAAAGGAGATGGCTAGCACGTAATTGCTATTCTCTGGCAGTGGTCTCTTTGAGCGGTGGTGCAGTGCTCTGCAGTTGGCTCCTAAGGCAGCCAAGGTGCCATCTCTCTTGGCTTTTCTACAAGATGGCCTGGAGAAGGGCCTTTCCCTTAACTCCCTGAAAGTTCAGGTGGCAGCATTGGCCTGTTTCCAAGGTCCAGTGGCTAGCAAATCTTTAGCCTTTCATACGGATGTCTTGCGCTTTCTCCATGGGGTTCAGCGTCTATGTCTTTTCTTCTGGTTTGTGGTCCCTTCTGGGATCTGTGTCTGGTGTTCAGGGCATTGATGTCAGCGCCCTTTGAGCCGTTGAAGCGCACTACTTTGAAGGATTTGACTCTCAACATGGTCTTCTTGGTGGCAATTTGTTTCGCAAGGCGGCAATCCAAGAGTCTTATCTTCCTTTTTCAAAGGATATCTCAGAGGCTGTGGCAGAAAATAGAGGCAAAAGATAAACCCTCACCACAGTCCTCGGGAAATCATATTAGGATTCGCTGCGTCCATGGAGCTGCCTCTACCTATCCCATACATTCTGTGGAAATAGAAGGATTGGGCATGAAAAGCAAATAGATGTGGCTATAGTACCTAGACTTCCACATGACGTAGTCCTAGGCCGTGACTTGCCTCAGTTCAGAAAAGGTTTAGCTGAGGAGTTGCAGGGGAAAAACAGCCAACCAGCTATCTTTTCACAGGAAGATAACTCAGCCAGGAAGAAAGCCTTACCCCAGGTAGGAAAGGTTGCTGACCCCAGGCTAGGAGAAGACAGGGCAGGTATGATAACTACCCACACAGGCTTTAAGCCTTTAGAAAAAGGAAGTGACCCTCAGGAAGACTCTATGCCAGGGAAATCTTTTCAGGAAAAATTGATTACTCCCTCAAAAAACATTCCCAGGAAGGGAAAAGCCAGATTTTTACCCGCTCCTTTATTTGGAACCGCAGTTAAACAGGGAGGTAAGAAAGAACCCTGGAGGGAAAAAATTGACCCAAAGCCTAAATTTATACTTAGGTTCTGTAGGACCACCCCTGAGGCTAAGGTGTCGAAACGGGCGACAGAACAGGCTGCAGGGGTTGATCTCTGCAGTGCGGTGGACATTGTCGTACCACGACAGGGGAGGGCCCTGGTAGAAACGGGCATCCAGGTGGAAATACCGCCTGGCTGTTATGGCCGAATTGCCCCTCGGTCAGGCATTGCTCTTAAAAATTTTATTGACGTGGGGGCAGGGGTCATTGATCCAGATTACCGGGGATCCATAAAGGTACTCCTATTTAATTTTGCACGGGAGAATTTTAGGGTGAGTGTGGGGGATCGCATCGCCCTGTTGATTTGTGAGCGGGTGGGGTTCCCGCCTTTAGAAGAGGTGGATGAGTTGACCCCTACTGCCCGGGGTTCGGGAGGCTTCGGCTCCACTGGCAAGGCCGAGATGAAAGGCTTGACTGCCAGTTGTGTGGAGAGAGAGGACGACGATTTGGGCCCACAGCTGGTGGATGGTAAAGCAGAGCAGGTACTTAGGATGGGAGAGGGTCTCTCATGGGCTCAGCAGGAGGCGATGTCCAAATTGCTAAGTGGGTTCTCTGATGTCCTTACTCCTTTACCAGGGGAGACGAAACTGGTCGCACACGAGATAGTCACCCTGTATGGCGAAATAGTTCGCCAGCGTCCCTATAGACTCCCCGAGGCAAAACACGCTGAGGTCATAAGGCAGGTCCAAGAAATGTTGAAGATGGGGATAATTGAGGAGTCTAAAAGCCCTTGGAACAATCCCATAGTTTTAGTGCCAAAACCTGATGGGTCGTTACGTTTTTGTATAGATTTCCGCAAGGTGAATGAAATCTCCAGATTTGACACCTATCCCATGCCTCAAATAGAGGAACTTTTGGATCGTTTGGGCCAAGCCACCTACTTGACCACTTTAGACATGACCAAAGGATATTGGCAGATTCCCCTCACCACGGAATCTCGCCCGAAAACCGCATTTAGTTCCCCAATTGGACTATACCAATTTCGCCGGATGCCCTTTGGTCTTCACGGGGCCGCAGCAACGTGTCAACGGCTGGTTGACATGGTCCTCCACCCACACCAGTCTTATGCAACAGCGTATATGGATGACATTGTCATCCATAGCTCGCGGTGGGATGAACATTTGGTTCGGGTCAAGGCTGTTTTGGAGGCGATGAGGCAAGCAGGTCTCACGCTAAACCCGGCTAAGTGCATGTTTGGCGCGACAGAGGTGAAATATTTAGGTCACTTAGTCGGCCACGGCATAGTAAAACCGCTCTTGGATAAGGTGGAGAGCGTTAAGACGTTCCCGAAGCCGCAGACAAAGAAGCAACTTCGGAGCTTTTTGGGTTTAATTGGCTATTACCGCCGTTTTATCCTGCATTTCGCAACTGAGAGTGCAGCTCTAACCGAAATGCTTAAAAAGAATGCCCCTACACAGTTGCAGTGGTCTGGGGTCGCGGAACAAGCCTTTAAAGTGTTAAAGGAAAAGTTGTGTGAAGCACCGGTTTTGCGCGGAGTAGATTTTAACCAACCTTTTCTCGTCCAAACCGATGATTCGGAAACGGGCCTTGGAGCGGTGATGTCGCAAAAACACGAGGGGACAGAACATCCCGTGATGTTTTTAAGCCGTAAGCTTACCCCTCCAGAGAGGAAATACTCAATGATTGAACGCGAGTGCCTTGCAATAAAGTGGGCTGTAATGGCGTTACGCTTTTATTTAACCGGTCGGAAGTTTTTGTTAGTAACGGATCACGCCCCATTGCAGTGGTTAAACAAAATGAAGGACAATAATGCACGTTTGACGTGTTGGTATATGGCCCTCCAAGAATTTGATTTTCGGATACAGCATAGGGCTGGGAAGCTCCATACCAACGCGGATGCCCTATCGAGGATTACAAGCTGTGCGCGGGTTGTGGCGCCAGCCTGTAATAGCTTAAGGGGGGGGATATGTGGTGATGCGGGTGCAGCACAGCCCTGGGAAAGAGAAAAAAAAGAAGGTTTTTTTAATAAATGGGGGATGGACTCACCTAAGCATAGGTCTCAAAGTGAAAGCAATACTGAAACACACACTTGCAAAGCTAGCCTGAAGCCATGCCCACTCTCCAGGGCAACTGCAGGGAGAGAGAGGGTGGGGCCAGGGAAGGAAGCAGGCTATCAGGCTTTTAAACTGCGTCACTCAGCAAGTGAGGGAGGAAACTGGGGAGGAAGTGAAGAGAGAAGCCGGGAAGTCCAGAGAGGCCGGGAAGTCCAGAGGAACCAGGGGAAGAAACAGCACTGCAGGGCTGAAAGACCTGGGGATTCCAAAAGGACTAGCCAGAACTGCCAAGGCGAGTGGCAGGGCCAGAGGAGAGAAAGGAACTGGGGAGAGTTCCAGAACTACAGTTCTGACTCGGAGGCCAGTAGCTCAATCTCTGAGCAAGTGTCCAAACATTTCAGGAAGCCTAATAAGGGAAAGACGTCTGCAAGCAAGGTAAACCAAACATTACCTCTGTATGATTCAGTAAGGGGAAGAAGGGCAAGTGTTTCTGACATAGTTCCAAAGGGAAGAAGGAATCTCCAGTGGGAGAAACGTTTTAAGCTTTTAAAGAAGGTGAAGCTAGAAATCCCTGAAAGTGTCCCAGCCCCTGAGTCTTACAGCACAGAGGAGGAAATGGAAGTTGAATTGTACCAAGAGAATTCAGAGTCCTCTGACGAATCCATGGAATGTGCTTTTTGTATGAGCAATGTTTAGAAGCTTTATTGATTGCTGTGAAGGAAAATATAAGAGGTGTTTCTGCCAGGAAAATGCCATTGAGAAAGGCAGATAAAAAGGAGAAAAACCTCGTGTTTTAAACAGCCGTTCTACTAAGGCTGGAAATGTGTTAAACTGCTGTTTAGTTACCATGCTAAGAGGCAGCATGTAATCACAAGCTGGTTTGTAGCAGCTGAGAGAAACTGAGAAGAGTTGCTGGACTGTGCATGTAACAGTGAGTTTCAACTGTTTTGCTTTAGTTTCAAAGAATTTAATTACAAAGGCAAAGAGTGAAGAAACTGCTTTTGCTAAAGCAGTTACATGTCTCTTTTGGAAAGCTTTTTGTTTGGAGAAAAATATCCTTTTTCTGTTTGAGGTTTTGGGAACCTTTACCAAGGCCTGTTGCTAACTTGATGATGCAAAGAAAATAAAAATTTATAACAAATTTTCCTGTGTTGGCCTAATCCACTTGGACTGCTTTAATAAGCCCCACAACTACACTACAAGGGCCTCAGCTAATATGCTGAAGCATAGACACAAGTATGATGGCCCGTCGCCCCCACTAGGCAGCCGCCTAGTAGGGCAAGGCGGCGTCACAATATCTGTTGCGAAACCGGCCGGTTTCAGAAGTTTTACGCGCCCATTCTACTCCTCATGGGCGGAGCAGAGTTCAGTAGCCCCTGCAAACATTTGTTGGGCGGCAAAGCTTAGTTACTCACCTATATTTTTATTTACATTCTCTTATATACCGCGCTATTCTGCATCAGTGCGGTTTACATTGAACAAACTGAAATTACATTGAACAGGGCATTATAACTTGGAGATAACTATTTTACAGGGAACATGGGCTATGGAGGGTTAAGTGGCTTGCCCAAGACCACAAGGAGCACCTGTGGGACTAGAAACCCCAGTCCTTCCAGCCCAAGGTTGCTGTCCTCTAGTGGGATTTGAACCCCCGACCTTCCGGCCTGAAGTACCTTGCCCCGACCACTAGGCTACTCCTCCACCTATAACAGGTGTTCTCTGGGGACAGCAGGAATCAGTCTTCACATATGGGTGATGTTGGCGCCGATGGAGTCTGCATGGAAGCATCTCCCTAGCTTTCAAAGAAAGCCTTTGGGAGATGCACCATGGAGGCGTGGTCCCTTTCCTGTCCAAGGGTGCCATCTTGCCTCAGTCCAATGACATAGTTAAGACAGCAAAAATTAAAATACGGTACAGAAGCAACTCCAAGGGGAGGAGGAAGGGTTGTGAGGACTGATTCCTGCTGTCTCCGGAGAACACCGGTTACAAATGAGTAACTATGCTTTCTCCAGAAACAAGCAGGAAGTCTGTCCTCACATATGGGAATCCCCAGCTACAGGCTACTGAAAACCTGTACAAAATGCCATGGCAGCCAGAGAAGGTGAGCCGTAAGCTGCAGCAGTTAAGTCCTAACTGAGAGACTTTTGCAAGACCCAAGTGTCCAGCGGAGAACCAGAACTCCAGAAGCCTGAACACAGGTGGAATGGGGAAACTACCTTTGGCAGAAACTTGAAGTATGTGCAGAGCACCACCCTGTTCTTGTAGAACCGTGTGTAGGGGGGCTCTTCCATTAGAGCCTGGAGCTAACTGATCCTGCAATCTGATGTGAGTGCTATGAGGAAGACCACCTTCCAGGAGAGGTACTGCAAGTGACAGGTAGCCAGAGCACCACAGTGAGATCCTATTCTGCCTCTGGTGGGCAGACGGGGGGTTTGGATAGCATGAGGCCCCGCAGGAACCGTGATACAAGGGGCTAGGGCAAGAGGGGTTTTCCCTGAACGGCATGGTGATACACTGTGATAGTACACATGTGCACTCGGACTGAGTTGGACTTTAGTCCCACCTGCGACAGGTGAAGTAGATACTGGAGTACTATCTGAACCGAGCAGGAGAATGGGTTTGCCCGCTTCTCGGCACACCAGACCGAGAAGCGACGCCCTTGTGGAGGCCTTGCGGGAGGCCAGAAGGACCTCTTCCATATCCCGTGGGAGGTTGAAGGGCTACCCTTTCAGCAGCCATGCCTTAAGATACAGGGACTCCAAGTTGGGGTGCAGGAAAGAGCCCTTCTCCTGAGGTAGCAGTCCTGGGGCACAATTCAGTAAAATTGGCGATGCCGTCAACAGGTAGAGAAGCAGCAGGAGCCAAGGTTGCCTGGGACATTGTGGGGCTATCAGTATCAGTGGTGCCCTGTCGAGCCGGACCTTGAAGAGGGTCTTCGCGACCAGTAGAGTTAGCGGGAAGGCGTAAAGGAGGCCTTCCATCCATGGAAGCAGGAATGCATCCGATGCTATCTGGGACGGGTGTGGCTGTTGGGAGCAGAAGCTGGGCAACTGTGTGTTGTCTGGGATGGTGAACAGGTCCGCTAAAGGGACATCCCAAAGTCGAAACAGCCGGGACACCACCCTGGGTTCCAGGCACCACTTGTGCAGCTGGAGGACTGCTCAGCTCGTCTGCCAGAGTATATTGTCCTGGCCCAGGAGGTAGCCCGCCCTTAGGTGCATCCCGTTGCATGTCGCATATGGCAGAGGGAGTACGACCCCGTGCCCCCTTGCTTGTTCACATAGAACATTGCAGCCTGGTTGTCGGTCTGGATTAGCACCAACTGGTGCTGCAGTCGGTGGTGGAAGGCTCGGAGAGCCAGGAATATCGCCCGGAGCTCCAGAGGGTTGATCTGTAGCTGGCATTCCATCTGGGACCATCTGTCTTGTATGTGGAGGTCCTTGCAATGAGCTCTCCAGCCCAGCAGGGAGGCGTCATCAAGGGAGTCTGCCAGCTGGCGGGTCACTCTCACCCTGTCCCGGATCCTGCCCATGGCATGTGTCCACTCAGAACGAAGGCACCACTGGGCCGCCCTCGTGTAGGTGGGCAAATAGTTTCATGTGGACCATAGAGGCCACATGGTCCAGCAGGCGGAGGAGAAGCCAGGCAGGTAGTGACAGGCAGTGCTGTTCCTCTGCGGCTAGCCTCCTGAGGCATTCTGACTTCTTTTGAGAGAGGAAGGCCTTTGCCTGGAGGGTGTCTAGCTGAGCCCCTATGAACTCCAGGCACTGAACTGGAAAGAGATGGGACTTGGGATAGCTGATGATGAACCCCAGGTGCTGCAGGACGTGGATGGTGTGTTCGGTGTCATGGTGCACCTCTGCAGCTGTGCTTCCCCTTATAAGCCAGTCGTCCAGGTAGGGAAAGACCAAGGCCTCTTGGAGACCAATGTGGGCTGTGACCACCACCAGACACTTGTTGAAGACTCTTGGCGATGAGGCCAGCCCAAGGGCAGCATCCTGTATTGGTCGTGACCTCCTCCCACCACGAAGCGGAGGTATTTTCAGTGGTTGCGATGGATCAGGATGTGTGTATAGGTATCCTTCAGGTCTAAGGAGCATAGCCAGTCTCCCTGCTGGAGGTATGGCAGCAGTGTTCCAAGGGAGAGCATCTTGAACTTATCTCTTACCAGAAATTTGTCCAGGTCCCGTAGGTCCAAGATGGGCCTGAGGTTCCGTGTTTGCTTGGGAACAAGGATATACCTGGAGTACGTAGAAGCTGGTGTCCCAGAGATGCTTGGGCACTGGTTTCACCGTCTTGTTATTGAGGAGACCTGCGAGCTCAGTGAGGAGCAGAGTCTGGTGGAGGAGAGGTCTTACAGGCTCTCCTGGAAAGTATGAGGGTGGCAACCATTTCAGGTGGAGGAGGTAGCCCTCCTTGACCACTTGCAGTACCCAGGAATCAGCTGTTGGGGGTCTCTTGGGAGAGAGGAGGTCATGCCCAAGGAATCAAAAACTTCCCCAGGTTGAGCCGGAGCCAGCGCCTGGGAGGAGGGTCTTTTGTTTGTGGGGGTCATGCCCTTGCCCTTGTGTTGTTGGCCTTGCTGTAGGGCCGAGAAGGTTTGGAACTGTGAGGTATTTCAAAAACCTCCTTTTTCCTCAGGAAGGAGGACTTCTTCCCTGGGACCTTCTTATGGGGCTGCACCGAGGTCTTTTTAGAAAGTCTGGTCTTTGTCAGGAACTTAGTCTCTATTTCAGCCGCCTTACATAAGAACATAAGATATGCCATACTGGGTCAGACCAAGGTCCATCAAGCCCAGTATTCTGTTTCCAACAGTGGCCAATCTAGGTCATATGTACTGTGACGCAGTGGCAAATGCAGAAGCCATGGAAACTGATACTGACCCTCTGGTTGGTTCAGGTACTGCAAGAAAAGACAGAGTTTTCCATTCTCAGCATAACCTACAGGCAGCTAATCAGCTCACCTCAGGGGAGGAGAGAAGCAGAGCTGTGGATTGGGCACGCCCTAGTAGGAGGCGGGCTTCCCAGAGCAGGGGCCCCTTGTTAAGTAGAGAGAGGGAAGACACTGAGAGAAGGAGAGTGAGGAGGACGAGTGGAATGAGAAGGAATGGAGAAGTGAGCACTACAAATGAATTGAGAAGTAAAGGTGGTTTGAATCCACAAGAGAGAAGGCAAAAGGCATTGGGAAGGCAAGAAGCTCTTTTGATTGCAGAACCCTTTGACCCTGCTACAGAAACACTGCCCAGCTGCAACAGAAGGGAAACTGATTCAGAACCAGGAGTAAAGCCTACGTTGTTGGGAAACAGTTTTTACCCTTGGAGAGAAAGGCACGCTGGCAAGGCATTTTCTGACCGGTCTCATTTTAAGGTACCTGCTGCTGTTAATTCCTTTAATAAGTTGTACCAGCCAGAAAGAGGGAGTCCTGATTTTAAAGTACAGGATAGTTTTAGGCAACGTGAGAGACGTTGGTTACAGTCTGAAAGCTCTCTAAATAAGCCAAGCTTTTCTCAGCCAGTAGTTCCTGCTTTTAACAAGCAAGCTGACGAGAGGAACTCAGCCAAACTGTTTATAAAAGGATTAGGCTATACTGATATAGAAGGTCCTACCTTTGAAGCTTTCCTTAAGAGCAGAGCTTGTGCAAAGGAACGTGTGATTCCACCTCTCACTAACGGAGATAAGTGGGGGAGGGGTAACTCCACCACGGGCACAGAGTGTCTAAACAGGGAGAGCAGTGTTTGCTTACCAGAAGCAGATAATTACCTGCCCAAACAAGGAGAAGATTTACCCAATAGTCCTGCTAGGAGACAGGCAGAACAACTCCTGATTGAATTTAGACAATTCCTGAATAAAAGAGCTGTTTCAGAACAGGCTAGCATTCAAGCAGGAAGTAATCCTGAAATAAGAATTCCCACACCGGCTCCTGTTCCCATGATTGAAGTTAACCAGCCGATGGATTGCTCGATTGGTCTAATAGAGAGAACTGATAAGAGCAAAGCTTGAATGACTATACCTGACATTTTATTCTGGTTATGTTAACCAAGGATATGTGAAAAGCTGATGAAAGAAATACTGTCTTGAGCAATTGAAAGGGAAGCTTATTGAAGCATTGAAATAAGCTGGACTGTAACCTGATTGCTAAAGAAAACAATATTATTTCTTACCAAAGCATTTGTGAATACAGCACAGAGAAGACACATGAGGTAATGTGTTTTCCTCAGAGAAGATTAGGCTGAAGCACAGTTTTGAAAGCCTCTGTTTTGTATAATTCCTGATTGCTCATCCTTCTCACCTGTTCCTGTCCATCAAGGAGCGGGGAAAATAAAATCCTTGTAAATATAAATTTTCTTGTTCCCGATTTTCATTGGCCCCCACAACTACACAAGGCCCATCCCTCCTTAACCCTCAAGGTTAGGGAGCGGGTGTAAGGGTGACAGTACCTAGCAGTTTCCCCAAGGGACACAGGTTCCACAATGCTTGTATTGGTTCAAGCATTGATATCCTGGGTCCCTTCTTAATAATGGCTTATGGACCTTTCCTCCAGGAACTTGTCCAAACCTTTTTTAAACCCAGCTACACTAACAGCCTTTACTACATCCTCCGGTAACAAATTCCAGAGTTTGATTACACGTTGAGTGAAAAAATATTTTCTTTTATTAGTCTTAAATAGTTTACCCTGTAGCTTCATTGCATGTCCCCTAGTCTTTCTATATTCTGATAAGGTAAACAATCGATCTACGTTTACCCGTTCCACTCCGCTCATTAATTTATAGACTTCTATCATATCTCCCCTCAGCCGTCTCTTTTCCAGGTTAAAGAGCCCTAACCTTTTTAGCCTTTCTTCATAGGAGTATCCTTCTATCCCCTTTACCATTTTGGTGGCTCTTCTCTGAACCTTTTCTAATAACTCTATATCCTTTTTAAGATACGGCGACCAGAATTGCACACAATATTCAAGGTGCGGTCTCACCATGGAACGATATAGAGGCATTATAATATCCTTTGTTTTATTTTCCATTCCTTTCCTTATCATACCTAGCATTCTATTTGCTCTCTTGGCCGCCGCTGCACACTGGGCCGAGGGTTTTAACATGGTATCCACAATGACGCCTAAATCTTTTTCCTGGGTGGTGGTTCCTAATGTGAAACCTTGCATCGTGTAACCATAGTTTGGGTTGTTCTTCCCTAGGTGCATAACCTTGCACTTGTCCACATTAAATTTCATCTGCCGTTTTGATGCCCAGTCTTCCAATTTATCAAGATCCTCTTGCAATTTTCCACAATCCTCTTGGGTTTTAACAACTTTAAATAGTTTTGTGTCATCTGCAAATTTGATAACCTCACTCGTTATTCCACTTTCTAGGTCATTTATGAATATGTCAAAAAGCAGCGGACCCAGCACAGATCCCTGGGGTACACCACTATTCACCTTTCTCCATTGGGAAAATTGGCCATTTAGCCCTACCCTCTGCTTTCTATCTTTTAACCAGTTCCTGATCCACAATAGTACACTGCCTCCTATCCCATGACTCTTTAGTTTTGCGAAAGGTCTCTCATGAGGGACCTTGTCAAAGGCTTTCTGAAAGTCCAGATACACAATATCAACCGACTCACCTTTGTCCACCTGATTATTCAAAAAAACATAACAGATTAGTAAGACAAGATCTTCCTTGTCTAAAGCCATGTTGGCTGTCTCTCATTAGTTCATGACTATCTACATGCTGAGTAATTTTATTCTTTATGATGGTTTCTATCATTTTTCCCGGTATTGACGTCAGGCTCACCGGTCTGTAGTTTCCCGGATCACCCCTGGAACCCTTTTTAAAAATTGGTGTTACATTGGCGATCCTCCAATCTTCAGGTATTAGAGATGATTTTAATGATAGTTCACAGATTACTAATAGCAGGTCTGCAATCTCATATTTCAGTTCTTTCAATACCCTTGGATGTATACCATCCGGCCCAGGTGATTTGCTACTCTTCAGCTTATCTAATAGTTGTAATACATCTTCTCGATGTATCGATATTTCCTTCAATTCTTCTGCACCTTTAAATACCACTTCAGTCTTTTTTGCCATGGGTTTCCCAAAGAGATTCTCTCCGATACAGGGAACATCGATAAGTTTGTTCTGAACCCATTGTTTGAGGTCAGATAACTGCAGCCATGTCTGGCGTCGGGCCCCAATGCTGTGGTGGCTACTCTGGCTGAGGAATCGAAACCGTTGTAAGCTGCTTGGGATAAAAACTTCGAGCAGTCCTTGGTCACCAAGACCAGAGAGTTGAACCACTGAAAGGGTTCCCCATTGAGGCCTGCTGAGAAACCGGCGAGCTTCCTCACCAGTTCTTTGAGGTACATGCTGATGTATAGATGGTAGGATTGGACTCTGCATATAAGCATCGAGCCCTGAAAGGCCACATATGGAGAAGGAGGCCCTCGAGGATTGGTGGGACAGGCATTGTAAGGGTTTTCTTAGGGGGGGGGCCTCATACTGGAGAATCTCCAGTTCTTCCGTGTGGGGATCCTCCTTGACCTCGATCTTGATGATGAGCACTTTAGTCTTGTCCCGCACAAAGTCGAGGAAAGTGACGTCCTCGGGAGGGGAACGGTACCGGAACACCGGGAGAGATGGGTCTGAGGGCACGTCTTGGTGTCGCCGAAAGTCCAGGGACTCCTCGTCCTCTGTCTCCCATTCCAACCCGAAGTTCGAGGATGAGCCCGAGGCCCTGCGGTCACCACGGTCGAGGCCCAAGCCCGAAACCCACGACCTCTGGAGGGCCTGCGGTCCGAACTGAGACCTCATCTGATGCCGATGGGTCTCTCGAGACTGGTGGCGCTCAAGGATCAGCTTGATATCCAGGGAAGCCCTCAATGTCATGGGTCCTGTCGTCGAGGTGGAGGAACTGGAGATAAATGCCTGCTGCATGGCCACGAGGGCAAATATACTGCTCTCTAAGACCGCCATCCTAGTCTCCATGTCAGTTGGCTCTGCAGACTTCGACGCGGGCACCAAGGACTTTGGTCCCAGCGTCTGTTCTGTCGAGGGGGAGTCCTCGAGAAAGATGGCCTCGGGTGTCCAAGGTCGGTTGCCGGGTACCAATGACTCCTTCCAGGTCAGCTTGTGGGACTGCTCCCCCTTCGACTCACACCGGGTCAGTGGGGCCTGGAATGGGATTTCCCTTCTTTCCAGATCCGTCCTCCAAAGCAGTCTTCAAAGGTTTCAACTTCTTGCGTTCCACCTCCGGGGATTTCCTTTCGGAGGACCCGTGGCTGTGGGACTCGGAGGCAGCCCGGGCCTTGCGGGGCACTGAGGTATGGAGGGGGCCCTGGAGTGCAATGTCACTGGAAACTCTGGTGTAGAGTCGGACTTGTGAAAGAACTGTTCCTGCTGCAGCTAACGGCTCTTGATGGCCTTTTTGGTCACAGTCCTGCGGAGATCGCAGTCCGAGTTGTCATGCTCTGTCCCAAGGCAACAGAAACAGCAGTTATGTGGGTCTGTGCGGGACATCATCTTACTGCACCGATCACATTTCTTGAAGCCGCTGAAGGCCATTGGGAAAAAGGGGGCCCTGCCGCCCAGCAAAGGCCCGAGGCTTGTGGCAAAAAAGGGCGCAAAGCACCAGTTGAGGAATATCTTGCTAAAAAAACAAAGGAATGAGCCCAAGGAGCAACACCAAGGCAAGCTGGCTCGGGGATGGGAAAGGAACCGGTATACATACCAGTCAAAAACAGGATTAAAAAACCACACTTTTTCCGAAGGAAACTAGACAGATGTCCGGAGGGCTTCACGGAAAAAAGGAGACTGAGGCAAGATGGCACCCTTGGGCGGGAAGGGACCATGCATGTGTGCTGCATCTTCCAAAGGCTTTCTTTGAAAGCTGGGGAAATGCTTCCGCATGAGCTAAGTCAGCCCCGATAAAATCCATATGTGAGGACTGATTCCTGCTTATTCCCAGATAACATGGGCATCATCTTCCACTTTTTTCAAGCATTATGAGTTTTGCAAGCTGCTGTGCCCACTCTGTGAGGTCATAGCTTTGGTACGTCCCACTTGTCTGGACTGGTCTAACAGGACGATATGGAAGGTGACATTTTATTTACCAGATAATGTCCTGTCCTCAAGTTCTGCTAGACCAGTCCAGGGCCCTGCCCCTGAAACTGTATTTGCTCTGTTCTTCTGCTGCGGTACCCTTGGGTCCGCTATGATTTTTATACTTGGCTCTGCAGGTTCATCTTCTGCTGACAACCTTCTGTTTATGCTTTCCTGTTCATAGTTGATTACTCATTGTTGCATATAATTGAGGTTGTGTGAGGCTTGCCATGTTTCTCCCATATGCTTTGGAACACATACTAAAGAGACCTCTGGTGGCTGAGGCGAATAGAAGCATAGGAGTGATCTCATTGAAACCTGGGCTTTTCTTTGCTTCTTTGTCTCCACCAATTTGCTGGTAAGGGAACACAACCCACTTGTCTGGACTGGGCTAGTAGTACTCAAGGAAAGGACATTATCTGGTAAGTAAAAATGTCACCCTCTCCACAATTGTTTGGGACAGAAACTGAGAAAGAGAGAGACGTGCCTGGAAATTGGGGACATGTTACTAGGAATCACTGTACACCTCAATAAATGATGGTTCTTCATAGAGTGAACTGTTCTAAGCCTGTGTCTGTAGATTTGAGCTGAACTGTGTGTGCTAGCAGCTCTGGGAGCCCAGACCTGGCCATATAGTTAGCTACAGATATTCATCTTATGTTATATTTCTTTAATGAGACAGAGACACAAATGTTACACATTCCATAATACCTCAGAAATGCATGTTCCTTATTGTCCCTCCAGTCCAGTCCCGAACCTCTGGGTTTAGCACCTCCTCCAGCAGCTTGGAGACTGAGAAACGTCATCCTTTTGATGACACTGGTACAAATACCGCAGGGACCGCCTCCTGACTCCAGTTATCTCAGTCTCCAAGCAGCTGGAGGGTTGGTGAGCCTGGAGGTTCAAGGCTCACTTGAGGAACAATTAAGGAAGAGTTCAGAGTATTTAATGTTTTTGGAGATATTTAAAGATATATAAAGAAATTGTGCAGTTAGAGTAAAGTGCAAGTAGGGAGCTGTGCTGAGGTGCGCCCTCCCTCCCCCCTCCCCCTCCTTGTTTTCTGCAACTGAGCAGAGGAGCAGGCTGGACAAAAGGCAGCATCAGAGAAAAAGCAGGCTTGTAAGAGGACAGGGCTCTGGCTCCCAAACCCAAGTTTTGGGTGAGGAGCCAGCAGCGGAGCGTAGTAAGAGGTTCTCCTCCGGAACACGCTGCAGGACCGGTGATCGCTGAAACAGCTTCTTCTCAGATCCATTCTCTCACCCGACGCTGAAGCCGCTGTTTTCAGCCGAGCGCGGGGAGAGAAGGACGTGGCAACCACAGATAGATTTATTGGAGGTAAGGGGGCCCACGGAGCGAGCGATAGATTGATGAGCGTGTGAGCCGCGGGTGCGGGGTGTTCACGGCGTGCAGGCCGGACTGTGTGGCAGACGCGCGGGAAAGACAGTGTGCTGTATGTGTCAGGAGGCTCGTTTTTTCCTTGGGGGACCTTCATTTTTTGGGTTGGCTACTTGATTTAAGGTGGAGTGACTAAGAATAGACTCCACATACCTTTAAGTAAAAAAACCAAAGATTTCTTTTTTGCCTCAGTAAACAGGGCTTCAGTTGGGAAAGTTGTTTTTAGTTGGGGACACTCAGCTTGAGTTAAGAGGCTGGGTTGCAGAAGAGAGAATAACCACTAGGACGGGATGCCTTCTAGGACGCAGTACTTGGTCTGTGGTACTAGAAGGGGAGCAGTGTCAGAAACGGGTGTGTAGAGGGTGCGTCCAGGAAGCAGCCTTTATGGAGCAGGCCTTGGAAATTGGTGGAGAGAGTCAAAAAGGAGCAATTTTAGCCCTGCCGGAGCCTGTTTCTCCCTCTTTGCCACCTCTAGATCCGGTCTCAGGGCCTTCTTCCGCTCTGGATCTTCCCCCTTCGCAGGCGCTTTTGCCGGGAGGGTTGGCGGCAATGTTTTCTCCAGAATTTGTGGCTCTGCTTCAACAGGCCTTCAGTGGCGCTAAAAGGGGGCTAGGAGCTGGTCCCATGGAAGGAGAACGGTGTGAGAAGCGTCTGGGGACCCCCCTTGGCTCGGGGTATGCCAGACGCCTTTCAAAGAAGCCTAGGACCATGAAGGAGCGGCCGGAACAATCTGTGACCTGAGAAGGGGTCCATTCTGAGGATGTGGATCCAGACTTAGAGGAAGGAGAGCTCACGGAACAGGAGGACCAAGTTAGAGTAGTTCGCGTTTTCCGTCATGACGAGTTGCTGGCTTACGGAGATGCTGAAGGCTCTTAATATGCCGTTTGCGGGGCTGGTGGAGGATTCCACCTTACAAAATCCGTTATTGCAGGCCGTTCGGAAGACTCAAAGGGCCTTTCTGGTGCATAGAGTTGTACGGGAAATGAGGAATGGGACATGCCCGAGGCAGGTCTTAAAGGGTCCAGGGTTATGGCCCGCCTTTACCCATTGATAGACCAGGACCGGGAGTTGTTTAGGTCTCCGAAGGTAGATGCAGCAGTCTCGGCGGTTACCAAGAAAACTACCATTCCGGTGGAAGGTAGTGCTGCTCTCAAGGATACCCAGGATAGGAAGCTGGATAAATTATTGAAACAAGTCTTTGACGTCAATGCGCTATCAATACAAGCATCTATTTGTGGAGCATCGGTGGCGAGAGCCTGTCTTTGCTGGTCTCAGCGGATTCAGGGGGAACAGATGGAGGAAACGGCCGGGGAGGCATCTAGGTTGGAATCCGGGGCTGCTTATCTGGTGGATATTCATTATGACCTTATTCGTGGTTTGTCAAAAAGTATGGCATCGGTAATAGCAGCAAGACGGTATCTTTGGCTGCGCAATTGGGCGGCAGATGGTTCCTCCAAGGCAATAGTAAAATAGTTATCTCCAAGTTATAATGCCCTGTTCAATGTAATTTCAGTTTGTTCAATGTAAACCGCACTGATGCAGAATAGCGCGGTATATAAGAGAATGTAAATAAATAAAATAAGACTTGGTAAGCTGCCTTTCAGGGGTAAGCTACTTTTTGGAGAAGATTTAGATAATCTGGTAAAGGATCTAGGGGAATCCAAGGGCGGAAGGCTGCCTGAGGACAAGCAGAAGCAAGGGCGTCCGGCGCCGGCGACCAAAGGTCAACAGAGGGAGTTTCGACGTTTCCGAAACGTTTCTTAGTGGGATTGGGTGCTATCCCACTACGAAAGGCTCTTAAGGGTGAAAACTGGGCTCTGCATATCGCTCGCAAATGAAGTTCCTTATTGTCCCTCCAGTCCAGTCCCGCACCTCTGGGTAGTGTACCTATTCCAGCAGCTTGGAGACAGAGCATGTCAGCTTTTTATGACATCAGTACTAATACAGCAGGGACCGCCTACCAGCTCCAGTATACTCAGTCTCCAAGCAGCTGGAGGAGGTAGTGAGCCAGGGTGCTGGACTCACTGAAGGGACAACCAAGGAGATAGGTTTAGTTAGTTTCCTTTTTGTTTCCCCTGTTAAGGTGCAAATTTCTTTGTTTTTAAAGGCAGAGAAGAAAAAACAAACAACCCCCCCCCCCCCCCAGAAAGATCAGAAAGAACCCGGTGGACAACAGGGCTGAGGGGAGGATATTCCTTCTCCCCCCTCCCCCCAGGATTTTGGGGGGGGGGGGAGAGTTCTGTGGAGGCCTTTCTCTGTCCGAGACTTCTGGTCTCTCCTGAACCCATTTATTGGGTGAGAAGCCACCGCGGGGGCAGCAGTGGATTGACGGGAGTGAAAGCTGGAAGCCCTGAGCCACTCCCCCCCCCCCAGCACCAAAGCCAGGAAGGAAGGCTGAGCACGAGGGGTAGAAAAGCCACATAAGAACATAAGATATGCCATACTGGGACAGACCAAGGTCCATCAAGCCCAGTATCCTGTTTCCAACAGTGACCAATCTAAGTCATACGTACCTAGCAGTTTCCCCAAAAGACACAGGTTCCACAATGCTTGTACTGGGTCAAGCATTGATATCCTGGGTCCCTTCTTAATAATTGTTTATGGACCTTTCCTCCAGGAACTTGTCCAAACCTTTTTTAAACCCAGCTACACTAACAGCCTTTACTACATCCTCCGGTAACAAATTCCAGAGTTTGATTACATGTTGAGTGAAAAAATATTTTCTTTTATTAGTCTTAAATAGTTTACCCTGTAGCTTCATTGCATGTCCCCTAGTCTTTCTATATTCTGATAACGTAAACAATCGATCTACGTTTACCCGTTCCACTCCGTTCATTAATTTATAATTTATATACTATATCAACCGATTCACCTTTGTCCACCTGTTTATTCACACCTTCAAAAAACATAACAGATTAGTAAGACAAGATCTTCCTTGTCTAAAGCCATGTTGGCTGTCTCCCATTAAGCCATGACTATTTACATGCCGAGTAATTTTATTCTTTATGATGGTTTCTACCATTTTTCCCGGTACTGACGTCAGGCTCACCAGTCTGTAGTTTCCCGGATCACCCCTGGAACCCTTTTTAAAAATTGGCATTACATGGGCGATCCCTCCAATCTTCAGGTATTCAGCCTTCAGCTGTTCCCATCTCGCTAACAACTACCTGAGGTATTGACCCATCTTATTTCCTTTTTTTCTATCTTTATGTACATTTACTGTATATTTTCAGCTAATACTCTCTCCATCCTCAGATTTTAGAGTTCCTTTCTAAAGCTTTGTGACTGCTTTTCCTCCTCATGTGTCCTTCTGATGTCAGATCTATGCAAAGACAAGCCTGCCTCTTCAGCTGAACACATGAAGCAGTTTCTTTCTGGCAGCAACAGCACAATTATGTCTATGGCCCCCACTCTTGGGACTGCTACTCTGCTTCACGGATAGAAGAAACCTGCTTCATCAGCCAAATTCCTGGATCATTTCCCCTTCTGGCAACAGCCACAGCAGCACACCAATGACTATGGACCCCATTTCCGGATCTGTGGTGCCACTGATAACATGAGGGATTTAGCTTCTTTTTTCTTCTTTAATCCTTAGCTGGTGTTTGGGGAGTAGGTCATTCTCTCAACCAATATGGTACTGTAGGGGCTACTGGATTCCGTATGCTGTTCACAATATGCTTCCAACCTTGCAATCGGTGGCGATATTTCTGGCCTCGTCGATGGTGAGTCGCTGGTTCCTTAGGTCTTCCTCGGTGCTGCTCGTTAAACCCTCCAGTGGACAAATCACCCTCGCCAGAGGATTTTGTATGGCAACCAATTGGTGTTTATTCTGCAAACATGGCCAAATCATCATAGTCTGCGTTTTTGGATTTGTTCTTCGAATGAAGATTGATGGTCGCACTATGTCCAAATTGTTTCGGTTTGATGGCGATCATGGAGACAAACACCCAAAATCTGTCTCAGGCATCGCATTTGAAAGATCTCAAGCTTGTTCATGTCAGGTTTGAGCAGAGTCCAGGAAAATTGGCAGTATCAGTGTTCAGAAGAGGCGAAGTTTGGTCTTGGTGGAGATATTGGTCTTCTTCCAGAGGCACCATTTGGGCGAGGCGAACGCTATTGTTGCCTGGCCATTCTTGCTGTGGACTTCAATGGTGGATGCCACCTTGTTCTCCTGCACCAGTGATCCCAGATATTTGAATGTTTGATTTGGATTCCATCAAGGTGAACAGTGGCCTGTGATACATCCATGGTCATAACTTTGGTCTTGTCCGCATTGATTTTTAGGCTATAAGACTGGATGATGCGGGTGATATGGTAAACGATGTCGGTGGCCTCTGCATCCATGTCAGCAAATATGGCACTCTTGTCTATGAACATCAAGTTGATCAGAAAGTTGTTCACATTGAACTTGACCCCGCGTCTGTCCTGAAATGTTTTCCTCATAATGGCGTCAATCACGATATTGAAAAGCAGGGGTGAGGTGACTTCTTGCAGGCGAACTCCAGTTTGGATAGGAAATTCGTTGGATAGTTCATTTCAGATCCACACGCTGCTGGTTGAGCCATTGTATGATGCTTGGAGAAGTTGGATGATCTTCAGTGGCACATGCTCGTTCTCCAATGCCTTCCACAGGGCGGGCCAATGAACACAGTTGAATGCGATTTGAAGTCAATGAAGATGATGATGGTTCACTTTCCACACCTCCACCAGTTGACAAATGGTTAATATTTGATTGGTGCAGCCCCGATGCTTGCTCTTCTCAGCTGGTCTGTTCAAAATGTTTCTGCAGCCTTGATTGTAAGATCTTCATGAACACCTTGCCAACGCTTGAAAGGAAGACTGATGCTGGTAGTTCTTGCATTCCCAGCTATCGCCTTTCTTCAGAATTGGCACGATGATGGCTTTCTTTCATGCTGATGGGACTCATTTCATGCACAAGATGAATGTTAGGAGGATGTGAAGCTGTTGAACCAGGATGTCTCTCCCAATTTTGTTCATTTCAGCAGTGACTTGGTCCACTCCGGGCATCTTTCCGTTCTTCCATGATCTTATCGCACTTTTCACTTCATCGACTGTTGGCTCATCTTTGGGGAATGGCTTCTCTGGCAGGTCAATGGGTGGTGGCTCAGGTGGTGCTCCCTGGGGCGGATCGTGGTTATATAGCTGTTGGAAGACATCTTTCCAATGTTGCAGGCGTTCACCAGTGGAGCTCACGAAGGTAACATTTGATTTCTTGATGTTGTCTTTGAGTGGTAAAGCCAAGTTGACCAGTCTCCTGAGGATTTGATACAGTCTGGTACTCGTGCCTGGATGCTGCGTCTTCCAGTTTAGCTGTGACACCATTCCAGTAGGCTTTTCATTCCACCTCTTTGTTCAGTCGCTGGTACTGCTCGAAGTCAACATGTTTGATTTGTTTCTGTTTATCCACCAGATCCAGGCACTCATCCAAAATCCATGGCTGTGTCCGATGTTGGATGGGTGGATACAGAGGAGTGGCGCATTCCAGGATAGACTCCATTATCTGCTTTTCTTCATCAACATCACCTGATGATTCAAGTGCTACAAATATGTTGGAGAGGACGATTTGGAATTTTTGGTCTGAGTGCTGGATCCCTCAGACATGCCCAGTTCAGTTTGGCTGGTGGAGGTGCCTTGCGCTTTTGCCTATTGTAATCGCAGCTGTACCTTGGCATGGATGAGGTAGTGGTCGGATCCACAATCAAGCCTCCTCAGTGCACGTACATCTTTGAGCAACGATCACAATCAGGAGCTGATCAGGATGTAGTCCAGGGCGGCCGAATCTTCATCAGATGGGTTGCGCTATGTAAGCTGGTGTTTGTGAGAGTGATAAAAGTGACTGTTTCCCACTACCAGATTGTCCGCCCCAGCAAAGGATAGCAGGCACAGTCTGTTGTCATTGATCTTGCAATGGCCAAAACTGCCTAGCATTTCTTCCCATCTGGTCCTGTCCGCACTGATGTGAGCAGTGAAATCTCCCACCAAAATGGTCATCTCTATCTGCGGTATCGAATCCAGCGTATGTTGGAGCTGGTTGTAGAAGTCGTCCTTGGCTGCATCCGGGCTGATCTCGGTTGGAGCATAGGTGGACAGAATATGGGTCTTGACTGTGCCTTCGATGGTAAAAGCTACCAGACAATCCGATATTGTTTGGAAGGCAATTACACTTCTGGCAGCCCATCTGTCCACCATAAAGCAGACGCCAGCTTCTCGTTTTTCACCGCCGGAGTAGAATAGCATCATTGTTTCATCAATCATTGGTGGTTGGATGGTCAGTGTTCCATATCCAGTAAGATGTAGTTTGGATACTGTGACGAATGAGATTTTGCATCTCAACAATTCCATGGCGATGATTTCCTTTTTTCCGACGTGGTGTCCAGTTCGCACATTCCATGTGGCAATGCAAATTTCCAGTTTTGGTGTCATAAATTTGATTCTTTGACCAGTAGCCCACTTCTCACCAGCACTCTGTGTTCCCAATGCATGTACATCAGTTGCCCCGGATGCAGTAGCATAAGCGAATGAGTTTGTTCAAATTTCCATGCATCTAGTTTCCTGGTTCTGGTCACTGTGGCAGGGTGACCACCCTTCTCCTTTTGCAGCTGGGCTTAGACCGTCCTTGGCGGGATCCAGCTAAGCTTTAAGAATGGTTGAAAATTTGGCAGCTGAGATTTAATGATAAAAAAGGCAGGAACATGCATTTGGGCTGCAAAAATCCAAGGGAGTGGTACACTATATGGGGTGAAATACTTCTGTCCACAAAAGAAGAGTGGGAGCTGGGCGTGATTGTTTCTGTTGATCTTAAGATGGCTAAACAGGTAGAAAAGGCGATGGCAAAAGCAAGGATGCTTGGGTGCACAGGGAGAGGAATGGCCAGCAGGGAGAAGGAGGTGATAGTGCCTCTGTCTAAGTCTTTGGTGAGACCTCATTTGGAGTTCACGTGCAATTCCGGAGGCAACACCTTCGAAAGGATATAAACAGGCTGGATACCAAAATGGTCAGTGGGCTTCGTCATAAGGCAATTTTCTCGTATTACAGGTGATTTTAATGAAAATTCACAGATTACTAATAGCAGGTCTGCAATCTCATATTTCAGTTCTTTCAACACCCTTGGATGTATACCATCTGGCCCAGGTGATTTGCTACTCTTCAGTTTATCTAATAGTTGTAATACATCTTCCCGATGTATCGATATTTCCTTCAATTCTTCCGCACCTTTAAGTACCACTTCAGTCATGGGTAACATTCCTACATCTTCCTCAGTAAAGACCGAAGCAAAGAATTCATTCAGTCTCTCCGCTATCGCCTTGTCGCCTCTTAGTGCCCCTTTAACCCCTCTATCATCTAATGGACCAACTGACTCACAGGTTTTTTGCTACGAATGTACTTGAAAAAGTCTTTATTTCGCGTTTTTGCTTCCTCAGCAAGCTTCTTCTCAAATTCTCTCTTTGCCTGCCTTATCAATGCCTTGCATTTGACTTGCTAGTGCTTGTGCTGTTTCCAGGTTTCGTCATTTGGCTCATTTTTCCATTTCCTGAAAGATGCTTTTTTGGCAACAACAGCCTCTCTGACCTCACCTTTAAACCATGCAGGCAGTTTTTTGGACTTCCTTCCGCTTTTCTTAAAGCGTGGAATACAGCTGGTCTGGGCTTCCAAGATAGTATTTTTCAACAACACCCAAGCTTAATGTAAGTATTTAACCTTTGCAACTGCTCCTTTTATTTTTTTCTTAACTATTTTCCTCATTTTATCATAGTAACATAGTAACATAGTAGTTGACGGCAGATAAAGACCAGCATGGTCCATCCAGTCTGCCAAGCGAGATGGCAAGAGTAGGTGCACCTGTCGCTCCGCGCAGGCCACCCCTCTCCATATCCTTGTTCAGGGGTAAACCCACCACTCCATATAGGACACCCCTATTTGTTGAGACGTTATATGGTTCGGAAGTTAGATGGTACCGTTTATTTTGTTTTTTTTCCTATTTCTGTAAAGGGATCCTCTGTGTTTGTCCCATGCCTTTTTGAATTCCGTCACCGTGTTCGCCCCTACCACTTCCATCGGGAGGGCATTCCAAGCATCCACCACCCTTTCAGTGAAAAAATATTTCCTGACATTGCCTTTCAATTTACCCCCTTGCAGTTTCATGTTATGCCCTCTATGCCCTTTATCATAGTCTCCCTTTCGAAAGTTAAAAGGGGGTAGTACTATGGATTTCCTTACTATCCCTCCTTCACTAATTAAATCAAATGCGATCATGCTATGATCACTATTGCCAAGTGGCCCCAACACCCTTCTCTCTTGCACTAGATCTGGTGTTCCACTAAGGACTAGGTCTAATATGGCTTCCCCTCTGATCGATTCATGAACAAGCTACTCCAAGAAGTAGTCATTTATTTCATCTAGGAACTTCATCTCCCTAGCATGTCCTGCTGTGACACTGACCCAGTCGATACCGGGGTAATTGAAATCACCCATTATTATTACTATGCTGTAACGTTTGTTAGCTTCCTTGATATCTTTGAGCATTTCATCATCCATTTGTTCATTCTGGCCAGGCAGTCGATAGTGCACCCCCACTGCCATAGCCTTCCCCTTTTTACATGAAATTTCAATCCATAGAGATTCTACAGCAAATTTTGTTTCCTGCAAAACTTTAATCCTTTCTGACTCAATGCCCTCTCTAACATAGAACGCAACCCCTCCACCAATTTGATCAGCTCTATCATTATGATATAGTTTATACCCAGGTATCACAGTGTCCCACTGGTTGTCCTCCTTCCACCATGTCTCTGATATTCCAATCATATCTAACCTCTCATTTAGTGCTATATATTCTAACTCTCCCATCTTTTTTTTTAGACTTCCAGCATTTGCATACAAGCATTTTAGAGACTGTATTTTATTCATATTAATTTGGCTATTGGTAGGCATGGGTAATTTTGGATCTTTAAGCTCTGTCTGCTCAATACTCGAGGGCATTTGGGCTACTTTACTCTTTTTTGGAACCTCTCTGCTTTTGGTAGTATCCTTCAAGGATACATTCTTCTGAACCATGCTCTCTTGGGCGACTGTTGGCTTTCCCCTATTATCGAATTAAAAAGCTGCTCTATCTCCTTTTTAAAGGTTAATGCCAGCAGCCTGGTTCCATCCCGGTTAAGGTGAAGCTCATCCCTTCGGAAGAGCCCCTCCTTTCGTCAGAATGTTCCCCAGTTCCTAACAAATCCAAAACCCTTATCTCTGCACCATTGTCTCATCCACGCATTGAGACTCCGGTGTTCTGCCTGCCTTTTGGGTCCTGCGCGTGCAACAGGAAGTATTTCGGAGAACGCTACCCTGGAAGTTCTGGATTTCAACATCCTATCTAAAGGTTCTGGATTTCAACTTCCTACCTAAAAGTCCCTCACAAAAGAACCAAATGCTCACAACGGATCTGCAACCGAGCCTTTGAACTCTATGCTCCATCCATATGGAACTCTCTACCGAGTTGTCTCCGAAATAATGCCAATCTACTATCTTTCAGAAAACAGCTGAAAACTATCCTGTTCCAGGAATACTTTAACACGACCCCCACCAAAAAAGCGCACTAACCTTTGATCTCACCCATCATGACCCCCTAAACGCAAACCTGTACTAACCTGTCCATGTCCAAACTCTGTCCCATGTCCAAAGTCTATCCTATGTTGAAATCATCAATGTTGTCTCCCTGGTGATGGCCCCGCCCTAAACTTAAATTCCCCCCACCCTTTTATATGTAACGCCGCTTTGACCCGGTGAAAAGCGGGATATAAATACAGCTAAATAAATAAATAAATAAAAGTCTAAATTTAGCCTCCAGAACCTCCCTACCACATTTTCCTATCTCATTGGTACCGACATGTACCAAGACAGCAGACTCCTCCCCAGCACTATCTAAGACCTTATTTAGGTGGCGCGTGAGGTTCGCTACCTTCGCACCAGGCAGGCATGTTACCAGGCGATCTTCACGTCCACCAGCCACCCAGCTATCTACATGCCTAATGATCGAATCACCAACTGTAACGGCTGTCCTAATCCTTCCCTCATGGGCACATGGCCCTGGAGAAACTTCCTTGGTGCGAGAGGGTTTTACATCACCTGGAGGACAGGTCCTAGTTACAGGATCACTTCCTGCCACACCAGGGTGATGCTCTCCTGTCACGTGACCTCTCTCCTCCATGGCAACAGGGATGCTGCCAGACTGGAGGTGGGACTTCAGGACTATATCCCTGTAGGTCTCGTCTATGTACCTCTTTGTCTTTCTTAGGTCTTCCAAGTCTGCTACTCTAGCCTCTAGAGAACGGACTTGTTCCCTGAGAGCAAAGAGCTCCTTGCACCTAGTGCACAAGTAAGACCTCTCACCAACTGGGAGAAAATAATACATATGACACTTAATGCAAAAGACTGGAAGGCCCCCCTCTTGCTGCTGGACTGCTGTCTTCATCTTAGTTTTAATCTTGTGTTTAGATATTTAAGTTCTTTACTTACTCTGGGTTGCTGTGGATACTTATACTAATACAATTGTACCTAATACGTTTAATATACCTTGTTCACCTGAAGCTTAATTAATCTCAGGTCCTTAGTGTATGACTGATTTGGATAACGAGCTGCACCTGAGAGCACCTCCTTTACTTTAAGATGTGTAAGTACCTATAAAGCTACGATTATCCCAGGGGTGGGTGGGTGTTGGGGAGGGAGGGAGGGAGGGAGGGAGGGAAATAACACTTATTAAAAGAGGGCTGCTACACAGTACCTACGCGGCAAAGAGGCTCCAAAGTAAGAGCTTTTTGAAATGCTACATGGGGTAAGCGTTCTTTCAGATTTTTTAAGCAATATGTTTTATATAGCTGGTTGTAATTCCTACAAGTCCTTTATTTGATGGCAGTAGCGTCTTCATTATTTTGTCAAATATTTAGCGTCCCCTCGTTTCTTTGGCTGCTTTTGTGACCATCATGTAGTTAAGATTACTTCTTGAAATTGATTTCCATGGCTGGTACTATTGGTTTTATTTATGAGATTTGTAGCAATTGGTTAGTGTAAAACTAGTTTTTATCCCCCTTCTTGCTTCCTGTCATCTATAGTGTTTTGCTCCGCAGTCATACGTGTCGACAGAAACCACATCCACCTCTCAAAGAGATCTATAACTACCTTGACAAACAGCTTGTTGGTCAGAGGTTTGCTAAGAAGGTGCCTTCAGTTTTCTTTTTTTCACGCTTTTACAGCGTTTTACTTGGTATTTTTGCTATTTTGCAGTACCGCTGATGTAAGTAGTGGATGTATATATGTCCTCAGCACGGCCCTTTAAATGCATTTTTAATCTGTTTGCCTTTATAGTTGGTTTCATTATTTATGATAAAGTTTGTGGTTTCTTTGCCCCTTTGTTTTTCTACTTTTTCTACTTCTTCATTGTTTTTATGTGCAAAATCAATTTGTCCATATTTTCTGGTTTTAGCTCTGCACAGTTGAGCACATATGGCACCTACTAACATAGCAAACCCTTATATTTGTTTAGTATCTCCTACTGGGAAAGTGGGGTTACTTACCTGTAACGGGAGTTCTCCGTGGACAACAGGATAAGTCAGCCACACCTGGTGACGTCCTCCAACGGCACTGAACAGAAGTGCTCTCCTGAGCTTAGAAAGGTAGACCTTTCTGAGCATGAGTCAGTAGCCCAACCCATCAGCCCGCCCCTAGCTAGCCAGTGTGTCCCCAGCTGTGCCCTTGAGCCTTCGAGGCTAGGTAGGCGGGCCACGCGGAGGCAGACCTCGTCCAGGGGAGGTGGGTGGGATTGTGTGGCTGACTTATCCTGTTGTCCACAGAGAACTCCCATTACAGGTAAGTAACCCTGCTTTCTCCATGGATAAGCAGGATTCATCAGCCAAACCCAGTGCCTCCCAAACTGTGCTACTGCATAGTACGCTATGATGGATGAGGGAAGCCGAGACAGAGGAGGTGAAGTTCTGGCAAGACTTCTCACATTGTTACAGTGCAGGCGAATGGCAAACAAGTAGCATGAGTCAGAGGCCAACATGGCCTGACAACATCATGCGTGGCCAACATGGCCTGATCATGACAGTTAGGATGGTGTAGAAGCAATGGCAATGCCCTCAGATACCATGGAGGTTCATGGCTCCTGGCAGAGGGCAGCGCTCGGTCTGCTCTTGTCAGTTAGTCCCACAGCAGCTGTGGAGAGGACCGCTTGACCAAATGAGCATCGGGCCTGAGTGTCCAAGTCCAAATAGTAGTGTCTCTGGAAGGTGTGGACTGATGACAAGGTGGCAGCTTTGCAGATGTCCTCCAGGGGAATGGAGCGCATGTTTGCGATGGTGGTTGCCAATGCCCTGAGTTGATGTGCCCAACGTTGGATGGGGCTTGAGCACCCGCCTGGTTGTGGCAGAATGCGATGCAGTCCAATATCCATTGCGATAGTGTTCACTTAGTGACTGGTCGGCCAGGCCTGTTGGAGTCATAGGAAACAAAGAGCTGCGATCCCCACCTGAGTGGTCCTGTTCTCAGTAGATGCGGAGTGCTCTATTGCAGTCCAGTGTGTGGAGTCTCTGCTCTTCAGCGGAGGAGTGTGGCTCCGGATAGAAGGTTGATATGGAAGGAAGAGGCCACTTTAGGGATGAACTTGGGGTGCATATGCAGAGAGGCCCCGTTGTGGAGGAGCTGTGTGTACGGAGGGTGTGCCACAAGGGCTTGGAGTTCACTGATGCACCGGGCAGACGTGATGGCGATTAGGAAGAGTGTCTTCCAAGCAAGGTGTTTCATGGAGGCAGAGAGCAGGGGCTCGAATGGGTCCTGTGTCAGTTGCTGTAGGACAATGTTGAGATCCCATGGTGGAATGGGAGGTCACAGTGTGGGTTTCTGGTTGTTGAGTGCTTTCATGAAGCTCGTCACCAAGAGTAGCGAGGCGATGGAATCGCCTCCTACTCGGTTATGGAATTGCACACTGGCAGAGAGGTGTACTCTGATGGAAGCCGACTTGAGGCCTTGGTCGAAGAGGGAGGTGAGGTATTGCAGGATCATGGTCATCAGGCGGGAGACTGGGTTCTCCCCTTTTTTGGCACACCATATACTGAATCTTTTCCATTTGAGGCCATAAGATTTTCTGGTGAATGGGCACCTGGTCGCCAGGATTACGCGCTGGACCTCCTCCGGTATGCTGAGTGAGGAGAGGGTCAGCCGCTCAACCTCCAAGCTGTCAGTGCTAGTGCCTTGAGGTTGGGTTGCAGTGTGTGTCTGTTGTCCTGGGTGAGGAGGGATGGGCGGAGTGGAGGGAAGAGTGGCTGGTCCCATGAGAGGTGGTGAAGGGATGGGAACCATATCTGATGAGGCCAGTGGGGGGGGGCCACAAGAATGATTTGAGCTTTGTTCTGGACCACCTTCTGAAGTGTTTTGGAGATCTGAGGAGTGGGGCGGAAGGCATATGCAAGAGACTACTCCCCCCAGCACACGTCGAAGGCATCCATGGCTATGCTGTGGGCTGACGGGTGCTTGGAGCAGAATAGGCAACACTTCTTGTTCTTTTCTGTGGCGAAGATGTAGGAAGATGGTCTCCAAAACTTCGGGGTCCAGTGTCCACTCGTGTGGGCTCAGTTGGCGGCTCATTTTGTCTGCTAATGAGTTCTGTTCGCTGGGGAGGTAGGAAGCTTGCAGCCAGCAGTGGTTTGCAAGAGCTAAGGACCATTTGGCGAGCGCCTCTCTGCAGAGGGTCCGTGATCCGGTGCCCCCCTGCTTGTTGATGTAGAACATGGCCAAGTGGTTGTTTGTCTGTATAAGAATCGTTTTGTGTTTGATGTGTTGTTGGAAGGCTTGCAGGCCATATCAGATAGCCCTGAGTTCCAGTAGATTGATGTGGCGATGCTGTCCAGGATCCCTGTGTGTGGAGGTGTAGTAGGTGGGCTTCCCATCCAGACCTGGATGGGTCGGGGTTTATGGTGATCTGGTGGTAGGGTTGTTGGATGCTCCTGCCAACCATGAGATTCCTTTTGGTTATCTACCAGTGAAGGCTCCGCCTGGTTCTTTCGTCGAGCATGACATACGTAGACAGTTGTTGTAAGCATTGATTCCAGAATGACTGTAGGTGCCACTGCATGGTGTGCATGTGTAGCTGCACTAGAGGTAGCACCTGAGTAGTTGCGGCCATGTGACCCAGAAGCTGCAGGAGAGTCCGAGCCATTGTGAATGTTTGCAAGATGACCTCCCCGGATAGTGTGGAAATCTTTTTCGCCCTTTGGGTGAGGAGGAAAGCCTTCGCTATTACGGTGTCTATTTCGGCCCCGATGAACTCCAGGCATCGAGATGGGGAGAGATGTGACTTCTGGTAGTTCACCAGGGACCCGAGTGAGATGAGAAGGCGGATTGTCTTGCTGACTTCCCACAGAGTTTCCAGTGCAGAGGGTAAAGATAGAAGCCAATCGTCCAAGTATGGGAAGACCTGGATGCCCTGTTTCCGCAGGTGTGCCGTAGCAACTGCTACACATTTCGTGAAGACCCATGGTGCCGGGGAGAGGCCGAATGGTAGTGGTTTCCCAGAGCTTGAAATCGTAGATATTTCCTGTGGGAAGGGTGGATTTGAATATGAGTGTAAACATTCTGCGGGTCCAGGGAGGCTAGCCAGTCTCCGGTTTGAAGGAGAGGACGGATGGGGCCCAGTGAGTACATATGGAACCTCTCCATGTAGATGTATTTGTTCAGTTTCTGGCGATCAAGGATGGGGGTGTATCTCATCCGATTTCTTGGGGACCAGGAAGAACCTGGAGTAGAAGCCACTGTTGATTTGGTCGGTGGGAACAGACTCGATTGCCTGCGCTGTCAGAAGGCATATCAGCTCCATGTTCATTTGTAGGACTGTGTTTGTGGGGGTAATGTGAGATGGTGTCGAGAGATGGTGTCGAGCGCTGGTGGGGTGTATAATCTGCAAGACCCATTCGTCTGTAGAGATGAGCCGCCAGGACTTCCAGAAGGCTGCCAATCTGCCCCCCACTGGGAGCAATGCCTGTGCGGTTGGGGGTTGTTTGTCAAAAGGATGGGCCACTCTTCCCAGAAGCAGGGGGGCCTGTTTCTTTCATTTCCTGTCCCTCTGGTGCCTCTGATAAGATGTTCCGTATGAAGACTGGTATGTAGCCTGCTTGTACCATGGGGGCTGCCACTTGCGGTAGGAGTTGTATTTCCTGTGCGTGGAGTAGGGCTTGCGGTTGTAGTTTCCTTTTTGTGTGCTAGAGCCACGCTCGAAACCATCCTCAGCGAGGGTCTGGAGGGTGGTGCAGTGATCCTTCATGTCATTCACTGTGTCTGTGACCTTTTTGCTAAACCGAGATTTGCCGTTGCAAGGGGCATCAGTGATGCGCTTGTAGGTATCCTTCTGAAGCACCGATGTGCGTAGCCATGCCAGGCGCCTTGCGGAGATAGCTGTACCAGCAGTGCGTGTGGCAATCTCTAAGGCATCAAATGCTGTACTGACCAGGTATTTTCTGCATTCTTTGAGGTCTCCCATTGTGGTCATGCCCGCCGCTTGAGCCTCCTGTGGCAAAGAGGCAATGGTGTCCTTTAGGGTTCCCAGCAAGGTGTCTTGGAAGAGGATATGCTGGAACTGATGTGCTGCAATCCCTGGAACACCTTTTTCCCCACGTTGTCTAAAGGTTTTGGGTCTCTCCATGGTGGAGAGTTGGCGTGGTTGCGTGATGATTTGTCCCACTTCAGCGAAGAGGACACAATGATAGAGTGGTGTGGGAGCTGGCTCTTTGTGAAGCCTGGGGCCTGTCAGACTTGGTATTTGCTGTCCAGCTTGTGGGGGCATGCTAGAGCCGATGCCAGTGTCTGCCAGAGCTTGGATTAGGCATCCAGAAGGCGCTGGTGAATGGGCAGGGTTACTGGTGATTTTGGTGCGTCTAAGTACTTGAGGCCCTCCGGTCCTGCTTGATCTGGTGGATCGGAGGGCGTAAGGGCTAAAACAGTCGCCACCTTGCGCAAAACGTCAGGTATGTAAGGTCCTCAGAGGGTGAAACAGGTGGGGGCAGATCAGAGCCGGATGTCATGATGGATTCTGTTGCTGAATTCCTAGGAGTGATGGAGCCTGGGTCTTTTGCTGGGGAGGCTGAGCCCAGTGAGAGTATCCCTTCCTCCTCCTCTCCCTTGCTGAGTGGGGGTGGGAAGTCCAGTGCTGAGTCATCTGCCATGTCGACATAGCGCCAGCTGGTCTTGTTGCTTGCAGTCCTGTCCTGGCAGGGGCTCTCGGACAGGTGGCGTGGGATATTCTATTGAGTAGTGCACTGTTCCCTCTAAGCTGTGCGTGTGTGTGCGCACACACACCTCGCCAAGCGAGCGCACATACTTTACAAAACAGCGCACAAAAATTACGGTTCTGATTCTGATAGAAAACAACACAGATGTCTTAAAATTTAAAAGTTGTGATTGTAATTACTAGAAATTTTCCGCTTCATTTAGTAATCGTCTATTTTCATTTAATTTGATTAAAATCAATGTGGTGTACATACTGTATTCTGTCGTGTAGTCAAATTTTAAAGTACATAACTCCGAGTATCGTTATGTTGCGCACAAAAATTTAACCTTCCTTCAAAATCTGCACAGCTGATATTTTATGTGCACACAGCCTACAGAAAATTAGAGGGAACAGTGGAGTAGTGGGAGGGGCTGGGGTAGCTTGGAGACCCTTCTTCAGCAGGCTGGTGAGGTTAGACAGTAGTTGCAGGATGGTTGGGAAGGACTCCTGCAGTGGTCTGACAGTCTGTTGCGCCTCCCACCTTGCTTCCTTTACTGGCAATAGAGGCAGGGGGAGAAGGGTTAAGGCTTGGAGCAGGGCTTGGGCTTCAGCTTTTCCTACCCCTTTTGGTTTTGTGCTGCCTTCTGCTTTCTCGGGAGCGGGAGCTGCTCGATCTGTGCTTTCTCCTTTTCTGATGGTGCCTGCTGCTAGAGTGTTTGTGATGCCTCTTGTACCCTCTTTCTCGGCTCCGATTGCGGCTCTAATGACTGTGGGAGGATCGAGGAGCCAGCGCTGAAGCCAAATCCGTCCTGCAGCTGCGTTGAGGGGAAGTCCTAGCTTCGGCATGGAGAGAAGGAATCTTCACAGCGTTGCTGTGTTGAGTGGAGGTCCTGATGACTCTCTGGTGACAATCCCTATGCCGGCCAATCACAGTCGAGTGGGCGTGGCAGAAGGCTCCGCAAGATAGCAACCTCCAGGGGAAGCATGCTTTCTGGAGAGGGGGGCAGCAGCAGCCGCCGGAAAGAAAGTTTGTTGGGCTCCTGAAGCGCTGCAAGCGGTCTTCTCTACAGGAGCAGCATTGGGTCCAGCCAAGACCGCGCAACCGGGGATGGAAGCCTCGGGGGAGGGGGGGGCGCATCCCAGGTCGCAACCTGATCCTTTGCCACATGCAAGGTCTCTGGAGGGGAGAGAGCAAAGAGAAAATCCTGCAAGGCATGGCTCCTCAATCTGCGGGCTCTGGGGACATTCTAGCACAGTGCTGGCAGTCGGCAACTTGGTGATTCGCCCCCAGGCATCGCACACACAGGTCGTGCGCATCTGTACAGTTCATTTTCCTGGCACAGCGGGAACACTTTTTAAACCCGGGCTTCACAGGTTTAGGCATCTTCTGACTTGTAAGTACTCTGTTCTTTTTATTGAAGGGTTTCTTTCAGTTTTCTTCCTTCCGGATGTAGTAGGTAGTAAGGAGAGCAGGAATCCATGTTGTAGGCACGGCGGAAGAAACAAGATTGGCTATGGGCGGGCCGGTGGGTTGGGCTACTGACTCATGTTCAGAAAGGTCTACCTTTCTGAGCTCAGAAGAGCACTTCCGTATGGCGCCGTCGGAGGATGTCACCAGGTGTGGCTGACCAATCCTGCTTGTCCATGGAGAATCAGTGAGTTTGTTGTTCCTTATCTCTTCTCCCCTCCCCACACTGGTATAGCAAGATACTTTGTTTATTTACTGATTCTTTTTTTGACACACAATAAGGTAATGTTTTTTATGTATTTAGCTTGATGGATGATTTCCTCTGTTACTCCCTTCTTCCTTCTTAGTCCCATTGGATACACTGGTAGGATTCATTTCTAATCCATATTTAAAAGTGTTTCTCTAGTGGTAAGTTGTCATTTTTATATTCCTTTTATCTCTTCCTATGGGTATATTTCCTTCTGTTTATCACTTTTGTTTGTGATTTTATGTATTTGCATGCTTTTTTATGGATCCTATTTATTATCTTTATATTTTATTATTACATATATATATGTAATAATATATATGTGTGTGTGTGTGTGTGTGTGTATATATATATATTTATTTATTTATGTGGTTTTATGTATGTTTTTATATATAAGGTCGCAGTCCCCTGAGGAAGGCATTGTGCCGAAACACGCGTTGGGCTGACCTGCATAGACTAATAAAGCTCTCGTTCCCTGCTCCCTTTGTGCTGTTTTTAGTTTGCAGGAGGAGGCCTCTTCCTGCTTTCTCTTTTACTTTTGCTTAAGGCATTTTACTACGTCAACAGGGCTTGGCAAGTAGCTCCTCAGCCCCAGAACGTGGGGCTAAGAAGGCGTTGGACACAAAAGAGCATGAGTCAGGGGCAGTGGCGACTAAGTGGGCTAGAGCTCAGAGGAGTGGCAACAATCGTCATTGTTGGAGAGGCTGGAGGGGGAAGACCTCGACATGGAGCTAGATCTGCAGGAGGAGCTGGAAGAAGGAGAGATCTCAGAACAGTAGGATCAGGCCCGGATTGTTTGGGGTTCCACCGGAAGGAGCTGCCCATGCTCATTTTGGAGTACCTCAAGGTTCTGAATATGACCGCAAATCTCCCAGCAGAGGAAGCTGGAGGATCCACTGCTCCAGGGAGTGCGGAAATCGCAGAAAGTGTTCCCGGTACGTAAAATAGTATGACAGATGATCCAGGATGAGTTGAATCTGCCGGAGGCCAGTCTTAAAGGGGTGTGATCTATGATGCGCCTGTACCTGCTCCTTCAATCGCCCAAAGTGGACGCAGCGGTGTTGTTGGCAGTAGTGGAGACCTTGACTCGTCTCCTGCAGCTAAGAGCCGTGGAACCGGTTCTGCGAGACCAGTACAGCTGCGATTGATACTCCATTTATTTTGTGATGCCCAAAAAGGAAAGTTCCTTTTGCCCGATTCTTGCTCTCAAGGGCATGAACCGCTGTTCCTGGGTACCGCATTTTCATATGGAAACACTGAGATCAGTAATAGTGGCGGTAAGGAGCAGAGAGTTCTTGACATCTCTTGACCTCACGGAGGCATATCTGCACATTCCCATCCATCCAAAACATCAGCAGTTTCTCCACATTGCAGTGCCAAGGGGCCATTTTCAGTTTTGAGCGATGCCCTTCGGTCTGGCGACTGGCCCGCGTACCTTCACCAAGGTCTTGGTGGTGGTGGTGGTACCTCTCCGCAAGTAAGGGGTTTTTGTCCACCCTTACCTAAACGATTGGCTGATCTGGGTGAAGTCCAGAGACGACAGTGAAAGAGCAACAGCGCGGGTGGTGGAGTTCCTTCAAAGTCTCGGTTGGGTGGTCAACCTTGCTAAGAGTCAGTTATGGCCGGCCCAAGAGCTAGAGTATTTGGGAGCATGCTTCGATACCTGTATGGGCAGTGTTTCCCTGCGGATCGCCGGGCGCAGGAGCTACAACAGTTGATACAGCAGTTCCTGAAGATGACAAGACTGTCGGCATGGCATTATGTGCATATTCTGGGGACCATGACAGCCACTCTCGAGCTAATCCCATGGGCAGGGGCGCACATTGGACTGCTGCAGAGGGCTCTACACTGGCGGTGGCCCCATCAGAGTCAACTCCTGTCCCAAGTACTCCTCTGCCCGTGGAGCACCAGGAGAGCCCTCCAGGTAGTGACTGTATCTGGGGAGCCTGGAAGGGGACACGCCACTCAACTCCCTGGTGTGGGTTCTGCTGATGACCGATGCCAATCTGTCAGATTGGGGAGCCTTTTGCGAAGGACGCTTTGTTCAGGGACAGTGGAGTCTGTAGGAAGCCCTGTGGTCGATCAACAGGCTCGAGATGCAAGCGGTGACCTTGGCTAAAAAATTTCAAGCCAAGGTTGCAGGGGAGGGCGGTCCGAGTCTTCTTGGACAATGCGACCACGGTAGTTCAGCCTTGGAGGAGGAGGCTGAAAGGATGTTCGGTTGGGCAGAGACTTTCCAGGTGTTATCGATGGTGCACGTACTGGGAGTTGACAGTGTGACAGCAGATTGCCTCAGCCGAGTGCGCGTGGAACCCGGGGAGTGGCAGCTCAACCAGAGGGTGTTCAAGCAGGTGCTCCGCCAATGGAGCACACCGGTCATGGACCTAATGGCAACATTCAAGTCAGCCAAGGCCTGCTGCATTTTTCAGCCTGCCGTGGTGGCCCGAAGAGGGTCTTCTCTGTTTTGCCCTTTGGGCGCTCATAGACCGGGTAGTGCAACAGATAGAGGCACACCGGGGATTAGTAACTCTGGTGGCACCGGATTGGCAGAGGTGCCCATGGTATGCTGACCTGATTCGGATACTGGCAGATCGACCGTGGTGGCTTGCGGTTCAGAAGAACCTAGACGCAGGGGCTGCTTTGCATGCCCCAAGTGGATCCATTCTCACTTACGGCATGGTTCTGGAAAGAGTGAGGTTGAATAAGAAAGGATATTCGGGCTCTGTGATAGCAACCTTGCTACAGGTCTTGAGAAGGTCTACGAACCTGGCATACAACCGTGTGTGGTGCATCTTTGGATCGTGGTGCGGAGAAAGGCAGGTGCGCTCTTCCACTGCCTCTGTCCTGGACATCTTGGCGTTCTTGCAATCCGGTTTTGATAAGGGCCTAGCTGCCAGTTTCTTGAGGGTGCAACTGGTGGCGATTTTCTGTTATCGTGGGAAAGTCCATGGGGTGCCGTTGGGTACACGTCCAGATGTGCTGTGATTTCCAAGGGCGGTGACCCACCTCCGTCCGCTGAGGAGAGTGGTGGTACCGCCTTGGGATCTCAATCTGTTGCTGATGGCGCTGTCTGGGGAACCCTTTGAGCCGTTGAGTCGAGCTTCCCTGAAGAATTTGACTCTGAAAACGGTATTCCTGGTGTCGATTTGCTCGACACTCAGGATTTTGGCATTTCAGGCCCTATTGTGCCAGGAGCCATTTCTTTCCTTCTCCAAGGAGAAAGTGGTCCTGTGCCCGGTACCTTCATTTTTGCCCAAGGTGGTGTCAGCATTTCATGTAAATCAGGCAGTTTTCTTACCGGCTCTGGCAAGCGCAGATGTGGGCCCTGCCACTCCGCAGCTGCAAACCCTGCGAGGTATGTAAAAAGGACACCATCCTTTTGGAGATCGGACAGTCTGTTCTGTTTGGCAGGCTGTGCAAAGGTGAGGCGGCAGCTAAGGCCTCCATTTCCAGATGGATCAGGGGGATAATTGCATCGGTGTACATCTAAAGCAGTGCTGGTGGGATTGCAGGCGCATTCCACGAGTGCTCAGGCAGTCTCGTGGGCAGAGTATAGTTTAGTTCCACTGGTGGAGATCTGTAGGGCTGTAACATGGTCGTTGCTGAATACTTTCTCTAAGCATTATCACCTGGATGTCCAGACGGTGGGCGATGCTCATTTCGGATCAGTAGTGCTTCAGGCCGGTTGTGTGGGTCCCCCCCCCCCATTAGTTTAACTGCTGTGATACATCCCAGAGGTGTGGGAATGGACTGGAGGGATGATAAGGAAAGAGAAATTCAACTTACCTGCTAATTGTTGTTCCTTGAGGAACTCCAGTCCAGTCCTGAATCCCTCCCCATGTGCTAGTTGTTTGTGACCGGAGCCTGAAGTAGGGTTCCTGGACTTGGCCAGTATCCGGGGGGGTCTGCAAATTCAGGAAGTATGGGCTTGAAGGGGACCAAAGGGGTTGTCTGTCTCAAGCTCAATTGGGATACAGTTGCCCGAAGGGACTATACAGGTAAGCTGCCTCATTTAGAGGGGAGGGGGAATCTCTTCTCGGGGATGTTGGAGTTTTAAGATGTAGAAGCGTATTGTTCCAGTATTAACTACTTATTTGTTGCTCCTGTGAGTCTGCCTTATCAATAGGTTACTGGAGCCTGTAGGTGGTCCCTGCTGTATTAGTACTGATGTTATCAAAAGATGACATGCTCAGTCTCCAAGCTGCTGGCAGAGGTACACTACCCAGAGGTGCGGGACTGGACTGGAGTTCCTCAAGGAACAACAATTAGCAGGTAAGTCTAATTTCTCTTTCTCAGAGTTTAGATGAATGCACTAATTTCGGGATGTGCTGCAGCGCTTTTCTTACTTCACCTTCTGCAACAGGACTGCCCAATTCAGCCGCCCACCATTTTTTCAGCACCTGATAATCTTTCGGGATTTGCCATTGCATTAGTTTCTGCACTTAGATAGGGACATATGCTCCCAGTCTCCTTTTTCAAAGAACAGCAAGACTTGACCAGCCTGCTCCATCAATAAGCTATCCCCCAGCATGGAGCGTATGTAATGGCGCAATTGGTAGTATGCAAAAACCTGTGGTTTTTGCAAATCAAACTCTTTACTTTGCTCTGAAAAAGACTTTATTGTATCCTCCAATGTAAGCACGTGACCTAGACTTTGAATCCCCTGTCTTTCCCACTCCCAGAAGGTGGGACTATCCATCCCCAGCTGAAATCTGGGGTTACTGCGTATTGGTAAAAATTGCGAAGTCATCGCTGACATGTGCCATTTAGTGCACAGATATTGCCATCGTATGGGCTCTATTAACAAGCTGCGTTTAAGACGCATCAGCACCTCCTGGCTATCTAAGTGTAGCACTGCCATTAAGTGAGTAAGACTTCACAAACTCCTCTTCAAGCTCTCTAGGGGTGAACTGTTCTGTTTGCCCTATCCAATCTCTCAAATGCCTCAAGTGACTTGCCCACGTGTATCTGGCGATGTCAGGGATCCAAACCTCCCCGATTCCACAATCTTCGGAGCCCAAAGAAGGGTATGCGGGCTAGTCCATCTTTCCAGATGAATCTACACATCTCCTGTTCTATTTGGTCAATGTCATGGCACAAGAGACGCATCGCTAGGGTCTGTAGAACGTACAGTAGCTTGGGCAACAAAACCATCTTAAACACCACTACTTTGCCTGACAGGGGCAGGGGATTCCACTCCTGCATTTTGTTAGTAATATATTTCATAGTTGTGGCCCAATTCCTCCTATATAGTTGGTCAGGGTCTCAGGGCATAATGATCCCTAAATATCTAAACTCACCTTCTGCCCACCGTAACGGGAATGATGATCCTCACGTTGCTCGCACTATTCCCAGTACGTTTGACTTATCGTAGAGCTAATTGCTAGCAATAGTCTGGGTAGTGTTGTTTGTGGGTGAGTGATGTGTCGTCTGCGAAAGCTGCCACCTTGAGCTGTAGTTGTCCGATCTTGACCCCTGGGATTGTCCTACACTCCTCTAGGAAACGAATAAAAGGATCCAATGAGATGATGAACAGTAATGATGAGAGGGGGCACCACTGGCATGTCCCCATCTGCAATGGAAATGGTTCCGATAACGTTCCGTTAACTAGTACCAATGATGTGGGCTTAGAGTACAGACTTGTTGTATAAAGGGGTCCCCTAGCCCATAACAAGGCAGCAGTTGAAAGAGGTAGTCCTAGTTAACCCTGTCAAATTCCTTTTTGGCATAAAAGCTGATCAGGAGTGAGGGGATCTGTTTTTCGCGTACCCACTTTAGGGATGCGATAATTTTCCTTATATTTTTTGACACGTAATGGCCTCTCACAAAGCCTATCTGGGAGTCGTGTATCAAGTGAGGCAGGTGCACCACCATTCGGACTGCTAAGATCTTAGCATATATCTTGCTGTCAAAATTAAGAAGCGATATAGGGCGATACGAACCGGCCCCTGTGTGATCTTTCCCTGGCGTAGGGATTAATGTGATGTAGGCGTGGTTGCCTCCCCATGTGAAGGTCCCCTATTGTGCCCTGGTACGATACATCTCAGCTAAGGGGGTTACCACCTCGCCCTGTAGTAATTTATAAAATTCGGCAGTGAACCCATCTGGGCCAGGGAACTTGCAGCACTATGCTTTGGTAATACCCTGCCGAATCTCCTTTATTGTAATAAGTGCCCCCAACTCTCGGGCCTGCTGCTCTAATAACTGGGGGAGAGAGCGTTGTTGCATGTATGTCTCTAATTTATCTGGGGATATCTGTTCTGCTGTGTATAGTTTCCGGTAGAATGCTTGGAAAAGGCGTATTATTTCACTATTTCCCTTGCATACTCGACCTGTCTCGTCTCGCAGTATGGAGACTCTATTTGAGGCTCGTGCCTCTCAGAGACATCTAGCTAGCAACTTCCTTGTTTTATTTTCAAAGTTATGTAACGGGAGTTTGTAGTATATGTGAGATTTTTTTGCACGTTGATGTATGACTTTGCTTAGTGTTGCTTGTAATTCTAAAAGTCATGCACGAGAGTTTCCCTTGGGGTGTGCAGCGTGTTGTCCTTGGGCCCGTACCACCTGCTTCTCTAGCCGGAGCACCCATGAGTTAAGCATATGTCGACGTCTGGCAGAATATGCTATTATGTCTCCTCTCAGCACAGCTTTCGCCGCCTCCCAGCACAACTCAGGGGTATCTTGATGTTGTATATTGTAACTTTTATAGGCCTGCCAGCGTTCCTTAATCTATGTGTGGAATTGTTCCTCTTTATATAATTCTAATGGGAAATGCCATATACGTGACCCTTTATTTGGTTTTTGCCAGGCCAAGTTTAGCCATATGATCGTGTGATCCGAGATCTCCCCTGGCACTATTGGAGTGTCTTCTACCTTCAAGAAGAAATCTTCATGGATAAGAAGGTAATCTATGCAGGCACTTGTACCATGTGCTCTCGAAAGATGTGTATAGTCTCCTCCTGTGGGTGTAGGAGCCACCATGGGTCCACTAGGTGTAGTCGCCTCAGGAGTCAGTTGTGTTCGTGGGTCCCCTGTGTGGTTCGAGAGGTGTCCAATAGTGGGTCTAAGATCCTATTTAACCCTGTCCCCCTCTCACTACCACTGCTGTTTCTGGCAACTGTTCTAGTTGGGAAGCTATTTGTGCATAGAATGACACCTCTAGTCTGTTCGATCCATAGATGTTGCATAATGTTATTGGCCGGCCTTCCAGATCTCCATGTATTATTACATAGCGACCTTGGGTATTATACGAACATAAGATATGCCATACTGGGTCAGACAAAGGTCCATCAAGCCCAGTATCCTGTTTCCAAAAGTGGCCAATCTAGGTCACAAGTACCTAGCAATTTCCCCAAAAGACAAAGGTTCCACAATACTTGTATTGGGTCAAGCAGTGGATATTCTGGCTCCCCTTTGGTTTATGGACCTTTCCTCCAGGAACTTGTCCAAACCTTTTTTAAACCTAGCTATGCTAACAGCTTTTATTACATCCTCCGGTAGCAAATTCCAGAGTTTGATTGCACGTTGCGTGAAAAAATATTTTCTCTTATTAGTCTTAAATAGGTTACCCTGTAGCTTCATTGCATGCCCCCTAGTCTTTCTATATTTTGATGGCGTAAACAATCAATCTACATTTACCCGTTCCACTCCATTTATTAATTTATAGACCTCTATCATATCTCTCCTCAGCCTTCTCTTGTCCAGGTTGAAGAGCCCTAACCTTTTTAGCCTCTCTTCATAGGGGTATCATCCCATTTACCATTTTGGTGGCTCTTCTCTGTACCTTTTCTAATAACGCTATATCCTTTTTAAGATACGACAACCAGAATTGCACACAATATTCAAGGTGCGGTTGTAGACCTCTTTGGTGCACATAAATCATATTCATTTGTGTATTAGTATCACTACCCCATCTTTCCTGCCCTGTGCTGGAGCTCCAAAGATCTGTTCCACCCAATGCATTCTTAGTTTGATATGTTCTGCTGCTGAATGGTGCATTTCCTGGAGAAAGGCTATGTCACATTTGTGACATGCCAGCACTCAAAGAACTTTATAACGTTTGATTGTGGTTCCCATCCCACATATGTTCCACGAATGGATTCTCAGCCTGCTTCTAATCTTGGTGGTCTAGTGAAGTAGGTCTCTACCCTCCATTGGCATGGAAGACCCCCCAGCCTAGGGCCCCCCCTTCTGTAATTTAATCTATTGCCCTGCATTACTTACTTTTACAATTTTGTTATCAATTTGTGTCTTTCTCTTCTCCCTTCCCCCCTCCTCCCGCATTCTAAGGTCCCTAACTATGGTTTTTGAGTCATTACTATGTTACTATGTTACCCCTTATTCCTCTTATTTCCTTCTGCTTTTTCAGAACCTCCCTTCCTCCCTCCCCCCCCCCCTCCTGTCATATCTCTTCCCCTTGATCCCCTGTCTACTATCTTTCCTCATCTTCCACTACCTTTCGGATCATGCCTCGATGTGTCAAAGGTCCCCCACCCAGCCCTCTTACCCCCGTTCCTCAGTATCCTATTTCTGTCTCCCCCTGTCTTCCGAGTAGTGTTATTTTCCTTCTCTCTCCTTCCCCTCCACCGTGGGATATCTGCATTTTTGTGATAACTTGTCCTTGGCCCGGGGATGTATGGGTCCATTTTCCCTTTTCCTCTCTTTAGACTTGGGTTTGGAGGTGACATGTCCCAGACAGGAGGGTCTGCCTCTATTGGCAATCCAGCCCGGATTTCCTCTGATATCCCTCTTTATACTATGTTAGCCATCCCCCCTCTTTGCACATGGATGATTACCCCTTGGACCTCCTCTACCCTTTCCTAAAATCCTCTGCCCACTGTCTTACTTTAACCCTCCCTCTATAATCTTCCCCTTTCTCCTCTCCATACCTGGTGTTGATAAAGAAGTACATGACAGAGGTATATATATATATATAGAGAGAGAGAGAGATCCAGAGGTACAATTGTTCAATCGTTGTCCCTGGTTCATGAGTCCAAGTGTTTCCCTGTATTTACGATTCTTCTCTGGAGGGGATTCGCCGCAGGGCCAAGTTCTAATATCAAGTTGCTTTGGGCCTCATCCACTACCCCTCCGTATGCTCACATAATTTCTCCTTCATTAACAGATCCTTTCCCTGTCTTCAGCTATTTGGAGAGTTTTGAGCCCAGAGGTCAACTCTTTCTTAGTTTTTTTCAAGGATGTACGTTACTACATCCCCGGCGTTGTCTGTTGTATTTCTTGTAGCTGTTCCATGGCATCCTCCGTGGATTCAAAGATCTTGGTTGTACCATTGATAAATACCTGCAGGCAGGCTGGGTAGAGGACCATAAACCTAAGTTTGTTCTCCACGAGGCATTGGCACACGGGGGCATACGATCTATGTCGCTGACTCAGCGCTGCCGAATAATCCTGGTAAATGCGCAGGTGGGTCTCCCCGTGTGTAATGAGGCCCTGGGTCTTTGCTGCTCACAAAATTTGATTTTTTGTGCATAATTGAGAAATTTTGCAATTACAATGCGCGGTCGGCGATCTTCGGGCCTATTTGGGCCCACACTATGTGCCCACTCTATTGTTGGTGTTCTGCAGGCCGCACCCAGCAGGAGGATCGTAGGTAACAGTGTTTCCAGGTATCCCTTTAATTCACTGTCCTTAATAGAAGCCAGAACCCCCACAAATCACAAATTGTTTCTACAAATCCTATTTTCCAGGTCGTCTAGCTTTGTAGCCTGCGCCTTGGCTCGTGCTTGTATCTGGCAGATTTCTCACACTTGGGCCGCAATAGTCTCTTCCATTTTTTCGATGCATTGCTCTGCTTCTTGTAATCGACCCCCAAAAGATTCAAAAGTTTTGTTTAGGGAGTCCATCTTGCCCGTTATGTCCCCAAATTGGCTTGCTAGGGCCTCCACCACTGCCGCAGTTACCTCTTCCACGAGTGCCATCTGCGATGGTGATTTTTGGGAAGGCGGCTGTTCCACCATTTTTGAGCTGATCGGCCCTGGTTTTTCATGGTCCCAGCATACTGATTTCATAGCGTTCTGCGCTGGGTCCCCACAGAAACGCTATATTCTTATCTGCCATTGTTCTTTTACTTTTGGGTACTCAAGCTATCCCGAAGGGGGTATTTTGAGTGTCCTTTGGGGGGGGTGTCCCTGGAGAGAGAGCTCTGCACGTCTGCTCCTTATCAGCACATCACATGATCTCCCAGAAATTCACCCCAACCTATCTGCACAAGATAAAAAGCCCTGATCATTTACTTGACTGGTATAGGAAGTACACAAGAGATGTTGTCCTGTCTTCTAGTTTCAGAAATATCCCTTAATGCACTGAATAGAGATTAGAACACTATTCCACCCCTCTTCAAATCCTCCACCTCCAGCTGGTATATTTGTTTTACTTGAAAGCATTAATACACACTAACCTGGTTTTCTTTTCTATTACCTTTCAACTTTTCTGTTGTGATAGTTTTGCAAAGCAGTACCTGTGGTAAAATTTGTTGGTTTTCTGTTTAGAGTAGTAGTTAGATTGTGACCCCGATTGGGGTTGCAAAGTACTCATCTGGGGGTTTAAGGTTTGTACGAAGAGCTGGCACCATATCATCAGCAGTGACACGCAATAAGTCTTGACTGATTTTTGCCATGTGTCTAAGGCCTACAGAACATAGTGCCAATTGCTGTTCTTCTGCTGTCTGTCCTTTCAACATGTCTGTTACCAGTGCAGAAGAGTAAAGAGCAGAGACTAGGTATTTTTCACTCACCATTAAAGCTTCATCTAGTAATCACTACCACCAGCTCAAACCTGTTCTCCCCCCTTCAGTGATCGTTACTGCCACTGCCAGCCCAAGTCTCTTCTCTCTCCCTTCACTGTCATTCATACCGCTAGGCTGGTCCTGCAAACTCTCTCCTCTCTGCCCCAGTGATCATTACAGCTACCAAGTGAGCAAGAGGACGAAAAGTCTAAGGCACTCCCTTCTTGTCCTCCTACGAGATCTGATCAGGCAGAATTGGACACTTGAAAGGGGAACTTAGAGAATTTGAAAGACAAGGTGAGGTGGTGAAGAAGAGAAGAGGGTGTCAGTTTAGGAGGGGAAAAACAGAAGTTGAGGCTAGGGAAGGTGAGCCTGAGAGTGGATGAGAATAGAGAGAGAAAGAAGTGAATGAGCTTGCTATGATGGTTGCGAGAGGGATTGAATCCGGAGAGGTCACCTGTACTTAGTCTTCCACTCACTCACTCACAGCTTTGCACACACAATCCCAACTACATATTTGTAGACATTCCCAATCCCTTGCCCACTCAAACCTGCAATCAGTTACTCACTCCCCATGCAGTCACTCATTCATGTACCCACCCACCCACACACACACCAATCCACTTAGTCACACACATACCTTGTAAGTCACTGCACAATCGTGTACACACAGACCCCAACTACAGATTTGTAGACACTCTCCTACTTATAGCCTCCACCTGGCAAACCTATGGGTCCCAGGCATGGTGAGTATATCAGATATTAGTTACTCTATAAAACATAGACACTGTATACCTGTTTTTATATTTACTGAGTCTTTATTAAACACAATGAATGTGCTGCTTACCATCTAGTGTCAGTTGCTAAAATAGGGTCATATCAGAGAAGAATTTAGGAATCACTGTTAAAGTTTGTCACTTGCCATTGGTTACAGATACTGGTCTTTGACAAAGGTCAATCTTCACCCATCCAGCACTCTTAAGGTAAACTAGGGCCTAGGTTGGGGGAATTTATGGACACTGATTCTCTTACAGTATATATGAGAACCCTCTTTTGACTGTGGCTAATTTATTTAGCTGGATTTATATACCACCTTTCACTGGGTCAAAGCGGTTTACATGAAACAAGGGTATTTACAGTTTCAGTGGAACAGTTAACTATGTACAGCATGCTTTTCCTTTGCGTCCCTCTAGTTCAGTCCTGGAACCATAGAGTTGTGAACCTCCACCAGCAGCTTTGGAGACTGAAAGATGTCATCGCTTTGATGTCACTGGTATATCTAGGCAGACACCGCCCCTTTCCACCAGTACTTTCAGTCTCCAAGCAGCTTGGAGGTTCTGAGCCCAGGGCTGGGATCAGTGAGAACAAATAAGCAGAGCTTGGGTTTTTGAAATTTACTCCTTTTGGTTTATTTTCCCTGTTTGATTTGGTTACTTCATTTTCTTTTATGTCAGATCTGCTGCTGCTGTAAGGGTTCCTGTGTCTGTGGACCTTTATTTTTTGTTTCTAAAGGATCAGGGAGTTCTTCCCCCTCCCTCTCTGCATTGCCCCAGCGTCTAAACGAGCACAGGGGAGACAGTGCTGATCCGTGGCCTCCCTGCTCCCGAACCCGCGTTGAAAGGGTGAGGAGCAGGTGGAAGGCGGGCAGTTGCAGCAGCAGCGATGCAGGGGCTGAGAAGCCTGTGAAGGTGGTGCCCAGATCAATCAGAGCAGAGAGCCGCCGGAGCTGAAGCCGTTAAAAAGGCTGTGCTCCGGTGTCCTGTTGGCTCCTTTCCCTCACTCCCCTCCCCCTCCCCTTCCCCCCCGGGATCGGCGGCGGTGGTAAGTACCCACGCAGATCTGCTTTGGAGAGCTGGTTTAAACTGGGAGGGGAGGCTTCGCGGCGGCTCCTGGGGTTGCAGGGGGCTCGGGGCCTTGCCGCGGGGGGTGAGAGAGTGTGCTTTTTTGAGCGGGAATGCTGGCAGCGGCCATTTTGAGGGCCGCGTTTTCAACGGCAGGATTTATTTGTTTTGGTAGACAGCCTTGCTCCTGGGCTCACTTGGGGGGAGCAGATAAGGAGCATTTAGTGTGCAAATTCTAGTCTGATTTTGATTTTTGTCTTTAATTTACTTTAACTTTATTTTTGATTCAGTTGCCTTTGATTACTTGGCAACCGGGGATTAGTTCCTTTTAGTTAGGAGCAAATATCCTTCTTTACAGTGATTTTAAATTTGAGCCGGCCTCTTTAAGTTTGTAGCAGCTCTCACCTTCCCTCCTCAAGTATTTTTGCTTGCTGCAGGCCTTTGCCGGTGCGGATCTCTCTCCCTTGACTACGGGAGAAAGCTCCGGGGCCGTACATCTGCACTGCAGCTGTGTGAGACGGAGCCTCTCCGTTGCTGCGGGATTTAATTTTACACTGTGGAACCGGCTGAGCGGTCCTCACTGCAGCTGCCAGGCGCATCAGCGCGGTTTGAGGATCGGAGCACTTCATGGTGGTAGGAGCAGGCAGTGTGGCTTTCTTCCTTGCAGGTAAGGCCTTCGGGCTCTGTTGGTCTGCTGAGGCCTCCTTTTTTGGGGCCATTTTCTCTCTGGGTGTTTGGACCACATGGTGGGAGTTGCAGTGAGAGGCCTGTGTGAGGAAGACAACAAGCAGAATAGCTAGTTTTTTGGGCCTAGTGTTTCTTTCTTTTGTTTGTAGGGTTTTTTTTTAGGCTCGGGGGGTTCCTCAGCTTTCAGGGGACTGTTGTCAGACCTCTTTATTTTTGAGTTTGTTCTTAGTTTATAGGACAGCAGTTGTGGCATTGATTCCACATGTTCTTTCCCTTCTAATCATGTCTCTAAGGAGCATCTGTTAAGTCCCAGGATGTTAGGCAAATTGCCAGTTTTAGGTTCCAGAGCAGAGCCCTAACTGGTATTTGTAAGTAAGGAAGGACAGGCCCAAAGGCCTGTGTTTCACAGGGACAGGTTTAGGAATCCTTAGGATATAAAGAAGTATATAGCAGTTACCTGTCAATCAAGGAGTTCCTGGCCTAAGGTCTATGGCCACCAGAGGGCAGCGGATGCACTCAATGGGGCCTTTCTCTGACTGTGTGTATGCAGCAGTTTCAGATTGCTTATTCTCTGTAATGCTGTCTCTCCTGTTTGTATCATTTGTTGGTCTCTGTTGTCCTAACAGCCACAGCTGCTCATGACTCACATATAGTATTCAGGGCCGCCATCCCTGGGGGATGGGGGTGGTAAACTAAGAAATTGTGTTACTCCTTAGATTCACACAAGCAGCCATCTCTTTGCAAGGTGCCTGGGTGTTTCCTAGCTTAAGGGGGGATCACTTATCGTGCCCTTCCCCGGCAGTTCTCATCTATTTCTAGAGAAGGATTTCAAAAGGAACAAGAAACTCTCTAGTGAGAGAGAGCCTTGTTCATTTTGAGCGACCAAGGTTGATTTATTCGGGGGCTTTTGGTGCCCTGAACCCCACGATCTGGACGCTATTTGTTTACTTCCAGGAGTTCTGCTCTCTATTTCGCTCTTCAGCTCCCTGGCAGACGTAGCAGGCTGGCAGGGGGGGAGCAACGCCTCCTGCAACGGTGAATCCCTCAGGATAAGGGGGGAAGAAAAGCGGGCTGCAGCGGGACCTGGTAGCTTTTGCAAGGCTATAACAGCAGTTTGGGTAATTTTAGCTGATCTGCTTTGATTTCATTGGAGGTGGCCGGAGCTTGTTTTTTGGAGTCCTATACATCCTTTCCCGGCCGTGCCCAAAACTCTCGGGATCCCACCTTCTGACTACATATTCTTCTCAAATGGTAGTTAGTAAGTGAACATGGCAGATGGACAATCACTATTCAAACAGAGTGCATAGGATGGGTGCAATTTCCTGAAATGTGCAGAAATAAAATAAAATAAAATAAAATACATAAATAAATTAATCCAGCTGCAGAGTATGGATTACACTTTTTCAGTAGGCCTTCAAAGGTTGTTAAAAAAAACCCAAACCCCCCCCCCCCAAAACAGAGGGGCCTAGCTATGTTGGTTTACAAGAATTTCCTTCCGCTGTCCATAGCAGGTCCTATAAAGCGTTAGTCGGTTGCTTTGGCAGGGTAATATTTGGGCTTAGCTGCTGTGATATAGCACTATGATCCGCTGTACACATATTCAAGTCAAAAGGAATTATGGTGGTAGCTCTCTTGGACAGTTCTAAAAGGTGCTTGGGTGACTGCCTTGGCCATGCCCCAGGTGTGGAATGCTCTGCCATACGCATTATGTTATGAGAGGGGTTTTATAGTTCTGTGGTTTCTTGAGGGACAATATTCCCGTTTAGTTTGGCTTTGTCCGATTTATAAGGTTTGGCGGTAGATTTCTAATGTCTTCATTTTGGCTATATGTGGTTTCTTTTCCTTCTGTAAAAGGCGGCTCAGCGGAGAGAAGTCGCTGAATAGGACTCTGGCCTTTGAGGTTATTTTGGCTCCAGTACGGAGAGTATCTGCTAGTGTTCAGCGCCTGCCTTACTGGGGGCCAGAAGCGCGCAGCCAGGCTAGTTCTCTCGCAGCACTAGCAGCAGCTCAGATTCTGGAAGGCATACATCATATGCTGTGTTTGCGGGATGGCTTGCACGCTGCTTGGTGTCAGCCTTGGGGCTCCATCGGCCCGTATTAGCTTCCTGTGTCCAGTCCTCCTGCAGAGCTCCGCAAAAGTTTCAGGCGGTCGCAGGACCGCTCCAGCGGCTGCTTCAACTTGAAGCGGTGGTGCCGGTGCCGGCAGCCCAATACGGTTGATACTCCCTCTACTTTGTGGTTCCAAAGAAGGAAGGCTCATTTCGCCCGATTCTGAATTTTCAAAGGGTGAATCGGTGTCTGCCCAAAGAATTCTCCCGGAGCATTCCTTAAATCCATGATAAGTTCGATCAGCTACTGGCAGGACACAATGCACTCTTGCATGCTTTTTTGCTTCATGGGTCTAGATGTGTAGTCTTTACTAGGTGGTATAATGGGAACTTCGCTGCGGGTTCTCGGCTTCTTCTTTGCTGACTCAATTGCCACTGTGGAATGGGACAGTTATATTTTCTAACACCAGGGGCTAGTTGACCTTAAAAAAAAACAACAAAAAAAAAAAAAACAAGGAATGTCCAGCTGGGTGCAGGCAGACGGAATGGGGCGTTACTCTAGCGGGAAGGCTGTGGATTTCTATGCCTGTCATAGGGAGTTCTTTCTGCTGCATTGTGTTGGCGCGGAAAGAGCTTCTCCACATCGGCTGAAGGAATTTTTGGTTAAGAGATGTCTTTGTACAAAAAAAAAAACCCACAACGTATTCAGCTGTCCTGAATTGGCCTGTTCTTGATTGACAGTTTGAGACTAGGCAGGCGCAGGCCTCGGTACTACGTTTGTGGGTGCACACCTTGCACTTCCAGGAGGTGTGGACTCACTGTCTGGAAGAGAGCCCTAGCGATCTTCTTTAGCGCGCGATAGGAGAGTAGGTGGTTCACTGAATCGATCGTTGGGGGCACTGCTCTGTCCTTACAGGCTCCCATTGGGGGAGTCTGGGGGGACGAGAGCATGCTTCCGGTGTTTGCAGTATTTACGGCAGTCTACTCGCCTGGAACAGGAAAGGATCAGGGAGTTGAAGTGACTAGAGTCTGATTTGCCTTATGTGGCAAAGGTGCATTATGGTGTGATTCGAGTGCTGGCGGATATAATTGGCTTCTTTGGGTTTCTCCCGGAGGTCTCTCTGGTGGGGGAATGGGGCAGCTGACGGTTCGTCCATGTCAAGGCTCAGTAAGCTCACAGTTAGTAGTCTTTGTCTTGTCCTTTCCCCCGCTGGTAGCCTTTTGCTCCGCTTGGAGGAGTTCGGAGTTGCAGGCACTGTCTGGTAAGGAGCCGTATTTGTCCTCTTTCAGTCACAAGGTAGTGTTGCGCACGATCCCAGCTTTTTGGGCAAAGGTGGTTTGGGTTTTTCACGTCTCCAGATGGTGTGTCTTCCGGGGTTTTCAGTTACATCTTTTGGACGTTCGAGGGGTGCTTAAGAAGTATCTCTGTAGAACGGTGTCTTTCAGGAAGTCCGACAGGTTGTTTGTCGCCTTTGGAGGCCCGAGGAGAGGCGAGGCGGCGATGAAGCCCTCGTTTTTCGCGGTGGCTAAAGGAGTCTATTGCATCAGCCTACTGGTAGAAGGGTAAGGTGGTTCCGGTTGGTTTGTGTGCACATTCCACCAGGGTGCAGGCGGTGTCTTGGGCGGAGTTCCGTTTAGTGCCGGTTGAGGAGATTTGTAGGTTGTTGGGTGGCGACTTGGTACTCTCTGCATTCCTTTGCGCGGCACTTTCGGTTTGATGTGTAGGCGCGAGTGGATGGACGTTTTGGGTTCAGCAGTACTTCAGGCTGGGCTTCAAGGTCCCTCCCGTTGATACTCACTGCTCTGTTACATCCTCTATGGTTCCGGGACTGGACTAGAGGGACGCAAAGGAAGGGAAAATTAGACTTACCTGCTAATTGTTGTTCCTTAAGGAACTCTAGTCCAGTCCCGGATCCCTCCCAGTATATTACGCGGCGTGCAGCCTGAAGTTTAAAAAGAAAAAAAGAAAGGAAAAGGAATGCAGACATCTGGACGACAGGGAGATGGATTGAGAGACAGGTTTTCGAAGAGAATTTGTCCTGTTCTGGAGGTACACTTTGCCAAATTATAAGATTTTACTTTTGATTTTTACCTTTTGCACCTGGATCCCAAGGCTCTGGAGCGTGGTTATTCCGTTTTTAGGAGCTAGACGTTTTTGGCTGAGTTATGGGGACGAATTGTTCCTGGGCAGTTTTAACTACTTCTGTTCCGTTATGCTTAATTCGGTAGCTACTTATTGGTTGCTCTGCTGAGTCTGCTTTGTCAATAGGTACTGGTGGAAAGGGGCGGTGTCTGCCTAGATATACCAGTGACATCAAAGCGATGACATCTTTCAGTCTCCAAAGCTGCTGGTGGAGGTTCACAACTCTATGGTTCTGGGACTGGACTAGAGTTCCTTAAGGAACAACAATTAGCAGGTAAGTCTAATTTTCCCTTGTTAAACTCGATCAACTATATACAATGTATACAATTTGGGGGGGGGGGTCAGGTACATGAAAGTAATTATATACAGTGAGTATCAAGTAGTAAACAACACTCAGAGTGTACCTGGGAGGTTATGTGGTGGGGTTGAAATGGTCCGTGAAGAGGTGGGTCTTTAGGCGTGTCCAGAAGGGTCAGTGATGCTTCTTAGCGGGTCTGGCAGTGAGTTCCATATTGAGGGTGTGTAGAGTTGGAAGGCTTGAGTACAAGTTTGTTGGATGAATTTGGGGCATGAGAAGGTTATTCTGTGTAGAGGCTCATCTTGTTCTGTTATGTTGGGGGGGGGGTTGAAGCAGTGTGTAGATGTGAATGGGGGGGGTATTCATGGATGGCTTTGTGTCAGAAAAAGGGTTTTGTATTTTATCTGACTGGGGAGCGGTAGCCAGTGGAGTTGTTTGAGGATAGGTGTGACATGGTCCTGTCGGGTTGCTCTCTGGAGGATGTGTGCTGTTGTGTGTAGTGTGATTCATAGTGGGTGTATCGTGGCTTGTGGGAGACCCTGGTAGATAGAGTTGCGATAGTCCAATTGTGGTAGTATCATTACTTGGAGGGCAGAGCGGAAATCTGATGGTTCTAGGAGAGGATGAAGACGTTGCGGTGTTTTCACCTTAAAGATATTGATTTGGTAGTTTTGCTTATGTGTGTTCTGAAAGAGAGCTGTTGGTCCAGGGTGATGCCAAGGTACTTCAGCTCTGTCTTGACTTCTACTTTGCATTCAGCGTTATGGTGGTGGGAGGGGAAAATGTGTTGTCCTTCGTTATGAAGAGGGCTTTGTTTTTTTATAGTTGATTTCCAGGTTGTTAGATTTCAGCCAGTTGGCGACATCTGTGAAGTATTCTTGGTGGGTAGAGTAGGAGGGTTGCTTTGTGTTGAATGTTCTGTAAATCATGATGTCAGCCATGTAGATGTGTGAAGGTGAGGCCAAGGGAAATGATGATTGAGCAGAGGGGTTGGAGGTAGATGTTGAATAGGAATGCTGATAGGGTGGATCCCTGGGGTACTCCTTGGGTTTGGTGGTATGGGGGAGATGTATTTGGGCCCGTTTTTATCTGTTGGTTAGATATGACCTGAACCATTGTAGAACTGTGATCAGGATTCCGGTGGATCTGAGTCATTGAAGTAGGATATTGTGGTTTACAGTGTCGAAGGCTGCAAAGATGTCTAGGAAGATCAATAGGAATCCCTGATTGGCATGTTGTATCCCTTGTGTTAGGCTGTTTATTAGGGTGACTAGTAGTGTTTCCACTCCGAGAAGGGGGCGGAAGCCGTGTTGTTGTGGGTCGAGAAGGTTGTTCTTGTCAATGTGGTCCTCGAGTTGGCATTGGACGGCATTTTCTATGAGTTTGGCAGTGAAGGAGAGGCTGGCAAAAGATCTGTATGAGGTTGGATTGGAGGGATTAAGGTCTGGTTTCTTCAGAGTGGGAGATATGGATGAGACTTTCAGGCAGTCAGGCATTTTTCCTTGTTGGAGCAGACTGGGTAATTTTTGTGAATGTTGGACTAAGTTCTTTCCTGGCTGCCTTTATCCAGGTGACAGGACATGGGTCAAGGGGCGAGATTGTTGTGTTGAGAGATGATATGGTAGCTTTAATTTGTTCTTTGTTGATGTTGCCAAAGGAGGACCATGGGTTCGGGTGGATGGTTTCGTCGGGGGGTGGGGGGGCGAGGGTGCTGATACTGTTTGGGCATGAAGCTGTTTGTAGTGTCTTGCCAGTTGTTGGTGGTTGATCATGATTTCTTGGTTGTTGGTGGTGGATGGGTTCCTTGTCAGTCAGTTTATGAGGTCAAAGAGTTCTCTTGGAAGATTGATTGAGGAGTTGATTAGTTTTGTGTGGTATTCGAGCTGTGTGCTGTCAGTTGTAGTACTGTATTTGTTTTGTAGTCTTAGGTAGTTGATCCATTGTTTTTCGTCATCTTCATTCAAGCTTTTGGAGCTGAATTTTGAACGTGCGTAGGTTTGGGGTGTACCATGAGGTTTTTGGGTGTATCCTGGGCGAGGGTGACTAATGAGCTGGTGGGGGAGGAGTGCATACATTGTGCAGATGACACAAAAATTTGCAACAGAGTGGACTCCCCTGAGGGAGGTGACACAAAAATATGCAACAGAGTGGACTCCCCTGAGGGAGTGGATAACATGAGTAAAGATCTACATAAACTGGAAGAATGGTCTAATGCTTGGCAGTTAAGATTTGATGTGAAGCAGTGCAGTGTCATGCACTTGGGATGCAGAAATCCAAGGGAACTGTATGCAATAGGGGTCAAGAGGTTGGTGTGCACAGCCAGGAGAAAGACCTCAGCGTGATTTGTTTCTGAGGATCTCAAGGTGGCGGAACAGTGTGACAAGGCGGTGGCCAAAGCCAGAAGGATGCTGGGTTGCATAGAGAGGAATTACCAGCAGAAAGGAGGAGATAGTAATGCCACTGTTCAATTTATGGTGGGCCCTCACTTGGAATATCGTGTTCAGTTTTGGAGACCATGGGGCTTGTTTACAAAGCCGCGGTAGTGGTTTCCGATCGTTATCGGAGCCATGGCCCCATTGATTTTGTAAACAAGCCCCCATATCTCACAAAGAATATAAAAAGACTGGAAATGGTTTAGATGAGGGTGACCAAAATGATTTGAAGCCTGCGCTAGAAGACATATGAGAAGAGACTTGAAGACCTAAATATGTATACGCTAGAGGAGAGGAGGGACAGGAAATATATGATGCAGACCTTTAAATACTGTACTTAAAGAATATTAATGAACAAACAAACCTTTTTCAAAGAGAAGGAAGCTGTAAAACTAGAGGGCATAACATGGAGCTGCAAGGGAGGTAAACTGAAAGGCAACGTCAGGCAATACTTTTTCACTGAAATGCCCTCCTGATGGAAGGATGGGGGCAAATACAGTGGCAGAATTCAAAATGGCATGGCACAGACACAGTGGATCCCTTTATAGCAACAGGTTAAAAATCAAAATAAATTTAATTATCTCTTATATCTCAGCAAATAGGGGTGACCTGCACGGAGCAGTGGGTACACCCCTAAACAAAGGCATGGGGAGGGGTGACCTGCACAGAGTGGCAGGTGCATCTACTCTTGCTGCTTTGCTGGGCAGACTAGATGGATCATACTGGACTTTATCTGCCATCATATACTATGTTACTATGTATTATTTCTACTGCCAACTATCACATTATTTGGCAGTGAATAGTCCCCTTTACCTGAGGGGCTATTAGATTGGCAGACTCAGAAACAAAGTATTTTTTTCATGTTTAGAATGCCCTTGTGGAAGAAGCAATGGAGATAAAACCTGTAACAGAATTTCAAAATAGGATGGTAATAAAGTACAGAGTGATCTGCATAAAGCAGTTAAGTCCATAACAGCCATAATATGGCTGCTTTGTGCTTCTGAGAAGGTACTGGGGTAATTGTATAAAGCAGTGGTACAATAGTACCAAGTTTCCTTTTGGGAATCTGACAGATATTTGTGACGGATTGGCCATAGTTGCAAACAGAATGGGCTTGATGGACCTTTGATCTGAAACAGTATGGCATATCTTATGTTCTTTCAAAAAAGGCTGCGATTTGCATGGGTAGACCATAGTGAAAACCTTAACTTCAATAAGCATGGAGAACCTGGATTCTTTTTTTTTTCTTAAGTATGGCATCTCTATCATGGTGACCTTTTGAGGATTATTGCAAAACTTAGTAATGAGAAGGGGGACCTGGCTGTTGGTTTGGATACTGGGTTTGTGGGAAGCAAAACAGAAAATTACATCCTAGGGAGAGATGGAAGCCATCACCAACCAACCATAGCTATAGACTCAGAAGGTGTGTCACATTTTATGTCAAGTTGCCATTGCAAGTAGAAGCTCTCTTGTGAATTTAGTCTGACTGCAATTTTGCATAGAGCCAGAAAGGCCAGTTCCTTATCGTTCCTCCAGTGCAGTCCTCTACGTCTGGGTTGTCAATCTCCTCCTGCAGCTTGGAGACTGGTATGTCAAAACTGATGACATCACTGGATATAGCCTGCTGTACTCCGCCTTCCATCCCAGTGTTACCAGTCTCCACGCAGCAGGAGGACTTGACGAGCCTTGTAGCAGGGCTCTCTGGAAGAATGGATAAGGAGCTGTTGGTATAGTGTAGCTAGGGTTAAAATCATTATTAACATTATTATTATTTGGGTACTATCTCTTTAAAAAAAAAAAAAAAAAAAGTCAAACAGGGAAACACCTCTGCTTAGTCCGGCTCTTTTGCTCCTTGCCTTGGCATAAGAAGTCTTTTGGGGGTTCGGGCTCAGGAATTTCGAGTTCCCCCCCCTTGGAGCAAGGAGGTCTCTCCCCCAGGACTTTCGGGGGAGCGCCTCTTTTGACCTCGGCGGCATTTTTTCTGTTCGTCGGCATTGCCGCGGCTCCCCTATCAGTGCTGCAGCCGTCGGGGAACTTTCAGGCCGGTGCGGTAAGTTTCATGCAGGTCCGGTTTTGTCCGGGCAGCTGCGGAGAGCGCCGGTAAGCCTTTTGTCGGCTTCGGCCTATTTGGCTGCGGGGGAAAGTCTTCCATTCAGGGAGGCTTCACGCGGTGTGTTTGGCGCCCTTTTCTTGCCAGCGCGGCGTCTCTCGGCGGCCATTTTCTGAGCCGCGGGAGAGACCGCGTGTAGGAGAGCCACCGGCCGTGCAGCTGCGGGTAGCAGGACAGTCAGCTTCGGGGGCCCATTTTCCTTTATTTTTCTTTACTTGCTTTTTGTTGCTTTTATTTTGGGGTTGCTTAATTTTAGTTTTAGGGGTCTCCTTCATTGTTGTCTCCTCTTCCTTCAGTTTCCCACAAGAAGGGGGGGGGGGCAGCTGGCTGACAGAAATTTTTTCTCCTGGTGCTGATAGTCTGTTTAAAAAAATTAAAAAAAAAACTATATATATAAGGTACATAGCAGAGGTCCCTCTTCAAGTAATCTGTGATAAAAAAAAAAAAAAAGGCAGTTGGGCCCTGCGGCCTGGGCTAGTTGACCTTATGGCGGCCAGACCCCAGTGTCTTGTGCGTGGCACCAGAAGAGGGACGGTGGTGGATACTGGCGTTTGTCGGGGTTGTACAATGCTATCATCTGCCGTGGAACAGCAGATGGATCTGCAGGAGTCCACTGAGACGCGGGGAGCGCCTGCTGATGGCCGGGCTGTGTCCCCACGCTCTGTGTCACAGGAGGCCCCGGTAGAGGAGTTGCCAGGGCCTTCTGGAATCTCCCTACCCATACCGTCGCCGGCCCTCGGTGAATTTAGTCCGGAGTTTGTGCTGCTCATGCATCAGGCCTTTTGCCTAAAGCGACAGGGGGCAGCAGGGGGCCCTGCGTCGCTAGCGTCGCCCCTTCCGCAGCTAGAGGCCGCAGAAGATTTGGGTGAGGGTCCTTCGGTGACTAAGCGGGCGAGAACCAGGGACCCTGCGCTGCCTGAGGTATCTTGGCCTGAGGTTTCCGTCCCGGACTGGGATCCGGAAGAGGGTACCCAAGATCTCGAAGAAGGGGAGATTCCTGAACCTGAAGATCAAGCTACGATAGTTAGGGTCTTTCGTAGAGAGGAGTTGGCTGCCTTGATCTCGGAAACGTTGCAGATGTTGCATCTCGCACCGCAGGTAGCGGTGGAGGAGGAGCTGGAGGACCCGGTTATCCAGGCAGTCCGACAGACTCAGGTGGTGTTTCCAGTACACAAAGTGGTGGACAAAATGATTCAAGATGAGTGGGACAAGCCGGAAGCGGGCCTGAGGGGCTTGCGGACCTTGAAGAGATTATATCCCCTTGCCGATAAGGATAAGGAGCGGTTCCGGTCTCCGCGGGTGGATGCGGTGGTTTCGGCGGTTACAAAGAAGACCACCATTCCGGTGGAAGGCAGTGCGGCCTTGAAGGATAATCAGGACCGTAAGGTGGACGGTTTGCTCAAGCAGGTTTTTGAGGCGGATTCTATGTCGCTGCAGGCGTCCATCTGTGGGGCCTGGGTAGCCAGAGCTGCTCTACGTTGGGCTCAGCGGTTACGTCAGTCTCCTCATTTAGATCTCGAGGAGCTGAAAGAATTGGATCGCCTGGAGTCAGGGACAGCTTACTTGGCTGATGTTCATTACGATTTGATCAGGGCACTGGCTAATAGTACCGCTTCCGCAGTAGCTGCCCGGCGTTTACTGTGGTTGAGGAATTGGGCGGCGGATGGCCCGTCGAAGTCCCGTCTTAGCAAGCTACCCTTTAGGGGAGGTTTGCTCTTTGGTGACGACTTGGATAAGTTGGTGAAAGATCTGGGAGAGTCCAAGGCGGGTCGTCTTCCGGAGGATAGACCGAAGCAGGCCAAGTCTGGCCAAGGCTTTCGTGGTCAGTTTCGAGATTTCCGGAGGTTTCGTTCCCCTCGTTTCGGAAGTTTCCAGAGGGGAAGGTTTCCGTCTCGGGCCCGCGGGTTTCGCGGAGCGAACAGAGGTTTTGCTTCCGTCCCTGCGACCGCTGCCCGTAAGTCTCAATGAAACGCGGCGGGTCCCGGCGGTGGACACTCCCATAGGCGGACGCCTTCGGGAGTTTCTTCCCGCTTGGACCCTCATCACTTCCGACCAGTGGATACTCGAGATCGTGCAGCACGGCTATGCCCTGGAATTTTCGAAACCCGTGCTGGATTCGTTTGTCCTGTCGCCGTGCCGAGGTCCACAGAAAACAGCAGCGATTTGCGGAACCCTGGCGCGTCTCCTTCAGCTGGGGGCCGTGGTAGACGTGCCCAAAGCCGAGTACGGTTCGGGTCGATACTCGATTTATTTCATCGTGCCAAAGAAAGGCGGCACTTGGCGTCCTATTCTAGATCTGAAGGCCGTGAACCGTTGCCTGCGCGTCCCACATTTCCGGATGGAGACTCTCCGGTCGGTTATTGTGGCGGTGCGTCAAGGAGAGTTCTTGACGTCTCTGGACCTTATGGAGGCCTATTTGCACGTTCCCATCCGTTTCGAACATCAGAAGTTTCTGCGGTTCGCCTTTTCTTGGGGGCACTATCAGTTCCAGGCATTGCCTTTCGGGTTGGCCACTGCGCCGCGGACCTTCACCAAGATCATGGTGGTGGTGGCGGCGGCGTTGCGCAAGGAAGGCATTCTCGTTCACCCATATCTCGACGATTGGTTGATCAGGGCCAAGTCCGAGGAAGAGAGTATTCGGGTTACCGACAGGGTAGTGGTCAACCCGGCAAAGAGTCAGTTGAAACCAACCCAGGTCCTCGAATACCTCGGGGTTCGCTTCGACACCAAGAGAGGGCAAGTGTTTCTGCCACACAAACGGGCCGAAGGGTTGCGACACTTAGTCCGACAGTTTCGGTCGGTGGCTGCGCCGTCAGCGTGGGACTATCTCCGAGTCCTAGGCACAATGGCGGCCACGTTGGAGGCGGTGCCCTGGGCCAAGATCCATATACGGCCTCTGCAACGGGCTCTGCTTCGTCAGTGGTCACATCAGTCCGATTCCTTGAGCAAGCGGCTCCCTTGTCCGCTCGCAGCCCGGCGCTCCCTTCGGTGGTGGTTGCTCAGATCGTCACTAGCAGCGGGCATGCCACTGGAGCAGCCGGTATGGGTACCGTTGTTGACGGATGCCAGTCTAGCGGGCTGGGGTGCTCATTGCAAAAGTCAGTTTGCGCAGGGGCTTTGGTCTCTGCTGGAAGTATCGTGGTCGATCAACCGTCTGGAGCTGAGAGCGGTGTTCCTGGCACTGCAGACGTTCGAAGTCCTACTCCGTGGCAGGCCCGTAAGGGTGCTATCCGACAACTCAGTGACAGTGGCGTACATCAACCGACAGGGCGGCTCGGAGGCAGACGAGTTGTTCGCTTGGGTAGAACTTCGGTTGCCAGCGATCTCGGCAGCGCACATAGCCGGAAAGGACAATGTCACCGCGGACTTTCTCAGCAGGGTGCACGTGGATGCAGAGGAATGGGAGCTGCATCCCGACGTCTTCGTGCAAATAGTCGAGCGTTGGGGTCCACCGGTGATGGATCTCATGGCAACCTTTCGGTCAGCAAAAGTCGCCCGGTTCTTCAGCAGGAGGCGCGAGCGGATGTTCGAGGGCATAGACGCGTTGTTGCGCCCGTGGCCGCCGGGCCTTCTGTATGTCTTTCCCCCATGGGCGTTGATCGGCAGAGTGGTACAAAAGATTGGAGCGCACCAGGGGACAGTTCTGTTGGTTGCGCCCGACTGGCCGAGACGGCCTTGGTATGCGGATCTGGTGCGCCTGTTGGAGGGCGTACCCTGGAGGCTACCACAGCGGGCGGATCTGTTGTGACAGGGACCGCTGTTCATGCCGCAGGTGGATCGATTCTCGCTTACGGTATGGCCCTTGAGAGGGCTAAACTGAAAAAGAAAGGCTATAAGTCGGCGGTTGTGGCAACCTTGCTTAGGGCTCGGAAGCATTCGACATCCTTGGCGTATGTGCGCGTGTGGCGTATCTTTGAAGATTGGTGTTCTCGTCGTCGTGTCCGAGCTCTCACTGTGTCCATTCCGGTGGTATTGGAGTTTTTGCAGGATGGTTTTGATAAGGGTCTGGCCGCTAGTTCCTTGCGCGTCCAGTTGGCGGCTCTGGCCTGCTATAGGGGTAAGGTCAATGGGGTGCCTTTAGGGACGCATCCTAATGTAGTTCGTTTCTTGAAGGCGGTCACTAGGTTGCGGCCAGCGCGTAGGGTGTACATTCCGCCGTGGGACCTCAATCTCGTCCTCGCGGCTTTGGTTAAGTCACCCTTTGAGCCTTTGCGCCGGGCATCCCTTAAAGATTTGACATTGAAGACGGTGTTTCTCGTGGCCATTTGTTCGGCTAGAAGGATTTCCGAGTTGCAGGCGTTATCGTGCCGGGAGCCTTTATCTTTTTCACGGGAGAAGGTGATTCTCCGCCCAGTGCCGTCCTTTTTACCGAAGGTGGTTTCCCCTTTTCATCTGAATCAGGCGGTTTGTTTGCCCGTTCTTGGCACGCTGGAGAGCGGCGGTTCGGATCGCAATCTTCATCTTTTGGATGTTCGGAGGGTCTTACGTCAATATTTGCGGATTACTGAGTCCTTCCGTAAGTCGGATCGGTTGTTTGTACTGTTCGGCGGAGCACGCAAAGGGGAGGCAGCGGCGAAGGCTTCCATCGCTCGGTGGGTGAAGGAAGCGATTGCCTCCGCTTATTTGCTTCAGGGTCGAGTGGTTCCTGTCGGCTTACGGGCCCATTCCACAAGAGCGCAGGCGTGTTCCTGGGTGGAACACGGTTTGGTTCCGCCGGGTGACATTTGTAGAGCGGTGACATGGTCGTCGTTACATACTTTCAGCAAGCATTACAGACTTGACGTCGCGGCGGTAGCCGATGCTCGTTTTGGGTTGGCAGTTTTGTCTGCTGGCTGGAAGGGTCCCTCCCACTAATCACTGCTCTGGTACATCCCAGACGTAGAGGACTGCACTGGAGGAACGATAAGGAAATCATAATTACACTTACCTGGTAATTGTAGTTCCTTGAGTGACGACAGTGCAGTCCTCCTTCCCGCCCGGTGATTTCTAGGAGGTTCCAGTCAGGATAAGGGACAGGAGACACTTACAGGTGAGATCTGTTTTTTCCTTTCTCTTGTTTTGAAGTATTCACTTTCTCTATGGCAAGGCAAAGAGTACGAAAGCCTGCTCGGAGGGGATGGTGGTTTAGGTGGTTAGTTATTGTGGTTTCACATATTTGCATTGCTTTGTAGTTGGCTACTTATTTGTTGCTCCTGTGAGTCTGCTTTGTTAATAGTTTCACACTGGGATGGAAGGCGGAGTACAGCAGGCTATATCCAGTGATGTCATCAGTTTTGACATACCAGTCTCCAAGCTGCAGGAGGAGATTGACAACCCAGACGTAGAGGACTGCACTGTCGTCACTCAAGGAACTACAATTACCAGGTAAGTGTAATTATGATTTTTGGTTGGCATGAGATAGCAGCTGTTAGCATATGGGGTCATACCACAGTTCTAGATGTGGGACTGTGTGATGTGTAGGCATGTCTGGTAGGGATGGGTATAGGTGAATGTGTAGAGTATAGAAGCAATACAGGGATTTTATTTTATTTATTTATTTATTTACATTCTCTTATATACCGCGCTATTCTGCATCAGGCGGTTTACATTGAACAAACTGAAATTACATTGAACAGGGCATTATAACTTGGAGATAACTATTTTTACAGGGAACATGGGCTATGGAGGGTTAAGTGGCTTGCCCAAGACCACAAGGAGCACCTGTGGGACTAGAAACCCCAGTCCTTCTGGCCCAAGGTTGCTGTCCTCTAGTGGGATTTGAACCTCCGGCCTGAAGTACCTTGCCCCAACCACTAGGCCACTCCTCCACTCCACATGTATATGGGATGTATAAGGAGGGCAGAGGTGGTGTGGATAAGCTTCTTGGCACCATCCTTCTCTATTTCAGTTATTATTCTGTCTCCATTTGCCTTTGTTGCTAGGGGGTGCTTATGGAATAAAGTAATGCTTGGCATTTTACAGCTTTTAATAGTTTCCCAATGAGCATACTGTTTTGTAAAAAAAATCTGAGATTTACATTCTCTTCCTGCATGCCCATTTGTTGAATTTCTGCCCCTTTTAGGGTGTTACTGTGCCTACAGATAGATATTCCCCCTTTTTAAGTAATTCTTTGCAATATTCCATTTATTGGAAAGCATGAAAAACCACAGGAGCATGCAGCCTTTTGAAAGCACTGCAGGTGAAGATACCACCTGTTTATTTTTAGCACATGCTGTTGCAACAGTATCACTCAGTGGGAGAAAAGGACAGGCAACACAGAGGCAGCATCCTCTCTTGCAGTATTAAGAATGTTACTGTGCCTTTTATAAGAGTATTTTGTATCGGACAATAGCGCCTGTTGTCAAGGGTCTGTTCATCTGTTCACATAACTCTTTGCACATACGCATATAAAAGCTATATGTAAGGAGATCAAATGCTGCGACAGCGCGGATATTTGAGGACCGCAGCAGGCAGGGAGCCCAAGCCCCACTTGCTGAAGAAATGAAGAACTGGGAGAGCAGCTGTATCAGACTCAGAGCCCTGGTCCAACTGCACAGCAAGAGGAAAGTGTATGGATCGTCTTCAACTCCTCCCTCTCCTTCTCCACACACTTCCAACTGACAGCTAAAACCTGTTGCTTTCTCTGTAACATCAGCAAAATTCGCCCCTTCTTTTCTGAACATGCTACTAGGACACTTATTTATTCTTTGGTCACCTCCCATCTATTGGAACCTTCTCCTTGCTGGTCTCCCTCTGAATCATCTCTCTCCCCTTCAATCTGTTCAAAACTCAGCTGCGCGGCTAATCTTCTGCCAGCCTCGATATGCTCATATAACCCCTCTTCTCATCGCATTATTAGCTTCCTATCTGTTTCCGTATCCAGTTCAAACTTCTCCTACTGACCTATAAGTGCACTCATTCTGCTGCTCCTCACTACCTTTCCTCTCTTATTTCTCCCTACACCTCTCCTCGGGAACTTCGCTCTTCTGGCAGATCGCTTCTCTTCTATTGCCAACTCCAGACTTTGATCCTTCCACCTTGCCACTCATGCCTGGAACAGATTATCTGAGTCTGTGCATCAGACTTCATCTCTGGCCCCTTTCTCAATCCAGGCTGAAAATTCACCTCTTCGATGTAGCTTTTGGCTCCTGATTGGCTTAATCTCCTATGTGTTTCGTTACCATCCCCCTAGATATATCCCTGTCCTCAGCTGTTGTCTTTCTTGACTAAATTATAAGCTCTGATGAGCAGGAACCATCTTGTACATGTTTCTGTTCAGCGCTGCCTATGCCTTGTTGCGCTATACAAAAGATTAGTAGTAGTAGAAAGGGAAGAGAACTAGAACAGGGGAAGAAAGGTGCGTGAGAAGGGGGATGACTGAGACTCCTCCAGCACTCAAATTACTCCATCATTCACAAATCACAGGTCACATTCAACTTCCCTTGTAGTCACTTAACCTATTGCCATTCTCAGTTTATTCACGATGATCCCTTTCTGTCACCAACTGCCAGTCACTTACTCAACACCCCTCACACTTATACCCACATATACTCAACTCATTCAGTCCCTGTGCCACTAACCCCTCTCCTTCCACTCCTAATTCACTCACTCAGCTCACCCTATCATTAATATCCCCTGCCTTCACTCGTTACTCAATATCTACCCACTACTTATAACCCCCCATTGACTCACTTATTCAGTACAAGTGACACTAACTCCCATCCCCTCAGTGACTCACCCCACCACTTCTAACTACTTCATCCACTCACAAATTACCCCAACAACTTAACCCCCCCCATGCAATGACTTAACACAGCTGCCACTCAAACTTCGACTCATAATGCATTCAGCCAATCATAGCAGCCACAGCCACTTACTCACTGTGCCCATACTTGCTACTGCTACCCCTCCAGATATTCACTTATTCAGGCTTCCTTCCTCATACATTCATTTACTCACCCCCTCCATCCCCTCACTTAGCTTCTACATTAGCAACCTCTCCACCTATTCATTTTATTTAGGGGGTAATATTGAACTCACAGTGGTCAGTGTTAGGTTTTTTTTTCTTTAAATGTCAGCCTCTGCAGTGGCACTAATCTGAATAGTAGTTGCTTCCTTTCTCCTCCCTACTTGAAAAAGAAATGTCTGCTTCCTGAGTGTCCAGAGCCACTATCTCAATCACTCTCATTCAGCACTCAAAAACCTTTGGACACCAGGTCACAGAGGTGCTTACATTCAACATCTAGTGTTGATCAGAGGAAAAGAAGGGATCAGGACCTCAGCTGGAGAAGCTCCTGGCAATAGTTGGAAGGGAAAGCCAGGCCTAGGCCAGAAGAGAGAGAGGTCAGAGAAGCTTCTGGCAGTGTACAAGAATAGGAGCTTGGCCCAGCTCACAGCAGCAGACATTAAGAACCTGTGAGGGAAAAGAAGCCAGGCCAGAAGTTGCTGTAAATGTGACACTGGGAGGGAGAGGAACTGAGGCCAGGTGGGATAAATTTCAGCACTAGCCAGAAGGGAGAGTACAAGGTTACCAGATTTTTGGGAGAGCAAATCTGGGACACCTGGGCAGGGCTGAGCTGGGCTAGGAGGGGCAAGGGTCCTCCCTCCCCAGACATCTTTTCCCTATATATTTTGAAATGACCAGTCTAAATTTCAAAAGTTTAAAAAAAGACAGCATCCCTTTGAGTTATAAGCATCATACATATATATTGTGGGCCGGCAGTCCTACTAGGCGGCGGCCTAGTAGGGGCGGCGGGCCATATTACTTGTGTCTTGCTTCAGCCTGGTAGCTGAGGCCCTTAATTGTGTAGTTGTGGGGCAGTTAAAGCAGTCCAAGTGGAAATAGGCCAACACAGGAAAATTTATTTCTAAATTTTATTTTAATCATCAAGTTTGCAAATTGGACCTTGGCAGAAGGTTCCAAACCATTAACTGAAAGTGAGGATATTTTCTCCAACAAAAAGCTTCTTTGTAAAGGTACCTCAGCAGTGCTATAACAAATCAGTTTCCTTCAGTCTTTGAAACAAAACAAGTTTCCTTTTTCATCCAAACCAAACACAGTTGAAAAATCACTGTTGCAAGTAAAGTCCAGCTAACCTTGTTAGCTTCTCCCAGCTGTTTCAGGTAAGCTCGAAAAAAGGCTCTACTTTTCAGCATAGGAAATAAACTGCTGTTGGAACCGTTTCATAGCACAAGTACTATTTCAGCTTTAAAATGAGACTTCTCTCTTTCCAGCACTTCACAGTATCAACTGCTCAGCATAACTACTTCTTGGCTTTCTTTATAATATCTAATAAATGCTTTCTAAGCACTTCTCATGCACAATGAGCATTCCATTGAGACTTCTGTAGAATCTGAATCCCCTTTATAGAATTCCACCTCCATTTCTTCCTCAGTGCTACAAGGCTCAGGGACTGGGATACATTCAGGGATTTCTAGTTTCACTTTCCTTAAAAGCTTAAAAAGTTTTGCCCAATGAACATTCCTTCTTCCCCCTGGAACATAAGAACATAAGATATGCCATACTGGGTCAGACCAAGGTCCATCAAGCCCAGTATTCTGTTTCCAACAGTGGCCAATCTAGGTCATATGTACCTAGCAGTTTCCCCAAGGGACACAGGTTCCACAATGCTTGTATTGGTTCAAGCATTGATATCCTGGGTCCCTTCTTAATAATGGCTTATGGACCTTTCCTCCAGGAACTTGTCCAAACCTTTTTAAAACCCAGCTACACTAACAGCCTTTACTACATCCTCCAGTAACAAATTCCAGAGTTTGATTACACGTTGAGTGAAAAAATATTTTCTTTTATTAGTCTTAAATAGTTTACCCTGTAGCTTCATTGCATGTCCCCTAGTCTTTCTATATTCTGATAAGGTAAACAATCGATCTACGTTTACCCGTTCCACTCCGCTCATTAATTTATAGACTTCTATCATATCTCCCCTCAGCCGTCTCTTTTCCAGGTTAAAGAGCCCTAACCTTTTTAGCCTTTCTTCATAGGAGTATCCTTCCATCCCCTTTACCATTTTGGTGGCTCTTCTCTGAACCTTTTCTAATAACTCTATATCCTTTTTAAGATACGGCGACCAGAATTGCACAAAATATTCAAGGTGCGGTCTCACCATGGAACGATATAGAGGCATTATAATATCCTTTGTTTTATTTTCCATTCCTTTCCTTATCATACCTAGCATTCTATTTGCTCTCTTGGCCGCCGCTGCACACTGGGCCGAGGGTTTTAACATGGTATCCACAATGACGCCTAAATCTTTTTCCTGGGTGGTGGTTCCTAATGTGGAACCTTGCATCGTGTAACCATAGTTTGGGTTGTTCTTCCCTAGGTGCATAACCTTGCACTTGTCCACATTAAATTTCATCTGCCATTTTGATGCCCAGTCTTCCAATTTATCAAGATCCTCTTGCAATTTTCCACAATCCTCTTGGGTTTTAACAACTTTAAATAGTTTTGTGTCATCTGCAAATTTGATAACCTCACTCGTTATTCCACTTTCCAGGTCATTTATGAATATGTCAAAAAGCAGCGGACCCAGCACAGATCCCTGGGGTACACCACTATTCACCTTTCTCCATTGGGAAAATTGGCCATTTAGCCCTACCCTCTGTTTTCTATCTTTTAACCAGTTCCTGATCCACAATAGTACACTGCCTCCTATCCCATGACTCTTTAGTTTTGCCAAAAGTCTCTCATGAGGGACCTTGTCAAAGGCTTTCTGAAAGTCCAGATACACAATATCAACCGACTCACCTTTGTCCACCTGATTATTCACTCCTTCAAAAAAAACATAACAGATTAGTAAGACAAGATCTTCCTTGTCTGAAGCCATGTTGGCTGTCTCTCATTAGTTCATGACTATCTACATGCTGAGTAATTTTATTCTTTATGATGGTTTCTATCATTTTTCCCGGTATTGACGTCAGGCTCACCGGTCTGTAGTTTCCCGGATCACCCCTGGAATCCTTTTTAAAAATTGGTGTTACATTGGCGATCCTCCAATCTTCAGGTATTAGAGATGATTTTAATGATAGTTCACAGATTACTAATAGCAGGTCTGCAATCTCATATTTCAGTTCTTTCAATACCCTTGGATGTATACCATCCGGCCCAGGTGATTTGCTACTCTTCAGCTTATCTAATAGTTGTAATACATCTTCTCGATGTATCGATATTTCCTTCAATTCTTCTGCACCTTTAAATACCACTTCAGTCATGGGTAACATCCCTACATCTTCCTCAGTAAAGACTGAAGCAAAGAATTCGTTCAGTCTCTCCGCTATCGCCTTGTCGCCTCTTAGTGCTCCTTTAACCCCTTTATCATCTAATGGACCAACTGACTGTTCCTAGACTTCCTTCCCTTTAGTGAGTCACTTAAAGGTACTATCTGGTTTACCTTGCTTGTAGAAACCTTCCTTTTGTCAGGCTTTCTAAAAGGCTCCGTTTCTGGCTCAGAGTCTGAGCTGCTTGCTTCTGAGTTAGAACTATAGTCCTGGAACTCTCTCAAGCTTCTTCCCGCTCTTCTCTGGCCCTGCCACTCGCTTTGGCAGTTCTGTCTGCTTCTCCTGGTTTCCCCAGTTCTCTCAGCTCTGCTGTGCTCTCTCCCCTCACTTGCTGACTGACCACGTTTAAATGTTTGCCAGCGTGCTTCCCTTTCTGACCCCACCCTCTCTCTCCCTGCTGTTGCCCTGGAGACTGGGTGTGGCTTCAGGCTAGCCTTGCAAGTGTGTGTTTCAGTGTTACTTTCATTTTGGGACCTGTGCTTAGGTGAGCCCATCCCCCTCTTAGGAGAAAAACCTTCTTTTTTTTCTCTTTCCCAGGTCTGTGCTGCACCTGCCTCACCACAATATATATATATATATATATATATATATATGCTTAAACCTTATTGTTATACATTAAGTATTCTATGTATTTCTAAAAATTCCTTTTTTTTTTCCCAGAAAAGAAGTTAATTTCACATGTTCTCCTATCAGCAGGAGAAGCAATGTCCTTTGCCTCTGTCCAGCACTGGCACTACCATTAAGCAAACTAGGAGGCCGCCTAGCCACTAGTCCTCTAGGGGCACCAATTCCCACCACCGCCACCCCTATCCCCCTCTCCGGGGCCTGCAGCAGCAGCAATCGATATGAAACTGCAACACAGCACATACCTTAGAGCTCTGGTGCTGTCATTTGGAGGTTTATTAGTTGCCACCTTAGAGGGGGTGGAAGCGGGATTTTGGTAAAAGACTGAAACCGCAGCACAGTGGAGCTGTAATGTAAGTGCTGCATCATGGTTTCATAGCAACTGCTGCAGGCCCTGGAGAGGGGCAGCAGAGGCAGCAAGATGGAGGGCCTGCTTAAGGTGCCTCCAATCCTTGCACTGGCCATGCCTTTATCCTCAATTTCACTAGGGACAGAAAGTGGCCATAGTCCATAGAGTCTAGGACACTACCTCAAAATTGGGGACATCTGGTAACCTTAGGAGAGTAGCCACCATATGGATTGCCTGCTGCTGATAAAAAGAAGGGGACACTGGGGGGAGGGCAGAAAAGAGAGCAAGAAAGTTTAAACAAAATGGATATGTGGTAGGCTATGGCCTATATAATAACCTGTACATGTATGAGAGGCCTGCAAGCTAGGCCTGAGTCCCCACCCCCACTTAGAAATAGTAGTGCTGAGAAAGATCAAAGTCAGTGAAGGTCTGAGGATCTGCCTTAAACCGCTCTAAACTGCTTTTGATAAGTTTGTGTTAATCCTTTATTCAATTCTTTTATGCTGATGATAGATATGTTCCAGTGTTTTGCATTCTCACATTCTCTGAGCCTAGAAATGACCTTGTAGTAGGAATGCATTTATGTCTAGAAACTGAGCCTTTGTTAAAACAGCCTGAGGAGGGGGAACAGGGTGTTAGGCCCAGAAAGGGTCCCCGATTGGATAGATGCAGGGGGCATTGGAACCAATAGAAAGTTTGCCTGTATCAAACTGTGAAACTTGTATATAAGGAAGTTGTTCCTGTTCTCCATTGCTCAGTCTTTTTGAAGCTTGACTATCTGAGCCTTGTGCACAATAAATTGGCTTGGATCTTTGAACTGACTCCTGGTATTATTTATTGCATGCTTATCATCTGCTACATATTCTGGTGCGTTGGGCCGGGGATGTGCGAGTAGTGGATGGTATGCAAGTGAATATACCATGACTTCTCGCCTCAAAGGTTTGGTCCGGTTGGACCCGTGTCTGTCCAACTGCAGGAGAAACCTCAGGTGCCGCCGGTCTTCTTGTATCGGAGAGGGTTCTGCCTTGCCTCAGCGGGCCACTGGGTCCAGCTGGCCAACACCTCCGAACCCGAGGGGAGTCCAGGATCCAACCCAAGAACTGGTTTTGTATCGGGAACCGGATCCGGTGAGTAGAAATTTTCTGCTACTCAGTCAGTCTGTCAGCCAGTCGGGATTCTGGAATAAGCGCTTGAGAGTCTGATCACCTCTCGGGGCGGTCCTAGTAAGTCTCAGAAGTCTTAAAGGTATAAGCAGAGACTTAAACCACCAACCCCTCAGTCAGTCAGTCAGGTTTTTTGGGAATGTCGGGATTTTATTCTGTCTTGAATGTCTGCTTGTGTGAATGAGAGGTCTTGCATACAGACCAAATGAGAGCGGACTCCTGAGTAGCGCAGTTCCTGGCCAGGCGACTGCGCCCTGGTCGCGAAAAGGAGGAAGCGTTTGGTGATTGTCTCCCCCATTGTTCCTTACTGTTTGTTGTTTGTATCTGATTTTTGTTATCTGTTGAAACCGCGGGTGTCCCTTCTGGTATAATGTAAGATTATTTTGTTGGATAATTGGTGAAACAGTTTACCGATTAGGGAATAGTATTAAAGAAGGAAGAGGGGAAGAAACAACGCAGGAGTCACTAAGTACAAAGACAGCTGTCTCACTGATTTTCAACACAGCGTGAGTCTCTAGCAAGCAGAGAGAGAAAGGGGTGTGTCTTTCACACAGCCTGGAGAAAGGAATGTTTAGTACCCTTTAACTCTTTGCAGGTTTACTTTCAATTTATTCTACGTTCTGCAGCTGGGTTAATTTGTGCTTATTTCAGGAAAATTGTACCTGTTTTATTCAATATGTTCTAATAGTGATGTTCCTTCTGCTATCATGTATTATATATATCATTTGATAGGAATGTTTAGTCAGAATTTTGGATCCCGACAGTTTTCGGCCTGGAGAGGGTTAAGTTCTTATTAACCCCTTTCGATCTCCTCAACTGTTTTTGGTTATACCTCAGCCCTGCCCGTATTCCTAAGTCCGATAGAAAAAATAAGGAAACTGCTTCTGTTTTTTCCTTTGACCTTCGAAGTAGAGGTTAAGAACCCTGACAGGACTATGAAGCATCCCGAGCCAGTAGTTACCAGATCGCGACTTGAAAATGATTTAAATTCTGAGGGAATGTTCATGTCCTTTGAATATCTGCTTCCTAAACTGTAAGATTTAAAGTAATTTCTTTTGCAGAGACATTGTTCAACTTAAGTGCTGATTACTGCTAGCAGTTAGTTCCATGACAGATATGTGGCCATCATGTTAGGAGCCATAGTTCTTTCTATTGGAATTGTTGTTATAACATGTTGCAAAATAATGGTTTTATATTTTAAGGGCTTTATCTAAATTGTTCCTATTTAGAATGAGCACACACATCCATTATGCTTAGTCCACAGGAAAATGCAGCCTGACTGCCCGCCCCCTCTGTCTGTTGTCAAGTATGTCATCATGGGGGGGGGGTCGGAGTCCACGCAGATTTTGTTGAAATGTATGACTAAGAATTTTAGCAAGGGATTTGCTGGAGACTACGGAATTAAAATGTCTCCGTCCCACAGAAATGCTCTGTGACAGGGAGTGGTCAGTGTTAGCTACTTCATGGCCCCGTGAGGGCACCTTTGATATTAGTGTAGTTTCCCGTGTTCATCAGATTGTAGGAAAAAATGTTCCCTGATCAATTCCCCTATATAGATTCCTGGTTAAGTGTTTGTGAAGGGAAAAAAGAAAAAAAGCCCTCCTGGATAAAGCGTTGCTATGAGAAACAGTGTAGGAGATTAGTAGCAACCACAAGGGAGGGGGGGGGGGCCCGGAAGTCTGAAAAAAAACCAAAACTGCCCGTTTATTATCTTTATAGGCCAGTCCCCTCAGCTCTGCCACCACCCTGGGCAGAGCCTAGGGCAGGGGGGGACACCTCCCTGCAGATGTACCCCAAGTAGTTCACCAGCCACCTCCGCAGCAGGAGGACGCACACCCCCTCTTGACAGGAAGCCCCAGCTTAGTTCACAGTGCCTCCGAGTGGGCCACAGTCCACTGATGACACTACAAGCAGGGATTCATTTGCCAGTTCAGGGTCACTCACAGCCAGTGCCCAAGAACATGAAGTGGAACCCAGACAGACCTGGACTCGATTACCCCAAGGATTTAAGAATTCACCTACTCTCTGCAGTGCTGCTTTAAATCCGGATCTTTCAAGCTACTATGTGAACCCAGGAGAAAGGGTTCTTCTTCAGTATGTGGACGACCTGCTCATAGCCACAAATTCAGAAAGTGAATGAGGCTGGATACAAAGTCTCAAGAACCAAGGCGCAATTATGTCAAACTGAAGTTAAATGTCTAGGGTTCCAGTTGTCTAGCGGACTCAGACGCTTGGGACCGGAACGCAAAGAAGCGGTGTGCAGTAATCCCACCAGGAGGCAAGTGAGAGCCTTCTTGGGGACTGCAGGGTACTGTCATATATGGATCCCCAATTTAGCTCTGTTGGCAAAAACCATTGTATCAAGCTACCAAAGGAATGGAAAAGTCTCCATTGGAATGGGGACCTGAACAGGATGCAGCCGCTCTGATCTCATCACCAGTTCTGGGCCTGCCAGATGTCCAGAAACCTTTTCGCCTCTATATTCATGAGTCACAAGGAAATGCTTTAGGAGTGCTGACTCAATCTCTTGGATCTTGGCAGCGACCCGTGGCCTATTTATCAAAACAGTTGGATACAGTTGCAAAAGGTTGGCCCCCTTGTTTGAGAGCTGTTGCAGCTACAGCCCTCCTAGTGAGCGAAGCAGACAAGCTCACTCTGGGACAGAATCTTCAAGTTACTGTACCACACTCTGTTCTGACCCTTATGGAACGCAAAGGAAGTTTATGGCTCACAAATTCACGGATGTTGAAGTATCAGAGCATGTTGTGTGAGAACCCCCAGATACAACTGAAGGTCAGTCAAGCTTTGAATCCTGCTACGCTGTTACCAGTTGGTCTTTACCCCCCTGATCATGACTGTTTAGAAATTATGGACACTGTATTCTCAAGTCACCCGGATTTGACTGATGTCCCTTTGGAGAACCCAGAACGGACTTTCTTTATGGATGGAAGTAGTCTCATCATCAATGGACATCGTTGTGCAGGGTATGCAGTGGTGACCCTTGATCTGGTAGTTGAGTCCTCAGCTCTGGCCCCAAAAACTTCAGCACAGAAAGCTGAACTGAGAGCTCTTACTAGAGCACTTACAATAGGAAAAGGGCTCTGTCTAAATGTGTACCCAGATTCCAAGTATGCCCTTACAACCTTGCATGCACATGGGGCCCTGTACAAAGAATGAGGGTGGATAACCTCAGGAAGCAAGTCCATTAAGTATGGCCCCAAGATATTGACATTATCAGATGCGTACTGCCTATAGACCTCAGAATTTAGGAAAAGTAGAACGTATGAATAGAACTCTGAAATCTCAGTTGTCCAAACTTTGCCAAGAAGCTCACCTGAAGTGGCCCAAGGTTCTTCCTATAGCCCTTCTTAGGATATGCTTAGCCCCTACTAAGTCTTTAGGAGTTTCCCCTTTTGAGATTCTGTATGGGCGACCCCCGCCTATTGTACAAGGAATAAAAGGAGATATGAAACAGATTAGATGAAATTACTAGACAAGAACTATTGGTTTTAAGTTCTTTTTGCAGAGTCTTCATACATGGATACAAGATCAGCTGCCCATCCATCTAACAGAACCCCTGCATCCTCTCAAGCCTGGAGTCTCGGTGTGGATCAAAGGGTGGAGAGAGACACTGTTGGCACCGCATTGGAAGGGACCTTATGTTGTCATCTTATTAACCCCAACAGCAGTTAAAGTTGCAGAACTCGAACCCTGGATTCATCACAGTCGAGTAAAGTCAGCAGCCATTGATAGCACTGTAGAAAGGAAGGCAGCTACAAAAGTATTAGCTATGTGGCAATATTACCCTATACCCCAAGATGATGCTGTTACACGAGTATAATATGTGATTTGATTCCCACCCTTTCTAACTTGCGGGTGAGAATAATCAAAGGGGGGAATGTGGTAGGCTATGGCCTATATAATAACCTGTACATGTATGAGAGGCCTGCAGGCTAGGCCTGAGTCCCCACCCCCACTTAGAAATAGTAGTGCTGAGAAAGATCAAAGTCAGTGAAGGTCTGAGGATCTGCCTTAAACCGCTCTAAACTGCTTTTGATAAGTTTGTGTTAATCCTTTATTCAATTCTTTTATGCTGAAGATAGATATGTTCCAGTGTTTTGCATTCTCACATTCTCTGAGCCTAGAAATGACCTTGTAGTAGGAATGCATTTATGTCTAGAAACTGAGCCTTTGTTAAAACAGCCTGAGGAGGGGGAACAGGGTGTTAGGCCCAGAAAGGGTCCCCGATTGGATAGATGCAGGGGGCATTGGGACCAATAGAAAGTTTGCCTGTATCAAACTGTGAAACTTGTATATAAGGAAGTTGTTCCTGTTCTCCATTGCTCAGTCTTTTTGAAGCTTGACTATCTGAGCCTTGTGCACAATAAATTGGCTTGGATCTTTGAACTGACTCCTGGTATTATTTATTGCATGCTTATCAGCTGCTACAGATACACAAAAGAGAGCAAAGACGAAACATAAGTAGAAAGAGAATTTTCTGTTTCCTAAATATTGGCAAATGGGATTCCTTATCGTTCCTCCAGTTTAGTCTTCCACCTCTGGGTTGTGTACCTCCTCCAGCAGCTTGGAGACTGGGCATGTCAAAATCGTGACATCATTGGATGTAGCCTGCTGGTATCTCCCATCAGCCCCAGTGTGTCCAGTCTCCATGCAGCAGGAGGACGTAGTGAACCTAGCTGCTGGGCTCGCTAGTGGAACAGATAGGGAGCATTTGCTAGGATAAATAGTTTCAAGAGTTTCTTTTATTCCCTTTTAGTTTAAAAAAAAAAAAAGGAGAGAGAAAGTTTGTTGCTTTATGGAGGGGTTCCTTCATTGGTGAAAAGAAATATAGTTGAAGCTGGGGAAGTGATTCAATATCCAGCGGCAACGGGGGACGGTGAGTCCGTTCCTGCATCAGTGAAACAACAGGTCTGGCGGGGGAATGTTCCTTTTGTTTTTTCCCTTTCTTTCCCCAGGATTTCGGGTGGAGGCTTCGGAGGGAGCCTTACTCTGTCTGAGTTTTGCCTACTCCCGAACCCGTTTTCGGGTGAGGAGCCGCTGCAATAGCTTGGCAGGAGTGAAAGCTGGCAGCCCCGAGTCACCCCCTCCCCCCTCAGCGCTGATACCAGGAAGGAAGGCTGAGCGCAAAGCGTAGGAAAGCCATGCGACAAGGAGGCTCAAAGGTAAGAGTGGCGGGGGTGGGGAGGACAGTAGAAACCTCTAGCAACCGCCAGAAGAGGAGGAGATAGAGAGCGGCCTGCAGCCGCATGTTTGAGAACCTGCAGCAGTGGGGGAGACTCCCCCGCTGCGTTTAGGTGTGATTTCTTTCTTATTCAAGCCCGCATGGGTTTAGCCCCTGCTGTGTTTGGGGTGCCTGGGAGAGGCAGCCCCCGGAGAATAAAGCAGGACATAGCAGCTTCTTCCTAGGGGGACATTTGCAGTGTCTTAATTATATTTTTACTTTATTTACTTCAAAGGCTTGACCTGTGGGGGTGCACTGTGCTAGGGATCTTGTGTCTTACCCGGATACAGATTGAGGGAGTTCCTAGGGAGTGTCCGCAGCCCTTCCCACCATGCCGGCCAGGCCATAGGGCCTGGTATGGGATGGGGTCAAGGAGTGTAAATCCCACTTGATCCTTAAGCATTCCCTGTGTTACACAGCTCTAAGCGTACTCAGTGCACGAGGACTTGATGCAGACATGGGGAAAAGGCCTAATCAGTTAGGCCATGGTTGTGGCTGCGCAAATGTCAGAGTGCCTGGTCAGGGTACCTAAAAGGTTGATACGTGGTTACTTTCTTCTGAGAAGGATATGGCAAAAAGTCTGATACAGGAATAAAGATATGTTAAAAAAAATACTGCATAGAGGTTTGTAGCAGTTACAGCTCTTCGGAAAACAGGTATGTAGCTTGAAAGATAGGGGATAGGAGGCAAATGAAATCTTCCCATCTGTCTATGGTCGGTGAGTAACTGCTCATTTGGGGGTGTCCCAGTGAGGTACATTGTTTTCCAGAGCTCAAGGGTGTCGGGGCTTTCGAAGTGCAGGAAGGGGATCCTCGATTACCTCTTCCACGACTGCCCGAAAACCACAAGGAAGCAAGGCGAGCCCAGGGGGCAGTTTAGTCTGCAGGAGGAATTCTTTAGGAGTTTCTTCCTGCCGGGGTCCGGATATGGCAGAGCATTGGGTGGTAGAGAATACACAAAGGGTATGCCCTAGAATTTGATTGCCCGATGCTAGTATCGTTGGTGCTGTCTTCTTGCGAAGGACAGTGGAGATTGTCCGCAATTCGGCAAACTTGGATCGTATCGGACAGTTAGGAGCGCTGGCGCCGGGTTCAGAGGAGCGTTTCGGCATCAGGCGCTATTCTAGTTATTTCATAGTTCCAAAGAAAGACGGGCCTCCCAGTCTTTTCTAGATTCCAAGGAAGTAAATCGCTGGCTCCGAGCGTCTTTTTTTTCACATGGCAACGTTGTGATCAGTAGGGTTGGCAGTTCCGCTGGAGGAGTTCTTAACATCCCTCCACTTTTTAGGAGCTTTCTTACACATTTCGATAAGGGCAGCGCATCAGATGTTTCTAAGGTTTGCCGTCCCCTGGGTACATTTTCAGTTTCTAGTTTAGCCCTTCGGTCTGGCAACGGCGCCGTGCACCTTCACCAATGCTATGGTGGTGGTTGTGGCGGCTCTGCGGAAAGAAGGAATCTTAGTTCACCCTGGCCTCGACGAGTAGCGGATTCGTCCAAAGTCCAGGGCCGGGAGTGTCCGGTTTATGCACAGAGTAGTAAAGTTTCTTCAGGCTCTAGGCTGGGTAGTCAAGGCGGTCAAAAGTCGCTTAGTCGACTTCCGGTGATGTCATCGGGATAGATGGTGGGGTAGAAGGAGAGCTCCGCCATCTAAGCCTGCGAAAAAGGGGCTTAATTACCCCTATTTGAGCTAAATGTGAGGGGCACAGGAGGGGCATCGGTGCCGCTAGACCCGAGCGTCGGGGAGCGGCGAAAAGAGGCGGATCGGCCCTGTATATGCGATTCATTTGAAGGAGGTGCCTTACGAGAGGCCGGAGACGCCGACCGCGTGGTGGGCCCACAACCGCGGCTTGAGCGCAAGAAGTGTGGAGAGGCCGAAGCAGAAAGGAGCGCTAAGTGAACGGCCTGGCAAGTGGAAATCCCGGTTGCCGGGTAGTGCAGCGGAGTGGCGGTTCTGGTGGAAAAATCCCAAATCCACCGCGGCAGGAGGGCTGAAGCGCACAGTAATCTTCGCTTGCCTGTTTGAAGTGAGGAGCTGAAGGGGTTAGCGTGCGGCGGCGGCGGCTTGAGTAGCGCAGCTTGCTCCGACAGTGCCGACTGTGGAGGAGGGCCGGGCAAAGTCTGTGGAAGTGCAGAGCGATATAAGAAGTGCTGAGGGGGAAGCGTCTACAGTGTGGAGGGGGCATAGAGGAACCCCGAAGGAGCAGCCAGCTGTGGAGACAGAAGGAAAACAGCACGGAGTGAGGTGAGAGCACCACCAGGCAAGGAGGGTAGCGGAGAGGAGGCCACAGAGGGACCAGAGCCCAGGAGGAGTGGAGGAGAGAGTTTGTTCTTGAGAGGCCTCAAGGCCTAAACGTTGCAGGGGGGACAGGGAGAGGAGTGGTCCCGGTGCTGCAAAATAGACCACAGCAACAACATCCTACAGTATCTTCAGTCAAAGTAATAAACACAGCTGTGCCACAAAACGATCCTAACCCTGAGCCAAGATGGATAAAACTAAAGCAGGGATGTCAGCGCGAAAGAAGTTGGCAGAATTTCGATCATCGTACGGAGCAGTTCAGAGTGGCAAGGAGGGGGTCAAAGAGAACAGCAAACAGTCAGCAGAGTCCCAGGCACTGGGAGAAGAGTTGGAGCGAAGCTGTAGTCCTGGAGGAATTGTGCAACTGAAAGACTGGCTCACTGAGTTGAAGGAGGAGATTAAATCAGACATCGGTGGGGTGGCGCGTGAGCTCAGAGAGTCCATACGCTCCCTGAGACAAGATATTGGTGAGATTGGCAATCGATTGGAAGACATGGAGACCCAAATGCAGCAGCAGGGGGAGGAAATGGACGAGCTGCAAAAAGGCTGGGCAGACCTTAAACGCGCTCAGGAGGAGCAGCAGCTGAAGGCGGAGGACCTAGAGGATAGATCCAGAAGATGCAATCTCCGGGTCCGGGGCCTCCCAGAAGAAGCTAGGTATCGAAACTGTGAGGATGTGATTGTTAAAATCTTCAGTTCCCTGCTTGAGACAGCAGACTCAGAGGGGGGCACCGAGATCGAATTGTCACAAATAGAGAGAGCACATAGGAGCCTGGGCCCCAAAAGAGACAATAAACCAAGAGACATTGTGGTATGCCTGGGCTCCTTCAGGATTAAAGAAAGGTTGCTGATGGCAGCCAGGAAAGTGCAGCAGTTCCAGTGGGAAGACCACTCACTGGAGTTTTTTCAAGATCTATCCGGGGGAACACTGCAGCACAGGAGGGAATTCAAGGAAGTTACGAAATACCTGAGAAAAGAGGACATAAGATATAAATGGCTGTTCCCATTTGGCCTGTTGATCACGGCCAGGGGCAGGTCGAAACGGGTGCAAACTAGAGAGGAAGCATGGGGAGCGCTGAAAGACTTGGAGATGCCGAACATCCCTGAAGGGTGCGGGACTTTAGCCCGACAGACAGCTACCACGTCGACGTCCTCACATTCATCTCAGAGAGCCCAGCGGTGGCATCGGGTCCCAGCGGAGGGCCAAAGACTGGCGCGATTGCAGGGGGAGAGTCCCAGGACAAGCGCTGAGGAGAATGGAGCGGGTTGAAGCAGAACAGCTATAGCTATGGGATCTACAGTAATGTTATGTATATATATTTTAAGTGTTTGGCTGTTACTGTAGGGGCGCATTAGGAAGGAGAGGGTAGAGGGGGAGGTAGTAAGAGGTTAAAGGGGTCAGGGGGTAGGGAGGGGGATGAAGGAGGGGACGAACAGGGGCGCGGAGTGAGGGGTTGGGGGAAGGCAGGAGGGGTTAGGTTGGGATTAATGTGGGGGGGATAAGGGTGAGAGTGGGGGGTGATGAGGGATGGAAGGGGAGGGACAGGCAGGCCCGGAGGCTGTCATCATAATGGAAGACGAATCTCTCTTCAGAGAGAGTTGTGGGGGGGGGGGATGGAGTTGGGGAGGGGAAGAGGGGGGTGGGGGGAGGGGGGGGAGGATTTTAGACGGGCTGGCGGTGGGGAGTGAGGTATATCAGAATGGGTGAATTAAAAATTGTATCGTTAAATGTTAAGGGCCTGAACTCGCCTTTTAAGCGGCAGAAGCTGTATGATGAGCTGGCTCGCCAAAAGGCGGGGATAGGGCTGATACAGGAAACGCACCTTACCAAAACAACGGAGTATATGGTCAAGCCCAGGGGATTTAGGGTCTGTCTCCACGCCTCTAACACAGTTGAGAGAAAGAAAGGGGGGGTGGCCATAGTGTTAGCCTCCAGGTTAAATACCCAGGTGCATTCCGTTGTCAGGGATAAGGGAGGGAGATATATCCTGGCGAGGGTGCGGGTGGGGAATGAGTGGTATTGCATCGTGAATCTATATGCTCCCACGGGGTCACAGGGTGAATTTTGGAAGCAACTGACGGAGGAAGTAGGAAACATGGGGGAGGGTACCATAATATGTGGTGGAGATTTTAATCTCACCTGGAATCCAGCAAAGGATGCAACTGGGGTTCGAGAGGGTAAGCGGGCAGATAGGAAAAGATACCGAGAGTTTGTGGTGCAGAATGAACTGGTTGACGCATGGTGGTTACAATACCCAGGGAGGAGACAATTTTCATATTTTTCGCCCATGCACAGGTCTTACTCCCGGATAGATGCAATTTGGGTTTCTAAGGAAGCAGGGGGTCGGGTTATGGATGCAGCTATGGAGGCTATTACATGGTCTGACCATGCCCCTGTGATGGTTTCCCTGCGAATGGTGGCTGAAGGGAAGGGGCTCCAATATTGGAGATTAAATGAGTCATTGCTGAATGACGAGCGGGTCCGGGAAGAGGTAGGGAGGGAAACTAGGGAGTACTTTATAACTAATGATAATGGGGAGGTTGCATGGGGAGAGGTCTGGGATGGCTACAAGGCAGTGATATGAGGGGTGCTCATCAAGTGGGGAGCACGGATAAAGAGGGAAAGAGAGAGCAGGGAAGGGGCTTTTAGGATTCGTTTATTAGAACTGGAAGAGATGGACGCGCGGGGGAGGTCGAGATCTCATCGGAGACAGGTAATGGTGGTGCGGGCACAGTTAAATGAGCTGCAGACAGACCGTATACAGTACCAGATGCAACTTTTACGGCAAGAGGTCTTCGAGGGGGGAGATAAGGCCTGGAAGTATTTGGCGCAGAGGCTACGACAGAGAAAGCTGCACTCTCATATCATCCGAGTTCGCCCTAAGGGAGGTGCTGCGGTAACTAAAGATGGAGAGATTAGGGATACCTTTAGAGAGTTTTACCAGGAGCTTTATAGAGCTCGTGACTCGGCAACAGAGGAAGGTGTGAGCAGATGTCTCGACTCAGTTAGCTTGCCTAAACTGGGGAGGGAGGAGCGAGGTGAAATGAATAGGCCGATAAGTGGGGAGGAGGTGCAGAGGGCAATTTGGCAATTAAAAATTGGAAAAGCTCCAGGACTAGATGGATTAACAGCGCCATTCTATAGGCGGTTTGGGACTCTCCTGATTGAGCCGCTGGTGAAGTTATTTAACTTGCCCAGGGAGGGAGGGAGACTTGCGGACACGATGGGGTGGGCGGGGATTACGGTTATTCATAAGGAGGGGAAAGACCCGCAGGACTGCGCATCTTACCAGCCCATTTCTCTGCTTAACCTTGATGCCAAGCTACTAGCAAAGGTACTAACAGCGAGATTAAACAAGGTAATTGGAAAGTTAATACATCAGGACCAGGCGGACTTCATACCTGGTAGACAGGTTGCAGACAATATTAGGAAAATATTGAATATAGTCTGGTCAATTGAAATGAGTGGGGAGGAAGCCTTGCTCCTGTCGCTGGATGCTGAAAAAGCCTTCGATCAAGTAGCATGGCCCTTCCTATTTCAAGTGTTAGAGAGGGTTGGGCTGAGAAATGAATTTCTGGCTAGGATAAAGGCACTGTACGAACACCCACAGGCATGTGTGAGGGTGAACGGGGCGTATTCGTGGTTTTTCACGCAGGGGAGGGGTACACGGCAAGGGTGCCCTCTTTCGCCGTTGCTCTTCGCCATAGCGTTAGAGCCGTTTGCACAGCGGGTACGAGAAAGAGCGGATATCCTGGGATTACAGGTGGGGACGAGGGACTATAAGATTTCCCTGTTTGCAGACGATATTATTCTAAGCTTGGGTAGACCTACAGTGAGCATTCCAGTAGTGATGTGGGAGCTGGAGGAATATGGCAAGTTGTCGGGATTTACCATTAACTGGACTAAATCGGAGATCTTAAACCTAGCGGTCTCTGGAGCCGGGCAAGAACGGTTGGCCAAGCAATACCCTTTTAAGTGGGCAAAGGACAGTATAAGATATTTAGGGGTACGTCTCAGTAACAAAACGGCGGAACTATACAAATTAAACTATGGGAAGATACTAGGGCAGATTAAAAGTTGGTTGGGGGGTTGCGGGAAGGGGTTTTTATCATGGTTTGGGCGTATAGTGACAGTTAAAATGATGTTGGTGCCACGCTTGCTGTTTTTATTCCAGACGCTCCCTATTGAGGTTCCGCGGAATAAGCTGAAACGGGTGCAAGGGATGGTGAATAGATTTATATGGCAGCAGAGAAGCCCAAGAGTGGCAATGAGCACACTGCAGAGAGCGAAAGACGAGGGGGGGCTGGGAGTTCCTAATCTGGTGAAATACTACGAGGCCGCGCAACTGAAAACAGTTTATGAGTGGCAGCGAGATGAGGGGAAACACTGGGTGCTGATGGAGCAGGATCAGATGGGAGGGGTGGAACTGGAGAGGGTAATATGGAGGGGAGGAGCGGGCGCAGCTTCCCACACTCTCAGCCCCATGATAGTGCATAGTTTGAAGGTGTGGAAGCGGTACAAACAACAGTTGGTATCGGGAAAAAGATACACACAGGGCATGGGATTAGAAGCTTGTTTTGAGAAGGGGCAGGGGCCGGATGTGCGGATCCTTCGGAGGTGGGCTAAGGGAGGGCTGACGCAGGTCTCCCAACTCGTGCATAACCAGGAGATCTATGGGTTTGAGGGTATTAGGGATCTATACGGGTTGACAGGGAATGACTATTATGCGTATCTCCAGCTTTGCCATTGTCTTAGGCGACCAAAAGTGTGGAAGGACCTATGGGGACGTCGGAGTTGGTTTGAGGTTTTATGCTCAGGGCATTTGGGACAAAAGGGGGTAGTATCACGAATATACAGGGGTTTGTTGGAGACAGGGGAGAGTAAATTACCATATATGTTGAAATGGGAGGAAGATTTGGGGGTAGTGTGGAGTGAGGAGGAGTGGACTAAGGTGCTTAGGACTATAGCGCATGTTTCCATCTCTGCATCCCTAAAGGAAAATGCCTATAAGGTGTTGTCCCGATGGTATTGGACGCCTGTTCGTCGCTTGAAAGCTGGGCTCAGACGGGGCGACCAATGCTGGCAGGGTTTCACTGCGAGGGGGGACTGGATGCATATGTGGTGGCAGTGTGCTACGGTGTGGGCATATTGGGCGAAGGTTCTGGAAGTGATACATGAGATGACAGGACATAAAGTACCACAAAAGCCTGAAACATGCTTGCTGCATTTGCTAGATGAGGAGATACCCCGGAGGGAGGCGGGGGTCCTACATCATTGCCTCGTAGTGGCCCGTTGTGAAATAGCCTGACACTGGGGGGGGACAAAGTGCCCCGCAGGTGTCTGGTTTCGTCCGCAGAGTGAGTGAAGTGGGGCTGATGCACCGGTTGACAGAGCAGCGCCGGGGGGGTGGGGGAAGGCACGGGACACAATGGGAGAGGGTGTGGAAATGGGTGGAGGAATGGAAGGAGGGGAAGGGCTTCAGGGGGAGGTAGTAAGGTGCGGAAGTAGGTGGGAGAGGTGGGACTGGTGGGGGAGGATAGCCGGGATAGGTAGGGTTCTGATTTGCAGGAATTGATAGATGTGGCTGTAAGTGGGGGGAGGGGGGGAAGATAGCATGGGGGAGTTGCCCGGGTTTGGTGAACTTTTTAGAGGGTGATTCAGGGTGGGGGATTTAACTTTCATAGACTAATGTTATCCAGAGTGGGGGAATTTGATTAACAGTTTTGATCATGGTAGTGGGGTCTTTTGCGTGGGAACAGTTTTCTTCGGAAACCTTGTTTTATAGTGATGATGGGGGGGGTTGGGGATAACTTGTTGTATTAAAAATGTTGTTTATTGGTGTGTTGTTCATTAATAAAAATTTAAAATGAAGAAAAAAAAAAAAGTCGCTTAGTCCATATCAAGCCTTAGAGTACTTGGGGGTACGATCCGGCTACCAATTGGGAACAATGTTTCTGCTGGAACAGAGAAATCAGGCCCTTCAACAGCTAGTATGCAGGTTTCTGTCAGATCTGGCGCTATCATCTTGGGGCTATCTTTGGATACTCGGGACATTGGCAGCGGCTCTGGAGGTAGTTCCGGGGGCCGGAGCTCGCATGCGCCCCCTACAAAGGTCCCTGTTACAACGTTGGTCGCGCAAGATCGATTCTCTGAACAAAATTCTCCCATGTCTCACGTAGGTCAGGCGATCCCTTTCTGGGGGTTCGCCCAGGAGATCTTGAAGACATGCCGCTGGAGCTTCCACAGTGGCTCCCGATGTTGACTGATGCGAATCTCGCAGGCGGGGGAGGTCTTGTGAGGAACTTTTTCGTACGTGAGGTTTGGAGCGATCGGTAGGCACATTGGTGGATCAACCGTTTGGAGCTGAGGGCATTGCTCAGGCGTTTCAAGCGTTCGATTCTGAACTGAAGGATCGGGCAGGGTGAATACTGTCTGACAATTCCGCAATAGTGCTTTACCTTAACCGGCAGGGAGGTTCAGGTAGGGCGGACATGCAAGAGGAATCAGAAGCTCTGTTCACTTTGGTGGAGCCTTGGCAGCAGGCGCTTATTGCGACGCACATTGCAGAAGCAGACAATGTGGTAGCGTCAGCCAGAAGTGTTCCCACAGATAGTCATCAGGTGGGGTTCTCTGATCATGGATCACATGGCGACCTTTCTTCGGCCAAGACGAATCGTTTTTACAGCAGAAGACGAGAAAGGACGTCGGAGGGCGTCGATGTTCTCAGGCAGCCAGAGCCATCACTCGGCTCTCTCTATGTTGTCCCCCCGAGGTGCTCATAGGGCAAGTGGTGCAGCGCTTAGGAGCTCTTTGAGGAAGAGTGCTGTTAGTGGCTCCGGACTGGCCAAGGCACCCCTGCTATGCCGGTCTATTTCGTCTGCTCGACGGGGATCCTCGGAGATTGCCGGTGTCATAGGATCTTTTGCTTCAGGGTCCGCTGCGAGTGTCTCAGGTGAATCGGTTTTCGCTTGTGGTTTGGCTCTTGAAAGGGTGAGGTTAAGGAGAAAAGATTATTCTGGAGCGGTCATCTCAGCCTTACTTCGGGTCAGGAAGAAGTCCACGTCCCTGGCTTATTTGCGCATTTGAGAACTGGCGTTCACGACGCCAGATTCGAGCAGCTACGGTACCCGTGCCGATAGGGTTAAGCTTCCCTCACAGCGGGTTTGGAAAGGGTCTGGTGGCCAGTCCTTTAAGAATACAGTTAACAGCCCTGGCTTGCTATAGAGGTTAGGTCCAGGGAGTAGCCCTGGGTTCGCACAGGGATGTGCTGCGTTTTCTCAAAGCGGTGTCCAAATTATGGCCCTCTTGTAGAATAATGGTGCTACAAGATCCGGTGCTACAACTTCAGAACCATTCCACCAGTGGCAGGGTGTACCACAGGGATCCTCCCTCTCCGCCCTGATGTTCAACATATACATGCAGCCCATCTGCACCCTTATCTGATCTTTCAATGTCTACTGCTTGATATATGCCGATGATGTACTGCTCTACATGCCATTCTCAACTGACCAGCCGGACCTCTCCCCACTGACAAACTGGCTCCAGACTCAAAACCTTCGAATACAGCATAAGAAGACGGAAGTCCTCTTCATCACGAGGAACCAAAGCTTCACTCCTCCAGCCTCCTCAAAGGTCAAGGAAGCGGAACTAACTACCAAATCCACAATCTGTTACCTAGGAGTCACATTAGATCAACGCCTGGACATGAAGGCCCATATAAGCAACACAGTAAGAGCAGTTTACCACAAGATCCGGACACTCAGGCACCTACGCTCCCTGCTTGAGCCTGATGACTTCCGGACAATCTTCCAAGCGCTAGTGATCCCGCATTTCGATTACGCAAATGCAATTCTTCAAGGGCTCCCACAATCCACCCTTAATCCACTCCAGCTAGCAATGAACACTGCGGCCAGAGTTCTACACGGTGCTTCCAGGAAAGATCATGTGACACCCATCCTGAGACATCTCCACTGGCTCTCCATCCACGGCAGACTCTCGTTTAAATCCCTACTACAGACTTTCAAGGCCATCAACAGGCTCTCCTCCACCTCCTTCATGGAACTTATCCATCCTACTCCCTCCAACAGATCCAGAAGATCCGCAGCAGTCAACACACTGGTAATCCTGAAGGAAATAACACAATGCACGCAGGCAACGACAAACAGGGCTTTTAGGTTCTATGCGCCCAGATGCTGGAATGCCCTCCCACCCAACATACGGGCAATCTCCGACCTGGCCCAATTTAGAAAGGCATTGAAGCACCACCTCTTCCTCAAACACTATTCGGATGACAGCGCACAAACAGCCACCCCCCACCACCAGGCCCGCAACACCAACACACACAGCATGCGATGAGGCATCCACACCCATTGGCGCCAGCATCGACTATGCTTACTTGTAAATAGCCAACTTCCTTTTGAAAACAGCCCTACGATTTATGACCCCTTTAAACCCATTCTTTTTTGTCGGATCGTTTGCCTTGTAAGTAGGGACTTCCCTCTCTCACTTGTAACAAACCCTCCTTTTATTCTTCTTTTAAAACCGAGGAAATAATCCTCTTTTCTGAGGACTCCCGAGGCAGAATACAAAATTCCTCCTCAGTTTATCCTAGTAATCCTAACAGAGCTGCCCAGAAGTAGTATGAGTATAACTTATCTGGAATTGCCGAGAATACAAAAACTAGAGTTCATGGTTACTCCCGCTGAAATCAAGGGTCCTTCCAAAGTCAAGCGGTATAGACCATCCTCTCCACCGTGTGGAAATTTGCTGCCAAATTAATCCCGGATCCAGATCCTCTGTTTTACTGCTCCAAACAAAGCACTCCAAAGTATTATTAGTTTCAATAGACGTCGCTATTCTCTTACACTGATGATGAGAATAATTCACATCCAGTAATGATGGTGTACACTACTTCTGCGCAGCTCTGTTAGGATTACTGGGATAAACTGAGGAGGAATTTTGTATTCTGCCTCGGGAGTCCTCAGAAAAGAGGATTATTTCCTCGGTTTTAAAAGAAGAATAAAAGGAGGGTTTGTTACAAGTGAGAGGGGGAAGTCCCTACTTACAAGGCAAACGATCCGACAAAAAAGAATGGGTTTAAAGGGGTCATAAATCGTAGGGCTGTTTTCAAAAGGAAGTTGTCTATCTCTTTATAGGTTGTGGATATTAGTGGGATAGCATTTACAGTTTTATTAAATATACTTGTAAATAGCAGCATGTATATACCCCTACCCTGGTAGAAGTGGCGCCAGCCTTGATTATGCATACCTTGTAAATAGCAGCATGTATATACTCTCACACCCCGTAAAGATTATACATACTCTGTAAATAGTTAACCCAGCAATGTCTAAGTTATAGTTCCTGTTCTCTGTAAATACAGAGCAGCTCTGTCTGCTCTGTACAAGATCCTGTTGTATGTAAACCACACTGATACTAAATAGCGTGGTATAGAAGAGACATTAAATAAATAAATAAATAATCTCAACTTGATTTTAGGGACGTTAGCTAAGGAACCCTTTGAGCCCTTCCTACAGGCATCAGGTTAGGGTTTAATCTTAAAAGCAGTGTTTTTGATGGCCCTCTGCTCGGCAAGGCGCATATCGGAGTTGCAGGTGTTGTCCTCTAGAGAATCATTTTTTCTGTCTTCAGAGAAAAGGTGGTCTTGCGACCTGTTCCATTCTTTTTGCCAAAGGTAGTTTCTCCGTTTCACCTAATTCAATCGGTGGTCTTTCCAGGTCTAGGTGCAGCGGAGGGGAACGCCTCAGATCGTAGCTTCGACGCATGGACATCAGAGAGGGCTGCGGCAGGAGTTAAAGGTCTCAGAAATTGTCAGCAAGTCGGAACAACTATTCCTGCTGTTCGGTGTTCCAAGGTAACGGGGGAGCAGCGGCGAGAGCATCACTTTCCAGATGGATTAGAGAGGCAATTGCTTCAGCATATATTGCTGCAAGGTCGTCCAGTACCGGTGGGTTTGCGGGGCCACTCGACTAGAGTGCAAGCGATTCCGGGGCGGGGCACAGTTTGGTTCCGCCAGTGGAAATTGGGAGAGTGGCCACCTGGTCATCTCTTCATACCTTCAGTAGCCACTACCGCCTGGACGTTATGGCAACAAATGATGCTTGTTTTGAGTCGGCGGTGTTGCGATCCGGGTGGAAAGGTCCCTCCCAATAATTACTGCTCTAATACATCCCAGAGGTGGAGGACTAAACTGGAGGAACGATAAGGAAATAGAAATTACACTTACCTGGTAATTGTTGTTCCTTGAGGAACTCCAGTTTAGTCCTCATTCCTGCCCGAGGGGTGATCTATTCAGAGTTTGTTTTCAGATGGGGAGGAGCATCAGTTTTTGAAGAGCGGAATAATCCTTTCGGTTTCTGGATCACAGTGAGTATTACAGTCTGGCCTCTTTTACTTTCCTTCTCTCAATCACTTTAGGGGGTGGAACAGGGAAAGTAAAATAATAAGAAAAATGAAAACGAAAATTAAAAAAAAATCCTTCTTGTTGAAGAAGTGATAGTTTAGTTCTCACTTATGGTTATGGATATAGTTTAAATTAAGTTTTAGCTACTTATTTGTTGCTCCTTTGAGTCTGCTTTGTTAATAGTTCACTGGGGCTGATGGGAGATACCAGCAGGCTACATCCAGTGATGTCACGATTTTGACATGCCCAGTCTCCAAGCTGCAGGAGGAGGTACACAACCCAGAGGTGGAGGACTAAACTGGAGTTCCTCAAGGAACAACAATTACCAGGTAAGTGTAATTTCTATTTTTTGGGATTTTTTTTTTTAATTTTGCCCTGCTCCCTCTTTCTCTGTCCTTGGAGTTACTGCTGCTATTGGAACAAAAAACCAATGAGCCATGCCTGAAAAGGAGCTATTAATTACTTTCCTCCCTCTTCAGGGAGGCAAGCCTGACGCCTCTGTGCAGTCTGGTCTGTCTCTTGACATCAGGGATAACAAGGAAGTGCCGTATGTGTGTGGATGCTTCTGAAAGAGAAAACTCTGTGAGTGCAAATCTTGCAAGGAATCCATCTAAAGAATAGAGGGGGACCCTTATGGAAGCACTGATAATGCTTACAGGTACCACAAAGAAAATTTTAATTGTAACAGCAGTGTTTGTTATTATTCTAGAAAGGTTGGGGAGGCAAAGAAAGCTAGCCTCTGTGCTATCCTCCCAGTATCACCAGCCGGGAGGGATGGGTTGATACTCCATATATTCATCAATCCAAAGAAAGGCACAGTATCTTTTGCCCCGTTCTCAATCTGAAATGCATCAATCTCTGTTTACGAGTCACTCACTTTCGTATGGAGACATTGAGGTCTGTCATTCAAGCGATGCGTGGGGGAGAGTTTCTTGCGCCTTCAGACCTTGCCAAGGCCTACTTTCACATTCCTATTCGGGAAGTTCAGCAATGATTCCTGTGGTTTGCCATTTTGGGGCAGCCTTTTCAGTTCTTTGTCCCACCCTTTGGCCGGGCCACCGCTCCTTAGACATTTTCCAATCATGGTGGTAGTGGCAGCGGCGTTACGCCAGGAAGGTGTGTGTGTCAATCCCTATTTAGATGACTGGCTCATTTGAGTGAAGTTCCAGGCAAAGGCTCAGCAAGTGGTTGCAAGAGTGGTGCAGTTCCTCGAGAGCTTGCAGCCAAGCCAGACCTTGGACTTCAGTTAACACAGGGGAAGAGTCTTTCTCACCAGGGAACAATGGGACAGGTTTTGGTCTCAGCTACTTAGCCTATCAGGTCTGCCGGGCGCCGAGTGCATGGCATTACCTTCAGATGTTCTGTTTCATGACTGCTACCCTGGATTTGATTTCCTGGGCACAGACACACATACATCCTTTCCAGCGGACTCTTTTGAGTCACTGGTCTCCCTCTTTGTAGAATTACTCAGCGTGCCGCCTCCTGCCCGCGGTGGTAATGGCCAGTCTTCGCTAGTGGGCCTGTTCCACCAGTATGCTGCAAGGGATGCCGTTGGAGCCCCAAGAGTGGATGAGTCTAACAACAGATGGGAGTCGGTCTGGCTGGGGAGCTCACTGCTTGAGCCACCCAGTGCAGGGGCTTTGGTCTTCCAGGGAGGCTTGTTGGCCCATCAACCGGCTCAAAGCCAGAGCCATTTGTTTGGCTTTATGGACATTTCGGCACTTGCTCCTGGGTCGAGAGGTGAGAGTGCTATTGGACAATGTAACAGCAGTGACTTATGTCAATTGCCAAGGAGGAACCAGGAGTGCAGGGGTGGCACAGAAAATGGCTCTCCTTTTCCCACTGGCGCAACATTGCTGTGGAGGAGGATGTGGAGACCAACTTTCTCAGCCGGCATGTGTTGGAGCACAACACATGGGCGTTTTGTCATAAAATTCAGTGTTGGGATCCTCCCGGAATGGACCTGATGGCTAAAGAAGCCAACTGCAAAGTGCCTCAGCACTACAGCCATTGGGGAGTGAGTGGCTCTCGAGGGATAGATGCGCTAGTTCAGCCACGGCCCCAGTCAGCCTTCCTCTGTGTTTCCTCCGTGGGCAATGATTGCTCGCATTCTTCGCTGGATAGAGGATCATCTGGGGTTGGTGATCCTGGCGGCACCAGATTGGCAGCATTGTCCTTGGTATGCAGATCTGAGGAGGCTCTTGGTGGCGCAACCCATGCCCTGGGGAGTCACACCAGGGGCTTGGCCATTGAAAGGCAACGATTAGCCCATAAGGGGTATTTGTCGGTGGTCATTTCCACACTGTTAGGGGCCAGGTGCAGTTCAATTTCCTTGGCTTACATGCAGGTGTGGCACATTTTTGAGCTGTGGTGCATGTTTGAGCTGAGGCGTCAAAGACAGATCTTTCGCTGTGGCAAGCACAGGTGTTTATGTTTATTAGCAAACTTGATATACCGCCTATCACAATAGCGTCTGAGCGGTTCACAAAATAAAACAAAGCTGCTAGAAAAGGAAAGGAACGCCAGTATGTTTGATAGGAAAGAATAGAATAGTAGCTAGTAGAGGACAGATGAGGAGCAGAAAAGCGAGGAAGGGGTCAGACTGTTAAGCATCATCGAGGTGCTGGCTGTTCAGGCATTCCTGCAGGAAGGATTTGAGAAGGGTCTCGCCTTTAAATCTCTTAGAGTTCAGAGGCAGCCCTGTCATGTTTCTGGGGGCCGATCGCTGGCCAGCCCCTTGCTTCTCGTGTGGATGTCGCACATTTTCTTCACGGGGTGTGTTTGCTGCGTCTTCCAGTGCGCCTTGGGATCTCCCTCTTGTGCCCCAGGCTCTTTCATCAGCTCCCTTTGAGCCCTTAAAGAGGGCCACATTGAAGGATCCTTCTTTTAAGGCTGTCTTTCTGGTGGCAGTGGCTTGTAGTGTCTTGAGCTTCAAGCCTGGTCATGCAGAGACCCCTTTTTTGTCTTTTTCCCCTTCAAGGGTTTCTTTACGTCTGATGTTTCCTTTTTGACTAAGGGTGTGTCAGCATTCCATGTAAACCAAATGATCTTCCTTTTCGTCAGAGCAGTGCACTGGCAAGAACAGATACTTGCATTTTGGAGATGTTCATTGGGTTCTTTTTCGATATCTGGACATTACAAACCTTTCAGACCACCTATTTGTCCTTTTCACTGGCCCCCGCAGAGGTCATGCAGCCTCTAAAGCCATAGTTGCCCATTGGATTAAAGAAGTGGTCGCATCAGCATATCTTTTGCAAAGTAAGCTGGTTCCCAAGCGTCTAAGAGCCCATTCTATTCAGGCTCAAGCAACCTCATGGGCAATGTACCGTCAGGTCTGTCTTCTGAATATCTGTCATATGGCGACATGGTCTTCCTTGTCTATCTTTGTCAGACATTATCGCCTGATGTTCAGGCCAGAGCAGAGGCCTGATTTGGTTCTTGGTTTTTAGCTGCTGCGGGATCTTCCCACTCGGTGGAGGAGTAGCTTTGATACTTCCCACTTGTCTGGACTAGTTTAGTAGGATGCTGTAGAGCAGCGGTTCTCAACCTGTGGGTCGCGACCCCCACAGGGGTCACCACAGGATTTAGCAGGGGTCGCCTCACTCCGCCAAGTTTAAAAAAAATAAAATAAAATAAAGCATAGTTATTCACCTGTAACTGGTGATCTCCGGGAACAGCAGGAATTTAGTCTTCACATATGGGTATCGTCGGTACCGACGGAGCCTGCGCGGGAACGCATCCCAGCGTCCAATTATAAAGCTTTTGGGAGCATCCCACAGCACCTATGTGCTGCCTTCCCGCCTTTCCCAACTGCCTCTCTCCAGTTGAGTTTAAAGCTGAGAGAGAGAGAGAGATACAACTCCTAGGGGAGGTGGGTGGGTTGTGAAGACTAAATTCCTGCTGTTCTCGGAGATCACCTGTTACAGGTGAGTAACTATGCTATCTCCAGGAACAAGCAGGAATGTAGTCTTCACATATGGGGACTCCCTAGCTATAGATGCCAGGGAGAAAACCCCAGAAGTTGTGTGCCCCTGTGAGAGGGCTCCACTTCCCCCCATGGATCTCTGGCATCCTACCAGGGATGGTGGGTAGGAGTTGATTAAGTATTGAACAGGTGTTGTAGAACAGCCTGACCAAACAAGGCATCCCGGCGGGAGTCCTTGTCTAAGCAATAAAGGGCTGTGAAGGTAAGAAGGTATGAACCGAGGCCCAAGTAGTTGCTCGACAGATGTCGTCGATAGACACAGAGTATAGATGAGCCATTGAGGCTGCCATGGCTCTTACATTGTGAGCTGTGACATGGCCTTCCAGAGAAAGGTTCTTATTCTGATAGGCAAAATATATACACTGAGCAATCCAGCTGGACAGTGTTCTTTTGGAGAATGGAAGTCCCAAATGAGAAGGATCAAAAGCAACAAAGAGTTGAGAGGACTTTCTATGTTGCTGTGTCCTTTGTAAGTAAAAGGCTAGAGTCCTTTTACAGTCCAAAGTATGAAGATTCCTTTTTGCATTTGAGGCATGAGGCCTTGGAAAAAAATACAGGAAGGTAAACCGCTTGGTTTAAATGAAAAGGTGAAACCACCTTTGGCATAAAGTGTGGATGAGTCCTAAGGACTACCTTATCATGATGGAAACTTGTATAAGGAGGATCAGCCACTAATGCTTGCAACTCACTAATGCGAAGTGCTGATGTGATCGCAATAAGAAAGATAACCTTCCAGGAAAGGAATTTCAAGGAGGTAGTAGCTAAGGGTTCAAAGGCGGCTTCATGAGCTGCCCAAGAACCAGATTTAAGTCCCATGCCACCGGTGGTGGCTTAATGGGAGGCTTAGTTAGAAGAAGGCCCCTCATAAATCTCGCTATGAGAGGATGAGAGGAAATAGGTTGTCCATTTGAAGGCTTGAAAGAAGCCGCAATAGCACTCAAATGGACTCTTACTAAGTTGGTCTTAAGGCCTGCATTAGATAAATGAAGGAGATACTCAAGTAATGATTCCAGGGGTATCACAAGAGGGTTAAGACCCTTCTGCGAACACCATATGGTTAATCTGTTCCACTTGAAAGCATAAGAGCGTCTTGTGGAAGGTTTCCTGGAAGCATAAAGGATATCCTTTATTTGCTGAGAAAGGTTAAGATCATGAAGATCTAGGCCTTCAGCAACCAGGCCCTGAGATGCAGAGACTGGGGATTGGGATGCCACAACATCCCGTCCTCCTGAGACAGGAGATCTGGACATACGAACATAAGATATGCCATACTGGGTCAGACCAAGGTCCATCAAGCCCAGTATCCTGTTTCCAACAGTGGCCAATCTAGGTCATAAGCAGATCCTAACTCCAGAAGCGGAGCTTGAGAGAGATGTAGGAGCAGAGGGTACCACACCTGCCGTAGCCAGTGTGGAGCTATGAGAATCATAAGGCCTCTATCTCTCTGAAGCTTGAATAGGGTTTTGGGAAATAGGGGAAAGGGTGGAAAGGCATAAAGGAAGTCCTGACCCCAATGGAGGAGGAAAGCATCCCTGGCCTGACAGCCCTGAGCCGGAATTCTGGAACAGAACTGGAGAAGTTTGGCATTCAGCGGACTTGCAAAGAGGTCTATGTCTGGTGTTCCCCAAATTTGGAAACTTTTGGCTACTTGGTCTGCATGGAGAGACCATTCGTGTGGAAGCAGAACTCGACTGAGTCTGTCTGCCCAAGAGATTTGAATGCCTGGAAGATACACTGCATGGAGATGAATCTGATGTTCTCTGGCGAAGGCCCATAGTCGCAAAGCTTCGCTGCAAAGCAACAGAGAGCCTGTTCCTCCCTGCTTGTTCACATAGAACATAGCTACTTGATTGTCTGTGTGATTTAGGACTGTTTTGTAGCTGAGCTGGGTGTGGAACACTCGAAGAGCAAGGAAGATTGCTCTGAGCTCCAAGAGGTTGATATGTAGATGGGTCTCCTGTGGAGTCCAGGTGCCTTGGGTAGAGAGGTCTTGCAGGTGAACTCCCCAACCCACCTGTGAGGTGTCTGTTGTTAGAGTGACCTGGGGTAGGGGTTGTTGGAAAGGGGACCCCACCAACAGGTTTTATGTTGACTGCCACCATTGTAGGGACAAGATAAGGCGAGTTGTATTTGCTATCTTGTCTGGTAGGCAACCTGATGCCTGAGTCCACTGAGTGGATAAAGCCCATTGGGCTGCTCTCATATGAAGGCGAGCATAAGGAACCACATGCACGGTCAAAGCCATGTGGCCTAGTAATTGCAACATTTCCCGAACAGTGAGATGAGTCTTTAGCACTGCTTGGGAGGCTAACTGCACAATGCGAAGGCAGCAGGGCTATGGAAGGTAGGCCCTTGCCCTTTTGGTATCCAGCATAGCTCCTATAAACTCTATAGAGACTGAGTGGGAGTTAGGTTGGATTTTGGGATGTTTATGACAAGGCCCAAATACTGAAGGATACGCATTGTGTAAGATAGAGAAGTCCTGGCCTCTGGCTCTGATGGGGCTCGAATGAGCCAGTCGTCTAAGTAGGGGAAGACGAATATTCCTAGAGTGCGGAGAAATGCTGCCACCACAGCCATGCATTTCGTAGACACCCTTGGTGCTGAGGCCAGGCCAAAGGGAAGAACCCTGTACTGGTAGTGCTTTCCCTGAAACAGAAACCAAAGGAATCTTCGGTGGGTTGGATGGATGAGCACATGAGTGTACGCATCCTTGAGATCTAGAGAACAAAGCCAATCCTGACTCTGAAGGTATGGTAAGAGGGTTCCTAGAGAAATCATTTTGAATTTCTCCTTGAATAGGAATTTGTTCAGTTCTCTGAGGTCTAAAATGGATCTGTGTCCTCCTGTTTTCTTTGGAATAAGGGAATAGGGTGAGTAAAACCCTGTTGGGAAATGGGTGCTTCTTCTATTGCCCCCTGGGCAAGAAGTAAATTGACCTCTTGATCTAACTGAGTGTTGAGTGACCTCTGAGAATTGAACTGTCTTACCACTGTAGGAGGGGGCTTGCTGAGAAAGTGAAGCTTGTACCCCTCCCTTACAATGGAGAGCGTCCAATTCTCTGCTGTTATTTGCCTCCATCTGGGGGCAAAATGACACAACCTTCCTGGAATGGTGGAAGGCTCTGGTCCCTTGAGGGCCAGGAAGGCCAAGTTCTCTAGATGGGAGTCAAAGCCCCTGAGGGGGCTGAGTTTGCTGAGCCTGTTGAGGCTTAGCAGCCTTTGCTTTCCTCTGTTTAGGAGGCTGCTGTCCCTTTCTGGCAGACTGACCTGCAGAATGCACCTGCTGGGCAAAGGAGGGGTAAAACCTCTTTTTAGAGAACAATGGTTTCTTGTAGGATTTTCTCCTTGCTGGATCAGCTGTAGTTTTGGAAAGCCTGTCCAAGGTGGTATTATCAGCATCCAGCTCATTAGCTTTCTCTTGCCAATTTTTGCCAAAGAAATTTTCGCCTGTGCAGGGGATATTCCCCGGTTTGTCCTGTACCCAGAGCTCTAAATCAGATGCCTGGAGCCAGGCAATTCTACGTGCACCTATGGCGATGGCCGAGGTTCTGCTTATACACTCAAAACAGTCAAAGGCTGCATGGTTGACAAACTTGGAAACATCCTGAGCATGTTTGACAAGTGTAAGATAGTCCTGCCTCTTATCATCAGGGAGGAGAGGGCTCAGAAGCTCCAAATCTCCTGTGACTTCTTTAAGGAACATTCCCATATATAAAATATAGGAACTAATCCTGGCAGAAAGCATTGAAGCCTAGAAAGTTCGACGTCCAAAGGCATCAAGGGTTCTACACTCACGTCCTGAAGGATTAGAGGCATGCCTCTATGCACTCCTGATCCTTCTCATAGCTGACTCCACAACAATGGAGTGGTGTGGTAGCTGGGTTTTTTGAAAACCAGGACAAGGAGGTACTCAATACATGGTATCCAGCCTATGAGAATGGGGAGAGGTGGTGAGAGGTGTTTCCCACATTCTTAACATGAGGTCATGCAAGATCTCATGAATAGGCAAAGTAGCTGCCTCCTTGGGAGCTTTAGGATATTGTAAAATCTCCAGTTCCTTTTGCTCTGGGCTCTGTTTCCGGAGCCACTGTGATGGACAGGCCTTTAGCCACCTCCCGGATAAAATCCTGAAAGGATATATCCTCTGGAGGAGACATCCGACGTTTAGGAGAGGAAGGCTCCTCAGCTAGAAGTACTCCGGTACAGACAGAGCTGTCGGAGTCTTCAGACTCCTCCGACAATTCAAAATACCTCCTGTCCGGGTGATCTTGCAGTGCACGATACCTGTACCGATTGAAGTCGGTATCGGAGGGGACCGGTACCAGCCTGTTGATGCCGGAGGAAACAGCATGACTCGGTGTCAGTAACGCAGTCGCCGATGTCGATGCTGTCGGTACCGGTATCAGTGCCGGTACCGGTTGAACTGTCTGAAGCGGTCCCGAAGGCACTGATGCCGCAAAGAGAGCCGCCAGACTGCGTTCAATAGCCAAGAATATCTGGTCTATCGACGCTGCCGATGCCTGGGTGTCGGTACTGGACAAGACGGCCGGTACCCCAGAGCATGGCACCAGTAGTTCTGCCGAGGTTGAGGCCTCGAGAACATCCTGGAGCCCCCCGATAATGCTTTGGAAGCTGAAGCCTGCCGCCGGGGAAGTTTTGCCGGTGCAAGTCCCTCAAGGGCAACGCCAGAGGCATCTCGACGCTTGGAAGGAGATCTACCCTTTGAGGACCGGCCAGATTTATGTTTAGTTACCTGAGATCCGTGGGAGGAAGACGAAGCCCTGGAAGACATAGATGCCACAGACGCTGCATCGGAGAGAAAAAGGGTGCTGAGCTTAGCAGCTCGGTTTTGCCAACTCCTTTTCTACATCATCCCACAGGCAATACACTCCGAAATGGAGTGTTCAGGACCTAAACATTTGAGGCACCACTCATTGGTGTCGGTGACGGAGATGGTACCGCCACACTTGGCACACTCCTTGAAACCCGAAGTGGGTTTTTCCATTGTAAAGGAAATTTGGGCCTAGTGCCCAAAATGGCGCGTGCACTCGAAGAAAAAAACTGGGAAAAAATATGGAATTTGTTTTTTTTTTAGAGAAGAAAAGAAAGAACTGGCGGTACCGGTATAGCATCGAGGGAAGGCAGACGCAACCACAAAAAAGAACGATAATGGGAAAATTTTCTGCGGTGACAGGAACAACGACCTGTTGGCTCTGCGGAAAACAAAGAACTGGAGTGAGGCAGATGGGAAAGGCGGGAAGGCAGCACGCAGGCGCTGTGGGATGCTCCCAAAAGCTTTCTAATTGGACGCTAGGGAGCATTCCCGTGCAGGCTCCGTCGGTACCGACGATACCCATAAGTGAAGACTACATTCCTGCTTGTTCCTGGAGATAAAAGCACACAAGTTGCTGCCGCTGCCGAGTCCGCTTCTCGGCAGCGGCAAACCCACTGCCTCCCTTCTTCTGCAGCCGCAGCTCCCTGCCTCTTAGGGAACCGTGGCTGTGCCTGTGAAAATGTTGCGGAGCCTTCCCGTTTCTCGACGGGCTCCGTGCGGCATTGTCCCACCTCCAAAGGAAGTGGTAAACAACTTTCTTTGGAGGCGGGACAATGCTGCACGGAGCCCGTCAAGAGACAGGAAGGCTTCGCAACAGCTTTACCGGCACAGCCACGGTTCCCTAAGAGACAGGGAACCACGGCTGCAGAAGAATAGGGCAGTAGCAGGCAGACATAGGGAGAGGGGAGGAGGGGGCAGGGAACCTGCAACAGGGATGGGATGGGGCTGACATGGGGGAGAGACGGGGCTGACATGGAGGGATGGATGGAGGGAGGGCTGACATGGACAAAGGGGAGAGACAGGGGGACATACTGGACAGACGGGATAAATGCTGGACAGAGGGGAGAGAGAGTGTGGGTTAGGATTATAATGGGCTGATGGTGGGCTAGCACTGGTAATGGGCAGATCAGGGGGGCTAGGACTGGTAATGGGTTGATTAGGGAAGGCTAGGACTGGCAATGGACTGATCAATGGGGGGGGGGTTGGGACTGGTAATGTGCTGATAGGGGGGTAGGACTGGTAATGGACTGATGGGGGGGGGGGCTAGCATTGGAAATGAGCTGATCGGGGAGGTTAGGACTGGAAATGGGCTGATCAGAGGAGGCTAGGACTGGTAATGGACTGATGGGTGGGTAGGACTAGTAATGGGCTGATTAGGGGAGCCTAGCACTGGTAATGGGGTTGAGGGGGGATTAGCACTGGAAGTGAGCTGATTGGGGGCTTCAACTGGGAATGGGCTGATGTTGGGGAGGGGAGGATAGAGCTGCTGGCCTTGGAAGAAAACTGGGGGCTAGGGCTACAAATGGGCTGATGCGAGGGGATGGGAGAATGGGACTGGAAGGGAGTGGATGCTGAGAGGGGCTGCCATGGTATTTGGACTAAAAGGGGACTGGAAAAAGGCTGATAGAAAGAAGTGAAGAAAACAAAAGAAGAGATAAGAAATGGCAGATGGACCATAGACCAGAGAAAGAGAGCTAAGAGAAGACAGGAAAGCAGAAGCCTCAGATCGGGACCAGCATGATCAGAGAATAAATTGGTCAGACAACAAAGGTAGAAAAAATAAATTTATTTCATATTAGTGATTTGACTACAAAATCATCATAATTTTGAAATCAAATATTGTTACTTGTTATTGTGATTAATTATTGTGGTTTAAATAAGTACATTTTATAAATAAAAACATATTGCAAAGGCCTATAATATATTAATAATTCAACAAATGATTACAGCGACAATGCGTTAACGTTAAAGGAAGAGAGACGCATTTGAATGATTTTATCATTGGGGGTCATCACAAGTTGACCAATGGTGAAAGGGGCCGCGGTACAAAAAAGGTTCAGAACCACTGCTCTAGAAGGTGAAACTTTACTTACCGTTAATTTCATTTCCTGTAGTCCTGCTAGACCAGTCCAAGACCCACCTGGTCTAGCTTCTGCTGTACATATCTGAAGAGTTCTTTTTGTCTGTTCGTTTTGCGCTATTGCATTATTAAGAAAAAAGAAAGAGCTTCATGTGAGGCCTGATTTTTGGGGGGGTTCTCCATCTGCTTGGTTAGAAAATTAACTGGAGGGTGCCCCTAGCTGCACCCGATTTAATACCAGTGATGATATCACTGGTCTTTTGTTTTTTCTCTCTGTCTCCATCATCTGATGGCAGGGGGGCATAACCCACTTGTCCAGACTGGTCTGACAAGACTACAGGAAAGGCAATTAATAGTAAGTAAAATTTCACCATATCTGTCAGGGACTCTGCAGGAAGAGACATGGTAAAGTATCTCGGTAGGGTGGCAAGGACTGTATGGTTGTGTGGGGCTATACGGTAGGTGTGGGTGAGTGGTATTGTATACATATTTGCCTCTCTTGAGAGTCTAAGTGTATGTGTGGGGGGGAGGGGTTCCTACCTTATGGTTTATAGTCATTATGTCCCTCTCCCTTGCCTGCCTTGCACTCATTTTCTCAATTTACCACTCCATTCCACTTGTGCTCTCACTCCCTCTCGCCCTTCCCCCATCCCCACCCCTCTGCACTATTCCATCTTTTCCTGTACTCTCTCTCCCCATCCTCCTTGTCCTTTCCCTGCTTTTCTTATCTTTTTCTGTCAGCAGATTAGCTTCTGGAAAGTGCAAACAAACCAATGCATACAGATGGACAGACAGATGCACCTTCCACAACTGGCGCTATTGCGTGAGCGAAGCACAGGTAAAAATAAAAGTACAATAATAGTTGGGTGACAGTTTTTATACAATAAAGTCCCAGCCTTATAATCTGGAATCAAGATACACCATTCCTCTCCGTCTAACACTTCTTCAGCAACAAAATATAAAGCTGACTGTACAATCTGATGGATGGAGGGAAAAATGGCAAAGTGATCAAACCGATTCATCATCATAAAATGAGAAAAAGAAAGTGGTTTGTGTGAAAATAGGGAATGTATTCTGCAGCTGTTTACAGGAAGATATATGCATGTACAGTATAATACTATATATATAGATATAACTATATATATAGTAACTGAATTCAAAAAAGCATGGGACCAACACATAGGATCTCTAAAGGTAAAAAGTGGACTGTTGTAGTTGTTGTTATGGAAGGACAGACTAGATAGGCCATGTGGTCTTTTTCTGTCATCATGTTTCTATGTTTCTAACTATACTGTACAAATATATATATATATATATATATATATATATATACATACAAAGACTGTGCATATAATATATGAACTGGGAGAACAGAAGACAGGATAAAGAGAGAGACCAAGACATGCTGCGGTACGGTGGGATCTTCTCTTTCCCTCAGGGCAGGCTGCAGAAGTAGTTGTGGACAGGAATTGCTACGATCCCCGACAGTGAGATTCCAGATGTCTCTGCCACGCAAGCTGCACTTATTGCAAATTCCCGATGCTCATCCTTACTCTGGAGAGCCAGAGAGGAGATAGAAAGGGTTAAAATGCAGGGAAAATACAAACTATTATTACTCTCTTGCATCTAAAACTTGCATTCCTCATACTTACTTTCGTCTATCATACTTGTTCCTCACAAAAATTCCATTCTCATTTTCACATTTCTTTCCATCACTTTCATTGGCTCCTCTCTCAGAGATACCAAGTTATAGGAGGGAGATCTCAGGCTAGGCATGTGATATTGAACCTTCAGTATCGACCTCAATGAGTAGAATCAGGGACTCAATATACTGCACTGCTTTGGGATGTAATTTCAAACTCTAACTGGGTAACTAGCCCGCTCTGTTTCTACTCATATCTTTCCATCTGAGAATACCGCTCTCACATTCATTCCTATATCCAGGCATTCCCCTTTTCCCTTCACAATCATACCCATCCTCTCTCATCTTTTCCACTTCCCCTAGGTCATACTTACTTCCTGAGAGATGTTGTTGAAGGTGTTGACATAGGCAGCCCCGCCCAGAAGTCCCTCGTACACAATGATGGCCATAATGATGCAAATGCTCGGAATGAACATGTAATAGACCACAAAGAGTAGGAAAAACATATTCAGGCACTGATGGGGAGAGAGAGAGAGAAAGATGGCAGGGGTTATATAATTTTCATTTCATTTTGTTTCATTTATTTTGATTTTATCTGGTCAGGGTCCAATCTGCAGCTCCTATAAGAACTTTGAATGCATATACCCTTAGGCCATTAGGTGTCACTGCTGTGTGACTGCAAACCCTCCTTCCCCATGGGGGTTATCAGCACCGGCTGGCCCAAAGAACAGAAGATGAACTCGGGGTATGAACATATGCATACTACCATTGAACTAAAGGACTAGCCTGTATCATGTAATATGTAGATACCATGTTTAGTTATAGAATGCTCCTGCTAAGACACAAGAATGTGCAAATATTTACATAATGATTTACAGGAATATACAGCAAGAGAGAGGAAAAGAGTTGGATAGAGCCCTGTGGCTATAACCAGAGCGATTTGTCCCAAATTCACCTCTATTGTATGTTTAAAAAGTAGAGTACGTCAACTGTTTGTCAGTGGATGAATTTCTGGGGGAGCTGTAGAGGAAGCCAGCATCTGCTCTCAAATTCTCCTTTTAGCATTTCTTATCTGTTGGGGCAGAAATTTCTCTTGGGATAGAGAAACCTTTGGATCTCGCACATGAATTGGCAGCAGCCACGTTCAGCCAGATTGCCATTTGCATTACATTCTGAGTTAAGAGTACTGGCGAGCCAGACTGTGCACCTGTTAAGCTCAGTTATGAAACCCTGTTATATTAATTCTCAAGCCCTGCAGTCTGTGATCTGTTTCTGTTTGAATCTCTAATATGATTATGTCACTTCATTGAATTTGCTCTGTGAAGGTCCAGCCCAGTCCCGGGTTAAAAGCCATTAACTTTTATTAAAAGCACCTTTCCGCTTGGCAATGCCCAAAGCAAGCTCTTAGCCTGCAGGGCAAATTTAAGGTAGGGCAAGCAGAACAATTGCCCAGGGGAGCATAGAAACATGATGGCAGAAGAAGACCACATGGCCTATCTATTCTGCCCTTCCATAATCAACCACTACAACAGCCCCTTTTATCTTTAGAGATTCTCTGTGTTTGTCCCATGCCTTTTTGAATTCAAATACTGTCCTCGTCTCTACGACCTCCACTGGGAGACTATTCCATTCATCTACCACTCTTTCTGTAAAGAAATTTCTCCAGGAACAAGCAAGAAGTCAGTCCTCACTTATGGATGATGTCTGCACCAACGGAGTCCGTGCGGAGCATTTCCCGAGCTTTCGAAGAAAGCCTTTGGGAATGCCATCACGCATGCGTGGTCCCATTCCCGTCCAAAGGTGCCATCTTACTCAGTCTCCCTTTTTCTGTGCGTCTCATCCCCGGAAAAAGTTTTCTGTTTCCAACCGGTTTGGCTATCCAGCCTTCGCCGGACCTCTTCCCACCTCTCGAGCACCTCTGCTTCAGCCATGGTCTCAGGTTTTTGCCTTTTTGTGTTTTACCGCACTTTCATGCTCTTTTTAACCGCTGGCTGCGTCGAGGGTCTTCGACCTCACAGGGGGCCTTTTTCATCCAATGGCCTCCAGTTTTAAGAAATGTGATAGGTTTTCAAAAAACATGTCGCTCATGGACACCCATGACTGTGTCTCAGGTGGCTAGGAGCTGACCATGACCCGGAGCTATGCTCCCTCTATAAGAAGATGTTCTCTAAGGCCATCCAAAGTCATAAGCAGAAGCTGAATGATCTATTCCGTAAGGCGGCCCCAGTATTTCTGGTAGCCTCCCGCTCTTTGGTGCTGCAATCCCTGGAGTCTCCCAAGGCTCCTCCCTGAGCCCGGCGGACCTCTGAGCAGGGGTCACCCAAATGCGAGTGGAAGAAGGCAGCCATGAGTATTCTGTCGGAGGCACCAGACAAGCATGAGAGGTCTCGCACCTGGTCTCTCAGCCCACTCAGCAAACTTTGGAGTCTGAGAGGGAGCGGCCCAGTAAGGTACCTCGAACTGTTATGGAGGTCTCCGGCAAAGGCGCTCGGTCTCCCGAAGGTCGTCCCGACGAGAACCCCTTCTCCTCCTTAACACCTGACCCAGTCACCCTGATGTCATCGTCGCAGGGCCCCACTCCCGAGTGGGAGGCCCGGATGCTGGCCTTGGAGTGCAGCGTTTCTGTGTTCCTCGCTGCCCCGCAGGTGCTGGTGCCTGGCCCCGCCAGCACACGCCTCGAAACTGCAGGGACCTTGACCTTGAGGACTCCCCAGGCCGCTGCAGTGACCCCCGTGAGCCAGAAACCTCGTGAGGATCATCGGCGCAGGTCTCGATCTCCGTCTTGGTCCTCAGGGGCGAGATCTTCTCAGACGAGCTGCTCCGGGCAGATTTTGGTCTCAAAAACCCGGTGCCTGTCGCCAACCCATCTCGAGCCATGGACTACTCAGAGTGGGAGTCCAACAGGAAAACCTCCCCAGAGACTCAGTCCCACTGAGACCTCCCCTCGGACCCCTCTCCACTGACCCAGAGGCGGTGGTCACCTCCAGAGGACACCTCCTTTCTGGAGTTCGTCCAGGATATGGCGCAGCCTTAGCACTCGCTGTTGGGATATGGCGCAGCCTTAGCACTCGCTGTTGAGTCAGAGGAGGAGCCCTGCGCAGAGGAGCTCGATATTCTTCAATATGAAGCCCCTCTGAAGGATGCTCTCTCAGTGCCGGTTCCTCCCATTTGGTTCTGAACCGACTCCTCCTCCGCATGTGGGAGACCCTGGTCTCTGTCCCTATTATGAGCACGCGCCTGGACGCTATGTATAGGGTTCAGCGGGTCCCAGGGTTTCAGAAAGCCTAGCTCCCTCACACCTTGGTGGTGGTCGAATCGGCCATGCAGAAGCTAAAGAGAGTCTCATACCCTCAATGCCCTCGGGCGCAAGGCTTATCGGGGCTCCATGCAATCATGCCATATCCAAGCTTACCAATTATACATTGGGATGTTCTTCTGTAACCTCGCTAGAGAGCTTGGAGGCTTTGCAGCGGGCTATGACAGAGACCAACTCCGGCGTTTTCCGGCCCTCTCAAAGTCCATCAGAAAATGCTCGAAGTACCTCTCACAAGCAGCATACAATGGCTTTGTGTCTTCCATTCGGGTGGCGGCAGCTGGCATCGGAGCCCACCGGCAGGCTTGGCTCCAGTCTTTGGACCTAGAGCAGTGGGTCCAGGAGAAGCTGCTGGACGTTCCTTGCCTCGGGGAGCAACTATTCGGCAAGTTCATGGAAGATAAAGCAGCGGAGATTGAAACGGAGTACGTGACTTGTATTCACCTCTCCCGGAAAACCTCCTCCCTCCCCAGGAAGAAACAGCAGAACAAGAAGCCTTTCTTCCACTGGAAAGGGCTCCCATACAGGGGCTACCCGTCTTACCCACCAGCGTCGACCCCCATTCAGAGCGGTCAGGGCAAAAGCACAGCCCACGGCCCTCGTAAGCCGAAGGGTCCCAAGCCCTGGCGCCGGCTCAGCCATCCTCGGTGTTTTGATGCCATCGGCACAGCCTCTTGTCCGTTGATAGAGCGGGCTGTCTCTCAGGGGGCGTCTGGTCCACTTCTCGCACAGGTGGGAGTCCATCTCCACTGACGCCTGGATCCTTCAGGTCGGTTGGGAGGGCTATCTCCTCCATCTGGACTGCTCCCTCCTCCATACTTTCCCGAGGAGCCAAGCCGGCTTCCCCAGCACCAGGCCCTCCTGAGTCAGGAGCTCGCAGGCCTCCTCAAGGACGGGGCAGTAGAATCAGTCCCACTGCACCTCCAAGGACGGGGGTTTTACTCCCGATTCTTCCTCATCCCAAAGCGGACAGGGGGCCTTCGGCTCATCCTTGACCTGCGGAACCTCAACCAGTTCCTGTTGCGGGAGAAGTTCAGTATGCTCTCCCTTGGAACATTTCTGCCCTACCTCCAGCAGGGCGATTGGCTATGCTCTTTGGACTTAAAAGATGCTTACGCTCATATCCTCCTCCATCCCAAGCACAGAAAATACCTCTGCTTCATGGTTCATGGAAACCATTACCAGTACAGGGTGCTTCCCTTCGGCCTCGTGTCCACCCTGCAGGTCTTCATGAAATGCCTGGCTGTGGCTGCAGCCCAGCTCCAGCTTCAGGGCACCATTGTCTATCCATATCTAGACAACTGGCTCGTAACAGGGGGCATGGCCTCTGAATTCCGGCAGGCCACGGATCATACCATTCACCTCCTGGAATATCTGGGGTTCGTGATCAATTACCCAGAGTCCCACCTCACTCCATTTCAGTCCCTGGAGTTCATCGGAGCTCACTTGGACACCCTTCAGGCCATGGCTTTCCTTCCTCAGAACAGGGCAGACTGCCTTGTGTCACTGGCATCCGAACTGCGGTGCCGCAGCGCCATCTTGGTCACATAGCCTCCATGGTCATGTCGTGCCCAATGCCCCTCTCAACATGCGGGCGGCGCAGTGGTGCCTCTGAGCACCCTAGGTGCAGTCAACTGGCCACCTCCGAGATCCCATCTTGGTCTCTCCCAGCGTGGTGGAGTCTCTCGCTTGGCGACAGGAGTCTCGGAACCTGTTTCAGGGTATGGCTTCCAAGCTCCGGCGCATCAGGTCTTGACTATGGACACCTCGCTGGTGGGCTGGGGAGCCCACTGCAAGGGGCGGCGCACTCAAGGGACCTGGTCCCTCAAGGAGTCCTGGCAGCAGATCAACCTGCTGGAGCTCCGGGCCATCTGCCTTGCACTCAAGGTTTCAGGGACCATCTGCAGCACCAAGCAGTTCTGGTCCAGACGGACAACTGGGTCATGATGTTCTATGTGAACAAACAAGGAGGTACCAGTTCCTACAGCCTGTGTTGAGAGGCGAGAGCCCTATGCTCCTTTGTGGTGAGCCAGGGCATGACCATCCGGTCCACTTACCTCCTGGGCTAGGACAATGCATTGGTGGACCAGCTCAGCAGAGTCCTCCGGCTGCACAAGTGGTGCCTGTGTCCCCAGACAGCACAGTGGCTCTTCCAGCATTGTCGGATTCCAGACCTACACCTCTTCACCAGTCCTGCGAAATTGCAGCTCCACCGGTTCTGCGCTTCCCTCCCACAGCCGGGCAGGGTGGCCCCAGATGCCTTCCTCATCTTGTGGGAAACTGACCTGATGTATGCCTTTTCCCCCATGCTCCTCATTGCCCAGACCCTTCTCAAGGTCCAGCGGGACAGGGCCTCGGTGATACTCCTAGCCCCGAGGTGGCCCAGGCAGCCTTGGTTTCCCCTGCTGCTCCGTCTCTCGATGGAGCCCCCGGTCCCTCTTGGGTTCTCACCGGAGCTGCTGACACAGGAGGAGGGTCTGCAACTTCATCCCTATCTGAGGTCCCTATCCCTCACAGCTTGGCGGCTGAGCGGGTCGCTCTAGCCTCCTACCATCGTCCCGTGGAGATCTTTTGGCCTCACGAAAGGACTCGTCCAGACGGGCTTATGCCTTCAAGTGGCATCAGTTCTCGGTGTGTTGCTCGGCGCTCCGAACAAACCTATCTTCATGCCCTACCAGTTTGGTCTTGCAGTACCTGCTTCACCTCTCAGTCTGGGCTGAAGTCTATCTTGGTCAGGGTTTACCTGAGTGCCATCTCAGCAAACCACCACCCCATCGAGGGCAAGCCTCTTTCAGGGCAACCGCTCGTCTCTCATTTCATATGTGGTCTGCTTCTTTCCAGGCCCCTACCAGCTCTCCTTCGGTGGAATGGAAACTCAATGTGGTCCTCATGCAGCTGACGAAGCCACCCTTTGAGCCATTGGCTACCTGCCTGCTGCAGCATCTGTCGTGGAAGGTGGCCTTCCTGGTGGCTCTCACCTCTGCCCAGAGAGTCAGCGAACTCCAGGTGCTGATGGTTGAGGCGCCATACACGAGGTTCTATAGGAACAGGGTGGTCCTGTGGACTCGCCCCAAATTCCTTCCTAAGGTCATCTCAGATTTTCATCTCAATCAAGAGCCCATCTTCTTCCGAAGCCTCACGCCAACCGGGCGTTGGTGATTCTTTACACCTTGGATTATAGGAGGGCTCTCTCTTTCTACCTGCAGTGGACTCAGGATCACCACAGATTCAGGCAGCTCTTCATCTCCTTCAATCCCAGCCGTTTGGGGCTGGCGGTCACCAAGCGTCCATCTGGGTGGTGGACTGCATCGCTTTTGCCGAGGCCCAAGCCGGGTTTCCCCTGGACCGTCAAGTCACGGCTCACAATGTCCGAGCGATGGCGATGTTGGTCGCCAGCTTATGCTCAGTGCCACTGGCAGACATCTGCCAGGCCACCACCTAGTCCTCTGCTCACAACTTCACGGTACATTACTGCCTGGAGAGGGAGTCCTGTCAGGACGCCGTCTTCGGCCAGGCTGTACTCTATAATCTGTTCGGGCTTAAACCAACTCCTGCCCTCCGACCTTCTTGTTCTGGCTACCGGAAACGTGGCCATCAATGGACCTGGAGTCCTCAGGCTGCCTTTGGCTTTCACTGGCAACTGCTCAGGGCGCTGCCGTGCTTTTTCCTACAGGTCCTCGGTAGCCTGTAGCTAGGGAGTCCATTATGTGAGGACTGACTTCCTGCTTGTTCCTGGAGAAAGCGTAGTAACTCACCTGTAACAGGTGTTCTCCAGGGACAGCAGAAGTCAGTCCTCACAACCCTCCTTCCTCCCCTTGGAGTAGCCATATATATATTTTTGCTGTATACTTTTGCCATCTTCTTCAAGGGGCTATAGCTATGGCACCTGAATGAGTAAGATGGTACCTTTGGGCGGGAAGGGGACCACGTATGCATGGTGGCATTCCCAAAGGTTTTCTTTGAAAACTGGGGAAAAGCTCTGTGCGGGCTCCATTGGTGCCGACATCACCCATATGTGAGGACTGATTCCTGCTGTCCCTGGAGAACACCTGTTACAGATGAGTAACACCACTATTTCTGCATATTATGTTTACAACTCTTTTCTTTTAAAACAATATTAATTTAAATAGTTATAATTCATTCTTTGTATATGAATACATACCTTCCATTGTACTATTCTAAGTTTGTTTCATTGTAAACAGCATTTGATCGCCTGGAAAATGCGGTATAAAAATTGATGATAAATAAATAAATAAAAAATGATTACTCCTAAGTCTATCCCCTTTCACCTTCATCCTATGTCCCCTCGTAACAGAGCTTGCTTTCAATCGAAAGAGGCTCTCCTCCTGTGCATTTATGCCATGGAGGTATTTAAATGCCTCAATCATATCACCTCTATCCCACCTTTCCTCTAAAGTATACATATTAATATCCTTAAGTCTGTCCTCATATGCTTTATAACGAAAACCACTGACCATTTTAGTAGCCACCCTCTTTACCGACTCCAATCTGTTTATAGCCTTTTGAAGGTGCGGTCTCCAGAATTGCATACAATACTTCAAATGAGGTTGCACCAAAGACCAATACAGAGGCACTATCACCTCCTTTCTTCTGCTGGCCATTCCTCTCCCTATGCACCCAAGCATCCTTCTAGCTTTTGCCATTGCCTTTTCTACCTGTTTAGTTACTTTAAGATCATCAGACACAATCATGCCTAGGTCCTGCTCTTCTTTTGTGGACAGAAGTACTTACCCCCTATACTATATCGCTCCCTTGGATTGTCGCAGCCCAAATGCATGACCTTGCATTTTTTAACATTAAATCTCAGCTGCCAAATTCTAGACTATTCTTCAAGCTTAGCTAGATCCCTCATCATGTTATCTACACCTTCCTGGGTGGCTATGCCTATTACAGATTTTGGTGTCATCTGCAAAGAGGTAGACCTTTCCCGACAGTCCTTCCACAATATCACTAACAAAGATGTTAAAAAAAGAATCGGACTAAGGACAGATCCCTGGTACACTCCTTCTCCCCAAAGTGAGCTCCGTTTACCTGTACCCTTTGTCGCCTCCCACTCAACCAATTTCTAACCCAAGCAGTAACTTTAGGGTCCATCCCTAGGGTGCTCAGTTTGTTTATAAGTCACCTGTGCAGAACGGTGTCAAAGGTTTTACTAAAATCTAAATACACCACATCTAGGGCTATCCCTCGGTCCAACTCCCTGGTCACCCAGTCAAAGAAATCAATCAGATTGTCTGACAAGTCCTGCCTCTGGTAAATCCATGCTGCCTCGGATCCAGTAATCTGTTGGACTCCAGAAACCTTACTATTTTCTCTTTCAGCAGCGCTTCCAATAATTTACTCACCACCGAAGTTAAACTAACTTCGCCTGTAGTTTTCAACCACATCCTTACATCTGCTTTTGTGTAAAGGGACCACATGTGCCTCTCTCCAGTCCTCTGGCACTCCTCCCGACTCCAACGAGGCACTGAAAATGTCAATCAGTGGAGTTGCTAGAACGTCCCCAAGTTCCCTCAGTATTCTCGGCTGTATCCCATCTGGTTCCATCCCTTTGTCTACTTTAAGTTTAGCTAGTTTCTCATGAACACAATCGTCTGTTCCTGTTTGTGGGTGTTTTCTGAGGTCCTGCTCCTGGTTCTTTGTCTTGAACATGGAACAGAAATATTTATTAAGCAATTCTGCTTTATCATCAGTTTTATTTATTTACTTAGCTGTATTTATATCCCGCTTTTCACCGGGTCAAAGCGGTCAATTGGGGGATACATTTAACATGAGGGGATATGAGACACACACACTAATACATACAGGGAACATGGGCAATGGAGGGTTAAGTGGCTTGCCCAAGACCACAAGGAGTGCCTATAGGACTAGAAATCCCAGTCCCTCCGGCTTGAGATTGCTGTCCCCAGGTAGGACTTGAACCCCCGGCCCTCCAGCCTGAAGTACCTTGTCCTAACCACTAGACCACTCCTCCCTACATATTCATATTCATCCCCTTCACCCTTGAGTTTGACAATATCACTTTTGCCCTTCCTCTTCTCACTAACATATCTGAAAATGTCTTATCCCCCCATGTTATTGCACTGGCTATTTCCTCCTCTTTCCTGACTACTTTGCTAGCTTCTCTAAGTTTTTCCAAATATAGATACCTATCTTCCTCTCTCTGTGACCTCTTGTATTTCATGAAGACCTCCCTCTTTTTCTTCACCTTTTCAACTACTTCTTTCGAAAACCATAGCGGTCTCTTTTTCCTATTACCTTTATTTACCATTTTAACAAAAAGGTTCGTTGCCCTTAAAATATCCCCTTTCAATTTTGCCCACTGTTTTTCTACATCCCCATAAGAACATAAGATATGCCATACTGGGTCAGACCAAGGTCCATCAAGCCCAGTATCCTGTTTCCAACAGTGGCCAATCTAGGTCATACGTACCTAGCAGTTTCCCCAAAAGACACAGGTTCCACAATGCTTGTACTGGGTCAAGCATTGATATCCTGGGTCCCTTCTTAATAATTTATTTATTTATTTAGCTGTATTTATATACCGCTTTTCACCGGGTCAAAGCGGTCAATTGGGAGATACATTTAACACGAGGGGGATATGACACACATACGCTAATACTTACAGGGAACATGGGCAATGGAGGGTTAAGTGGCTTGCCCAAGACCACAAGGAGTACCTATAGGACTAGAAATCCCAGTCCCTCCGGTCTGAGATTGCTGTCCCCAGGTGGGACTTGAACCCCCGGCCCTCCGGCCTGAAGTACCTTGTCCTAACCACAAGGCCACTCCTCCCCATAATAATGGTTTATGGACCTTTCCTCCAGGAACTTGTCCAAACCTTTTTTAAACCCAGCTACACTAACAGCCTTTACTACATCCTCCGGTAACAAATTCCAGAGTTTGATTACACGTTGAGTGAAAAAATATTTTCTTTTATTAGTCTTAAATAGTTTACCCTGTAGCTTCATTGCATGTCCCCTAGTCTTTCTATATTCTGATAACGTAAACAATCGATCTACGTTTACCCGTTCTTCACCGTTCATTAATTTATAGACTTCTATCATATCTCCCCTCAGCCATCTCTTTTCCAGGTTAAAGAGCCTTAACCTTTTTAGCCTTTCTTCATAGGAGTATCCTTCTATCCCCTTTACCATTTTGGTGGCTCTTCTCTGAACCTTTTCTAATAACGCTATATCCTTTTTAAGATACGGCGACCAGAATTGCACACAATATTCAAGGTGCGGTCTCACCATGGAACGATAGAGAGGCATTATAATATCTTTTGTTCTATTTTCCATTCCTTATGATACCTAGCATTCTATTTGCTCTCTTGGCCGCCGCTGCACACTGGGCCGAGGGTTTTAACATGTTATCCACAATGACGCCTAAATCTTTTTCCTGGGTGGTGGTTCCTAATGTGGAACCTTGGATCGTGTAACCATAGTTTGGGTTGTTCTTCCCTAGGTGCATAACTTTGCACTTGTCCACATTAAATTTCATCTGCCATTTTGATGCCCAGTATTTATTTATTTACAATTTCTTATATACCGCACTATTCGGCATCAGCGCGGTTTACATGGAACAGAAAAATCAGACAGGATATATATGCCTGAGTTTACAATTAACAGGACAGCAAAACTTGGATAGCCAAGGGTGAGTTTACAATTAACAGGACAGCAAAACCTGGATAACCAAGGGTAACTATTTACACACTAGAGTCACAGAATAAATGAAACATGTGATTCAATGGTCAAGGACACCTTGATAAGTGTGATCTCCTGGCTGACTAGGTGTGTTGGTGTAGCTACAAATATTTGAGTGGGGATGTGATTCAGTGTTCTCTAGGAAGTGTTTGAAGAAAAGGTAGTGTTTGAGGGCCTTTCTAAACTGGGTTAGGTTAGTGATTGCTCTGATGTTTGTTGGTAAGGCGTTCCAGAGTCTTGGGGCACAGAGTCTGAAAGCCCTATTTGCTGTTGTCGCAGTGCATCGTGTTAATTCTCTCGGAATCGTTAGCGTATTTATTGCTGTGGATCTTCTTGATCTATTAGGAGCTATGGTTTGGATGAGGTCGGTTAGTGAGGAGGAGGAGAGACTATTGACCGTTTTGAATGTCAGTAACACTGTCTTGAAGACGATCCTGGCCTGTATAGGAAGCCAGTGTAACTGTTTCAGAAGGGGCGTTACATGGTCTCTCCTAGATGCACCATGAAGAACCCTCGCTGCACTATTCATTGCGAGCTGTAGAGGGTTCAAGGTGGATTGGGGGAGTCCTTGTAATATGGCATTGGTGTAATCAAAATGAGGTATGATCAGAGCCTGGTAAATTGTACGTAAATCCCCTGGTTCAAGCAAGGGGCGTAGATGTCTGAGTGAATGGATCTTGTAATAGATAGCTCTTACAGTGTTAGCTATGTGTGCCTTCATATCAAGGTTTTGATCCAGTGTAACACCCAGGTACCGTATTGTGGGTTTTGCTTGTAAATCGGCTTCTTTCATCTTCAAGTATTGTGGTGGGCTAAAATTCGGGTTCCTCGTAATGAAGAGCACCTCGGTCTTCTTATGCTGAATTCGGAGGTTTTGTGACAGGAGCCATTCCGATATGGCGTTGAAGCAATTGGTCAAAGGGGAGAGGTCCAATTTATCTATGGAGCACGGCATATAGAGCAGGACATCATCAGCGTATATCATGCAACTGACATTGAAAGACCGGATGATATTACAAATGGGTTGCATATATATGTTGAACATCAAGGCAGAGAGGGAGGATCTCTGTGGAACTCCCTGGCCTTGATGAAACGGTTCTGATGTTGCTCCACCGGATCGTACGTGCTGCCATCTTCCGGACAAGTATGATCTGCACCATTCAAGTGCTGTTCCGCAGATGCCTTTCTCTTTTAGCCGCCCTAGGAGAAGCTCATGGCATACTGAGTCGAAGGCTGCGGCAATGTCTAGGAAAATGAGTGCAAACCCCTGACGGATGCTGTCGACATCAGTAATTATATTATTGAAGAGGGTGGTAAGGAGTGTTTCCATTCCATGAGACTCCCTGAATCCATGTTGGCATGGGTCCAGTGGAGCAGCAGAATCAATGTGGTCTTGTAACTGTCTTTGCACCTCTTTTTCGATTAACTTTGCGAGAAAAGGTATACTTGAAATGGTCTGTAAGAGTCTACCTTTTGGGGATCTAGCTTGCTATTTTTTAGCAGCGGTCTGCTAGATGTGTGCTTGAGGGCAGAAGGGAAAGAACCGGTTGTGAAGGATAGGTTCATTATCCTGGTTATTACTGGACTGAAATCACTGCACAATTCCTTTATCCAGAAAGCTGGGCAAGGATCTGTTTGCGCAGTAGTAGTATTGAGGGTCATGATCGTGTCTTCGATGCGCCTCTTGGCAGATGTAGAGAAAGAAGTTAGAGATGTTGGGCACTCTTGGTCTGTGGAAGCGACCTCTATTGAAGGTTTATTTGTCTGGCATAACTTGGATTATAAGTAAACGGCAAACTCCTGAGGATGGATTTCACATTGGTGTTCGGGGGCTGGTTCCTTGGATAGAGTCTTGACTAAGTTAAACAGATCATGAGGTTTGTTTAACGAGCGCTTCAGGGTGTCTGTGTGGTACTGTTTCATCTTCTCTGTGATAGCTTTGCGGTGGACGGTTAGCTGATAGATGTATGCTGTCTGGCCTCCAATGGAGTGTGACCGACGCCAGCGTTTCTCAAGCTTTCGTAGTCAGGTGAGTGATGATCTCAGCTCCGCTGTGTACCATGGGGCTGTAGTTCTTTTCCTTGGTGACTTGTTAGGTGGTGGTCGTAGAGCTATCGCACTGAGACTACTGTTCCAGCGAGTAATCAGTTCTTCAAGATTTAGGGTGGTCTCGTTAAGGAGCGAGTGCGTTTCAGTAAGGATAAGATCTCTATTGAATGGACGGGAACTTCTAGCAGGTAGTCTAGATGTCTTGCTTGGTACTCTGTTGATCTTTGATTGGTTGTCGTGTGTGGGAATCTGGAAGATGATGAGTTTGTGGTCTGACCATGGTACAGTAGTTATGGACATCACGGTGTCGTGGGATTGGTCACAAACTCTCTGCGGGACAAATACAAGGTCTAGTGTATTTCTCTTCACATGAGTAGGTTCATTAACTAATTTTTTGTATCCTAGGACCTCGAGAGCTTCGAGAAAGGCCGATGATTGGTTATCTTGAAGTGCTGGCAGGTTGAAGTCACCTAGGATCCAACTTGGAGTATTAGGATTCTGGATGTTGGATGCGAGGTTTATTATAGTTGGGAGGTCATCCAGGGAGGCTGAAGGAGCTCTATACAGCAGGTTTATAGAGCAGAGCTTGTTGGAAATGGAGACTGTCTCCAGGTGGTTTGTGCTAGTGGAGTCGTCCATCTTGAAATGGAGGTCTGTCCTGGTGAGGATGAGCACTCCACCTCCTCTTTTGTTTTGTCTATGGCTAGTAAACACTGTGAAATTTAAGGGGAGGAGCTGGTTGAGTATGACATTGTATTCAGGGGATAGCCATGTTTCAGTAACCATGAGAATATCGAGGTCTTCCAATTTATCAAGATCCTCTTGCAATTTTCCACAATCCTCTTGGGTTTTAACAACTTTAAATAGTTTTGTGTCATCTGCAAATTTGATAACCTCACTCGTTATTCCCTTTTCCAGGTCATTTATGAATATGTCAAAAAGCAGCAGACCCAGCACAGATTCCTGGGGTACACCACTATTCCATTTCATCCTGCTAGACCAGTCCAGACAAACGGGTTGTGCTCCCCCTCCAGCAGATGTTGGAGACAGAGAAAGACTTCCAGAACTCTGATTGGTTGAGGTCTGACAGGTAGTAGTGTGGTAGGCGACGGCCTATGATCCATGCTAATTGAACTAAGCAGACAGGCCTAAGCAGCTTGACCTGTAACTGAAGCCTGTAGTTAGGCCCAGAGGAATGAAAACCCCCCTGAATGATGACACCATAGAATTGAAACTTAACTCAGTTTAACTGAACATAGCTAAGCAGAAACGAAACTTAGAAAATATAGAAAAACAAGTTTAATTGGTACTGATAAGGTGTGCTATGCTTCTATGGAATTAATTAACTCTGCAAAAAGCAAGGTTACAGTGCCCTGCTTCCCATATGTTTTAACAAGCTAAGTGACCTTGGAGGAGAGATGTAACAAGTTAGAGACACTGACCATTGTAATTGGGACTAGAAGGGGGGCAACCAGGTGCTGAGCCCAGACCAGAGTCCCGATTGGGTAGCCATATCAGTACCGGGACCAATAGATGGGTGAGAGGGGTACTGGGACCAATGAAAAGTTTGCCTATGCTTAGAATGGACAAGAAAGCTATAAAAGTTGTTGTTTTACTAGAAGCCATTGCTCAGCCATTTTGAAATTGCTTATTGCTTGAGCCATGTGCACATTAAACTGACTTGGATCCTTGAAACGACTCCTGGTTTTGTTTATTGCATGCTTATCTGCTGCTACATTTCTTGGTGCGTTTGGCCTGGAAGTGCGAGTGGTGGATGGTGTTCAAGTGAATAAATCCACGTAATTCGCCTTGAGGTTTGGTCCAGTTGGAACCATGCCAATCCGACGCAGGGGAATTTCCCTGGGCCCACCGATCCTCTTGAATCGGAGGGAGTTCTGCCTGGCCTCGGCAGGCACTGAGTCCAGCTGGCCAACACTTCCGACCCGGGGGAGTCCAGGATCCAACTCAGAAGCTTGGGAACCAGATCTGGTAAGTATAGTTTTGAAAACCTGTCTAGACAGATGAGTTAGAACTGCAGTTTGAAACTTGTAACTTGTAATCTCGAGAACTTGGAACTTGGAATTTGGAATTTGGTAATGAGAGCACTGATCCCCTCTCAAGGACGGTCCTATTAACCTTGCATGAGTATGCGCGAGGTGAAGCCATCGTCCTTCTTGTTTGGTAAGACTTAAGTCTTTGTTTGAAAATCCTTGCATGAGTATTCGCGAGGTACAGCTGTTAAAGAAAAAAAAAAAATCATGATTTAGCCTAGTCAGAACAGACAGGAACTTGGAATTTGTAATCTCAAGATATTGGGAATTGGTAAGAGAGCATGATCACCTCTCAAGGAAGGGCCGAGTAACCCCGCATGGGAATTCGCCGGGTGAAACCCCCATCCTTTTTGTAATTGGGAAATTGGATAAGACTAGTCAGAATAGATAGAAAGGAATGCATTCTGAGATACGTTGCTAGCATGACTGTGTGAATGAAGTGTGAATGAGAGGTCTGGCAGCACGGACCAAGCAGAGTGGACTCTGGACTAGCGCAGTTCCTAGCCGGGTGACTGCGTCTAGGTCGCGAAACGGATGAAGCGTTTGGTGTATTGTCCGTCCTGTGTATTTGATTTTTGTTATCTGTTGAAACTGCGAGTTTCCCTTCTGTTATAAATGTGAGATTATTCTGTTGAGTAATTTGTGACAGTTCACTGATTAAGAAATTGTATTAATAGAGCAGAATGAAGACCCAAAACACCTACAGTCATTTTAAGAAATCAAAAAGCTGGTCTGACCCAGTTCGTTTTTCTACTGCAGTGTGAAAAGCTGACAGGGGGCGTGTCTGAAGGAAAGAATGTACAGTGTCGTCTTTCTAATCCTGTGCAGGCTTAAATCTCAATGCTGTTAGTTTGTGCTTATTTCAGGACAATTGTACCTGTTCTGCTATGGTTATGTAATATATATATCATTTATATATCATTTAATAAGAATGTTTGGTCGGAATTTTGAATCCCGGTAGTTTTGGGCTTAGCCTAGGAAAGGCTAAGTTCTTATAAACCCCTTTCCAGCTCCTTAGCTGTTCTAATATTTCAAGCCCTGCTTTGTGGTTACGGACCAAGTGTGGAGGATTTTGTAAAGCTAGTATTACATGTTACGGCATATAACTTTAAAATAAATACTTTATATCGATCAGATAGACAGATCTCATGGTCCAGACAGACATGATAGAGAAATTAAGAAAACTGACTACGGCAAGCACCTCATAGAAGACATACTTATTGTTAATAAAAATAAAATAGGAAGAAAAAAGTGTATATGTATTCTAGATATCCACCCACTTTATTGAAAAAGTATCCGGAATGTCTTTTGAATATCTCCTTCCTAAACTGTAATCTTTTGCAGGGACGCTATTCACCTTAAGTGCGGAGTACGGCTGGCAGTTAGTTTCTTCCAGCCATACGTAATAGTTCTCTCTGTTGGGATTGTTGTTATAACATGTTGCAAAATAATAGTTTTATATTTGAAGGAATTTATCTAAATTGTACTTATCTAACTTGTACTTATTTAGAATGAGCACACATCTATTATGCCTAGTCACAGGAAAATGCAGCCTGACTGACCGCCCTCTGTCTGTTGTTAACTACGTCACCATGGGGGGAGGAAGGGGGGTCAGAGTCCATGCAGATTCCAGTGTTAGTTACTTCATGGCCCTGTAGTTTCCCGTGTTTATCAGATTGTACAGAGAATAGTTCCCCTACATAGGATTCTTGGTTAAATGTTTAAAAAAAAAAAAAAAATCCTGCCCGTTTATTTCCCTCAGCTCTGCCATCATCCCGGGCAGAGCCTGGATCAAGGGGGGGAGGGGGGATACCTCCCTGCAAACGTCACTAAACGTCACTAGCCACCTCCGCAGCCCTGGCACAGTTTAAAGTACCGATGGCACTACAAATAGAGATTTATTTGCTAGTTCAGCCTGATTGCCGTATGCCTTCAGATATACATTGCACCAGTAAGAGAGAGGGTCACGTAATCCTAATCCCATTGCACTAGGTCCAGGGCCAGCTTTGCACTAGCCATGAACAGTATTATGCAAACCCAATCCAAATAGCGCAGGCAGCCTTCACTATATACCCCATGCAATCTAGCAGCCCAGGAGAATTTGCGTTTTTGTCAGTCAGTCAAAGAGAGAAGTGAATGAAAAAAAAAAAAAAAGAAACCTCCCAGATAGAGCGTTGCTAGGAGAAACAGAGCCCAGGAGTGAAAGTCAGCTGACCAGACGTGTTTAGAACTGAAAAAACTGCATTATACACTGAGAAGTTTTAGGACTTGATTGAACTAATGAACGGAAATTGCAGAGAACTGGATGAATTTGCGGGCATAATGGTTAAATGAAAAGTTGATCAGAAAAGTATGTGGATTGTTGAAGAGGGACAGAGAATGTAAGAATTGTAAGATGGAAAAAGAGAACAGATCTTTTTGCAGATATTTTAGTTGAATGATGTGGAGGTTTTCCTAATCGAAGGAGCAGCGGACGTGAAAACTGGGTGTGAGTGCGCCCATTATAGAAAAAGAAGGACATTAGAGAAGTGAATGCCCGTATCTTGACTCCACCCCAGGAGGGGAGGAGGGAGTACTTGATTGCAGAGTCATAGAATAAAACCAAGCACAGTGTTTCAGCATGAGAATGAAGCAGCTATAGCGTGAGTGGCAGCCGAAGAGGGCTACAGCATGGATGAAAACTAGGCCAGACTGGACTCTCCAGTTTCCCTGGGTCCCCAGGAGTCAGTCTGAAAAATAGGGGACCAATATATGGACTTTTATGGGGGATACAGGAGCAGAATACTAAAGCCAGTAGCCCCTGTGTTTTTCTAGATGCATCACCATTATCAGAGCTACTGGGGCTAAGTCCGCAAAGCCTTTCCTGCAGAACCGCATGTGTGAACTAGGGGGACAGAAAATAATGCACCAGTTCCTGTATATGCCTGAATGCCCTATTCCATTTTTGGAGCCGAGATCTGCTTGCAAAGCTTCAGACACAGATATCCTTTGCTGAAGAGAGAGAAATGCAAATGACTGTGAACCCAGAGCCTGCTGGATTGATGGTGCTGACTGTTCCCCGAGAAGAAGAGTAGCAGTTCTATAGTGTATAGCCCCACCTGGATTATGGGCAGAAGATAATCCACCTGGCCTAGCGAAGAACATAGCCCCTGTCATTGTCACCCTCAAGCCAGTCAAGAAGCCTGGGACAGGTGATTACCGCCCAGTGCAGGATCTAAGAAGAATGAATGATGCAGCTGAAACTATACAACCAGTGGTACCAAAATCCTTATATTCCCTTGGAACTGATCTCTGCTGAAGCTATATATTTCACCATTCTGGACTTAAAAAGATGCCTTTTTCTGCATACGCTTAGCCCAAAACCCCATTACAAGGAGGGGGGGCCAACTCATCTAGACAAGATTACCTCAAGGATTCAAGAACTCGCCTTACTCAGCAAAAAGATTTGACAAGTTATCCAGTAATTCCAGGAGAAAGAATTCTACTGCAATATGTGGACAACTTGCTTATAGCCACCAACTCAGAAAGTGAATGTCCACAAGCCACCAGTGAACTCTTGCACCTTTTTAATGAGGCTGGATACAAAGTCTCAAGAGCCAAAGCATAATTATGTCAAACAAGTTAAATACCTAGGATTCCAGTTGTCCAGCGGAATTCGACGCCTGGAACCCTTACCAGAACGCAAAGCAGCTGTATGCAGTATTCCTACTCCAACCACCAGGAGGCAAGTGAGAGCCTTCTTGGGTGCCACAGGGTACTGTTGTATATGAATCCCCAATTTTGCGCTGCTAGCAAAACCATTCTATCACATTGTATCAAGCTACCAAAGGAATGAAAAAGTCTCCATTGGAATGGGGACTTGAATAGGAATGCAGCCTTTTGATCTTTGAAAACCGCTCTGATGTTATCACCAGCTCTGGGTCTACCAGATGTCCAGAAAACCTTACAGTCTCTATGTTCATGAGTCGCAAGGAAATGTTCTAGGAGTGTTGACTCAATCTCTTGGACCTTATTTGAGAAGCTGTTACAGCTACAGCCTTCCTAGTAAGCAAAAACTAAAAGAAAAATCCCTTTGAGACAGAATCTTCAAGTTACTGTACCACACTCTGTTCTAACCAATATGAAATACAAAGGAAATTACTAGCTAACAAATCTATGAATGTTGAAGTATTAGAGTATGTTGTGTGAAAACCCCAGATACAACTGAAGGGTCAGTCAAGCTTTCAATTCTGCTATGTTGTTATCAGTTAGTCTTGATCCCCTGATCATGACTATTCAGAAATTATGGACACTGTATTCTCAAGCCGCCTGGATTTGACTGATGTCCCTATGGAGAACCCTGAACAGACTTTCTTTGTGGCTGAAGGCAGTTTCATCATCAGTGGACATTGTTGTGCTAGATATGCAGTGGTGACCCCTGATTTGGTAGTTGAGTCCTCAGCCCTGGCCCCAGAAACTTCACCACAGAAAGCTGAACTGATAGTCCTCACTAGAGCACTAACAATAGGAAAAGAGCCCTGTCTAAATGTGTACCCAGATTTCAAGTATGCCCTTACAACCTTGCATGCACATGGGACCCTGTACAAAGAATGAGGGTGGATAACCTTAGGAAGCAAGTCCATTAAGTATAGCCCCAAGATATTGATATTAACAGATACATACTGCCTATAGATCTCAGAATTTAGGAAAAGTAGAATGTATGAATAGAACCCTGAAATCTCAGTTGTCTAAACTTTGCCAAGAGGTTTACCTGAAGTGGCCCCAGGTTCTTCCCATAGCCCTTCTTAGGATATACTTAGCCCCTGCTAAGTCTTTAGGAGTTTCCCTTTTTTTGAGATTCTGTATGGGCAACCCCTGCCTATTGTATAGGAAATAAAAGGAGATATGAGACAGATAGGATCTGAAATTATTAGACATGAACTATTGGTTTTAAGTTCTGTTTTGCAGGAGTCTTCATACCTGAGTACAAAATCGATTACCCATCAATTTGCCTGAACCCCTGCATCCTTTCAAGCCTGGAGTCTCGGTGTGGATCAAAGAGTGGAGAAAGATACTGTTAGCCCTGCATTGGAGGGGATCCTATGTTGTCATCCTGTCAACTCCAACTGCAGTAAAAGTCACAGAATTTGAACCTTGGATCCATCATAATCAAGTGAAGCCAGCAGCTGCTCTTGAACCTGATCACTGGACTACTGTACAGCATCCTGAGACTCCATTGCACCTCACCCTACGACAACAGCCACGGACCTAAGACTTATTGGTCCCTCAGAAACTGCACTGTTTCGAGACTGTCTGTTTATCTGAAAGTAAGCTTCGCATCTGGAGAAAACTGCAATCATCAGAAAGAGACTGTGTTGTGTTAAGAAATTGAATCTTCTAAGAGACTATGCTATGATATTTTAAGAAATTGAGACATCCCAGAGGACAGTGATACTTTGGAATCTACAGCCCTACTCCTGCCAAAAGGTTGGTAGGTCTACGTACGGCAGAAGCTTGAGGATCTACAATCAACTCTACCTTTGTGAAATCCGACAGTTCCTCCAATTTTCCAGAGACTATGCCCATTATGAATTATTATTATTATTGCTTTATTCTGGCAACAGTTTTGGAGTGCTTTGAAATGACTTTTGCCTTATCTCCCTGGGCAGCCTGTATAAGTACAACATGAACTGGACCGAAGGTCACTCAGACCTTGTTTTATCATTCTTCCGATACTTGCATTGGTATACTCTCCAATCCAAAAGTTGTTCTAGATCTTGACTTTCTACAAGGCTATGCAAGCCACCGTTGCAATTCCTCATACCACCACCAGAACTTGTTTCTTGAACTTGCTGGAGCAATAGCATCTAGTCTCCACACTTCTGACTGTTTCTATTGTGGAGGAACTAAGATGGGAGATCAGTGGCCCTGGGAGACGCAAGAACTGAACTATTCTATCCTATACAATCAGACTGATTTACATAATACTACTAGTGAGTGGGTATTGGCCCACCCCATTGTTGACAGTTTGTGTTTTGTTTGGACTGGTCCACAATCTACTATGAAGGATGGACAGCTGGTCTGTCTAAATCAGAAGCTTTACGACAGCACAACAAAGATGCAACTGAACCTTCTAATCCTTTAGTTCTTTTTCCCACTCTTGCCAAACTATGGACTTTGACTATCTGCCTGTTGCTCCCTTGTTTCTTGCCACTTTGCTTGCGAATGATAACTTCAGTTATTAATAACACTGTAGAGCATAAGGCAGCTACAAAGATACTAGCTATATGAACTTACTACCCTATACCACAGAGTGGTACCTTTACCTAGTATTATGTGATTTGATTCTCACACCTTATTAACATGCGGGTGAGAATAATCAAAGGGGGGAATGTGGTAGGCGACGGCCTATGATCCATGCTAATTGAACTAAGCAGACAGGCCTAAGCAGCTTGACCTGTAACTGAAGCCTGTAGTTAGGCCCAGAGGAATGAAAACCCCCCTGAATGATGACACCATAGAATTGAAACTTAACTCAGTTTAACTGAACATAGCTAAGCAGAAACGAAACTTAGAAAATATAGAAAAACAAATTTAATTGGTACTGATAAGGTGTGCTATGCTTCTATGGAATTAATTAACTCTGCAAAAAGCAAGGTTACAGTGCCCTGCTTCCCATATGTTTTAACAAGCTAAGCGACCTTGGAGGAGAGATGTAACAAGTTAGAGACACTGACCATTGTAATTGGGACTAGAAGGGGGGCAACCAGGTGCTGAGCCCAGACCAGAGTCCCGATTGGGTAGCCATATCAGTACCGGGACCAATAGATGGGTGAGAGGGGTACTGGGACCAATGAAAAGTTTGCCTATGCTTAGAATGGACAAGAAAGCTATAAAAGTTGTTGTTTTACTAGAAGCCATTGCTCAGCCATTTTGAAATTGCTTATTGCTTGAGCCATGTGCACATTAAACTGGCTTGGATCCTTGAAACGACTCCTGGTTTTGTTTATTGCATGCTTATCTGCTGCTACAGTAGCATACCCCTAGGGGTCCTCCTCAGTATTTCTCTGTCTCCAGCAGATGAAGGAGTGTTTGTTGTGGTCTCTCTCTCTCTCTCTCCTCACTTTTATTTTTTTATTCTATTGGGCATATTCCCGTAATTTTTTTTTTTTTAGATTCATTACCCCTGGAAGTACCCAGGCTTCACATGAGGTGTTGCTCTGGGTTTTCCCAGGAAGAGTCAGCGCCAGATCGCGCTATTCTGCAGTGAGCTCCTGATTTGAGATCAGTGCAGCTCCATCTCCCGCAGGATATCAGCCCTAACCAAGAGGGTTAGCAGGCTGTCTGGAATATCTCTGCCTTTCTGTACCATTTATGAGGATGTGCTGTGCTGGCGCGGCTTCGTTGAAATTGTAAGTGACAGCTTTCTTATCTTCTAAGCGCTGCATAAGGAGTTCAGCAGTGCGGGGGTTTCTAGCAGAAGAACAGGAGCTAACGGATTGTTTTACACATCTGAGCTCTTTTGCTGTCTTCCCGGCTTGTGCAGCTTATCGGAAGTAGTATATTTTTATTTCCCTTACTTTTGAAATTTTCACTCGTACTTCATTTTCGCGCGCTTTTGAGCCGGTGGCCATTTTTGCGAACGTGCGATCACGTTCCCGACGGCCATTTGCCATAGAGCAGCATTCTGCTTCTTTTGTCTTGCCTCCCCGGTCTTCCTCCTGAAGCATGTGGGCTCTGAAGGGACTCTATAACTCATCTTTATCGGGTTCTGCAAACTTAAAAAAAAAAAAAGGCGCGGTCATGCCTTCCTCGGGACAACGCTGCCTGGGCTGCAACAAAAAGCAGAAAGACTTAGCAGACAAAATGTGTGCTGCTTGTCTTTCTCATCCCAGGGAATCGTCTCGTGGCCCTTCATTGACAGGCACATCCCTGGATATTTCTCCGAGTCCCCCGGTTTCAGCCATTGATGTCCTCCAGGTTTTGCCTTCTCAAGCTGCTCCCCTGTTAACTCCTCAGTCCACGACCTTGCGACAGGAGTCTCAGTCAGTTCCCTCAGAGGCTCCGTTTTTGGCGCTATTTCGCCAAGCCTGGACTTTATGGCAGGCAGACTTCTCAGATGGGGGTCCAAAGGGATTGCAAGCCTCAGAAAAGGAGTCAGATGCAATTTCTCAGCGTAAGCGTACCCACAAGGGCTCAGACCACAAGGCAGGGCGCCCTTCCAAGAAGGCTCCCAGTAGGTTATCTGACGGCTCTGGGGTCCCTGAGGTTGCTGGGTCTTCTGCGGAAGACAGCTTGACTGATTCAGACCGTGAAGATGGTGAATATTCTCCTTCTGATTCTTCTATCACTACAACAGATGATTCGCAGGATATCCGTCTTTTCAGAAAAGAGGAATTGGCGCCCTTGATAGAGCAGGTTGTTGAGGCTCTCCGGCTATCTGATCCACCTGCTTCCGACGCTGCTCTCCCGCCATCTCAAGCGGATCCAATCGTGCTGGGCATACGCAAACCATCTAAGGCTTTTCCCTTTCCTGAAGAATTGCAACAAATGGTTTCTCGGGAGTGGGACGCGCCGGATTCTCCTCTCCGGGCGGTACGTCATCTTGGTCAACTATATCTCTGGCCTCCGTCGGATATTGACCGCTGGCTGTCCTATCCAAAGGTGAATGCCTTAGTGTCGGGCGTGACTAAACATACCACCATCCCTGTGGAAGGGGGCGCAGCACTCAAAGATCAGCAGGACCGCAAGATGGAAAATCTGTTAAAGACAGCCTTTTCTTCCTTCACTATGATGTTACAGGCAACTGTTTGTGGCGGTTTAGTGGCCCGAGCGTTATTGCGCTGGAGTCAGCGTCTGCCAGATGATCCGGCCATGGGGCATCTGGAATCCGCCACAGCCTTTTTAGCAGATTCGTTTTATGATTTGTTATGTCTCTCAGCTCAGTCCATAGCATCGATAACAGTGGCACAGAGATGGTTATGGCTGCGTCAGTGGGCTGCGGATGTCGCTTCTAAAACCCGACTCTCAAAACTCCCTTTTAAAGGAAGGTTTTTGTTTGGGGAGGATCTCGACAAGTTGGTAAAGGATCTTGGAGAAGTTAAGCCGCAACGGCTGCCAGAGGATCGCCCGAAGTCTGCTGCACGGCGTGCCTTTCGGTCCTATTCTCAGAGCTCTTGGTGCTTTTCAAGACCTCGCGACTCCCGGAGATTCCGATCTTACAAGCCTGCTTCCTCTTCGCTTCCCTCGAGCCGAGCTGGACAAAGGGGGCAGTCCTTTTGAGGAGCTTGGAAGGGCGGGGAACCCTATTCAGGGACAGGAAAGTTTTCTGCGATCGCGCATTCTTCCCACTGACGGGACGAGCAGCCCACTCGAGATTCTTCCCCCAGTGGGAGGTCGTCTGGCCTTCTTTTCTCGTCAGTGGGCAGCTATAACCTCCGATCAGTGGGTTCTCAATATTGTGTCCCGTGGTCTGTCCCTCAACTACTGCCGTCCTATTCCCGATACCTTCTTTCTCTCCCTGGCAGGAGTGCCCGGGAAAAGGCTTGCCATTCAGGTGACCTTACAACGGCTCCTCCTGCTCAATGCCATTCATCCCGTTCCAGCTCCAGAAAGGGGGCTAGGCCGTTATTCCATCAATTTCGTGGTGCCCAAGAAAGATGGTTCCTTTCGCCCAATTCTGGATCCTCAAGGGTGTCAACCGGAGTCTTCAGGTGCCTCACTTCAGAATGGAAACACTCCGGTCAGACATTCAGGCGGTTAGCAAGGGAGAATTCCTCGCATCGCTAGATCTTGCAGAAGCTTATTTTCACATTCCTGTTCGATCAGAGCATCAACACTTCCTGCGCTTCGCGGCTCTCGGGCAGCATTTTCAGTTTCAAGCAATGCCCTTCGGCCTAGCATCCGCTCCACAGACCTTTTCAAAAGTAATGGTGGTTGTGGCCGCAGCTCTCCGCAAACAGGGCATTCGAGTGCATCCCTACCTAGACGATTGGCTTATTTGGGCGGATTCCCTTCCAGAGGCCTACAGCACGGTAGCGAAGGTGGTTTCCTTTCTGGAGAGTTTAGGATGGGTCATCAATTGTGCCAAAAGTTCTCTTCGGCCATCTCAACAAATCGACTTCCTCGGGGCGAGATTCGACACCAGTCTGGGTCATGTGTTTTTGACAAGGGAACGCTTTCTCAAGTTGACGGCTCAGCTTCGCCTGTTCCTACTTCAGTCCTCTCCTCAGGCTTGGGATTATCTACAGGTTCTGGGAACGATGGCGGCCACCATCGATCTGGTTCCCTGGGCAAGGGCACATATGCGTTGTCTTCAGAAAGCGCTTCTCTCAAGGTGGTCGCCTGTATCAGAGGATTATCAACTCCGTCTCCCGCTTCTGCCAGAAGTCAGGAACGACCTGCGTTGGTGGCTCTCTGCTTGCAATCTCCTGCAAGGGGTCCCTCTAGAGAATCCGCACTGGATTCTATTGACAACAGATGCCAGTCTTTCCGGTTGGGGGGCTCTTTGTCTCACACAGTGCAAGGTACTTGGGCGCTTCACTGAAAGAAAGCTTGATTGTACCAGGTTGGATACACAGTCAAGCCCTGTGTATAACATTATATTACTATAAGCCCTAAGAAAGAGTTAATATCATTTGTAGCATCCTAGAAAACTCTGTAGAAGTAACTGGGTGAAAGGTTCCAGATAACATAAACATTAGTCTTGTTATTAGAAAGATAAGTAAAAGGCAAGTTGTTTACCCAGCTTCTCAGTCTCTCAGTCTCTGGTCAGAGATATTAAACTGTCAGTATTAGAATTAATTAGAATTAAGGCTGTGACGTAGGAGCCTCTCATGAAGCGATGGAAACAGATAGTGATGCGGTGGAGAGAACCGGTACTGCAAGAGAATGCAGGATTTTCTCTTCTGAGAGAAAAAAACAGAGCTAATCAGGAACCACACCTCACCTCAAGGCAGGAGAGAAGCCAAGTCCCTGATTGGGCACGCCCAAGCAGGAGGCGGGCAGTGCAGTACACAGGCAGCTTGTTAAGCACTCAGAAACAGAAACAGTTAGATGAGTCAGGAAAGGAAGTCCAAGGAGACGACGTTGACCAGGAACAGGAAGAGTGGGAGAGAGAGCCACTAAGCAGCTTTGATCCACTAAGGAGCAGATTGGGCTCAGGAAGCAAGTACCTGGGAGACTCAGGGGCAGTGAAAGACTTCTGTGAGCAGAAGAATTCAAAGGCACTGAGAGACCCAAGGCTACAGCCCAGGATTTTAGAGGACCAAGCAGAACCTTGGAACAGAAGGCAGAGGGGCAAAGAATTACCCTGGAAGAAACCTCAGCACAAGGTACAGAGTGGGTTTGAAACAGCTAGCAAGCTTAACAGTGGGAAGCTAGAAAGAGTGAAGGCTAATTGTAAAAGCCAGGACAAAGGCAGAAAACTTGGTAGTAATTGGTTGAGCCAAGAGAAGCCTGACGGTTTTACTTTTAACACTCTGAGAAACTCTCCAGTCACAGCTGAAGCTTTTAACCCAGCACCTACGTTTGGTGATGGGTGGGGGAAGGGAAATGCTTACACACTGAACTATTGTCCTAGTAAAAGCAGCAGTGCTAATTACCAAGAGATAAGAAGTTTAAACAAGCATGTACCTGAAGGAGGAGGACATTCTCAGCCTAGCCCAGAAAAGACGCAGGCTGAATTACTTCTCAATGATTTCAGGGAGTTCCTTAAGAGCAGAGCAGTTTCTCCCTATAGTGCAGCTCAGCCTATGAACAGCTGTGAGGAAGAAATGCCTTTGATTTCTCTACCGTACGCAGAGCAAGACATACCGATGGACTGCTCAACTTGTGTAATTCAGAAGGACATGCCTGCCTGGTGCGAAGGTAGCGGACCTCACACGCCACCTAGATAAGGTCTTAGATAGTGCTGGGGAGGAGTCTGCTGTCTTGGTACATGTCGGTACCAATGACATAGGAAAATGTGGTAGGGAGGTTCTGGAAGCTAAATTTAGGCTTTTAGGTAGGAAGTTGAAATCCAGAACTTCCAGGGTAGCGTTCTCCAAAATGCTTCCCGTTCCACGCGCAGGACCCAAAAGGCAGGCAGAGCTCCGGAGTCTCAATGCGTGGATGAAACAATGGTGCAGAGATGAGGGGTTCGGATTTGTTAGGAACTGGGGAACATTTTGGGGAAAGGAGGGGCTCTTCCGAAGGGATGGGCTTCACCTTAACCGGGATGGAACCAGGCTGCTGGCATTAAACTTTAAAAAGGAGATAGAGCAGCTTTTAAACTAGATAATAGGGGAAAGCTGACAGTCGCCCAAGAGCGCATGGTTCGGAAGAATGTATCCTTGAAGGATACTACAAAAAGCAGAGAGGTTCCAAAAAAGAGTAAAGTAGCCCAAATGCCCTCGAGTATGGAGCAGACAGAGCTTAAAGATCCCAAATTACCCATGTCTACCAATAGCCAAATTAATATGAATAAAATACAGTCTCTAAAATGCTTGTATGCAAATGCTAGAAGTCTACAAAACAAGATGGGAGAGTTAGAATATATAGTACTAAACGAGAGGTTAGATATGATTGGAATATCAGAGACATGGTGGAAGGAGGACAACCAGTGGGACACTGTGATACCTGGGTACAAACTATATCGTAATGATAGAGCTGATTAAATTGCTGGAGGGATTGTGCTCTATGTTAGAGAGGGCATTGAGTCAGAAAGGATTAAAGTTTTGCAAGAAACAAAATTTGCTGTAGAATCTCTATGGATTGAAATTCCATGTAAAAAGGGGAAGGCGATGGCAGTGGGGGTGTACTATTGTCCGCCTGGCCAGAATGAACAAATGGATGATGAAATGCTCAAAGAAATCAAGGAAGCTAGCAAAAGTTACAGTGCAGTAATAATAATGGGTGATTTCAATTACCCCGGCATCGACTGGGTCAGTGTCACAACAGGACATGCTAGGGAGATAAAGTTCCTAGATGAAATAAATGACTGCTTCTTGGAGCAGCTGGTTCATGAACCGACCAGAGGGGAAGCAATATTAGACCTAGTCCTTAGTGGAACACCAGATGTAGTGCAAGAGATAAGGGTGTTGGGGCCACTTGGCAATAGTGATCATAGCATGATCACCTTTGATTTAATTAGTGGAGGAGGGATAGTAAGGAAATCCACAGTACTACCCTTTAACTTTCGAAAGGGAGACTATGATAAAATGAGGAAAACAGTTAAGAAAAAACTAAAAGGAGCAGTTGCAAAGGTTAAAGACGTACATCAAGCTTGGGTGTTGTTGAAAAATACTATCTTGGAAGCCCAGACCAGCTGTATTCCACGCTTTAAGAAAAGTGGAAGGAAGTCCAAAAAACTGCCAGCATGGTTTAAAGATGAGGTCAGAGAGGCTGTTGTTGCCAAAAAAGCATCTTTCAGGAAATGGAAAAAAGAGCCAAACGATGAAACCTGGAAACAGCACAAGCACTGGCAAGTCAAATGCAAGGCATTGATAAGGCAGGCAAAGAGAGAATTTGAGAAGAAGCTTGCTGCGGAAGCAAAAACGCGAAATAAAGACCTTTTCAAGTACATTCGTAGCAAAAAACCTGTGAGAGAGTCAGTTGGTCCATTAGATGATAAAGGGGTTAAAGGAGCACTAAGAGGCGACAAGGCGATAGCGGGGAGACTGAATGAATTCTTTGCTTCGGTCTTTACTGAGGAAGATGTAGGGATGTTACCCATGACTGAAGTGGTATTTAAAGGTGTGGAAGAATTGAAGGAAATATCGATACATCGGGAAGATGTCTTACAACTATTAGATAAACTGAAGAGTAGCAAATCACCTGGGCCGGATGGTATACATCCAAGGGTGTTGAAAGAACTGAAATTTGAGATTGCAGACCTGCTATCAGTAATCTGTGAACTATCATTAAAATCATCTCTAATACCTGAGGATTGGAGGATCGCCAATGTAACACCAATTTTTAAAAAGGGTTCGAGGGGTGATCCGGGAAACTACAGACCGGTGAGCCTGACATCACTACCGGGAAAAATGGTAGAAACCATCATAAAGAATAAAATTACTCAGCATGTAGATAGTCACGACCTAATGGGAGACAGCCAACATGGCTTTAGACCAGGAAGATCTTGTCTTACTAATCTGTTATGTTTTTTTGAAGGAGTGAATAAACAGGTGGACAAAGGTGAGTCGGTTGATATTGTGTATCTGGACTTTCAGAAAGCCTTTGACAAGGTCCCTCATGAGAGACTTTTGGCAAAACTAAAGAGTCATGGGATAGGAGGCAGTGTACTATTGTGGATCAGGAACTGGTTAAAAGATAGAAAGCAGAGGGTAGGGCTAAATGGCCAATTTTCCCAATGGAGAAAGGTGAATAGTGGTGTACCCCAGGGATCTGTGCTGGGTCCGCTGCTTTTTGACATATTCATAAATGACCTGGAAAGTGGAATAACGAGTGAGGTTATCAAATTTGCAGATGACACAAAACTATTTAAAGTTGTTAAAACCCAGGAGGATTGTGGAAAATTGCAAGAGGATCTTGATAAATTGGAAGACTGGGCATCAAAATGGCAGATGAAATTTAATGTGGAGAAGTGCAAGGTTATGCACCTAGGGAAGAACAACCCAAACTATGGTTACACGATGCAAGGTTCCACATTAGGAACCACCACCCAGGAAAAAGATTTAGGCGTCATTGTGGATACCATGTTAAAACCCTCGGCCCAGTGTGCAGCGGCGGCCAAGAGAGCAAATAGAATGCTAGGTATGATAAGGAAAGGAATGGAAAATAAAACAAAAGATATTATAATGCCTCTATATCGTTCCATGGTGAGACCGCACCTTGAATATTGTGTGCAATTCTGGTCGCCGTATCTTAAAAAGGATATAGCGATTTTAGAAAAGGTTCAGAGAAGAGCCACCAAAATGGTAAAGGGAATGGAAGGCTACTCCTATGAAGAAAGGCTAAAAAGGTTGGGGCTCTTTAACCTGGAAAAGAGACGGCTGAGGGGAGATACGATAGAAGTCTATAAATTAATGAACGGAGTGGAATGGGTAAACGTAGATCGATTGTTTACCTTATCAGAATATAGAAAGACTAGGGGACATGCAATGAAGCTACAGGGTAAACTATTTAAGACTAATAAAAGAAAATATTTTTTCACTGAACGTGTAATCAAACTCTGGAATTTGTTACCGGAGGATGTAGTAAAGGCTGTTAGTGTAGCTGGGTTTAAAAAAGGTTTGGACAAGTTCCTGGAGGAAAGGTCTATAAACCATTATTAAGAAGGGACCCAGGATATCAATGCTTGAACCAATACAAGCATTGTGGAACCTGTGTCCCTTGGGGAAACTGCTAGGTACGTATGACCTAGATTGGCCACTGTTGGAAACAGAATACTGGGCTTGATGGACCTTGGTCTGACCCAGTATGGCATATCTTATGTTCTTATGTTCTTATTTAATTGAAATGCTTGGCAAAGTTATATGAAGGAATATAACAAAGTTACTTTACTGATTGCTATGCTAAAGAAGCTTATGTGAAGAGAATAAGTGAAAGCATATTGTCTGCAAATCAGGAGCATTGCTGTTGCCAAAGTTTGTTTGTTCCGTTACTGAAAAGGGGTTACATGACAACTGAATGTGATCAGAGAAGATAATGGACATTTAGCCTAGCAGTGCAAAGCCTTGTTTAGTTGAGTTTCTCACTTTTGTTTTGTGATACAATACTTCATTGGCGTCTGTTTGCACTTGAACTGCAAAAGCGGGAAATAAACCTCATAAAAGAAATTTTCTTTGCCTTGCCTTACTACTTGAGCACACACACAACTACAACCTCAACCCTGAAGGGCATCCAAGGCCCGCCCCTCCTGAAACCCACAAGGTCCAGGGAGTGGGTGGGTGGCAAGGCCTACATAGTCATGTCTGAGAATATATGTATGTCTTTTCATGATTGTCTATGACGTGTATGCCTATAGAAAAGTATGTTATGAATATACGTGACACTAGACGTAGAATAGAATATGTATATTATGAATATACGTGATGTGAGACGTAGAATAATAAAGTGAAATTATGCTGTGTAATGGAATTTTTACCTATAAATAAAGTGGCCTAAAGCTATGATATCAGAATAAACATAGGCAGAGGCCTAGCTTGCTCTCCCAAAGCTTTGGTTGTTTTTATAATACAAATGTGTTGTGTATTATTTACAGATTTGTGTATTATTCAAAGAATTGTGATCAATTAACCTTCTCCTTGTTTTGTGTGCGGATTTCTGTAACCCAAGAGCCCTGCCTGTTGTAGGTGAGGGGGGGTGCAGAGTACACTTTCAGTTGGTGCCGTGCCGGATGGATCTCTGCATTCAAGGCAAGGGCAGAAGGTGCCTGAAGATTTGTGAGTATTATGAAAATTACCAGTGATGGGTAATCTGTTAAGGCAAGGGTAGAAGGTGCCTGAAGATTTGTGAGTATTACCAGTAATGGGTAATCTGTTAAGTAGACAGGCTCCGTCTCAGATGCGTGAGTGGCATGACAGAGCTAGGGCTTTAGTGTTTAAGAAAGGTAGCCCTTATTGTATGCTTCTATTGTATGAAATGAGAAGCATGGTGATGTAGCCATCAATTCTGTAGCACATAGGGATTCAGTGACAAAAGGTAATGTGAAATTGCAGTTTCCTTGGGAGGGAACTTTCTCTGTAGATAAGGTCCATTGCCTGAGATATGAGTTAGCGGTTAAAGGTAAACTGTGCAATTGTGCTTACATGGTGGGAACGGATGGTACATGTTGAAAACATTTGGAATGTTTATGTTTTGAAACAAAAGATGTTTTGTGTTAAGAAATGTAATTAATGACCAGCTGAGTGAGTGAGGATCATTCGTGTAGCAGAACTAAGAGAAAAGGAAAATACTTAAAGAGCAACAGCAGTTAGGGGGAGTAGAATTGTGTATTTTGGATATTTGGAATGTCTCCCAGCTCAAGGAATTGAGAGCACGTTTGAATCAAGAAACGGAAAGTGTTGTACTTGTAATAAGAATCTTAAAAGTAGTAATAGGTCATAGTATTTCTGTTGCGAAAGAATTAAGTGTTTCTGATGAACTTATTGATAAAAATGAGAGAGATTTGGACAGATATTATGATTCTTACAAAGAGGAGTATGGTCAATTATATTATGATCTAGGCTCTATTCAGGACGTTCTACACCAGCAACATAATTTATGTTCTGCCACTGTTAAACTGAAGCAGCTGTGGGAAATGATATTGTGACTACTTAAAGAAGTGTTTGATTTGACTAAAACTTTTCCGAATTACAGGGATAACCCTGGTAGATTATAGTCTTTATGGTCTCAAATAATTAACAGTTATAATCCCACTTGGGCAGCTCTAGATAATTTGCTCAGAACTGTGTTTTTAATCCAGCTGATTTTCATAGGGTTCGTGACAGACCCTGTGATAAGATTTCCAAGAGAAGATTCAAAGAGATAATTTTGTTTTTATGTAGAAAAAAATTGTTAGAATTCCTTACAATAGTATGCAACCTTGTAAAGGATTGGTCGAGATTAACATCTCTAAAGCAGGATAGGGGTGAAAAGGTTACAGATTTTCACACTAGGTGTATGCTAGCTTTTAAAGACTATTCTGGTGAAGCAGAAGACACACCTTCAGGATTCACTAATATTTTTGTAAATGGTTCCGAGAATAAAAGAAATTTTAGAAACTTCAATAATAGATTGGCCAGCTAGAACAGCTGATGCAATTCTGAAAGGAGCTCGATACAGTGAGTTGAAATTTCTCAAGAAACAGCAAGAGAAACAAATCAGAATAGATGTGAAAAAGAATAAATTGCTCAACTTGCAGATTGCTTCTATGCAACCACCCATGGGCAGGGGGAGAGGTAGGAACAGAGCCAGAGGAGGTCATGGGAATCCTCATCGAGGGCGTGGACAGTCCAGAGAAATGCGTACTCGTTATACTTGTGGTGAGATTGGGCATTTGCAGCGAGACTGTCCCCGGAATCAAAATCTTGATGGTCAGAGAGCTGATTTCCCTCCTCCCCCTCCAGTAACAACTGAATTCACTCTATCCTGGCTGAATGGAAAGTTATATTTCCAGCTGTATTCTCTCTCTGAAGTGCCGTCTCCTGCGGATGCCAGTACCATTCATCCTGCTCTTGGAGAACTTCCTTCTACTTTGTGGGCAGTGCCGGGATCTAATGTCGGATGTCTTTCTATCCCGCCTGTGAAAATCACCGTGAAACCTGGAGTTCAGCTTCCTAGACTCAAGCAGTATCCACTGCCAGCAGCTGCCATTGAAGGAATTCGTCCTGTGATTGAAGATCTTCAGAAACAAGGTGACATTTATTCTACAACTTCATCATGTAAGACTCCAATTCTTCCTGTACTAAAGGCTGACGGTAAGACTTATAGATTTGTACAAGACCTGTGAGCAGTAAATAATGTGATTTTGCCAATTTTTCCCTTGGTACTTAGTCCACATGATATCTGGACACAGATACCTTCAGGGACTACCTGGTTTTCTGTTGTAGATTTGAGTTCTGCTTATTTTTCAGTGAGAATTTGCAAAGAAAGCCAATTTTTTTTATTTGATTTCCATTTTGAAAATAAACAAAATATTTGGACCACTGCATATGACAGTCCTGCATATTTTTGCAGGCCCTAAGAACTGCATTATTGGATGTAAAGCTTGACCATTCCTCTTTAGTTCAATATGTGGATGATTTGCTTTTATGTTCACCAAGTTATGAGATTTGGTTGTCAGATTTTTTGTCTCTATTAGCTCATATTGCTAATTTAGGTTTGAAGGTTAATTTGTCTCAACTACTGCAATTTGTATTTCAAAATGTTACTTTCCTGGGTGTGGTCCTAACAACATCTGGTCATGCAATTACCTCTGCCAAATTGAAACCTATTCTGTCATTGCTTTTTCCAGCGACACCTGTGTTATTGCGTAGATTCCTGGATTAATCAATCTTCTGTAAATAATAGCTAGCGAATTTCTCAGATCTTACTGCTCCGCTTTATGTTCTCATTTTGGAAAGAAGGATCTGACGGCCTTATTGTACCCACATTATCACAGTGGGAGGTTTGTTTTAAATGTAAAAATTGCACTGGGAAATGCACCATGTTATTGTATATGATTATTCTTTACCATTCAAATTGTATGTGGCTATTTCTGATTCCTCTGCTACCTGTGTGCTTTCACAAGCTTTCCCAACTGGTTGCAAGCCGGTAGGCTATTTCTCAAAGCGAGTTGATGCAGTGACTTTGGGACTCCCACTATATCTACGTAGTTTGGTAGCAGTGGCTTTTGCAATTGAAACTTACTGATTTTCTGGTTCTACAGCGCCCTTTTGTTCCATCTAACCAAGACTCAGCCTTTGTCCTCCACACGTTTTATTGACTCTGGAATTAATCATTTCTCCGCTTCATGTTTCAGTATGTACTACATCAATATGCAACCCTTCAACACTTGTGGAGGAGGATGGGTCTCATGATTGTTTCCAAACTATTTTGACGTTTTCTCGAGCTAGATCTGAACTTTCCCCTGTACCTTTACCAGCCCCGGATTATACCTTTCTTTGTGGATGGTTCTGCTTTCAGAGATGACAAGGGCAAACTTCATGTGGGCTATGCAGTCACTACGGTTAATGATGTTGTGGAATCAGCTTCTTTGCCATTTACTAGTGCACAGTTAGCTGAAGTGTTTGCATTGACACGTGCACTTGAACTTTCCAGGTATCTTTTGGCAAATGTCTATACAGATAGTGCTTATGCGTTAAGCATTTTATGGGATTTTGGCAATATTTGGCAGCAACGAGGGTTTTTGACTTCTGCTAATAAACCAATTAAACATGCTGCATACATTCACCGTTTGTTACAGGCTGTCCTCTTGCCAGCATAAGTTGCAATTTTGAAATGCAAAGGACATTCTTCTGCTGAAAATTTTGTGTCAAAGGGCAACCAATTTGCAGACCAAGAAGCACGGCGAGCTGTTCTTCAAGCATCGGTGTCACAGACAGTGCTGTATTTAACACCGTCTAATATGACTTTGTTTTCCCTTTCATCTTTCTTGCAGCAATAGCAAGATACTTCCTTTGAAACCCAGACTCTGACTTCGTGGGATGCATCCTGTGATGCTCAGGGTTGCTGGAAAGAGGATCATCTGCTTATTTGTCCTGACAGTCTTTTGTTTCTACTTGCCCTGTTCCTGCATTATAAGCTTTACTGCTGTGGCTATGAATTATGTCTTTTTGGTTCTCCGGTATCACCTGAACTTCTGTTATTTTTTTTCTTTGGCACAGCTTGTCTGCACTGTTTCAAGACTGGCACTGTAGGGTCAGCTTAGGGTCAGTTATTAAGATTTCTGCCTTCCGAACTCTTTTTGATTTTGCAGCCTGTTTTGCAGATCTGCCCTGTGCCAGAGGAGGGAGGTGGTAATTGTTTGGTGGTCACTTGTCTTTTCTCTGAATGGGTAGCAGCTTATCCCACTACCAGTATGACTACTGGGGTTGCCATCAGATTACTGCTCACTCAGTTTATTCCTGTTTGGGGTGTACCTTTTGTTTTTCTTGTCTGGGTCCAGCCTTCATTGCGAGTGTCTGGGAGGGTATTGAAAATTTGGTTTGGTATTAAGAGACAAATGCACACTCCTTATCATCCGCAAAGCTCTGGACAAGTGGAACGGATGACTAGGACACTCAAAGGTCACTTACGCACTCTGACACAGGATTGGGCTACAGATTGGACAGAAGCCCTTCCTTTTTCCCTTATGGCAGTGCGTAATTCCCCCAGCCTGACACCATACGAAATAGTTACTGGACGTCCAGCTACTTCTCCACATGACTTGGCAGTTATCCCAGATCCCCAAGTGTTGCACAGCGATATTTTGACTTATTGCTCACGGTTGCACTCAGTCCTGTCTGTTTCCCCTTTATTGCAAGTGAATCCTCAACGAGATGACAGAATTATCATATCCAGAATCATCAGAATCATCATATCCAGAAGTGAAGTCACCAGACTGGGTCCTGATTAAGAATTTGCATCCAAAGACGCTTCTGGCTCCCAAGTTTCTAGGTCCATTTCGTGTGCTCCTGGTGGGATACTCGGCTTGTAAAGTGGAAGGACATTCTCGTTGGATACACCTTACACAGTGTAAAAAAAGGCTCCTTCACAGACTCCAGATGGTGGCTCCCTTCATCAGTGAATCAAGAAAATACAAAACAGAGACTTATTGAACATTACATTGATATTACAGAAAGGATCATCAGGATTTACATGCTTTTTGAATGAACTAATTATGCAAAAACCTTTTGTCCAGCATTTATACTACTGATTAGGTGGATAAAGGTGGTTTGATTTAGTATTTTACTAAAATATAAGCAATGACCTTTGGGTACTGTGGTGAACAGCGCCCTCCTGAGCCTATGAAGACGGCTGAAAATCCTGAGGTTCAGCAGGATTTATGCCTATTTGAGAAACCAAGGAAAAAAGAGAGACTCTATTCCACAGAGCTGAGCATGGAGACCAGCCCAGGGGAGGAGTCCTGCAGTCCTGATTGGGCACACCCTGCCCTTGGAAGGGGCGTGTCCAGGAGAGAACGTGGTTTTAAACCAGAGCATGGCTTTGCTAGTCAGAATGAGAATGGGATTGAGAGGAATGAGGAGAAGGAGAGGAGAAAGAAAGAAGGAGAAGAGGAAGAATGATTGGAAGTCCAGAAAACAGTATGCTGATACTTGGGAACCTGGCATTGGAAAGAAACCTGCAAAGTTCTATTCAGAGGCAGTGAGTAGAAGTCCCAAGGAGAGAGGACCTAGCCCTGAATTAGACAACCGTTGGAAGGCACAGCCCTGGGAAAGGAAGCCTTCAAGGCAGGCACAAGAAAGAAAACAATCATTCTGTGAAGTACCGTTTGAGCCAGAGAGCAACAAACATTCTAACAGCTGGAGAACGTTGGAGCCATCTGAAGTCAGAACGGCATGGCAACAAGTAAGTGAATGGCCACAAAGTTTCCAGGCTGAACGTAAAGCTAACTCTCCTGTGTGTGAAACATTAGCAAAAGAGACTAGCAATTACTCTGACACAATTAATCTAAGAGAGGAGAAAATAAACAGCTTTAAGCCAGAGGGAAGTTGTATAGCTGATAGCAATTCCCTATCTCACAAACAGCAGGCTGAATTGCTCCTACAGAGTTTTAAGCAGTTTTTAGAGTTGCAAGCTAGAAGACAGCCAGTGTTACCAGAAGCCAGTAATTCCATACAGCTTGAAGAATTAACACAAGATAATACAGACTTACCAGATTGTGAGAGCATGGATTGCACGGTCTGCTGTGTAGAGATGCCAAGCTGAAGGAAACTGTTTTTTTTACCGTATGTGAATTGAATGCTACGGAGCTGTTGTATTGCCTTGCTGAGAAAGCTCTAATTATGTGCACCTGATTTTCCCCAGCACTGTGAAGGTAACAGTGGCTGAAAGAGGCTGCAGTGAATCTAACTGACCTCTTGGGGCAAAGTGAGTAATTTGCTGAGAAGTGAAAAGAAGCAGTTATACTTTAAGTTGCCTTTATCCTAAGTTTTCCTGTTAGCATTTGAAGCACCTATTTTGTTTGCATTTGTTTGCCATGTGATGGAACAATATCCTTTACTATAATAAATATACTGGAAACCCCATAACTACAACTCTTTATTTCGGAGCGAGAGGAGCAGGAACTACAATACCCAGCATTCCCTGGATACAGGTTACTCTCCTTCCTCACGAAGCATCAGACCGCCGCTCCTGTCTTTAGCCCCAAGGCCGGGCAGGAGCGCCGCAGTACTTAACCTCTACTTCATGACATAATTGAGAATTAAGGGGTAGTTATAGCTATAATATATATCTTCATCATCTTAAGAAGAGTAGGTGTATTTTATTTTGTCTTAGAACATTTATTTTTGGAGTAATTATAGTTTCAGATGTTTAGAGGTTTGCTAAGAATGTTTTCGTATTTGGTCTTAGTTGTGCTATGGCATATTATTGTTAATGAAGCAGTACTGCATTTAGAATCCTGGGAAGGTTATGGGGAATATCCAAATATTTTTGAGTCACAGTTACACTCAGTTACAAAACATTTTAATTTGTCACGTTGTGCAGTCTGCCTTCCATCTGTGACGGCCACTCAACATGGGTGTTTACCACAAGTTAGGCCCAAAGCCTTTGAAGAGTTCCGTGCTACAGCTTTTAATCTAACTACTGTACGGTGGTCTCATACAAACACAGAACCTAGAGTAGTTAGTTCTATGCCTTTAAAGTCCCCTCCAATATGTTTTATGGCTCAAGGTACAGGGAAAAAGGTAGGGGACACCCCATGGAACGTTTGTAGAATAATAATGCTACATAATTCTTCCATCTGGTATAAGAAATCCCACGTACAGAAACCTTATATTTCCGTAGTACACTTAATGCAAGTTCAAGGGAATCAGGTGCATGATTATGACTTGTTACAGTATAATAGTTCTGGCTACCTTTTGAATGACTCAGTCCGAGACATACCTAACTGGAGTTGCCCCTTATTAGGATATTACCATCCCTGGGAGCGTAATCTATCTGTAGGAATTAAGGAAATGAACATTACTCAGTGGGCTTTGAATAATTGTACACAGAATCTAGTCTGTCCCCGCAACTTGACAATTTGGGAAAATGGATTAGTGGCTTTAAAGGGAGACTATTTTGTGTGTGGTAATCTCGCATATACAGAACTTCCCAGAAGTTGGTCAGGTACTTGCTATGTTGCTCAGTTAGATACCCCGTGGCGGTTTCTACCTTACCAAAATGTTACTTTATTATCAACCTTGAATAATTCCTTAAGAAGAAAAAGGGATGTTTCCCCTCAGGATGAAGCTGTAATAGCAGCACAACAGTTGGTAGACTCTACAAGTCCTTTAACTAAATCTCAGATAGATGCATTTACAGGTACTGTTTGGCTCTCAACTTTTGGAGCCATAGCACCCACTAGGGAATATGGTACCCATATTATGCGATTACAGGCAGTTGTTGAACTTACAGCCCTGGATCTCACAGAGGCTATTAGAGTGTTACAAGGTGTAGTAGACAAGGTGTCCACTTATGCAGCTCAGAATCGTATGGCTTTAGACTACCTACTAGCGAAGGAAAATGGCGTATGTGGCCTAATTTCTGATTTCTGTTGCAGTATGCTTGATAATGAAGGGAAAGTAGTGAAAGGCCTACTAGATAAGGTTAGGAACCGTACAAGTAATTGTATCAAGTAATAGTTATGTAAGTTCTTTTTCTGATTTTTTTGATTCAGTTTCTTCTTTCTGGAGTTTATTATCTAGGCCCCTGCAAGGCATATTAGCTTCATTATTTGGCTTATTAGGGATTATCATTTTAGGAACAATAATTCTTTGTGTAATATCTGCTTGCTGTAAGAAATCAGTGGAGACACTGACCCCTAAAATGCTGTTACAGGTTGACCCAGAAGCTAGCTACGATCCATTTTTAATACCGATGTCTGAGTTTCCATATCTGTGAAATGATTCTTTACAGAATCAGAGGAAGGACTGAAAGAAAGCTTGATTGTACCAGGTTGGATACACAGTCAGACCCTGTGTATAACATTATATTACTATAAGCCCTAAGAAAGAGTTAATATCATTTGTAGCTCCTTAATACCATCCTAGAAAACTCTGTAGAAGTAACTGGGTGAAAGGTTCCAGATAACATAAACATTAGTCTTGTTATTAGAAAGATAAGTAAAAGGCAAGTTGTTTACCCAGCTTCTCAGTCTCTGGTCAGAGATATCAAACTGTCAGTATTAGAATTAATTAGAATTAAGGCCTACATAGTCATGTCTGAGAATATATGTATGTCTTTTCATGATTGTCTATGACGTGTATGCCTATAGAAAATTATGTTATGAATATACGTGACACTAGACGTAGAATAGAATATGTATATTATGAATATACGTGATGTGAGACGTAGAATAATAAAGTGAAATTATGCTGTGTAATGGAATTTTTACCTATAAATAAAGTGGCCTAAAGCTATGATATCAGAGTAAACATAGGCAGAGGCCTAGCTTTCTCTCCCAAAGCTTTGGTTGTCTTTATAATACAAGTGTGTTGTGTATTATTTACAGATTTGTGTATTATTCAAAGAATTGTGATCAATTAACCTTCTCCTTGTTTTGTGTGCGGATTTCTGTAACCCAAGAGCCCTGTCTGTTGTAGGTGAAGGGGGGTGCAGAGTACACTTTCATTCACGAGGCGAGGTGGTTGATCAATCAACTAGAAGCTCGAGCTGTTCGCCTTGCCTTACGGTGCTTTCTACACGTCAAGGGTCAGGCTGTTTGTGTCCTCTCCAACAATGCAACCACAGTGTCCTATCTCAATCGCCAAGGAGGCACAAAGTGTCCAGGAGTGACAAGAGAGATGAATCTTCTGTTTCCATGGGCGGAAAAGCACTTACAGGCCATCTCGGCGCAGCATATCATGGGAGTCAGCAATGTCACAGCCGACTTTCTCAGTCGGCACACGCTCGACCCCGGGGAATGGGAACTTGTTCCAGAGGCGTTTCAAGCCATAGTGCACAGTTGGGGGATGCCTGCAATGGACCTCATGGCCTCAGCAGCAAATACCAAGGTAGCAGTTTTTTTTCAGTTGCTGGAGGAAACACAAGTCCAACGGGATAGATGCGTTGGCACAGCCTAGGCCGAACCATGCCCTCCTTTACGTTTTCCCTCCTTGGGCCATGATCGACAAAGTTCTCCAGCGCATCATAGATCACAAGGGTCCGGTGGTTCAGGTAGTGCCAAACTGTGCCCGAAGACCGTGGTATGCGTATCTGGTACATTTGTCTCGCGGAGTTCCTCTACTGTTGACGGTGTCCTCTGCCCTTCTCCGTCAGGGTCCAGTGTTCATGGAAAACACCGATCCCTACTCGCTTATGGCTTGGTTCTTGAACGCCGAAAGTTCGCAAAGGCTACTCTAGCGCGGTGGTGTCTACGTTCCTCCAGGCTCGTAGGTCCTCGACGTCCCTGGCATATACTCGCGTGTGGCGCGTTTTCAAGTCCTGGTGTTCACATCGTGAACTTTCCCCCGGCGTACAGTGGTTCCGGATATCCTGGCCTTTCTGCAGGAAGGGTTAGATAAGGGTTTAGCCCTCGGGACTCTGCGGGTTCAGGTATCTGCCTTAACCTGCTTCCGGGGACCGGTGCGTGGTTGCTTGTTAGCATCGCATGCTGACGTGTCTCGTTTTCTCAAGGAGGTAAATGTCTTACGTCCGCCCTTAAGGGGCATAGTCCCTCCTTGGGATCTGTCCTTGGTCATAAAAGCCCTTGTGCTTCGACCGTTTGAGCCTCTCAAGGAGGCTTCTCTTCGAGACTTGACGCTCAAGACAGTATTTTTGGTGGCAATAACTTCGGCTCGTAGGATTTCCGAATTGCAAGCTCTGTCCTGTCGGGATCCTTATCTGTCTTTTTCATCAGAGGGTATCTCGATCAGAGCGGTCCCTTCCTTCTTGCCACCTTGCCCTTGTCTTTTCACCTCAATCAGCCACTATTTCTGCCAGTATTTTCAAAGGATCAGTGCGCAGGGCGCAATAAGGACCTCAGAGCATTAGACCTCAAGAGAGTTCTCTGTCGGTATCTGAAAGTTACCAATTCTTTTCGGGCATCGGATCATCTCTTTGTGCTTTTTGCAGGGCCTTGTAACGGTCTCGCGGCCTCTAAGCCTACTATTGCCAGATGGCTCTGGCAGGCCATTGAGTCAGCTTATATTGTTCAGGCTAGACTGGTGCCTAAGGGTATATGGACGCACTCCACCCATGCACAAGCAGCTTCCTGGGCAGAATGCTCACAGGTCGCTCCTATTGATATCTGCCGTGCCGCAGCCTGGGCGTCGTTGTCCACCTTTGCGCGGCATTACCGATTGGATGCCCAGGCGCTTGAAGACAGTCAGTTTGGAGCTGGGGTGCTTTCTGCAGCTCTATCTTCCCACCCGGGAGGTCATTAGCTTGGGTACTTCCCGTTTGTCTGGACTGGTCTAGCAGGATGAAATGGAAGGTGAAATTTTCCATACCGTTAATTTCCTTTCCTGGAATCCTGCTAGACCAGTCCAGTTCCCGCCCGGCTGTCAGTTGCAGTTTACTAGGTCCGTAAGCCGACCATCCTCTGGACGTCCTAAAGAAAGATTGTCATGCAGAGATGTCCGAGTGTTGTATAATTCAACAAATTCCTTTGTGTATATAGTTGCAGCAATTTTTGGGGCCCGGTTGGCCGTGGATTTTTGTTTTCCTTAAGTTACATTCTTTAGCTAGACAGTCTATACTGAGAAGGACCCCAAGGGGTATGCCACTACCTGCCAGACCTCAACCAATCAGAGTTCTGGAAGTCTTTCTCTGTCTCCAACATCTATTGGAGGGGGAGCACAACCCGTTTGTCTGGACTGGTCTAGCAGGATTCCAGGAAAGGAAATTAACGGTAAGGAAAATTTCACCTTCACCTTTCTCCAATGGGAAAATTGGCCATTTAGCCCTACCCTCTGCTTTCTATCTTTTAACCAATTCCTGATCCACAATAGTACACTGCCTGCTATCCCATGACTCCTTAGTTTTGCCAAAAGTCTCTGATGAGGGACCTTGTCAAAGGCTTTCTGAAAGTCCAGATATACTATATCAACCGACTCACCTTCGTCCACCTGTTTATTCACACCTTCAAAAAAACATAGCAGATTAGTAAGACAAGATCTTCCTTGTCTAAAGTCATGTTGGCTGTCTCCCATTAGGCCATGACTATCTACATGCTGAGTAATTTTGTTCTTTATGATGGTTTCTACCATTTTTCCCGGTACTGACGTGAGGCTCACCGGTCTGTAGTTTCCCAGATCACCCCTGGAACCCTTTTTAAAAATTGGCGTTACATGGGCGATCCTCCAATCTTCAGGTATTCAGCCTTCAGCTGTTCCCATCTCGCTAACAACTCCCTGAGGTATTGACCCATCTTATTTTCTTTCCTTCTATCTTTATGTACATTTACTGTATATTTTCAGTTAATACTCTCTCCATCCTCAGATTTTAGAGTTCCTTTCTAGAGCTTTGTGTCTGCTTTTCCTCCTCATGTGTCCTCCTGATGTCAGATCTATGCAAAGACAAGCCTGTCTCTTCAGCTGAACACATGAAGCCGTTTCTTTCTGGCAGCAACAGCACAATTATGTCTGTATGGCCCCCAGTCTTGGGACTGCTACTCTGCTTCACGGATAGAAGAAACCTGCTTCATCAGCCAAATTCCTGGATTATTTCCCCTTCTGGCAACAGCAACAGCCACAGCAGCATACCAATGACTGTATAGACCCCATTTCCGGATCTGTGGTGCCACTGATAACATGAGGAGGGATTTAGCTTCTTTTTTCTTCTTTAATCCTTAGCTGGTGTTTGGGGAGTAGGTCATTCTCTCAACCAATATGGTACTCTAGGGGCTACTGGATTCCGTATGCTGTTCACAATACGCTTCCAACCTTGCAATCGGTGGCGATATTTCTGGCCTCGTCGATGGTGAGTCGCTGGTTCCTTAGGTCTTCCTCGGTGCTGCTTATTAAACCCTCCAGTGGACAAATCACCCTTGCCAGAGGATTTTGTATGGCAACCAATTGCTGTTCATTCTGCAAACACGGCCAAATCATCATAGTCTGCATTTTTGGATTTGTTCTTCGAATGAAGATTGATGGTCGCACTATGTCCAAATTGTTTCGGTTTGATGGCGATCATGGAGACAAACATCCAAAATCTGTCTCAGGCATCGCATTTGAAAGATCTCAAGCTTGTTCATGTGAGGTTTGAGCAGAGTCCAGGAAAATTGGCAGGATCAGTGTTCAGAAGAGGCAAATTTTGATCTTGGTGGAGATATTGGTCTTCTTCCAGAGGCACCATTTGGGCGAGGCGAATGCTATTGTTGCCTGGCCATTCTTGCTGTGGACTTCAATGGTGGATGCCACCTTGTTCTCCTGCACCAGTGATCCCAGATATTTGAATGTATGATTTGGATTTCATCGAGGTGAACAGTGGCCTGTGATACATCCATGGTCATAACTTTGGTCTTGTCCGCATTGATTCTTAGGCTGTAAGACCGGGTGATGCGGGTGATATGGTAAATGATGCCAGTGGCCTCTGCATCCATGTCAGCAAATATGGCACTCTTGTCTGCAAACATCAAATTGATCAGAAAGTTGTTCACATTGAACTTGACCCCGCGTCTGTCCTGAAATGTTTTCCTCATAATGGCGTCAATCACGATATTGAAAAGCAGGGGTGAGGTGACTTCTTGCTGGTGAACTCCAGTTTGGATAGGAAATTCCTTGGATAGTTCATTTCAGATCCACACGCTGCTGGTTGAGCCATTGTATGATGTTTGGAGAAGTTGGATGATCTTCAGTGGCACATGCTCGTTCTCCAATGCCTTCCACAGGGCGGGCCAATAAACACAGTTGAATGCAATTTGAAGTCAATGAAGATGATGATGGTTCACTTTCCACACCTGATCCTTTCCTCCACCAGTTGACAAATGGTTAATATTTATTTATTTATTTATTTATTTATTTAACAGTATTTCTAAACCGCCTTATCTTAATAATCAAGGTGGTATCACAGCAAGCAATCAGGTAAAGTGTGTGTGTTGTACATGCAGTGAGGATAAAACTTAGTTGTGTGAGGGATGTGTTGGGTGCTTGATTTGTTTGAGCTATATACAGGGTGGGCTATTTACAGTGGTGCTAGAATCATATTTTATATATATTCAGTTGTTTGGGAGGATTGGAGTGCTGTTATCCATTCTCTTAGGTTATGTGATGTGACCATAGTGCTCTATGAACAGCATGGTTTTCAGTTGTTTTCTGAAGTCTTTGAGGTCTGGAGTTGCCCTTAGATCGTCCGGTAGATTATTCCATATTGTTGGAGCAGCCATGGAGAGAGCTCTGTCTGTTGTGTCCTTGCGTGTGTGCTTGTACTCATTTGGGGTGCTGACTCGGTTGCGTGTTTGACTTCTTCTGGGACGTGCGCTGGTTTCCGGTTGTATGAGCAGGTGGAGGCTGTTGGCTGATGTGTGTTCTTTTATCTTAAATAGGTTTATGATAGTCTTGTATCTGATGCGAGCAATGATTGGGAGCCAGTGTAAGTCCTTTAGTGTAGGTGTGATGTGCTCCTGCCTTGCGGCTCCGGATATGATTCGAGCTGCAGTGTTTTGTGCCAGCTGTAGTGGTTTGAGAGCTTGTTTTGGTAGTCCGAGGTATATCGGATTGCAGAAGTCCAGTATTGGGGTTATCAGTGCTTGACAGACTGTACGGAAGTGTTCTGGAGCGAGGAGTGGTTTCAGTCTCCTGATGATTCGCATCCTGTAATATGCTTTTTGGATTGTTTTGTCTATGTGTGGTTTGAGGTTGAGTTTACTGTCCAGAGTAACCCCAAGGTATCTCACCTCCGATCTTATCGGTATCGTGGTGCTTTGTATCTTTATGTTTGGTGGGTGTGTGAAGCTTTGGTTTCGAGTGATGATTAAAGCTTCAGTCTTGTTGTAGTTTATAGCTAGATTGTTGTTTTGGCACCACTTCGCCATTTGGGTAAGGCAGTCTGCTATCTTAGAGAAGTCCGGGTTTTCGATTGATATCGGGGAGTATACCATTATATCGTCTGCGTATATTGTGTATTGGATGTTGTTCTCTTTCATAATGTTGCATATTGGTTGGATGTAGATGTTAAAAAGGAGTGCTGAGAGTGCGGATCCTTGTGGTACTCCTTGTTGGACGTTTATGGGCCGGGAGGTGTCCTGTCCCACCTTGACCTGTAGCTGTCTTTCTGTTAGGTACGAGTGGAACCATTTTAGAGTGGTACCGTGTATACCAGTGTTCTTCAGTCTCTCCAGGAGTATATTGTGATCAACTGTGTCGAACGCTGAGGAGATGTCGATGAAGATCATTATAATTCCATTCCTGATGTCGTCAATTATTCTTATGATGCTGTCGAAGAGGTAGATCAGGAGAGTTTCGACTCCATGGTTGGGACGAAATCCGTGTTGGTTGTCGTCGAGAGTTCCGTGTTCGTCAATGTGTTCCTGAAGTTGTAGTTGAACCGTCTTTTCGATTATTTTTGCGAGGAAGGGTATGCTGGAGATTGGTCGGTATGCTGCTGGGTCCTTTTTGTCGAGAGAAGTTTTCTTTGTGATTGGTCTTACTGAGGCAAGCTTTAATTGCTGTGGCATGAGTCCTTGAGTGAGTGAGTTGTGTACCATTTTATGAATGTTTGGTATGAGGCTTGCTTTGGTGGCTTTGACCCATGACACTGGGCAAGGGTCTGTAGGAGCAGTGCTTGTGTTGATTGTGGAGATGATGTCTGATATCTGCTCTTTTGAGGGTGAGTGGAATGTGCCCCAGGTTTTGGGGTGGACGTTCGTTCTGTTGGTTCTACTGGGTGTTGTGCGCTCTGTGGAGTGAAATTTGTCTTTGATGTGGTCGGCGAATATCTGTGGATCCACTTGTATTTCTCTTTCTCTTTCTGCTGCTTGCTCTTTTGTCAGGGTTTTTACTATTTCGAAAAGTTCTCTGGGTTTGTTGATGGAAGAATTTATCAGGTTTGTGTGGAATTCTCTCTTTGATTGGTTGATGTGTTCATTGTATTGTTTTTGCTTTGTTAGGTAAAGATGTTGGTCGGAAGTAGTTTTGTTTTTTCTCCATCTCCGTTCAATTTTCCTGAGCTCCCTCTTTTCCTGTCGTATTTTTGCTGAGTACCATGGTTTGTTTTGTCTCTTGTTGTGGTGTTGTTTCTTGGTCCTGTCAACGGATGGTTTGGCGGCGTTAGCTAGGACATTGTTCCAGTTGGAAACTTGTTCCTCCAGGTCCTCTGAGTCAATGTTCAAGTGTTGTATTGTGTCCTGGATGAATTCGTCCTTGTCAAAGGACTTGAATCGTCTTTGTGTGTGTGGGAAGTTCGCTCTTTCGCTTGTCCAGTTTTCTTGTGATTGCAGATTTGTCTCGATTAAGTAATGGTCAGACCATGGTACTGGGGTGATGGTGGGTGTAGAGATTAGGTCTCTTGAAGTTAGGTAGTTTGATGCGAAGATGAGGTCTGGGGATGATCCTAGTCTGTGTGTTGGTGCATTGACTATCTGTGTGAATTGAAGTGATGACATTGCCTGAAGGAAGGCCTCTGCATCTTTTGTATTGGCGGACTTGAGGTTGAAGTCTCCGATTAGTAGTGCTGGTTTGTTGTTTGACGTTATGGCACAGGCTTCTTCGAGTATGAAGGCTAGTTCGTCGGGTGGAGCACGGGGTGCTCTGTAGGTTAGGCAGATTGCAATATTCTTGTTCTTGATGCTAATTGTGTTACACTGCTTTGTATCTGTGAGATTCAGTGTCTTGAACTTGAGTTCTGTTTTTGCTATTATTAGGACTCCTCCTCCACGCTTGTGGATGCGTGGGCAGTTGTATGCTGAGTAGTTGTTCGGTACTAGTTGGTTGAGTAGTACACTGTCGGTAGGGTTGAGCCATGTCTCTGTGATGCATATTATGTCTGGCTGTCGCTCTTCAATGTGGTCTACCAGAGTGTGTATCTTGTTGCAGATGGATCTGGCGTTTATGAGCTCAATTGATGTTTTCTTTGTGGAAGAGGTTGTTGCGACGTGTGCTTCCTTAGGGCCGGTGTTGGGGTTTGATTTGTGTCTGTTTTGTCTCTTTGTTTGGGAGGTTGCGAGTGTCTCTTTGTGTGTGTGTTGTGGACCGAGATATGGCAGTGCAGTTGGTGGGTACCATGGTGTGTTTGTTTGGGGGTAGTGGGGGTGTGTAGTTGGTGGGAGGAGTTGTGTGACTAGTAGGTATAGTGGGAGGAAGTATGTGGTGTGCATGTTGATAGCTTGTGATGTTCTGATAGGGCGACGCCTGTGTCCTTAGGTTTTCGTCTGTTGTTTGCTTTTTTGAGGAGAGCTGTACTTGTTGCAGGGGCTTGTCCTGGGGATGTGAAGTTGTATCTGTTGCGGTGCGGGAGCCTGTCCCGTGGAGGGAGCCTGTCCCTTGGATGTGAAGCTGTATCTGTTGCGGTGCGGGAGCCTGTCCCGTGGAGGGAGCCTGTCCCTTGGATGTGGAGCTGGATCTGATGCGGTGCGGGAGCCTGTCCCGTGGAGGGAGCCTGTCCCGTGGATGTGGAGCTGGATCTGTGGCGGACGCCTTGGTGCGGGAGCCTGTCCCGTGGAGGGAGCCTGTCCCGTGTGTGTGGAGCTGGATCTGTGTTGGTCGCCTTGGTGCGGGGGCCTGTCCCGTGGATGTGGAGCTGGGTCTGTCGCGGTGCGGGAGCCTGTCCCGTGGAGGGAGCCTGTCCCGTGGATGTGGAGCTGGATCTGTGGCGGTCGTCTTGGTGCGGGGGCCTGTCCCGTGGATGTGACGCTGGATCTGTCGCGGTGCGGGAGCCTGTCCCGTGGAGGGAGTCTGTCCCATGGAGGTGGAGCCGGATCTGTGGTGGTCGCCCTGTTGCGGGGGTCTGTCCCGTGGATGTGGAGCTGGGTTTGTCGTGGTGCGGGAGCCTGTCCCGTGGAGGGAGCCTGTTTCGTGTATGTGCAGCTGGATCTGTTGATGAACTCTTGGTCTGACCCACTATGGTACATCCCAAGTCCCTATGTTCTTATCTAGCTAAAGATGACATTGCTCTAACATAGCATCAGCTCTGGCATATCTCTGGGTTTAAGGTATCAATCTGGACAAACATGGTAATACCAAATATGGCCTATAAACGATGGTAGTTAACAACACTGGCATATCCCTGGGTTTACAGTATCGATCTGGACAAACATGGTAATACCTAATATGGCCTGTAAACGCTGGAAGCTAACAACAGTATCCAGAGGGAACTAGTCACTAGAGTGCCCAACACTGATCTTGGATTCTAGTCCCAAACATGAATTTCTACCCTTTAAATTAGTATTTTTATGAGAGGCAGGAGGATAATCCTAGCTGTAGAGAGTGGTGCTGCTGCAATCAGATGATTTAAACAGAACTATACATTCAATTATTGTTAGGAGTGCAGTTAATTCATATAAGTAATGAAGCAGTGTTGATAGTTTAAAAATCACTCAAATGAGTGTGACTTACGTGCCCCAGAGTTTCAGCTCTTTAGGCAGTTCGGCGTCTTCGGAGTTGGTATTCTGCGTTTCCACTGTGAGTTGGTGGATTGACAGTTCCTTGATTGTACGCGAGCTCGACCCCGAGGGAGCTCAGCTGTACCAAGAGGGAGGTGTAGTCTCAGCGTCGTTTTTTCTGTTATGTTTCTGTGACGATCTTGGGGGTGCCTTTGCCTAAGGGCCGTGCCAAAGGGCCCTCTTGCGCGGCCCTCAGGCGCGGGCCCGCAAGGCGCGGGTGCGCCTGTGGCGTTCTCCTTTTAAATGGAGAGCTGTGCCCCGATTGGGTAGAGATGCTCTGAGACACGCTGCTGGAGGGGTGGAGCCAAAAAGCAGCTTCCCCCGAAGAGCTCTTTTGTGTGCAGCAAGGTCTTTTGTAGCTGGCTTGCTCTTTTCTTGCCGCCGATCTTCTGGAGCAGGGCAGGCTCCCTTCGATGAGGCTTCGACTCGGGTAGATGGCTCAGCTCCTCCTGGAGCTAAGCAGAGCAAGAGAGGATCCTGTGCCTGTGGCGTTCTCCTTTTAAATGGAGAGCTGTGCCCCGATTGGGTAGAGATGCTCTGAGACACGCTGCTGGAGGGGTGGAGCCAAAAAGCAGCTTCCCCCGAAGAGCTCTTTTGTGTGCAGCAAGGTCTTTTGTAGCTGGCTTGCTCTTTTCTTGCCGCCGATCTTCTGGAGCAGGGCAGGCTCCCTTCGATGAGGCTTCGACTCGGGTAGATGGCTCAGCTCCTCCTGGAGCTAAGCAGAGCAAGAGAGGATCCTGTGCCTGTGGCGTTCTCCTTTTAAATGGAGAGCTGTGCCCCGATTGGGTAGAGATGCTCTGAGACACGCTGCTGGAGGGGTGGAGCCAAAAAGCAGCTTCCCCCGAAGAGCTCTTTTGTGTGCAGCAAGGTCTTTTGTAGCTGGCTTGCTCTTTTCTTGCCGCCGATCTTCTGGAGCAGGGCAGGCTCCCTTCGATGAGGCTTCGACTCGGGTAGATGGCTCAGCTCCTCCTGGAGCTAAGCAGAGCAAGAGAGGATCCTGTGCCTGTGGCGTTCTCCTTTTAAATGGAGAGCTGTGCCCCGATTGGGTAGAGATGCTCTGAGACACGCTGCTGGAGGGGTGGAGCCAAAAAGCAGCTTCCCCCGAAGAGCTCTTTTGTGTGCAGCAAGGTCTTTTGTAGCTGGCTTGCTCTTTTCTTGCCGCCGATCTTCTGGAGCAGGGCAGGCTCCCTTCGATGAGGCTTCGACTCGGGTAGATGGCTCAGCTCCTCCTCCTAGTTTCCCACTACCAGATTGTCCAACCCAGCGAAGGATAGCAGGCACAGTGCAGCCCCGATGCTTGCTATTCTCAGCTGGTCTGTTCAAAATGTTTCTGCAGCCTTGATTGTATGATCTTCATGAACACCTTGCCATCGCTTGAAAGGAAGACTGATGCTGGTAGTTCTTGCATTCCCAGCTATCGCCTTTCTTCAGAATTGGCATGATGATGATGACTTTCTTTCATGCTGATGGGGACTCATTTCATGCGCAAGATGAATGTTAGGAGGATGTGAAGCTGTTGCACCAGGATGTCTCTCCCAGCTTTGTTGGTTTCGGCAGTGACTTGGTCCACTCCGGGCATATTTCTGTTCTTCAACGATCTTATCGCACTTTTCACTTCATCAACTGTTGGCTCATCTTCAGGGAATGGCTTCTCCGGCAGGTCGATGGGTGGTGGCTCAGGTGGTGCTCCCTGGGGCGGA